>OZ002742.1:21171869-23571869 GCA_963924295.1 Dioctria rufipes | reverse complement strand
CAGCTAGCAAACTAATATCACTGACACATTTATCGAATGACTTCGATCTCGATTCGATTTGAGCCGGCCACGACTAAAAGAAACATTCTATATCGTCTTAAGTTAAAATCGACTGTTAATCACTCTTATTTAATGACCACTTTACTGCACATCTAGAACACAAATAACATTTTACTATAAATCTCCAATAAAATTACAAGAAATATAGACTTTAATTGCTTTTCAGAATTGAGCAACGGTGAAAAGAAAAAGAAAATTACCGCACGGACGACAGCTACACATCGCTAAACGAAGAATTCTCGAAGAAATCTCGATTTTCGAAATTCGGGAATATTTCCGACAGATACACGTTGCTAAACGAAGAATTCTCGAAGAAATCTTGAATTTGAGAATATTTCGCTGAAAACGAAATTCGCTAAATTGTTTGCTGGGCGATAAGTAAAATATTCCCCCAAACTATGATACTCCGCACCTATACCGAAATCGAACCAGTGTAAAACAACAATTAATATTTTTTGTTTAACACTTATTGTCTTATTTCTATTTGTGGGTGCTTGTAAAAAAAGTTTTGCATTATTGTTTAGCGACACGAAATTTTTCAATAAATGTTTTTCGTCTAATCTAAACAAATTTTATTGTCCTCTATTTACTTTTTTTGTTTCACGGAATACAAAATCATCATTTTCATCTGAGCTTGAACTACACAATATATTTCTCATTTTATTATAAATAACTATTTTTCAGCAACACTGTTATTACCAACTACGCTAACGAGAAACTTTTGATTTTGTTATCTGTGTCTCTTGCATTTGATATGTTATTGCTTGCGGCTTCTTTTGTTCTATAGCAGGTACATATAATTATGAAAGCAATATGGAAATTTACTGGATTTTTGAGTTCTCAAATATTATTTATTGCGTAGAATTAATTATTGTTACCAATTAATTGTTAATACAAATATGTGTGGAAATGAATGTAGTTCAATCGAAAAAAACAATTAACTCAACTATATTTTCAGTATCAAAATTTTACTTTTTTCTGACTTGTACGATAGTCTACTGCTCTGAAAACATAGGTAGAAAAATTCACTGAATTTCTATAAGTCATGATGGATTTTCAAGTGGAATTGTGGTTTACTGGTACAATAAGTTGTACAAACCAAATTTCACACTTGTAGAATTATCGTTATACAATTGTACAATGAGTTCTATATTTTACAAATACTATGTATTTCTTTGTGGTACAAAAATTGTCTGCACTTGTTGAAAAACACTTGTAGTACAAGTACTTGTATAGTTTTGTGGTATGGGGTCTGGGTCGTCCGCCTTCATATATGATTAAATCTGAAAATTAAAGTGGAAAACTTAATTTACTAATAAAATTTATTACTTGTTGTATGTTCTTGTTTAGTCCCATTCTACTTTACAATGATGATTTATTTATTTATTTCGAATGTTAAGAAAATATTATACAGAAATCCAATAATTAATACCTTAGAATAATTAATACAGCAAATTATATTAAAAAAATATAAACAGAAGTAAAATAGAAAAATAAACTAAAAAACTGCAAAATGAGAACAAACAAAAAAAATAATATAAAAAATGTGAAAAAGTTGTATAAAAACTATAAGCAATAAGAAATAATATAAGAATTCATACAGAAATAAACTATAATTACAAAATGAGCACCAAATCAAAAAAAAAAAATAAATAAAAAAAAGTATATAAAAATTTGAAAAAAGGTAAACTACATAAAATTGTAAAATTACAAATAATACAAAAAATCAAAAGGAAATGAAATGAGAAATTGAGAAAGTGAAAAAATAGAAAAGCAAAACAAAGAAAGCAAAAAAAAAACGACAAATATTATTTGAAACATCCCTTAATTTTTTATGGAAATTGATTTCTCTCCGTTAAAACTGATGTCTTAAATGTCAGGAGGTCAGAACTAAAGACATTAAAATTGCTAAACTTACAATTGCGTTTTTACCAAAAGATAACTTTACTCGGAGGTTGGTTTAACAGAAGGGGAAGCTAAACGAAACATGGAGTCCTGAGTATCTTGTTGAAATATCCAAGCAGATTTTGAAAAGTAAATCGGGACAATGCGCGTACCTATTAAGGAGTTTATATAAAAATAAGCAGTTCAGATACATGCGACGGTGCGCTAAAGATGGCAGACTGCAAAGAGATAATCTCTAAGTATACTCCATCAAATTGACGTCTAATTTAATCAATAGGATTCTGGTAAACTTTCTCTGGACAGATTCAAATTGATTATTGTAGTATGAATCGGATGGGCTTCAAATTTCACAAGCATATTCAAGAGTGCTTGTCACCAGTGAGGTAAAAGAGGTAAAAATACTTATGAAAGTAGCACTGCCCATGAAGGATCTACATACACACCAGTGGCGGATTAAGGGTTTCGGGGGCCCTACCGCGAATTTGTGGTGGGGGCCCCCATCAAACAATTTACCGTGAAAAAATGTGCGAGCAAAAAAAAAAAAGGTCAACTTTGCGGGGCCTGGAGAAGGACACAATTTATGTCAATTTAATAACATTTTGATGCTCGTCCTTTGGAAAAGTGTATTAACTAAGTTCAATTTTGTAAATCGATCATTACAAAAATCCAATTTAACTCTTTCGGTGACAAGAAAACTTTACGATTCATTGCTAGCAGACCTTGAAAGTAAAGACTACAACAAAATATTTGATGAAGCCTCAGATATTTTCAATACACTTTCTTGTGATTTTCAAATTGATAGTACTCAAACTCGGTCAATGTTTGATGCATCTCATCCAGAGGAAGAGAAAGATAATCTTGAAAAATCGTTGTTCGAACCTGTTTTAAGGGCTTTGATTTCCAATCTGAAGAAGCGTGCTAAAATATATGAAGAACTTGATAGTCAGTATTCGTTTTTAATTAATCTTAATTCAATGACCGACGAAGAGATTGTTACTTCTTGTAAAGAAATTGTCACAAAATACCCAAAAGATCTCAGTGAAGAACAACTGATTCAAGAATGTCAATTCGCCAAACATTATTTCACATTCGACAGTTTAAATCACGAATCGATGTACAAAACTATGTTCAATGATAATCTTTGTACGACTTTTCCAAACCTCGACATTCTACTACGTATGTATTTATGTATGTTTGTCACGAATGTTCTAGATGAACGATCGTTTTCAAAACTGAAATTAATCAAAAGTTATCTGCGTAATACTATGACTGATGAACGTCTTAACGATTTGGCGGTTCTTTCTATTGAAAGCGAACTTTTGGCCGAGTTGAAATTCGATGAAATTATAGATAAATTTGTAGCTCTTAAATACAGAAAAGTTGTGATTTAAATATGCTATTTGAAAATAAATAGGTATATTTAATACTTTTGTTTTGGTCTTTGTTTTATTTTTTTTGCTCTAGAAAAAAAAAATTGTTGACAAAAATTTTTTTTTCATCCTGACATTTTTGTTTGCCCGGGGCCCCCAAAATCGCGGGGCCCTGTTGCATTGCGGTTGGAAGTTGTATGATAGTCCGCCACTGATACACACCCGAAAAATGAAACCCAACATGCGATTAGCTTTAGTAGTAATAAGATTTACATGGGAAGCGAATAGTAGTTTGTTATCAAAGTAACCCCTAAATTTTTTATTTCATTTACACGTGAAATAATATGATTATGGAAAAGATTTTCTTTTATTTTACTAAAAATATAATACATACATAGGTACAATAAACTCAGCTAATCCTAGCACGGTAAATCCGAACAGGAAATCTCGAAAAACATTGAGCAGATATTCCTGAAAAACATTAAAAAAACAATTTTAGAAAATATTTTTATTATATTTTGACTTGAAAATAGTGTGGGAGAAGGTTGAGTTTGTAACCCGAAGCATCAGTTTTCTGAATTAATGAAATGCGAATTTCCTTCTGTGTCACTATAAGGAAAACGATAAACCATTTGATTATCGACCATAATGCTTAAATGATGAGAGCTATGAGCTTGTATATATGCTTATTATTCCAGGTCATAAAACTATTGCATGTGATATGCCTGCAATTAAATAAGAATTAAGATAGATGATGTCAAACAGAAAGAGTCGCACAGGATTGCATAAAACCCAAAGAGAGTAAACGACATCAGGAAGTATTTATCTATTTTATAAACTAAAATATTATTCAAAATTTATACTTGTCTTATCTGGTCTAGGTATTCCTTTTCATGGTTTTAAAAAGTTCACTGCTAATCTAACCTCCATAACTTAACATTGTATTTATAAATATGTACAAACTCTTCCCAGTCCAAGGTTGGTTGGAAATAAAAATCGAAAATTTCTATTATTATTAAAATTTAGGCTTCCGTAAAACTCCGAATTTTTAGAAGATTTTCATATACATAATAACAGCAACTAAATTTAACCGATTGAAATCTATTTGTCTCGATTGGTCCGCCTTGGTATGAATTTGGGTGAATTTTGAAGAAAATTTTACCATGTAGGTACTGAGCCAAGTTTTATTGCCGATTAATTTGTTATATAAATAACGAAAGGAGAACACAGAAACTTATTAAAAAAATTTGGAAATGAAGAATTTAAGAAGATATAAAAACATACTGCTTTTTGTTTTCATATATTTTTAATAATTTTTAAATTAATTTTCATGTAAAAAGTGGTAAAGCGAGAGACATAAGGGTGTCCTATATGTGGTGTTACACCCGAAGGCTATAGATAGGGCATACTTAGAAAAAAAAATTGTTCGGGGGGGGGGGGCGATTCTAACTGTTTCCGAGATAACTGGTTATTTGGGTATGTTTTTATAACCACTCTCTAACTTCTGAATGTAACACCATATAAAGATGATTTAAAATTATATATAAGCATAAATTTCCCCCCTGCTCTTTCCTTTGAAGTTATGTCTAAAAAAAAAATTTTAAATTTTAGAATTTTAACTAGTTTTTTTTTTACTTAACTTCTGTTTTTATCAAAAAGACGTCATCAATACCAATTTTTCATATTGGTTTTAAGAAGTCAAAAGCTTTTTGTTTAAAGTGACCTATCGTACGCTGTATCCAAAATCTAACTCCTTTTGCATTTTTTGCACTTTTTCTTGAACATATAATTAAATCATCATCATAGGGTGTCATGTACAGAAGTTATAGGGTGATTTATAAAAACAAACCCAAATATCTTTAAGTATCGTTATCTCGGAAAACTTTAGGATTCCGCCACTTCCACCCACTCAATTTTTTGCTTGTCTAAACATGAACTGTACATAGCTTTTAGCTATAACACCACATACGGGACACCCTGTACAGACTCAATAATAAAATTTATAAATTTATCAAAGAAATGTTTTTTTTTGTTTTTGGTTTTCCCTGCAAAAGTAAACTCAGACTTCATGAATTTTAAAGCCGGTGGTGTCCTTTTGCTTTTACCTTTTTTGATTCTAGCTCCTTCACGCTAAACGATGTGCTAATTAAGCATTAAAAAAAGCGCGTAACAGATTTATACGTTCGCTACTACTTTTTCAGGACAACCATATTCCTTTTTACAAGCTCAATTAAAAGAAAATGAATTTATTAAGATATTTCTAAGTTACGAAGAAATTCATTATATTTATACAATAAAATATGTTTCTTATTTACTAGGAGTAAAAATTTAACGAAATGTTATGCATTTTCAAAACTAGCTGAGCAAATGTATAATTTCACAAAAAGAAAATTTTCCATAATAGCGGTTTCTTTTAAATAACCGTTTTATCTCAAACATTATAATAAGGGATCGAGCTTATAGTATGTATAACTTATTTAAAGACAATGACAATACCTTTAATTAGAGATCTATTACGTTCAGTTTCAGATGAGTTCAATACTAGGTCTGTTCGATAAAAACCTCGGGTAAACACAGGGCTACACTGGGCTACACTATCTTGTTTTTTGAAAAACCTAGGGTTACCCCGAACTTACATTGAAAATATCTTGGCGTAATGGTTTGACATTTGTCAATTGAGAACTGTCACTTGCAATTTGTTGCTGATTGGGACATATTAATTACTTCTTGAGCAAAAATAAGCAAAAGTTAACTTTTTACAATTAATTATACTGAGGAGAACTGTCGGAGAAATGTCATTACACAGGTTTACCCGGTGTTTTAAAAACTTGTTCGATGAACGTATAAATCCTGGGTAAATATTGGAGGGGAAAACTTACACGGTGCTTTCATCGACCAAACCTACTTTCTCAAATACTTTTCTTCTTCTTTTTATTTTTCTTCCTCTCTCGTGGTTTCAGAGCCGAAGCTGTGGGCTCCACTAAATGGGGCTGGATCTATAATGCCAAAAGGTTGTTTGATTATAGTAGGTTGGTGGTTGTGATATAATATAATTTGCTTAAGCCGGCGGAAAAACAAGTAGATATATTTCATAACAACGTAACTATCCTTAACCGACGAAACTCTCAATTCACTGCTGAAGAGTAAACTTTATATTTTATACGTGCTAAAGAACAACAAACATTACATTATTATTTACGTAAGTCTAGTAAAAAAACGAATTATATGGAGCAAATTAATATTCACGTTTTCTTAGGCATGTAAACTAATATTCTAACATTTTTTTCATCGATTTCCTCTGTTTTTCTTATCGCGCAGAATAGCATTTTATTGCAAAAATACAAAGATAACAATTTTTTATCGTTTGCTTGCCATTAATTCCTAAATTTAGAAAAAAAGCATATTGAAATATAAAATTAACGTTTTCTTATCTTTTTCTTAATGTTTCTTTAAAATGTGTTGCTTTGCACATTGGAGTTATGTCATTTCATATTTTCTCAGAAGTTAATCATGTCCAGGCAAAGTATTAATAAAAGAACTAAAGAAGAATTGGAATAGCAAAAGAAAAAAATAGTGACGTTGATATTGATGACATGACAAGTGCCGTGAAGAAATACAAAAAAACATTGTTGTGAGCTGCAATGAGAGAAAATTTGATGCAGATTATGAAGAGTGTAGAACCAAAATAATATCATTTGAGGATAAATTCGCAAAATGACTTAGCGAAATAATAATAATAATAATGCAGATAATTTTCTCTTTTTCTCCGTATATTTTTTACCTAAACAAGTTATTGATATACTTTAGATGAAATGTATGCTGTAAATTCAAAAGCATAATTACGCATCTGTATCAGTGGCGTTCATAAGAATTCAGGGGCCCATCCGCAAAATTTATAAGGCCCATTTTTAAATATATATTTATAAATGGAAGTCACAATTTGTAACTTCTTAGGTATAGTCGATACTGTACTTTATAGATCGCAAAAAATTGATAATTGAGAGCAAAAAGTTGTGGAATATATACCTACATATTTCTAAAGTCTGGACATATGTATGTATTAATGCATGCATCATATTATACCTACCCAGCGGAAAATGGAGGCTCTCAAACACGAATGCAAGGCAAGAGCGCTTCTTTGGAAGCTTGCAGCGCTTCCCCACCGTATACTTGTTCCTATCTTTTTAACGTGAGCATGTTTAAAGAGGGAAGCGCTCAGTTGCAGATTCTTGGGAAGCGCTCGGGGAGCGCATGTAGTGTGGTACTCTTGGATCGCTTACAGGGTAGCATTCCTGAAACGTTTGTAGGGTAGCCGTAGCAGCCTTGCAGCGATTTTGGGGAATACAGAGGGAATCAAGATAAGGGCTTTATGAATAATTTCAGTTTTATTCTGAACACGCTCCGTTTTATTTTAAATTAAATTAAATTTCAATTAACCGCACACTTCAATGAATGAATAGAATGAAATGATGATGACTCATATATTTTCACAACAAAAAACAGATAGGTTATAAATAAGTCTAAACTCAGGGAAGACATCTGCGTCCGGAAAGATTCCTTTGGCTATGCTATGAGAGCGCTTCGGAAAGAATATTTTCTGGCTATGGTGTTTAAGCGCTTCTCTTTACAAGCTCTTGACATATTTCCCGCTGGGTATATATAAATCCTCTCTGGTGAAAAAGTAAGTAAGGTGTATTTATTAAAAAAAAAAAAAAAAAAAAAAAATCGTATACAGGTTGTTTCCGTCTAGGTGGTCAATAGAGCAGGAGGTGATGATAGTACTCACTTAAAGAAACAAAATATGGCGGGAGAGGGGCATATAAACCATTTGAGAGTCACAGGGTGATCAAGAAAAAGCTAGTTTTTCGAAAAACAGCTTGTAGAGGGCCTACGGTGATAGTTAAGAGCTCATTGTATACAGAACTTCATGGCCTTTCCAACGACTGTTCAACCAACCAGCTCCATACCCCAGTATGACCTGAATACGTTAAGAGTTAATAACTCTTTAACGGCTACAACAGTTATCACACAGGGTATAATAGATCAAATTAAAGAGGAGAGTCTATAGTTTACAGTTTGTGAAAAGGTTATGTTAACGACCTTTTTGCAAAAAAAATATAGATCAAAGTAAAACAAAAGGAAAGGTAAGAAAATTCGAAAGTTTTAGCTTAGACAACCATAACTTGGGAGAGTGGTACGGAGCTGGTTATGCATAAATAGCCTGATTAAATAATTTTATGAGTAACATTTCCAATTATATTTATTTCGCATATTTTCCACAGGTCTATTTTAAGGTAATCACAGCTTTAGACTCCGATATGCACCATACTATTAAGCTATATTTCAATTGGACAAAATATAGAATTGAGAAAGTCAATAAAAATATAATTCTGTGTCTACCATCATCATCATATCATATCAACGTCCTAACTAGGTACTATAGTACCTACTTAATTAATGTTGATTCTTTGTAAAGAAAAAAAAATATTAAATTCCTGATAACATACTTCTTATTTTTCCAGTGCGGATAATAATATATTCCTGCAAAGACAGCCAGGAAAATTCTCACAAACAATTTAATGAAAATTAATTATTTTTAATGTATGTAAGTAATACCACAGACAGGTAATATTACTTGTCTATGACTGCATCCTATCTAGTGTCTTTTCACTATATTTTAAATTCGGGAGATGTTAGGATAGGATTGAATTAAGCAATCCTATCTGTGCTTAACATAATTTAAAGAATATTAAATATGATAAGTGAAGGAAAATTGATATTGAAGCGGATGCTTACTAGTACTAATTGTAATTTATATATTTTGCCAGTAAATCGTTTAAAGATTATTTTCAGAAACTTCTCAGAGAGCATTGGCAATACTAATTATCAGATAAGAATATTGTTGTAAAGAATTGCACTTAGAGGAAAATATTGCGCACACATATTACGCACTTGTATCCATTAGTAATACATTCAGGTATTTTTTAAGAACGTCACAATTGTTTATCACTTGCCATAATAGAGTAATAATTAGTTGATAACTTATTCCATGAAGTCAGTGATGCTGTGACGTAATTTCCCATTTATTGATCTAAAGCGTAGATATATTTTCTTGGAGGTCATATGTAAGCATATTGTTTGAAATATTGTTGATAACAATAATTTATGTTCTTGATTGTGAAAAGCTTCCTGCACGGCGCACTGACTCAGTTTAAGAAAGAACTTATCGCAGATACAATCAACCTTGTATAATTGAATTTTATAATTTTACTTGGCTCTCGGTGCTTTTAGTGCTATTAAGTTTTATTTTTGTGCCAATTTATTTACAGCTAATGTTTTTTGTTCGGTAGGAGATTATTGTAAATAATTTTTCTTATAAAAAATAAAATAAAAACCAAATCTTTTTAAAAGTTGGTTTCCTTGTTGTCATATTGTTTATAAATAAAAATTTGTTAAATGTTAACATTGAGATGGATTAAAAATCAATTTAGGGGAAAGCATACTTTTCGAATACCTCCATACATATCGGTTATATAAAAAAAACTTACAATTAATATCAGATGTACATAAGTAGTTTTACTATTATAGTTTACTGACAACATTTGAATAAACATGGGATGCAAATGTACCAAACCAATCCCGTAATGGGGATAGTTGGCACTTAATGAAATATATATTGTTTACTAATTATTTGGAGAAAAAAAAACAGTTACACTTTTAAAAAATATAAAAATTAAAACATCTCTTGATTTCTTTTACAGAGCGAAAACAGATTTTCACCTCTTTTATTTTTTTTGTTAAAGTACCGTAAATCATGTACAATGTCGCCGGAAGTAACCTTTTTACTAAAGTATTTGATTCTGTAAACCATTTAAAATTCCAAAAAAAAGGGTTATTAAACATCAAAGAACCTTACTCTGGTGTCCTACAGGGATCAATTCTTGGGCCAGTTGTACTCAGATTATTTATCAACGAGATCCCCAGCCCAGTACCCCGTTTAGCATCTCAATTCATCTACATATATTCAGATGTTGTTCAAATATATACCTTTACGAATTGATTGGACTACCTTACCTATTACTGTGTGTTTAGAATTAAGATCTGCAGTGTTTTATAAAAATAAACTGCTTCTTAATCCAGTTAAAAACCTGGGGATTGGGCTTGTGATGCAATTACAATACCGAAATGATGAAAAAGGTCTATGGAGGTTTTAGCAGTTTTAGTTTAGTTGATTATTGGTGAATATTCGCCTGGAGTTGGTTAAATGATTTTACCTGTCATTCTTCCGTTTTACCTACATAATATATTAGTCTTGTTTTCACAGAGAACGAAAACCGTAAAAATCATATTTTAAAATGTGTCTCGCGATATGATGACCATTCTTACTTTATTATTTATTAATGGAGTTAAATCTTCCTTCCAAGTAACATTCAGTGCGCATCAGGTTTCAGCAAATGTTCAGAAAAATATTAAAAAACTTGTATCTTTTGAAGCGGGTTAATTTTTTTTTCTTAAATATTTACTGATTAATTTGCGATTGGGTGTAAAAATATTTTGTTAGGTCATCTTCTATACCTTTATTTGGGACGTAACATAGCAAAAACGCAAATACCCAGTATTTTCTGCGAACTGCTGACCTCCTCATTTTTTTGTTTGCAGTGCACAACATTCTATATTTCGAGAAGCTACTGGCCAATACCATCGATAAAGGTTAAACTAGGAGCTCCTAACAAAATTCATGGAAATTTGACACCTACATAACAATTACTGCTCACCACGGCCTTTGATTATCCGTTCTAAGTTATTTGATTCATTTAAGGGTAGTTATAAATGCCAATCACCGCAGTGACCATTAGCTAACTTTCATGATAATTTGTAAAAAAAAAAGATAATTTATAAGTAAACTTTTAAATTCTTAGATTAGCTAGACTCCGATTGTATAATGAGATGAGAAAGCAGAAATGTCTAGATTGAATAATCCAAGAGATAAAATGATCAGAACACGACAATTAAATAATATGTAGTAGTATAGAAAAAGTAAATAATTATTGTTACTATGAAAAAGATCAACTAAACCAAGTATTTCATCATATTTTCCACACGTGCCGGTGTTATTGACATGTCGGTGATTATAGGCGACGCAATAACAGGAATTCTTCGCAATTTCGAAGTATGTCCAAAGATTGTTTACAATGCATTTTCCTGAGTTGATAATATGTGACGATGATTTGCTGACGAAATCTAGCAAATTTTTATGTAGAGTAACTTTATCACCGTACTAATAGTGCGCCGCCAACGAAGTGTTTGTTGGAAAGATGCACTTTAACTTATTTAGTGTAGATACCTCAGGAAAGGTAAGTATACCTACATATATGTTTTTTTCAAAAAGAAATGCCATTTGACATTTCTCAAGATGATATCAAAAGATTTGCCAAATGCATCCAAACGTTTGAATTGTATTGAGTTATGATGTATGGATAATATGAAAGAAGATGGATTAATTTCTTAATGGTTATTTCGAGTTCCAAAAATTTTACTAACGAAATTTTGGATTTTCAAAAACCATAATAACACTCGTTTCTTAAGTCTTATACCTTAGACAGACTGTTTCCATATTTCCATAATGACTCCATTTTTAATTAAATGGAGTCAAATGATAATAGTAAAGTTCATCAAAGACCTATTTGGAACATTTTGGCTCAATTTTAAATGGGAAAAATTTTACTTTATTTAGTGAAATTGTTATAAATATACCAGGACCATTAAAATGAATTGAATTTATTGGAAAATTTCCTAATGAAGTTCGCAATAGCAGCCATAAGCTGATCATGAATGAAATCTCTTTTCAGACTTGCTATAGACTAGCCCTTTTAGACCGAACTTTTCAAAATGAATACAATTTTATTCTTCAGGAACAGCGTCTCCTGGTAGAACATTATAGAATTGGTGACCGGGAAGTGTATTGATATCGAAGTTTAAATAAGTCCCGTCATCCAAAATCACATAAATATTTTGACCATTCAGTTCATTTCTGCGTTTTTTTGCTCTTACTCCAGTTAATGTGCACTTTTCTTGGAAGTTTTTGTTAGAAATGTTAATTTTGTTTTTTGGATTTTATGAATACTCGTTGCAGAAATATCAACCGCTTTAATGATATCACACACCGGTTCTTTTGAATCTCCTTCAACACCTCACGTTGAAAATTTTTTTGTCATTCAGTTCCTTAGGACGACCGTTTCTAGTCTTATATTTGATATTACCTTCGGTTTTAGCTTGCTTATTGCCCGTACGTAGTATATCGTACCTTCACAATAGCTTTCGTACTAGTGTTAATATACCCTGACTAAATTTTCAAAATATTACCACGTGCATTTTCACTCCTATTCAATCACTATGGTCCGGTCGGACTAACTAAATCATCGAAATAAAAAATTGCGAAATATTCTATTGAAGCAGATTGCTCTGCGAAATAATTATAAAAATTAATTTTGTTTACATTAGGCTTGCACTCTAAAATTGCGAAAGTCTGTGGACAGAATTAAAATAAATATTGCCGTAGATACACAGCGCTCTTTGAAGGCTCACGACTCATTAGTCTGTAATGATTTATTATAAACTGGAGACACACAGCCATTTCTTTAATTAAGTTGTACTGCCAAACTGGTTTTGATAAACTTATGACATTAAAGAAACGATATGGATCGAATTAACGTGATGAACTTTGTTTTTATTTATTTTATTTTTCAATTTAACAATTCACAAATGAGAAAAAAATTATATTAAAAAGAACAAGTTAGTGATTTGCATTTCTTCTTCTTAATAATATTCAAATCAGCATATGCATACCGGAGATCCATATTTAAATTATATATCTAGCACATTTTTCCTCATTACAGCTATAATGAAGAAAGAAAACACTTGATTAGTGTACTTCATTATGATCTGATTTTCGACGTATACTAAATGATATACGGCATTTTAATGAATAGTTAGTACTAGTGATTCATCAGATCGCGCTGTGTGTCTAGGGTATAAGCCTTATATGAAATTTTACACTTTCATTGTCGGCCTTAGGGTGTTTTCATCATGGTTTCGTTGAAATAAACGTTTTCAAAAAACTCGTGTTTTACAAATGTTTTTTATAAAACCTAGGTTTCATTCAACACCTTATCATATCCATTTAAGACATTTGCCTTCAAATCAGTTTATTTTAAAAACGTTATATTAAAATATCTTATTCAACCCTCAATCCATTATATCCTGGATACATTCGTGAATGCCAATTCTCTCGCACCCAATTCATAGAGGAAATGCTTTTCATGTTGTACCCTCGTCGAATTATTTCACGGTGGTAATTAAGAAATGAAAAAAAAAAAAACAATCTAATTACAACGCAACAGGAATTTCTTTTTGGATAATATGTAAGTGGTAAAACGTAATGTGCATAAATAAATTTTCTAAATTTTGCCTTTGCCATTGGATATTCATGAATGAAAATTTGAAATAATTCTATAAATTTGAAATTCCATTATCATTTCCCTACTTCAAATCACGTGCACTCAAGGTAACTGAACGACCCAGTGGGGATCACCAATCTTATAAAATGGGATTTTGTTTGTTTGTTTGTAGAAGTTAGAAGATGCCTATTGTGTTTCTTATCCGCGAATAGTTTTAAAATTTGATTTCAATGAAATCTTATCATCAACAGGATGATGTCAACGTTATCAGTACATTTTAATTTTCCGCGAACTTTCAAGTTGATTACCTCGCTTTACGTAAAACTAGAACTGAATCAATACTACTGCGCAAACTACTTAAATCCAATACATACATATATTGCGATGACGTTAGAAGAAAATTGAGCTTAATCGTTCGTTGCACACTTTTCGCAACTTTTATCAATCAACAACCACATGGCTTTTCCTGTGTGATGCATGCAGCCAAACGCAAAGATGTTTTTACGGAGTAGAGCTAATTTTGCAATTTTGAGCTGCGCTAAATAATGGGCATACCGTAATGACGCGACAACGCAACGTATATTCACTGGTGGTAAACAAAAATCATCCGATGTATTCAGAATAGGTCGCTCAGTGAAAAACACACGGCGAACGCATAAACAATATTATTAATAATATATATTTTGCCTTCCGCGCGCAGTTATTAGCCAGATCCAGAGCTTTTTGTTCGCAGTAGACAGCCTCACCAGAGCAGCTGCGTAAACCGGTTGAGTTGAGCAAAATTTATACATATACTATATCTCGAGACTCTCACTTGACGCACTTGTTTAAGATAAAAATAAAATATTTTTTTTTCTATTTTGCGATGACGATGGCGAGCCCAGAAAATGAGCCAATGAAAAACGTGTTTCCACGGAGGTCATATTAACTAAAAAAACTTGAACATAGGCGAGCCCCTTGGATAAGTATGAGTTTATTTTCGATCGTGTGATCGTATGTCGACCAATATACTGAAAAACCGCTAAGTGCGGAATTTACAATTGACGAATGTGAAGTGAATTTCGAAGACATGACATGGTAACATAAATGCAACTAAGATTAAATTTTGCGTTTCAAGTCACTTTTAGGCTTTGCGAAAATAATTTTACATCAGTTTGAGTTGTTGTTGTAGATATGTATGTTTCGTATACATATCTATATGCCTGTAGTGATCGTTAACAGTAAGAAACCTACCCGGACTGTCCACCCATCTACATAAGACTTATATAGGCTATAATTGACCACTTTTTGTGTTGGCAGTGACCAGTTCAGCTTGTTCTCTTTTGATCATTTGCTGCTCTGATATTTTTCAGTTAGTTGCAACAGTAGGAAAGCTAAAGTAAGCTAAATTGAATCAAGTTGATCGAAATTTCTAGATATGTAGTTTATGCAAATATCGTTCTAGCTTCCAATTCTCTAATATAAGAGTATGCAATGAGCTGGAAAATCTACGTAATGTACAAGGTCAAAAGAACGAATCGTGGTTGGAGTTAATGAATCTGTTATTTTTACTATAAATGATTGCTTTATTTCTATACTAAATAACTTTTAATTTTTGCTGTACTTATTTAAAATTATTTATTAAAATTATTTATTAAATTTCCAGACAGGTAACAAATTTAATTTTGAAATTCATATTACTCTATTCGTCTAGTAAAATCGAACATCACTCTCTTGGAGTTTGGCCAATTTTTATTGAAATCATTGGAAGGCTTGTGCAATTTTAAATAATGGTGAAAAGTGTAGCTTTCTATTATTAAGTAAGATTAATTAATCAAGGTGGAGTAGTTATGCTTAGAAAACTTTTCACCGGAAGAAAACTTAAGATTAATTTATTTAATCGCTTCCTTCTATGATATTTATGTACATACATGTAACATTTAATCATATGCAAATATAAAATGTAGGAGTTTATAAAGAAAAGTTTAAATTGATGAAAATCGTGAATATACTACTGAGCTCATAAGTTGGATTTAATTCAATATGCTGAGGGAAAAAAAGACTAAAATCTTTTAATAAAGTTAAGAATAATTAATAATGAAAAAAATCTAAAAGAAAAGAGAGATAAATAACAAATATTTCTTAAGATTAGTACAAAGTATACCTGCGATAGCGTGAAGAAGAAGAATTATTTTAATGGAGGTTCGATTAAAGTTCATCTTAAAATAAAGTGAATATGTTGCTACATTAGGGTGGCCCAAATAACAAAAGTAATAAAATGTCTAAATGCTCATTAAGAATTTGTTAGCTAATGTAATTTTAAACTTCCATGCATAATTTCAGTGATATTCATTAATGTTTACAGAGGTCGCTCAAATTTAAAATGGTGATTTTGTGGCTCCTTTAATACTTTCAAGAAAACTGTTTCAACATTTTCTTACATACCTTTAATTTGACAACAATTTTGCTTGATTTTTTTTTTTCAATTTAAGGGTAGTTAGTTATAAACTTATTGAAGTGAAAAACATTTAAGAAAATCGAATGCTTCTAATTTTTATAAATTTTTCAAACTGAAAATTTGGACATGGAACTTCAGTTTTTTGACTTCGGGTCAATATCTTTTGAAAGGAAAATTATCAATTATCTTTCTAGCGACTATAACTCAAGCGGGTCATGTAGTGTATAAACTGTTGTCAAAAAGCGATTTTCGAAGGTGTAGCATTTTTAGAAATTATAAAGAATATATGAGCCGTCTATTATGAAAGGTTAATAAATTTAGACTATTTTTAACTTCGAAACACACAAAAGTTCACTGTTAGATCCTAAAAATATTTTTAAATTATTTTTTTTTTTAAATTTATTTAAACTAAAATATTTAAATATTTCATCGTAAAAAAATGGACTTACGCCACTTTCAAAATAAAGGGCTCATCTATAGAAAGTAATACTACCTGTAGAAAATAAGACCAGCATGCCGCCGAGGTGGTGAGCATTGCCTGGAAGAGATGATAACACCATGGTAATAGCAGGAATTTTATTATTTTGAAATACAACTTTATAAATTAGAGGATTAAAATATTATATATTATACATAAGGCCCGATTCAGAAAGTTTCGTGCACTTTCCCCGATGTTCCAATTAGAATAAAATGGAACAAATAACCCAGCCAAGCACATGCAATACGGAATATACTCCTGTAGTATTAAATTAACTGTAAGCTTCAGGTAAAGCACTTTAAAAACTGTTTACTGTGAAACAACATTTTTGTTTGGTAATGGATTACGAATCGTATTTTAAATATAATTTTTCTACTTTGTCTGGATCTCAGTTCTATTGCGCGAAGGATAAAAATAACGTTCCGGATTCGAAGAAATGTATTGCATGCGAAAAGTTAGGAAAAAATATTCTCGTTTCGCAGGCAATTTGTCAGTGTGACCATCGCAGTCAAACTTTTTTTTTTGTGAACGAACAATAAATACGGGAATTTACATTAAGGAGTGTTTACAAAGGAGATTATTACCATTCATCAGATCTCACAACAGGTCTGGGCTATTTTGGCTGACTTAGCTGCTACCAGCCACTATGCTAAAAACCCTCCAAATGTCTCAGAACTTCGCTCCATTGAAAGATATTGGGCTTTACCCAGGGGTGACACCTGCAAGTACAGCTTCCATGCAAGCTGCACTGCCATACATACTTCTTGCACGTCAGCTTTCAACGAACTTGCATGATGAAAAACCATGGCAGCTGAGGTGATAGTAATTTGACATTATACAGTTTTCAAGATGGCGGAAAAGAAATGCTTGAGAGAATTTGATAAATTCATTCTGGAAAAATGAGATTTTCTGGGATCATTTGCATTACATTATTTCCCCACACCTTTCTCTTAACTTTTTCTTCACTATTTATCATTCTGCTACTTCATTTATTGCTATAATTTTTCAATATACGCACGACTTTACACCTCAATGCTATTTTTTAAATGAACTTGTATGCAAGATGATAAGACATCAACCGAACTGCCTTCTGTTGTCAAGTTAAAAACTGCGCTGGAAGGGAGGCTTTCATGCAAGCTGTACTATCTCGTGCAATCCCCGGGTTAGTAAAGGCAGTATTGAGGAAGGAAGGAAAAGCATTCAAAAACCTACAAGAATTTAAAAGGTTGTGGATCACAGCTAGCAAAAAAGTGAAGTCAGAGAGTGTACAAAAAATATTGGCACCCATTAAAGAAAAAAAAAAAACGATTATTTTTCCAGGAAAAAGAAAAGTGTTTACTATTTTTGTAGTTTTTTAATATTTCACATGTATGTTCATTTAATGAATTAAACGGATTTGTATTCTGAAGACATATAAACCGAGGATTTAATTTTATAAAGTGTACGAAACTTTCTGAATCAGACCTTATGTAGGAAAGTTCACTATAACTTATTCCAAATGATTTACAGAATGACTGGATCTAAATTACATAAAACATAAACCGGTTTATATTCCGAAGATGATAACTGGAAGATATCCTCCAATCATCGTGTTAATGATTTTTCATCTCAATGTTTGCTAGGCAATAATTGTTTTCACGTAAATAGCTACGTTTGCAACCACAAAGATACGAAACAAAAATCGCACCTGGTGGTGCGAAAACTGGTACATTGATAGCTTCTAACCCCACGGTTACACCTGCAAGTACAGCTTGCATGCAAGCCTCCCTTCCAACACGATTTTTAACTTGACAGCGGAAGGCAGTTCGGTTGATGTCTTATCAGCTTGCATGCAAGTTCATTTAAAAAATGGCATTGAGACGTAAACTCTTGCGTATATTGGAAAATTATGGCAATAAAGGAAGCATCACAATGATAAAAACCCAAAAAAAAAGGAAAATGAAGGTGTTGGTAAATGATGTATTGCAAATAATCCCAGAAAATTTCATTTTCCCGGTATAAATTTATGAATTTCTCTCAAGCATTTCGTTTCCGCCATTTTGAAAACTGTATAAATGTCAAATTACTATCTCCCAGCTGCCATGGTTTTTCAGCATGCAAGTTCGCTGAAAGCTGTACTGCCAGCATGGCAGTAGAGGTTACACGTGCAAGAAGTATGGCAGTGCAAGTTGCATGCAAGCTGTACTTGCAGGTGTAACCTCGGGGTAATATACCAAGGTAATGCAGACACTGAATAGACCTTTTTTTCTTTTTGGAGGATTTTATGATCTTTATTTTGAGATATATAATAAATTTCATATAAACAAAAGATATTTATAGAAAAAGGATGTTTGATAATTTGCTCAGGCTGTAAAATATTTAAATCCTGTAAGAATAAGTGTGTTTTTCTGAAAATTATTTATGATGATTAAATAAAGGTAGCTACATACAAATACAGACATTTACTTGTACCGAGCATTCCAACAGCCTGTACACACTTATTATCATTTTACTACCCTCACAGATTTGAGTTTAATATCTATAAAAGAAACACTCGCCATAAAACAATTAAAAGGAAAAGGGATTCAGGGATTCAGATATATCCTATGAATGAAAGGTTATTAAAGAAATTTGAGTATAGATAGTCGAGTTTTAGCAAATTTACAAATTAGTTACATAACAATTTGTTTTGTAAAAGTATGATTACGAGTGTTTGGTAAGCAAATAGATATTCTTTTTTTTATTTTCTGAATGTAGTTGAAAGTCAGTTTTATTTTAAGAGAAAAAAATGACCAACATAAGTTTTTACTTAGTTGGAAGACTGAAAAAAAAAACATTCCAATTAATGTAAATTTGCCACGGCTAAACAAGTGTTACATAACATTTTGTACAAACATTATATATTAAAAATGAATATTAAATAAAGCTTAGCGGAAGGTGTATTGTATTGTGAAAAAATGTGGAAAGCTTTGAATGTTAAAAAAAACTAGTTATAGCCGCAAACAACGCACATATTACGCAAAGTTAAAATTAAAAAAGAACAAAAACAGGAAAACAAACAAAAACAAGAATAGAAGATATATCTGACAATAAAATAAAAAAAAAGTCAAAATTCTTAAAATAGTACAATCACAAAAACAGAAGCAAATAGAATTATTCTAATACAGATTCAAAGAAGTGAATCGTTTGCAGAGCACAGTCCGTTAATTGCAAGTGTATATCTCAACTCTACTTCTAAGTCCACTAATTATCTATTGTTCAAAATATCAGAAAGGCAACCCGTTCGAAGAAAAATTTCGATAGAACTGTGACAGTAACCTTGGACCGCTATAATATTTCTGATATAAAAGACCGAGGAATATTAATCGAAAAATTCGCGCAGAAAATTGAAAAGAAGGATTTTTAAAAATATATTCAAATTCATTAAATTAGCATTTTGATACAAAGTCATTTAGAGAAATTTACAGATCGACTAGCTGTACTTGTATCTGTAGAAGAAAAAAACTAACTTTGAGAAGTTTCTGTAATTGAATTACTTCGAAAAATATGACAAATTGAAAAATACTACTCCATCATATGACCGCGCAGACATCATATTTTGAAAAATTATATTGTCAGCCGTTTTAATGTAAGACAAGTGAAGGTCCAGGAATATCAGTCTTTAAAAATTTTCAAAATAGCTGGAAAAATATCGATATAAGCAAAGTTGTAATTGGATTGCAGGATGAATATATATACAAAGGATGGGATCACAAATATCAGGCAAATTTTATCATAGAGAACAACAAGAGAAAGCTATCGAGTGCTACTTGAGATCACTACCATTTTCTTATGCGATATTCCTAAATATTAAAACCTAAATTGGATGTGTAAGTCGAGATCGATGGAGAGACTTCATGTAGACAAATAATAATTTTCTCGTGCAATTAGCTCAGATTAAAACACATATAAAAAATAAGTTGCTTTTGATTGAAATATATAAAATCACGTAAATATTCTTCAAGAGTTTCCCTCTTAAAAACTTTGCAGAAAAAAGATGTCATTGGTTCAAAGTCGTTACTTTTATGGACCGGCACATATTCTTTGTATTTGTAAAAATGCTACATCTTCGAAAATCATTTTTTAGAAAACAGTTTATACACTACATGACCCGTTTGAGTTATAGTCACTAGAAATATAATCGATTGTAGATTTTGTTATAGTAGAAAAAGTATATCAGCGCGCCTATTTTCTTTACAAAAGATACTGACCCGAAATCAAAAAACTGGAGTTTCATGTTCATTGTGAAAAATTTGTAAAAATTAGAAGAATTTAATTTTCTGAAATGCTTTTCACTGCAATAAATTTATAACTAACTTCCCTTAAATTGAAACAAAGAATCAAGCAAAAATATAGCCAAAATAAAAAGTTATGCAGTTATGGAAGTTAAAAAAATGTTGAAACAGTGTTCGATTTGAGCGACCTCTAAACATTAATGAATTTTACTGTAATTTTGCGTAGAAGTTTTTAAAATTACATTAACTAACAAATTCTGAATGATCATTTAGAGATTTTAACATTTTTGCACATCCATATATTTTTGGATACGCTAATGTAACTTCATATTAGTTTATCTCAATTTGATAAATTCAAGAATAAATGAAAAAAAGTTGCTATAAAATATGCTCATATTACAAAAATCTTATAATTGGTAATGCTATTGCACGATATTTAAACAAAGCATCTCCGAAACCGATGTCTATCCTAAGTTGCAATTAAATCCATGCAGTAATTTTTAATTGAGACTTTTTTTTACAGGGAATAAAATCACACAAACATTATTACTACGATTGTTGGTAGTTGATTAGCAAATCTGACACGTAACTGTCAAAAGGTAACATTTTTCTTGAAATTTCATGAATTATTATGGTTGAGCTATTTCTTGTACAATTATCTTACCAACTATTATAGCTTTTGATATAACTTAAATTCATTTCACAAAAGAAAAGGAAATTAACATAATTCGGAGATGCTTCTACTAAACATAGAGGAAAAAGAGAAATTATTTATAAGAAAAATATGACAAATATTTAAAATAAAACAATTATCTTTATATTTTTGTTTTGCTATCCTTTTTCTTTTACATATTTTTCACGCATTTCCAGAAAATAGACTTTCTAGTTTAATTTCAGGACCATAACTTTCTTGAAAAATGGCTTTTTGTGATTATTTGGGTGACTATAACAGCACTGCACAGCACAAGTTATTATTAAAATGTTCACAAGCATATTGATTTGTAAATCTAAGGCTTAATCACAAAATTGTCACTTCAAATGTTTTTAATCAAAAGTTAAGTTAAATCACTGAACAATTTAAAGAGTTTTATTAAAAACTCACAAAATAGAAAAGCCTGTAGAATACGAAACTTATGTTTACTTCAATTAGAAGTAAAGTTAAATTAAATTAAATTCTTTTTGCCTTTTCTCCCGTTTGCCGAAGAATCGAGAATCCCTCGCATCGACAAGGCTTTTACAAGACATTTCGCTTCCTTTAGTTATATGTTCTAAGTAGTGAATGCCTAATGATGATGAAATAATTTTTTTCCAATTTTTAAATCTATTTTGCCCCAAAGCATGCCATTTTACACCGCATCTTTTAGTAAGGCTTGTTTTAAACTAATATCATCAACTTAGCTGTGTACATAGTGATAAGAAAGGATTGTAAAAATTAGCATTCTTTATTTTTAATATCCTTCGGGTGTGTGATGAGAATGAGTCACCTAAAAACATTTCACTTATAACATAAACGTGTTGTATATTGTATATTTATTGCAATTTTAATTTGAAATTTATACTTTTATATACAAAGTGGTCAGTAGTCCTAGCCATCCAATAAGAGGTGTTATTTTAATTAGCCCGCTATTTTGGTAGATGTCACTTTTGGAGCTGTTATTTTTTGAGATTTGACAAGTAGAAACTACGCTATTAATAAAAATAGCGCGATACACGATTCAACAACGCATTGAAATTATTAAAATTCACTATAAAAATGGTGAAAATGTGGCAGAGACGGTTCGTAAAACTCGAACATTTTTGGGTCGTCGTGAAGCGCCTTGTCGGACCGCAATACAGAAATTGGTAGAAAAATTCGAGCTGTCGGGACAAGTTAGTGACGTGAAGAATAAAACCCGTGCACGTCGCTCAAGAACAGCCGAGAATATTGCTGCTGTAGCCGAAAGTGTTGAAGAAAACCCAGGTTTGTCCATTCCTCGTCGTTCTTTGGAATTAGGTATTCCACAAACGTCACTACACCGTATTTTGCATAAAGATTTGGGTCTTAAGGCTTATAAAGTTCAGTTAACACAAGAACTCTAGCCGGCCGATCATCAACAACGTCGAGTCTTTGCTGATTGGGTCCTTGAAATGCATGAAAATGATCCGGAATTCCATCGAAAACTCATCTTGAGTGATGAGGCCCATTTCCACCTCGATGGCTTCGTCAACAAGCAAAGTTGTCGCATCTGGGGCTCGGAAAACCCAAGAGTTATTATTGAAAAGCCTCTCTATCCTCAACGTGTGACTGTTTGGTGCGGTTTATGGTCCCGCGGGGTCATTGGACCTTACTTTTTCGGAAATGAGGCTGGAGCAACAGTTACGGTGAATGGATTGCGCTATCGGCAGATGATTAATGATTTTTTATGGCCGGAATTGGATGGTATTGACCTGGACAACGTTTACTTTCAACAATACGGCGCTACGTGCCATACAAGCAACGAAACCATTGATCTTTTACGGGAAGAGTTTCCGGACCGTGTTATCTCTCGAAGAGGTGATCACAATTGGCCACCGAGATCTTGTGACTTAACACCTTGCGACTTCTTCCTTTGGAGCCACGTGAAAGAGAAGGTCTACGCCAATATCCCAGCGTCGATTCAAGACCTCAAAGATGGAATTCGTGAGGCTATCGAGGATATAGGGCAACCACTTTGCGATTTGGTTATGGAAAATTTCATGAAAAGGATATGGTCCTGTAGGCGTGGCCGTGGTGGTCATTTGGCTGATGTTATTTTCCATTATTAACAGCATACCTTCCTCTTTATAATGAAATAAAGATCCGATCATTTATCTCAAAAAATGGCATTTTTCTTTGAATATCAAAATAACACCTCTTATTGGAAAACCCTTTATATCATGTATAGCGACCCTACGAAGGAGCTGGTCCCCATTTGACAGAAACACTAGGTAAGGTATAAAAACGGAGTAGAAATACATATTGGAAATTTGAGCTTCTGAATGGATCAATCTCCATATTAATTATTGTTTTTTTCCTCAGTTTTAGAAAGGAAGTTCGGTGAAGATTGGACGAATAAGGCGGATTGGAAAGAATTTAATTTACTTGACTCCAGCTGTGCCGAATTTTATTTGAAAAAATTAGAAAAAATGGAAAAAATAGATTGGTAATTTTGTATTGATAATAAATAAACTTTGGACGGTAAGTTAATTATTCAAATAACACATATTGACATTTCCTTTTCTGATTTATGAGTATCAATATTTTTCCACAAAGCAGTCCATGGGTAAAGATCAAAACGGTGGTTATGTTAGTACGAAAACCTCAAAATACCTTAGTGTTTCATAAAAGTAACGGCAATATGTTAATGTTCATTGGAGAGCACAGCAAAATCGTTATTTAAAAAAAATATATTTCTTTATTACATCTATTTTGGCGTCTGTTATTATTTTAGAACTATATAAAAAAAAAAATAAAAAATGAAAGGTAATGGTTTATTGATTTTACACTTATATCGGGTTTTATACTTATACCAAAAATCATCTAACATCTAAGTTATATGTTCTTTGGTTATACATAATATATTTAGTACCTACATTTCTATAATATACATATCTCTATCCTACCTGGATTATGGAAACCCAAACACAAAGATTTAATTTTTTTTTAATAATTGCTAGAAAAATCCAATTTGGTCATTTTGTTGCTAGATTTGGCCACTTTTTAAGCATTTGGAAAAAAAATTTGTTTTTTAATTATAAAAAATTATATAAGGTAGGTGTAAAAATTACATAACTGCAGTTAATCGAAGATCAAAACTATAACGCAGATAAGATTCGCTTTATACGTGGGTCATGGAAATAAACTCTACATGTCTTGAAACAGAGAACACTAAAAATCCATGTACTTTAGAAATTTCAATAATCATGCTATCTACAGAAATTCCAATAATACATGATGTATTTATAGTAATAACAAATAAAATTTCAAAAAAGGAATAAATCGGGCAACTCCTTTTTGATGTTGTCAAACAAAACTTTTGGTTTTCACTTTATTTAACTTTTATTTTCATCTAGGGTATATATTATTGGTCCTAGACCAATTATAACATTATCTCTTGTTCTTCATCCTTTTTTCAATTCCAATTAAACTTATACTCTATACTAAGCTGTATTTTTATGCACGGAACCTTCACACTAGAAAAGTTCAGGTCAATAAGCATAATCATAAGCATTCCTGTTTGTTATATGCTCTAAGGTGCCCCTTGTATATACGGATAATTTGTGTTGAAGTTTCTTGTTAAATGACAGAAATTTTATAGAGTCTTGACTTGCTTGTAAATTACGTACATACTGTTGGTTTCAACTCATAGACCATTTTGACCAATAGTACAATATTGGAACCGAAATGCATCTTAAATCAAGTATACATAGGTTTATATTAATATCGTATCACAACGGGGTAGCTATTAATTCGAGAATCAGAAGGTCAACAAATGGAAAATCTGTTAGAAAATTATGGGGATAGTATCCAATAGACCAATAAAATCAATTAGTTCTAATTATCTCTAGGCGGAAGAGAAGTTTCCCCTTCAAAAAACCTCTTCAAAGTGTCAATTTATTGCATGGATAATTTTCTTTTCTTTATGGCTCAAGTTCTGGTGTTATTTTATAAATGGCACTGAAACAGTCTTTAAAAATTCACACCTTTTTAGTTATCTATATGAAAATCGTAGCGTAGGGATGAAGCCCACATTCACTTAAATGGACATGTAAATAAAAATAAAATTGCAGATTCTGGAGTAGGGAAAACCAAAATTAAAAAACCAAAGACCTTTGCATTCTCCAAAGGTGACGGAGCGTCATGGATTGATATTTTGTCAAATATATAGTATAACTATAAACACTTAAAAGTAGGGGCTCTAGATAGTCATGTCCGAGATTGGACTTCAGGGCTATTATGGATGTCCAATCTTACTAACAACAATTCGAATATCTATATTTAGATTTGGCAATCGAAGGGCGAGTAGAGCTTTTGGTCAGTTACACACTGCACATAATTATAAAATAATATTTTCCGCTACTAGTTATTTTGGCGTTTGAGCTGTAACAATATTAAAAAAAAAAATTACATTACCTGACAGCTTAATAAAGAAAAGTAGAACAGCGTTTTTATCTTATAATCATACCTTGTTCCTGGCAGTATACCGTGGCATTGAATCAGATGTCAAATGTTACAGAATTATTTGAATGTTGCTAGCATCCTATAAGGATCTTTTTATATCCTAGATGAAATTTATAGATTATATTGCTAGCGCAAAATGGATTGAACACCCACGCATAAAATTGTCTGTGCGCAAGAACGTGTGCACTTGAGAGATGAAATTTTGCATACGGACTTAAAAAAAAAAGAAGTAAAATTAAATTTGAAAATGATACAAATCGGGTAACTCTTTCGTGGTGTTGCCATACAAAAATTTCGTCTTTCACCATATATTTTCATAAAAATAGTAAATGTAATTTCAAAAATGGACTAAATCGGGCAACCTCTATTTGTTGTTGCTGTTTAAAAATTTAGGATTTTCACGTATACTGTGAAAACAATCAGTCATAGATGTTTATATTGTACTGAAAAGCTCTTCAGAATATGAAATTCTCTAAAATTGGCTATAGTCATGTTTTTTACTGCCCTACAAACCGTTCTAGAAATAAATGCGAAAAACCACTTCAAAAATCAAACTTGTACAGATGGGTGACTGTACGGAATTACATACGGCCAGTCATCGAGGGTATCATAAGAATGGGTCTTAGATTAATTCTAGCTTTTTTTTTTTTTGTTTTTAGAAGAAAGGTAATTTAAAATAGCTCCCATATTACATAGGGGATGGTGGCCTATAATGACATACCATTAACATTTTACCTTGTGGATTTACTTTATATTTAAGATACACATTTAGCAGCTTAAAAGTGTTTGCTTTCATGTTTTGAAAAATATTAGACATTAAAAGAAAGACAAATTTCTTTCCTTTTTTTTAAAAAAAAAGCACCTTATGTGTTATTTTGACGGCGTGCGTATAAAACGACATACTCTAGGCCACCCGCAGTAGTTGTTAAAAAGAAATTTAGTTTATTTGTTAAAATAAACGAAAATATAACTTTTTTATACTTCTATATGCTTATATTATATTTCTTTTGTATTGCCCAAACTCTGAAAATAAAATAATTTTTAGAATCCATGAGTAAAAGGACACAGGTATGGCATTTTGCCCTTGGCCAAGGTATGTCAATTTGCTGTTGGCCAAGGTATGTCATTTTATGCAAATGGCCAAGAGTAAAAGAAAATAATTATATTAATATTATTATTCATCACATATCTATGAATGTAACATCAGTTGCTTTTTTATAATAGGAGCAATCTGGCAAAAATAGCATATTAAATAAAATCAATATCTAGTACCGAAAAAACAGAATACTAATCCCTGTAAAAAATACTTCAGCATTCACTCTTTTTTTTGTTTCCTCTAATAATTTGCTCTATTGCTGCTATTCTTGTTCCCCGATGCATAACAACTGAAGACTACGACCGAATACTATTAGGAATACGTCGGACACTTAGATTTCGTGGAATTGGCAATATGTCGTTTTACCAGACTATGTCATTATACATTATAGGCTACCTTCCCCTACATAGAGGATCAAGTGGTTTTTCAACATTTTTGATAAACTATTAAAAATTGTGGAGTTGCCTTTTACTAATCTCTAACATTAATCAGAGAATATAGAAGCTGCCCCTTATAACTTGTATAATAATTAAAGTTTTCACTCCTATACAGATTATTATTAATAAAATTATCTAATTAAGTAATTCATTATATAATTCAAATTAGGTTACGTATACCTACTCATAATAAACATTAATATTACGAGTTAGGTAGGTCTTTGCAAATTTGTTGCATTAAGTAAGTAGTTATGCAAATTCTTTAAAGACAAAGAATTAAGAACGGAAATTAATTTTTTTCTAAACATAAAATTCTTCTTTCTTTGTATAAAAAAAAAATTCATTTAAGAGTAAAACTCGCGTAATACATGGCCACAACAGTGAAAATAAATTCTATTTGAACCACAGCAATTTCAGTTTGAGTTGAACATTCCATTTGCATAATACGTGCCACTTGCCCAGCAATATACCCCCAGAAAACGCGATTTATTTGGCCTTGAACTTGTTAAGATTTGCTTGAAACCCTGACTTGTTTTAATAAAAAAAAAAAAAAAAAATTCGAGTTCAATTAAATCTCAAGGAAAAAAACTATTTCATGTCATTTCAATCAAAAGAAAGTAAAAATTTCTCTGTCTGATAACAAGTAAATGGAAATTAAATTACGTATAGATACCCCGCCTTCCTTCATCATATCTATTATCACATCTTTTAGAGGTCATATGAAGTGTTTGTCTTTGGCGTCGGAAAAATTTTATTTGCAAAAGAAAAAGAAAACAACCTGGTAACAGACAAAGCATTTGTTTTCAATATTTCTTATCGCAAAAGAGTGCAACTACTCTAACTTGAGCTGGGAAATAAATAAGCGTTTGTTAAGGTAAACAAAGCTGCCTGCAATTGGATTGGAGTGTGTCTCTTAGATGTTTTATAACTATCTAATGCTAGGTATGTTGACTTTTCTGGACGGCGAAATTAAAAAAAATTATTATTAGATCATGTCTTTCGATTATGAATAAAATATAATTGTGGTGAGTATAGCAAAAGTTTTCCAAGGCAAACTATATAGGAAAAGTCGTAAGTTTTCCAATAAATCAACATGGTCTTCCGGGATAGAAAAATGATAGCCATGTGTGTTTAGAAGTATTGGAAGAACGTTTGACTGTAGATGGTGATATAGGTAATATTTTATTGCCTATGTAACCATCTAAGTACAACGAATAAGATATCAGCACAGCAGCGTCTTTCATGTATGTATGTATGCACCAGTGCTAGTTTGGTAAATGTAAAATTAAACTGGATTGAACACCACATGCAAAATGTTAGTTAAGTCATCACAGACAAGAAATACCCAGGTATCGACGGTAGTACTAAGAAAGTGATGTATGGAAGAGCGCATAGCAAACCGCAATAACTCACTGATCTCGGCTAAATCTATCATGGATACGAACCAACATTTTTTTCAATGTAGGCAAAACTTCATTTCTTTTTTAGAATCTAAATCGACCATATTTCTTCAGAATTCGTGTGTATTATTGATGCTGAAGACGATTCGAATAAGTTGTCGGGGCAGTCTGTGCTTCGTGAAAGTTGGATTGATTTGGCTGCTTGGGCTTGATAGCTACAAATTTTTATGAGCGTAGGCCTAGGTATGTACATCATCGTGGAATTTTGTCTCGGGCCTTTGTAAATTGTTTTCAATGTAGAAAAGAATTGATTTATTTCTTAGAATTGAAATGGACCATATTTCTTCAGAATTCGTGTTCATATGGTGGTTGTGTAGAAGGTCCAAATCAATTGTCTGCCGTCTTCCGTGATAAGTTAAGTGTGAGGGGCGGTGGGTGGGTCGGTGGTGGAGGTAAACATTAATGCAGGATTTACTTCTTTTAATAGTGCGATAAGAGTACAAAATTACAAACTTTAACGCAATTTATTGGCATGGGTACAAATCGCACATTTAGGGAAATAACGCCTAAGCGCCTATCACTAATCGCCACAACCAAATTATATTTTGCATTTTTTGGTTTCCGTATTTAAGAAACCTGCAAATTTTAACAAAACATGGACTCGAAAAAAAGATATTGTTTCGCACACTAGAAATGTTTTAAATATGATGAAAGTATTTATTGAGGTAAAAATTTCAACTTTTCAATCTTGAAAATCCCACATATTGCCCAAATTTTTCCCACATTTCCCACAGTTCGAAAGCAGAAATTACCACAAAAATCCCACCATATACCTATATACTTATTGATTTAAATTTAAATGAAAAATTATACATTTTAATTGCACTACTGTAAAAATGTGCATGAATGTATAAGCACAAGATAATCCGTCCACAATAGACAAAAGTCTTCTAAGAATTTCAAAAACTCGAACAGCCCAACTCAGACCTTATAGTATAAAACTCTTCTAGGAAAATTTTGGTGATGAATTTTCCAACAAATTGTTTTACTGTAAAAATGTGCACGAATGTATAAGCAGAAGATCTCACTATCCATCCACAAACCGAAAAAACTTTTCGAAGAATTTCTAAAAATCCAACGGACCAACTCAGGCCTTTTAGCACAGACAAGAAATACCCAGATATCGACGCTAGTACTAAGAAAGTGAAGTATGGAAGAGCTCATGGCAAACCTCAATAACTCACTGATCTCGGCTAAATATATCATGGGTACGAACCAAAAAAATTTTTCAATATAGGCAAAAATTGAATTTTTTCTTAGAATTTAAATAGACCATATTTCTTCACAATTTGTGTGCATTATTGGTGGCTGAAGACGATTCGATTAAGTTGTGTCTGGGCTGAATCGGCTTCGTGGAAGTTGGATTGATTTGGTTGCTTGGGCTTGTTAACTAAATATTTTATGAGCGTTGTCTCAGGCCGGTATAAATTTGTGTTCAATGTAGGAAAGAATTGATCGATTTCTTAGAATTGAAATCGACCATATTTCTTCAGAATTCGTGAGCATTATTGGTGGCTGTAGACGGTCCGAACAAATTCTGTCTGCCCAGTCCTTGCTGGATTGTTTGGCTCTGAATTGCATCTTGTTTGGGGGGTGGGAGGGGGGGGGGGGTCGGATTAATAAATTAATGCTTTCAATACCTTGCACAAATTTTTTCTCTTAGTTTGAGAACCCGGATATTTATTTTCATATTTCCCGACTAGTCAAGCAGGGAAGCCGAACCGCTGAGAGTTGCTTTTATTCGTTCTTTGGCTGTACTTAAATACGTACGCACTGTCGCTCTTTGCATTCCACCAACAGAATTTATTGAAGTAAGTTTAAATTTCATTGTGATCATCGATTTGCATTAACTTCTCCGATTTAAATTTTGTAACAAAAATTTTGCACATTCTATTCTTAAATAAAAATTAGGTAAGTGCCTGGCTATATTTATTTAAATGTATTCTTGCAGATTTATCTGTAATAAGCATACCTACATAGTAGGTTCCTACATCAGGTTGAATTTTACTATATTAGGTATATCTACGTATTTACATTTATTTATTTTTCTGTTTCTTTGTTCCTTGCACAATACACAATACAATACAAGTCAGTACAAGTATAATAATAATAAAAAAATAACAGAATCACGTATTCACTGCTTCTAAATTTGCGTAGAGAATAATTCTTCTTTGATTTATTCGCAAGCGAGAAATATTTTTTTACTCTCGATAAATAAAAATCACTCGCGAGTGATTCGAATTAAAAATAAAACCCTTGAGGATAAAACTCTCGAGCGAAATAAAACTCCAGACCGAAATAAAAATTAAACTCTCTGTATATAACAATCGTTCGCGAGCGAATTAAATTTTCTTCATTATCCGTTCCGTCTTCTGGTCAACACGTACTCAAGAAAAAGTACGGACGGACGGACATGCAAAAGTCGAAATGTTTAAGTTTCATGATCCACGTAAAGGAGGATTTACATTATGATGGCATGCATTTTTTCCAGATATTGTGAGAGATATAGCTTATTGAAATTTCACACGTACACCCCTCACTAGTTCTTATGGAAAAAATCACAAACTGTCAAACAGTCAAATTGTGAAAATGGAATATCTATTTCCAAAGAGCTTCGAAAAAGACCACTCCAACGAAAAAAGTATTTATAAATCTCACTACGTCTAAAACTTACAAATACAATATAATCTTTCTACTGGTATGCCGTACATTTTCCCTGCTTGTAATTTTAATGGAATTTCAATGAATATTTTACCTCAATAAAATACTCTATCATATTTAAAACATTTCTAATGTGCGAACCAAGCCCCTTTTTTGTTAAAATTTGCAATTTTCTTAAATACGGGAATCAGAAAATGCAAAATCTAATTTGGTTGTGGCGATTAGTGATAGCCGCTTAGGCGTTATTACCCTAAATGTTCGATTTGTATCCATGCAAATAAATTTCGGTAAAGTTTGTAATTTTGTTTGCTTATCCAACTATTAAAAGAAGTAAGTCTTGCATTAATGTTTACCACCCACCGCCGCTCGCTCAACTCATTCATCATGCAATATGATACCGGACAGAATTTGTTCGGACCGTCTACAGCCACCAATAATGCTCACGAATTCTGAAGAAATATGGTCGATTTCAATTCTAAGAAATCAATCAATTCTTTCCTACATTGAACACAAATTTATACCGGCCTGAGACAACGCTCATAAAAATTTTTAGTTAACAAGCCCAAGCAACCAAATCAATCCAACTTCCACGAAGCCGATTCAGCCCAGACACAACTTAATCGAATCGTCTTCAGCCACCAATAATGCACACAAATTGTGAAGAAATATGGTCTATTTAAATTCTAAGAAAAAATTCAATTTTTGCCTATATTGAAAAATTTTTTTGGTTCGTACCCATGATATATTTAGCCGAGATCAGTGAGTTATTGAGGTTTGCTATGAGCTCTTCCATACATCACTTTCTTAGTTCTACCGTCGATATCTGGGTATTTCTTGTCTGTGCTTTTAGTATAAAACTCTTCTAGGAAAATTTTGGTGATGAATTTTCCCACAAATTGTTCTACTGTAAAAATGTTTTCCCTTTTTCCCACAGTGATGATTTAGAGGCAGAAATTCCCACAAAATGGGATTTTTCCCATAAGTTCCCAACACTAATTTCAACTTACTCCAATAAATTCAGTTCGTGGAATGCAGAACGAATAATAGCTAGAACAGAACTCTCAGCGGCTTAGGCTTCCCTCCTGGCTGGGCAGTCGTGAAATATGAAAATAAATATGAATATAAATGTATGTAAATGAATTTGTTTGGACCGTCTACAGCCACCAATAATGCATACGAATTCTGAAGAAATATTATCGATTTAGATTCTAAGGAAAGAAATGAATTTTTGCTTATATTAAAAATTTTGTAGGTTCGTATTCATGATATATTTAGCCGAGATCAGTGAGTTATTGCGGTTTTCTACGAGCTCTTCCATACATCACTTTCTTAGTACTACCGTCGATATCCCGGTATTTCTTGTCTGTGGTCATAGTCATAGAGAGTCATATTTCTGTCAAAAAATAATAAGTATTTAAGAAATAAAATATAAAAACTTTGATGAAAATTTTGCATGTTTCAACTGTCGAAATAGTTTTATGCAAATATCCTCCAGTTCGAGGAATACAACTTAACTAAAAACTCGAATCTCTCTCATCCTTAACCAAATATCTATTTTGTTTTATACAAATATAGTGCTTTGTTGTACCGTTTGCCGTTGGTCTACCTATCTGTACAATTTCCGTTAAAACTGAGTCATCGCATGATTAAATCTGGAGTGACCCTGGGTACCTAAAGAATGCCCTCAAGTCTTGCTCCAATTGATTTTAATAACAGTCAGGGGCTTGTTCATATAGAAGAGAGTTTTTCTTTTGAGCTATAAAGAGATCATCCCGATAAATCTCACTAGTAGGAAAAATTATCCTTTTAGAAGCAATAAGGGTGCATAGAACTTTGATCAGATTTCAGTACTGCTCTAAAGGAACTCCAAAAGGAGCAATTCTCGAGCAGAGATGAGGGAGTGAGGTGAAACTCAGTTATGAGCCTTATATTTTTTGTGTGTCGGTGTCATGTATGTATATATATGTATATACATATATAGTTCAGACTCGCGCTTCTTGTGTTTTAAAAAAAGTTATTAAAAGGCTAAGAGATGTCGAAGCCAATTAATCTGCATTTTTGAAAATATCTAAACATCATTAAAACCATTTTTTTGAGTTATAATTTAATTTGCTAAATATTTAAAAAATGATTTTTTTTTAAAATTATTTCATTTCAGTAGGATAATTAGAAAGAAGAGCTCTGTGATCATTCAGAGCTAAAATTAAGAATTATGACTGCTAAAAAGGAGTCATCCCGTTATGATCATTCTGAGTTGAAAACGAGAAATCCAGTTTTGTTCATTTCGGAGCTTAAAACGATTGCTCTTATCTAATGATATATGTACATATGTTAAAAGGAGATCGAATGGAGCTAATAACGATAACGTGAAATCCTAAAAGAGCGCTTCCCGATTACTGTACAGGAGCGCATCGAGAGGGGGAACGAATGGGATCGGTCCCCCTTCAGAATGTCAGTCTTCTGAACATAATTTACAAATTACGTATAAAATGTGGTCTGTATATTATTACAAAGTCCGATCAAATAAAATTAAACCTTTTAATCTATAATAGCAGTCCTTAAGTGCTCAGATGGGTGCTGGACGCGACTTTAAAGCCCTATTTTTCTGACTTGTTAGGACTTGGGACATCTATGGTCCCCCCCACAAAGCCAAATCCTGGTTTCATATAAACAAAAATGCTCCATTCACTGCAAGCACTTTGCGCTTCTTAAAAAAAAAAAAACTAGCTAAGTGCGAGTCGGACTCGCGCACGAAGGGTTCCGTACGATTGTACAAAATTTAACACTATGTAGGTACTTTTATTTATTGTTTTCAAATGAGAGTAGGCGTTATTTGAAAAAATAATGCTGTCATTTGAAAAAAAAAAAAAAAAATAATAATAATAATGAATGAGAATAAAACGAGAAACCGTTGTTATAGTGGCAATAGAAATATACACTCTATGCAAATTTCAACTGTTTACCTATTACGGTTCATGAGATACTGCCCGGTGATATGCAGACAGACGGACGGGCATCAGAGGCTTAATAATAGGGTTCTCTTTTTACCTTTTGGGTACGGAACCCTAAAAAGGAACAAATTGTTTATTTAATTTATGAAAATTTGAATGTATAACATAATTTATTTACCTTAAACGGCTGCTATTCACTGTGATATGATATTTCATTAACTACAAAATAGTTTAATGAGAACTGAACGTGATCTATAAAAAACATTTCAAGGATTTCGTTGATAGTTTCTTAATTTGTTTAAACAGATCCTGCTCTAGGCAATTTAATAAATAAAATAGTTGAAAACTTACAAAATCAACCAACGCTGACTTTAACTTCCTTCACATCACATAAGTTCGGTAGGTGTAAGATATCAGCGTAAGTCAACATATTGGCACATGATTTTAGAGCTGCTCAAACTACATAAACTTCCACTCTTAATGGAAGCATTCTGCTATGCTTGCTGACAATACATGGTGGTTCGGAGCCCAACTAAAATTATAAGTCCAAATACAGAATTTATCAAAAAATAAGAAAATGAGTAGAAGAAGCATGTCTAGTGCAGAACTGTCACATCAATAATATAAAATTCAATTTAGAGATTTTAATTGTCTTAATTAAATTAAATACTTAATTAAATATAAGTGTAAATGCTTTTTATTTTCATAATAAAGTTTGTTAAATTACGATGACGATAATTTAGAATTTTATTTGGCAGAAAAACGGTATGCCATATAAAATTGAGATTGGTGAAAGAAGAATTATAAACTTACTAAATTTTAAAGTAAGGTTAAAAATGATCAGACTCCAACGGCTCCCACTTAGTAATGAGGTGTATCTCATATTTGACTCAGTCTAGAAAAAAAATATTAAAAATACAGGATTTAAAACTGATAGAAAAGGTAAGTCAGTACATAAGCGATTTTGTGGTCCTTCATTTAATTTTAAGCCTAAGTTCGAAATACCTAGCCCGTTTTCGAATTTCGAATTTATCCTAATATTTTCCAGGCTATTAAGTGCGTTCTTTATCGAAATCCATCAAAGCTTAATTTACTCATAGTTCAGTTAATAGGGGTTTTTGCCCTACAAAAGGTGGGGTTGTTTTCATTTTTATATATGTTATTTATTTTCGAGTCCCGATGAAAAATGCAAGGGGGGGGGGTCGAGTTCTCCAAAATATATAATTAAAAATGAAGATTTGTATGGCAACCCTACGAATGAGTTTCCCGATTTGTCCCATTTTTATCTTAAATTTACATTTTTTTTTTAAAAACGCCGTGTACAAAATTTGAGCTCTGCACGTAGACACGTTCTCAGGCAGTTTCCAAATATACAGTGGAAACCTAAATTTTTGTATTGCAACTCCAAAAAGTGGTGGCCCGATTTGATCCATTTGTGAAGTTGTATTTGCAATTTTTATGAAAATACCGTGCATAAAATTTCAGCTCTCCACGTCGACGCGTTCTCAGACAGTTTCCAAATATAAAGTAAAAAACAAAAATTTTGTATGGCAACACCAAGAAGGGGTTGCTCGATTTAGTAAATTTTTTAAATTTTATTCACTATGATGAAAATACCATGTACCAAATTTCAACTCTCTACGTGCACTCGTTGTCAGGCAGTGTCTAAATATATACTAAAAAACGAAATGTTTGTATGTCAAGCCTACGAAGGAGTTACCTGGTTTAGTCCATTTTTCCACGTCGACGCGTTCTCAGGCAGTTTTTTAGATCTCGACAACAGCGCCATCTATCGTGTCCAAAACTATCCTATATTTCAAGCTGAAACCAATCAAATGCATTCACAAAATTTCATTGGAATCGGTTGGGCGGTTTCGGAGATTTTTATATATTAAGATATATATTATATATATTTATACAGGATGTTTCGTCCATGGTGATCCATAGGACAGAAGGTGATAGTAGTCACCTATAGTCAAACAATAAAATTGTAGGGCAAGGGGGCAGCATCTAACCGTTTCCAAGTTACAGGGTGATTAAGAAAATATGCTAGTCTTTCAAAAAATACCCTGTATCTTAAAAAGAGCAAGGTGTGCGGTAGACTCTATTCTTTAATATGACCTAGTACACCTATATGCTAACTGCAACCGTATATCGTCTAATTTCGGTATGACCTGAATAGGTTATCAGCTAATAACTCTATGCTACAGTTAGTACACATCACCTTTTTGCAAAAAATAGAGGTCAAAGTAAAAAAAAAGTAAGAAAATCAGAAATTTTTAGTTAAGATCACTTTAACTTCTGAGAGGAGAAGAGTACGGGTCTGATTGAGCAGTTGTTATAAAGGCCATGAAGTTCTGCATACAATGAGATCTTTAAGTGACCGTACATCTTGTACTTTGTAAGACACAGGGTATTTTTTGAAATTCTAATATATTTTCTTAATCACCCTGTAACTCGGAAACGGTTGAGTTCCCCCCCCCCCCACCCCTTTTTGGCTTTTTGGCGGCTATTACCTTACCTGAATATTCACTTTTCCGTCGTTTTAACTCGTTACACATCAGACTTACAAAAAAAGTGTTCATACAAAAAATGTAGGGAATTTAGTCTTCTTCAAATTTGTATCAACCATTTTTGTCGTAGGATCAACCGTTGAGGCATTATTTTGAAAAACTTAATTTTTTGTACCTTTAATCCAAGAGCACGGACCTCGCCGCCCCTCCCCCGCCCACCCACAAAGGGTGAAAAATGGGATATTTCATCGGGGCCCGGAACTAAATAACATACATGTATAAAAATCACAACTACCCCATCTTTTTTTAGGGCAAAAGCCTTATTTAGTCTGTATTAACTGGACTATTATAGTTGGCTTGTTATTTTTTAAATGCTATTTACGGTGATATTTTGACAAGACGCCTGCTTATAGTGTGGAGGGTTTGGTTTCTCCTTAAAAAGACTGTGATTTAGTTGGGACATGAGTAATTGGTGCAGATGCAAACATATTCGAAAGATTCTATGATTTTGAAGAAACTTAACTATATTATGTAAAACATAATTTTCTCGAAGGCAAGGAGGTGGGTGGAGGGTTGGATTCGAAAATCAACTTTTTCACCAAATTTGTTACGTATGGATTTGTACATATCTCGATCGTGTTCATTTTGTGTCAGATCTATTTGCGAAATAGGAAGATGAGGGGGAGATGGAAGTAGTATGCACATAGTAAGTGGGAGGGGATTAAAGAAGAGTAGGTACAATACATTTACAGGAGTTTAAAGATTACAACTTTTTCTCAATCATTTTCAAAACACTCTCCATATAAAACTCCTTCCAAAAGCGCCCTCTGCAAGTACTGTTTTTAAAATGGTATTTGAAGAATGCTGAAGTGCTTTTAGTATCTAAGCTATTTTTCACTGTCAGTAGGTACATATATATATGTAGATGCCCATAGATAAAGCGAAAATTGCGTATATCTTTTCTATTCTTAATTTTCTACTACTTTTTATATCTTTTATTTATTTATACAAAACAGAGAATTTAAAAAATATACCTACTTCGCATTAATTAAAAAAGAAAAAACCAGATCTTTCCATTTTATCTTGAATAGAAGCCAAAAAGCGCAATAATTCTGCTAAACAACATGTAAACATCTGCCTATATATAAAAAAAAAATTGTTAAATTCTTTTTTTTTTATTAGTTTAAAACACGAACACAGAAAAGTGTAGGTATACTTTCACGTGCTCCAACATAACTTTTGTTACTATGCTGGGAATATGATTGATTTACCACTGAATCGTCAACATAATAAACGAATGAATGAAAACGGTTATTTGATACATAAAAAAGCAATAATATAATTATAAAGATATATCTGTGTTTAAACAAACACTAATGTTACTTTTTGCAACGTATCACGGGTTTATTTTCGCTTTTCTACGAATTAAGTAGGCGTGAGAATGATCGTCCGATCAACTGCTGCCGTGCCTTTTAGTTCTATTCTTGAGTTCTGCTAAAAGCGTGGGTGATTGGAATCAGTTATCTTTTTGTGGATGATATCCAAAATTTAATTAATTACTGCTGTCTTACATCATGACATTCAGCTTACGAATTTTGGGAATCTCTCACACTTTTAATACATATGGAACTCTTGCGTCCGTTTGTTTTTACCTAAATGCAGGATAAATATTTGAATTATAATTAAATGTTTGATTAATTTTACTATTTACTGTAAAAGGAACTCATCTTGTTCTACTCAACTTCAACTTAAAGTAAATTATTTCAACATATTTTGTGCCTACTTGGATTTGTTCCCAATTAGTAATAATAGCGGAAGAAAAAAAAGAAAACACATTTTTGTATGCTTTTTTGTTTTAATTTAATGTGAATACTGCTTGCTTTTTACAAAACTTCACGCACACTCTGCTATAGAATGTGTGAAAATGGATGTTCGCAATATATGAAGGTCTTTAATTTTATCTAGTTCTTATTTTGAACTTTATGAAGGAATATCTTTTTTTTTATATTATTAAGCCAAGCTCAGGGGATACCTTATGATGCAAAGCACAACATGCCAGGAAGGAGATAGGGAAAGGATTAGGGGATATGAGGAGAGTGGCGAAGTATGTCGCCCTTAAACTTCCACAGACTGTATGTCGGAGGAAAAACAGAAGATGGTAAACTGTTCCACATTCGCACTGCTCTTGATGAAAAAGTATCTCGGAATTTTACTGTGCGGCCGAAAGTAATTTGAAGGGTAAAAGGATGTGCGTAGTTTGCAGCGCGAGTAGGAATCATTCTACAAGGGATTAGTCTAGATATTTCATCAGAACATTAAACATGCATGTAGCGATAAAGGAGCGAAAGGCATCCAACATTGCGGCGGTGCTCGAGTGAGTTAATATGACAAGTTATTGCTAAATCGCCAATGAGCTTAAAGGATCTCTTTTGGACAATATCCAATGAAGCTAATGCTGTGCGACATGCCCCAGATTGTATTACATTCTAAGTCTAATATAGGAGTTGTAGAGGAGCGCTAGATTTGACGGGCTGCAATATTTTTTACACCTTTTCAGAAATCCAAGACATTTCGATGCTTCTTTGACAACAGAGAAGATGTGATCTGTCCATTTTAACTTAATGGAAATATTAATGCCAAGAATGCTTAGTGACGGTGAATCAGAAATTTTTTAGTTATGATCTTGTTCTAATGAGATGAGACAGCTTTGGGTCGTAGATGCATTGAATTCGACGCGATTCGCTTTGCTTCAAGCGAGTATATTGTTAAGATCGTTATTCAACGATCAAATCATGCAATCTCGCTCAACAAATTCCGCTTGGAGTCCGTAAAAGTATCAAAAACCTTTGAAAGAATCGAAGTGATTGCAATTGGCCGATAATTTGAGGGATCGCTACCCTCTCCCTTCTTAGGAATAGGCTGAACGTGAGCTAGTTTCCAAGCAGTTGGAAATTTTCCTGTCGAATAAGATAAGTAGATTAGTTTGGTCAGAGGTTTAACCAAGGATGAGGTGCAGCTTTTAATTACCAGGGGGCGAAAAACCAGCTTGTGGCTTTGGAGGCATTGATCCCCATAAGGACCCTGAACACATCTCTCGTACGGACGTATATTCGCTCTTGTACACTTCCACACGGGAGATGCAAAACAGGTGTTTGTGAAGTGGGTGGAAGACGAGAATTTGAAGCGAATCTAGCAGCTAAAATATTGACTTTAACCAGGGAGTCAACAATCACTTCACCATTATTAAGTTGTGAGGGTATAGAGGAACTGGTGAAGTTGTTCCTTTCCTACCTTTGCGGCTTGCCAAGATTCTTTGTCTGATATTCTGGTCAAAAAGAAATTTTTCTTTCTGGATAAAGGACTTATAGTAGGTGTTCCGTGCAGTCTTGTAGACTTGCTTCAGTTCCGGACATGGATGCAAGTAATAGGCGCGAAAAGCAGACCCTTTCACTTTTATAGCTTCGTTACACTTATCGTTAAACCAAGAGCGATTTTGCTGTTGTTGAGATCTGCTGTAAGAATACGGAATGCATTCACGCATGCTAAGACTTAGTGTGCTACAAAGTTGTAATCTGCATTCATCAAAATAAGACAGACCAATCACTTTCTCTGAGATACTGATTGAGACTTTCCCAATCAGCATTATTATAGTGCCAAATAAGGCTACTTGTAGGTGGAGAAGTAGGGCGGCACAAGTATGAGGTGGTAAATTGAGCCGTGATTAAACAATGGTCTGAATTACAGAGAGGGGAACCGAATGAGATGGAATATTTGTCAGGATGAAATGTTAGATGCAAATCCAGTAAATTAGCTTTATCTCGAGCTGCATCAGGAATTCTCGTTAATGCATCCACTAGCTGTTGCAAATTAAAGGATTCACAAAAGAGTTCAACGAAACGGCCCGCAAGACTTCTGGTAGAAGAATGTCTGAGCCATGGCATGTTATGGACATTAAAATCGCCTGTCAGGATGATTTCGGAAGAGCGGGAGACAGAAAGCAAGTGATCAATATTGTTGGAGATATTGTCAAATACGGATACCGAGTCGTCATCAGACATATTTGGCTTGCGATAAAGGAAACCGAAGTAGATGATGTGCTTGTGAAATTTGAACCTAATCCAGATATAATTAAACTCTGGATTGGTAGAAGGAAAATCTTGATATATATTGTGATCCCTCTATGCTGAGAAAAAAGAAGCAAGCTGCTGTAACCAGGGACGTCATACTGATTAATATCAGCATCAGAAACGACTTTGGTTTCACTTAGCGCAAGAATTGCCGGATTTTGTGAGTTAAGGTGGTTGTACGCCGAAAACCGATTTGCTCTTAATTTGCGAATGTTTGCAAAAATCTAAAATGAAATTCTGCATGCTGAAGGCAAAAACAAAAAAGCAAAAAAAAAAAAAAACCGACACACAACAACACAAATATTTATTTGGGCACCACCAGCAGTTTTTATTTAAAATTATTTTTAGTTAAAAGGCAAGCACGCACCCATAAGCAAATCAGGCAAGCAATGCTGTGATTAATGGGAAGTCTAATCCAAGTAAACAAGGCTATACGACATAACTCGCCTAGTTGGAGGATTCGGATCATTTGGTAGAAAACTCATATTACCAAACTTCGGCAGCTCTAATATACAATTTATATATGAAATAGTAGAGAAATATATATGTATCTTGGAAAAAGTACTCCCGCTGTGTGCGAAACATTAGGACAACTATTTTTGTATAACATCGTACAAAATTTACCTGGCTTCAAAAAGTAATTCCCGTAAGTTTGGGCTATTTATAGGAATCAAAGCAGCAGTTCAAAGCTTCGAGGCTTCCAATTATTCGAAGGTAAGATAGAAATCGAATCCTTCGAAGCATGAATGTTTTGTCGAAGCTTCAAAGTTTTCAAAGCTTCGAAGCACGAACTTTTCCTGGTTTCTGCTTTGTAGTGTTAAGGTTAAATTATAATATTCGAGGTAATAGTATTATAGCTTTTCGAGGAATAGACATCTTTTGGTTATGAAAAAAATTTCATTATATGTATGATTTGAAGCGCAATGTGATTCAAAACTTTTAATGCCAATTTCACACTGATCTTGTCTTGTCTTCATCTAAAATTTACCGCACTTACATATCTTGGATGAAAATACACTTTTATAACTTTGCATAATATAGAATCAATATGCCGGCTCCAAAATTTTGGACGAGTTTTCTCATTTATGTTAAAAAGTCGATATCTGTGGGATTTTATTGTCAATATTTACGAATTTGTGATCGACACGTTTAGAAATGACGGCTCCTAAATGGCAGTACAATTTTATTACTCATGGTCAGATTCGAGTATAACTCGATATCTGGGGGATTTTAGGAATTTCAGATTTCGAATTTGTTTGACTTTAACTTCACTTCATAGTTACGAAGCAGTGACCGCACGCCGGAATTAGCCCTACTTCCGGATTATAAAATGGGAATTAAACAAATAATACCCAACAGATTTCATCAGGGTATAATAAGAATGTAAATGATACTTTTGCATTGAGTTATGAACTTTCAAATACACATTTTCAAATAAATTTATCCATTAAACCATTGTTTGGAAATTTTTTTTACAGTTTGTTTTAATATTTATTAATTCTGTTGAACGTGCCTCTGGTATGCTTCAATTGCTATATCGCTGAAAAAATAACTGCGCTATTCAACATTATGACAAACTTCGTACATTAGAATTCGCTCGAACTTTTTTTCATACTTCGGTACTTTATTGGTAAAATATTCCTGCTGGTTCCACTTCCAAGCGCTGACGGATTTTATATTCTCTAAGGTCGAATGCTTAAGCAAAACTAATTTTTCCTTTAGTTCAATTTGCAACTCCAACCAAATATTCGTAATCCGCAACCTCGACAATCCTAAAATATTAAATTTGAGTCGAATCGGGACATAATGACAATATTCGGCCGACATCCTGTAGACGAAGTCTTGATTTTATATTATATTAAAGTTTTAAATTATATTGTCATGCAAGATCCATAACTGTGCAAAAGTTTAGCTCAATGGCTCAACGGGAAGTGGGTCAAATTAATATTGCAAATTTTGAATTCCGGCCACGTGGTAGCTTCGTAACTTCGAATTTCTTCCGTTCAAATGTCGAAGTTGAATTGAATTGAATTGATTTAAATCAGAGTGCACGGTGATAGGCGTAAAGCTTGATGCCCATAGCTCCGAATGAGATCATCCATTGCTGCCCACTGCACAAATCGATTAACTCCATAAATGAAAATGTAGGAAACATACATTTTTATATATTTCTTGTGAAAATATTTTTATGACCATTGAATAGAAAAACATTTTTTTTCACAAGAAATGTAATATATATCACTGTTTCCTACATTTTCATTTATGGAGTTAATCGATATAGGGTAAAAGTGAGAGAGACGCCATACTTTTTGTAGAAGTTAAGAAAAAAAAAATAAATAAATAAAAAATGTAATATACAAAAACAATTTATTTTTTATTTTAAAGGTACACTAATATTAAGTATTATAATTGCAATTAAGTAGGTTTTAGACTAAGAACAAAAAAAAAATGAAAATTAAAATTGTAGGAGTAGGTACCGGGCCATCTCTCCCATAACGTGTGGGGGAGATACCATATAACATAAACTATAACTATTTTTGAGTTTTTTGCGGAGCATTTTCCTACCACAATTATTGCAAAGTGGGGAGTACATTGTACATGACTCATGCAGCCATTTTTGGCATAAGCAACATTTAATCCAGTCAGTTTTTTTTTTGTTAAGTGATAATTTTCCCAGCATTCCGCGCACACATTGTTATCATCTTCATTTGGGGTGGATGCTTAGACAGAAGATGAAGACTTTAATTGAGCACTAGCTGGTTTACGTTTTTTAGCTGCTCCCTTAATTAAAAACTCTTCTTACAAAGGTTCTCAGGGGAAGTCAAAACACAAGCAACTTGCTTTCGCTTCACTGTCGAACTAGGTAGTTTTGGGATTGGATGAGATTCTTCAAGAAGCTTTGTAGGGGTTCCTTTACTAGTTAATGTTTGTCTTGAGATTGATGGTTTTTGTGGAGACAGAGCTGCGGTCCCAGCACTTTTAATAGGAACATTTGGAGGAGCTACTTCGATTAAATCAGATATTGTAAAGAAATGGTCTGAAATGGTTTCTATTCATACCCTGAGCTCTTACAACAGATAGACCTTCTGCTTGACGTACTGAGATATCTTTATTTCTCTCTAGAAAGGAAGTTAGCCAATGTTGCCCTGCCTTTTCCTTTTCTTTCGAAAAATTATGTTGAATTCCAAGTTTCTTGGCAAATTGATAGGCAAGAGATCGAATAGTAGACCTATCAGGCGCAAAACCAGCGTTATCTAGGCGTTTAATATTAGAAGCCAATCGGTTTTCGTTCTCTGTTCCAAGTGGTGCTGGAACAATATTTAATTGAATTAGTTACAATACTAACGGGTTTTCCAATAAGAGGTGTTATTTTTATATTCAAAGAAAAATGTCATTTTTTGAGATAAATGATCAGATCTTTATTTCATTATAAAGAGGAAGGTATGCCGTTAATAATGGAAAATAACATCAGCCAAATGACCACCATGACCACGCCTACAGGACCATATCCTTTTCATGAAATTTTCCATAACCAAATCGCAAAGTGGCTGCCCTATATCCTCGATAGCCTCACGAATTCCATCTTTGCGGTCCGACAAGGTGCTTCACAACGACCCAAAAATGTTCGAGTTTTACGAACCGTCTCTGCCACATTTTCACCATTTTTATAGTGAATTTTAATAATTTCAATGCGTTGTTGAATCGTGTATCGTTCCATTTTTATTAATGGCGTAGTTTCTACTTGTCAAATGTCAAAAAATGACAGCTCCAAAAGTGACATCTACCGAAATAGCGGTCTAATTAAAATAACACCTCTTATTGGAAAACCCTTTATTAGGTACATATAAAAAGTACATAAGCAACAAAAATTTGTTAATACCTTGAGGGCGTAATCCACACTTTGTATAGCGTTGTCAGTAAAGAGGCTTCTACTAAAGGTTCCAATCGGTATTCCATAACGTTATATGGGCTTCATTTTTCGATATTTCACCTTTTTGTACATTTTCAATTGCTAAAATTAAATTTTCTTCAGTTTACTGCCTTCTGACTACAGTGTGCTTCCTTACGTATTTTCCCGGCATTCTATAAACAATAAAAGTATTTAAGATAATACCCTACATTGACACTTTTGCAAAGGTTTGAATCTCTCCTCATATTGTGGGAGAGATGCCATATAGGTATAAAGTACGTAGGTATTAACTAAGATGCCAACATGTATTTAAAACAAGTTAATAACAAACAAAATAATATGCTAAAACCAATTCTTACCTTACGGTGTCTTTGTTTTACGTTTAACATTAATTGAAACCGCAGTGACTCTAAATCTTAGTCGAAAAATTCATGCGATGAAATTATCTTTCCGTCATACGCACTTCATACTCGGCCACAGCTAAACAAGCACTGACTCGTTGCGTAGGTAGCGTCTATGAGTAAGTAAACACAGAAAGAAATTTTGATATCTCTTTCGTACACACGGAATTACCGAAGGTATGGCGTTTCTCCCACTTTTATCCTATGCAGTGATCGACTTATATCGTACCCTGACTTGATTTTACCGTATATTTTAATATTTAAATGTATGGACGTAAAAACACTCTTCACACTAGGACGAAAAACCAGCGCTTCTAAAAGCAGAACAATTTGAGCGCTAATCTAGTCATTATCTGCCCTCTAATCATTTGAGAGTATACACTTAAAGTGAAACGAAAACGTGAACCTTACGAACGGCTTTTTCACTAATACACGCAGACCGTATAGTACATGAACACTATATCACAGCGTAACAAAAACGTATTGAAAACGTATCACTCTCTAATAATTTGAGAGTGTACACCTAAAGAGAAACGAAAATGTAAACTTTGCGAACAACTTCAGCGTTATAATAACAGCGAAACAAAAACGTATTGAAAATGTACACCTCTGGATTTATTGACCTTGGTCCTGTGTTTCATAGAACCTGACAGCTGTTTTGTGTTTTGGTGTGATTATTTGGCATGATTTTTATTTAATGAATTTGGAGTGTCAAAAAATTTAAGTAGGTATACTTATTATTAAGGTTTGTTCTGCGGCCAACATACTTTTTAAATATTAATATATACTTCATTTTTCTAGTAGAAATGGTAAAATAAGTTAAAGTACAAATATTTACAAAAATAAAAACTTAGCTTTAGCTTATTTATATTTATCAGGTCATTATTGCCGGAAATTGTTAAACCCTATAATATAATTGTGATGTTTTTTATTAAATAAATTAAACTAGAAAAATCTGATGTTTTCTTCGTCATTCAGACCACATACAAAACGTTTCGAAAACTATACACAATTTGAGAATTCTTTATGAACTCTCCTGCAACGATGCAAAACCGTCACATAATTTACATTCCGAAAACGAAACTGTTCCAACGCTACGCAAATGTCGCGTAATATTTGTTCCGAAAACGAAACATTTTAGAGTACAGTCTGCGAAATATAATGTCAACTACCACTACACTGTCAGTCTACGCTTTTCAGTTTCACTTCTCTTTGGCCTAATGATTCGTTTCTGTTACGCATTCACAACACCAAACCGTTTCTTTTGCGTACACTTCTATGCAAGCATGTTTACATTTTCGGTACGTTTTTGTTTCGCCTTGCTTGAAGGGTGGCAGCTCTTTAGAAGAATATTCCCTACGTCAATTAAGTTGGGACTGCCATTTCATGGTAGAAAAGTTTTGAATACGTCAAAATTTAGGGCTCAATTAGGGCTAATTTAATGCCACTTCCCCGAATTTAATGCTCTAGTACTTTTTAAATAAATCCATGGATAATCCAACTTTATTAAAAGTTAGGACCACCACTACTGAGAATATGTAGGTTAAATAATATTGTTACAATAGTGTACACTGCATAATATTTTAGGACATGCCTATGTTAAAAAGCAATGAACTGAGGGAGCTTCCAGGGAAGCGCTTCAAGAGGTTTCCTAGAGCGCTCTTCTTCCCAGTGAGTTTTCACACCCAAATTTATATATTTTCTATATGTGGTTATCAGCATGTATCCAGACTGCCAGGGTGATTCTTCCAACTTCAGTCACACAAGTCAAGGTTGAATGGAATTATTCATCCTATGAATTTTTCTTAAATAATTAATATTAATTTCTTAATCGGTGTTAAGCTGTCGAGGTAGGAGCTAGATTGTCTCAAATTTAATAGAATACATATGCATATAAGGCATTGGGTAGAAGCCTTTCTTCACTTCTCTTTTTTTACGAAAAAACATCAACTACGATATGCTCTTTGAAATAAAGTTTATCACTCTCAAAGTAACGTTTCATCTGCATTTTCGTACTTGATAGAAGAAATCCTTTCAAATTGTCTTTTATCGTATTGCTAAGAGGCGAAACACTCATCATGCTTATCGAAAGTACTTATAATGGTGGAACACCAAAAGACTGAAATTCTCCGATATTTTCAGTAGAAGAATTGTTTGATACACTGATGTGTTCGAGGCTGAGATTAATATAAGAACTGAAATATGGAGCACCAGCCCTCAGCTTTGTACATATGAACATGGGGTGGCACACAATAGTATTCCATTCAGAGGTTTTAGTTTTGTCATTTTAGCTCAGTACTCTATTTATGCAAATATCAATCTACGCTTATACGAAAACATTGAGAGTGGACGAAATATTCTCTAACTTCTCCAACATTCAATAGCAATTAAGATTATTACACTTCCTGTGGGGAAATCAAGATTTGTACGGCAATGCTAATACGTTCCTTATGCACTGGATAGATCCAATCAGAATAGTAGATATCATAGACGACACAAGATCTAGATATTACATGGTATACCAGAGCAGAGTATAAGTAGTGTTAAATGGTTGGTGAATTCCGGAATGGGGAACAGCATGCTTTATAGCAACAGCAGATTTGTATACATTTGATCAACCTCTTCAACATATGAATCACTCGACGTATCCATCATTTCAAATTTTTTGGTCCATTTTGGAATGTACGAACAGCCATATAAAATTTGTAGAGAAGCAGATGAAGATTTTATCGTCAGGTTGCTTCTGAAGTACCATAGAATGGATGTTAGAATTTTAGATGGTTTGCCCACTTAGTTAGGTAGCACTATTGGCTATGGTTTACGGATCATATCTGCAAGCTTTATTTGATAGATGATGAGACTGCTTTGTATGTCTTGTCCAAATAACATATCTAGTCGTAGAATTCTCACATTGAGTGGAGTTGATAGTTTCTGGTAGCAGTAGTTACTTTTTTTGAAATTCAATATATGCAAATATGACAAGTAAGCAAATATCATGTAATAAACGCTCAATTCAATTTGGAAAAGGGTTTAAATTTATGAAATATAAAAATCTTTGACTATCGATATATGTGCGCACCATGAAGACCTAACATTCTGCCAAATTTCAAATTTATATGTCATGTCTTTTTCAAAAAAAAAAAACCCCGTATGATAGACAGACAGGACGCATAAGTGATCTTATAAGGGTTTCCTTTTGTTGTACGGAGACCTAAAAATGGCAACTTTGATTTAGAAATGCTAAATAATATAACAAACTTCATTTATTTAATATTATTGTTGTTTTTCTTATTAAATTTTTATTCAATAGTAACAGCCCAAGGATGTTTGATTTTTCCATATTGGATATCAGTTAAAGTGGTAAGAAGTTGTCTAAAAACTGGATTCTCTTGCTTTAACGTTGGTATAAGAATATCCTCGCCCATGTATTGTATTCTTTCGATTGGACTTATAACACAAGCTGTACCAGCACCAAATAGTTCTAATAGCTGTAAAATTAATTTTAATTGTATTTTTTTTTATAGTTGCCATAATCTATAATTTTCAAAACTTACTCTTCCTTTTTTGAGCAGATCACGAACCATCGGCATTGTAAATTTCTTTTCATCTACTTTAAGATCACCCAATTGCCGGCCAAGATTAAGAACTGAATCTCTTGTTATTCCAGGCAATATAAGACCATTTAGTGGGGGTGTTATCATCTCTCTCTCTATTTAATTGAAAATAGTCTCCCTTATATGGTAAAACTTTGATTAAAACTTGAATTAAACTTTACCTCCTGCATCATTGATGTAAACCATAAAAATATTCATTATTCCTACTTCGGTTAATTGATGGTCTTCTCCATATAGCCACAAAACATGTTGTAAGCCTTTTCTGGACGCCTCTTTCTGTACTTGAATTGTTGGAGCATAATTTGAACCCATTTTTCGATCACCTACACCACCTGGCCATGCTCTATGGAGAAAAAAAAGAATTTTTATATAATTTTATATTTATTTAGGTATTCTTAATCTTATTTGTGTGTATTTCTATGATGGTTACACTTAAACTAATATCTCCATTCGAAAATTGAGGCATTATGAAGGCGTTAACCAGAGTAGGTATATCGTTCCGGTTGCTAAAATAGATGAGATTCATAGTAATTTCTGGAGCAAACAAAATTAACTTGAAGGTGTCAATAAAAGCTTGAGGTCCATTAGTAGAACAAGATTTCTGGTGTAGCTAGTTGAAGAGGAATAATTTAGTCAAATAGAAAGAGGTTAAAAAGCAGATTTCCTTTACTATTTGTATTAATGGCATACCTAATGTTCTAATAACTTGCGTTTTGGAAGCCTAAAAAATGACATCATTTACATTGAATTAATAAGGATATAAAGATATGTGTTGTTATAATCAGCTATATACATCTGAACATCATCCGTATGATGATAGACATCATTAATCTAGATTGAAAATAAAAGCAGAGCCACGCTTTCCCCATGAGTCAACAATTAATGTCCACTCCTTAAGACGATTGGAAATGAACAAACTCGAAGATGCGAGTGAGGTGTTGAATTTGACAACTAGGAATGAAGTCATGTACGATTCAATTCAATACAATTTATTTTATTAGGATATTATTTATTAAAATATATAAATTGTCCATGGAAAATCCCGTCCGGCCCCAGTTAATAACATAATAACATCCCTGGGAGAGTGACGAATGTCCGGGGTTGGGATGTCCCTGGTAGATCTCATGCCCTTCCCACAGGATTTCCTGTGGTTGTACTTAGGAACAGTTCACACATTCAATAATGTAAAATTCCCGCTACAAGCGTACCTAGGACGTCTTACGGAAACCCTAATTTGCTAGCAAGATGTACGGGGGAATATCTGAGGATATTGTTTAGTATTTTCTGGGATTGTAAAAAATGTTTTTTTGGGTAGGAATTTTTACAAAAAGTAAAAATAAATACTAGCTCGAAAGTATATGCCAGAGGTGGATGCATTTGCACAAAACATAAATCCAATATTGTTAACACAGGCAAAGTGACTTCCTATGACAAAATTACTAAAAAATCAAGTACTGAAATGTACATTTAAAAAACTTTGCCAAAACAAGAAGAAATGTTCAGAAGCGAATAGATTTCTAGTATGGCTTCACGTATGTAGCTGGCTTCAACAACTCAGTTCTCAAATGGCTTCTTTCAATACATACTTTTTTATTATATTTTTGTACACTAAAAACGACACACCAAGCAACAAATTAGTGCTTTCACCAGAGAGCCACGCCAACCATCAGAATCAGAGAACAAACCGAAATAAATTCTGGAAGGGGAAAAACGACGTTCCGATGTTAGTCCCAAAATTGTCCTGCACATCCCGTATATTTTTGTCTGTAAAATACTGAGAATGTTCCCATAGAGAGTAGTTGTGGGATATCTCAGGGAATAACTTATGGGAAATTTTTAATAACTTCTATAAATAAGGTCCTAAGTACATACTGAATATTTCCTGTTTATCCCGGGAAAGCTATGGGATCTGTGGGACAAGAATGGGATGTGTCTGGGTAATTTTGTGCTGTATGGGGTTGAATTTGACAAGTAGGAATGAAATCATGTACGATTCAATTCAATACATTTTATTTTATTAGGACGTCGAGACCTTGCTAAACTCAAGCAAAATAATTATTGAAGTTTTACCTTTATTACATGTAGTTTGCGAAAATCACTTTCAATAAAATCAAATTTAAATCACAAATCAAATAGTTCAGTTCGGTTTGAGAGTATGGTTGCGGTATTGAATTGCATCTATCAAAGTCAATTTCAGCAGTACTATCATTTATAATTTGGGTGTCCAACATTGACAAAGAAGGACAGGCAGAGAAATAAATACCGGCAAGAAATTTTCACTGTGTGATAGTGGTCCCTTCTGGGTCATTCCATAGCAAATCTACCAAAAATGTGTGTGACATGATTATCACCAATTTTTTTGAAATTTTACATACTTGGAGGGTTTGTGAAAATAAATATACGAATTAAACATTTTTCTTCTACAATGCATATTTTGCGAGTTATAGCATTTTCAAAATTTCGCAAAAATGCTGTCCTAGTCTTCTTTAAAAATTAATATATATGTATTTTTCTATTTATGTTAGGACTGTTAAATATAGCTCATTTGAAGGATAGGATTTCAAGCTATCTAAGAAAACTAGAATCTTAAAAATATAAGCGAAAAAGGATATCAAGGATAAGGATTTTATCCATTATCCTTGAATATCCTGGAAGACGCACTTTTGATTTTATTCATTTTTTATATTTTATACCTTATATAATCCACTAAAACATATTATAATTGCAAATTGGGATCTCAACGGGATCATGGAATAAAAAATTAAGAAACTTTCACAAAAATACATTTATAACTACCTGCAAATAAAAAAAAATTGTTTCTATACAGGGTGTTCAGCCTTCAGATGCAAGACCACATATCAAAATTACTTTAGAAAAAGTGTAAACTTGGTCTCATAACTGACTTCTTAACAGAGAAAGAATTGCGATGTCGGATAACTAGTGCATTATTGAATAATAATAGTAAAAATACATTTATTTAGCTATACAGCTATTACATAACAATTCTTAAAGAACATAAATTCGCATTTTTATTTCATACGTTTTCTATAACAAATTCCATCACACTTCTTTTAAATAAGTTTAAGTGATTTTATTGATCTGATCTGATTGATCTTATTTCTCATGGCAAATCGTTAAATGAAATTATACCGAAGATATTTCATCTGATGAAAGTGTCCGTCCAATGTTTTAATGAAATGAAAGGGAATGCCCATTTTAGGTCCGATACCTCCTGATATGAGAGATGATACTTTGAACATATTTTATTAACAATGGTTATTTCAATTAAGCAGGAGAAGCCTGGGGGGGGGGAGGCTCCAAGTTTTATATAGTACATTTTGGAAAATCTAGTATGTAATCGAATTCCTTATGTTCTTAAAAGAAGTTTGAGTACCCATACTTCTACACTCGGAGGCTTAAATAGCAAATTTATAGCCATCCTAATACTCACTTTTAATTTTTTATTTTTTATTCGAACTGAGGTACTAGATTTTTCGTACCTTATATCAGCTCTAACTCGGTAGGGTTATGTCCGATTGGAAAGACAGTTTCACTGTTCACCTCAGCTCATTACCAGCTATAATCCGTAGAAGGAATTTTTTTCTCTGCATACTTTTAGGATGCGTGCGGGGAATACTGCACGTTGCATATAAAATTAAATGTCCCACCAAGTACTATCGGGAGGTGTACCTTTTTCTAGATTAAGAAAACTTTCTTGGGACGTTTTTGCCACCGGAAAAACATTTTCATGCACTTTGGTCATATACACCCCAGCTTCTACATTTCGCATATATTTTTTTAGTCCTTTCTTCATGAAGTCATTTCCAGATTACAAAAAAAAAAAACACATTTAATTTAAAATTAATTTTTGTTGATTTTTTTTTCAATAAAGTTCACTTTTTAATTGTCCTATTAAACAAAGGTATATTTGGTTTTTTAAAAATTTTAGAACGTAGCCCCTTATTTTGTATGAGAGCTGAGTTTTGGATAATGCGATTTATTTAACGCTAAGTTTTTGTGGGGCGTAACCTCTAGGTTTTACGAGAGGTACCTGTAGTTTAAGTAAACCAGAGCTTAGCAGGAGTGAACTGTAAAAAATCTCATTATACTTAACAGATACTAGGTACCATTTCTAGTGTACAGACGTAGAAGAAGGTACGCTCAAATTTTTTTTTTTGAAGCCAGCCATTCTCTTTAACTCGTACACGAATTTGTCAATTTATATATTTCTTTACTATTTTCGACACTCTCGTAGACCCACTTTTCGTCATCACAGCGAGCTGAAATTTTGTACACAGGTTCATGTCGCGTGACAATTGAATCTGTCAAAATTTGAACCGGAAATTTCCATGGAAAACCCGGAAAATCGGGAAAAATCATTTGAAAATTTGGTACAAATTTGATTAGTGATAAATCCGTTTCAGGAAAAATGCAGAGTTTTCCGATTTTTTCGAAAAATTTTCCGGAGTTTTCCGACTTTTCCGGAAAATTTTCCAGTAAAAAAGTTTTCTAAATTATGCAGGATCAAGTTCCCTATCAACTGGCATCATTACTTTCTCTCCGACAATGGTGAAAACTTGCAAAAAAATGGAGGAAAATTCATGTAAAACGCTTTTCCGGAGTTTTTCCGACCAAGGAAGCGTTTGAGCGTTTTGCAACCTAAAACAAAGTTGTAGAGCGAAATGAGTTGCTAAAGTTGCTTTTGTGGAAAACTCCATGGAAAACCCGGAAAACCGGGAAAATCATCGGAAAAATTTTCATCGATATGATTAGTGATAAATCTGCTTCAGGAAAAATGCAGAGTTTTCAAACAAAACTGAGGCCAAGTCGCATGAAAAAGTAGAAAATAAACTTTTCTTCACACACAGAGGTGAACTCAGATTTTATTCGCTGACAATCACCGATATATTTCAGTATGATCAATTTATTTCGCAATATCGTTTGATTTTTTTATTTTTTATAAAAATCAGATTCAAATACATATGTATTTTTTTTTTATTATAGGCAGGGGGACGAAAGATGCCAAGCATGGAGGCCAAGGCGTCTAATTGTACTAACCTGCTAAACATCTTCTCACCGAAACCTTTTTGTCCTCTTACTGAAGTGCATCAGGTCTAGGCGGGGTAAGTTTTTCAGCTTATCCACAGATAGGAGGGCAGACCCAAATGTATCCAGCCTACTCCGGGCAAAGGCCGGCCAAGCACACAGAAAGTGTTCGGTTTTCTCAGGCCTCAGGCTCTCTTTCCAGACAGGACAGACATTCAGGGCTGTCAACAGCTCCCATCCTTTTTAGATGAGCGTAAAGCGTGCTATGGCCAGTCATGATGCGAACCACAGTTCTGCTTTGTCCCTTCCGAGTCCCAAGAGAAAGTCAGAGAAATTCATATTAGGCCCATTAAGAAAAAGTAAGTTTCTGCTGATGTTTTTTGCAAACGTCCGTTTTCATAAGAAACCTGATCACCGAGGGTGCAACGCCTACAGCGGGTTCAGGTCCAAGGAAGGGATAATTAGAGCCAGACCTGACTAGGTGGTCAGCCCTTTCGTTCTCCATGATCTCCATGAGTCCAGGGACTCATTGAATGGAGACCTTGCTGTGGATACATACATCTTATCTTCACACGTCCGGCAGTCTTCCAGTAATTTAGATGTTATCCGAGGGCACTTATTTATGGTTAGTGTACACAAGAGTTCACATATTTTCTTGCACACTAAATAAACCGGTCGGTTCTAGATAAGTAACTACTCACAATAAGAAGGAAAAAGGTAAAGGAAATACAAGCAAGATCTAATTAAATAAAGAAGAAGTTTAGTTCAATTGAAAATATTGTACTGCAAAGATTATTAGCAAATAAAGAAAAAAGGAATTTTGCTTTCCAACAATTCCTTTCCTATCTCAATTTTATAAGGATCTTACAAAAATATTAAGCAGAAGAATTAAGTTCACATCGCGAATGTAAACAATTTTTACTGACATCATGTTTTCAAATAAATTTAATTCAGAGGGTCGACCTCCATTTGTAGTGGTCAATCGAAACATTTCACGAATAATTCAGAGTTTCTTTTTGAAATTTCTCTCAAAAAAGTTTTTTTTTTAAATCTTACAATTGAAATTTTTGTGCTGTAATTACATATTTTGGGTCTAATTTTGAAAACGAATTAGTGTATAAATTTCAATTTTGGGATCAAAAAAAAAAAAACTTTTCATTTACAATTACGAAATAATATTTATATTTAGACTGTTTTATTTAAATCATATTAAAAGAGCTAAATTCAACTTTTCTCATAATGATATAATAGTTATGATGAAAGTTTTATTATTTTAGTCAGTAAATAAAAGTAAAATATTCGCAATGAGTTATTATTGGATTTCTGGCCATAAAACTGAGTGTTGTGTACTGGATGTACACTTCTATTATAAGATCCATGCTCAGATATATCTCTTGAGTAAGGTGACCGAGGAAGCAAGTGGATCCTGTGATCCCGAAGCTGGCGGCCTTGCAAAGGATTGCTTGCCTGAGGATTACGGGCTCCATGCTATCCACGGCTACTGCTCCTCTTAAAGTTTTACTCAATCTGCCACCCCTGGATCTACTCATTCAGATAGGTGAGAAGGTTTTTAGTAGGTTAGTATAATGGACCGCCCTGGTTTCCGTGTGTGGGATCTCTCATCCCTCTATCTATATACAGGGTGTCCCGTAAGTGGTGTCATATCCGAAGGCTACGCAAAGGTCATGCTTAGGCGAGCAAAAAATTGTATGGGGGGGGGGGGAATCTAAACGGTTTCGAAGATAACGGGACTTTAAGATATTTCGGTATGTTTTTATAGATCATCCTGTAATTTTTGAGCATTATACCCTATGACGGCGATTTAAATTTTGGCTTCCTAAATCCAATATGAAAAATTAGTATTGATTGATATTGAAATGAAGAATAAAAATTTTCTGGATACATATGTCAAAATCAGACTTTGTCTTGTTAATAGAAAAAGTTCCTCCATTAATGCAATAGATTGGATACAAATATTTCATCACTATGTGAAATGGAATTTTCTATGAACAAAAAGAGATGATTTTAGAGCTATACCAAAATATCAAATCAGTTTACTTTGTCGGTAGAGATATTAAAAACTCTACAGTAGAGCTTATGCAGAGCTCTAGGTAAACTTTAAAGCAGTGTTTACTCGTATTTGTTATCTTTATGTATCGATTATGGTAGAGCTCTATTACGATTTCGCTACCTCGGTCCTTGATTAAAGATTTTAGTCTAGTCGCGACATCATTTCACACAAGTTCTGACACTATATGGTCACAAATTTACTTCATTAAGTCAGCACAACTTTAGCCTATAAGTGGTATACAAATTTTTCATTTAAAATAGTTTCATTGTTTCATATTATTCCCATAGTTGTTGGTATATAAAAAAAATTTATAGGTACACACATACCTTGTATATCGTGGATCTGCCAAAAGTGCAACACCTTCTGATGTACCAGGTTTAAAGTAAGCTCCAACTGGACTTAAAATTGTGTACAACAATGCTGAATCTGGTGCTGCAACACCTAAAGTGGGCTAAAAATTTCAAATTTTATTAATTAACTAATTTATTTTGCCTTATTTTGAAACCTTACATCGATTCCAATTAGTGTTGGTCTTATATATAAACTGCCAGTTGCTGTGTGCGGAACCCATTCTTGGTCAATTGAAATCAGTCTGGATAAACATTTAATAAACTCATCACTATCGAATGTGGGTAATCCGGACCGTTTTGCGGTTATATTCATTCGACGCATATTCATATCCGGTCTGAATAATCGAATTCGACCATCTACTCCTCTATATGCTTTTGTGCCTTCAAATAACTGTAAAATAAGAATATTAGAATGAATATGAATTTCAAAGAAAATTTAAAATGAATTTTCACTGCTACAATATTATCGAGTTATGCTATTTTATGTATCTTTTTTTTTTTGGAAGTTATAATCAATTTGAGGGTTATAAAACACTGTTGTGCCCTTTTATATATTTTTTTATTTAATCAAAGCTCTCTGTTGGAATTGTGATACGAATGAAACAAATAAAATATATTAAAAAATGTTTTATAAATAAAATGCACTAGAAAGTAAAAAATAATTTTACTTTCTCAGTAATATAAAAATAAATAAGAAAAGTTTCATGCAAAATATGAAATGCTACTACTCAGAATAAATCTTAAAATTTAATGTATTAAAAATATTTTAAAATTTTATTATCACTTTTGATTTTTACTGTTTGAACTTTTATAAATGAATTGTGTAAATTTACAGCTAAATAAAATGCACTGCATGCAGTTAGACAATTGTGATTATAGTTACGGATGCTCAAACTTTTATCAATGCACTTGAAAAGCTGTAAATTTATAGAATTCATTGATAAGAGTTCAAACATTTAAAGTCAAAAGTGAAAATATAATTTTAAAATATTTTTAATAAATTCAATTTTAAGATTTAATCTGAGTTGTAGCATTTCTTATTTTGCAATGAAACTTTTCTTGTGTATACATATCACTGACAAAGAAAAGCATATTTTTTACTTTTTAGAGCATTTTATTTATAAAAGTAATTTATTTTAATAAGTTTTTTAATATATAACTAAGAAATTTTTAAATTGATCTGTTTTAAATAGCAGGAGGTAACTTTTTCATACGATCCATTTATTCAAGAGTACTGGATTTATATTTTCAATATTTAGAGATCTAAGTTATATAATGGCACATAATCTATCTGGCATATGCATATCAGTTCACATCTATGTTCTCTTGTGAACGTTGTCGTGTAGTTTTTTTCCCTGGCAATAAGTAGTAAAAACAATTTTAAATGAAAAACTGGAAAAAATTATTTTGCATTAACCGTTAAACATAGAAAATTCAAATCTTCCCATAAGATATGTAAAACATTATGCAAAGCGTTTAAAAATAAAAATCAGCCTTCGTACCAACCTACACATTCCTTTGTACACAAATTCGAAAATCTCGAATTTTAACGATATTCGGGTGATACCTCTGTTATAAAATTTCTTACAGAAGAAAATAATATTCCATTTAGTAGCACTTAGTAAGAGCTTTAATTTTATATTACAGACGATTCAAATTCCATAACCTCAAGGGTTTTAGTTACCACCTCCATCGCAAAACTTTCAAAAACGTAAAATTTGTTTATCTCATCGGAAATCACCCCATGCACTCATTTTAAATTAAAAAAAATTCCATGTAAATCCACCCACGTTTACTACCCAAAAACTCTTCTTTCGTCACGAACATCACTCTCATGCACAAAGTTATTTAATCAAGGTTATTGCGTAGTTAAATACGAAATACATATTTTAATTAAATTAATTGGCAACACTTCGTTGAACAGAAAAATGATTATAACCAATTTCATAGGATTTCGTCTTTTGAAGAACTTTTCAGTACAATAAAAATGTTTGGGCCCGAGCGTTTTCACAATATACGAAAATATCCAAATTTTTTATATGGCAACATCAAGAACGGGTTGCCCGATTTAGCCCCTTTTTGAAATTTTATTTAATGTCTTTTATATAAACACTGTGTACATAATTTCAGCTCTCTACGTTGACGCGTTTTCAGGTAGTGTCCAAATATATAGTCAAAAACGAAATTTTAGTATGGCAACCCTACGAAGGAGTTGCCCGATTTGACCCATTCGAATTTAATTTTACTTTTTTTTCAAAGTCCATCTGCAAAATTTAAGCTCTCTAAGTACATACGTTCTTGAGTTATCGTGAGGACGGACAGACGTATGGACATGCAAAGATCAAAATAACTTTTAATATTATGCGTGTGTGTCCAATTCATTTTGCTCTACTATCATTATTTCTAGGTGTTACAAACGGAATGACAAACTTAGTATACCCTATGATTTCATCTAGGGTATACAAATTTTGTGCAATAGCCCGAACATTTTTTTCACTCTTTACTGTCGCTCCCTTACAAGCTAGGGGTTGGTCACCATAGACTTCTTTATTTAAAATCATATTTTAAATATAATAGCATTTTTATCTTTTTAAAAATTGTTCTACTTCCTATCCGCACGCATGTCAAATAGATTGTCACGCGTTCGGAGGTGTTTTTTTTTTATTGATTTTCACACCTTTGTTTTGGCCCTGGGACAGTGAATTTTTGCGACAATACTCCCACGACCACCCTAACCCTCAAAATTGCAGCCTGAAACAAATTAAATTCGATCTTAAGCATTTTTCGGCTTATTTGACTGGTACTCGTTAAATCTTTTTATTTTACCCATAATTTAATTGAGTTTGTTAGAAAGATGCCGAATAATTGAATTGACGAATTTTATGTAGAGAAGAACAAAGTGCTCGATCGGCAATTGTGGTATCCCAAATATTGTCACCTTGTAGCAATTGCAGTTTTCGGCAAGCGTTATAATTTGTAGAATATAATTGACTATTAACTGTTCTTAAATATTGGTATGACGTTGGTGCAATAGCAATCGTAAATAATCATAAAAAAAAACAGTGTATAATCGGCCTAATGTATTTGCAGCAAATATTCCTTCATAAGCAGTAACAGCAACACCTCGGTTGCGTGGCTCACATTTTGTAGAGGTTTATTCCATATAAAATATAGTGGAACTTCCGAATAAAGTAATGTTCTTGTGAATTGATCGTAAAATTTGATTGTTTAAGCTCCATCTATCGAATCCTAGCTTCCGACAAAACAAATATATTATGGGAATATGACCTCAATCGGTCAAGTCGTTCAGAAGTTATGCGATCACTAATAGACGCACCAACGATTATATATAAAAGATAAGTCCATAAAATTTTTGAAGCGCAAAGAACGGTGAATTTAAAAATTCATATCTCAGCCGAGCACCATCGAACTTTTTTTTTCACATAAATGTAGACTGATAAGTCATCTGGTTTCAAAACAAAAATATCAAAATAAAGTGCTAGAGGTCCCGAGTAGAAAAAAAAAACAATACATTCCCCTCAGTGCAGTGCTCCCATATAGGATACTTTGCGTATACGGTGACTTTAAAAATTCATATCTCAAAAACGAGGCTGAACATCATCACCATTTTTTGTACATAAATAGATATAATAAAAAAATAATACAAAATAAAATAAAAATACAAAAAAAGTGCTAGAAGTCCCCAATAGTAAATAATACTTTATTTTTGAAAGTAATAATATTAACAACAATTTTATTTTATTCGGACCTGCTATATTTTTTTAGGAAAAGTATAAAGAATTAAGCTTCTTTGGCATTTGAATCAGAAAAATTGGTTGCTCCGTTTTCGAGATATGAGTTTTTGAAAATAATGTTTCATTGTAAAATCACGAAATTTTAAAACCCCCTTATGTGATGGGTCGTGGTAGGGGAAAACAAAAAAATATGGGTGAGATTTTTTTTGGTATTTCATACAAACTGTGAAAGTTATCAGAGATGATCGGGTTCCAAGGTGATCTGTTTCGTGTAGAATGGCTGGAATATACCGTGACCGTGTGCAAGAAAATCGTAAAGTTTACACAAGTCGTAACATACAGGGTGTTTTCCGCATTGTGATTCCTAGAGCGGGAGGTGATAGTACTCACCTAGACAAAAAAAAAGATTATAAGGCTGGGGGGATTTATAACTACCATTTCGGTGTTACAGGGTGATTAAGAAAAAAATCTAGTTTTTCACGAAACACACTGTATCCTGAAAAGTACACTATATACGGTCACAGTCTAAAGCTGAATTTATGAAAAGCTTCATGGCCTGTACAGTGAGTGATCAACCAACTCCGTACTAATCTCCTCTCAGGAGTTATTGTGGTCTTAAAATTTTGGATTTCCTTTCTTTATTTTTTTAAATTTTACCTCTATTTTTTCTCGCAAAAAGTCATTAACATAACCTTTTTTTTTATAAAAACTGTAAACTGTGGACTCTCCTCTTTAGTTTGACCCTATGTGCTATCTGTTGCCGTCAAAGAGTTATTAGTGACCTATTCTCAAAGCTAGTCTCAAATCTATTTTCAAAGATAATTTTGCTCCCTTAGTGACTGAAAATCGTAATTAAAAAAAAAAAAATTGTCTGATCTCGGTATGACCTGAATATGTTATGAGCTAATAACTCCTTAAGGGCTACAGTTAGCACATAGGGTGTAAGTCAATTTAAGTTATAAAAAAACGTTATGTTAACGAACTTTTTGCAAAAAAAAAAAAAAAAAAAAATAGAGATGAAAGTAAAAAAAAGGGGATAAAATCCGAAATTTTTAGTTTCGACCACAATAACTCCTGTGGGGAGAGGAGTACGGGGCTGCTTGAGCAGTTGTTTTAAGGGCCATGCAATTCGACATACAATCAGCTTTAGACGGTGACCATACATCCTGTATTTTGTAAGATCCAGAATGTTTTGTGAAAGCCTAGTACAATTTCTTAATCACCCTGTAACTCCGAAACCCTTGATATTGCCCCCCAGCCTGCCATACAACTGTTTGTTTGGCTATGTGAGTACTATCACCTCCTGCTCTATGGACCATCACGGCGGAAACACCCTGTATACTATCTATGTTTCTATATGGAGTTAAACTCGCGCTTAGTGCTCATGGAAATGGAGTTGGGTTGGGTTTTCGTGGAATCCATGTTAACTCCACGAAATTAGTCGAGTTGAGTTTGATTTTGTGTAAGCATTTGTTAGAATAGCGGTTGAGTGTCTTATTCAACACAAATCGAAATATTTCTCCTGTCAACTCAACTTAGAAGCCGTCCATGAAATAGCATAGAGTTAACTCAGCCAGCAATATTTAACGATAACTCTAACTCAACACTGACTTATGTAAACATAGTTATGTATACGTAGATATAGTTATGCGGCCACTTTCTCTGCTTGCCAATGTTTTTCACTCTAATAGAGCTAAATGTAAATATTTTATATTCTATAGTGCAACGCTGGCAATTTGGCTCACTCTTCAACCTATAAATTAACATCACTACTAAGCGCTACAATTCTGATAACAGGAAAGTGTATGGCCAAAGGTCAAACAAGCGCATAACTAATTTGCTTAACTCGCTAAAGCACTTATGATCTGGCTCAACGGGAGGTCGGTTATCTTGTTAGATCACTTACGAACGTCAAACAGATATTTCAGACTTCTTAAGGGAAAATTAAATGCACTTCTTCAATATGCATATTGCATCTGTAAATTGGTTGCAGTTGCAGTCACACAATAAATAAGCGAGTGGAAACTTTTGTCGTCGCGCATTTCGAAAGCTCTCATTTAATAGGCAGGCGATAAAAATTCTTTTCTGCCTTCCTTTTGTGTGACCTTCGACCTTTGAGTCTTGTTTACTTTTTCAATGAGTATTTATATATGTATATACGCGAGTATTTATTATTTATGTAATACTTACTTCTATTGCATAATGTAAAACTTTAGAAGCTGGATGAAGTGTTAGGTTCTCTAAAGGTGTAATTTCCGGAGACTGCCATCCGCCTAAGCTATTGTAATGGAATACCTTCAGCATGTGATCCGTGAAGACTTTACCAAAAGCGAAATCATCGATATCAGGCTTTGGTTGTAATTGATGTGGGGCAGCTAGCCTAACTCGAAGTTCTGCAGCCTAAAATTAAGAAATTTTTTTATAGGTAAGTACCCCCATGGAGATCTCTTATTACTCAATAAATTGATGGGAATTATTAATTACCGAAAATTGCCGTCCAACATCTGGATCATGTTCGACTGGAACTGTTAGCGGTGCTGTCACGTACTCTGATGAAATAGTTTTGAAAGGTTCTGCATGACTTTCTGATGTTTGCTGTGTCTGGAATTTGCTGCCGCTGCTGCACAATCTGATTTGTTGTTGTTGTAAGAATTGACGTAGCTTGTGCTGATTCCGGAGAACATGTCGAAGAAGCTCCTAACAAATAAATAAAAGTGATTTGCGGTTAATTTATGGCTCTGTTTATTTATTTTTTTTATGAATTTTTGGTAATCATCTGTATTTTTTGTCAAATTCTTTACGAAAATAAAATTGTGCTTTCCGTCCTATACTTGTTTACATACAATTTTGAGATTTATTTTTATAAATTTTCGTTTCACGCGAGTATATCAATAAAATTGGGACAAACAAGCATTTCCCAAGTTTATTTCATCGGGTTAAAATGGAATTTATTTGCCAAATAATAAAATATACAAGGTGTCCCCGGATAACAGTGGCCATTTTAAATTAGGTACAGCATATAAACAAAAACATTTATGGAAGGGGAGAGACAGCTTTGCGGGTGATTTTCATAAATATAACTTTATATTTCGTTTTCTTTCGATCTTTTACATTAAGAAACCTTGCTCCGAAAAGATTGGGGACTAAGAGGAGTCAGTACTCAGGAAAAATTTCAATTTAGATACCAGCGAGCCTGTAGGCAATAAAACTTACTATACGTTGGTTTGTGTCCTGAAAGTATGAAAATTCATATAAAATTAGCGTAGACCTAGACCACAAGTCACATTAGAGACATCTACCGTAAAAGAAAGAAACCCAACATGCGACAATTTAAGACGAAAATGAAAATTTGCAGTTCAAAGAAATTGAAAATTTTTAACGAGAATGAACTCTCCTAAATTTTATTTTGCACATAATAGTTAAATATACTATTTTGCTTTATATTTCTACAACGTTCAACGAAATATTGCAATTTCTCATCGGTGAAATATCGAGATAAAAAACAAGTACTATTAGAGTTAAACAATTAAAAAGAGGGCCACTAAAAATGAAAAAACTCGACGTTATTTGCTAGATTTAGGCCTTATCTTTCTAAAATAGTCATAATCTAAATAAATGAGAATACCTACTAACAGGAATTTGATTTGAAAAAAATCAATTTTTACCACTTTTTACAAGTTTCCGAGCTAATATCTCCATTCCAATACAATTATTTTTATTTTTCTCGACGTTATTTACTAGATATCTTCGCACTCTTTAATTTAAGATATAAATCATTATTCTGCTACAAATAGTTCGCCAGAAATTCGCATTGAAAAATGTATGAAACTTGCAAATCTTGGTACTGACTCCTCTTAATCATTTTTTATGATAAAAAAATGTTTTACCTAAAAGACCTTAATTCAGACATGGACTACACCTGACCCATTATTGCACTCATCTCTCTAACTATAATTGAATCTGTTTTTATCCAATATACAACATATCCAATACGTTATTTTCTTGATTTATTCTTTATTTCTGACCCACCTCTTGTCCTTCCATTTTCTAAAAGTTTTACCAGTCGGACCAAGTGTGTACAAATACATACAGTGGTGGCAAAATTAACAGAATGTGCCTATTTATGAATTTTTATATAAAAAGTAAAATAAAATTAGTTTTATTTTTTAAATAATGAAAGTTCATAAATTTAAAACTTGAAGTAATAGAGGGTAATAAAGAGATGAGTGCAATAATGGGTCTGGTGTTGTTCATGGATGAATCATGGTTTTTGTGGTAGATTAGACCATGTTCTAAAAATTATTCTTGTAAATAAAATGTCCATATCAATCGTGGAGAGTGGTGGAGGGCGTCTGATTTGAAAGTTATAAAAATTCAAGAAACGGTGATGGCTATGGCGGTCAAATTACATTTGCACGACCGAAAAGTATTTTGAAACCAATTTTCTGTCTATTCTGGCAATTTTGTCAGAATATCAAAAATATCTGTGTTAATTTTCTCATAATACCATCTACGAAACTGTAGTGATTGAGAAACGAAGTTTGACTTAATTACTTTTTGAAATGTAGAGGCGCTACCACTGCAGATGTAACCAAAGGGTAATGCCTCGCTCCAATATAAAATCAAAGATGCCTCGACCTGATGTAGGCCAAAACATGAATTTTTTCTTAGAAATTTAATAGAAATTGTTTCGTTTTTGAATTTATACGAATTTTAGGAGGCCGACAACGCATACATTGTGTTTGAAAATAACTCCAGTTGGCCTCCAGACTGAATAAAAATTCTGACGAAATATTTTCTCTACACATAACAAACAGTGGAAAAAAACATTTTGCAAACATTTGACAAACAATTAATATCAGTTGAAAAATGTTTGACAAATGTTTGTCATATGTTTGTCAAATGTTTGTCAAACAGTTGCCAAACATCTGATAGGATATTTTTATGAAAAATGTTTTCCAAATGTTTAGATTTAATCCTGTACTCTCCGAGTGAAGTATCGTGCATTGCAGCATCTTTCGTAGTACGTTCCTCAACGTTTGAGCAAAATTTTTGAAAAAAGAGATGGTGAAACAGAAAATTTCTACACACTACAGTGGTCGTGATTTATTGAATGATAAATTTACGATCTTTCCGGTTTTCAAAATTTCGGAAGAATCTAGTAATTCTATTAATTTTACTGCATTTATCTTGTTCCTTTTCTCATTCATGATTAAGACTTTTTTATTAAAAAGTTCCAAAATGAACTTTCACTATCCACACTGTTGAAAACTGTGGAAAATACTATATTTGACAAATGTTTGTCAAAGATTTGGAGAATATTTGTTACGTATGGACGTACCTTAAGAAGAAATGAATGCTTATGCTCATACGCGTCTAAGCCCATAAAAATTGTTAGTGGCCCAAGCACCCGTTGTCGGCCTCCAATAATGCATAATAATTCTAAGAAAAAACTTCCCACATCACGTCGAGGCATCGTCGATTTTAGATTCGATGCCTTACTGATTTCTCCACTTCCCAGCCTTTGTATGTATTAGTTTATCTATGCTCTTGCAGCTTATCTCTTCAACCTCTTGTCAATACTTCAGTTGCAGAGCAAGCAAACATTTTCGTAATCGCTAGATAGTTTATACACAAGGATATTATGCTGTAATTTTTTACCAAAACATTGAATACTTTTAGGTTACTTTTATCATTTTTTCACAGGTTTTTTATCGGGTTATTTTTGAAACGATGCTCTTTACAGCATGGAGATAAAAATACTCTTTGGTAGCCTAGCGGTTGTACGATCTAGAATTTTGGATCGTAGTGATGTTTTCTGAGATCTCTGCTCATACTGAAATAGCGATTTCAGAATTTCTGAACATTTACTAGCTATGTTCTCTAATTCTGTTATATAAAATGGAACATAAATAAGAGAAAGGTAAAAAAAAATGAATTAATTTTATCTTCTTGTTTTATGTAAAAAATAAAAATTTCTATATCTCTGAGCTGACTTTCAATTAGTTATTAGCCAAGATATATACCACCAAATTAAATAGAAAATGTCCTCATGGACTTTTATCCATAATTATATGCATGATTATATAATTGATTACTAACGGTAAATATTCATTAGAGTAACCCAGTTTCTGTTATGAAATAGAATTAAATTTAAATTTGTATGTACAAGTTGTACATGGTCGAGTATAAAAAATACTGTACAGTGTACGGTGCACAAGTGTACTTTCAACTTATAAATGGCAATGCGAGAACATTGGCTCAAAATCGAAAGGCAAATTTTATGTTCTTAGTAATTTTACAGTTTAGTTTTAGTTTACAATAAATATTTTTTGTTTTTTTTTTTATTTGTGAATTACTTTGGCTGATTACTGACCAAAAGCCCAGTTCACATTTGAGATTAGATAGAATAGGCCTTAATAAGAACAGAGTAGGGATTGATTTTATTGGAAGAGCTTACCTACACAAATTCAGAAATTATGCAACAAATTTTAAACATATATTCGGTTAACCGGCTTTGAGAAAAAATAAAAAATACACTATGAATAGTAAAAATATCGGTCAAGCTGAATAAAATGTGATTTTGTAACCCGAACTGACTGCCATTGGAGACTCTGTAAATTTCTAAAATTGTTAATTAATTAGTCCGAACAAACCGCGCTGTAGAGGAGGGCACGTGATATCATCAGTTACAAAACCTAATGATGCATTTGTATGGATTTGGTAGAAACCCTGGCAATGCTCAAGGTCAACAATTAAAATCCAATAAGTTATGCTTAGAAATAAATACTTCTGCAGATCACTTCAATACCGTGAGCATCACCGTGTATAGCAAAAGTTTTGTTTTTTGTTTTTTTATTATGTTTGTAGATATGACCAACATAATATTGAAAAGTAAACTGATGTGTACTTCCATTCATATACCAACTCTTTGAGCTGTACATGAAATTGAGATTTGTTGTTCGTTATCAAAAGAGAAGTTCCATTGAAATAATAAAATCTGATACATGAAATCAATAAGTGGATGAGAAGAAAGTATATGGTAAATTTAACGAGTTTACACTTTAATTATTTAAAAAATTAAAAGACATTTTTTACAAAATTTAAAACTTAGTGAAGTTAGAGAGAGCCTAGTATTTAGAAGAAATATTTATTATTTTAAGATCATTTGCATAACCAAATATGTATGCAAAATGAAAAATTTAATTAATATATAAAATAAATAACAGAGGGCAAATATGAGTACCTTGCAACACCCCACTTATGCAAAATATCTTTCGAAACAGATTATTTAAAAATTGAATTTCAGTTTTTATGCTGAAAAACTGTAGGGAGTATTTGACTGCAAGAGAAATTTAGTTTTTTTTTTCTAAACCTAGATACATGTGTTGAACAAATTGAATTTTACATGAAAACTTACATTTGATTGAACCACAAGCGGGGTTTCAAGACAGTTATATGGTTCAAAATAATGTCCTAGCCTACGAAGATAGAAGCTCTGCTAAGGAGGAACCATAATGATCTTATTGCAGTCATTATGGGATACTGTCTCTTTGGAAGAGATTTAAATCGCATGCAAACTCCATACAATGACTTCTGCAGAAGCTGTATGGACGAGGAAGACAGGAAAATCGTAGAAGAAATCCGCTTGGTAGCTACTTGTTTTACTTTTTCCTTGTGACTGGTTTCAACGCACTTACTAATTTTGGGGAATATATTCCAGGTAGGGTCCCAATCAGGAGGTAATGAGCCATTGATAGCCTAAGTTTAGCACACTGATCGTATGTTTTTTCGATGGCTGCGAATCTTAACTAACCTAACCTACAATTAATAGTGAATTTCAAGTGTAAACGGCTCAGTTCTCTTTTTTGGCCTTCGTAATGGCATGGAGTAAATATTTGGAAGACAAAATTGACATAAAGAATTATTTGAAAAAAAAAAGCAAAAATCATATTCTTAATAAAAGTTGGAGCTGAAGAAAGTAATAAAAGTGTAGAGCTGCTTAACGCATCTGAAATAGTTTATAAATTAAAGTTTGACTTTAAATGGAAATCTACACCGTCTGCAAATACCGGTTGCTCAAATTACGGTGTATTGTTTATCAAATTCTTTGCAATCACGCTTTAAGGTCGATGCACACTTACTGGCACAGATAGGCAAAATAGAAACTAGACCGTCATTTGTCGGTTGCTGGTCTAGTTGCGAAATTAACATGGCAATCACTTTTCTATAGTTTCCTCTTTTTCGTTTAACGACTGTATCCCGCTGAACATATATTAATACGTTTTATTTCGTTAAAAATCGAGTTTAAGGAATATTTGTAGTTATAGGCTAGGTTATTGCCCTACCAGATATGAAAATGTTAACTTACTTGCTAAGTAGGTACTCCTAAACTGTTGTAATCAGACAGAGATTTTTATTCTTATTACCTTAATTTCAACCTTGATTTATTCTATTCTGACTTAACTGGAAGTTTCCTTTCCGTTTTATGCTGTTATATGTGCATGAAAAATGTCTGTGCTGTGCCGGTCAGTGTGCATAGACCTTTACAGTGCATCAGAGAAAACATCAAATTCAGATTGGTAAATTTCTTGGTATACAAAAAAAAAATTGTTACTGTAAAAAGGTAACAAGAGCTTAGACATGAAAGGAATCGTCCGTGCAAAGGTAAAAAAGAGACTCCATACGAACACCAAGGAATTGAAAAATCGTCAAACAGCCAATGAAACGCAATCCGATGAGTCCTGCCCAAGGAACTGTGAAAGAATACATTTAATTCAAACCCTATAAATACCGGAATATACAATTTCTAACCGCTGAAATTAACAAGTAAAAAATCTAGAATTGATCTACGACCAACTCTTATGATACCCTAGATGAATGCCCGTATAAGATTTCGTATGGTCACCGATCTATGCAAGTTTGATTTTTGAAGTAGTTTTACGCATACGGTTCGTCGGACAGAAAAAATTATTATAACCAATTTTATAGGATTTCGTATTATGGAGAAGTTTTTAGTACAATATAAATGTCTATGACTGATCGTTTTCACAGTATATGTAAAAAACCTAAATTTTTATATGGCAATACCAAGAAAAGCTTGCCCAATTTATTCCATTTTTAAAATTTTATTTGTTATTAATATAAAAACCCCATGTACCAAATTTTAGCTCTCAGGCACTACCAAAATATATAGTGGAAAACGAAATTTTTGTATGGCAACCCTACGAAGGAGTTGCCCGATTTGTCTCATTTTTGAACTTAATTTTACTTTTTTTTGTAAAGTCTGTGTACAAAATTTCAGTTTTTAAAGTGAACGCGCTCTCGAGTTATCGTCCCCACTTACAGACAGACAGACGGACGGACATGCAAAAATCAAAATAACTTTTAATATTATGCGTGGGTGTCCAATCCATTTTGCTCTACCATCATTATTTCTGTGCGTTACAAATGGAATGACAAACTTAGTATACCCTATAGATTTCATCTACGGTATAAAAAAATATGTCTGAATTTAAAACGGCGACCGCACATCACTAGTTATTTTGGAGGAAATTTTGTTCACAAATGAAACACTGTTAAGTGTTCAAAACAGTTTTTCAATCACGAAAATGACAGTATTTAGTCCGTTGTATTTGCTATGATAACCCGCAAATAAAATCCATAACTGTCATGGTTTGTGTAGGTGTATTTGTCCTTCCTTTAGTTTTTGTGGTGTAGCATATGAACATCAATCAAAAAATTAATTAGTGTCAGCATAAAATTTTGGTGGTTGTGTTTCCAAAAAGTATCAGCGCTTTTTTTTTTTTGGTTCATAACTTGGTGGAAATTTTTTACAAGTAGGTAAGTTTGTTGTATGTTTTTTTTTTGGGTATTATATTGACTGAAAGATATGATAATTGTGCAATCTGAGTTGTAAAAGCAACACCTTGTTAAAAAATATTTCATAAAAACATTAGCTTCTTCAGTTGACAGTTCTGGAAGGTGCGAATTTGTGAGATAATCAATAATGTTAAAACAGAGGTGCTCTAAAAATATTGTTTTTATAAAGATTTTCAGTTATTAATCTGCAAATTTTGTTGAAAAAAGTAGAGCTAGGTAACAGAAAAGTTACTAGTAGCGTGTGCAAAGGAATTCAGTGAGGAAGAGATATACTTGGTTATGTATGGCAATTAGTACAGTAATCCATATATAATTCTTATTTCTTATCGAACAGAAGTAGACGCCAATATCAGTACATAGGAACAAATCAAGGAATATATTTTCTTAGCTATTCCGAATATATAGAACTACAGTGAGATCTCGATTTAAATGAAACTTTAAATTTTTTACTATTTTATTACGGTTACAAGACTGTTTGCAAGCATTTCTTAATACTTAAGTAGTTGTTTATGCTGAATCCCAGAAAAATGTGATATCTAGTCTTAAACGAAGACCTCTATAAAATTTAAATCAGCAAAAGAAAATGGACTTGGATTAATATATTAAATATTATAATAAAAAAATATATACCCAAACAGGCTCTCAAAGCACACATCGCACACAGAGACTCAAATAAACAAATAAACTTGAAAGGTAACCCAGAAGAGATTATTCAGACAGCTTCATTATGTTATTATGTAGCGCGACATGTTATTATATAGTATACCACAATAGGTAGAACATTTTTTTTGTATTCCAAGTTATTCTCTTCCCATTAGCATTCAACGTCCAATCACTTATAGTTTGAATTAAAAAAAAAAAAAATGCAAACCTTTTCTTTACCGACTGATGTTTACTATGCATCGAATAGTAAGGCTTCGCACTCTTTTAGTTATTTTATTTTATTTTCGTACGAGTCTTTAGCGCCTGCTTGAAAGAGAATCATAATTTAGTTTGCCTTATTTGCATAAAATTACCCGTTTACTTGCAGATCTTGTTTAGTTTCGAACTAACAACCTTGAGAAGTAAAAACAACTTTTCTTTATCGTGTCTGAGTTATAAAATAAAATACAATAAATTAAAAATAAATTCAATATGCGATTAAGCATAATTATTGTCCATTTCCTCCCCAAAGAGTAACAAAACACAAAATAATTCAGTTAAGTGACCTGAACTGAACTGCCTTCGCAAAAGATAGAAACAAAAAATCTCATAGCATGCCTATTTATAATGCGGGTTTCAGAAAAAACGGGTTTTTTTGAATGCGAAATGAAGCTCTCACATAATTAGGTCACTATCACTATCAAAGTTTTGTCATTTTGGAAATATTTGAAATATTCGAAAACAGATTGTAGAATCCTTTTAAAATATTACTTCAAAACTACTTTTCATAGTACTTAATTGATTTCTTTAATCATAACTTAAGATCACATAGGACAACAATATTATTTTTTTACCTTGCTTCTAATCACCATGTTTGGATGTGTTGATCACCACTTCTCCTATTATATCAAAATGTATAGCAGAGGTAATTACATAAAATTATCACAGATATTTCCTTGTAGAAATTACAACACACACGCACTTTTATTTATCAATTTGCGAAAAAAAAAGAATGTATTATGTAAAACAAAAAAACAATCAAAGTAACAAAAAAAAACTAAAAACTAAATTTAAAATTTATTTGACGGCAGTAGCACTCAGCATTTACTCTACGCTAGTATCAACGCAGAACTGAAGTGATTCTTTCCAGTCATCCTCTCGAGTATTTAAATAAAAGCTTTTTCGAGCAAAAAGGAAAATTCGATTTTTTTTATCAAAAGCTCAAAATCTTCCGATTTCTTCTATTCATGGCAGTTCCAAATAGAGTGAAATTTTTCAGTTGCGATAAAGTGAACGTTGTTATGTCATTTGATGATTGGCATTATGTTTTGTGCGCATTACCACTCTAATAGCAACTTTTCACTTGAGTTCTTCAACAAATATAGTACATGACAGCGCGATAAGAAAGATTGTGAAATTAAAGATTATTAAGTATACATGTAACGGCAGAATATTTTTTCAAATTTACTTTAGCTATCTAAAGATTTTAAAACTGCATTTCTGTATTTTGTTGTTACATCACTATATACTTTCTGAGACCTTGAGATTATAGCAAATTATAATAACAGAAATAAATCTCAGTGATAGAAGATATAGTTATACTTACTAGTTAATCGATATATAAAACTGTAAATATTATAAGAATTAGATGTGTTTAGCCTTCCTTCCTATTACAATTAAAAAAGTGTAGGATACCCAGTGCTGATATTCAAATTTTTTTACTATCGGTTCGCTTATCCAGATACGAATCTAATACTTTGTTAAACTAATGTAAAAGACTTTTTTGAAGGCGACATTTATTTCATATTTATGTGTATAGCAAAAATATAAAAAAAAATCTAATTACTCGTTTCGCAACAAACATAAAGTTTATACTGCCTGGGTAATAATTTAGGACATAAAATGTGTTGCATAATTTTTACGTTTTTAAATATGCATCATATTGACTACTTTTAGGCGATTTTTTTTTTTTTACAAAAGTATTGGCATTGATTATTTATATGTGCCCAGAATCATTGACGCATTACAAAGGAGATGTCGCTACTTGTATTTCGCTTGTTATTACCAGCTTTAAAACTTTTAATAAAATAATTTTCAATGACTGGATATAATATTTTATTTAGTTTTTAATTATTTTTACTTTATATGCTGGAAAATTTTTATAAATAAGTAGCGACATCTCCTTTCTAAGGCGTCAATGATTCTGTGCAGCACATCTATATATAAATAATTATTTAATCAATGGTATTGGTTATCTACAAAACGAAATTGGAACAAATGAGTATGTTCAGCGTGTTTATCACGAGAGCTTAAAAGTTAATAAATATTTAGAAAAGCCCAGACTCTGTCTGTAACCCGGACACATATAAACTGGACTGCTGATACCATTGAAATTGCTTACATTTTTTTGACATTATTATGAAATCACTTTTCTATAGTTCTCCCTTTTTGTGTTTAACTACTTTATTCCGCTGAACTTCAAATAATAAATTCTATACCAAAATCCATTATAGTCTAGTTTCAGTTCAGTAGTTTTCCAAATGAATATATATAATAGAAATAGATGGCAATACAATATTTGTAATCCTTTGGCTGTCCCCCATACCTACTTTTAAGGACAGGCAGACAAAAATTAAATAATTTTATTTCTTTAAAAATCTAGTTTAAGAAATATTCGATGTTGTAGGAGATAAGATTCCAAGAATAGAAATAATTTCGAATGCATCTGTAGTAAAACTTGAAATTAAGATAATTGTTACACCCCTGACAACTTTTGTGAAATAGAAAGTCAGGCAGGTTAACTTAAAGGTTTTATAAAAAAAAGTTATGTTAACGAACTTTTTGCAAAAATAATAGAGGTTAAATTAAAAAAAAAAAGGTAATAAAATCCGAAAGTTTTAGTTTAGACAACCATAATTCTTGATGTGAGAGGGGTATGGGGCTGGTTGAGCAGTCGTCGGAAAGGCAACGAAGTTTTGCATACAATGAGCTCTGTAGTTTTTAAGATACAGGGTGTTTTGTGAAAAACCTGTTTTTTTTAATCACCCTGTAACTCCCCTGCCTTACAACTTTTGGTTCGTCTAGGTGAGTACTATCAGCTCCTGCTCTATTGACCTCTTAGTAGGAAACACCCTATATAATAATTTATTCCACCATTTTTTATTCGATGTCGAATTTAAGGATTAAGAATTTAAGTTGTTATTTGTTGCATTTTTTTTTCGTCTTCACAGTTTTCGCGGTTAAGGCCCAGTGCTTCTTCAACTTTCTCTGTAGTTCAATATTATATGGGAATAAAGCTGCTTAATAAGGAAAAAGTCGATCACTCAATCAAATTCCTACCGATTTTGGTTAACAAATGCTTCTTAGACTCAGAATCGAATTCGCTATTAGTGATATGAACGAAAAAAAAAAAAATATTGTAGAGCAAAATAAGCCATCAAATTATTGTCAAAGTTGAAAAAATGTGTAAAAAATGGTAGATTTCGAAATGTTTTCGATTGTAACTTCGTGACTTTTCATCGCAACGAAATAACGAAAGAAAGCCCTATCTATCTTCTTTCATGTACCACAAAACAATTCGACATCGAATAAAAAATTGCGGAGTTATAAATTATTATATACGTGAACCTACCGAATAACGGTTTTTTTTGGTCTAAAATGAGAGTGTATGAGAAATTTCTAGTATGCCACTACTTTTAGTTCCACTAGACCTACAACCTACACTATGTTTCGTCAAAAGTATATCGAGTGTATCTTTTTTAGTAACACGGTGCAGTTAACTACAAGCGATTAATCACATATAGTATATTATTATTTGGAACTACTACAAAGGATATTTTCAAAAAAAATATTCCACCAAAAACTATTGTATATTGTGTGTTAACAAAATTTAAAATCAGTTAAACAAGATCATGTTTTTTTGGAGCTTCTTGGTAAAAATTAATTACATATACCAATTGCAAATATGTAGGACAATTGATAATAAAAAATTAAAACGAAGTAAAAACATACTAATTGTATGCTTAACTTAACTTATATTATTAGAACTACCGAGATTTCGTGGAATTTGTATATCTACGTTTATAAAAATGTTTTTATTTTAAATAAATTAAAATATACTTACAAATTTAATACACCACTAACTGAAATAAGTAATAATTTACTCAGCCCTTTTTATAAAGAAATTATTAGAGACGAAACAAAAACCATAATTTTCTGTAAATAGAAATTATATATAAAATACGGTACCTGATTTTAGGAATTAATAATTTTCTGCTTTCTAAAAGAAAATATTGGAAATATTTATGTACATAGAAACAGAAAAAAAAACTATGCATATTCATGAAAGTTCCTTTCAATATTTGTATGCATATTCGTGAAAGCTCTCTTTTATACTTGTACTGTTCGTTAGTAGAACGTACACGAAAATTTGATTAAGTGACTGAAATGAATGCACTGGTGAATTTGGATCAAGATCAGTGGTCTATTTCCTAACAACAAATCAACACTGTTCACTTTCTTTTACTTTCAAGAAACTACTGCACTTAGTTTTTAGAATTTCCCACTATTAAGATCAGATTATGTATAAAAGTTTTCAGGTCAACGATTCAAACATATAGGGAAACACACTTACAGGATTGTTTATATAGATATATAAATAGATGTTCAATATAGAGTTAATATAGAGCAAAGTGAAAATAACTTAACCTCAAAACACTGGCACACTTGCTTAACTTAAATATCTTGAGCAATCGTATTAAGACAGGATTATATAAATTGTTGGGTCAGAGATCAACACACACTAGAAAACACACTAATTGACACCGATTTATGATGTACGATTTTCTGAAATAGATATGTTGAGACAAAACTCTGTACATAAATTTGGGTCTGAGATTTTTGTATCACACTGAAAACACTTATTAGCACCAAGTTGTAATATAAGATCGTCAAAAAATGTAATAAAAAGATATGTGTAAAATAGATGTGCACACGAAATGTATAATATAGATATATATATATAAGTTAAAATATAGTCAAAGAGATATATGAATAAGTATTAAAATGTTACAAGTGGCTGTAACTCACCGATCTCAAACTTGGCACTTAAGGGATTGGCTGTAAGCTAAAGTTAAGCCCTTTGTTCTTGGTTAGAACAATTCCTTATTTCCGATGATCATTTTCAACTAGGGTGATAACGTGTGCACTCGCTCACGTGAACATCCCTTTATCGTGAGCAAGAAATTTAATATATATGCGTAAATAAGAATTATGATGAGCTCATCAATGAGGTCCTCATGAGTAATTAGATGAACGTCCTAATGAAATTTATTCGCATTTGAATCAAAACCGGGAGGAAAATGTATACATATACTTATTCACAGATAGTGTGAATGAGATATTGCATCTCTTTCACTTATTTAGAAATGCATAGTTTGCTTTTCTTTTGTGCATTTTACAATATTAGATGAGCCCCTCTATAAATATATAATGAGTGTCACGATGAGCTTATTAATGAGCATGTCAATGAGTGTCAGGATGAGCTTTTAAACGAATATATCAATGAGTGTCATGATGAATTCTTAAATGAGAATCACGATTTCATATATTTTTTCCAAATAAAAACTCCGGTTTCAAATCAAACTTTTGGACGCTAAGGCGTACGAAAGAACAAATAAAAAAATGAATTTAAAATCCGATAAATCGCAAAAATCAATTCAAATTTTCCTAGTAGAAATGTCATCTGACACGGTGATGATGACAAGAAAAAGTATTTATTTATTGCTGGTTTAGTATATAGGGAACAGGATGTCTTCAATGAGATTTATTGAATGCTCATCAGGACTTAGTTTTCTTTATGTTTCTTCGTAAATTGCAAATATATTGACGCTTTTCAGTCAAATGAGTATTGGTTTATATAATAGCCGCCCTTTGCTGGACAAGAGCCAAGGTAAAACTGTAAGCAATTTCTACCAGGGTAGCAACTAGCACATACCTACTCATATGACTTACATAAAAGGAGTATTTAAATGCATACATAAAAGTTTATATTTTTCCATTCTAAATTAAATACAAGAGAAAAAAGGAACCGACTCGTCCAGTTTTTGAAGCCGGAATAACCTTCCGCTTTCCGAGCGATTGGACTACTCTTAACACTGAGCTAACGAGACAGATGACTTTTCCTCTCGTTTTTCTTAATTTTTTGGCAACGTAATTCAGGTAGAAGCCATCTTCCACAACTTTATGGAATTCTAGCTTGGTATGATATTTCAAAATCTTTATTTAATGTAAGAGTAACTTTTTTCTGCGATATTCATCAAACGAAGTTTTACTGTAAGTTCATCGCCTAACAGGAAGGACGGTTGAATAAATTGATTTAGGAAGACTCAAGGCTGAACTACAATAGACGCATACATAAGTACATTTACTTACGTAAATAGAAGGCGCCCTTTAATTTAAAAGGGCGTACACAAATTAACTTTAACTTGTGTGAGGGCAATTTTCGTTAAGTTTAAATAAGAACGCGATGTGTCCAAACAATTAAATTATTACTAAATGATTTAAAGTGCAATGCAAAAATTAAAATGGAATAGAAATGGTACTGAGAATTAATAGAAAGCACAAATCTTCAATTACATCAACTTCCACTTGTCAATTTTTTTACTTTTACCACTTTTTAAAATTGAAAACATTAAATATCAAGATAATAACTCTTATGGAGGCTAAAAATATCAATTTTTCGTAAGTAAACCTCAGTCTCGTTCAATTTCGTAAAGTTATTTACTTCTATTGTAGTTCAGCCTTCATTCTGAGGTTGCTAAAATTACAAGGATTCATAGGGTTGAATACAACTCCAAGGTATCAGTACTTTTAGGTGCTAATTTCAGAAAATAAATTTGGAAAGTTCGTAATTGTTCGACAAATGATTTTTTTAATGTTTTCGAAAAATTTGTATTTTGGAGAATATAGTCTGAATTAGGCATATTCTTACAACATATTTATGTTTTCATTAGGAGCTGCTAGATATTAATATAGTTCTAATTCCAGGAATCTTAAAATTATCGACAAACTCCCAGAATAACAGAAGAAATAAACCATTAAAGAACGTATTACAAATTTATCTAAAATATCGTCGATTAAGCAATTGCTGTTTAAACAATTGCTGTTTTTAGATATTTACTAAAGATAGTGCTTCAAGCTATATATTACATATGTAGATATGTATGTTACAGAAACTTGAGGGCTCTGTTCACGTGGAATAATGTACTGAAAATTCAATATTTACTTCATAATAGAAACACAAACACAAAACACATTTAGCTGTGAATTAGCTTGAATTGAAAACTGCGGAGTAAAATAAAATTGCTGTCGACTTTAATACCAATTTCCCTTGATCGTGTTTTCTTTTAAAACAGGAAAGATAGGGTGATTTCTTTTTTGTTTCGAAGTTAACTCTCAACCCAAGCCCCGAACCCTGAACCTTGAACCGAAAAGGCAAATTCTTGTTCTTGTTGTCGGAGTCATGTCTCTCATGACTCCGGGAGCATCATTTATGTGATCTTGTTTTCTGCTTTACTAGGGGATTATACGCGTCAGTAAAACTGACACTGACTCGTGTAAATAAACTAAAAATAAAAGCTAAAATAAAAACGGAATTGAATTTTAGTCCTTCGGTACCCATATAGAGCCTGTAGGTAAGATGTTAGCGGAAATTTGTGTTTATATTTCTAATCTACTCTCTATTGAGTAGGAAATGACTGAAAAAAGTTTAGGTACTTACATTGTAATCTTTATTTTTTAGAGCAGAATGACGGAAAAAGTAGTTTGACTAGCAATGCATATACAGAATTGGAATATTTGCCCCGTTTGACGGCATTTTTTAAATAAACTGACTAGTCTGTAGATCGAATCGAATGCAACCGCGTTTGTAGTCAATAAAATTGACAGTCGAAATCAATACTGATCAATGAAAATTTCTGCAGCTATTTAGTTGTGCGAATAAGATTTTTATTTTATATGGGTTGTATAACAGCTACGAAATTTAAAATGTATTATAGACAGAGCTGTATGATACTCAAATAAATTGTTACTCATTTTACATGTCCCAGTACCAGTACTTATACTGAAAATAAATTTACCAGTAAAATGAGTCGTTTTTACTGGTACTTAAAATTTTTTACAGTATGCACCCAAAATTTCTTTATGAGCTACTATATTGTATGAGAACATTACATCTGAAAATATAACAAAAAATTTTCAAAAATTCCTGGAAACATTTAGCGTAACTCTCAGATGTTATGGGTACAGTTGTATCACTGACATATAAATAATGGACTGCTCACTGAACACAAATGCATGAAAGTAAATGGAATCACTTTTATATTTTTGTCTCTTTCCGTGACAGTATTATTTCCCATTGAACTGTAACGACAACTTGCCTAAGAGGAGTCAGTACCAATATTTGCAAGTTCATACATATTTCAATGCGAATTTCTGGCAAACTTTTTGTAACAGAATAATGTATTGGAATGGTAAAAAATGGTAAGAATTTAAGTTTTTTTAAATCAAATTCTTGTTAGTAGGTATTCTCATTTCTTTAGATTGTGACTATTTTAGAAAGATAATACCTAGATCTAGCAAATAACGTCGAGTTTTTTCATTTTTAGTGGCGCTTTTTTTAATTATTTGACTCTAATACTTAGTACTTGTTTTTTCTACTGATATTTCACAGACGAGAAATTGGAATATTTTGTTGAAAGTTGTTGAAATACAAAGCAAAATAGTATATTTTACAATTGTGTGCACAATATTTAGGAGAGTTAAGTCTCGTTAAAAATTTTCAATTTCTTTGAACTGCAAATTTTCAGTATTCGTCTTAAATTGTCGCATGTTAGGTTTCTGTCTTTTACGCTAGATGTCTCTAATGTAACTTTTGAAACAATAAGAAGCCTTTTTCTTACTCTATATCTTTATTAGGCTAATCTTATATGAATTTTCTCACTTTCAGAACACAAACCTACGTATAGTAAATTTTACTTCCTAAAGGCTCGCTGGTATCTAAATTGAAACTTTTGCTGAGTACTGACTCCTTTTAAGGTTCAGCTATATTTGCAGAACTGTCAACTTGATAACCAAAACCAAAACATTCTTGTAAAAAATACTTCCTTCGACTCATAATTAAAACTTATAAAAAAAATTAGTCCATATATAGAATTTTTGGATTAAATGAAACCATTTTCGAATTAAACGAAACTATTTTTGAATTGAATGAAACCGTTTCCGAATTAAATGAAACCATTTTCAGATTAAAAGAAACGATTTTCACATTGATTGAAACTATTTTGAACTTAAATGAAACTATTTTCAAATAAAATGAAACCTTATAGAATAAAATATGAATTTAATATTTTCGTACGTTTTATATTCATTAAAAAGGTACATTAAATTTTATAGGACAGTGTATCAAGTAATATAATGTATTTTGTAGCCAAGTGATTCTCACTTAATTGCCCATTAAACCGTTATGTGCCTGCAATCAATATATAATCGATGAAATTAGTAAATTAAATTGTCGATCTGCAGCTTGTGGGATTTGCAAAACCATATCCGGTACATAGTTTGAACAATCATTTTGATTCAGTTGCTGAACACTTTGGTCAATTACATCAACAATACTATGTTCGGTGCTAACGTCGCTTAATATTGATCGGGCGATCAACTTTATTTTCGAAAATGCTTTTTCTATCGGGTTCAGCATTGGCGAGTAAGGTGGTAAAAATTTTAAATAACATCCGCTATCTCGAACCATATCCTGAATTTCTCGCGTTTTATGGATTCGAGCATTATCTAGTATTAAAAAAGAATTCTCTAATTGCAGCATGTTATCAATTTCTTCAAAAAGCTCGCGTAAAAATATTTTGAAGCGATCGGCATTCACGGTAGTATTGGAAATTATCTTTTTGTGGACGATACCTCCATTATTCATAGCGGCGATCAATGTTGCAGCCACCGTGGTTTGCATAACTTGAATGATGTGCCAAGTGTTCCCTTCATTCGAAAATGGGTCAATAGGTTTGAGGAGACTGGTTCAACACTGGAAAAACCGAAATCTGGACAACCAAGGTCATCAAGAATAGACGAGTCTGTGGAGAGCGTAAGTCAGTCTGTTCGTGACGATCCGAACCTTTCCATTCGTAAACGCGCAAGTTCTTTAAATTTGCATGGATCAGCATTACACCGTATTTTACGCCCCAGGATAGCAGTCATAGGCTTCAATTCGTTAACCAAGTTACTGAGCGCTTTTCAACATTTAACAATATCTTGTTTTCCGATGAGGCTCATTTTCACCTCAACGGGCATGTGAACAAGTAGAATTGCCGTTACTGGAGTGCAACTAATCCGAAACGCAAGCACCAGAAACCCCTACATTCCCCTAAAGTAACTGTAGGGGCTACAATGTCGGCGAGAGGAATAATCTGCCCGTACTTCTTTGAAGACGAAAGGGGACGGAAAGTTACAGTCAATTCATGTGAAGATGTTAGACGACTTCTTGGTACCTCAACTGCAAAACTTTGATGGTTATCACCAAAGAACATGGTTTCAGCAGGACGGAGCCACGTCACATACGTCCAATACGTCTCTGCCACGAGTTCGTGAAATTTTCCCCAGCAAATTGATCTCCAGGAGAGGTGACATAAATTGGCCCCTACGCAGTCCTGATTTGAGCCCTATGGACTTTTTTTATGGGGATATCTCAAATAAGAAGTGTACGTCAATAATCCGACTACTCTGGCGCAGTTGAGTGAAAATATCTGTTACGAAATGGGAGCCATCACGGAGTCTACATGCCGAGCCGTCATGGGAAATTTCGCTGTTCGTTTGAATGAGTGCCGTCAGCGTAATGGTTTACATTTAGATGACGTTATATTTAAGAAGTAAATTCCTAAACTGTGTATTTTAATAATTAATAAAGATCTTATCGACAGACGTCAACCTTTCTTTTAAATTGATAAATCAAATATAAACTTTCTTTTGAGACACCTGTTATTATTTAATACACTGTCCTATAAAATTTAATGTACCTTTTTAATGAATATAAAACGTACGAAAATATTAAATTCATATTTTATTCTATAAGGTTTCATTTTATTTGAAAATAGTTTCATTTAAGTTCAAAATAGTTTCAATCAATGTGAAAATCGTTTCTTTTAATCTGAAAATGGTTTCATTTAATTCGGAAACGGTTTCATTCAATTCAAAAATGCTATAATTAACCCAGTAGGTACCTATTAACTATGGATTTCAAGAAAATACAAAATTAGGAAAAAATTGCACAAGTGGTACAATTATACAAATTCAACTCTGCAACGTATAACTTTACAGTTTAAAACTGAAAAAGTTTGAACAAGGATTTGGGTTTCATATGTGTGAATGAACAAAAGGGTTTGATTTTAAACAGAAAAGTTTCGAATTAAGATATTTGTTTTGTTTCAATACAAAGCCCAATATAGTTTTGTATTATTTGAAACTTCTGGGAAGTTTATTATGTTAGAACTATATACAAACAAAATTCCCTTAAAATTACACAAAGATTTTTAATAGTGAAAAAAGCAATTGAAGATAAGACACTGAATGTATGCAGAGAGAGTATCTTAATCTGAAAGCCTGGACAAAGTAAGAGTTCTATAAGATGCTGTTTTTAACACGAGGCAGCAGGATATTTTGATGCCAAGGTGATTGCAAGAATTCAATATAATCAAATAAGTATTCAGGATATCTATCTGGCATATCTTGGATAGAAAAACTAGAATCCTGCGTTTGGGAGAACACTTTAGTGAGCAGCCCAAGAGTATAGGTCTAAATGGTGGGGGTGGGGGGGGGGTTGCTTATATGTCTTAATCCAAAGATAAATCATAAGCTATCAGGTATGAAAGTTTCCCTTATTCATGGACCACTTCCCACTTTACTTACCTACATATAAGCTGTTTATAATTTTTATCTGGATACATTGAGTTTATATTTATTTATATTATTTATTTTATTATTTATACTACTTGAAACAGAAATTTTTATTTTGACAATCTTGGAATATTTTAAATTCTCTAAACTGAAATAATAGGAAATCCTTCTTTTTTAAAACCATCCAAAAAATATATTCAAAGACTTTGTTTTCCATAATCTTATAATTGGGTCACAATCTCATGCCCGATCCACATTTATTTCTATTTTCTAGCTTAACGATGCCACAATATCATATTAAACTGATTTTATATCCTACACTGGAAAAAAATATTAGTTGCGTTACGCCAATGAATTTGTTTCATCAACAAATAATACAGAGCTGGGTTTAGTACCAAAGAAAAAGTACTTAAGTACAAGTACAAGTACCGAAGGCCTGAGTACTTCAGCGTAAGTACAAGTACCGCATGTATGAAAAGTACTTGTAACTAAGTATTAAGTCTATAAAAAGTATTGAGTACTTTTTGAAGTACTTTTTAAAGTACTTTTTTAGAATCTTTGTACGTTGGCAGTAATATAATGAAGTTTATCGAGTTCAGTTAATAGATATTAATAAATCAATACCTTTTGAAAACTATAGTATGTATAGTAACCAGTGGCTATTATTTATAATTTTTCATAGTTTTCGGTGCTGCAAGTAGAGTAAGACTTTCACCTCTTCTTGCTACACTCACAAAAACTATTAGAGGTCCGCCCAAGCACCCATTATCACCTCCAATAATGCATAACAATTCTAAAGAAAAAATTTCCAGCAAACAGGTCGAGGAATCGTTGTTTTTATATTGGAGCGAGGCATTGTTTGCTTACGCTTGGGTATGTCCACTGACGGATATAATATGGACTGCTTACGTTTCTATTTCACGTGGTCACAATTGCTTGTGTCAAAAAGAGTTCTTACGTCGGTGCCAACATTGAAAAAATCATCGGCGGGAAGTTGAAAAAGTGAGCACGCAGCTCGGGAAGTGATTTTAATAAAACTTTTAGAAATTCTTCTGCGTATCTAATGAATACATTGTCTTTGATAAAACAGTTTTTGTCAGTAATAACCCTAAATGATTAATTTAAAAACATTTATTTCAACGAATCCTCTAATTTATTTGTTGTTTTCAGTTCTCTCTCAGTTGGTACTTGGTGCTTAAGCCGAAAGAGTCAGCAATATAGAAGCAAGCGCACTTGTTGCAATCCATATTATGCATGACAGTGGTTATGTCATCAAGCCGAGGCATCGTCGATTTTAAATTCGAGCGAGACGTTACTGGTTTTTGTTCTACTTGCCCAGTCTTGTGTGTATGTTATTAGTTTGTCTAAGGTTGGTTCTGCCTTGATGCGTGAGTGCGGGATATTCTTTGACTGTTCTTTTCGTGCTTTAAAACTCAACAAAAAAGGAGTTGCACTAGAGATTGTGTTTGCTTTTCTACGAATAGTTAGATATTTGTAGGTAGTTCATAGACTCAGAAATACCTAAGTAAAAATCTTGGTACTTAAGTATAAAACTAAGTCTTAATTACAATTAAATAGAAGCAAGTACTTATGTTCAAGTACTAAGTAGGGGCATTCCAAAAGTATTGAGTAATAAGTCCTAAGTAACGAAAATGTACTTTAAGTAGTACTTAAGTCTTTTTTTACTTAAGTATTGCCCAGCTCTTAAATAATATCAGTTGATTTTCAGCTTACGAATCATATTCGTTAAGAAAACTTATTGGCATTAGTTGATTTAGCTAATCTTGTTTTGTCATAACATTTGTGAATTCAACTTGTTTAGTTAGTTTGGATAATCTTCGGAATTTAGTATCCGAGCATTTTTTGAAAACACTATTTATATTAGGTCGATCGAGCATCGTTGGCTATTGCCCTGATTATGATGCTTTCAGAAATGATGTTAATTGCAATCAATATTAGATCCTTTGCTAAGGAGATAAACGTCCTTTACACTTTAATTAATTATAAGCAAGTTTACCAGCAATGAAGCCATTAATAGTTTCATGGCTGAGGTTATGCTAGAGGTAACATAGGAGGTAATATAGTTATCAGGTGGTGGTTTCTTTTATAATTTGTCCTCTTTTCAATCTATTTCAGTGAAGTGAAACACTTTCTGCTTTAGATTCATGGGTAGATACTACTTAGGTATTTATATTCAAAGCACATTTGACTTGACGTGTCCAAAATATTATTAACTAAAACTAATTAATAACATTATGAATACAAGTAGGTGCCTATAAAGGAGTAATCAGTTTTAAATTCTATCACTTCACTTTCTGTCACATTAAATTTTTAGCTGTGATATTGTGCAAGACATTTTGCAGGTATAATTAAAGACAAAGTTGTATGTCCAATATGTTTTTTATTTGTTTTTTTAAACGTTTAAACAATTTCCATTTCGTTTTATATTTATTTTAGAGTAAGTGAGCACATTCACAAATTGACTGTTCATTGCAAATTCCTGTAAAGAATCTCTTCCTAATGCAGTCTAAAAGACATGAGTCCGCTGTACATATTTTTGTATCTATAGAAATGACTTTTGAAAATTATACAGGTAAATTATATATTAAATGATTTTTTCTTACCTTCTTCTACTTCGGTCTCTAGAGGTGAAGCGAAAACAGCTACAATGATGACAGCAAAGAAGAGAATAATGTTGAAGAAATGCATTTTGATCAAGCAATAGTTAAGTGAAACAACTTACTATGCTTCTACAGACATCTCTGTCCGTATTTATAGGAAATTTTTCAATTGATCACAAATACCAATAGCAATTTACTCAACAAACAAACAGTTAATGTCGAATAGATATTGGAATTATGGATAATGGGTTAATGGAAATAAACTCGCTTCTGCTTAAACAGTTGCTGTTTTAAGATATTTACTAAAGTCAGTGCGTCAGGCTATATATTATATTTGTAGATATATAAGCCATAGAAACTTGAGGGCTCTGTACACGTGAAAAATATAGTAAATACCATAATTTGTATAGGAATTGGTCTACCTTCACAAACACAAAACACTTTTAGCTGTAAATTTATTTGAATTGAAATCTAACTGCGGTGTAAAATAAAATTCTATTTTCTTTTAAAACAAGAAACATAGGGTGATTTCTGTTTTGATTCGCAGTTAACTCCCAACCCAAGTCCCGAACCCCGAATTGAAGAAGCAAACCTTAGAATATAAAGCATATATAAGATAAGCCTGATTTCGTGTCAAGAATTCTGGTTTGGTTGGTAGTCCATGTTTTTACATGTATGCCGTTGCTATTATAGGCAACTTGCCAATTTTCAAAAAGTAAACAGAGTTTTAGTGCGGGCATCTGCGGTGAAAATGTTCTTTTTCTACTTAATTTTAAAATAATAATAAAACCTTGCTTCTATTAACAAAAAAGACAATTTACATAGTGCACATGCCTGAAACACAATTTACCTAGTTTATAATCCGATTTATATTTGCAAGCACGTACCGAGCACTTCATTTCTGTTCTTTTAATTGTTATGAAGGTTTTAACAGGCACTAGTAGCGTTATATAAACGTTTTGAATAAAAAACTGATTCCGTACTTGTGCTAAATTTCACAAAAGAATTTTAAATTGAGTAAACCTGTTCACAAAACCAAAGCACATTTGACAATCAAGTTCCAGTTTTGACAGTCAAGCAAGCTCTACTTTGACAATAAATCTCACCGGCATCTCACTTACTCCTATGCTCTTGAAAAATTACGCTAATGAACAGGAATTATACCTACACGTTTCACCCACTCCTGTTTGCTATATGTTCTAAGAAACAAACTAGTGCTCTTGTTGTCAGAGTCATGGCTGTGATGAATCCGGGAGCTTCGGGCGTATTTCTTTTATCAGGGAATCTATCCTTGAATTACAAATGGTTTTTATGAATTCGATAAATAACGAATACATATATATATACACTATAAATTCAACATTTCTCAATGTAGTCTCGTGCGTAATCTATGCACTTTTGCCACCGATTTGGAAGCTTCAATACTCCTTGTTCATAAAAAGTTTGAGGGTGATTGGTTTGTCAACTACGCACGTGCACAAGAAGAGTTTTGACCTTCCTCGGGCAGCCTCCGTCCTTCCTTCGACATTCCTAACTTGCCAATTTAGACTCGAGAGTATAATGGTGTACCAACGTCCCATTACATAAATGACGATGCGCCTCAAAAAATCCTCCTATTCTTGTCGAAATCGATTCAGAAGTCTTTCAGTGATCTCCGACCTGACCTGTGTTTGGTTTTCCGTCATCAATCTCGGAATTTATCGACCACTAACTTTTCTGAAGCCAACACTCCCATAGCTGATACCCACTTCTGACTAGATTTCTTCAACAGTTAACCGGCGATCACGTTCAATAAGCTCTCGAACAACACAGATGTTATCATTTGTAAAGCTAGCCCTGGGGCGTCGATCATGACTTTTGTTTTCGACACGATCTCGCCCACGCTTAAATTCTCTGGCCCACGTATACACACGATTCTGAGACCAGTGTAGCGTCTCCAAATTGTGCCTTCAAAAGAGTAAAAATTTCTAAGGGTTTAACGCGTTCATTGATCAAAAACTTTATTATGATGCGTTGTACAACAGACGAAGGTAATTTTTACTCCGTCATCGGAATCTGCCTTCGTTATTTAAGAATACGGCTCCAGAATGTACTGAGCGCTCTTCCTTCAAAAATGGCACAGATTTCGAACAGGCTGTGAAAACTCCTTTATTTTGTACAGTTGTAGACCGATTCATAATTTATTATTATTTGTCGATTAGAAACACTAAACATGTTGAAAAATAGTATTGCATTACATAAAAATTATTTAGGAAGTTAAACTTGTTTTAATTAATTACTGAAAAATGTGCTCCACGTATATAACAAATATATTTGTCTGAATTTTTATATCTATTCCAATGCATTTCATTTAATACAACCGTATTGTTTCCAAAATTGGTTACAGTTTAACGTGCATTTTGAGCTTGAAGGAAACAAACGGATTTTACCAAAAATTGGTCCCATTTGTGACTATAGGAATTGGATAGCAGTAAGGCTTAGTCCATTTTTATTATGTCAGTGGCTGCTTTACTTGTGGGTTACATGCGTCAGTAGAGCCAAATAACATATATCTGTTAAGGGCGCCATACACGATCCGTTTTGTCGTGGTTTTTAAAACCACGTTTTAGTCGATATTAGAACCTAAAACGTGGTTAAGAAAAAGCCCCACACACGTAAAAACTTCACCACGTTTTACCGTCATCTTGTAGTGACAATTTCCATCTCTAATTATAGTTCAAGTCATTTCAATTATACATGCATAAGCAAATTTGTACAATAATTATGTTATTTTCTTATTCTCATCGAAGTTCTCAAAGCTTTTCTATTTGCAAAATGCTAAATATTTGAGGTTCGCGACTATGCATTAATTTAACATACTTGCGCAAAAAAAAATTATTTTTATTCGCGCTTTCACATTTTTTATCTTTAATCATAAAAGTTTTAAAAAGAGTTTGATTTTTTTTTTCTTTCTTCCTTTTCTTGCCGTGCACATTTTAAATGTAAAACACTCTGAAATCTCGCCTGCTTCTTAACTTATTATTAAGTTAACTTTGATTATGAACGAGCAAAACCACGTTTTAGTGGCAATCACCACACACGTAACATTTTGCCCACGTTTTACCCGCGTTTTGAGAAAGATCTCTGGCATGACCAGAATTCTGGTTTTAGTAGACATCCAAACCTCAAAACGTGGTGTTCGCCAGACACGTTCCGTTTTGCCGTGGTTTTACAGTAAAACCACGGCAAAACGGATCGTGTATGGCCTGCTTTAGATGTTCTTTGGTAAAACTGACACTAACTCGTGTAAGCCCATACTCACTAGTTTTCTTTACTGACTAGTTTGTAAACTGTCAAAATTAAAATGGCGGAAACTGAAAATAAAAACGGGATTGAGTTTTAATCTTTCGAGACCCATATAGAGCCTACAGGTAAGATGTTAGTGGAAATTTGTGTTTATATTTCTAATCTTCTCTCTTTTGAGTGGGAAATGACTGAAAAAAGTTTACTATAGGTAATTACATTGTAATCTTTATTTTTTAAAGCAGAATGACGGAAAGGAGTTTGATTGAGGAAGAAATCATTAGCAATACATACAAAAGAGGAATGTCTTCACCATTTGATGAAATTTTTTTTAATGATCTGGCTAGTCAGTTGATGGAATGGAACGCGTTTGTAGTCAGTAAGATTAAGAAGAAGTCAGTACTGATTAGAAGTCAGTACTGACCCGACAATTACAAATTGTATGTGACACGTATATTATGCGACCGCGAGTCAGGAATCATATTAAACTGGTAACATACGTTGTAAAGAATAAATAAAATATCAGTTTTTATGCATCGCTATCCCTTCATACTGTAAATAAAAGGGGGGAAAGTAGTCTGTGAAGCGCAATGCTGAACAGGTGAAAGCTGTGTAAGAGGAAAGCATGCATACTTTGTTGGTTTGTTGTTTAGGTGTTTGAGCATTGGCATATCCTCCTGGAAAATAATGTGAGCATGTTTAACGATATGAATGACATTGAAGTCATTATATTTGGAATGATGTGCACGCATTGTTGGATACAGCCCACAAGGAGGATACTATTTATAATAGACACATGCTTCTGCGAGATAAAAATTGAGATTTTTGACTGTGTGGGTACTGTAGTAATGCTAGGCAGATGGCCCATGATGCAATGAAGTTTTGTGCTCATGTAAGTCACAATAATAAAAACTCAGACAAAGTCTCTTGGGCAGGGGGTGAAAGGATGCCTTAGTTGATGAATAAGTTGATAAATGACGGAAATCAGGTATGTATGTTAGTAGTGCTTATATGGTTAGTATGCATGGTCAGCTATAAGATCCAAATGGTGAATCTCGAAGCCTATCCAGACTGAATTGGGCATATCTTAACCTTCACGTGGTCCCCTCTGACAGCGCCCATAAGGGTTGTATTACCTGTATAGGCCAAGTACAATTTTTTTAGACATTGCAAATAAGATCTAGACCCGAACTGAGTTACCAGTACCGTTTAAAAAAGAATATCTTGCATGAAAGATTGAAACTGGGAGTATTCATGGTCCGTTGATCATGCTTTACGAAAGCTATACCAAATTGGCGGCCCGACATTGGCTAACTTGGTACTACAGGGTTAGAGGAGCCCTGGATAACAAGGATTTACCCACCTCAACTTGGGATGGCCCCTTTATGGGAGCATCGTATTGGCTGTGGTGAAGGGTGGCGTGACCCTATATCGGCAGAGATTGGATAGGTCTCGCTTCTACCAGTAAGTTGATGTCATGTCATGCTCTAATGGAACACTGGAACTCGTCGTTTCGCACATGAGGACGTTGATTGTCGATAAAAATCCGAGCATGAAGAATGCCGTGGGATTAAGCCATACTTGGCAGGTGCTCACGTAAAACCATAAGGAACTTTCTGTAAATAAAATCTTTCGAATTCTCGGAATGAAATTAACTCCTAACAAATTCAACCATGACAATTACGAGAAGTTATGGATAATCGAAGAAGATAACCGATAACGGATAATGGTGAAGCAACTTACCACGTATATAATTTATGCAAGGCAAAATTTAATACAAGAAAATAAAATCAATAAAATTAACAGACTTTTCCTTCTCAATTCTACTTAAAAAAAGAAATATTTTTACAGATTTTTATTTAACAAATAAAATCTTTCTTTTCAGGCTCGATATTTATTAATTATCTTTTAAAAGCAATTTTCTTTACTTTTTCTTTCTTCATAAAATAAAATTGTTCCTTAGATAATTATAAATTATAAATTGTCTTCTGAAACTTTTATTTCTTTTCATCTCTTCCACCGAATTAAAAACAAAATCCAATTACGCCTTCCTTCCAACTAACTTCTTCTGAAACTCTCTTTTCTTTCACTTTTCCCAATTGTGAAAATTCTGTCACAAAGTCGACTTTTCGCAACTTTTATTACTTCAATAATTTTTTAAAAACCAAAACTTCTTTCCAATTATCATTTTAAACTTCTTTCAATAATTTTTGTTCATCCTTCGTCCATCTTTTAATTAACTCCCTTCTACCTCAACCTTATAGAATCTATAAAAATTACAAGGCACTCTCGGAATCCATACCAGGGAAGTCTAACAAGGAGAGGGTCCCTACTCGTCATCACCGATTTCGTTCAAATTCACAGTATATGTTGGGCTTGACTAGAAATGAAAGTGTTGCAAGTCGTAGCTCCAGATGGCCAAATCGAAATAATGCATAATGTACAAATCCACCCCGATCTGCAAAATTCTTTTTGGTAATTTTTTTGTGATTTTGTCTGATTTTTTGGCATATCTTTCCTCCCCTTCCGATTAAGTTGCGAAATTGAATTTTCGACGGACAAATTTTCTATCTGAAAAATTCATTTCGAAACTTTGCTCCACGAGTTATCGTTTAATCCAATTTTCGATTTTTTCGTGGATGCACCCTTATCAGGAAATTATCTGTACAAAATTTCAGGAAGATCGCGTGTCATTTACTTATTAAAAATAAAATCTATAAGTAATTTACGTGCCCGCTTTTCGACATCTACCGGTTATCTCTGAAAACTCATGGGCATGGTAATTACTGAATCTGCAACCTACATATCTCCTCTGTTGTTGAAAAGTTACCGGAATGAGTTTGGCGTCTTTATTCAAATTATACAAATATTTTACCGTGACAACTCCCACAAAAATTTGCAAATTTGAGCATTTTTCAATCGCCATTTTCACTTTCTTCCGTATCCTGGGATGTGGGTACTTTTAGGAAAGCTCTCTGTGAGTACGTAACAAAAAACGAGATAGATTTGCTTTCCGCTCCACTTTTCGGTAGATTGGACACAAAAAACCGTTATTTTTGAATTTCGGAATCCACATTTTTTTGTCACGGTAAAATATTTGTAGAATTTGAATACAAACGCCAAACTCATTCCGGTAACTTTTCAACGACAGAGGAGATATGTTGATTGCAGATTCAGTAATTACCATGCCCATGAGTTTTCAGAGATAGCCGGTAGATGTCGAAAAGCGGCCACGTAAAATTCTTATATTTTTTTTTTAATAAGTAAATGACTCCCGATCTTCCTGAAATTTTGTATAGATAATTTCCTGATAAGGGTGCATCCACGAAAAAATCGAAAATTGGATTAAACGATAATTCGTGGAGCAAAGTTTCGAAATGAATTTTTCAGGCAGAAAATTTGCCCGTCGAAAATAAAATTTCGCAACTTAATCGGAAGGCGATGCTCAAAAAATCAGAAAAAAATCCCAAAAAATTAGCAAAAAGAATTTTGCAAATCGGATAATATTTAGCCGAGCTATGAGGTGGGGGTGGATTTGTACATTATGCATTATTTCAGTTTCGCTTGGCCATCTGGAGCTACGACTTGCAACACTATCCTTTCTAGTCAAGCCCAACATAAACTGTGAATTTGAATGAAATCGGTGAAGACGAGTAGGGACCCTCTAATTGTAAGTACAACCAGATGGAGTTGTCGCTACGATAACTGCAAAGCACTACTGCACTCAGTTCTAGCTATAGTGAATATACTCAGTAAATTTGTCCAGACCCAAAATACCACTCTTCGTCAGGCTATTGCCCTCATAGCAAGTAGGTACTATAGCAGGTGTGTGCACTCATGAACTCAATGAAAACCGCATGTTGGTTTTCCATATATTACCACGAGCCACCATAATATAATAACTCCAATTCCTCAACCGCTTTTTCAAAAAAAATTCAGAAATTGGAAATTCATCTTCAATAATATTTCAAATAAATGGGTCCAAAAAATATGCAGATGTATAGATAAAAAACTTTTCAAATCTTCAAACTTAAATTTGAGATCAGCTTACAATTCTTCAAATTTTTCCTTATATTTATTTAACTTTTCTTCTTTTCTTCGTCGATAGTGATTAACTAGTTTGGACTTAAAATCATACACAAAATCGCCGTAGTTCAGATTCAAAACTAAAAACAGTTTTTGACAAATCAATAATCATTTTTTTCGTTGAAATGCTCCATAATGTCTGTCAGGAACATGAAGTCAAGTTCCGTTTCCTAATTCCGGGTAGTTTTTCTTTTTTCTTTTACAAATATTGTGACAGAATTGTGGAGTTCCACAAAATGCAAAAGGCAATCATTGTAAGTTGACCATAAGGAGAGACCACTGGGAAATTCATCTGTTTCATAATTTAATCGTAACTTTTCTAAAAAGATCTTAAATTGACGTTGAGTTTTCGCATAATTAAATTCACAATCTGCAAAACAATTCTCCACACATTTTCGTATTTTAAGTAAACTCAGCTATGAGTTGCTCGCGATGAATTATGCAGTTAAGAGCGAAAAAATGTGAAATTTCAGGATTGTTCCTTAAAAGGCCTACCAATGTACGCGCTCCGTTCGTTGCAACACTCATCAATTATTTATCATGAGGTAATTCAAAGCTGTACCTTACTTCATTGTTCGCGGGCAAAAACGGTCAATTGTGGAACTTCCTGAATGTCTGTAGACTCGTCGAGAGATAAAACCGGAAGGTTGTGCAATTTTTCAAATCACACGTTAACGAACAACCTATTTTCAAAATTTTTACTAATTTCACCAATACAAAGTTCAGTTTATGCAGTTTTGTTTTAGCGGGATCCAAAACTTTAAAGAGTTTTCTTATAATAAATTCTCCTTTTCTATATGGATGACTGGCATAAGCGATATGCCAAGCTATCAAAAAATTAGCTTCGTTGGGTCTATCATCTTCGCGACTAAAAGAAGACAAGAGTTCTTAATGCTTACGAAGCCCAGGTTGCAGTGACTTAACTTTCTTTGTTCGCAATTTTGGAGTGAGTGGATACTGAGTTTATAATTGGGGATAACTTTCTTCGTAATGTCGTGTACTGTGCAATTGCAACTTTACAAATATGATACAACGACTTTCCATCATTGTCAATAAAAGCTAATTTTTCAACTCAATTTTTTGAAAGGTTTCATTTTCTAGTTCGTATTTACGTTTTTGATGTATTCTGAGGTTACGTTAATAAAATAATTTAGTAAATATATCCAAAGTTTGATATTGATACAAAAAACTTAATAAATTTACACCGCGGAAAATTTACACGTCGTAAACAAGATTAAATTGCTTCAAAAAAGAGTCTACCAAACTAAAGAAAACTAACGAAATTCAAAATTAAGTATGGTTCAACCGCGCTCACCACAAAGTAATTTTAAAACAGGATCAAGGAAACGCAAGCTCATGTACGCACTCGAAATTTCTTATTGGTCATTCCACACTTTATTGGCTTGAAGGGTTTAATAAGGTAGTTTTTAATAGTATATTTTTACGTTTCTTAAAAATTTTGTAATATTGCCGTCTAAAAAATTATTCTGTTGACGATCTGTAGAACATCTAACCTAACAAACCTATTTGGCATTTCTCAGAAAGAATATCGATCGATAAAGTGCGCACGCGAGTATGCATTTCCATAGGTACTCTATTTTAACGATATTGAAAAAAAAAAAACAACAAAAACAATGTAATTAACAATTAATAATTAATTTTGATTTAAATAATAAAAATCATAATAAAATTATTTGAAGGTACAAAGTTGTGAGAAGTAATAATTATTAATAAAAGCCGGTAGGTATGGAAATTAATCATTTGATATGATTTTTTTAAATTAAATATATTTAAATAATAAAAAAATAAAAAAAAAATTATAGATAAGCTAATTATGGACGCCGTGATTGGTTCCCTAATTACAGCAGCTGCAGGTAGCTTATTTTTGGCAGCTGCTATAGAGAAGAGAAGGGAAGAGGAAGAATTACCACAAAAAAACGAACTTGTTGGATAAAAGAATGGCGGAAAAATAGACAACGATATGGAAATACTGCTTTCTACGAACATCCGCTTTGATGGGAGACTCGATACTCAAGGTGGCAACGCCTACGACGGGTTCCGGTGCGAGGAACGGAGAAACAAAGCCAGCTCTAGCTAAAAGGTCAGCCATTTCATTCCACATGCTCCTCATGTGACCAGGAACCCACAGAAGGGACACCTTGTTGTGGATACACAGCTCATCCACAGTAGCCCTGCAATCCCCCAGTAACTTAGATGTTATCTGAGGGCCACTCAGAGCCATCAAGGCTGCCTGACTATCCGAGAGGATAGCAATGTCCTTCCCTTTGATTTGAATGTCAAGGGCTAACTTCGCTGCCATCAATATGGTGAAGACTTCAGTCTGGAAGACAGTGGTGTGTCTACCAAGTGAGTACTCCATTCCAATATCAGGCTCAGGAAAGTAGACACCTGCCCCAGCTCCCTCATTAGTGAGAGAGCCGTCGATGAAAATTTTTAGAGCGTACCGGGGAAGGCTCGATAAGGCACTTCCCTCAGTCCACGATTCCCGTCCAGGAAAGCTCACAGAGAAGCGACGCCCAACGGGAAGCTCAGAAAGCAATGAGAAGAGCCAGTCCAGTCGTCCTCCCAACATCTCCATGAGCGTAAGCTGCATACAGCCCTTTTGGAATCTGCCTGAATGACTAGATCCAGGGGTGGCAGATTGAGTAGGACCTCTAGAGCAGCAGTAGCCGTAGATCGCATAGAGCCCGTAATACCCAAGCAGGCGAGCCTTTGCAGGCCTGTCAGCTTCTTAATACATTTAGTTTAGTCCTTATTGGTTATACTGTTTGTTTATATTCCACCGCTTATCTGTATGTTAACAAGATTATTATAATCTTTCTACAGTAGCCAACAATAAAAGCATTATCTTTAAATTAAATTTAGCTGGCATAAAATTATTTTTTCTGGCAATGCTGTGCCTACTCTATTTATATTATGTCTACACTCCAAATAGGATTGGTTGATGGTGGGGAGGATTGGCAGCCATCTTAGTACATTTGTACAATTTTTGAATTGATTTCATCATGAAAGGTACAATTTGAGGATTTAGCGGAATTTTTGGTTTAATTACCTTACAGAGTCTTAAAGACTTAAATTTAATAGAAAGTAAATTAACTGGCTGTATACAAGCACAATACAAAGTATGATGTCAGCAATGGATCTTTCAGATTTCGGAAAGAAGACTGAAGTATGGTATAAAAAAAAAAAATCTAATTGTTGTAATTCCGTAAGTAAGTCCGTCGTATTTACCGCCCCCTTAAAACTAGCGCCCGGAGAAAGTGCCTCACGTGCCCCCCCCCCCCTTCACATAGATCCTGCCTAGCATACAATACTGCCTAAAATGGCTTAAGGGTCTCTAATATAAGTGATATTTCCTTGGATAGTTTGAAGCACACCCAATGGTTTATCATGAAGCAGATCGATTTTCCCGTGAGAAAATTTAAGTTAAACTTTCTTACAAATCGTAAATGAAGTCCTGCAATGGCTTGTGAGCTCCTTGTACTCTCGTACAACTTTTCAGTTACAAACTAACAAATAAATTCTCTTTCTAAATGATCTCAATTACCCCCAATGAAAAAATGAAACTTGTTCCAAATTCTCAATCAGCCTCAATGAATTAACGTAATTTCACTAATTGCGCATTTGGAATAAGACAATTAATTTGATACCAATGAATTTTGCTCGATTGTAATTATTCAGACTATTCCACTTCCTCAGTGTAATTAATTCTCTTCACAATGAACTCAATCGATGAAGATTTATCAGAAATCAAAGGCGGAAAACAAGTTAAAAAACTAAAAATTTCGGTAAACTAGATGAGGTTGACCACGAAAAATATTTTTATAGCCGTTAGTTTTTAACACGCTAAATATTCTAAAATATTTGAGAGGAGGCAAAATCGAAACTACAGACGGAACTGCATCGCAGAAATATTGCTGCTATTCATGGTATAAAAGCATCTGCAGAGGCTTCTGTAGACATTATAAGTCTTTTCTTTCCGGACTTGCAAGATGAAGGTAAGTGAATCTCTTAATTTGTGCATCTATTTAAGTAATTGGTGCAATGATTTTGGGCGGAACCGGATGTGGTCTGAAATCGACAATTATAACTATTCTCAATTATAATTCAATGCCTGTTTTAATTTATGCTAGACGCACTAATTTCATAATTTTTATTTCGATTCAGATATTCCTGTGCGTTGTAGTGTGCTTTGCGACAGCTAATGCTGGATTCCTGTTCGGCGATGATCATAGTGGCGGGGGGCACGGAGGCGGTGGATACGGTGGCGGTGGATATGGTGGTGGTGGACATGGTGGTGGTGGACACGGGGGTGGTGGACACGGGGGTGGTGGACACGGGGGTGGTGGACTCGGTGGACACGGCGGCGGTGGACACGGTGGTGGTGGACACGGTGGTGGTGGTATCATTGATTACAGTGGAATAGGTGGATATGTTGATGGTGTATATGATTATGGTGGACTTGGCGGTGGAGAAGAAATATATAGTGGTGGTGGAGGTTATAGCGGAGGAGGAAGCTATGGTGGCAATTATGGTGACGATTATAGTGACGGATATGGAAGTGGTCACGGTGGCGGTATCCAAATAATTAAAGTTATTAGCTCTGGTGGCCATGGAGGTGGAGGTGGTGGTGGAGGTGGGGGCGGAGGAGGAGGAGGAGGATGGGCTGGTGGATATGGAGGAGGCTGGTCCAAATAAATTCGTTGAACTGTTATATTAAATTAAAATAAATTATTTATTTCCACTGAATATTATAGTTTCTGTATGCTGTTTATCACAATTCTATATCCCTCATTTACCCCAATAATCCAATGAAAAATCGATTCTGGTTTTTTTTTTAAATAAAAGAAAAAAATATAACAACAAAATAAAAACAAGAGAAAAAGTTATATTTGAGACCACTAATGTTATATAATATCCTAAGTAGCAAAATATAACTTAAAAGTCTTATAAACCTTCTGTGTGTCATATGACGTCGATATAACTGTGCATTACGACAGAATTGTCATAAAGTTAAGTCTTATTATAGTCACAATTTATTAGTTTTATAAACATCGTAAATAAGTCTTTAAGTAGTGTAAATTAATTCAGCTAATTAATTCAGAATGGTTCATATACGTTGACTAAACAACTTTTCGTATTACAGTAGTATTTTTGTCAGAAAACAATCATAATAACTGTTTTACATTCTTAATATGACAGAAATAAGATACGTATAACGGTCGGTTTGTTGTATAGTGAAATTTAACACGACTGTTTTAAGACTAATTGCTCGTATTTGTCACTAGTATACCACTAATAAGTTACAATACGTCATAAATGTCAAAATGGGCTCAAACAAGAAGACTTTTAGACATTATTCCATTTATTACAGGCGAGTCGTTAAACGTTTAAGAACAAAACGAGATATAGGTACTTTGATTTTCATATCGTTTATAACCAATGTTAATAATGTTCATTCGACGCCGCACGCACGAGGTATGGAAGTAATCTGTCAAAATAGTATAAGTCGCATACAAGTCGGAGAGAAGATTCAGGCGCTAACGTAATTTAAGAGTCCTGCAAGAGTTCTTTATTAGTCATATTTTCTTATTTAAGATTGGAGACTATCTGAAATTCAACTAAAGACATATAGGTGCAAGGCTCTTGAGCTGTATATACGTCGCTATACAGTCACAAATACATAAATACGACTTATTGTTATGGATAAAAAATCATGATGTAACAACAAAATTCAAAGAAAACAATTTTATTATTACAAGTATAAAAATAAACTGTACAAAAGGTTCACACAAATATATTTATATTAAATTCACGAGTAAGAACTTTCTAGTATTGATAAGTTGGACCACTAGGGTGCGCTTTAGTGCGAATATCTGGTAAGACTCACTGCAGAATGATAATACCGTGCTCTATTTATAGTCCGGCGATGTTAATTTTACAGTAACTTGTAGTGGGAGGTCTTTAAATAATGATGTCGTCTGTTGATTATATGTCCTGATATATGTAGATGCACAATGGCGGCGAAAAATAAATGTAGATAAGATGGTGATATTACAATGACAATTAAATATATGAGAATTTTTTTCCATTTACTAAGATTCTCAATTTCATTTATCGATTAAATTGGAATGTTTTTAATGTGGAAAATTTAGGGATCTAATTCACTTTGCTTAAAAATTCACTTTATAGTTAAAAATAAATTTATATAAATTTCAATAAACGATTATGTAAACGTATATTGTAATAAATCGAAGGCTCGTAATATTTACACATCTATTTTACAAAATTACACAATAAAGTCTGCTCCTCTATACATTTCAACATTTACGGGAAAATATCCAACTAGAATTGGTCTAAGAACCAATTTTTATGATAAACCCAAGATGAATGCCCTTATTAATTCCGTAAGGTGATCCATCTGTGGAAGTTTGATTTTTGAAGTGGGTTTTCGTCGGACAGCAAAAATGATATGACATAACAAATTTCATAGGATTTCATAATCTGAAGAACGTTTCAGTACAATAAAAACGTCTAGGACTGGTCGTGTTCACGGTATACGAAAAAAAAACACGAAATTTTTATATGGCATCCTGGTATTGCCCGTCTTAGTCCAGTCACAAGAGTTAATGAACCTCAAAAGGTCCCCTAAATTCTTGTCTGCGATTTTCGCCAATTCGTGGAGAAAACGCATTCCTTTGAGGTTCGGTAAAGTAGAGACATTCACACAGAACGTTTTGAATGATTTTAGCCTCTTCCTCGTCCATATAAGTCATTGCGTGGAATTTACATGCGTTCTGCAAGTTTGCTAATTGTAATGAGATTTCGCACGTCGCTGGGATTTATCCTTAGCAGAGTTTCGGTCTTCCTAGGACATATGCATATTGAACCACAGCCGCTCGAAATCAGGCATGAAGGTACCTGGGCAAATAAGAGTTCGATGGGAAATAAAGCCCACATTTAAAAATTCCTATTAAAATGAATCGCAGCAACTTCATACTTTATGCGCATATGCATTAAGTCGACACGAACGTCGTCGAGCGTGCGCCGCCATCTTGCCAGTAACAAACGGTACGACACCGAGAGGAGAATGTCTGCTTGGAATTATAATTTTCGCCTAGCCAAAATCGCAAGTTCTGTTGTTTAATTACTGTCTCCACATGTAGTAAGTTATTTACTTTGAATGTTAGGTAATGTAGTTTATGATATCGGTGTTTATTTTCGCCCAGCATTGTGATTATTTGATTAATGAGTAATATTGCAAAAAATTTCTCATAGGTCTAATAAGGCCCACTGGAGTAGACCATGGCCCATGGGCATTATTACCCTACCTAACCTATAATCTATATTCTCAATGAAATGAAGACTATTTGAATTTGCTCTGTCGTAAGTTAAGAAATTTATAACTAAAGTTGTTGGTGGCTTTATTATCCCCCTGGGGATTAAAAAGGCCATTTTTGTTGGAATTTGTTAAAAATAACAGAATTTTATTGAATTTCTTAGTTTTAGCAAGTTTATAACGAATCATTTTGCTGATTAGATTTTGAAAAAGTTAATTTTTTGCTTTGGGCCTTATGATACTGTAGTAGTTTAGTAAGGCCCATATAAAACTGAATTAATTTTTGAAATATTCACTGCTGTTATAGTTTTTCTATTCTTTTAGTTGTGCAAATAAATAAACTTCACGGAAAACTTGTTTTATATTGTATTAGCAAATACTTGATTTATTTGCCGCAGGTACCTTATTTAATCTTTCTCATTTGGGATTAGCCATCTAACTTATAGGCGTGTACTTCTATAATCCTCTTTACATACGTGCATAGGAAAACCGTTTCTGGCTAGAGCATCATCTACTTCATTCTCTGGTATACAGCATTGTGGTCAGATACCCAGTTATAAAATATCTCTGTGGTTGTAACCAAAAAGATTTAGGTACTCCATATAATTCTTAGAAATCATACTCTACTGATATAATATCGTTTCAACATAAATAATTTCACCAGCAATGATTGCAAATGTTGCTATTACTCATCTGTAGAGATTCTGCCAATGGTAAAATTATCGAAATTCTGTCGTTTACGTGAAATTAAAATTTTCATTAATAATCTCCTACCTCTCACTTTCAATTGTATTCATGTGGACGATAGCCCGGAAGTATGTCATAGTTGACAAACGTAGCCATATATTTAGTTCACTAAACAATGACCTTACAGCAATACTCGTTTGGGGCAGAGGCAGAGCGTAGCGGGTCTTGTGTAATGCTTCTAAGCCGCAATGTTGTCTGTTATCACTCAAACGTAGTCCAACACCCGCTGAATCAATCATCTCCATCGAAGGAGTATCTCGGTTGTCTCAACTTGCCATCCCTAAAGATTTTAGGCATTGAAATATCTAAAAAACTTAGTTGGTCCCAGGGAGCTGGTGTTGGTATTTACTTTCTTGAACTTAACATTGGGTTGGAGTACTCACTTGGAAGGCACACCATTGTCTTTCAGCCTGAAATATTCGCCATCACAATGGCAATGGATAGGGGAATCAAGGGAAAGAATATGCAATGGATAGGGGAATCAAGGGAAGAATATTGCTATTCAACGGACAAACGGACAGAGAAAAATTCAAAAACCAAAATAATTTTTAATATTATGAGTGCGCATCAGACCCATTTTGCTCTACCAGCATTATTTCTGTGCATTACAAATGGAATGACCAAGTTAGTATGCCCTCTGGCATTTCACATCCTAGGGTTAAAAACGTGCCACAACTCTGCTATTTATTGCGAATTAAACATTGATAACCAGAATGTCCGTAATAATAGAAAATAAATAGCGAGCAGCATGCAAAAATAGTATTGCCAACCAAGATTTTTTTTTTTTTTTTGTAAAAAAGTAGAATGTCTCAAATGAGAACATTGGGGCGAAATGGGTTAATGTATTCGCAGACGTTCGTTGTGCTGTTTGTAAAAAAAACATTATGTCTACAACGTTTCAACTACATTAATCGTGGTTTATATGCTGTTCTCGGTTCTTCATCAGATCTTTATCAATTTTTTTTGTTTTAGAAATATCGGAAATGTAAGGTAACATCCATAAAAAGAAATCAGTCGAACGGATAAGCTCCTCTCTTTGAAGTCGGTTAAAAAAGGAAATCAATGATTGTAATAACTTTTACTGGATTCTTGAAGATCTTATATAAAAAGAAGAGCTCGAAAAACTGAAATATTCTTCAAGATTCAACATTAAAAACTTTTTTAGAGATGAGTTTTTAATATGTATTGTTTTGTTTGTGTTTACATTTCGAAAATAGGCACCAAGAAATTTTGTTACATGGCGCTCTCAGAGCTACACAGCTTCCCCACTGATAATAAAACGAATAACTTTTAATAAAGTTTTAATTTGAAATTTACTTACATTAACAAAAATTATAAAATTTTATTGTAATATAACCGGGTTTAATTTCGTTTGTGGTGTGTAGTCCGTTTTTTTCCGAAAGTACTTCGCTTGGACAGCAAACAATACTATTCTTGAACATTTCCAAACGACAGCCCTGGTCCTAGATTAATGAAGACTTTTTCTAAGTACCAATTTGCCGGGAGCAAAGAAGCTCTATGGAAAAGTGCCTTTCGTCTCAGTAGCTTTGCTTTTCGCAGAAACATTCTGTTTGTAAGCGCCTCGGCTTAGTATAGGAATTTTGTTGGGCGAACTCCCTTGGCTAAAGTTGTTGCCTTTTTAAGGGAAAACGAAATGTTTATTTTCATTCACTAGGAGGGGCCGGGTCATGACATCTCTCTTAATTCATATAAATGAATCTTTATGTGCAGACTTCGTTGCTTACTAACCGGGTCGCGGTTTCTGCCTCGAAATTACTACCGTGAAGGTTACGAACAAAGGAGAAGGTGGATGCGTTAATCTGAACGGGTTTCTTATTCTTGTCTTACTTATCTTGAATTCTTTCTTTTCGAGGGATTTATTTAAAAAACTCCTTTTTAAATGTAAAATCACTCGTGCCTTTTTTTATAAAATTTTTATTTTTTATCATAACATATTTATAATACAAGACGCTTTTCCACACGTTCTTTACTTCAGAGCTTCTCTACCAACAGTGATCTATTCCTTCCAGCTGACTGGTTTCAGTCTAAGCGGTCCCTCTATGGTGATTGCCAGGTCGCAGGAATTTCCCTGTATGTCGGTCTGCATTAAAGTATTTACAGATAATTAAAAACAAAATTATAAGAAGTTGAAATGTTGTCCTTCCCTGGCAGCATTAAATACACTAATTATATCCTACAAACTAAACATGTACAAAACGTATTGTTTGTTCACCCACCATCATACCATCCAACATAACATCTAACCTCCGGTTCGGCCAGCAAACTATAATTGAGTTGTTGGATGAATTTGCTTTCAACTCAAACCTACTGTAATACACAGACGCTAAAATATTTGCTGCGTCTATACTACCTAACACCATATCAAACCTCCGGTTCGGATCGCCCAGCAAAGTAAATATAATTGAGTAGTATGAGTGGAACCTGTTTTCGTTTCAAACTTAATGTAGGACGGTCATACCGCAGAGACACTGATATGTTGGCAGCGTCTTCGCAACAACAAAGCCTATGTAAAAAAATAAACGCATTTATCTTATCAGACTCATATGCATTCAAAAGTTTGCGTATGTACATTGCTATGGGACGCTGTACAAAATGTAGCGTTTTCATAATTAATTTACGCCCCTGCTAGAACTTTCATTGAATAAATTCTAAAGCTTACTACGTGTGGGGTGTCGGTCTGTGACGGGGCGTCTATGTCGGGTCGTATATTTCTGAATTCTTAACCAACTACTTTGTAAACCTAGCAAAAGTAATTTCAAAACACGCGTCTAGTAACACTTTGCTGAACCTAGTAACGTTTAGCTAGGTTAGAAACATTTGTACAAAAAGAAAAATAATCGAAACCCACTACAGCTCCAATATCACCGTTACTGTTTCTGGGACCATCACCGACATAGGGTCGATTTGGTCAGGACTAACAGAAGCATGCACTATACAAAATTTATTGTAATTATTTTCAGTGAAACAACAGTGTGGTTATTTCTCCAGCAGCAACCATTAAGACGACATAAGGTTGACTTGATATCAGAGTACATTCGGACTGTCATAGGGACAGTCTGGACCTGAGAGGTCGCTTACTCCACAAATTGACCTGGCGTCAGCTTCCAGCCTCCTACAAGCAGGCTTGATTGGCCTTGCGTCAGCCCCCAGTCTCTTTCAAGCAGACTCGGTGCTATCGATCTCTTGCCAGGATCACAATTTGATATAATAATAACCCCTCCACAGATTGGCCTTGCATCAGCCCCCAGTCTCCCTCAAGCAGGCTGGCTCCAACTGGGACCAGCCCTGGTCACGTTTGTGGTACATTGTTATCATACGTAGCTGTAAATTATAAAGAAAATGAACCCTCTTTCTAGAGCCGACCAACCGCCACTGACTAGAAGATTCAGCAAACAGTCTTAAATGGGTACAATTGATACCAATTGTTCTCACCGGAAAAACAATAGAACTCCTACAGAGCTCTTCTCAGTTCACTGCTTCTTGAGGAATCACCAAAACAAGATGGGCTTGGCTGAGACTTCATCCTGCCGCTTCTGTCAGAATGCTCATGAAATCTCGGAACAACCGCTCTGCAATTGCGAAGCATTAGCCAAGCGGAAATTACTCCACCTCGAACATGTATTTCGTCCACCAAACTATTTGTGGAATCTAAATCTTAGAATGCTTCTGGACTTTGTTAACAATCTAAACCTAGAAAGGGAATAATTAAGAATGGGGACTCATAATAGATCTTTCAAGTCGCAGTGAATGCGAGGACGACTACACACCCCTCCACAAATCTAATTTAATTATCATCACAGTTTTCACAACAAGCTCCGCCCCTTATAGTGAGATGGACTATATTTCTAAGAATTAATATGGATGCTGAAAATCAGGGGAATCAAAATAAATGAAACCCCATCTATGATTAATAATTTATATATTTCTATTCCATAAATTTTAATACGGTCTCTTACATAATTCATTAGATAAAAATTGTGTTTTTAACTTAACGTTGCACATGTAACGTGTTCTTGCAAGATTTTCTTAATAAATTTCAACCAATTTTAGAAAACATCCAGATAGTCAGTCACACCAACACATAATCGCTGCCTAAATGCATCTGAATAGAATATTCCAAGAAATCAAAATTTAAACTTAAAAATCCAGTTTCATTCAATTAACGTTAACGTTCAAAAGTAAAAACAAAATATTCTTCAAATTTAAACAAATTACAGAAAATTTAAAAATGAAAAAAAAAGGAAAAATCAAAATCGTGGAATTATGCAATTTTATTGTTTTTTTTTTTTTTGTTCTTTTTGTTTTTTGAGAATTTGTGGATTAACTTTATCGTTAAACTATAAAAACGAGTCTAGAATTTAAGAAAAGTATTTTAAATTAAGCTTTTCATTTTTTAATAGAAGCAACAAAAGACGAGCACATGTTCATTCCATTTGAAGGAATTGAACAAGTGTCCTACTACTTTTACATACTTCAAGAGAAAATATCTAAAAATTAGCTATAACATAAAATATAGAGTTGTTCCTATGCTTTTGGGCGTACACTTATAAGGAAATGAATTAATTTTAACGATAAAACTAGATTTAAATGAGATTAATTACAAAAGTAATTTACAAGAACCAGTTTAAGTGAAGGCACACATTAGCCGCCATTGCTACCACACTACTACTACAACAGAAGCCTATATAGCTTAGTGTGCATTTGTTCCTTGCGCATATTCTCATGTTAGCCTGCGCGCCTTCACCGCTTATACGAATAAGTGTAAAATAACTAAAGCAATTTTCAATATACAACTGGACACTTACACTAAGTTAATAACTTTTAAACAAAACTAAACTTATCATAGTTTTCCTTGCAACAATATTTACAGAAAAAAAAAAAAAGAAAAATGAGGAGAAATCAACAATTTTTCCATTCAAGAAGATTCAAAAACGAACAAAAAGAAGTCCAAAATGGAAGAAGGATGATCATCTCAGACTCACAATTTTTTCTCCCAAACAACAATGTGCGCATCATTTGAATTCGCAACGCGCGACATAGTTCCAGATGAGACGTTGTTCTTTGCACTTGGAGAGCTTGTGTACCAGACATGACGCCAATATCCTCGACCTCCCATCAAAGTGATCAGCGTTCTTGGCCCTGAAGTTTGTTCACCTGAATTAGTAGCATTCTTTCCGCCAGCTTTTGTTTTCTTCTTTAAAGTTGTCGCCGCTAAAGTGTTAGCCATAGAAGAATGTTGCTGTTGATGTCTGAGAATTGGTTTAACTTCCAAAGTGTTTGAGGAGCTATCACCGCCACCAGAGGTTGTATGCTTTTGAACAGTAGTAACATCACTGGGCGTGGAATGGATATCAACTGTGATGGTACCGTTTTCAGAAATATTTCCTAAATCACTTCCATTGCCAGATGTTTTATGACTAGCACTGCTACTATTCCGAGATACGCTTCGTCCTCCAAATAATCGTATACCCATGCTCTCTTCACTGCCCGATGAAGTGTACAAACTAGAAGACTTAGAGTCTACAGACCAATTTGATAGATCCAAAGATCGAGGACGACTTGCTTTCATTCTGAGGCGTCGATCAAGTGTACTAACTTTACCAGGAATTGCTGCTAATTCTGGATCAGATCTACGCATACATTCATACATCATATCCATGAGATTACCTTGTGCTCCATCTTCAGCATCGTAATCTTCCTTAACAAATATTAACTTTCCGTAGAGACCATAAACATCACAGTAACCATGATCGGGCTGTTGCAAGGCAGATGGGTTCGATTGAATCGATTGAGAAAAGAAGCCTGCAGATCCTAATCCTCGTGGCAGTGTTTTAGACATACGAGAAATATCACTTAATTCCCTGTATCGTTTCCTACGCAGAGCAGGACTGTTGAGCAGTTGTGTGCGTAGCTTCGCCGAAAGTGTTTGATCCAATGAGTTCTGCTTTTCTAATTTTATTTTAGGAGAATCAAGTTCAGAACTAGCAGCAGAATCATCAAGATCCTTACGTAAAATCACAGTAGATTCATCGGCATCATCTTTTTTGGTCCCACTATCATTATCCTGTTCGGATTGTTGGATTTCTTCGTTAATTAAAATTGGCGGCTCAACGGTGGCGGATTTAAACGTTGATGAGGTACGTGGCAGTAATGGTAAGAGAAAAGTGATCGGTCCAAAGTGTGCATGGCATGAAATGCTCACACATCCACTTATTATTGGTACACCTTCCAATCGTGGTAATGGTATCGTTAAAGCAATTCCAACATTTGTGCCCACCCACAGAAGACCTTTACATGCCATTAATGCCGTTACATAAATCGAGCTATTGTTGACACTCTCTTTTGTGGATGACTTGACTCTGAGTACGTTTGCAGCTATATTAATATCCTGCAGATGTTTGAATGTCTCTGTGTGGTATAAGCAAATTATACTGGAATTCTTTAGAGCTATCCAAAGACCAATACCAGAATGAGCCATTAAATGAACTTGCTGTGTATTGCCATGTTGAACTTCAAAACTTTTTTGTATTTCACCTGTGATAGCGTTCAGAACGTATACACGATTCCCACAGCTGGCGTAAATACTCATATTGATTGGTAGAATACTTGAAACCGTCAAAGAATTTCCCAGTTGAATTGTTTGTGGATCCTTTAACATCCAAATACCATCAAATCCGCGCCTAAATATAAGTAGAGTAGCATTGGATAGAGCAACATAGACTGAATCCAAATGATAGAGAATTTTTGTAACTGTTCCAGATACCGTACAAACTCCCAGTTGTTCTTCTTGTTCTGGATTAGTTGCAGAATAAATAAGGATTCGTCTGCTATCAGTTCCCATCCAAACTAAATCGCCAAGAAGGCTACCATATTCCTCCCTCGTCTTCCAATTATCCAATCCTTTCACGAATTCCATGCTGGTCACTTGAGTTTCAACTAAATCAAAAAATCCAACATCCTTCAAGTTACCAGCTTGCTGATGATGTTGCGAAAGTACTGCTATATGACTACTAGTTCCATCACTAGTACACACCCATAGATAATTTTGTTGCTTGAACCGTCGACGAGCTGTGCCTACTTTGTTGTCATTCATGATACTGTAGTAACATCCGCAGCGGACCTACAAGGATAGAGAATACAATTTAAAAAAAAAATCCTATGAGGAGAATAGACTAAAAAGAAAAACCCAGCAATAATTACCTCGGTTTGATGCTGCGATTTATAAACAGGCTGTGCCTTTACAAATAGTGGCATCTTCGTGGACGGTCTCTGATCATGTTCAGGAACTTCCCAAGCAGGCGAATTGTTAACATCGAGAGCAAGCTGTGCCAGTCTCAGTTCAGTTATCCATTCCTTCTTTACTGCAGGATTCTCTGTTTGGAATGTGAATGTCTCCTCTTTGCCAGATTTATTTCGAGCAATTAACTGTAAGCAACACGAATCCACCCATGCCATTTCCTCATCTTTACGCTGTATTGAACTTTGTATTGTATTGAGAAGGTTTCTTGTGATGTCTGTGCTCATTTCCTTGTGTTTCCCTTTTAGAGTTCCTACGAGATCATTGATTCGTGAGATCACTTCGTAGTCATGCATTAGATTGCTCATCTCATTGCATAGATTGTCGGCTCCGTTTGTTAAAATTGTGGCACTATCATTACCGCCACCAGCACTGCTATTTGATTTTAAGCTTCCACCACGATTAAGACCTAGGGAATAAAACAAGAAAAAAAAATTTAACAAATGTTTAAAGTTTATTGGCATTTTAATTTCGTTTAATTGCGTTCTGGGAAGCTAAAGAAAGTCCTATCAAAAAGCTCATCTCACCATGGCCTGTTGCAGAAAACGAATGACATTTAGTACAGTTCAGCAGTAGACCGTGGAAGGCCTTCTGCAGACTCATTTAGCTGATTCGAGTGTTCTTAAAGATAAGCATGAATCCCTCCACTATAAAAATAGTTTAGACAAGATTTAGATGGGCAGTGGACTCATCTCAATTCTTCAAGGTGCGATTATTTTATAAAGTCACTGCAGAGCTTTAGCTCGAACTAGTTTAAGATTTTAGAGCTAGTCGTATACCAGACCATACTCCATAAGTATAAAGGGGTAAAATCTTCGTTCAGCGTTTCCACTTAGAAAATGCTCTCCACCAAGTAGCATGTCCTGAGTGGATTTGCCGAATGACTGTGGTGAAAGGTGTTCTATATAGGTGCGAATCATATGGATGAAGTTTTTCCATTAAAAGTCTCTACGTCACTGGAAGGAAGTTTAAAGATAAATTAAAGTTGAGGTGTCGGACTAGGCAATGATTCATTCGATGGAGGATCGGCAGGCTTCAATAGAGAGTGGGTGAACTTTAAATTAATCATATGAAACTTTTTTCAGTTGATTTTATCACACCTCTGATCACTTCTATTATGACAAGGCGCAAGCAGCTAGCTATTAAAGGTTACATGGCCAATAAGTGTTCCTCGAAAGCTGTCCGTTTGGGAATTCGCAGCTGTCTGAGCTTGGTTAGCAAGACTGCTAGGGTTTCGGATAGTTAAATGATTGAAGCCTTAGGGAAAGTTAAAAAGAACAGGATGGATGTTTGTTATAAACCATTATCTTGGCGTGTTCTATACCGTCGAAGAATAATTTGCGCATTCTTCTATTGATTCTCTCTCCTACAGTTTAGACAACTGTCATTGCTAGAAATCTACTAATGGAAACATCTGGAAGACATATTTAGGGGGGTTAGTATAGGGGTCGTTCAGCTACCAACTTCTTTCTGGGAAATTCAGCAAACCAAATCCACGAGAAAGTGTAGAATGAATTACGAAGTTTTGTGGAAAAAAAGTTTTTTTTTTCATTGGACATCGTCTGAATTCACAGTAAAACTTGTCTTGGATCAAACATAACATATAGTTTTCAAAAAACAACTAATGAGCACCAGAAATTTAAGAAAATAGAATTAAAAAATGTCTACCGTTAACAGAATCCAAGTGAAATTTCACAGGAAACTGTAATACAAAAGAGTTTTACAGAGCAATTCAATCAAAACCTTCAAGAAATAAAGAAACACCATTAAAATCTGTGAAAGTGTCATGAAAACTATATCAAATTAAAAAAAAATGGAATTTCCCTATTCCTCTGGCTTCAAAGAAGAAAAATAAAAACTAAAATGTCAAATGGATTGTGGGGAATGATTTCCGGATAGGTAGGCTGTTGGCATCTGCAATTTCGGAAGACGCTCTTATACATCATCATCTCCAAGCTTCTCTCGACTGATCACATCCTTGACTAGTCTCAGCAAATCTATGATAGAAACAAATAGCCTCTGCCATAACCTAACCTATTAGGGGAGTGCTGCAGAAGTTCAGATAACAAAATCCCTCTACTACCACGAGAAAATAATCTAATACTTTGAGAAGAGAAAAGGGCTGAGAAAGGGAAACGACACGTAGCTGGTGATCATTCTCCATGATCATATTCACCGTCTCGTCTGGATGTGCTTGGCAGAATTTAAATAGATGCCCGATAGAAAAGAAAACCACAAAAGCTGAACCCAGGAGTCAAGTAAAAAACAAATGACAAATGTTGCACAATGTAACGTGTGATAATCAGGATAAGGTCCGTAGTTTTGATAAAGAGGATGTAGAGAGCCTTGACAGAAGAATGGCCTACGCATTAGGCGAGCTCTTCTTCCGCGAACTGCCTGGAAGTCATAAGCATAAGAATTATTGAACTAGATATACTACATAAGTTCATAAACAGCTCCAACAGCCCTTACCAAAAATGGTTCATTCATCAATAATAAGCCACATTCATGACTTATTAAGGTAGAGTCTCACGGATGTGGTATTACAACGAACCATAACAAGGCTTATATGAGGATAATTAGGTCGAACCAGTATTCGCCGCTCTAACCTTTACTTAAACTTGGAAGCAATTGAACAGTCACTAATTCAGGGGATCAAAACTCAAGTGGTTGCTAGAGTAGGTACTCGGTATGAGGCTCCTTTCACCTACTGATTCGGGATATCCATCAAATTGCTTTGATATATTAAAAGGTCTCCCTTTTTTTAATTTCTTGATTAGCATTACATTTTCCAGAAATTCTTCCTGGTAATCTTCCTAGCCTCGTGAAATAGACTCTAAGAAGTTAATATAGAAATTTGTTAAGACCACTGTTCCCCTGTTGGTTTGGATTCATTTCAATGTCTCAGCTAATGTGGATTTGAATTCCTAATGCCATATGGAACCTTATTCAATACGTCCGCCTGAAAAATCTTGTGTGAGTTCATCTAAATTGGTCGATTATTCCTAGCAAAATATCTAAATAATGAAAACAGATCGAAGCCATAATAGAGCGCAACTTTTACTCCAATGAAAGAATTCCTTAGAATTTTTGCATTTCAATTTCTTATTCTATGTAAAATAGCTTGAGACTATAAATTTATTTCAATGTGACAACATGACTGAAACTACGACAAAGTCTAAAAGAAAGGAAGACCTAAGTAGAACAAATGTCCTCTGGTCCTAAAAAAAAAAAAGAGTTCTCAAAAGAAAATAAATAACTTTTTACGATTTGAGTACAGAGCGGAAAAAACAAGGCGTCGTCGTCATGTGCACGTGTGCAAATCCTTTCTCATGTATATTAAAACTAGAAGCAAAAGAAATCCTGAATACGAACGCACAGTTTCACAAACAATATTACTCTGGAGGATGGAGACGAAACCTAAAGCTCAGCAATCAGGAAAAAATGTTTTATTTACAGTAAAATATCTCAGGAATCTTCTGCCAAAAGGAAAACTCTTGCAATCCTTCACCTTCATAATTAATGACAAGACCTTCTCCTCTTACGAAAAGGACCATTCACTCTTGTTTCATCAGTCCGAAGAAGAAGAAGAAGATGATGATGATGCTTTAGTCGTGACTGCAATTTATTTGCGTATGTGAAAAACAAAACACATCGTGGTTGGATTATGAAATTGTGAGATTGTTGATTGTCATCTTCCTCCATACTCGGTTCGGCCACTTTGTATATGGCAATCTGTCAGCATAATTAAAATTCTGTTCCGCGTGTACGCAGGTATACGATGTACGAAATTTGCAAACATGTCGCAAAGTTAAATTGAATTAGATAGATCCATTAAAGTCACACCCACTCGCTCGGATTTCTGATTACTATGAAGACAATGACCCAAATCGCATCACTAACAGTGAAGATACGCGGATACGTTTGCCGTTGCTCTAGGGACTTTTCGCTCACATTACTAAGTGGCAGATAATCAGATTATTTTTGTTCTTTCTCGTGACTTGTCGCGCTAATATTGAACATGGCCTAGAGGCTAGAGGCTAGAGGATAGTATTCACAAACTACTCACATTTCGCATCGAATCTGCTCTGGAAAATCTTCACAAATTCAAAAGTCTATTCCTGATTTGGTACGCATTAGTTTCGTTTCGTGTGATTTTGAAATTCAGCACAATGTTTGTCCAGGGAGAGATCTAAGCGCTTAAGATTCGCTTTGATTTCTGATATCGCCTGCCTTCTCTGCACAGAGTGACATGGCAGTACCTGCTCTAGTAGACTTAACTGTCTGTTTTTTCATTGGCATTATAATTATATTACTTTCCTATAACTAGGTACACTTCGCCATCTTTGTGGAAAAGCGGCTTGCTTTCGTTCATTTAATACTCTTGAGTTTTCCATTTCTTGCGTGAAATTCTTTGAATCATTTTTCTCTGACCGTAATCTTTCCGTCTTTGCTGAAAGAGGTAGGTGGTAGGTAGGTAGCTAGCTATACATAGAACTTCCCATCCGACAGAGACACACTGTGTGAGAAGGAAGTCTAGTATTAGTTTACAACGGCTGAGTTAACTTAATGTTTATGTCCAGAGATGAAAGTGAATTTTTATTGGCATTGGGAAAACCTCAATTGAAAATGGGGTGTAACGTGACACATGATAAAAAAAAAATTGATAATGATAAAGCAGCGCATTAGTTCGTGGATTAGTTTTCTATAGCTGCAAACAAATTAATTTTTGAGCTATAATCGTTAATGGCTAGATCTAGTCACAATATGGTTTTAGTCAGCAATTTAGATATAGATTCTACCAAATCTAGGAGAGTGCTGATCAAGAATAAACACCGCACAGATTAAGTGGGTTAACGTGCAAATGCTACAAATATTGAGTAGGAGGGAAAGGGCGGGCGAATACAGCTAAATAGGTATATGAGTTTGTTTGAGAATTAATAGATAAGCGGGAGAGTGTACCAAGGATTTTTTTTCACACGATTCAACGTGGCTGGAGTAAGGAGGATGAAAAAAAAATAGAGAATGAAAGGTTGTAAGCTTTTTGCGGTTTCGATGAAACTACACTCAACTCTTGGGAAAATTGCTGAAGTAGTCACTTTAGTGAGAAAATTACCAGAGCAACTTCTGAGAGGTACAGAGCATTTTCATACCTACATAGATAATAGCAAAAAGGATATTTTTATTCTTGTGCACTTTCCATAGAAGCATGGGGCCTCCACATGGTTCCGTTTTGGGAAATTATTTTAACTTCTTCCAGGGATTTCATCAACTGGTTTGTGACTGGATGAATGTCCTACACCTACTATAAAAGTTGTTTACCTTAACACTTACCACAACACTACTGGCTACCTGACAAGGAAAGGAGAAGAATGTATATTTACCGGACAATAAACCCTTCTACGATCTTACAAAAAGGTTACCTAGCAGGAGAAGTAATATTTGAACAGAAAAGGTTCATCAGATAAAATGGGAGAGCTTTCGTGGACTAAAACACGCGAAGTTCATTAAATTCCTATACAAAGATTTTAAAACATGGCTATTCACTCGCGTATAATGACTGGACATTGCCCACTTAGATACATGCTTAAGTAAATGGGCAAAACCACAAACGTTAATTGTCGACTCTGTAACAAAGAGGAAGAAAGTGCATGTATACTCTGCAAATGCGCAGTTATTGCTGGCTAAAGAGTACAATTTCTGGGAAAGGGATTCATAACCTTATCAGACCTCCGGAAAACTGACATAATAAGGTAATAATTTTCTAAAATAGGGGGAAACTAGACTGGACTTAACACGGTAGGGGTATATCACAAAGATCTTTCAGATGACAGTGTATAGAGATCGGATCTCGGGCCCGCCCCCTCAACACCTACTAATAATAATAATAATTTCTGTTATTCTCAGTTTTGCCCACCCACTCTTTTCCTGTGGATACCAATCTATTGACTATCGGGCGATTCTTTGTCTTTTGGTCTTCTAAGTGTGTCTGTGTCGTTAGAGCAACGAAAAGTCACTTTAAAGTAGTTATTAAGCTGTGGAAAGATAAGCTGAAGTCCTCGAAATGCAGAAATATTTCAGGACAAAGATAGGCAAACATAGTTGTTAATATTTCATGACAGAAAAGTAAAAAGTACTTATTAAACAGGAACTGGAGTTTATTATAAGATGATACTTGTCTGGTATCCTAGTGTCATTGTGCAGATTCTAGAAGGTCTAGGCTAATAAAGTTATGCCAATACATACAAAAACTATGTTCAGGGGAGCTATTAAAATACAAGAGGTTTTTATTCGGGTTAAATGAATCCCAAGCGACACCCATAATTAGGGTCACATGTACCTTCCAAATGTAATACGCAAGATTGGGCCTCTAGAGGACTTTACCCAGAGGATCTTCTCAAATACAAGCTCTGGTAGAATGGGTCATTCTGGTTACAACAATGATCAGAAGAATAGCGGCGACGTACGATCAGATAAAAACCGGACCGGTTTCATAACCTAAAAGCAATCTTGGTTGATATCTTTACTGTTTGACGACGGGTGATTCATACTGTTTGCTGCCGAAAGCAATGCCAAACTCATTGGGCCATCCCAGACGAGTATTCTTGATACAGTTTGCATATCGGTTTAACAACAGAGTAGGCGCCTACAGACGAGTATTCTTGCTGAAGGATTTCATTCATATATGAATAGGGGAGCAGCACAATTGTAGAGATTTCTCTCTAATTCTTTTAATTCTACCCTAGAAAACCGGTATGCATACTGCATCAAGAATACTCGTCTGGGATGGCCCATTGAGTGCATTGTGACGCGACACACAATTAGGTTTTTCCGAACGGTTTGCTGAAATTTAGTGCAGTAGTACAGAAACAACCCAAGTTTTTGAACGGATGTGTGATAAGTAAATTTAATAAAATAATATGAGAGTCTCTTTTCTAGTGTTGTAAAATGATAATGGAAATATTTCCTTTTGATTTACTGTCAGCTGAGTGCATTTATTTCTTTCACGGTTCCGCAAGGCTCAGCTTTAGGACCTCTCCTCTTTTCTTTCTACTTAAATGATTGTAGTGTTCATACTGGTCATTTACATTTATATAGAAATGATGTGTGTGAACACAATAGAGCAGTTAATTGAGAAAAGTATTATGACTTAGCAGAAAATTTTCAACTGGTGAAATCATAAAAAAAAGTCTTATCAATCGCAAGAAATCAAAATCTATTTAGTTTTTCGTGTCTTAAGGTAAATTGTTTTTTTGCCATTGTGATCAAATGGTGTGAAACTACCCGTTAAGTTAAGCGGAATAGCGTTTTGACTACAATATTGATAAAATTTATGATGGATTAAAATCAAACTTGTGGCTGCCTACCAATATTCATCCTGTAGATTTGTTACTGATTCTTGATGCCTCATTTTACCTATGCAAGTTGAATCTTCTTTAAGCTTGATTTGGTTCTTTTTAGAGACGACATAAGAATTGTCTTTCTCTCATAAAATAAGTGCTCCGTTACAAAATGCAGCATTACCGTAAGACAACATGAGCTTAATAACAAGCAAGGGTAGAAAATTTTTAATTTTTTTAATAGGCTGAGAAATTCTAAGAATTATTAGATATTATTATATTTTCATGGGTCACAGTGACCAGAAGCAAACTGGATACTTGATCATGACGCATTGAACTAAATTAAAAAAACAAAAAAAAAAAGGCTTATAATCAAGAATTATTTAAATTCTTTTGAGGTTAAACACCTCACGACGTGTCAAACCAAACAATTTTTTTTCTCATAATTCTGCAATTTTATACGCCCCCAAACTAAAAATTCTAAATTGATTCTCTGTTTCTATGTTACTAATTTTAAATTAACAGGGGATAGCTTCCCTAAAACACGCTCACAAATAAAAAATGCATAAACGAACGTTTATATTATGCGTCATTATCCAAGTGAAAAAAATAAAAATAATAATTCAATTAATTCGATCACACTTGGTTCGTTCGTCTTTGGCACATTTTCAAAATTTCCATATTTATAAGGCGCCGAAACAAATTGTTCAAAAGATTTGAAAATTTAAAGTCTTGGTCATGTGGGTGGATTTAGCAGTGACTGCTTTCTTTTGATTGAAGTAGCACTTGAACTTGATACTTTCCTTGGACTAAAACTGTTAAATGTCTAAAATTAAAGTCTTCACAAAACGGAGCTTCATCTTTCTTGGATTTAGTTCAGTATAGGAATGGGGGGTTCTCCTTACATTTTGATATTGATTGTGTGTACTTGATACTTTTTCAGAAATTCTCAATTTTAATTTACTTAAGTAATGGCCTTGTGCTTGAAATAGCCAGAGTAGGTACTGCTGTTTTTGCTGTGATATTGTACTGCATCAAAAGCGCACGATATTCACCGATGGTGTCAAAATCAATTTTCTTTCTTAGTGAATGCCTCATTAAAATTTTATGGTCAATATTCAAAAGCGGCTAGTGTATTTCTTGAAATTTATTAATGCAACTGATTTCCATAAATATTGCCACATGTGCCCAGTTTTGGATACATGTTCAGAGCAAAAATCAATTCTATGAGTTATATCAGCACCTGTGATATTCCTTACGTGAAAAATTTAAAAGTCAATTTTCTCCATTTTCGTGTAAAGTATTGGCGTATCGAACTTTTTTGGATTTGCACAGTATCTGCATATTATTGCAGTAATTTTTGGCCAAATTCGGATACAATTATGTCCAAGTTTGAGAAGGACAACATACTTTTCAATGTTAAAGGTAATAATTCATTTTAATTAAGGAAAATCATAAGGCGTGCGTGTGCATTAGATACAGTTTAACATTGGCTAAAAGACAGATGATTTATCTGGTCCGAATGCAACCAAATTTCAAAAGACATGAATCAATGAATTGAAGGATATAATATGGAGGCGAACTATTAGGAAATAAAATGGTCCTTCATATATTTTTTGATTCGGTAACATACAATATTTATATTGTGGGGAGAGAAGAATATTCTTTTATTGAGGTTTGAATGAGGTTTAAATAAGTCTCTACTGCTCTTCCTCTTGTACATTTAAAATACACCCCTGGAAATAAAAAAGTCTGCACTAACCTAAAGAGTAGAAATAAAGTTCAGTCTGTTCCATGACAGCGTATATTTAAAAAAATTTTAAAATTTAGTTTTACATAGTTTTTTATTAAACTTTGAATGAATAACAATTTCGCAATAAAACTAGTACCATATGCATTCTTTTGCTTTCTTTATAATTGCCTCACACCGTCTATGACAGCTTTCTACTAATTTTTCCTCATACTCTTGAGAAATTCCTTTCCATGTTCTTCTCAAAACTGAATCGGAGGTTATTGAGGTGCCAGAAATTTTTTTCTGTGGAGTCTCGTTTTCATAAGACTTACACATACGTTTTCGGTAGAGTTTGTGTCGGGAATTTGCGATGGCTAGTGCAAAGTTATTATCATTTTCTACCTTCCACACTTCGTGTAGAGATCTTTGTCCCCTTTGCAAGATCCAATATCCGTTTTTTTCTCCAGAAATGAGGCCGAGCCAACCATTTTATATAAGGATTTTGAAATGAAGCTGAGAAAATTTAGTAGACATGTATTCAAGGAGCGCCAAATTTGATGGAGGTTCGAGGTTCTTAAATGCAAAGTCCGCAGAATATTTGTAAAATTTCGGTCACTGGTGCGACAATGAAAATTTTCGGAATGTTACTCCTTTACTGGACTATGGTAGAATCTTGAGAACAAAATGAATTGAAAAATTATATGGGTAAGGTGGGGTAAATTTTCAATATTTGCTACTGCGACTCCGTACCTAAAGTTATACTGATAAGATCCGTAAAACAAGGTGTCAAGAGAGAAGTTATTATAAAGTGTGTTTTTTTTAGAGGTTTTGTTTTTAAATTGGCAACACTGTTTCTAGTGACTGTCAATTTGACAGTTGGCAGTTGACTTGTAGTCAGTACATTTTGCCATTTCACTATGATGGCAGAAACACATCCAGGCCTCGAGGCTTCCTCGAAGTGTTGTCAACATGTTGTCCAACATGGATTCTTAAATGATGCCACACAAAACCAAGCCAGCAGCTAGCCTCAAGACCTTGCCGCAAAGCACGATTTGCTCAATGTTGGAAATTTTCTCTCTCAGCCCTACTTCTGTCAACAAATGTACTAAAAATATTACAATGACAGCACCAAGCCCGGTGGTATCATTTTGTTTTCATTTCTCTGAGGCAAGCCTTGAGGCGAGCTGCAAGGAAGCCTGAGAGAGGCCAGGCCTGAGGCTTGCTTGGATGTGTTTCTGCCTTGAATAGACTTACTCCAGAACAAAGCTTGAAAATTGTGCAAATTTTTCAGTTCGCTACATTGTGCGCTACGTTGATTTTTGCAGTCGTCATAATCGTCCATCCGAGCAAGATATTCGGAAAACTATGGACCGTGTTCACACCACCATGCACACTCTAGTTGATAATACGCATACAGAAAGATGCCATACAGTGCGCACAGTAGAAGTTATTTCTGCTGTGGGTCGTAGTATTGAGGAGGACCCGAATGAGTCGATTCGCCATCGTGCACAGCAATTGAAGCTTTACCCATCCACATTGTGGAAGATTTTGCGGAAAGATCTTGGTTTACGTGCTTGCAAGATTCAGCTTGTGCAAGAGTAGAAACCGCATGATCATTATGCGCGCCGTACGTTCGGTGAATTGGCCGAAAACAATATTCAGCTTGTTCCTCTCTTTCAATGGTTTTCTGTTGTTTAGCGATAAGGCTAATTTTTGGTTGAATGGGTACGTCAATAAGCGGAATTGCCGAATTTGGATTGGAGAAAACTCAGAAGCCTTTGTTGCGACGCCCTGACATCACTGACATATATACAATGGACTGCTGATGCTACAAAAATTGCTTACATTATTTGACATTATTATGGGATCACTTTACTATAGTTCTCTCTTTTTGGTTCAACTACTTTTTTTCGCTGAACTATAAGTAATAAGTTCTATACAAAATCCATCATAGTCCAGTTTCAGTTCAGTGGTTTTCCAAATGAATATATAGAATAGAAATAGATGGCAATACAGTATTTATAATCCTTTCTCTGTCCCCCATACTTACTTTTAGGGACAGGCAGAAAAAATTGCGTAAATTTATTTCTTTAAAACTCAAGTTTAAAAAATATTTGATGTTGTAGAAGATAAGCTTCCAAGAATAGAAATAATTTCGAATTTAGTTGTAATTTGCTGAACTTTTAATATGAATATTAAAACGAAAGTAAGACTTGAAATTAAGATAATTGTCACACCCTGCCAACAAAAGTTGACCCATATGAAATAGAAAATCAGGCAGTCCATGTTATATATGTCAGTGCCTGACATCCATTAAAAGTCACTATTTGGTGTGTTTTGTGGGCAGGTGGAATCATTGGGCCATATTTCTTTAAAGATGATGCCGGCCAGAGTGTTATCGTTAATGAAGAGTGCTATAAAGCCATAATTGCTGACTTCGGAGTTATTGCCGATATATGATCTCAGTTGCTCGATAAAGTGGTCCAAATTGGACTTCCCGATTGCGCTTCATTCGAGCCAGCCGTTTTGCTAATATGCCTGAAATCATGTTTAAACACTACTGACATAAAACTATCTTTTAAATAAAACCACAACATGACCATTAACATTATTTTTACATGTTTTATATCATTTGAAATTTGTATACCTCTAAAACAAACACAATTTATAAGCTGAATACAAAAATATGGTTTTTTATTGTTAAGATACTTACGTTTTAATAATAGCATGTAACACGTTTGCTACGGGTTTAAAGCAGCTCCGTGCAAGAAAAAAATTCAGGTTTTTTAAAAAATAACTCTTACAGAAAAAAAAAATAGAAAGATCCACGACAGTAAAGAAAAATCTATGTGGAACAGTCGAGTAAAAAAAAAAAGAAATGTAATCTGCGTTACTAACTTTAATGCAGGTGAAAGATGAACTACGGATTCGTGGATAGATCCAACCTGGCAATGAAGATTAGTTTAGGTCATTTAAGAGCTTTAAGCTTCAGAGAGCAATAGTTTGCTGTTTTCCTTTATTTTGTTCAATTTGGCATTATACTTATTATCGTTAAACATACAGACAAATCTAAGGAAGCTTTTGAATACGCTGACAATTTGGATCTTAATACTGACATATATATAAATGGACTGACTGATCTCCTGTTTCATGTGGCACCAGTTTTGATTTCAAAAAGTATGCTCCGACTGGAGCTGTATTTATATTATTTGGGAATTTATTTATATATGCATGTCAGTGGGATTTACAGAATTTACCACAAAAGTATTTGGGACTATTTGTATTGTTAAATTTTAATTATAAGGCGAAGGAAGTGTTCTTTACAAGGCTATTTTGGTTGGAAATACCGCTGAAATGTTACAGTTCAGTGGGAAAGTATGCTCTCACGGAAAGAGACAGGAACATGAAAGTGGTGCCACTTGCTTTCATGCATTTTTGGTTCAACGAGTAGTACATTTATATACGTATGTCAGTGGATCTTAAGGATAGAAGTACACAAAGTGGATACCATGTTTTTAATATTATTAAGTTTAGTATCCGCCTCTCATATAGTCACTGCCACCACTAGGACATTAACCCCCAAATGACCTAAAGTACCCACTCGAACTTGAGTCGTTTGATAAAACCTGAAATGTTTTTTGGGGTTTGCCTTTCTAACTGGTGATAGGATTGCCATAACTTCACAGTTATAGAGGACACGTTCAGATGCTTCAGGAGATATCATAGTAATGATAATAAACCTAGGGACTACAAATTAACAAAGAGATTACAGAGTTTCTGACGACTTAATCGAAATTAGAATCAGATGGTGAGTGAATGGAGCTTCTTTGTATTCATGGAGTCTAAAAAATATCTAAAAACGTATGCTAACACTCCACTAACGATTGATATACAGATGACATGACTTGAAGCTGTGGGTCCTAATGAAGGACAGCGTTAAACGGAGAGTTCTACGCTCTATAAAGATAGAAATTATGATAATCTTGGAAGAAAGGACAATGAACAATATGAATGGAGAAGTGATATAAAGACGATCCGTGTGTAGTTATTATAGCTACTGATGATCATATTGATACTCCACACTCACATGTCCACAGGGTTAAACAATTTACATTCATCTGAATATTTTTCTAAAATAACACCTATTTTCATGACATATCCGATGCTGCGTATAAATCAATTCCAATAATTCAAGTGAATTAAAATTTTAATTATTTATGAGAAATGGACATTTTCCCCAAATTAATTAATTCTCACCAGTAAAAGCTATGCACAAATAATCAACTCAAATCAAAACAGAATTTCGAAACTTTCAATCTTAGTTATTTTTAGTGACATACGTAAATCACTGGATAGAAAAAAAAGGTCCGGGTGGTGAATTCGAATGGAAAAAAATACTTTAAAATTATCATTTCAAATGAAGAAATACATTTTAGTCTAAAATGAGAAAAGCTAGAAACGTAAAACAAGAAATTTCGTGATGCTAAGTTATTCATATTAATTGGAGCATAGCATAGCGAATGAGTCTAGGAAGAATGTCATAAAATATGCGCAAGTTACGGAGATGTTTATAAAACACAAGCAACGATTACAGCAAGCCAAATCGCAATAATAAAAAATCTAAAAAAAAACAAAGAGTTTTGCAAATTTGAAATCCTTACCCACTTCAACCACTTAAAAATACTACAAGAAAAACAAAAACTCTGCACATATTATATATGTAGGTACTCACCGGCTGTTAATATCCTTGAAAGGGTTGCTGAAGTACTATTATCGACAATCTCTACATCCTGAACAGGATACATCCACTTAAAGGATAGCTTTTCCGTTGCTCCGAAATCATGTGACTGCTTTGGGGCAACAGACACGCAAATCACTTTATCATTCAATAACAGAAGTCGTCTTTGCTTTGATTTTATTATAAATCCGGATTGATTGAATTCCAATTGGGTAACATTATCTTCTCGAAGTAGATATCTATGTCTGTTACCATCTGAGGATGATGATGTCAACGATCTGGTATTAAATGTACCACTTATATGTCCCAGCATCTCTTTGAAAGCCTGATATTGTTCTGCTTCACGTTTACGTTCATTTAACATTTCAGCTAATGACTCTAGCTGAGTTAGAGCCAATTGCAATGACATTCGATCATGATGTCCTTGAGGTGTATACTTTAAGAGATCCTGAAGAAATAGAATAAATTGTGGAAATCTTTGTACCGGCTTAACCATCAGTCCGAAAAACGAGAGTCTATCATGTGCACTTATTTGTTTAACCTTAAAAAAATCGGCCAGCGCTGATTTGCGTTTAGCCTCCATTTTAGCAAGTTCCATGGCAGCTGAGAAATTGTTTATGAATCCACTATAGACCTCAAGTACTTGAGGTTTACTGAAGGCTCCAACAAAAACATCACCAAGTTTCTCATCACGGTCCCAATTTCGTACGCAATCAGCCAGAGCGATACGAAACATTTTATGACTTTGGAGGATTTCTGGTAGGCGGTGAAACAATGTTGAAATTTTTGAATTACTTAAAACTGGTGGACTGCTCTCTTCAAGTGGTTTTTTATAATCCTATGGAAAAGGAAATAAATTGAAATTATTATTTGATTAAATATTGAAATAGTAGTGGGGGGTTATGGTTTTGGGAATTTGGTGCTAGAAATTCTGTTTTACGGCTACTATTTACACAGACTGTCTTAATACTGTTAAAGAAGTGTTTAAGAAGTAGAGGTACATAGAGAGATTGAGTTAGGGTTGTGAGATGGAAAATTAAATTGAAGTTGTTAAGAAAATCAAAAACAAAACAGAAAGAAAACAAAAAAATTAAAACAGCAAGATTGTGGATATGAGCAATCCATTTCTTTAAAAAAAAAAAAACATACCTAAAAATATTAAAAAAAAAGAAATTACAGGGTCGTAGAAAGAATAAATCCTGGAGTGGGGCTCTACCACAGATTTTCGAGAATACATTCCCATTCACTTGTAGGTTACAGCCACTATTCATTTTAAGTCCAGATTTCCTCTTCAGGTCTTAGGCTAGATTTAGGGTACTTGCAAGTTGATATCGGATCATCTTTGTCATACTTCATCGAAACTCACGCTTTTGAAATTCGTAATCTACAAAAACGTAGAAGCTCCCTTTTAAAGATCCTTAAACAACATACGAGTTAGGAAGGAATCATTTTTCACGGTTCGGTCAAAATTATTATAGACGATTATGAGGGGAGGTTGAGTTGTAATGTGTGAATGTCGTCTGCTGGATATTTGTGTAGAATATATGTAGACTCTCTATATTATGTAAATTATATATACAATGTAGATTATTACGTCACAAGCTATGTTTTCCTGTATATGTTTCACTCTAAAGCACTACACTTCTTTCCAGCTGTTCTTGCCTCACGCAGTTACATTTCATGTTTCATACATTTCTAGTATCTGCCAGCTGTGCAAGTGGCGATGACTACTGATTTCAACAGAATGAAACGACTGCATGTGTTGTAAATAAATTTATTTAGAATTTAATATCTAACAAAAATAATTCTGTTAAGTTAAATTAAGTGCAACCACACACCAATACTGTTTTGAGCTCAAGTTTTCCAGGTACACGTACATATATACATCTAACAGATTCATGAAGGAGCAGTCAAGATATTCTAATAAGAGTTCACAAATTATTTGGATTTTCTACACGCTGCCATTCATTTATCACTTACTTGTTGTTGTTTTTTTGTGCTTCCATCTCATTCCCTTCTGGATATTATGAGGGGGAGACTTTAAAGCAACTCTGATCCAAAGAGGATCGTATCGTGATTCTTTCGCTTGCCTTGTTAAAAATATCGGTATAATGAAGTAAATATTTAGCAGCTGATTCTAATTAAAAAAACAAAAAAAAAAAAAGCAAACGGGCTCTTTACTGTTGCTCGATGACGAGTTTCTAGAACAGGTTGAAGACTTAATTAAACTTTTCGATCCGATATGCGGAATAATCAATTTCTCACAGGGCTCTTCGCCTTCTATTGATGATTCCGTATAATTGTGGTTAAAATTAGAAAGATTCAAATCTGATTTGGAAAAACGAAGGAAAATATCCCTTAACGTATATTCACTTGTAGCATATAACCTTGATGCGTTATATGATAATTGACTCTTAAGCTCTGCGGAACAAGAAGTCGTAAATGATTTCCTTTTCAACCAACTGGACACCAATAGCATTAAAGACTGGCATTATTTCCAGAAAACCTATCTTTCCTAAATTGGTACAGAAAAAAGTTGAACTTACCCATCCAGAATTGTCTAAATTAGCCATTAAAGTTCTTGAAATTCCAGTTTCGTCGGCTGAACTAGAGATGTCTTTTTCTAATTGGGCTTACGTTCATTCACCAGTAAGAAATAGGTTTTCATTTGAACATTCCAAAGAACTTTTACATATTTATTTTGCTTTAAAATTAGCAGATTCAAATGTTGCTGATGTGATGAGTAGTAAAATAAAATGTAAGTAATAAAAAGCGTACTAAAATTTACTGTTTGAGTTTCATTTCCATCTTGTGGGTAGCAAATAATTTACATAGGTAGATGTCGAATATCCATGTAGATTTCATGTAGATTATTGTGTTAATTACACTATGTAATCTACACGCACATCACTGCGTAAAAGTAACGATATAAAAACGAAAGACACATAACATTACGTCGATTTTTCGTCAATTAGCTGTTCAATGAAACTAGGGTCCCTGCCTAAATGCTTGAATTCTATTTGAGTTTTGTATGAAAGTGAGTACAAGATCCGAAGTGGAATGTAAACGTAATTTTTGGTAATAGTAAGAAGTGGACTAGCCCAGTTTGTAGGAAACATGACACACTTTCCATGAATTTGAATTTGATTTCGGAATATTTTTTTGATAGCAGGAAATCAAAATCGTATCAAGATAGGAACGTTAGATTCTGATCATTAAGAATTCATTCAAGAAGCTTTACGCCGTCGTTTGCTCTTGAAGACTTTCTAAACGATCATAGATCCGTGCCTTGATGACCTGCTCAAAGGATTGAAACAGCTTTACGTGATATAGTAGAAATCATCTATATTGGATGTATCTACCTCTGAAGAATGTCTGCATATCACAGGAGAGCTTCGAGCAATACCAAATGTATGATGCAATGAAAAACATGTTCCTTCGCTTGCCCTTGATTCCCATACGAAATGCATATCTTAAAAGTGTACTGAAAAGAGTACCTACTCTGAAATTAGAAAAGGGTAGCCGCAAATTGGGGTCACAGCAGGATTACTTAGAAGTTATTCTGGAGACTGTATACGGGATGGATTACCCTTTCATTTAATTAAGTTTTAAGAAAACAGGTTTGTTAATTAGCATTCCTAATAGCGAATAGTGTGTGTTTGCGTATGTGTGACGGGGAACCCAGCCCGAAATAAATATTCCGAATGATTTAAATACATATACAAAAATCGGTCGTGTTACAAGGCAGATAGGTTGCTGAAAAGACAATTCATAACTTAATTCAGGTTATTAAAATTTGTAGCCACACAATCCAAGCACTGAATTCGATTGTCATAAAATCGTGCTTAATACGCTTACATATGTCGTGACAATCGCTGGAGATTTGGTGCCTAACATAAAGTTATTTTCTGCCAGGTACGTGGCCACAGCAAATTAGAAAAAACAAAAAAACAGCACACGAACTTGTCAAAAATTGTTCAAGCTATAGGTCTCATAGGAATACATCTAAAATCAACAGAAGACATAGACTATTTAGGACTACTTCGAATAAAAATAAGTTAAATCCTTCCCTTCCCGTTTAGTATATGTGAAAACAATTTCCCCACCAGCAGAAAAATACTTTTCTTCTTCTCAATATCAATATCATCATATAAAGCATAGCTCTTGCGTTCAGAAATATTAATTTTACTATGAAAGCTCACATAGAGTTGTTAATTTACTATACGCTCAATGTTCGTAAATTTTGTTCCTAATGTTGGGGTTGTAAAATTACTTAGTTTTTGTTAGAGTGCATAGTATAGATCCATTCAGAACGCACAACATATTAGGTCTGTATGTTTACTCGAAAGTTTTTACCCAAGCTTCAAAGTTTTTACACAGCCTCGAACCCATACTGGTGTATGTTAACTTCTCGGACTAGAAAAATTTGACAGTTGAATGGATTTCCAAGTTATCTGTTACCTTTTTTCATTATCATCTAGTATTATCCCTTCTACCGAAAGAAGGTTTTTACTTGAATTTTACACAAAAGTAAATATACACACATATTATCATCAGTAAAATCAAACAACAATAGAAAGTACGTCATAAATACAGTAACAATACGAATACCAGCTATTCATCTCTGGTGCACTTAGACTTGGGAATACTGCAAATGGGATACCAAGGATATCCACTAGATATTAAAGACTATAAATTCTCTATTCAACATTCCAGAGAAAAGTAACATTGTCGTTGAATATTACATCAAAAGACTCCTACGGAATAAAATCGTAACACCCAACCAAGATGATGAGATCCATTTAGTATGTTTTAGGTTAAATTCATCAGCAGAATTCATTTGAAAAAAATGTACATTTCAAAGAAAAAGGCATAGCGTCTGTCAAAAGGTAACCACCAGTGAATGAATAATTTAAATAGGTCAAGCATATTACATTTACATTGCATTGAGAATTCCCAATTCATAAGCGCTCATTTCTTACAGAAGAACTTACGTGTACAAAGTAATAAACTAAAAGTAACGTGATAGTTACAAATCTTACCTAAATTATGCAGGTTAGGACCTGGTAAAGCTTCAAATATTCCAACAGTAATATAAATCTTATAAAACACCAAAATATGGAAAAAAATTCATTTCGTGTTATTTTTTATGGTACGGAAAACTAATTTTTCTGGAAATCTTTATAATTCATGAATTATGAACAGCAATACCTGCTCTCCTGACTTCTTTGACCAACTATTTAATAATTAATTAAAGCCTTTCACTTGAATGTAATAAGTGAAAACTCTTGAAAGGATTACTAAAGAAATTCGCATTAAGTATTCCCTCTAAAATGTATTATCCTCAAGGGAGAATTTGATAATAAGAATTTGCTATGGTTTCAAAACTTTCCCTACGGGCTAAAGGTCATTTGAAATTTTCAACAAAAATTTAAATATTCAACAAAATTTTCGGCTTTACTTTGGACAGATTCTTTCGTATCTACGTAGATGAGATAGACTTAAATTTCGGATATGGCAGGAGTTATAATTACCCCATGGGATTCTGTAAAAACTTCGTTGAAGTTATATTTTGTGGTCGCGAATTTGGTGTTAATTAATCCATGGTAGTGTGGTAGTAATACTATTGAGTTTAACCCAAAATTGAGGTAATAATTTTTGTAGTCATGGTTACAGTCCAAATTGAAGACTTTTCAACAATATTCATATTTGTGTATAGGCTTAAGTTCTAATAGTAAGGATGCAAGTTTGTAAGGAGGAGTGGGTATATGTTATGTAATGCTGTTATCTTGCGCATATTCTTTAGATGCTCTAGCTTTTTTAAGCAAACTCTGTGTGGCTACTTTAAATTGGCTGTTATACCATCATATTAATGCCGTAATTTCTAAGGCTTTTCTAAGGCTTTCGATTCCGTTGATTATGGAATTCTTTGCAAAAAACTTGTCAGAGAATTTAATTTTAGTTATCATGCTGCTCGTTTGATCTACAGCTACCTGAGTGGTCGGTCTCAGGCAGTCTTTTCCAATGGCAGGCCTTCTTCTTTTTTAGCAATAAATTCTGGAGTACCACAAGGCTCCAAATTAGGACCACTTCTTTTTGTAATGTTCGTTAATGATATATTTGGCCGTGTTAATCATTGTCAATTACACCTTTATGCAGCTGTACCTGTCCAGACCGGTTGGATTGGTTGAGGATGCAATATGTTGCCTGAATCTGGATTTGGAGGCTTTAAATCAGTGGTCGGTGGATAATAAACTCCTACTAAATCCTGACAAAACAAAGTGCATAGTGATTTACAAAACGCTGCTCGACACTAGCTATTTCCCATCTGTAACACTCAATGGTGCTGATATATGCTTTGTGAATTCCGCTCGAAACTTAGGACTTATATTCAATAGAACGCTATCGTGGAATGATCATGTTGACAGTACATTACGAAAGTTATATGGTGGTCTTCGTGCACTATGGGCATCTAGTGCCTCTATACCACTACCCACACATTTAATGCGTGCCCGATCAATGCTTATTCCGGTAATTACATACGCATGTGAAGTGTTTAGCGAACTTGATTCGCAATCGTCATATAAGCTTAATATTGCTTTCAATTCAATTGTAAGATATGTCTACAGCCTCCGCAGATATGATCACATCTCACAGTTTGTTTCGTCCATCTTTGGTTGTAATTTCGCGCTATATTTAAAATTTCGTTGTATTTTGTTCTTGGCTAAAATTATTAAATACCGTGAACCTAAATATTTGCATGACTGCTTGCAATATTGCAGATCCAATAGAACAATTGCACTTATTATACCGCGATCCACCTCACTAACTACCAAGCGCCAATTCTTCGTCTTCACCATTAGACTTTGGAATAGTCTTCCAATTGCTCTAAGAAATTCTCTGGGAGCTCGCACACTCAACAGTTTTAAACACTTACTTTTCCTTTATCTTAACTCATGAAATGCTTATGTACTTATACAGCTAATATTACTATTTCTTTTTTTCTTTTTTCTTTACTTTCCTTATCTTATTAGTTTTCACTTATATCTTATTTTATTTTATTTTTTACTTTTTTGGATTATTTCATATTTGCTGCTTAGTTTTAGTTTTTTGTTGTTGTTGTAGTTTTTTAGTTTTTTTAGTTTCTTAAATTTTGGATTATTTAATGTTGAATTTATAATTAGAAGCTTGTACAAACTTAAAGACCTTGTACAATTGCCAATAATAAATAAATGAATGAATGAATGAATGAATGAATTTCTGTTTCCCTTTCCTGACTTTTAAATGTTGTATAAAGTACAAACATTTTCCAGAAAAAAATTAAAAGAAAAGTAAAAAAATAGTAATGTCGACGAGATAAAAGCTATTTATTTTACCAGGCGCGAATTTTATGTTATGTGTTTAACAGAAGCTTGATCTGAAGTGATTATCTTAAATCTCCCTTGATAAGATCTTTCACAGCTATAAATGAGAAAAATTGCACTTGCACAAGATTAGTGAATGTGTTCTTGGGAGAGTACAGAGCTCTAAATGACTTTATTGAAATTCTTAATGCTGCAAATTCTGTATTTGTGTACATACGATTATCTAGTGCACTAAAATAAAACCGTGTGTTTTCATTTCTTTTACTCTTTTTATTGATACTGTACACATTTTCCTTCTGCATGGCCATTGTAATTGTACATAATTTAGCCCTGACTAGCCCTCCGCATACAGATAAAAAAAAGTACGCCCTGTTTGTTGTAAGATGCGACTAAAATAACAACGCCGCTGGAAATATACCAACATATTCGAATAAAAGTCCAAAAAGATTGGTCACCAATAGGCCAACGGAGGTTTGTTGAATCTTGTGCGGAGGAAAGGGAAGAAGAGTTTCAACAAAAAGCTATAAGCACAATCAAGATCTTCTTGAAGATATCAAGTATAGGTCATCAGACACTAGCGCATTCAGAATGTAAGTAACGATCTGTCCAAGAAATGAGCGATACTCTTCGGCCGTGCTGAATGCGAGTTACCTTTTAAATCGATATCAACACATAAAAATTGGAAATAACATCACAGATACCTTCCGCTCAAAGTAGTGTTCCACTGGGGTCTGTATTAGTTCCGCTATTATTTTCCCTGTGTGTAGTAACAAAAACACAACACAGAGATAATGGTTTACAAAATATTTGGTACATTGCGTAATTTCGGTTGTCCGATAATATCTTGCAGATAAGATTGGTGAATTCATTTCTTCTACCATACTTTTTCAATGTTATTATCGTATCGAGCTTAGATTTCATTTCTTGAAGGAAACTAAATGTTGCGTTCGTTCTTGGATTGCGAAGATACGATCCCATATATCTTTGCATGCTTTCCGACACTTTGTTCTAGGGTGCTCTCTTATACAGCCTTGTTTTAGAGACCTTGTTTTTTTTATATATTATTAAGCCAAGCTCAGGGGATACCCTATAATGAAAAGCACAGCATGGGAGGAAGGAAAAAGAGAAAGGATTAGGGGATATGAGAAGAGTGCAGCAAGTGCCGATGTACGTCGCCCTTAAACCTTCGCAGATTGTATGCCGGAGGAAAGACAGAAGATGGTAGACTGTTCTACATTCGCACAGTTCGGGATAAAAAAGCATCACGGAATTTTACTGTACGGCCGAAAACATTTTTAAGGGTAAAAGAAAGTGCGTGGTTTGCAGAGCGAGTATTGCGTGCAGGAATCATTCTACAAGGGATCAGACTAGATATTTCATCGGAACATTAACCAAGCATGTAGCGATAAAGGAGCGAAAGACATCCAACAATGCGGTGGTGCTCGAGTGAGTCGATATGACAAGTAATTGCCACATCGCCAATGAGCTTGAAGGCACTCTTTTGGACAATGTCCATGCAGCTAAGGCAGTGCGACCAGCCCGGCCCAGATATGGGAATTATATTCGATTCTAGGTCTGATGTAGGACTTGTAGAGGACTGCTAGATTCGATGGGCTGAAATATTTCTTACACATTTTCACAAATTCAAGGCATTTCGATGCTTCTTTGGCAATAGAGAAGATGTGATCTGTCTAGCTTAGCTTGCTCGAAATATTAATGCCAAGAAAGCATAATAGCGGTGTATCGTAAATCAGTGTGCTCCATCAAATGAAACTGGAGTGGAGAAATTCTGATCTTGTTTTGAAGAGATGACACAGCTTTGGGACTTGGATGCATTGAATTCGACGTGATTAGCTTTGTGAATTCGACGCGATTCGCTTTGCTCCAAGCGAGGACATTGGCAAGATCGTTATTCAATGATCGAATCATGCAATCTCGGTTGACAGATGTGGCATTCCCCCTCTGGAGTCTGAGGTGTCAAAATAGTGAGCGAAATCAAGGGTACTGTCATCGGTGAGACTATGGATGGGATTGTAAGTAAGCGAAGGCAGATCATTAATGAAAATTAAGAAGAGAGATGAAGAGATAACAGAGTCCTGGGGCACAGCGGTATACATAGGGTAAGGTTCAGATGAAATGCCATCTAGTACAACTCGTATTAAGCGATCGGATAAGAAACTTTCAATCCATAATAGAAGATGAGGGGAGAGACCAATTGCTTTAAGTTTGGCTAAAAGGGCAGGATGCCACACTTTTGAAGTATCCAAAGCAACGATTTTGGACTCACCAAAATTGTGAAGACTACGGTTCCAACGTTCCGTAAGAAAGGTCAGCAAATCTCCAAAATCTTTGAAAGAATCGAAATGATCGCAATTGATCGATTATTTAAGGGATCACTACCCTCTCTTTTCTTGGGAATAGACTGAACGTGAGCTAGTTTCCAAGCAGTTGGAAATTTTCCTGCCGAATAAGACTAGTAGAATATTTTGCGCAGAGGCTTAGCCAAAGATGAGGCGCAGTTTTAATTACCAGGGGTCGAGAGACCATCAGGACTTACGGCTTTGGAGACGTTGATCTCCTTAAGCACCATGAACACATCCCTTGTGCGGATGTGTATTGGCTCTTGTACACATCCACACGGGAGATGTAAAATATGTGTCTATGAAGTAGGTGGAAGACGAGAATTTGAAGGGAATCTAGCAGCCAAAATATTAGATTTAATCTTGATATCTTTTCATTAACTTTTTTATATCCAAACTTATGCTTGCTTATTCATCGATTTTCTCCTACTATATGTATATTTAAAGCTGTGGATTGGAATATTGTCATCTTGATAAAATCAACCTGATTGAGCGATTTTCTACGCCGAGAATATTCGTAGCTGTACATCTAAGATTGGAGAAAAAAACTATTTTTTCGCGGTCAACATATGTGTATTTCTCATATGCTTAATTAATCCTGCAATGTAGAAAACATATCTCTTGATAAGCATACATCGTTCCACGGGGCGTGGCACCCACACACATTTGATTGAAAATAAGGCGCTCACAAAAAATCGTTGGAATTCTTCAATATTGAAGCTACATTTGAATTGGAACATTCTTAAATCGAATTACAGTACTTATCAAGAGACAGATGAATTTCCTTTATTTACTCCCATGTTCTAAAATGAGTTTAAGGTAGTTGATTACCTGTTATTTTTCTAGATCAAATATCAAATCGATTATAATAGCTTAGTCCTGGCATACACTCGTAAACACAAATAAAAAAATCGAATATAAACACAGAAAGACTGGAAGTCTCTCAGCATAAGTCGATAAGAGACAATCAGTGTAAGCCTAAGCGTACGATTGCCTTAATTTTTTCCAGCTGTTGTTTAACACTAAAGCAAAACCTTAAAAATATTTAATAATACTCTGGATTGCTCATAAACATAATTTTTCATCAGTAAACATTAGGAAGTAGTGATAAAATTAGACAAGACACAGCGATAAAAAAAAAAAGATTGAGTGAAAATATAGAAATCAATAAAAGAAGAAGAAGAAGAAGAAAAAATTAAAAAATGACAAAGAAAACAACAAAATCAGACACAAATAAAATTAAAAAATTAAACAAAATCTCACATTGACTAGACGTTGAAGTGTGGCAACATAAGAGTTCTCACTGTGAACAATAGCCGCAACAATATGTCGCCGTTTAAGTTGTTGCTGAGACAAACCTGGAGGCGCTGGAGGAAGCGTCGGGGTTATCAGTCTGCTATGAGGTCTGGCTGTGCCATTGGCTCGGCTACCGGGTGGTAGCATTAAATCTAAGCCAAAAGAATGAGCCGGATCATCCTCATCCTATAAATAGAAATTTTTAAAAACCAAATAAATCTAATAGAAATGATTATGCGGAAGGAAACAAGGCCCTTTCCAGGCTATAAATATATTTAATAAAAAAACAAAACAAAAAAAAATGTTTTTCTGACTCTTACTTCTGGAAGTTGAGGCATTTTTGTGCTAGAGCTTAGATTTGTTCCAGCTGTTGGTCCAATGGTACATTTAGAAGATGGTGGAATATGTTCAGCAGCTGTATCGGTTGCATCAATGCTACCAGATGAGGATGAATTGCGGCCATCTCGTCCCCCAACATCATATTGATGTGTGGAACCCCTACGTATTGAAAACCATCTTGATAGACGACCTCCAGGTGATTCACCGGGAGTTGTAGAATCTTGCTGTGAATGATGAAGATGATGATGAGCTGCTGGCATGGTTGCACTGCTGTTGCTGCTGCTTTCTCCAGACGATGAGTGTGTCTGCTGCTGCTGTTGCTGCTGATGTGCTATCGTCGTCGTCGTCTGATGATTTCCACTGTTTCCGCCGCCACCCCCACTTGTCCGCCATTTGTCAAAGGACAAATGCTGTTTAGCCTTGTTAAACGTTGAACGTAACTGGCTATTTCTTTGCGTAGTCGACGACACGCTGCGTTCACTTACGTCGTCCTCGTCTTCAGAACTAAGGTCGTGCTCTCGTTCTGAGCACCAACTATCCTCAGAGCTGTTAATTGTTCGCGCCGAGGGAGTATGTTCCAGTCTTTTATGGCTTTTGTTTTGGGCGGCTACAGTACCAACACTAACACCAATCCCAACACCAATACCGCCACCACCACCACCACCACCAATTATCGTCCCTGGATGGCTTGCAATAGTGCTACAACTTTTATTGTGATGATGGGGCAATATTAATTGAGTATGAATCCCGTTATATGATGAACGAGGATTTAAAGGATCTGAACGGCGAAGGGATGTATTGTGTAATTGCGCCGTTGTAACGGTCGTTGTGGCTGCCACAGCTGATGCTATGGGCAACGGATCCTCCCAGGAGCCAGCGTTTAATTTTGGTTCATCTGAAAGAATAGAAAAATAAGAAAAATTTAAAAATTTTATTCAACTTTTGAGTGTAATTTTTATTTTCGTAAAAGAAAAGGTCAAAGGAACATGGACAACTCTTTACCAAATTCAATACCGCTACAGACAAAACGTAATGTATAATCACTTTCAAGAATATTTCCTTGTGTAACCTAAAACCAAACCTATATAGATGAGCTATGTTCAACTGCTCATGCTGTCAGCTACAGATATCATTGGATCACATAAAGAAGTCATGTTCAGATATAACGGAAATTATGGCTCCTCTTGAGGGTTTATTGATTTTGATTTACTTCCAGCCAAGATGTAGGGCGAGTTGTATGTGAAGACTACTTCAGAGAAAAGTACACTCTTGTAGCTACGATAATAATTAAATCGATTAGAAATTTCAATGAGAGACAGTTCTTTGAAGTTCCAAGAATTGGAAATTTATTGATGGTTCTTCGGGTTTTTCTATCTCCTAAGCTGACACTGTGATAAGATGATAACCAAGGCACTGTAGTAGTAGTAGTAGTAGTAGTAGTAGTAGTAGTAGTAGTAAAAGTAAAATTTTTTTTTTACATATTTTTTTCCACGTGCCACAGTCTCTAAACAAAGTAAAGAATTTAAATTATGTCTCGGAAGGAATTTTAATTCTGTTTTTAGTTTTTTGCCTTTGAGTGAAAAGCTTATTTTCCCTCAAAGAATTTTGGGCTTTATTAATTTGGGTATTATGAAAATTTATTAGCTAATTAGAAGATATTAATAGTACATGGCGCCATGGAAACGCCGCCAATGCCACTGAAACGTTTGTTTTTAGTTTATGTGTGAGTGAACTCTCAGTTTGGATTTATCAACTTGAAAATTATCATTGAATACGAGTGAAAACAGAAAATTCTAATTTAAGTAATGAAATAACGAAAGCCTGGTAATTTTTCAGTGAAATGTTTGAAAGGAAAATAAATTTCAATTAAGCAATTTTGCTTTATAATGTGATCATCTGCATATTTTAATTAGTATTAGCTTTTGTAATTTAATTTAATTATGGCTTGCGATAACTAAAACAACAGGAACAAGTGCGAAAATGAGTCTTTTGAAAATTAAGTTAAGTGTTATATGAAAATTAAGTTAAGATCTCGGATTAATGAAATCAGAAAGAGAGATTCCATAAGGTAATTCAAGTTAATGGAAGTGTGCTTGATATACCAACATAAAGTTGTTCAGTCTCTTATTGTTAGACCACGAGTTTCCTTATCAATGCCCTTTGGCATTATCTGTGACAAGTAGAAATATTTTATGAGAACAAAGCGTGCTATGAGGACTAGATTCAAATGAACTTGAATGTTTTCTTTACGTGTACTAAGTACTAATAACGCACACCTGAGGAATGTATGTCGGTGGAGTAACTACGTGCAGACTCGAGTTATAACAACCCATTGGGAATTAAGTAGTAGGTACAATGGATTGATTAAAGTAATCTAATTGAAGCAATTTTATAGGTTCAGTTAAGATACCATAGCGATACCATATATTAAATCCATGCCTAAATATACATAGCTAATTTGTGTTGACATACAACAAGTCCCTTAATGATTCTCAGTAAATTTGAGAAAACAGACTTATATAAACAAAATAGGAAAAGCTAATGTTAATTGAAAATCGAGAATAGAGGGAGCCTCTGACCAAATGGCACTCTGATTTTCATCGACACCATAGCTTCGAAACTGTCTAGATTCTGCTGATATCAAAACAATTTGATCACCCTTATAGATACTTATCGGGTTTACGACAGCGTTGATCATTAGATTGTAATTCATGAAATGAATACTTTGACTGTTGCTTTTATTAACATATAATATAAAACTAATACCGTCAAACTGTATACTATAAAAGCACCCAGTTTTCCCAGTTACTAACAAAACACTTTATTGTGGGCATCGACTGAAACAAGAATATCTAAATCTAAAACAGTAATAAAATAGAAAGCCAATAGAATCGAGTCCCAAACATTCAGGTAGTTGTAACAAATTCTTTTTATAATTTCAATTTACTTATCTTTTACTTATATTCAAGATTCTGCAGTACCAATGTATATGCGTTTCGAAAAATATAAGTTGCCTTTCACTTTTATAACCACTGTATTTTCGGGCTTCGTATGTTCGACTAAATTTCACCTTTCTGCTGACTCTACCAAGTTGTGCTTGGCTATCTAAATAAATCTGGATATGATTCACATAGAGAATAATTAATGTATCCCTCAAGTTCATCTGCAGATCATTTATTCGAAAAGAAAATAGCAATGGTCCAAGAATAGAACCCTGTGGTATACCATCACGACTGAGAGTTAAAGAAGTTCGAAAGCTATTGCAAATTTCGATAAATTTCCCACGGTAAAGGAAGAAGAGTATTATAAGGGTGGTGTGGCAAAAATTCGAAAAATTTAAAAGTAGTTTATCATGTTTTTGTTCGAAGCGAGTGCCCTGCTTAGATCAAGAAAACCATAATTTCTATGATTCTCAATTTCCTTTTTTTTTTTTTTAAGATTTTATTATTTACCTGAGCGATTGGATTTTGCAAGGGAGACATTAAATTGTATATTCCTTTCACTGACTTATAACGATGGACTGAACATATTTTCATTTTTCTATAGGAAAGAATGGCACAAGCTTTATAGTTTTCTCTTTAGCGCTATGGCAGAGTTCCATCTACAAACGTAATTTGATGTTTTTATGTTGACTTCAAATGCAATCATCACAGGAAGAATAAGGTAAAGATAGTGTTTACTATGCTCCGTCTCTCTTGCCCATACGCCGGATTCAAGTAAAAATAATCTTTTGAAAATTAAAGTCGAAATGAGTTTAATTTCTTCTAACAATGCTCTTTCAGCAGCTCCTCTCCTGTGAGAAAGAACAGTATCATTTTGAATAAAAAATCAATTAAAATGCTTAACTATATTGTGATACATGAAAAACTAGCGGATCCGTTGTGTTTTATTCAAATTTAGTGCGTATACAAATTATGTGGATTGACACACAATTTCTTATGCGGTCCTAGTGAAAAACATTATAATACAGAACGGTAGTTGACAACTACTTCTCAGGAACCATCAGGCCAACAAAAATTTGGAATCCCTTGAAGAACCCCTGGAATATGTATGTTCAAACTTAATCCTGATAAGGTAAGGAAAAATATTAGGTCGGCTATTTTGAGCACAAAGTATATTGAGGAGCGTTTTCACCTGAATCAATGACATGGTGGCTAATTAAAATGAGGTAAACAAACGCGTATTTTATACATCCCTCAAAATAAGAAATATTAACGCCAATATTTTGCACTTGCGGAATTCCGTTGGATAACTACCGTGGCTGTTGTTTTTCTTTTATAAACAATTCTACAGTCTGTCATTATTAATTTCAACGTGCCTTAATTTTACATTTTTCAAGTAACCTTCTATATGTCCATTAGAAATGGGAACAGAAAAAAAATTTTAAAATGTCTAAGAGCTCCTTCAAAATTGATTCGCTAATGTAATTTCAAACTTTCTATGCAAAATTTCAGTTTAAAGGTGAAGGTGACTAAAATCGATATTAATAATTTCTGGACTTGTCATTTCTTTCATAACTATTTAATTTGATAATAGTTTTTTAATTTAAAGCAATTCATTGTTATTGCAGTGGGGTCTTTTATAAAATTAATTTTTTTTATTGTTTATAAATTTTTTAAAATTGAAATTCACAGAGCCAAAACTACAATTTTTCAGTTCGATCTCTAAATATTAAATTTAAATTTCACTGAAATTTTGCATACAAGATCGAAGTTGTAACACTTTTTCAAATCTATACCTATTTGGGGGCCATCCTCTAAAAGCAGACATCAGAGGTCCAAACGGAGGTCAAGAGCAAACATTTTCAAATTTATGGCTAAGTGAAATATACATAACCCCGCTAAAAATCTTAAAATTAATACGTACACATTCCATTAAATCTCCAATTTAGTTATGCTTTCAGTTTTCAAAATTGTGCAGTGGCATCCAAAACAAAATTAATTTTTGTCCATTAAATTCATGCTAATTTAAGACTCAATGAGAACTTGCGTGTAAATGAAAAAAAAAAAAAACAAAAAGATGCAACATCAACGAACGAAAGGTTAAATGAAATTGCTAAGAAAACCGTGCCATTAACTAGAGATTAGTTTTACTTTAAAATTTAAGTCGCTTTAACAGTGCATCAGAAAAACAAAATAAAATTGTAAAATAAGGCGGGAACTGTATATAATTATTATGTAAACTTCAAAACTGCGTCTAATTAGGGAATATGCGCAAATCTTGATCCATCTGACATGTGTTTGCATCATGAATTTACAAATAAAACGCCTACTTAATTGAGAAAGTTCATCTTCATTCCTGTTTTCCTTGTTATATATACTTGGAGTCAAGAATCTTAGAGGAGGACTTAAGCGGGGCGGGCATCTTCATAGAAATTAAGGAATTTTTGGCATCGAATTTGCTAACGTGGCATTTAGTAAGTGGCTAAGCTCCACTCTGTTATGTTTTGTTAATCGAATTATTTATGCATATATCTTTACTCAATGGGTGTTTGCTTGACCGAAACCATTTGTGCTGCCAGATGGAATTCATTTCTTGTATCACTGCCAAAAACATTAACAGCAACCATCACACCGCATGTCATGTCAACTTGGAAAATAGTTTTTAAGTTTAAGTTGTGCGCGCCGGTGCAGTTTGAAAAATGCATTTTAATGCATTCATTTCAGAGGCGGCTTCATACATGTTAAAGTCATACTTTTGTAATGGCTCTTTTCTGTGGGCATAACAATAGACAACAGACAAGTTGGATTACCATCAGGCACTATATTACACATATGTACATATATTTAGGTAGGTAGATACATATATACAAGCCTATATTTATATGTGCAGAGATAGTACATATTTTATGAAATGACCATATATTTCTTGCTTAGTTGTACTGCTTTCGGTGTAGTTTATCAAAAGATTGTGACGGTTATGTTTGATTAAAATTACACATTGCCATAACATTGCAGTGATTTCAGTAATAAATGGGCAATCAATATCAAGAAAATTTATGTTCATTTATGATGCCTGAAAGTATATTTAAGTATACTATGTCCATTTTGAAATTAAGCTTTGAATATATATTAAATGGCAGGCATACATATACATAAAACATATATGGATATGTCAAGCAACCTAAGGCGAAATGAGCCTTTATTAAAAGTGTTAGTTTTTTTTTTCCTTCAAAATGGTAAATTATTCCAATCATATTGCCCTCCAATAATTACTTAAATTAATTGATTTCATATTATCATCAATTCAAATTCAGAAAAGTAAAAATAATAAAGTTCACACTAATTTACACTAACAGAAAATTTCAAAAACTAGTTGCACTAATTTTTTATGCCGTGTGTCACGAACGTTGAAAATTCGTAAAACTTTACTGAATAAAGACACTCGCGCTTCTGTTTTAAAGAAATTCTCAGCTGTTTAGAAAGGTGCGTGCTATTTTGGAAAATATTTTCCAGTTTCCTATGTTTACTAACTAAAATGAATGAATTGGAAATTTTTACTGCGGGTTTTTTTTTTGTACATTTGCACTATTGTTTACACATCGCAGCCAAGTAAAAAAGTTTGACATTCATTAGAGTGGGAAAAGTTTAAAGTTTCGAGCAAATCTTTTTTTTTTTTAGATACTCGTAACTCCGTATTTTTGATATGTAGACCATTTTTACAATTTCTAAATGATATGTCCTTGCTTTTTCGATTTATAACACTATCCATATCTTTTAAGGATTGTACCAGAAAAAATTGATGAATCAGATTTCAATTAAATTTTACAAGTAATCTATTTTACCCTCAACACATTTCTGATCCTTTTCTCTACATGTATTTGAAGTGCAGAAGAAAAAAACATTCAAGAATTGTTTTTGTTATTTAATTCCTTGAAGAGATGCAATCTAGTGAACAACATGTGCATGAGCAAATAATTTTTAAGTGCTTCGAAAATTCAAATATAAAGCATCAAAATTGAATAAAAAAGTAGGAACGCCAGTTTTGATAAAAAAAAAACTATTTTCGAAGTATAACAGAAGTTATTCAACTAATTATTCAGATCCTGTTGATAAGAAACTATTGTAACAGGTAAAAGCTAAAATCAATAAGAAGCCTAACATTTGTGTTCCAGCTGTGATAGACAAAGCATGTAAGTCGTAACTTGCAGTGAATTATAAGCGCTTGTAATTTAAAGAGGTATCAATAAAGTGTCAAAAACTATCAGACCGATTGAAAGAAAAAGAAAAAAATGAGAAAAGTGGAAAAAGGCAAAGCTAGGATATTATAACTGTGATATAAAATAGTTGATAAAACTTATTTCAAAGCGACTTAAGGAGAACTACCTGGACATAAGTTTATAGGTACTGAAAAAGTGAAGTTGATAAAAAATTTCTTACTCGGAAAAAAAGCAAATTCCCAAAAGACGAATTAGTAGTCCTAGTAAGGTTTTGAAAAACGATCTAAATGGAAAATCTACCAATATATTCGGAGCTACGACCAATATTTAACGCTATTACATTCTAATGAAGCGTGGTTTAAAGAAGAAACAAAAAGTGGCAAAAAACGTGATAGGGCTTAAAAAAACAAAGCAGAAAAGTGCATACAACGAGATTGATGGAAACATTTTACAAGTTTTTCTCAAAGTATTTTTTAATTTAAGAAAAAAGAAAAATTTTAGATTTTAATGTTGATTTCTATAAAGGTAAATTATTTTTTATTGACAGAATTCAAAGCAAGATTTTCTTTTCTTTATTTCTTCTGACATCAGTATTACCTCCATAATTGCAATCCAATTTTTTCCTGTGAAAAGATCTGGAATGCCCTTGTCAAATGTCAACCTTGGAAAAATAAATAGAACACAATTTTTCGTCGATTCACAGTTTGAGATAGGAAAAATCTTACAAAATGCCAAGTTTTACAAAGTGAAATAGAAGTCTCGCATACCACCTAATTGTTCTTTCTGAGGAAGGAGTGAATTTGAAAGAAAGGGGAATGCCCATTTTGGGCCCGACAGAGAGATGCCTTAAACGATGCATTATGATACTCTGAACATTTTTTATTAACGATGTTTATTTCAATTAAGCTGGGGAAGAAGTTTGAGCATTCACATTCCTATACTCGGAGGCTTCAATAGTCATCCGCTTCCCTTATTCACTAGATCGGCTCTAACTCTAATTCGGTAAGGTTAAGTCCGATCGGAAAACGGGTATCACTGTTAGGATCAGCTCATTACCAGCCACAATTCATAGAAGAAAATTTTTCTCTGCATACTTTTAGAGTGAGGGGGGGGGGGGGGGGGGTTCAATAAGGCATGTTGCATATCAAATTAAAGGTCTCGCCGAGTTCTATCGGATGGTGTACTTTTTTTTCCGATCCAGAAAACTTTCCATTTGGGTCACATACATATACCCCAGCTACTACATTTTTGTATATATTTTTGCAGTTTTTTCTTCCATGACTATTGATGTTCTATTGTGAACATTTTTTTCGTAGGAAGTCATTTTTCACCCAAAAAAGTCATTCAAGCTACGATCGCCAAAGCTTTCACCTGCTTAATTGAAATATACATTGTTAATTGAATATGTTCAGAGTATCATAATGCATCGTTTAAGATATCTCTTATGTCTGTTGATGTCGCGCCTAAGGTTGTATGAAAAGTGGGAATAAAGTGTCATAAGAACGGATAGTATACACTTTTTCAGGAGTGATTATAAAAGTCTGTAGCAAATTAGGTAGGAGGAAAATCGCAGGATCGTGTTCATGTGGAATTCGAATACATGATCCCAATTGCATAGGTTTCTACATTCCGAAGAGGTCTTCAGTACATTAAATAGTCTACGAGGACCCATTTTCCCAGTATACGTGGACAAATTTCGAATTTCGAAGTTTTTTTTATTTCACAAAATGGCAATCGTTCGAAGATCTGCAATTCTTACGAGAATACCAATTTGTATAAAATTTTCGCTTTCTGAAGCAGATAAGTCAGATGGAGTACTTATGCCAATGAATTTCGTGGGGGTGTCCTGATCACTCTGATCAATTAATAAAATTTCTCTGATCTATCTCCGTAAGAACTTTTGAATGGTTAATAGCTTTTCTCCTTCTCTTTTTCGTTTCGAAAATTCAAATTTCGGAATATTAAATTGTTTTTTTTTCCAGTTCGATAGATACACGCGTTCTTAAGATGCTGAGAGATTACCTAAATCTGGAAAGCATTTTTATTATTGCAAAAGAAATGTTTAGTGCCATTGGATACAGAAAAGCTACGTTGAAGAGGGCAACTGGTATAATTACTTAAAATAGGGTTCACTGATTTTAATTACCTTGAAATAAGTTATTAAAATCAATGTACTGTACTTCATTGCCTTCCGACGCGACGTTTTGAAGTTATACACAAAAATTATGTTCTTTCTGTAAGGAGTTTTATAAAACTTTCAGAAAACATTTCGCTTTGTAGAAGATGATAAATCATCGATGTACATATACTACTGCTGCTGCTTGGAAAGAATAAATCCAGTATAAATAGGTGTGGGGGGGGGGGGGGGGGTAAGTGGAATGTGCGAATGAAAAAGTTTTCCTTTTGTGAAAACTCAAATGATAAATTTTTAAAGAAATTTTTCACGTCGCCGCGCCATACTCTTCTTGTAATCAATTTCAATGTCAATGATAAAACGTGCGACAATAAGTTTTCGGAAAATGTCATCTCGTAAATTAATTGAGCATAAAAGCGAAAATAAAACTCTTTCTGTCCAACTCCTATAATTTTCAATTGTTCAATAATGTTCCATCTTGAAATGTGGTGAGACATACCTAGCCTAAAAAAAATTGTCTGGTTATGATGGACATGAACTGCATATGGGCATACATGTAGCATACAAAAAGAATTTTAGAAAGAAAACCACAAAACTTTTTTACCAACAATTAACAGGTTTTGTTGTTGTGGTATTAAAATGATCCGCTACTGTAGTTACATATCTGGCTGCTTTTTGGGTGTCTACCTTCAAGATATCGGAATACACAGTAAACTTGCATTACAACTTTGGTTGTTTACATGGTCGTCTTGAGACTAATACAAAGTTGGAAATGCAAGTTAGAATATTGAATTTCGCATTTTAACCAGCAAAAGAATGTTTATATCATCACAAGCAAAGAAAAAAAAATAAAATAAAATAAAAATTTAAGTCAATCAACAGAACTGCAAATTTATATTCATTAGTGTGCGCATGAGCAGCCGGTGTTGGCGTCGAAGTGGCGAGGCATTTTTTTTTCTCTATAGGGGCCGAGCAGGTAAAAATGAAAAATGTATTTTTTAATGAATTCTGTTATTGTTTTTTTTTTAAATGATTTGTTTGTTTTTTATTTAAAGTATTAGAAGAAACTACAATTAAATAAAATTTATCAAATGTTCATTAATTATAAAAAAACCATTAGCGTGATTACTATATGCTTACGTTTTTAATCTGTTCAGCGGGCGGTATTTGGGATTTGGCGATGTTAACAAAAGTCATAATTCGTATGGATTCACATTAATCAAAAAGAAAAAATGAAATTATTATCGAGGACCTTACATTTTAATAAAACTGCAACATCCCCTCGTAAAGAAAAAAAAATGGTTCATACCTATACTCTTTTTTTAAGACAGCTTAATTTGTTAGTTAATTTTTTTTTTTATTAAGTTAAGTATTAGGGCCTGGTAAAGTGCAAAAATAGTACATAAATGGTGAGTTGTTCTACATTCGCATAGTTCGAGTTATAAGAATAACAAATACGGCTACATTGAATTTATTCGGGATAGATGAATTGTATCAGGTTTACACTCGAAATGACGAAGTTGTATTGAAATGTATATTTAAATTGGTGATCACGGTAAGGCAAGGCAATCAACGAGCAACTTCGGTATTACAAGGTAGTGATATTAACACAATACCCGGTGAGCCTAAAGACCTTTTTTGGGTGACTTATAGTTTTGCAGTAACACATTCCATACTGATTTTGCCTACATATGAGAATTACATGAATTTTAGGTATAATATAAGTCTTGCTAAAAAGTCAAAAAAATTCGTAAAAATCTACGAATGTTTCGCATTAGCAAAGATTGCTGAAAATTACTATACCAAAGGAAAAGTATTCAAGGTGGATGGATTGGAGATGGATAACCCTGCAAACATTTTAGCGAAGAGATCATTTTCTCGAAGTAATCTCGAATTTGAGCAAGAAATGAGAGTTTCCTTCGTTTCTCTGATTCTGTTACGAATGAGAGGAAAATAGAAAGCTCAGCACGACAATTCCGCTTTTTGCCCGAGATTTCTCCATTTCTCTGATTTCGGAATTGCAATGAAATGAGACTACGTGCGTCTATGCATCGAACTTAAGGCTGAACTACAATAGACGTATACGTAAGTACATTTATTTACGTAAAGCGAACGCGCCCTTTAATTTAACATGCATACATAAATTAACTTTAACTCGTGTGAGGGGAATTTTCGTTAAGTTTAAAAGTCAAATTGCAGTCAATAAAGGTGCGATGGAGATTCGCTCATTTCGTAAGACCGCGATGTGTCAAACAATTAGATTATTACTAAGCGATTAAAAGTGCAATGTAAAAATTAAAATGGAATAAAAATGGTACTGCGAGTTAATAGAAAACACAAATCTTCAATTACATCAATTTCCATTTAGGTGCGATGAAGTGACCAAGACAATATTGTTCACGGATCTTATTTTCCATTTAAAATTAATAAATGTTCATTTCCACGTCTCTAATTAAATGACCATAAAAATTCGCTCTGCGCGAATCGCTTCTCGCTTCTCTTAATATATGAAAAAAAAAAAAATATAACACCACTAACACAAACACATTGTGCGCATAACTTCGTTTTAACATCAATTTAAGTTCGCTATCGAGAGAGAATCTCTGGTTGATAAGTCGAGAATCATGTTCGTTTTACTACGCTGGGAGTCTGTTTTCCGTTCGATATCGAGTTCGAGCTCGAAGTTTAAGCGAGAGATTACGATTTACTAGCAAACACTAGACGGATATTTTGAAAGTGACGACATATTATACAGGGTGTTCCATACGTACCGCATTTCCTTATACACCGGATTCCTCACTCAATTTCGAGAAAAAAGTTGTATGGGAGGAGAGTCGGAAAATGCACCATGAGAGTGGTATGGGGGTTTTGTGATTTTTGTTCTTTCTATCCTAATACCATGTAACTTTCGTGTAAGTTTCTTGTTATACACGTTATGAAGGTGACTTGCATCTCAGGTGATAGTAAACCCTCTACGGTTTTCAACAAATGTCCAACCACCTCTCTATTCCTTTTCCGTCGGCAGTTATAGGACGTCAAAATCAAAAAATTAGAAAATTTTGCAATTTGTTTTTCAATTTCAACGATTTTCCCGCTAAAAGGCAAGATAAGGATAGCACTTTCTTGTACGACTTCGAGACCTCCAAATGTTACCTTTCATTTAATCCTGCATATGTACCTACCTAAATGCTACCGTTTTAGAGATATTCCCGTTTTTATGATGCATAATTTCATTAATTTTGCTAATACTCGTAACAATAGAAATCGCGTCTAATTTATGCAATTCCACGCAAATTAGCAAAAAATTCATGAATTTATGAATCATAGAAATGGGAATTTCTCAAAAACGGTTGCATTTAGGTAGGTACGTGTGCATAGTCAAATTAAAGATAACATTCCGGGGTCTCTAAATCTTGTAAATAAACTGTATATTTATAATGTATTTTGGCGGGAAAATAGTTAAAATTTAAAAAAAAATAGGATGTTTTTTCCAATTTTTGGACTTTGACGTACTACAACTTAAGATTGAAGGTGACAGTAGGGCTGGTTGGACATTCATTGCAAAGCTTAGATTGTTTGCTAACACCTGAGATAAATCTCGCCTTGATAGGGTGTATATTAAGAAATTTACAAGGTGTAAAGTGGAAACAATACTAAAAATCGTAAACCCCCCTACCGCCCACACCGTGTATTTTCCGGCTCTCCTACCATACAATTTATTTCTCAAAATTGAGTGAGTAATCCGGGGTGTAAAGGAAATGCGGTACGTATGGGACACCCTGTATATCTTAATATATGAAAATCCCGTGTCCCTGTGTTCGTACACGCTAATCTCTGAAACCGCCCAACGGATTTCAATGAAATTTTGTGAATATGTTTGGTTGGATTAACCTTGAAAGATATGATAGTTTCGAACACGATAGATGGCGCTGTTCTTGAGGTGTAGAAAACTGCCTTAGAACGCTTCGACCTGGAAAGCTGAAATTTTATACATGGCGGTTTCATAAAAATTGCAAATACAAGTTCAAAAATGGTTTAAATCGGGCAACTCCTTCGTAGGTTTGCCATAAATATAATTCGTTTTTTAGTGTATATTTGGACACTGCCTGACAGCGAGTATACGTAGAGAGCTGAAATTTGGAAAGTGATGTTTTCATAGCAATAACAAATAAAATTTAAAAAATGGACTAAATCGGATAACCTCTTTTTGATGTTGCTATACAAAACTTTGGTTTTTCACTATATATGTATTTGGAAACTGCCCGAGAACGAGTCGCTGCCCGTGGAGAACTCAAATTTTGTACACGGCGTTTTCATGAAAATTTCAAATACAAGCTCGAAAATGGACCAAATCGGGCGACCACTTTTTGGTGTTGCCATACAAAGCTTTAGGTTTTCATTATATATTTGGACACTACCTCACGTGTAGACGTAGAGAGCTGAAATCTTGTACACGGGACTTTCTTAAAAAGATTTAAATTAAGTTCAAAAATTGGATCAATCGAGCAACTCCTTCGTAGGGTAGCCATACAAAAAATTTGCTAAAATTTCAAAAATGGACTAATTTGGATTACCCTTTCTTAGTGTTGCCATACAAAAAATTTGTTTTTCACTATATACTTGGTAGCTGCCTGAGAAGGCTTCGATGTGGAGAGCTCATATTTTGTATAGGGCGTTTTCGTAACCCTTGTAGGGTTGCCATACCAAAATTTCGTGTTTTACTATATATTTGGGCACTGTATGAGAACGCGTCGACGTAGAGAGCTACACTCTCCCACACATATGGATGTATGTACGCACACTCATGCATGCACACGCACACACACATACAGATAGAGAGTGAAACCCTAGAGTACGGATTGAGTCACGCTTATTTAATTTGGGAAAGGAAAATCTGAAAGAAGAAAATAAGGATTTTTGAAAATCTCAAAATTTTGTTGAATTAGTTTTCGAAAATTTTCGAAAATATTCAAATTAATATTAATTGTTGGAAATTCGAAATTACATTCATTTAAAAATTTTCAACTACCTTTTTTTATATAAAGCAAAAACTAAAAATAATTAAGTTATGTTTTTCCCTCTATTTCTCCCCCGCCCTCTTTTTTTTTTGTTTTAACACTGCTGCGTTCAATATCATTTGATATCATACCACAATTGTTAGTAATAAAGGAAATTTAAAATAGAAAATTCTTTCTTTCTCTGTGTGTACATTTTCCAATGTTTTCGAAATTCGACGATCGGTATTATTATTATTTTTTTTATGCATATATATATGTTGGTATTATGGTAGCATTTAAGGCGTAGTTTTGGCAAAAAATCAAGATGCCTCATTCTTGCAGAAAGGTCTTCTGCTAGTATTTTCTTACGTGGTATAGTGACTAATAGAATAGAAATTCACTTTTGAGATGTAAAAATAAAAACTAGTCACATCCAAGAGAATTTCCGTTCTTATAAAAATAAATTCTTTATCATCATAGAGCCAAATATCCCCCTCTCCGATTTAACATGAAATAATCACCTTGAAGTAGGAATTGTTTTGCCCTGTTTTAGGTGTGTCACCACCATCTCGGACGGACAAATTATACAAATTTATTCTGCTGAATACTTTCGATTTCTTTTCTTATTGTTTCCGCTCTCGCATAAGATCTTGTCATTACTGCGATGACAATGTAGTTTGTAGCTGCAAATGATACAACTTTTCTCTGATAATTTGTATCAATACTTTACGACATAAGCATAACCCTAATTGACAGCTGAAAGAGGACATTTCCAATCTGCGTCAGAAACACACCAAGTCAAACCCACGCCTTTACGACATAAGAGAAGAAGACTCAAGAACAAGCGTTTTATGCAGGGCAAAATATTATTTTTGCAAATATCTCTTTGGTTTTACTTTTGTTTTTCGCAGTGTTATTTCCTGGGAGTAAGGGTGTAGCCAATAAAGTAGTGCGTCTTTGGATTTTATTGACAGCTAACATTGGCCTTGATGATGATTTGAAAGTTTCTCTAGTTATGAATTAAAATAAATTTTAATTTAATTTAATGTCAATATCCCACGGCTTTTGAGAGGGCGAGTTCTTTGGGCGTGGTGGTAGTAGGGGGAAGAAATGATTTTACATTTTCTTTGCAAATTATTACTTAGTTACAGTGTCATCAGGAAGTGATATTTTTTGTTTTTGCCAAAAGTCGTAAAAATTACATACATAAACTATAAATAGACGTTATTGAGGAGGAATCTTGTTTGTTTCTTCTTGTCTCCTTTCAAGTTAAATCTGCACGTGGACTCAGTGTTGTTTTGGAAACATTTGCAAAAACAAACAAAAATATTTAAATTAACAAAATGTATGGAATTGCAATCCACCCTGTATGTATGTATGCGTGAATAGGAAAGAAGAACCTATAACAAGATATCTACATTTCGGATACGGGCTATAATTAGTACGAGTAGATATTTGCAGAATACTTAAGGAAGTTGCGCGTAGTCAAGAATCATAAAATCAATAAAAATTTTATAGTTACTTTGTGAAAATCAGAGCCCACACATTTATTCTATTTTCTCCTCATGAATTATATTCTTTCTTGTGTGAGAATTGTTACACTTATGAACACTAGCTCTAGGTTTTTAGCGAAATAAATACAATCGTGAGCCTGCTTCCTAATAAATCCTCAGAAATTGCAGCCCAAATGCCTCTCGGATTTAAAGTGTGTGGTTTAATGGTGCCTTTTTGGCGATATGGAATGCGTACCATTAAAAATATAAATGGGAGCCCAAAATCCATGGAAACGATTTATATTTATCAATGCATCAACAATATTTAGCCAATTAGATTGTCCTGGGCAATAGGTTAGTATATGACCAGCATAGTACAGTCCTTGCCACAATTATTCGGGCAAGGTGGCAGCTACGACACGAGGCATTTTACATTTTCTCGCCACTACCCTTATTTTATACAAATTATGACTTGCCTTGACGAGATTTATTATGTTGCGCGAGTTCCATCCATTCTTTTCTAGTTTGAATGGGGCTCTTTTTATCTGGTCGCCCAATACATACAGGTTATATTAGATTACATTAATTCTGAACCATAATCTCTATATATCCCGGTGAGCCTCAAGGCTCAGTTCTTTATTTGTATCTTTTCCTTACTGATTTACTGTAAATTGATTTTAATCCTGCCAAAACTTCACCTAACCTGTTTCTTTTGACTGAGTACTCTTTTCTTAAACATCTTCGGGATTAACATTTCGAGTAATCTTAGCTGACCACACATGTTTTCTATTGTGAAAAACGTAATACTTACAGTGTTTTAAATTCTTTCAGATATGCTGCAAGCAAGAAATACTTTTTTCCAGATAAGATTTTTACACTAATTTGTATGACATACCAATGTCCGTACATCAGGAAAGGGTTTGAATATAATTATCATAAGTTGATACGTTCAGACAGGACACACTGCACTAGATTTTTTAAAGATAGTGAAATGAAGGCCCTTAAACTCACAGGCGATGCGATTTTAACTTCTATGCCATCAAGACCTTTGTTCATTCTTCTACCGCTATTTCTATGAATACTATTCCGAAGAATAATCATTCCGAATCATTGTGAGATATCTTACTAGCTTAATTTAGTTTTTCTTTCTTTCTACAATTTGGGGGTAATTTACATCGGCAACTTTTTCACTTTCCTTTTAAACCTTAATCCCTTTTCTTGCATCATTTCATGCTTGCTCCAAAGTGAACTGCGAGATAAAAAAAAAAAACTCTTTTTACATAACGACAATGCCCTGAAGGAAGACCAGTTAAAGCTATACACACTACTTGCAAACGAAATTGATATTAAATGCTTGAAATTATCGCTAATAACTATAACTATTCAAATCATCTGGTAAATATTTTTAGATTACCTCCATATCTAAGACATTTCATAAATATAAAAATACTATAAACAACATTAGAAACATATAGTAAAAATAGTATAGAACACATTTGTTCCCCTTGAGGAACACCAGATACAAAAAAAAAAAAAAAACAAACAACAAACAAGCTTCAAAATTACAAATCTGAGAAAAATTATGACAACGACAATGCCAATAAATTGAAAAATTATATTGAAAGAATATTGTACGAAGCTGTCAAGCTTTTTGGGAAATATATGTCCTTACACCATCAACACTAATGGAAAAAATATATATATAAAGAAGAAATGCTAAAGCTTAGTATAATGTGATATTGCCATACAATACGCTGGTAAAATCGCAAGAAAAAATTTTACTTATGATTTTACTATTGCAGTACGGAGCTCATCAGTAAAAACTGAAGGTTCCCTCTTTATGAAATAGATGGCACTATAAATTCTCCATACATTTTACTAGGCATTTTAATGCGCGGAGCATTAAAATGCTGGTAAAATTATTATTATTGCTTGATTGAAGGATTTAGTTTTAGTTTATCTAGATATCTATTACTAATTTAGTCTAAAATTCTTTTTCGCATAAACTTGTAATCTGTCCTCAATTAACCTGTAATCAATTAGCGCAATTAAGTGCAGTTTTAATTGCAAAAAATATCTAGTTATTCTAAAATTTATGAACAATTTGATGTGGTTCTTGTTCTACTTCATTTTTAAGGCCAATTAGCGAACATCTTAAAAGCTTTGAAGACTTCTGCATAAATTTGATTGACACAATGACACATGAAAATGAATTTCTTTCGCGGGGACGACAACGCGACGAATTTTTGGAAGAGGAGGTTGAAGCTAGAACTCCAACATTGGATTCTGTCCCCTCAGCCGTAAAAAGGAGGTTGAAATCGGCTCATATGAAGAAGAAAACTGTACGAAAGACATTTACCGCAGACCAGAAATTACACCTTACAGGTTTCGTCCGTAAAAAACTTGCAATTGCTACATCATAACAGTCATGCCGTGGCATGAAATGGTTGACACAAGTATGTAATGAATAATTTATTGTTAATTTCATAAAATCATAATATTTTCTGTTTCAGTTAAAGATTGTAAGGTAGTATTGGAAGCCACTAAAAACAGCATGCGATATAACACCTGTGCCAAGGACATTAAGAAATCTGGAGGCGCTACTGATTCAGATATTTTGGATGATGTTGATTCACAAATTATTAATGAAGACACTGTGACGTGGGAATTTACTGATTGCCTGCAGTTCTTAAAGCCTTCCACGAGAAAGTATATTTGCTTCAATATTAACAAATTAAATTTCAGAACTTGCAATACTCCCTTGGTAAGCAGGACGCCGACAAGCGTTTCCAGTATATCTGAAAATATTGCAGATTTATTGAATTTACGCAAGCAGATGAGATCTGTTCCACTGGAACCGCTACTAAAATATATGACTATGATGGCAAATTTAGATAGAATGCTACAAAATCTTCCAGAGGAAAAAGTGGAGGAGCTAAATATGACATTTAGGATAGGTTAGATAAGAGGGTGCCGCAATACAACTAGCCTGCATCACTAGGCCTATGGGATAATCTTTTCAAGCCGCCCCAGATCAGTCCTGCTTCCCTTGGGGAACTCAAGATATTTCCAAGACTCTTTACCAAGATCCATCCTGCTTCTCTCAGAAAACTCAGGACACATCTAAATTTCTTGTTTTGCAGTTCCGCCAGACTTGAAAATTAGTAGCTACTCATACTTCTTTTATTCATCAGAAAGCACGTGTTGGACGGATTCGATTTCCTCCGAGTCCTTACAGCTCCTGCAGAAATCGTTCGCCGTTATCCCCAGTCTTCTAGCATGGTAACCTATGGCCCAGTGACCCGTAACGACCTCTACTAGATTCCTGGTGTTTGTTCTGCTGCCATTAAGCAGCCCCCTTGTCCTTTTCCTGTGATGTGCAGGCCACAATTGCCTCACATTACGGCAGGTATCCTTGTTGGTCCACCGGAGGCTTGTCTTTTGATAGGCGCCCCTGATGATTTCCTCTTTTATTGCTATGATTGGTATCCTTACAAAAGCTACCTCTGCGGAGCTATCCAATTCAGAGCCTTTTTGGCGAGCTCATCAGCCATCTCGTTGCTTGAGATAACCATTCCTTATGGCCAGGTACCCAGCATAGGGTCACCTTGTGCCTTGTAGCCAATACCTCAAGGCTAGTCTTGCATAACTGCACCAATTTTGATTTTACCAGCACAGCATCCAGCGCCTTGATGGCTGCCTGGCTATCAGTATATGTATATGCATATGTGCCGTGAGGGCGCTCTGATAGATAACAGTGTTGCCGCCTGATAAATCGCTGCGAGTTCTGACTGAAAGACACTGCATTTGTCAGGTAGTGTATAAGACTCGTGACACTGTAGATCTCTGGAGTACACTCCAGCCCCTGTGCCTGCACTTGTCTTGGAACCATCCGTAAAAATAGAAAGATTGGATGCTACGACCAACTCTTTCCCATCCCAGTCACTTCTGGTGGGCATCATTGCATTGACACCCGCACCAAAAATCAAGATTGGTACTTGGTAGTCTGTTTCTTCCCTACAATAACTACAGTCTATCTTCTGGAGTATATTGGATTGCCCAACACCCCTCTCCATCCACCAACCCAAGCCAACCACCAATAGAGGTCCAGCGGCAATAAGTCAAGCATGACATCCAGTGCTGCCGTGAAAGTGCTGCGCAGACACCCAGTTATTCCCATACAAGCAGCCCTCTGGATTTTTGACAACACATCCAGGTTACATTTCCTCGTCAGTGAAATATGACATTTACAAGAATCAGTTTTGAAGTAATTCAAAAGCAGAAAAAATTGAATAAAAGTTATTTTACGAAATCCATTTTTTATGTTTTTATTTTAATCTTCCAAAAAGACAGCTCGTCGTTGCCATGATAAAGAACCAGCGACCGGATTGACATTATCCTTTAGGTGGTCCCGCATTTCTTTCCCAATATTATTTTGACGACCGACATTGATGGCAGACTTGATATTGGCAGCAAGTAATGAATTTCTAGGGATTTTTTTCTGCCATTCTCCCTCGATGAACACATTTGCATTGCGATACATGTCTACAAACTACAAAATATCAGGAAAACTTTGATAACGGTAGTCCACTTAATATTAAAAATCTTACATCTTTATTAAAGTGCCCTTTTGCCTTCAGTTTTTGTAAATACGGATTTACAAAAATTGAAGGCGCTTCCCTGTTGCCGATAGCTTCTGTAAAAATCTGAATACTTACACACAGATAATCGCGTCGTCAATTAGCTCAATTAAGTCCATTTTTTGTTATTGTTCAAATCGCAAAAAATATCTTTGTCAAACTAAACTTTTGATTTGATATTTGAAACTTGATTTGAAATTTGAACTTTATATACGATAAAATTCTTGAAAATCTGTCACTTTGCTTTCTCCAAATTAAAATACGTCAAAAATTTGAAAGCGATTTTAATGTGAAATATTGGAAGACCATGTTAAATTTTACTTTGCCCCAACTCGATAGTAGTCATAAGCAAAAATTTTACTGATGATTTTACTAGTACAGTACGGAGTTGACAGGTTAAAACTGAAGGTTTTCTCTTTATAAAATAGATGTCACTATAAATTCAAAAATTATTAGGTATTTTATGCACGAAACATTAAATGACTAGTGAAATTTTGACATTCCTATTTCTATGACAATTTGCAGATTGTTTTAATTGATGATTATTGAAGGGTCAAATTTTTATTATTCGTTGAATAAATAACTAACAAGGAATTGGCATATATAGACTGACAGTCTGATTGTGCTTGGATGGACTTGTTTTGACGTTTCTCAAAGTTCAGCGACATTTTTTTAGTTTATTATTATTAATAAACATTAGAAATTTAAAATAGCGCTGTTTCGAAAAGCTTGAAGTGTATATTTTCATTAAATTTTAGTGTTTTGTAAAATTATTGCTTACTAATACATTTAAAATTTATGTCAGGGAGTGGCTTAAGTTTTCACTTAATATGCTACTCCCTTGTTAGTTATTTATTCAATGGTTTTATCAAAATGTAAAAATTAATTACTTTGTTTTCTCCAAATTAACATATCTCAAAATTTTATCAGCGATTTTAATGTGAAATATTTGAAGACCGCGTAAAATTTTACTGTGTCCGAACTCAATACTTAGCTTTATGTGGGACTAATATCATCATGAAAGCCTTACATGCTACAATTCCTATTTTTATACATTTGCAAACATAATGTCCATTTTAATTCAAATTACTCAACAAAGTTTTTGGTAAACACAAAAAAAAAACATCAAATAATTTACGTCGCGTTATGACAAAGTCATAAAATCATTAAAAACCCGATTACCGAGAATCGCGACATAAACTTCGTCTATTAAAAAAAAAAAATAATAAATAAAGCAAAACTCTCCACAATAAATCCGGTCGTAAAAATAAAGCCGTTAAACTATATTACAAAAAGTTTACGACTATGTTAAAGAAATTAAATTTTATCAAAAATCATTCGTTATTACGCAAAGATCTCAGTGTTTAAATGCCCTATGGAGAAAATGCCTACATAAGTATCTTTCTACCCTCAAATTTTATCTTAAAACAATTTCTATCTGTCCAAAGCTGATTACATAAGTTTAGAAAATTTCACATTACTGTCGACTTTTTGGACTTATTATTGTCAGTCAGTTGATATATTCCAGATAGAGAAATGCGTTGCAAAAGATATTAACCACTTCAAAACATTACAGGGGACAGGGTATTGTGTTGAAGAAAATAGTCTTATCAGCTCCAGCATCCGTAGCAGCATTAAATAAATCATTAATGATCTCGCCACTCATAATATAGGAAAAAAAACATGAAACGACCGACGCAACGCAAAAATAGTAATAAATACATGCGCATTAAATAAGAACTGATTTCGACTTACTTTCCCCACAGAACAATAAACCACAGACGTAGAGATGTCATTGAACGCAGTCGACAATCATAATTTCTTCATTTGAGGTTGAAAACAATCGTCGCACGCAAATTGAAACCAACAACTCTCTATTAAAGGCACCACCTGATGTAATTAACCTGGACTGAAATGATAACTGTATGTGTACACAATGGTTTTGTATATTCATATACATATATAGGACGTAATAAACCACCTTAGGTCGGTCGTTTGGTCGATTTTATTTGTTTGTTTTGGTTTTTGAGAAACGCATAAGAAAACAGCGGCGAGTAGTGCGATAGCATAACCAGCCAGAGATTGTTGACATTTCTATGAGTTTCTATGAAGAATTGTTTGTGGTGGCTGTACTTAATGGTTTCCTCTGTAGGAATTTGTGACTGCATCTATACGATCTACCCCAACATCAGCATCAGCAGCAGCAGCAGCATTAGCAGCACCAACCAGAGTATCTAGCACTCTCATCTATCCATTTCCCCATATTTGCAGTTGAGATTTTATTTATCTTCATCCTTATCAAAAGGCGCATTCAACCGTAGACAAAATAATTGTCGTAGCCTGAATTCCTCGAAATAAGATCGTGTAAAATTGGACATTTTGGATTACGATCATGTGCACATATATGTATGTACTTAGGTACCTACGCCTGCGCAGCTAACACATATTTGTGTTCTTTACATCTGCATGTACATATGGCCATAGTGTAGTACTACGTACATTATACATCTATTCTTCAATCTATGCGCTCTGGTCTAGATAGTTTCCATACGCAGTTAAACAAAACTTCTGAGTAATTTTTACTTATCTCTTTCAAATATTTCAAGAAACACTTTGTTTCCGTTCTGACAGACATGATTAAATGCAGCTGCTACGATTTTCTTCGTAATCGTGTGTAATAAATGTTGGGGGAGATCTGGTCGCTAAGATAACATTGCTCAGGTTAATAAAGTGACTTTACATATGTTGTAGGTAATTGTTGCAAGATTTGGGTACTTCAAAATTTAAAAAAAAACAAAAAACAATTGTTATTGAGGAGATGACTATCAAAATATTCGATACAGAGGCGATAACATTTAATTTGACAGATTAGTTCAAAGTAAATCACAAGATCTGGGAATCTAATGGTCATCAACTGCTGTGGTTGACGGGGTCGATAGTTTCAGTGGAGAATGAAGGTCAAATGTCCACAGCTGATTGACTTCAAATGATCTAGTGATTTACTTGAACGGTAGTTGAAAAATGTTAGTATGATTTATAATGAAGGAAAAGAGGAATGCCCATTTCAGGCCCGACATTAACAGACATGAGGAATGTCGTAAACGATGCATTATGATACTCTGAACATATCTTATTAACAATAAAGATAGAGATTACTCTATAGGATTTTTTACCAGGTTAAAATTATATTTGTTCAAGGCTTAAATAGCCATCCAAAATACTCACTTTTATAGTATTTCTCTCCTTTTTATCCGAACTGAGGTACTAGATTTTTCGCACCTTAGATCGGCTGTAACTCGGTAGGGTTATATCCGATCGGGAAACGGGCTTGACTCTTCGCCTCAGCTCATTACCAGCTACAATACAATTCGTAGAAGAAATTTTTTTCTTCGTACATTTAGGGGGTGGGGGTGGGGGTGTGGGTGGTGGTAGGAGCCCCTACCGCGGTTAGTTAGTTACTATATGGTATGTTGTATATCAAATTAAAAGTCTCGCCGAGTACTATCGGGCGGTGTATTTTTTCCCGATTCAGAAAACATTCTCGGAACATTTTTGCCGTCGGAAAACCCATTCTCATGCACTTGGGTCACTCACACCCCAGCGACTACATTTCGCATATATTTTTGCAGTTCCTTCTTCCATGGTCATGAATGCTCTGTTGTGATCATTTTTCTCATAGGAAGTCATTTTTCACAACGCAACGAAAAGGTCACTTTTTCACGTAAGAAAGTCATTCAAGCTACATTCGATCGCCAAAGCTTTCCCCCCGCTTAATTGAAATATATGTTCTCAAGTCTGTTGATGTCGGTCTAGAGTTGTATGAAAAGTAGGAATTCATATTTGTGCTACACACTTTTCTCATTACATATATTTTCTTGTATGAAAATGGTAAGAGTATTCATTAAACAACTAAACTCTGTTCGAAAGTAAAATGACATCCCCTTCCGTAGTCCATATTATGTACATTTTTTACGTGTCTCTCATTTCTGGGTGCTGATTCTGATCATTTGTCGTAACTTGGCGTATATTTCTGTCACATATTTTGACAATTCACCACAAATTTGTCGTACATTTATTTTTACCATATTCATTTTGATTTATCATTTTCATCAACCACCAAACGAACTAAAATTAATTTGTAATAAATGTCAGATACGCCTAAAAATACGTCAAATTAGTCAATTGCTTCCGGGGTTGTGAAAAAAATTTCAAGTTATGGTAAATGGATATTCTACACCTACTTACAACATCACAAGAGCTTAAATTTGAAATAATATTTTTGACTTTGTAATGTGAAGTATCATTTTCAGTTCATTCTACGGTGTTTTGTGTACTCTGATTAATCATAGCAGGTTTGATATAATCGATTGATATGGGTTGCTCTTTAATTAATTGTACTTGACTTGTCGTGTTTTAATGATGTTATTGTACATTTCTTAGTTCGAAGTTCCGATCAGGACTAGAATATCCTTGAATGGACTAGTTTCTGTTAAGACGGTATGAATTTCATTGCCATATCTCGGTAACACCTTACAGCTGGTTAGGAAACATATAGGGCTGCTTGAGGATAAATCAAATGTTTTCCGGTGGTCACCCTACTGAACAGTTGCTTTTCTGTGTGGTATGACCTGGTAGGTATATATAATGAATATTGCTAGCTTTATTTTACTCATATTTATTGTAGACTTTGTGGAACTTATATTGCTGGTAGCTTCTTCAAAGATTGGTTAGTTTTATTTCAAGTTTCGGATTCTATCACAAACAGCTAGAAAGCAAGCATCTAGTGGATATGAAACTTAGAGTTTGATCACTAGCTGGCAGCCAATGATCAAATCAAATCGTCGGAGTCTCAGTCCCCAGTAGAAACTGCCTTGAGTTTGTATCGGGTTATATTGTAATTACCTTCCTTCCGTCAGACATTTCTGAATAAAGTTTCTATTGATTCGATCAGACTCAACCGATTTACGAAAATTCAAATATTTCCCAGGTATGTTTCTTGACTTTTTCTAAGAATCAAAATGTTGTACCTCGAAAAAATATTCTTTTCGATTGTTTTCAGTCAAGAATAGTGCATATAAATTCCAAAGAAAAATTCTCGACCAAATTCGTAAGAAAAAAATTATTCAAAATAGAGGCGCACATCCTTTCGATGTTGAATTGTGGTTTAGTTTTTTTTTTTTTTACAAAATGGATTCTATATTTAGAAGAGACAAAATTAAAATGGTAAAAATTTTGTTGCCCTGTTTGTCATTTTGAATCTTTAGTGTTTGTATGAGTTATACCTGTTTTGGCATTAGATCCATTCTCACTATCACGTTTTCTGTTATAACTGATATCATTTCATGCTTAATCGATTGGTGAAACCAGCTCTCCTTTGACCAGTTCCTTAGAGCATCATTCCACTTTAGAGGCTTTTTTTTTTGTATTTCTGCTTTGATAAATATGAACGGACCCCCTTTGGACAGCTATTTCCCTCAAGCTTTCTAACTCCTCTTCTACCCACATATTCCTTCACCCTGTCAGCAGAGCTATTAAGACGAAGTTATGTAACTTTATGTCAAGAAAATGATCTAGTATTTTTGGTAATTTTATTACTTTGGTCGGAATTTTTAAATTCTGGTCAGTAGCTGTGGTATTTTGGTCGGAGTTTGAAAATCTTTCTACTCTCTTTTTCATGTAATTACTGCAAGATGTCGAAAAATTTCGTTTCTTATACAAGCGAGTTTAATTAAAAATATAAGGATCAGGAGAAAGATGAAAAGTGAAATATCTGTTGTGAATTATATGTATATCAAAGGAAAATTAATTATATTAGGTATTTCAGACAAACATGAGTACTGGTGTACACATTTCTGTCCTATTAAGTATTATATTACATTTTTATCTAATGTCATAGAAGAATTTAAGAATTCTTTGCATTTCTATGCATCTGATATGTGTTATAAACATGATGTGTAGCTGCTATACCCAAAGCTTTACTAATGGTTACTGAATATCTTTGATGCTGTAAATAACAATTAATTAAAAATAGAAGTCCTTTTTCAATTTTCCAAAAGAATTTAATATTAGGGACTTTCGGCAAGCACTGTCTCAGTGAGACAACTGAGACATAACTTTGAGCAATCGTCTCAGTTGTCCCAGTTCAAACCAATCAGCTGATTTTCCAATTTTGACATTTAAATAATTTTGAACACAGAATTGGATAGTAATAAATTGAGGAAAGTGTTGGTAGTTTATTCAAACAGCTCACTAAACTTTTATTTGTAATTAAAATCACAAAATAACGAAACTGAGTTAACTGAGACAAGAAAATTCAGTTTCACTTGTCTCAGTTTCTCAGTGGTTGCGTTCGAAATTGGTAGCTCAATATGGAACTGAGACAGTTCCCCGAAAGTGCAGTCTCAGTGAGCCAACTGAGAATATCTCACTTGTCTCACTGAGAACGTGCTTGCCGAAAGCGCCTATTGTCAATCGCTGAATTCTTCACTCGAAGCTTATTAGTAATTTCAACTAATTATCTCATGCCATTAAACTAGGTTTTTTATATCTAACTAACGAATTTGAAGATATTTTTTCATACGCCAGTTTATCTATACATTTTGTTTCCAGTACTTTCCGGCGGCGTTCCTCAAGGTTCAATTTTAGGGCCTCTGATATTTACTATAATTTATTAATATATTTTCTCAAACATATTTACTTACATCTTTATAAGGATTTTCGTTACTAAAAACTGTACAAAAATAATAATAGCAACACTATTGTAATACACATATATAAGGCATATAAACAAATATCTACAATTTTAGATGATTGATTAGCTAATTGGCAATAGCTGTGAAAAACATTTCCTATTAAATATGTATAACCGTATCTACGTATCACCTAAAATCACAAACATTTCGATGCGTTAGTAGCTCTTAAAATAAAATTATCTACATAATGACTTCATATGAGGATTTGTGATATGTAATTAAAGTAGCACAACCAATTAACGGTAATAATTACCTCATCACTATCATTTTTCATATCTGAAAATCAATTTAAAACCAATAAAAACTCTTGACATTCTGCAAATAAAAGTTTCAATAACATCAAGCCACACACGCTCCACTCTGCTCCGGGCTGATAAAAATTCGAAATTCGAAAAGCAAACAAAGCGCAACATCAAAATTAGTTAAGGCCACTATAAAACATGAAATCTGTGTTGACCCCGGTAGAAGCGGTTCCAGTTTGGTGTTGATAAGTCAATTTTTGTTATTAAAGCGAAATTCGTAAATTATATGGGGAAAGATTTTTTTTCTGCTGTTGATTTGTCTCTGCATGAATAGTCATCATGTGAAATCAGCAGCTATACAGTTTCCCATTTTCTAATTTTAGATATTCTTTTTTTTTAAGTATTTGGTTTTTAAGTTTTCTATGTACATATGTATGTATAATATACACTATATACCTACATAGAAGTTGAAGAAACAAAGAATTTGGAATAAAATATGCACGCGACTTGGCGTCATCAAAAAGTTTAAGATTTGACCTTGTCAAGCATTTCAATAATGTGGTAATCTTCTGAATATTCAAATCGTTTTCAGAAAGCTTATGGACCAATGAAACTAGATACCGGAAATAATGTAAATCGTGTATATACGAGATCAGATTTTATTGTTGTTATCATGTGAATTTTTATACCTTCAGATATATGTATGCGTACATAAAACTATATACACGCGCACATGTATATGTATTAGGAAAATAATATTTCTTTAATCCAAAACTTAATGTAGTCATCGTAATTTTGCTTCCTTTTTTGGATCTCTATGAGCGAAAAGATAGATTATTTTGAGAATAAGGTTAATTCATGAGATCTGCTACCTATATAAGTAGGAAATTTGGTTAATTTTCCTTATGAAAAGCAATTTTAATAGTAACTAGTCACATTTCCTTTAAATACTATCGAAACAAAATCTTAACATATTCAAAATTTGAAAATTTCAATTCACTCAGTTTTATTCAAACTGGTATTCAAAATATATTTATTATTTTTGCAATGAACCACATCATCAATACAAGTTTTTGAAATGATCTTTAAGAAGCACAAAAAATTTAGTTTAGAATTATCTATCACACTCTGTACACCAAATGAAACCCTTTTGGTATTTTTTGCACATGTTCTTCACCTAAGTCCAACGAAAATAGTCTTAAAAGTATATTCAAAGAAGAAATTTGACTACTCTTAGGGTACGTGCACAACGAGGCTATATAAAGAGTGAAGAAATAAAATGATTGCATGCTGTACTATGAGAGTGTTTATGACAAAGCTGTGGCAGCGCGGGATGTTACTTCACCTCGCCTAGCTCAACTTTTGATATAGCCTCGTCTCGCCTAGTTGTGCACGTACCCTAATACCCTAGACAGACTGTGTCCATAATGGCTTAATTTGAAATTGTGTTATTTCAAGGAAATGAAGAGCTGTCAGACTATGGATGAAAATTATTTCATTTGAAATGTCATTGACAGTTCTTCAATGTGAGTAAAAATCATGGCAGATCATGATCAGCTGATGGCTGTCACTGCTAACTTTATTGGAAAAACTTTCCACTTTCCAATAAATTCAGCTCATTTTATTGACAGTAGGTGGCACTTTTTCTGCAATTTCACTAAATCGTGTAAAATTTGATCTATTTGAAAATGAAGCGAAATGTTGCTGGACTTCATTTGTGTGACACACTGCACATTTTACGACATTTAATTAAAAATTAAATCATTATAGAGACAGTCTGTCTAGGGTATTAGGCATTTATTGTGCCACTTTTCACTAGTTTTAAATGAAAAAAATGTGAAAAAAACCCAAAAGGTGTTGCATTTTGATATTTGTAAGAAGGGGAAAAGATGTTATATGTAGTTTAGTGTATAAAATTTTGAATTTAAGCCATAACTTGGAAACTTGTAAGAGCTTCAACGATTATTTATTCAACCAATTTTAAATCATCACATCATCATAATAGGGTTTATCGTTCAGAATTGATAGGTTAAGTAAAAAAAAAAAAAATATGTAGCAAAAACGAGCCTAAGAATTTTCGGAAGAATACATCGAAATAATTAGGATCCGATTCGTCAAATCCGAACTATCCAGATCTGGATTCGTCCTATCCCGATCCAGACTAAGCAAAACAAAAAAAAAAGTTCCACATTTCCTTCAGATTGCATTAGGTTTGTGAAAAACAACGTGTAAATTTTTCCCTACAAATATGGCGATTATTTACCCAGGGTTTTGTGCACTCATCGAACAAGTTAATTGAACTTAGGGTAACCCGAAGGTATATAGAATAATTCCCATTACGAACCATGTTCCCCTATTAGGTGGTGACATAATATTGTGAAATGTATAGGAAAGTATGGCACAGAGAACACAATACTCTCTCTTCTCTCTTTGTCTTTCCTATAAAAATGTATATATATACATTAGTCACAGAATTACGTCTATCGGCTGCAATGTGTCAAAATTTTAATGGGAATACCTTGTCTTCTATATACCTTGGGGTAACCCTAGTGTAATCTGACATTCCTCTGACAGGTTTTCTGACTATAAGTGAAAACATATTTATAAAATGGGTGAAGACAAATAAAATATGCTCTAGTTATTTTTTTTATTTTTTTTTCCTCTAATTTTTGTTTATACAGGGTGTCCCACGTAACGTGTTCCCTGGGCATTTGTCTCGAAAATGTGCATAGCCAAACTCCTTGAAAAAGGACTTGGGAAAGGATATATTTAAAAAATATCCTTTTCGTCCTAATAAAGGATACATTTAGATTGCATTTTTGAATTCCGCAAATAAAACTAAAACGAAAATGTTATATTGAAAAGTCCAGTTTAATCCTTTATTGTCGAGATATAAGACCTCAAATTGTACTCTATGCATCGTGTTCCTTTGCCATTTTTCTCGAAAATGCACACAGAATATCATCGAAGTCCTAGTAACAAAAGTTACACATCATAAGCCGGGCTATCTTTTGGTATGGTCAACATTTAAATACAAACGCCACACAAAAAAGGATACCTACGAAAAAAGGATATCTTCGGTTTGGTCCTTTTCGTCCTTTCTGAGGATGCATTTTGGCTACATTGAATAACTGCACATCAAATTAGATAAAAAGTGGTATATCTATTAAGAATTCTTCAATTTAGCCAAAATACATCCTCCGAAAGGACTAAAAGGACCAAACCGAAGATATCCTTTTTTCGTGTGGCTTTTGTTTTTAAATGTTGACCATACCAAAAGTTAGCCCGGCTTATGATGGGTAGCTTTTGGTACTTTTGGTACTTTTGGTACTAGCACTTCGATGATATCTGTGTGCATTTTCGAGAAAAATGGCAAAGGAACACGATGCATAGAGTACAATGTGAGGTCTTATATCTCGATAATAAAGTATTAAACTGGACTTTTCAATATAACATTTTCGTTTTAGTTTTATTTGCGGAATTCAAAAATGCAATCTAAATGTATCCTTAATTAGGACGAAAAGGACATTTTTTAAATATATCCTTTCCCATGCTCAGGGAACACGTTACGTGGGATACCCTGTATTTGCTCAAGAAGTTATTTATATGCCGCATTGCCGCAATCAAAAACAAATTTCAAGTAACAGTTCCCAAGTGACAAATGTCAAACTCTTACCCCGAGAAATATTTAGCATAAGTTCTGGGTAACTCCGTGTAGCCCATAGGTTTTTGAAAAAAACAAGATAATGTAGCACTAGGGTGCCCTAGGTTTTCCCAGTATTTTCATTGAATAAACCTATTGTTTCATTGTGAAAATATCAATTTCATGATATTTACATTTTCTCAATGAAAAAATGCAATATGGCAGACATTTTGAACCTTTTTTTGCTTAATCTCATTTATGACCAAGCAATACATAAATAAATCTACGTTCAGCTCCTCGAGATCGATACACAAAGAGCTTGTTCAATTATTTGAGCTTACAATCATGCGGGTTCCTGAATGTCTGAAATTTTTCTAGAGAGTCTTATACTTAGCAAAATATATTCAAATTCGTTGAAATTATCGGAAGAAAAGATTATGAGAACAAATAATTTTCATCACAACTACTCAATTCCTATTATATTTCAGTTTTGGAGAAGAATAGCAATTTTTAAAACGGCCCAAATACCTACAGTAGGCACTCCTCATATACATATTGATGATGTGATAGGCTATACAAGAACAGACACTCATGAAAATCGAAGAGATCCCTATCCATTTCCACGATGTAATGCTCCAAGATTCTCTGTTCAGGACTACCCCAAGTAGGCACCTAGATTGACGTGCTTTAAATAGTTTTGAACTTCCGTCGAATTAGTTTCGCTTGGACAATAGCGAGAGTTTATTTTAGTTTTAGAAGAAGTAGGTTTAAAACTTGAAAAAACTGAATTGAAGATCGCTGTGCCAGTAGTAAAAAACAAAAGTATCTTAACTTGCGGCATAATCCATCTTATCCGAGCGAGGGCTCTGAAGTGGTTTTCTTTTTTCCACAAACATTATAACTTCATTCCGTTAAAAGCATTCACCATTCTCGCACCGCTAACAACGACATGTTTTGTTGGCAATTGACCGAGGCCCTTACTTAAATCCTAGGTTGTGTACAGTAGGTGCCAAAACCATCATCGGATTACTTTGTATTAAATTCACTTTTTTGCTTCGTTCAACCGCACCAAGCATATACAGCACACCACGATTACTTCATAAGTTTTTCTCGGAATGTCTGGCAACATAAATTATAATTTTTCTATTTTTTTCTTAAGTAGATACTCAAACAGTCTGGACTGACTGAATGAATGGCAGACTGAAAAAAAAAAAAAAATAATCCAAATAAAAAAGAGTGCCCCATGTACATATATTTGGCGTGCCGCCTTCCTGTTATTCTACCACATCCATAGAAGCATGCCACGCATGCTAAAATCAAAATGAATTCTCATCTCAGCAACAAACAACATCCTCTGCCGAACCGCGGGGATGGACATTTATGACGTTTCCTTGCCTTACTTTGTAATCTTTTTTTGCTAGTTTTTGTAGCAAAAATTGAAAAGTCTTTTGTGTTCGGAAATTACCTCTTAAATCGGGCCTTTTATAAAAATTTCAGGTAATTTCATTTCCTTAGCACTTTAGATCACCCACGAGGAGGATTTTTATTTGATCTGGGAATGCAGTTTTTCTTGGTACTGGACCTGTCTGATATCTTTATATGTTCAAAGAATTTGCTTAAGAGGAAAAAAAAGGGAAACAATATTTAAGATTGCTAAAAGTTGCACAGTATTTAAGGTGAGAGGTTTCAATTAATTAACATCAAATTTTCTCATCTCCTGTGTTTATTTTGATATGTTTTGCAGCTTTGTAAACATTTCCGTTTCATGTAATCAACAAAGTCGTTAATTGGCATTTGCGTTAATAGTTTTGGAAGCGGAAAGCTAATTTAATTTTGCGATTAACCAAATAATTGCATTGCTATTACGTCTTTACGTACATTAGTAACGGCAAATCTTCAAATTCAATTTAAATTGAAAGTATGATGCAATATTGCTAGAATTGAAACAGAATAAATATATCTTGGATATAACACTAAGAATACATTAATGTTGATAATAGATCCCAAGAACTTGTTTCTATGGAATTATTAGCATTGCACCTTATTGCCAGGATGTTTGGGTTTATGATATACAAAACCTCCTCAGTGAGCTTTCTCGCCACAAACAAAAATTGTAGAATGCAAAATTTTTAGTGTTGATAAAAAAAAATTATTTTCGAATTTCAGTTTAGAAAATAATGTTTTTCCAATTTCAGTTTAGAAAATAATGTTTTTCCAATTTCAGTTTAGAAAATAATGTATTTTATAATTTAAACTTCGAAAATAATATATTTTCGAATTTCAGTTTCGAAAACAATGCATTTCCGAATTAAGTTTCGAAAATGTGTATAACAAAAATAAATTTTTACGATTTTTGTAACGGCCTTCATGCATTTCTTTCAGGCTGGACATATACATTCTGAATTACCAACGACTTCTGTTTTAAAAACATAAGCGTGAATCCCGCCCTGACCACAGTAATGACGTCAACCGCAAGCTCTGAATTGTGCTCATCTGGGCCGTAAAATAAAGTCCGTGGATTTTTTCTTTGGACCGTTGTTGGGTGGAATGTGAACCGGTATGTATCTGTCTTTTATTGAACTCCTTCCCTATTTTTATATGTATATTTTTCTGGTAGTAATTTTTAGAACAAGTGAAAGAATTGTTCTTGTAGTGCCTTGTGTCGGACGGAGATATGAATTTATAGTAAATTCTTTTCTGAACTCGGAATCGTACACCTACCAGAACTGTGTTGATACCATTCCTGTCAAATGTGGAATTGGCAATTCTGACGTATGTTCAGTGTGATTTTGTGGTGTGGTGAGGTTACAAAGGACAAATAACACAAAAAACCCGCGCAAGCAAAGTCATAAAATATAGCTTCAAACGACTGTCAACACCCGAAATCGGACAAAATTTGGGTGTAGATTTGTAGCCAGGGGGAAGGTAGAAAAGATGACCCCTTGGGGTCTGGTACTGGTGTGGTAGGAAGAAAAATGCACGAAAATGACAGATTTTCCGCCAGTACCAAGTCACAGAAAAGAATTCACTATATTTGGAATTAGGATACAGTTAGACGTAAAATAATATATTTACTTAGTTTGGCCTAAAAACAAAAGACCGCTGCCTATCCAATCATCTGAGTTGACCAAGTTGGAAAATTATTGCCGCCAAAAATATATCGTTACGTCGTGGTGACATCTATGAATGAAAGACCTCCCGGCGCCTTTATAAAAATTTCGAACGGTATAGTTTTCAATAATTAAACGCTAATTGATATATTCCAACAAGTTGTCGATTAAGATTTGATGTGGTCTCTGTTTAACTAATAAATATGCTATGCATAAAAATATATAGGGTGGCCCAAAATAATTTGGTAGTTATGCTACATATCGGAATCTACTTTTATGTGTTCTTCGTTGTTTCTATTATACCTCTATAGGCATAATCCCGTTTTACTCCTATCCTACATAGCAGCAAAATGGGTCAAATCAAACAAATTTTTTGATCTAATAGATTTATTCTTTAAAATAGAGAGATTATTTTATGTTCAGTTTAAATTATACTTAAAGCCTAAATAATTATGTTTTATTTAATAACAAACTTTTAATCATGCATTTTGTACCTCTCTCCCCTACATATAAGTTACGAAGGTACATTCAACTATACATGATTGACCTCACTTTTATTTTCTCATGTATTCTTGGGACAAAATTACTTCTGTAAAGTTATATTACATATATATTAGAAACACTGGAAATTTCTAATAATGTTATGCTTTTATTGATTGACATAGCCAGAGAGACGAAAAATTAAGAGAATAGCTTGGAATTATTCGTCTCTTACCTCTAGAAAAATTAAGGAATTTGCCGGAACAAGTGCGAGTAATCTTCTAAAAAAAAAGCCAGTACTGACCAAGAGGCAGAAGGAAAGTAGACTTGAATTTGCTCGGAATTACATGACGTGGAGGAACGGGTGAAAACAGGTCATATTTTCTGATGAAAGGGGCTTTATGTTAGACGGACCCGATGGATACGCATTCTACTACCATGATCTGACTGAGAAAGGAAGAAAAGTTTTTGTCCCACCCGTGCGTCATCAAAGGGAAGGAGGCGAAATGATTTGGGGAGCCATTTCCTACAATGGATCTGTTGACTTCGTTATTGTTAGTGGCCGACAAACGGCTAATGACTATAAAGCTCTTCTCACTATCGCGAAAATTAAAATAATAGAAAAGATGGAAAATTGAGATTGGATATTTCCACAAGAACACGCAGTCATTCATACAGCTAGAGTGGTTAATTAATAGTTCACGGAAGAAAGCATAAGTTTTCTGGAATGTCCATCAATATCAATTATTATAGAGAATTTATGGAGATGGTTTACTAGGAAAGTCTATGGGTCTGGGCTTCAATTTGATAGCGTAACAACCTCAAAAAGGCAATAATTTTAGCTTGAAATTAAATATTACACGATTTGTATAACCTAGTATCGAGTTCGAGTAAAAAGTCACATTTTCACACAAATTTTAGCGTTGGTAAAATCACAAGGAAAAATTTTACTGATGATTTTACTAGTGCAGTACGGAGTTTACCGGTAAAAAGTGAATTTTCACTATTACCAGATAGATAGCGCTTTGTAAATCTCCACTCATTTTACTGACCATTTTAAAATGCTGGCAAAATTTTGACATTGCCTGTTTCAATGACTATTTTCAGGTCGTTTTTTTGATTAATTGAAGAATTTAATTTCTATGACATATTTCGGATTGTTTTTTAATTGATTGAAGGATTAAAATGTTTTATTCATTCATTCAATTATTTATTGGTTTACTTATCTAACGTGTAATCTGTTTCTTGATCTAAAATTCAATTCTTTTTTTATGTCTAAGGGCGATTCATTGAACATTTTCAAACTTTCTAAATTTAAGTTAGTAGTCTAAAATTATCAAAAGACTTTAAAAAACGAATTCTGTACCCTCAGCCGCCAAAAAGAGCTTGCAGAATTGCTCCGTGAAAAACTGGCAATTTGGATATCTGTTACTTTGTTTTCTCTAAAATAAAAGACGTTAAAATTTTACCAGCGATTTTAATATGAAATATTTTGAGACCGCGTTAAATTTTACTTTGCCCGAGCTCGATACTAGACTTTGCAAAAAAAAAACATTTGAACTTTTAAATAAAAACGGTGGCAACACTCATTATTAAATAAATCTTTAAAAACTTGAATTCAGTTTTTATTTGCACTGAGAATTATTACACTAAAAAACTCCTTAAATTTTTACATTAAAAACAATTTTTTTTTTATGAGATCAGTCAAGTTTCGTACCATTTTTTGTCAACTTTTCAGATGAAAAGTCGTCAAAAATGTATTCCACACCAAATTTTTTATATAACTTTCCAATGTTTCTAAGCAAGTGCTATAAAATTTGTTACAAATATAAGTTTGATTTTTTTTTTAATTTTACATACATTTTATGCAGTACGCGATAGAACATAGAACTCATTTTTTAGCTTTTTTAAGAAAGGGAAAAAAAACCTTTCCACAGAAAATAATTTAGCCATTGCGAGCTTAATACAAGGAGGCAGACATGTGATGCGTGAAATAGGCAGAATTGAAGGGCTTAGTTACTACACCGTTGAGAGATTGGCATGAAAATTTAAGAATACAAAATTCCGGTGTACCTACACGGAGGAAAAAAGTTAAATAAAAGCACATAATCTTATCCACGCTTTCCGGTTAGCATGGGCAATATTTAAGAAAAATAAATAAAAAAAAATCTACCAAAGGATGGAATAGATTTTTCAACGTGAACATTAAAACATCGGGCTATGGAGGCAGGACTAAAGTACCACCTTCGGCTCACATGATAGCAAAAAAGAAAGAAAACAAAAAAGTGGCAAAAGTTCAGTGTTAAAAATCTGAATGTGTTTTTTTTTTTTTCAAGTGCTCACAGAATCTATTCAGCGATGAATCAACCCTTCAATCCCTTACTTAGTCAGCAAGATTTGTGCCAAGGCATCTGAATGAAAAGTTTCATCTCTCCTGGCTGTGTATATGTATATATACAAGAAACTTTTGTGAACACCCACACCTCAGTTGTGGCATGGAGTGCAATTGACGCTGAAGCTCCTGAACCCTTAATTTTGTAGATGATATGATGAACCGACATCCAGTACCTACCTCCAAGTACTAAATGACGTTTTTTCTTGTCATATAAAGTGTTTTTACAGAATACTGAGAATGATATGATTTTTATGCAGGATAATGCACCATTCCACATTGCGAAATCTGTAAAATAAAATATCCGCGCACTTCCCCTGGAGGCCTTAATTTATTTCTACAAATTTCATCAATGGCTGACTAGGGTAGGGTGGGGCTGAAAGTGCCACATTTTGAATTGTCATCCATATATCATAAACTTTTAGGTCAAATTGTATGATAATTTAGAGCATTCAATCTTTAGGGTTTCATGTACCTATACCAGAAAATATATATGCAAAAAATTTTTTTATTTTACGTTATTAATTGATTTTAAGTGTGCAAGTCGTTCGGTACTTTTTACCCCTCTTGTGGGTAAAAAGTTCCACCTGTTGCAACCTGGTAAGGAAGAATAAAAAAACGGAATCTATAACGTTGTTATCGATATTTATTCATAACCTTAAAAATAATCATAAATATTCAGCACAAACAAGCATTCTAATTTAATATGATAGTCTAACCTTATTTTAGTTGCATCACTTTAAAATGTTATTTTTATATTTACTTTTTGGAAAATATTTGTAGCCGCATTGCAATTCAGGTTGTTATTAATATATATAACTATATGACTATAGCCTTTAGTCTTTGTTATCTGCCTTATACCTAAAATTTACCCCCACGGTACTTTTTACCCCGAACGGTACAAGAAATATTTTTAGATAGAAAACAATGACAACAAAACATTTATAGTTTTAAGTGGTATCAGAGTGCTCACAAAGAAAATAGCTATATAAAGGTCCTTACTTGACTTAACCATGATGAGCACATTCAGAAAGAAACTAAAATGTCCGGCGATGTTTTTTTACTTTTTGCCAAATTAATAGAACTATTACATGTGCGCTTTTACCTAATGTCTGGCAGCGACTGCCTATGTGGCGAAAATTACCCCACGCAAAGTTCATTCATTGCATGTACGTTCTTTTTTTTTTCCTTTTATACTTCGAGATATTAAAGATGGCACTTCTTACCCGCGGCACTTTTTACCCCACCCAACCCTACTACAAAATCAAATAAATTCAAAGATTCAAAAATTCGTATAGAAAATGTAAGAATGTCCTAAAAACAAAAGTTTATAAAAGTCTTAATGCTACGAAATAAATCCTTGTCCAATAATATACATTAAAGTGTTAATCAACCCAAAAAAAAAAAAAACAACTAAATTTATCCTAGTGTCTATAATAATCTGGTCCCATACAGAAGAAGATAGAACCTTGCGGAATAATTTATATTTCAACCAAAAAATAACCCCGTTCTTCCGAGCTATATAAAATCAAATCAACGACCTACACTTGTTATTATCGGTAAAAAAAATATACCGCTATAAATATATACTGTAGAATAAATGTATCTGATATATAAAAAAAAAACCTAAACGTTTTACAATAAGAAAAAACAACAATTTCATCGTGTTAACCCAAAGATCCAATTTCATTTTCTGTATTTTCCTGTAATGGGGGTATGAAACAGGAGAAACAACAAGAATCCAATACAAATTGAAACAACACCCCCACAACCATTAAACCCTACAGCTATAACCTACATATAGAAATATTAAATTGACAGTTCTAATAAATTGCTTAAACGCCACTATAAGAATCTTTTGACGACGACAACGACACAAAAACGACAACGCATGGAATAACGAGTGGGCATCAATACACGTTTCAGATTATTAATATGCAGATTTTGTCTTTATCTCAAAGTCTGATTTCAACAAGATTATGATTAATCATCACACACACAACAGCACTGTAACCACTATAGATCCAGTTAGATAGATAGGCCTATAAGGTCTACATACATATATATATATAAAAGAGCACACAGTAAGTTGCAATTCCAGGTGCAGAATGCTGCATATTACAGCACGAAGTTTTTATTAATAGGCGTAGGCGGGCCTGGGAAAGGTAGAAACTGTGCAAAAACCAGATTTCCAGATCTGAAGGTGTTCAAGGTGAATTGCATTGATTCAAGATTTTATATATACATACCTACTATGTACTAAATAAATGTGGATAACTGTTTTAAGTAAGTGGCGGTATCCACCTTCGCCCGGATATATACTTTGATTTAATCAAACTGTGCGGGAAGAGATAATTGATGTCCGTTTTGACTAAGTTTGATATTTATTAACTGGACCTGTTTCCTTGCTTCATTACAATCTCTTAGCCTTAGCCAAGTTACAAATCTTCTCTTAATGACTGAAAGTACCTTGGAAGAATTGGCACTGACTAATCATTTTCAGTGATATCACTCAACGTTGCATGTACGCAGATCTGCATAAAACTGCAAATGCAGACATTTTCTGCTTTGTCAATTTCAATTTATCACTTGCTCGTTTTTTTGTTTTTTTTTTTTGTTTTTTTTTTACATTCACCGCCTGATTGCTCTTCCAAAGGTCGCTCGATCTGTACAACGATGATCAGTCTTGGAAGTGTTACGTGACATAGTCGACAGTAACTTGTCTGCAACCATTACATCACCATCCATCCGTTCGTTGGTCTTGGGCTAAGGTACAGAAATCTGTCATGAAATAAAACCAAAAGTGAAAAATTCTTATGTAAGATCGAGCTGGTGATTACTAGATCACAAACAAACAAACAAACAAATAAAAAAAAATCTACATAAAATCAGTGCTTGCCCCCCTGGATGAAAGATAAATTTATGGACAACGATTAAGGCGCTGCTGCTGCTGCTGCTGATGTTGCGATACAAGGAATTATCTTAACTGCGCTAAAACAACGTCAGTAATGATACCATAGCGCAATGCAAGTGCGTTCGACTTTGATTCGTACCGAAAGTTGACGGTGGTGTAGTAGACTCAATAGATAACCGCAAAAGATCAGACCAATTGGAAGGTTCCTCCAACTTTACGGACGACTCACACAGTATGCGGACAAAGCTCCTTGCCTCTAGTATAATGTTTATGTCAACATTCTTGTATCGTTTCGTATCTTGGAAATGGGCAATTAGCAATTTTCCGACCGACCAGATATCAGCACTCTCCTCCACCCAAAGAGATTCGAGCTGTGTGATTTTGATTAAATTTCCATTATAATTAGTCTACAGCAGCGGTTGCAATCTCACCGCCACCGCACCGCCCTGTGTCCATATCATATGCATATACGCATATATAGATATGTTTATATATTTATATAGAGATGCTATCCACATCTGTCTATCAAGAAGGTGTAGGCGGTATGACTAATTATGTGCTGATTAGTACTAGGGCTCTACCACCAATCAACCGCCATTCATGCATAAGTTATAACTGTTGCAAATTAATCGACTCGAACGTCCCAATCTTAACGCTCTGGTGGTGGTGGTGGAATCGAAGTGATAATATAGTTCCAAGGAAAATCAATGCTTTGACGTCAGAAAAGGCGAGACTTGTATAAATTAATAATAATCAGCCGAAGATTAGCTGTTTATGGGGAATCATTTCATCGTTTATTCCATTTTATGGGATAATTACTGTACAAAACCGATGAGGAATAATTTCACAAAATAGTTCATCCTTGATGGAGCGTGTATTATGCGTGCAGTCAATTTCCGTTCATGATAACTTCGAACCTTATCATTATCACATTAAAAATTTATTCATGAATTCCTTGTTTTTTATAACTCTCCCAAGGCAGCGCTACTTGAATTCGTTTTTGTCTTATCCTGACATGATTTTATATATAGCAAATGAGAAATAATTGGGGAATAAAACCATGGCATGTCCCCAAATGTGTTATCAAAAGTAATTGGAGTAATTTTAACTGAGGTCCTCAAAGTTTAGAGATCATATGGAAGTGATCAAGGCAGAGAATTTTTTAAAGTTTTATGGAAGATAAAGTTTTGAATGGAGCTTCTGTTATATGTGGTGCTGTAGTGAGTCAGCTGTATCCTAAAGTTTGTGGCAGATGGGACAGATGGAAGCGGAGGATACATATAGTGACGATGATGATGATCTTAATGTTGTCTGAGTATGACTATAATAGAGTTTTAGATTTTATAATAATTTTCCCAATGAGGATTATAGCAAGAGAAGTATATACTACAGGGTGGGCCAAAAGTCACCATGGGGTTTAAAAATTAAATTGGTAACATATGGTAGGATGAAAAAAAGGAGGGGTAAGGTGGGGTGGGGAAACAAGCTTACCTATGAAGAACAGACAGTTGGCTATCATGTAAAAAAGGAATGAAGAGAAACGGTCAACAGGGTGTGGAGCAATGTACAAACGAAAAAGTTAGTTATTTTTAAACCCCATGGTGACTTTTGGCCCACCCTGTATAATGATTTTGTTTCGAAGTTAATGAACAATTTTCAAATTTAAAACTAACACATTTCGCGAGGAGATAGAAAGAAATATGATGGCTATCAATCATCGAAAAGAGAATGTAAGAGGTCCGCCACGCTCGTATCTTATAGAAATTTTACTAAACAACTGATAAATGAAGAAAACAAATAGACCTATGCAATCTCTTCCTTCATGTACATGCCCTTCAAGAGACTGACGCCATCTTCACGTGTTTCAGGGAATAGATCTTTAGAATCCTATTTGAAGCTCTCTTCTCCGAATGTTAAAAGGTCCTGTTGGATCGAGATCTAGTAAGATTTGTCTTCCTTGCTCATAATATTTTTCAGATTTGTTGGTAGATGACGTATAGAGGTGAGATAGATGCGCGCTCCGTACTAAATTACTTTTAGCAAATACCTTCCATTTATTGTAGTGTCCTTTGTTAAACACATTTTCGAGTTGAAAACTTGGATGCAAACATTCAGATGTGTGTCAATTATCATCCTTAGAGAGAGTCAGAATTCAAGAATATTAAGATGGTTGTTTACTATGAGAAGAAAAAAGGATAATATCGCAGTGGACGGTGAAACCATTCAGCTATCCATATAGGTTAAGTTATCTCAGGCTAATTCTAGATAGAAAACTGAGGTGGAAGATTCACGGGATAAGAACTTTTGGAAAGATTTGCGGTCTACGGCAAAATATGTAGGTTCACATTGTCTCGGTGGTCTAGTGGAAAAGGACAGAGTTTATAAACTCTTATTTTGTCCTGAATAGGTTACGAAGACAGGAGGTATGCATAGGTAGAATAGTTGCTTTAAACACTACATATGGTGCAGCTCTACAACTTTCTACTACCTCTTTCTACTACCTACTATTAAATCTCACAATTTTGAAGGAAGCAATAAGAACTAGTTCAAGAATCATAGCAACGCAACTATATTCTGGGACAGAAGGGACCAAGGAGACACTTAAAATGCTGCGCTGCTTACTCTTTGAGATCATGAAAAAATTTCGTTGGGCAGCGAAAAAAAGTTAAGGAGTCTGCATATCGTAAGATACATAGACTGCTTGTGTGTCAAAGAAGTTGTTGTTGTTGTTGTTATACCCTAGATCTCACAACAAGCGACTATTAATTATTTTACCCTTTTTTGGTCACACTGGGCTTAAATTGATCCGATCGGTTTTTAAACGGTTGCCGTACGAATAGTATTCATCCAATTTGAACATTCTATGAACATTATAGAATATGAAAGAACTACGTTTACGTAGAAAACAAATCATGCGAGTGTAAGTTTCTAAAAACTGCATTTCTTCTCTTAAAAAAAAAAAAATAAATAAAAAAAAAAAAAACGGGTCAATTTGACCCACAGTGTGCAAGTTGGGTTACGAAGTTGAAGGAACAGCTGGTTGAAAAGACTTTGGATGATGATGACGATACTCAAACTGTGGTGATGTCATAATTAAGAGAGTAGGTAGGAGACATGTATGACATCGGAATCAAGAAACTCCTACCCAAATACATTTAAGTCCATAGTGACTGTTCAAAAATAAATGCAGGTTCCAAATTTAGCGCTATGTTCTTCTACATAAGTTAACTGAAGTAATGGATCGCACACAGGTTAAACAATAGAACTGCCTTTACCGAGCTGGGCGGGGTAATCAGAGTAAAAAGAGTCCACAGGAGCACTCCTCAGTATTCTATCACCTTTGTTTTGGGTGCTCATTATGGATGATCTTCTACTTACACTTAACCGGATGGGATACAAAGCAAACGCAAACGACCTGGTGATCTTGGCCACCGGTAGCTACGAATCTAAGCTCCCGGGACTGACGTAGAACGCAATCCGACTATTCACAGACGGGGCTACGGATTTGGAGTTCGCCAACCATTGCAAGATATTGGAGAAAATCCAGAGATTGTGCCTGTTTTGTGTAAGCGGCGCTCTCAAATCAACCAGCTCTGGGGCTCTTGAGGTTATCCTCAACATACAACCCATGCATATACATGTCAAGAAGGGGGCGTCAATTGTTGCTCTAGGGCTGCATCTCAGTCAGAGCTGGACTCATACCGGTACAAGAGTCACACATAAATCCATCTTTGAATTCGTGTAGTCCATCGTACCTGACATTGACAGGAACAGCGATCACCTCGTCGAGACTATGCTGAAAAGCAATTCTAAAACAAAAATTCCAGATAGGACAGAATGGGATTTACATTCCGTGCTTCAACCATTAACAAACCCTATCATATATACAGACGGCTCCAAATCGGAAGAAAACACCGGAGCAAGCATTTTCTATGAGCAGCCTCATGTGGAAATTTCCATACACCTTGAAGGCTATGTCACGGTTTTCCAGGCCAAGGGCACCCGTGAAACGGGAAGGCATCTCTTTAAATCAGACACTGAGAATAAGGAGATTGCATTCTGCTCGGACAGCCAGGCAGCTGTCAAGGCCTTGTCAAAACCGTTTATAAACTCCAAATTTGTACTGGAACGTAAATCCACTTTGAAAAACAGGGTACTGGTAGTTTGCGTGCCAGGTCACAGCGATATTTGCGGAAATGAAAAGGCGGATAAACTTGCTCGTCTTGGTGCAACCTGGGAGGCATCCACCTCCACAATTGAGATCGCACCAAAACACCTTATTTGTAATATCTCGATTACGGCCGACTGCCAACACAGTCGCCTTTGGTTAGATGATCCTTAACGTCGAACTACAAAGGAGCTATGGGATAGACCTAACCCAAATGAAACGAAAAAGCTATTGGGGCTAAACAAGCCAACCCTGAGAACCCTTATGTCAGTTCTCACTGGGCACTCTCGTTTAAGAGGTAACCTACACAGGATATGGATTGTTGTTGACCCTTTATGTAGGGGATACGGAGAGAAGCCCGAAACAGTGACTCACTTCCTTTGTCACTGTCCATCTCTCTCGGGAAAGCGTTACAGATTCCTTGGCTTACACCTCCTGAACGAGCGGCACGAAGCCGGCAAGGAAGGCTGGGAGCCCATACTTAAATTCGTAAGAGCGTCATAGGTGCAATTGCTCATAAGCCTAGAGTGTGAACTATGGGTCTTTTATGGCCTACGTTCCAGAGCCAATCAATCAAATATACCTCGTATTTTATAAATAACTGTGCATGTATTTAACCTATCGGGGAGACCTTGCCTTAAGAGGCTATCGTTTAAACCCTATGTATCAAGAAAAAAAAATAAGAGAAAATTACGTAACTTTTCCTTCCTGGTCTGTAAAGTATGACCGAAATTTCACAAGTTGACAAAATTTTCGAAGCAAGATTTATTACATTCATTTAAAATCAAACTCCAGATAAAAATTTTTTGTAACCTTAGAATCGTCAATGATACTACAAAAGAGAATATTTCTTGTGCCTAAATTTGTTGACATGACGTAGTCATAATTTTTGAAGATCAAACTTTTTAATGTTCATACTTTTCCATACTTTTTGGAGTACAACATTATTCTGATATTGAACACGATCTATACAGAGACTTTGACCTCTGAGAAATAAAGATCGGAAATAGAAAATATCTTACCGCATTTCTTAACCGTTATAAAATGTAGCTAAGTTTTTTTTGGAACTAACTGATTCTAAAAACGTCTAGAAAATTACTTACCTAATTAATTTTATAAAAACAAAAAAAAAATATGTTTTTCTGCTAAACCTCAAAAAACGAAGAGAAAGTTGACCAGTTTATGGTGCAAGCATGATTTGCTACTATTTGCTGTTAATAATTTATAACTCATTACAAAAAAACAAAAAGTGCAAAGCTGTCCAAATATACAAAATGAAATTACTTAAGAAACATGGGATTAAAGTTGTTTAAGCAAACATGAATAAAGTTTTTTTCCTTTTCTTAACGTCTAAGATGGACAATAAGGAGCTTAACAAACACTCAGAAAAACAAATCTTCTTGTTACTAAATCTGTCTCGTGCGTGTTGTTATTATGAAACAACTTCCTAAAACTTTTAGTGAAAGCAAAAAAAAAAAAACTTCGCCAATTTTCACTAAATGTTGAACGTACAGGTAATCGTCTAAAAGCCTCTAATGACCTTGAACATAGTTCAATTCCTTGTGCTTACGGTGTGGGAAAAAACGAAAGTGACTTCGATCTGCTTAACTTCCAGACGACAATGTAATTACATACTTCCACACATAGCGAAACATTGTTACAACAGCAGCATCAAAATCGATAATCGCTTTGTAGACAATTTCACTTTTTCGTAAGAACTTATGACTTAATTCCATACTGCGATTCGATTTGAAAATGATTTTAAAATACACAAAAAATATAAAATGGAAATCATGGGACTTAGAAGGTTCAGGTAATTTCATAAATTAATCTGTTAAAAGCCATTTTCGAGACCAACTGTGTTGAAAATGCAACACAATTTCTTGATGTTGATTTATTTTTAAATGGATTCTCTAATGTTGCGTCGTTGGTACAGCAGGCAGTTAAAACAAAAAAAAAACAAAAAAAAAAGAACAACAAGAAGAGCAAGGTGCTAACCGTAAAAACCAGATTTCGACATATAGATACCTATGTATTGTATATAACCGCAAAAACTAAGAAGCCTAACAGAAACTGGCAAGTAGTCAGGTAGATATGGGAAGGCGATCAAAATATCCACCACCGCGCGCACCTATACAATCAGCGACTGGATAGGAACCAGTTTCGGCAAGGGAACTTTGATCAATCTAGTTGAATGCATCTTCAAGAATATAAAACTACGAACAAAGACTCGGGGAGTGTTTATAACGCAATCGAACCAAGGAAGAATAGGGTGGACACGATTCGATGTTACCACAATAAAAGCAAATCCCCGCACCCAAACTACTTATTAGGACTATGGAAGTAGTGTAGGGTCTCAGTATTCCCTGCTATCCGCGATCATCCTGGTATAGTCTGAACTGTGAGTGAATATATCTCGATCTAAAACCTCCAGCTGTGTTTACATCATTCCACAACAAAACGATTCTTAGCTCTACTGCAATTGCTTGCACTGCTGTTACTTTTCCTGATCTTAAATTTGCTGTAGGAAGATTTGCGACGATCGTCGATAGATCGCAGCCGCCGCTGTGGACAGACTTACAGATGACGAGGGCAAGATGCTTCTGCTATGAAACTTTAAGGTGCCGCGCCAAGCTGCGTCATGATCTCACTCATATATAGATTGATGAAGACCGCTTTAAATTAAGTGGCCGCTAGATAATTTGTTCATGCAAAGCAATCGAACAGGATCTCTTCAACAAGCGCATCAAGTCTCTACGAAGTGCGAACATGAACTCGGTTAAGCGATCTTCGGCGTCAACGTAGATGAATGGATTACGTGATGAGTGCGATTGTTTTATTGCTGTTTTTTTTTCTGTTTTTTTTTTTTTTGCTCGAGTCACCAAATGGATAAAGAAAATGAGTTTTTCGAACGCGCTTATATATATAGAGAGAGAGCAGCCATAAACGATGATACCATGATACCTGAACCTCTACGATGCTGAGAGTTGATTAAAACGTTAAGTGGATAGTGTGGCTTTCGTGCGGTGCTGGTATCATCCCACAAGCGCAAAAGAAGAGATGAATTTCGTAAAAAGCTCCTTCAAGGCATATACATACCATAAATTTTCTAGTTGAATGAATCTTGGGAAATTTTCGATCGAGCCTTCGACAAAGTTTTTTATGAGTGAACAACCGCTGATCTTTGGTTATAAGATCGTGAATAACACTTGAGAAAAATACTAGCGTTGTTGGAGAGAATTTCGGAATTTATGGTGCACTCTGTGGTGTATATCTACTGATAGATTATTGTTGTTGTTGTTGGAATAAGTGAATGAATAGTGAATAGAATTTCCTTTGCGGCTACTTATAAATAAAAAATTGGTTATAAGAAATTTTCTATATGTTGCGAACGCTTTGTCAATCAGTCTTTTGTATATTCATAGCGAAAATTGCAACTACAAATCACCATGTATACGTATTTAGGTATGATTTTGGAAATGAGGTTGGTTTGAACAGAGTTGTTGTAAATTGAGGTAAGATATTAGAATTAGAAATATAAAAGGAGGCTAAACAAAAAAAGAGTTATTTTACTCATATTCATTAGAATTGAAAGTAGGTTAGGACCGGTTCTAGCATGCTCTGTCTCTAGAGAAATATGCTTTACGTCAAAAGATGGCAGCACTATAACCAGGCTTAAAACGACATGCTTTCCTTATTAATGAAACCTCAATAGATTACCTTAGCGGAGCTCATTGAATTTTGAAATTCAAACAAAGGGCACCAGTTGGATAAAAGACTGTAGAAACACTGAGCTTTGTTTGTATATTGAGGCAGGTTACGTCTGGAGTGGAGAGACGCAAACATATTATAAATATTTCTCAAACAAAAGCACATGAAAGTAAATTTTCCAAATACGTTGTGTTCGCCATAATCACTTAGTCTGTATAAATTTACATTGCAAACAGAATTATTCGATTTCAATATATGGGTCTCATACATCAATTTATTAGGTTTGGATAACAGTTCTATCTATATCTAACCATCCGGAAAAAAACATGAACTTGATAAACGTCGACATCATCATTCTCATAGAAAACCAAATTGATCAACGCTTCTGGATGATGAGCGCAACGATCAGTGATGGTCGAAGAAGAATATTTTGAGAAGTTAATGCGGAAAAACTTATCAAATTCAGTTTCAAAACGAAAATGAAACAAGAACAGTTCGATAGAAACGGATAAATTAAGGTACAAAATTGCCGATCAAAAATACCAGGATCTTCATCACCGAACTGTAACATACCATGTATTCACGGAATTACAAAAAACTAACTCTAGATGTAATGCCGAAAAACTACATCCACAAAAAATCAATGATCTACATCTGCTGTCGTCCTTAGACCAATTGAAATCATAAATCAATCTTGACTAATCGTCAGAGTTCAAGTTTCACCGTCACGTATGGTGCATTTGTAGATAATGGGGAAAGATTTTGACGCAATATAAATTGTACATGCATTTCCTCGTCATTAACTAAAAGATTTGCTCTTTCGAGTTCAAATCGGTAATTGCAGTGCCTGTGACAGAGAACAGCACAAAACTCAATACCCGGTATGAAGAAAATTATGCGCGTCAACGTCTCAACACAATAAGAGGAGTCTGCCAAGACTTTTATCAAACTCAAAATTGTTTATCTTTAACTTTACGTTAGTACCGTTCGAAAGATAGATAGATAGACCGGTTTCAAGTACATATTTATTAAATGTTGGCTCCGATGAATACGTGAAGCCCTTAAAATTATCTAATTAACATGAAAATTTGTACTTGATAATGCACATGCATCACCCGCCCATCATATTGATAGAAATTTGCAAGTTCATTATATACAGTCAGTCACCTACTCAACAACGAGTGAAAGAGGACTATGCTTTTCTATAAGTAAACAACTGGATCGCATCTAGAATGAGTTGAGAGTATACACGGCCTACATATATCACAGAAAGGATCACAATAACTGAGCAGCAGAAGAGCTGTAAATTTTATAAGTACGATTCCATAGGAATTAAAGTATTGCAATTATTTATGCTTCAAATCTGATTACTTGAAAAGGAATTGATAATTAATTTGACGATGATGAAAAATAATATGTAATCAAATGCACTTAACTACTTTGGGATTACTTTGGGAATTATTTTCAATATTATTTTAAATAATTAAAAATGTTAGCAATTTAGTTTCATCAGGTCGAGCAGAACGCTGATTTTAGTTTTCCGCCCTAATCAATACGTTAAAAAGATAAGCGGTTTTTACCGATAAAAATAAGATTTGATGAAAGATTAAACTAGCGGTGGATTCAGAATGAAATTTATGAAGTAAATAAGGACGAAAGAAAAATGGATCTTACTATGAATAAAATGAAACATAATGTAAAATTATACAGGTTAAGTAAATGTATCATTATTGTACTGAAATATTGTAAGTAATTAAATGTAATTAAAAGTAATTATGAGGAAATTGAGTTTATTATTTAAACATCATTTTGAAAGTAACACCCAAATTAGTCTTGACCTAGATAATAATTAATTAAAAGTAATTAAGTACGTTGTTGGGTAATTATATTCTATTAGTTTTGATAATTATACAAAAATACTTATCCATTCGAGTCCAAAATAAAGAGTAATCAAATTCAAAAATTTCAAATAACGATTATCGAATAAAACTGCTAATTCCTAATCATAACAGTAATTATTAAAAAAAAAAAAAAAAAAAAACATAATTACGTATATAGTTTTTTACAAGATTTAGAAACTGCGGAATGTTACCTTTTTACATTGATTATTTATATATAGATGTGCCCAGAATCATTGACGTCTTAGAAAGGAGATGTCGCTACTTGTATTTCGCTTGTTATTTCCAGCTTTAAAACTTTTAATAAAAAGATTTTCAATGACTGGATATAATATGCTATTTGGTTTTTAACTATTTTTACTTTATATGCTGGAAAAGTTTTATGTAAAAGTTTTAATCGCATTTTTTTCAAGTAGCGACATCTTCTTTCTAAGACGTCAATGTTTTTGGGCACATCTATATATAAATAATCAATGCTTTTTATTAATTTTGCTACTGACGATGGCAATCGCGCCTACTATTATGCAATTCCACCCAAATTAGCAAAATTAATGGAATTATGAATCATAGAAACGGGAATATCTCAAAAACGGTAGCTTTTAGGTAGGTATATTAATTAAAGGTAACATTCCGGGGTCTCTAAATCTTGTAAAAAAACTGTATAGTTATCATGCATTTTGACAGGAAAGTCGTGAAAATTGAAAAAATTAGGATTTTTCCCCCAATTTTCTGACTTTGACCGGAAGGTGACAGAAAGGCTGATTGGGCATTCATTGGGAAGCTGAGACGGTTTGCTATCATCTGAGATGAATCCCACTTTGCACTTTGATAGGGTGTATATCAAAAAAGTTACAAGGTGTAAGTGGGAGAAGTACTAAAAACCTTAACCCCCTTACCGCCGAGACTTCGGGTCTTCCCTCCCGACACTTCATCTCATAATTGTTTGCTTGTCTCCACCTCAGTTATCAGACACTTGAGTAATGTGCACCAATTATGAAACACCCTGTATATATATATTAGCTTACAGCACTGTACACCATAAAGGCCAATTGTGATAACTTTAGCACTTTTTCATGATTTTTAAAATTGTTTGAAACGAATATGCCAAAACTATGTGCGTCTTATGACAGTTATATAATTTATTTTACTAAGCATCTGAGCCCGCCAGTATTATATCGATATTCTTAGATAATCAACGAGGACAACATCAAACTGGATTTACTAATATTAATGAAAACTATTTTCTCAACACACTTGACTGAAAAATTCATGTGTCTTTTTTTATATTCATAAAACTTTCACAGGGAGCATATTAAATAGTAAAAACAACTACCTACATATGACTCAGAAGGATACAAAAAGAAAAAAATCTGTACTCGCTCTAGCAAGTAAATAAAATACAATAAGAACACGTGCAGCTAGAAATAACATTTTATAGCTGCCGCCCTAACAGAAAATTTCCAGGTGTAAATAAAACACGTGTTTTGTTGGTTATTTTATGATCTCTACTTTTTTTTTTCTTTTTCCTTTTTTAAAGGTAACATTTATTTGCGGATTTCCCTTGCACACATCTGGTTTACACTCATCTTACTACCGTCCATCGAGGACTGTGTTCTTTATACAGTGGAATGTTTTTAAGCCGTTTGAATTTATGGTTAGCACTTGATGTTTATGGAAATATTTTCATGTTAACATTGTTGAATTTTTATTTTAACACTTTCGACTTTGTTAACAACTTTTTCTGCATAAATTTTATTAATAAGCTATAAAATAAATATAACTGTAGATGGACTGGAATACAGATCCATTGAAAAAATCAAATTTCTATAGAAATTCCAGTGAAAAATTTCAGTATTCAACAAAAAGTAAGAATTTGTTGGCTGTCTCTGTATAAGCATAGTTAGGCTTAAATACTGCTCTTCGGGATTCGTTGATATAAAATATTAATAGCTTCGGCTTTTTTTTTATCTTTTTGAAGTATAATCTGTTCTGATTACGGACGTAAAACAATTTACGTCAAGAAGTGTTCAATTTTTGTGATCCAAAAATTCTAGTTATTATTTTGATAACTAGGTGGCTTTTGAAATATACATATGTATATATGTACCTTTGTTTGCAGGCTGCTTTAAAAGTAACTGAGAAACAATTTATTAAGTATAGTAGGTACCTACCACATACATATGTACCTAGTAAAAATTCTTTTGTGAAATATAAATTCTACAAGTTGAATGATGGAGATGTCAGAGAATTCAGCTAAACTCCGATGGGTGCTTCACGGATAATGCATTTTACGATATATGTATTTAGTGTCCAACTAAATATCATTTAAGATTTTGTGAAGAATTTGTAAAAAAAAAATATACTTATTCGCTTAAATGCTCCACAAATAAGAACCTATTTCACAGTTAAGCGCTATCTAGTTTTGAGTTTAAGAATTAAATTTTTGTGAAAAAATCAGATGTTTTAGCGCAAAATATTCCTTACCATCACTATACCTAAAAATGGGGAAATATTCTATAATTAAAAAGAGAAATTGAATAAAAATCTCGAAGGATTTAGCTAATGAGATGTTTCCAGAATAATTAGAAAAATTTATAGGAATGAAAAAAATATTCGGAAAAATGTAGAAAAAATTTAAACTGAACTAAAGTAAGTACTATACACGAAAAGATTGATTTAGCCTAACAATGCGAGACAAGAAAATGCAACACAAACAATACCTATTGGCCATAGAATGACATATTAATTTCCAACTCAGCTGGAGTTGACTTTGATAAAATGATAAAATAAATAGAACAAAATGATGCAAATTAATCAAGAGTCCAAGCATCTACATTGAAAAAATTTTGCATCTCATTCTAAACAAATTTGAGCCTAACAATGTTTTTAATGCCGACTACAGCAGATTATTTTTTAAAGCATTTGATATTCACCATTACGGCTCAGAAAATCCGAATATAGTATATGTAACCTAAACATCATAGGCACACATGAGAATTTCGTTGAACATGAACAAGTGACTCGATCTTTTGGAAATCTTTTGGCAGAGATACTCAACCAATTTACACTGTATCTGTATCAACTTTAAAACTCATATTTAACTATCATCCAGTTGGTTTTTGTTTTATGGCTACAGATTTTTGTCATCTATTAGAATATTTTGTAGGAACTGATAATACGGGATATGCTTGAAAAGAAAAATAATTCCTGAAAACTGCAACTATATTCAGCATGCAACCCTGAATATTTCCTACAAAACTTATGTTTAAAATGTCCGAAATTTATCATTGCTTAATTTTTTTTACAAGAAACTATTAATTTTTACGACGGTTTCTCGAGAAAAACACATTTCAGTGTTTTCTTTTGTACAAAAATATAAAAGCAACTAAATATTTTCCGTGGGAATTATTGCCTACTAATATGATTTTGGGTCGAAATATCGGGGGCTGTATTTCCAGGGTAGAAGAAAGCATGTTAGTGGCCTTAGTTTCTATGAAAAAAAAAAAAAAAAAAAAAAAAAACGTGTTACGGGGAAGTTTCCAAATAACCCTATATTACAAAATCCTCTAGTATTTATATAATCCCCTTTAATTCTACTAAAATACCACGTAATTCTTAGATTAAGTCGGAAATTTAGAATAAGAGGGAACAAGAATGCAAAAATTTTCTTTTCACGAAAAAAAAACATTCATTTTCTTGCAGCGCGCAAGTAATTTGTATATGTATACAACCCAGTAGGAAAATTTGAGAGTGCTCTTCCCTTTCTACATAGAAGTAATAAAGGAGTACAAAACATTGGTTAGATTTCATTCTAATTTAACACGACGTATAACGACCTCGTTAGATTTCATTCTAATTTAACACGACGTATAACGACCTCATTGGAAAAGAGTAATAAAACATTTACTGGACTGGAATATTTTATTGCTATCCTAGCCCTCTTCAAAGAAGTATAAAGCAAGCATTGCAGATTTTTATTGTAAAATTATTGCTCCTTATGCCACACTCAGTGTGAGGACTCGGATTTCAATGCAATATTTGCCGCTGGGGCTGGAGGAAGAGAACTCCAAAAGGAGCACTTCTGGAGCAGAGATAAGAGAGTGAGATGGGATTGAATTATGCGTAATTCATAAGTTATATATAATTTTTATGCGTCAGCGTCCTATTTTATTCAATGTATGATAGTTATACAGTTCTGAACCCCACGTGTTGTGCTTGTTGTTAAAAAGAAAAACTATTAAAAGCCTGAGAAATAGCAAAATCAGTGAATCTGCATTTTTGTAAATACTTTGCAAGCTAAACGATAATATGAAAATGTAATTTATCTAAAAGTCGCTAAAACAATTTTTTGAATTATAATTTCAATTACAAAATGTTTTTAAAAATTAACTTTTTTCTTAAATGATTTCATTTCAGTAAAAAGGAGAATATACATAAATTGAGCATTGTGAGCTAAAAATAGACCTCCTTATGATCATTCTGAGCTAAATCCGAGAACTCTAATTTTGCTCATTTCGGAGTTCAAAATGAGTGTTCCTCTCTAACAATATGTCTATGTTAAAATGGGTTGGTGTTTGCATGTCCGTCTGTCCGTCCTCATGATAACTCCAGAACGCGTGCACTTAGAGTACACAGAAAGTTGCACACGGCCTTTTTGAAAAATTTATTTATTTAAATTCGAAAATGGGACAAATCGGGTAACTCCTTCACAGGTTTGCCATACAAAAATTATTATTATTATTATTTTTTTTTTTTTTGCATTATATACAGGGTTTTCCAATAAGAGGTGTTATTTTGATATTCAAAAAAAAATGCCATTTTTTGAGATAAATGATCGGATCTTTATTTCATTATAAAGAGGAAGGTATGCCGTTAATAATGGAAAATAACATCAGCCAAATGACCACCACGACCACGCCTACAGGTCGAATTTTTCGGTCCGACAAGGTGCTTCACGACGACCCGAAAATGTTCGAGTTTTACGAATCGTCTCTGCCACATTTTCACCATTTTTATAGTGAATTTTAATAATTTCAATGCATTGTTGAATCGTGTATCGTTCCATTTTTATTAATGGCGTAGTTTCTACTTGTCAAATGTCAAAAATTGACAGCTCCAAAAGTGACATCTACCGAAATAGCGGGCTAATTAAAATAACACCTCTTATTGGAAAACCCTTTATTTGGACACTGCACGAGAACGTCTCGACGTAGAGAGCTGAAAATTTGTATGGAAATAGTAAATTTAATTTCAAAAATGGATCAGATCGAGCAACCCCTTTTCGGTGTTACCATACGAAAATTCAGGTTTTTTACGTATATCATAAAAACCGTCAGTCCTAGACGTTTTTTTATTGTACTAAAAAGTTCTTCAGAATATTAAATTCTATGAAATTTGTTATAACCATTTTTACTGTCCGACGAACCGTTCTAGAAATATATGTGAACAACCACTTCAACAATTAAACTTGCACAGATGGGTGAATATACAAAATTACATATGGGCATTCATCTAGGCTCTAGGGTATCGTAAGAATTGGTTTTAGACAAATTCATTTACTTCAGAATTTTTCAACACAGTAACGGAGGTATACTGCATTTCAGTCATAAAAGATCAGTTATTTTTGCTTCTTTTAAGGCTTAAAGAATTTATTGCGATTGTTTAGTCCTCAAGGGTAAGAGTATAGTTGAAATCACAGATGTGGTAGTATAATAGGATTACACGAATTAACAAACAACGCACCTCAAAAGACATGGAGTTGGGAGAATAAAATTTCTATTTCATAGCTTGGGAAGTAACTCCCAAGGGCTTTATATCTGTCGATGCTAGTCTGATTTACAAACTTCAACTTTGATGATGCAAGTGTAACAAGATTGATATTTGCCAACAGATTCGTGGATGGGATTATCCTGAATATGTGAAATTAGTTTTGTTTTGATATGTCGGGGGTTTTTTTTTAACCTTACAGGTCAGGGATTTGGGAAGGGCTTGTTTCATTAATGCACACTTTTATCTGACGGCTCATAATGGATGTGAGATCGCTTCTACTATTCATAAATATAATTATGAAAGTTTCATAGCAGAAAAGAGTAAAATAAGTTTAGTACAATGAAAAAACTTCTTTGCGATAATATGATAAGAGAAAATGATAAAGGGATAGTAATATGGGAGGGAATTTGTGGGTTTGAAGTAGAATCTGTAGGTGCAAAAGTACGTGGTAAAAGAAGCATAGAGAGGTAGGAACAGTAAATTTAGCTTACTTTTTCTATTCCTGTTCTTGTCTAATTCTCTCGAAAAAACTCATTTCTAGGAAAGTAATCTGGGAGTTACACGTAATAGTATAGCTTGCCAGCAAGCCTCCCTTCCAACGCGATTTTAAATTTGACAGCAGAAGTCAATTCGAGTGATGTCTTATCATCTTGCATGTAAGTTATAAATTTATTAATTTCTCTCAAGCATTTCTTTTCCGCCATCTTGAAAACTGTATAATGTCAAATTACTATTACCTCAGATGCCATGATTTTTCATAATGCAAGTTCGCTGCACTGACATATATATAAATGGGCTGCACCCATGATACAAATATTAACAAGGTATGGCCGGAAAATCTGTCAATTGATTGCTTGCCTCCTTTGGCGACAAATGTCAGAAATTTGTTCGTCTCAATTTCAATCGTCCTTTCACAGTGAAAAAAATTTTCTATTTTTAAATTTCTTTGCTTTCCCACTAGCACATAATTACTTTTCCCGAAGTGATTTAAACGAAGAAACTAATATTTTGTTAATTATTTTAATATAATCAAAACGTATTTCAGTCAATAAAATACGAAAAACTCAAAACAAATTCGCTGGAAATGACAGTAGGCACCTCATGACGTAGCAACACAAAAAATTTCTCTCGAATCGGCCATACCTTCTTATCTTTGTATCATGGGCTGCACCAATTTGGATTTCAGAAAGTATGCTCTCACTGTCAATGCTACCAACTGTCGTAAACTGACGTTATATTTAAATTATTTGGGAATTTACGTATATGCATGTCAGTGGGATTTACCGAATTTACCACAAAGGTATTTGGGACTATTTGTATCGCTAACTTTTAGTTATGAGTCGAAGGAAGTGTTTTTTACAAGGATTTTTACCAGCAATTTATCGTTCCTAATCGTTACAGTTCAGTGGGAAAGTATGCTCTCACAGAAAGAGACAGGAATATGAAAGTGGTGCCATTTGCTTTCATGCATTTTTGGTTCAACAAGCAGTCCATTTATATACATACATGTCAGTGGTTCGCTGAAAGCTGAGCTGCCTGTATGGCAGTTGATATTACACTTGCAAGAAGTATGACAAATATGCAAGTTGCATGTAAGTTGTATTATATTTTGTGTAACCCCGGGTAATATAACTGAGCTGTAAAACAAATTAGAAATAGGGGGAGGGGGGCATAAATCGAAATTGAATTTATCTAACGTTTTCATCCCTATTTTTCAAATATAATTGATGAATTTTCACCTCAGAAAACTCTACTGAGCCGTAAATAATTATAAAACGAGACGGAAAAATACGTAAGTTGAAATTTCAACATCTTAATCTTCTCTCAAAAAAAATATGAGAATGTGAGAAAGGTTAAGGCACCGAAGGTATACCTAACTGCCGAGTGTTTTTCTATATTATCGCATTATTCATGTAATTATTTAGGAAATGAAAAATAATAATAAAAAAAAAATAGAAATAGTAAAAATATCAAATCAATTAAGAGAGTGCTTTGTGAGCATTCGTAGATTTTCTGTGTTAAGCTAATTAGTCGTAGGATTTCCACGCTTGGGAACGATGTCCCAAAAAAAAATGCTAGATACTTTGTTCAGACATGAACTGAGATCACTTAAAGAGTTCTTTTTTTGCACCTCAATTTTAGCTAAATCATTTTATTTGTTATTCTAAAAAGTAACCAAAAAAAAAAAATTGAAATTGTTGGGTTACGTTTTTATACTTGAGAAATAGCAAAATAAATCCCCACTGTCTGTCACTCTTCTTCTCTACTTAATACTATCGCATACACGATTCATTCCAACATAGATTCTTACATATAAACTTTCTCAACAAAATTTGAATTAAATCGATTTTTATATTGCTTAAAGTTTTAAATCACCCACAAAAGTGAGAAATATGGCAGAAAAGTTGAAAAATGCTTTTGTGTTTTTCATTACTTTTCTTTTTTGATGTGTTTATCTGATGGCAACTTTTGGGAATAAGTTTTGATTGATGGATGGATGTTTCAGGCAATAAACAAAAACAAAAATATATTTATTAAATGTAGAAATGGATATCTGTTCGATTTGGATATTTCGAAAAATGAATATATTCCAAAATGATGAAACACGAGGTGCATTAAAGTTTAGAAAATTTAGTGTTGGTGCAGAGATGTTATGTCATTAAAGCAGTTGCTCGCCATACTAAGTGCATGCTACAGAAGTCTCGAGACAAATTCCGTATTTTATAGAGGCTACAATCTTTTTAGAGACCGTTTTTAGTACTTTCTCTAAAATTACCATTTTAAAGTGTTTTTATATTAGGTGGCCATAAGAGCTGCTACCCAACCACATGCTCTTGTGTTCTATCCGATATTTCATTTAAAGGCTGCCTTAACTCTAGTGGATTTTTTCAGTATGGAAATTTAAAATATTTCATTCTCAACACTTTTAATTGTCGAAAAATAGTTTCTTGACAATAAAAAAAAAATGGTTCAGGATCAAGAAAGTTGGATTTGATACCTTCGTTTTGTTATATTGAGCCCAATTTCCTCAATTTATAATTAATGATTTTATAATTGTGCACCACCATACCATTTTTACAATTTTGCGTTTAATTTTTGTTCAATTCTTACAGAACCATATCGGGGATAAAAGAGTAGTTGCAAAATTATTAGCATACAATAGTCTCGTACTTTGGGTGCCAGGTCACAGCAACATTAACGGGAATGGCAAATGAAAAAGCGGACGAACTTGGAGGAGCCTCGGAGATATCATCCTCCACAATTGGGATCTCACCAAAACACCTTATTTCTAATATCTCGGCTTCGGTCGACCGCCAACACAGTCGCCTATGGTTAGATGAATACTTCAGGTTGAACTACAAATGAACTGTGGGGCGGACCCAATTCTAAAGAAACGAAAAAGTTAAACAAGCCAACCCTGAGAATCCTCATGTCAGTTCTCACTGAGCATTCTCGTCTCACGGGTCACCTACACAGGATGGGGCTTGTTGCTGACCTATATGTAAAGGATATGGAGAGGAACACAAGACAGACCAGCTCTCTCGGGAAAGCGTTACAGATTTCTTGGCTCACACCGCCTGGACGAGCTGCACTAAGCCGAAAAGGAGAGCTGGGAGCCAATACTTTAATTCGTAAGAGCGTCCGGTTGGGAGCAATTGCTCATAAATCTGGAGGACAAACAATGGGCCTTTTATGGATTACGTTCCAGAACGTCCCAGAATTTTATTTACCTTTATTTCTAGCCATCATAGAATTCAGCACATGCAATTGCGGATCCCATTAACGCCAAGATTATAAGCGAAAAAATTATAATTTAAAGTTAATATCAACTATACCAAGGACGTCTGGTATGAATACCCAACAATAGATACGTGTAGGCTTATCATTCCAAAAATAAACAAAATTTTACCTCACATGCGGTTCAAGTTTTAGCTATAATTACATCTGCTATGTTTTATTACGAGTACTATGAGGGGTTCCGCAAGGATCTGTTGTTGGGCCTTTACTGTTTTCGCTACACATGAAGCTTCTTGTTTTTTTTGGATTACGTAGTCAAGTCTCAATTGATGTCGTATGGTTCAATATAAAAGCTTGAGATAAAAAGAAGGGAAATTGGATTCGGAGTTAAGATGAGAGTTACAGACATATCGGTGAATGTTATGGTTGAAAAATAAGCATGGAAATAATAGAACGAAAGGCAGTTACTATTACGTATAAATAATGAAAGCTATCGTTACATATTCAGAAAACTTAAAAGATCTTTTGACTACGTTACAACAGAGAAGACGTATAATCAGTCTTAGTCTTAGTCTTAGATTACTGGCTATTTCGATGCTAAGGCAAAGAGAGAATTAGGAATCGAAATTGGGTGAATTACCTAATGATATGAGAAAACCTTTAAGTTTTTGAAGCAACTTTCTTCCCGCCTCAAGTGGTTTTGTTGTTCAATGAAACAGACATTTATGTCTCAGATTAACAGTCAAAACTGCTGCTATCTTCCTCAGAACTATATGAATATGATTGGAAGTGGTAGAAAATATAATACCGAACATTGAGCGACATCGGCATTAACGTGCTAAGGATCAGATGTGATGTGAGGTGAAAATTCAAAGTTTAATACTAACCTTCCCGAAAATATATAGAGACATCTGAGATATATTTGTGTGGAACAGTCTTGCAAAAAAATATAATTGCTGACTCAACTGACTTAAATCAAGGGTTTGAATGATCATCACAACGAAAACGTTTACGGTCCTTTTATGGATAATAATTTTACAGAAATTTTAAACGCTCATGATCCTTGTGAAAGCTCTGCTTGGAAATGATTTTAAAATTAGACTTATTCCAAAAGGCTTTTTCAGCTCTAATGACTATATAAACAGTAGAAATCTCTTCTCTAACCTTTAAAAACAGTTGTAATCAAAGCATTGCGAACTATTTATAAGAACATAAACTAACCATGGTCTACTTTTTTTCTGAAGCATTTAATAAGGTTAGTCAAAGGCTTCTACTAATTAAACTTGATTAATATTTACGTGAGGGTAACAGGGATCCAGTTTTGGACCACTACTATTCTTTTATTTATTTTTTTATTTATTTACTTATTTCATAGTTAAATTATGTTATAAAAGCAATAGGCTAAGTGGACAAATATTTTGCTAACATTCTCTGAACTTTCTGACTGATGTTATAAGACGGTTAGAAATAAGATAAGACATTTTGGGCTAAAATAAAAAATGATAGGAAAATTTTTTAAAACTTGATTACTAATTTTCAAACAGCAGGGTTATAGGGAGTAATTTAATGTATATTATTGAACGAAACTTTAACTACGTTCATATGATGCATAGGCAGCAAGGTACAGTGTGATTCATTCAAAAATACCGCAACATTTTAAAGTGAGAGGTTATCTCGAAAAGTATGTGTTAGATTCAAAAAAAATGCCTACTAGAATTTTTTTTTAAGCATATTAATTATATAAATAATCTCGTAGTATGAAGAAGCAAATGTGTCAGACCTGGAAATTTCAAATATTCTAATCAAAACTGGTTAATTTCAAATAATAATAGTAGTCTCACATAAGTTCATATAATATCCATGGAAACCTTTACATAAACTGTCCTCCGCACATTAAAAATTCCTTGATGTAGGCGTTATCGCTTTCAATTGAAATCGCCGTAGTAATGGCAATCGATTTTATTCCCATCAACGAACTACCTCTAATATCTATTTATCGGATAATAAAATTTTACCTTGACGTGTGATGGAACGTGTGTCGTAAATGGGTCAATTACGGAATCCCAAAAATATCAGTTGTCAAAAGAATTTTATCGATGGAGTTTTGGTGAATCAACAAGCCCAACAACAACAACTTACCTGAAAAGATAGAAAAGTAAATTTAGATAAAATTGTACATACACACGATAAAAAAGATTAGGATAGAACCATGAATGAGGTTATTAATAAAAAGATAAAATTTGATATTTTTTTGTAATTTTTGCATTTGTTTATATTTTGGTTTATTGTGATCTAATAAAACTAACTCCGATTGTAAATGCAGCAAACGTTATATAAGGTTAACGCAGTTCAAGTGTTAAATTTATGCTTGTGTGACGATTCAATGCCATACAAATGTCGTTGCCGTCATAATGTAGCCCCATAGACAAGAATTTCTTCTTAATCCGATTAAAACTCTTTGGAAATATTTATGTCCATTTAATTGGAAAGAAAAAAACTGACACAAATATTTTCAAATCGATTTCACTGACATATTGAAATTTCAATAAGTTGAAGTTATTGATTCAAATTTATTGGGAATAATATGGTTGGAATTTAGCTATGTTAATTTATAAAAAAAAAAATTAATTTTTATAATATGCAGTAACAGCAAAAGAGCCAGTCATTAGCGCAGAGCGCATACCGGCCGGGATCTATGGACAAAGATACTTTTCCATTCGAGATACTAATTTGCTTTCTAGGTCATCGTGGATCCTCAATTGTTCGATTCAGGCAGTCATATACATAGGGTGCTCGGAAAATAAATAGGATAAAGTAAGCCAATTGATTTTCCTTGGGTTGTTATGATTACAGTTTATTCTAACTCCACTACACCTCCCCAAAAATGTGTCGCTTGTAAGGTAGGATTAAGAAGGTTTAGAGATTTTTTGTATGTTATTAATCACCCTATAACTACTGAATGATACACAGTATGTTTATGTGCTTAAGAAAAGTTGCAAAAAATAGAAAGGGTTGCATTTTGAATACAGAGACGATTTTGCTAACGATTTTTTTTTAAATAAAAAAATAAAAAATAGTATCTAAATGAAAAAAATTTATTAAAATTCCGAAATTCTGACTTTGTCGAGGTATAGCTTCGGATTAACAGGGTGAATCGTGCAGGGTGATTCATAAAATATGAAGAAAAATTTTTTAATTCCTCCCTCCAATTACCGAAATGACACTTCAGGATCCTCGATGTTAGAAAAAAAAATCGAACACATGAGACAAGATATTTCGAGAGCTTATTTCGTGCTTAGGTTGCATATTGAAGAAATTCTCTCAGATATTGTATTCCATAAAATTTACAAGTAGTCCTCTGTGCTTAAGATGGGTATAGTGAGATAGTACGATATATGAAAAATGGTTGAACCTGTGAAGTTCAATTGTGTATAGAATACAACTGTTTACAGTATCTTCTGTCCTCTCGAGGAAACTGTGATCAAGTGTTGAATATAACATGACAACGACGGTAAAATAAGATAGAATCGATATGTTAGAAATTTTATTCTGTTTCCGAGGAAGGGTATACAAACAAGACTACTAAACCTGGAATAAATTGTACTAATCGCAAACATTTCATTGGCCTAGTATACAAAGCTGATCAAAGAAGATCAGAAGTTAACATCAGTAGAACATTAGAAAATTAGGTGCTAATTAAAGGTTTTTTTAGACGAAATCGTAGGTCATACTAAATTTCTCATTCACAGTTTGTGTAGCATTTTGATTTTTAAGTGTCGATCAGTTTCTCTGTCCGCACGATAACCTCGAGAATGTACCTAGAGTTAACCTAGCTAAAATTTTATACACAGTAATTATATGAAACTCAAAAGCAAAATCAGCCAAATTCTTTGTAATGTTGCCATACAAAAGTTTTGATTTTCTCTATATATTTGGACAAGATTGCTTGAGGAACCGTTGAGTTAGAGAGATGAAATTTTATACACTTTATACTCTCGTAGTAGTTGTATCACAAATAAGTAAATATACAGATGAAGAATGCATATCAGAAAAAATGAAAACCTCATCAACAATTCTTGTAACCAAATTAGTTAGCTACGACGAAAATTGCCTAGTTGACTTTATGCTGATTGACCAGCGCTGTTGTATCAGCAGCTATAGAATCAGCGCTTCACACGTAGGTACTGATTTTACCAGCATCGAGAAAATCAAAGGAATTTAACTTTTGCATCAGCGCTGGTCAATCATCATAATGTCAACTAGGCTTTAATTATACAAACTAATAGCATACAAAGGTTGGGCAAGTAAACCTAAATCAACAACGCTTTTCTTGAATATAAAATCGACGATGCCTCGACCCGATGACCGGAAGCCCACAATTTTTTCTTAGAAATTTACTAGAAATTTCTTCCTTCGAATTTGTATGCATTAGTCGAGACCGACAGCAATGCCTCGCTCCAATATAAAATCAACGATGTCTGGACCTAATGTAGGTAAGCCCTCAATTTTTTCTTAGAATTTATATGCTTTTTTTGTAATGCAGACACCAATTTTTATGAGCGTAGATGCCTAAATATGCAATAAATTTATAGAAAATGTTTTGATAGAGTTTATATTCATTTGGGTGGCCGATTGGAGTTATTTCCAGATACACAATTCTTTCATTTGTGCCATTGTCGTCCTCCAATTGCCAATAAGCATTCATTTCGAAGAAAAAAATTCCAGTAAATTTCTAAGAAAGAATTGAGGCTTTCTAAATCAGTTCGAGGCATCGTCGATTTTATATTCGAGCGAGACGTTGCAAATTTTTTTAATTGACTTCCAACATATATCTGACTTCTGGTTTTCAATTTCCCTATTCGATTCGTTATCTGTATATTTACTTATTTATGGTTGTATCTACAAAATTTGAACATGTACCAAATTGGGCAACTCCTTTGTAAGGTTGTCCATACAAATATTTCGGGATTTGTAGATTTTCCATATTCATATACATACATATAATACTGAAAAAACAGTCAGTCAAAGGTGCTGTCAATGTATACTTAAAACAATTTTTTTCGACTGTAAAAACCTATGAAATAGATAAAAAATAAGTCAAGGATAAAATATGCTTTTTGATCGAAAATTTCTGTCGTGTTGATTTCATCCAACCTTCGAAATAATCCTACAAAGGCATGGGATTTGCTTAAAATTTTTCAAGGATCTCTCTATTGCGAAACCCTTCATTGAAATTTAAAATTATACTTTTTTTACAATGATAAAAGTGTTGTTTTTTATTGTTGTTGAATTCGCAAACCGAAAAAGGTTTGAATTTTCGCTGGTAAGTTCTTTGAATCACAAGGCACAAAAAGCAGCTATCTACACACAAATACACAGAACATTTTGTTAAAAGACTTACATATGTCATATGAACTGTACAGAAGTCCTTAAGGGTTTAACATGAGCGCCTGCAAAGTATGGCTTAATCCCACATCGATTTTCACGCGCGAATTAGTTTCTGAAGCGACAATCAGCGCCGTTAAAAGACATTGCTGGCACGTTTAATACCAGTCAGGCCAGTTGGCGTTCTTACTGGTAGAAGCGAGACCTATCTAAATCTCTGAGCATTTTTTGGATCACGGTACCAAATTGAGTTAGTGCAACTCTACACCAAGACTCGATATTTAACCATGAGTAACGAAAATGATCATCCATACCTTCCTTCCAATCCTATGTCATTGTACGTTCAAGACGACATGCCCTGTGATCATAAGAATAACCGCCTATGTCACACTAGATTCGAAATATCTCTCTCTGCACACATATTGGCCGTCACAGCTACTGCGTTGCTCCCACAAAGGAGACTCACCTTGTTGGGGTGGAAAAATAAGTTTATCCACTGGCATCTGACCCCGTGGTACTAGATTAGACATTACTCAACCTCGGTCAGGTTTCGTAAACTAAGGCCATAAGGTCATGGATACTCCCAGTCGATTTTCTATGCAAAATCTTTTATAAATGGGACTGGTTTCTCCATTCAGGCTTAATCGCGTTAGCACTGCCTGTAAATATACAGCCTTCCATCAGGGACCATTAGTAGATAGGATTCTGAACAGGAGCTAGAGTTTACAGCTTATAATCTTATAGTTGACCATAGTGCGTGCCTTCTCAGTTATTTTACTCTCACAACTCTTAACTGCCTTCAAAATTTTCAACGTGAAAAGAGAAAATCAGAAAAAGTCTATCGAATTGAAAACCAACAGATGTCAGCGTTTCCTAGTTAAAATCTCCACTCTAAACTTCTCAAGCAATGCTTTCGGGCGTTGGACTCGATATGAAATTATCAAATACAAAGTCGAATCCAAGGGTCGAAATAAAAGAAATAAAATTTTCAATCGAAAGTCTTTAAGGGTCAAAATCTTCGAACTAGAATGCAAAATATAAAGGATGTTCCAGACAAAGATGAAAATATTTCATAGATGGAGCGTTGGGGTCCGAGCAAAATTTTTGGTGATGTACGACGCGGGATGGGTCGTTTAGTAGATAGAAAGGGTCAACGATTTTTGTTTCTCTGTTTCGAAGTTATAAGTCTACAAAATACAAATTTCGGAATTTTTGGTTTTTTTTTTAAATCGCCTACCACACGCCTTACACAAATCTTTTTTTCCTTTTTGCCCATACAAGAAACACAAAAAGTTTCATTTTCGGTATAAATTTTAAACTAAAGGTTTTTTTAGACCTCTTAAATTTGATATGAAGAACTAGTATTGAACGAAAATAAACAGCTAAAATTGATAAAAATTTTAAATTGCTGAGAATCATAATAGAGAGGAGAAGTAGGAGAAATCTTATGAGGGTTTGGTATAGCTGAAACCATTATCTATCCAACAAATTTTTTTTTAAAAATATGTATCGCTTAGAAATTATAGGGTGATTCATAAAAAATGAAGGAGAAATCATTAAGCCCACGCATCTTTCAAACTGTTACGATTTATTACCTAGTTTTCTTGTCTCACATAGACTTATTCATAGCTGGCCAGTTGTCACCTATATTCGTAGAATACTCTCAGAGGTACCTACCTATTAGCGAAATTACTAGTCAATCTCTATTGATACCACATATTATGGTATCTGTACTATTATTAATTCTTTCGTAGGTGCTGGGTAGTCTTGCAAACTAAATATATCTACCGTTTTCAATGATTATATGAACGAATTACTTGCGGCCCAAAACACTTTTCACAATATGAAAACTGTTTAATGCAATTATAGACCCCGATATTGCGGCATTTGTGTTTTACAAAAAAGTAATTAATGCAAAAAGAGGGGCTCCTTCATATTTGTAGTCGAGTGTATGTACCTACTTAGAATTTTTCCATACAAAGTATACACAGAGCCCTCATTATTCCTAGAACTAAATGTAAATGCAAAAAGACCACTTGAATCAGAGATTTGCACACACACACAGACACACACTGCAATTGCATACTAACCTGCTTTTTTTAAATGAGCAAAAACAATAAAAAAAAAAACATTTACCAGCAGCCTACTTAACTTCTTCAGACACAGAGAGAACCTTCGTGGGCAGTGTACTTTGTCCAGTAATCATGACAAATTCAAAGCATGCGCAAAATTGTTGTTTTTTTTTTCTTTAATTTGTTTTTATGTTTGATGCAACGAGGAAGAATAATTAGTTGGAGGCCATTAGAAACATAAAAGGCAACAGCCAACTATTGTTAAAGCAATCATTCAACGTGAAACATTCCTATACGAAGTCACAGTCAACTATTGAAATTAGGCAGGCAGGCAGGCAGGCATACAAACAGACAGAGGCTTGGAAGTTAGATAATATTCTATTAGTCATCAACATCATCATCATCATCATTTCTGCGCAGCTCAATCCAATTAAAGATCGCCGCGTCGCCGCACTCCGAATCCAAACAGTTGGCATAATATTTAACAACAATAGACTCGAAATGAGCGATACATTTGGAGTCGTTCATCAAAATTATCAGTAGTAGTTATTGGTTATAGTCTGGCTGGAAGATCGAGTCTTCCATCATTGGTGGAGGAATTCCGGTGATACAAGAAGAACGAAGTCAGACGAAAAAAAAAATATCGCAAAATTAAAATCAACCGAAATTGAAACGATACACAGGCGACCTTGCTCTGCAAATTGGTCTAATTTCTGGAGACACGCAAAGCCATGGATCCCATCTAACCATCCGTGATCCATTGAAATTGAAAAAAAAAAATAAAAAATAAAAAAAATCTGCTTTTTATTGTTGTTATTATAATCCGGGCGTGTGGGTGGCAGCGGCTCGGCGTTTATCTCAACATTTGGCTTATTGATTCATGGAATAATTGGTATTTGGGCATAGTATGGATTTGCGCCAAGGAATTAAAACAAATTTGCAATTTCCTTCGTGGCTTTGATACTGCTGTTGCTGCTGCTATATGTGTTGCCTTGCTCATAAAAACTTCGTTTGGAATTTGTTTGAACGATTTGTGATTGAGGTCATGCTGCCGTTCACTAATAAATCTTTTAATGAGGTGGTCACAAGAACAGTTAGATTAAGCTGTTGATGTTCAATGAATATGAACCACAGAATCGCGTCAATGGAGGATGGATGCTAAAAGAAGTGGTAAAATTCTAAAATATTTATCTTTTGGCATAGGCACTCAAAAGACATTTCCTAACATTACACCGGGCATATACGGTTAAGTAATATGATAGCAAAATGTGGGGGGAAATGTGAAGTGATAAAAGAAAAAGAAAACAAAAAACACGTAAAATATTTGGTGTCAGATAAGCAAGTTCGTGGATATATGTACGTAGGCTGATAATCTGAGTTTGTGTAGGTGGAAGACCAGCTGATATCGCACTGAATTACTCTGTACCCAACGGCAGACACACACACACACATACACATTATTGAGTTTAAGATAAATGATATGAAATAAAACAAAATATGTAACGTACTTGCTGACCTCCATTAAATATGCGACCAGATAGAAGTTGAATGTTATTTTGAATGAAATTTTAAGTGCGGGGATTTCTTTGAATCTTGAAGCACTGCTAAATACTATCAATGACATAATAAAAGAGATACTAATCCTGTTGCTGAAATGGTAACAGCATTTTTACATTAGTAAAACATTATAGTAAGAAATTATGGTTTATGAAGTTCCATTCAAGGCCTATTAGCAACCATTAATTCTGCTTAGAACAGAATTCTGGGGATGATGTGTTCTTACATCATTCAATGGTTCATAGCTGATCTGAAATTGTAGGTCTAATCTTATGACATCTGTCAGGAAATAGATGAATATCACCTTTATGACTCCTGGGGCCGGATTTTGGAACTCGGAGAGTTTGTGAGTTTGGGAAATGAGAATTTTAATTTTCCCCGATTAAAACTCCCAAACTATCGCGATTCTCTAACATACTTGGGGAGTTAAGAAAACTATGAGAAGTATGCGGCGATATTGGTGGACGGATAACTCTGTGGGGGGGGGGGGGGGGGGTCGTAGATCATTGGGGTTTTTCCTACGGATTTAGGGCCTAGAGTACAAAAATTTAGGTGTACAATTTCTGGGGATGGGGGTCGTACCACGTCTTATTAGGGGTTGTCCAAAATACGTCGAGGGAGGAGCGGATAATCGAGTGGTATAGTTTTTTTTTATTATTTTAACGTTATAACTGACTTTTTACCGCCGAAAGACGGATTTTTTGTACTTGGATAATATAAACCCCAGTTCCAATATTTTGCATATATTTCTTCCGTTCTTTGTCCATTAATACTTTGTTGAAAACATTTTTCTCATGGAAAGTGAATTTCCACGACTTACCAGTTCTACATAATGATGAGTTGAAAATATGTCCATTATTGTACCAAAAAACGGTCATTTTTTCATCTTAAGAAGGACTAATTCACTTCTTTTGCGATTTAATCCTACATACAAGTTTTAAAGTGCATATTTATAGCATCTCTTCTGTACTAGAAGACGACCAAATTGACCAATTTCACGTGATTTAAAATTTCTAGCGGTTATCTCGAGACACCAAAATACATATCTCTCTGTAAGTATTGCACGGATTTCCATAATTTATTTTTGTAAACATAGCCAGGATATGCGGTGAGTCTGTACTTTAATTTTAAAATCCTAGGTACGTAGGTACCTTCACAAAACACAACAAAAACAAACAATTCTGTCAGTTGAAAAATATTCCTCTTACTTCTCCACAAATAAAACAAGGCGAGAGTTTTGTCGAGTGGAATAGATCGTAATTCTCAATACAAATTCCCCGAGTTACAGAATTCCGAATGGAGAGTTAACTGTCAAAAGAACTCTCATCTCTATAGCTCCAGAACTGGTCATACAAGTGATTTAAGAAATGTAATAATCAAAGCCTCTTAGTTATCTATAACCTTATTGGGCATAGCGTTCATAGATAGAAAACACCAAGGATATGTAATCCATTAATAGTTGATCTAGAAGAAAATATGTACCTACATAGGTCTTCTTCATTCCATACTGTGGCCCGTACAATGTAGTTTTCCTGAGCCAAAACACAATGCTACGGTCATCGGCATTCATCACCTCAATTTATTTCTATATCTGATAATAGAATAAAATGAAATCTTAGCTGATGAACGCTGATGGCCGTCGCATTGTTTTTCCATCTTTTTCAAGGCTTTCAAAGGGACACAGTGAGAAGGAATATGGTTTTCAAAGAAAGAACTATTTTTTTTTGTATCCTTTGCAGTATGGAGGAAGTATGGAACAAAGATTTGACCAGATATTTCTGAAATTCTTTTTCATATTTATCATTTCAATCTCATTTACAGGAATATATTTCTTTTCTTTTTTATAGATAGGATCGGAAATCGTATTGGATTGGCCAGGGTGCTATGCGTGGAGTATCGAGTATCGACAATCAATGAAAATGAGAAGCAATCAGGCGACATGTAATTTCGAAAGATAATGTTCATAAATATTGATATAGTCAATCCTTATCTAAACTTCCCCGGTTCGTCTAGAGGCAATTTTCGAAACTAATTTTCGAATATTGACGTTTTTCGAAATAAAGTTCGAAAAATTTAATTCGTAATTACTTAAAACGATATAGAATACTACTTAGATATACAGTTTTTGTTTTCTAATTTGATTATACACATATCGTGGTAGAGGGGAGTGGGAATTGGGGACTGTACGAGGTATGATAAAAAAATACAGTGAATGAAAAAAGGTCAAAACTCTAAAACAGACAACGGCAATTCGTTCAAATAGGCAATTGACTGTTCGAGAGGTTAGGGATGGACTGAACATTTCGCATGTATCCGTGCACAGGCCAGAAAAATGGTTCAATGGTTTCCTCTTTTGGCCGAAAAAAAAAATCTTGTCTCTCCACATCCACCGCACTCTCCGGATTTAGTACCATGCGACTTCTGGCTGTTCTAAAACATAAAAATTGCACTAAAAGGAAAACGCTTTTACACCATTTTCGACATTTAGAGGTCCACAACAGAGCAGCTGAATGCCCTTCTAAAAGAAGCCTTCCAGAAATGCATTCAATCATACATTGAAAGAGATTAATTGAAATTTAATGTAAACTTATTAATTTGTTTGTAATAAAACCATTCACCGTATTTTTTGATAACACCTCGTATGTACATAATCATTTGATTTTTAGGTATTTTCGATAGAGTTTGGATTAAATCGTTGCTTTCAATATTTTTGTAGATCCTTATTTGATCCGAAAATTTTTGAACTTTTAAATTTAAGTTTTCGATTTTTTATTTGAACATAATAATTTTCTATTTTTTGATGTAGCGCGACAATTCAAGGGCCAAGATGATTGGTTGAGATACTTATCATTAAATAAAAGTAGAGATTACTCTTTAGGAATTTTTACCGGGGTAAACTTATATTTGTTTCTCCGGTATATAGCAAAAGCTAAAAAATGTTTTTAATTTGTTATTTCATCATACAACCCATTATATTTTTGGTGACAAGTTTCAAGTCTTGGTTTTGACTCATCAACAGGTCCCAAATAGCGAAATTGAGTGACTTGAAAAACAAATGAAAAATAATAAAAATAATAAAGAAAAGAAAAGAAAAAATGAAAAAAATTTGAGAAAAATAGAAAAAAAAATTTATTAAAAAACTTTAAAAAACCAGATTCATTCGAAACGAATCGAATCTGTATACGCCCGCAGTGGTCTGAAAAAAGAAAAAGGAAGAAGAAGCGCAACGCTTCTTTATTCTATTTTTCATTTGTTTTTCAAGTCACTCAATTTCGCTATTTAGGACCTGTTGATAAGTCAAAACCAAGACTTGAAACTTGTCAGCAAAAATTAATGGGTTATGTGATGAAATAACAAATTAAAAACATTTTTTAGCTTTTGCTATATACCGGAGAATCTAAATAAATTCCTTCTTGAACAATTACTTATCATTAAGTCTGGCGGGAAAATATACCAAAATTTAAGAAAAAACCAGGGGCAGAAGGGAGAAAAAACTATGTATTTTTAGAGTATTTTAGTGTTATCCGTCCAAGAGTTTCGCAGCCATTTCGTCATCCGACAAGTTTCTATACCGACTTAGAAAGTAGAATCAGAGAATTTATTGCCTTAACTACTTGGATTTCAGAAAGCGCCTTAAAGTTTGAAAAAAAAAAACTTTCTCCTGCAATAATTACTTCGACAAAAACGTGTTCAATAAGAGCCTCTAGAGGAGATTTTCTTGGTCATTTAGATAACATAGTATCATTAGCCATAGGAAAATTTCATCTTGCATTCAATTGATAACAAAGATGATTCAAGAGGATCGTAGTATACTATGGAAGTGTAATGCGTCCGCATATAATTGATAAGACATTTGCGCATGATTTATGGGTACAAATTTGAACCCTATCATCGCCTTCTATTGATAGATGACAACAAGATTTCTGGGCAAACTAAAGTTATAAGTTCAGTTATAACATTATTATTATTATTACATTTATTTTCGCTCAAGAAGAAGAATGAAATTAAAAAGCTGCTCTCACTTTAGTGATTCACATCTGCACTTCCTATGAGTTTGTGGATTGTAGGATTGAAATCAAAATCTATCATATTGATTAAGTACAAAGAATTCTCTACCCAAAAATCCCAATAAAGGGCAAAAGCAACTAAATACGTGCATCAGGTAGCTTGCGAAAATTAAGAGTAAATACTTACATAGTTCCAGCCTATTTGAAATCGATTTATCCGTAGAAATGTTTCTGACACTGCCTAGGGGTGTCAACAGACAATCATTAAACTTTACGAGTAATGGTGACGATGAATATAGAAATTTAAAGAGTACCTACACAAATTCAAGTTTATCGTGCTCTTTAAAACAAAATTTCACTGGATGATTCTATCATTCTACCTATTCATGCACGAAAAGGGTTATCTAACCCTCATCTTCTTAGAAATTCCCATAAATATAAACTTGAAGAAAATAGGCAAAATTAGGCTATGGGCCCAATCTTAAAAGCTTCTCATCAAACAGACAACATTTCAATTAAAAAGTTTTAATCCATTTTAAAGTGAAACACTGACAGCTCTAGCTATAGCTAGTGGATGAAAATTAATTTCATTTTCATATTTTTTTTTATTTCAATTAAATCCGTGCAATCGACACAGTTTTTGGGCTTTTTGGTATTGAAATCAATCTGTTTGTACGAGAAAAATGTCACGTTTTGGAGTCCGAATACTTCGAACATTATTGCTAAAATATTTTCATAATAATAAATTGGATATACTATGCGTATGTAGATATATTGGTGCAAGGGTTCAATGCTTCGTTGAGGTTGGAATTTAATCAATACGTAGAAGGAGGTACTCGAAAAGTGCTTTCATGCGATAAGAAATTTTTTCCAATAAAATTGAATTGTGTGCAACTTCTTGTGAAAAAAATAAACAATGGCTTGACTGTAGACTATTGTAGTAGGTACACTGTATACAGGTAACAAGTATCATTCAATAATGACTGACATACATACATACATATGCAAACATACTTTACTCGTATTTATGTATATATATTGAACCGACTGTGTTGTGCAAAATAATTGCAACTGAGGTCACCAGGTCTCGTGGCGGATTAAATAATGTGCTAAAATCAATAAAAGAAGAACTTTTAAAACAACTTTGGATTTTTTGTCAAGTGCCTTTTAACAATTCAAAGCAAATAATAAATAAATTCTGATAGCAACACAAACAATTGTATATTTGAAAAAAAAACAAATATGTTCGCCTCTGGGAAAACACTTGCAATAAGTAGTAGATACGAGAAGGAATGCAGCGAACAATAAATATAAGTGGAAGTTTGGTTTTTTTTTTTACTTACTTTAGGACAAGAGATGTCGCTACCGGTTGTATTAAGAATTTATAATTTTACATAAAAAAAAGGCTGCTGGAGTATTCGAGAAAGGTGCCTTAAAGTATGATTTGGATCCTAATATCCTTGATGAGTACTTTACTTCACGTAACATCTTTGGAAATTTGGAAATATTTTTCAATTATATTAGATAGGTAGGTAGTAAGAATTTAAATTGCTGAGATAAGGCCTGGACAAAACTCAGCTTTTAATTGTTCAAAAATTAAGAAAAAATATATTTTTTTTTATATAAAAATTACTGTCCTAGCGTGAATCATAAAACCCGAATGAATTATAAAAATCAAATACAATTTTCGATCGATAGGTGTCGCCTTGGGTGACTGTGATCAACAGCAATCAACTGATTGATATTTAAGGTTGCTGATGCAGACTGAGCACAACAATCGGTCAGTGTTGCAAATTTAGCCACTTTTTAAAGCATTTAGCCCCATTTTTTTACTTTTAGCTATTAGCAGTTTTTCATTACAGGCATTTTTAAGAACTTTCTACCCAGCGCTTACAGTTTTAAAAAAAACTTCAAACAATATATACGGGTAATACATATTCAAATATTTGTGGACTATGATTGGGCGGAATCACACCGTATCTTTATTATTAAACACATACATGGAGAAAGTAGCGAAAACGCATGCTTCAAACCACATAGAACGAAGCCCAAATCAAGCTTTATTTGATTTCTGTATTGAGGAAAAAATTCCATGCTTACTGTCTGTATCAAAGGTGTGAAATCGAATGTTTTAGATATACCGCAATTCTTTTCACGAAGATAAAAATCAAGGAGCATAAAATTTTATTTTGCATACATGTGAAAAAGTTGGTTTTCAACTCGACCGAATCTGCATATACACTCAAGTTGACTGAAATGTTGCCAGTGATCAGTACTTAGAACGTATAACATAGTCTGAGAGCATAGTGCGTTCAGGTCAGCTAGCAGAAGTAATGAAGGAGCAGTCAAGTTATTCTAATATGTGTGCAAATTTGTTGACACTTCTACACGCTACCAATAAAAATACACATCTTGAAATTTAGCAAGTTCTAGCCACTTTTTAAGTAGATTTTAGTCACAAAGCTGAGCCAAGAGTTGGCAACTCTGCAGTCAGTTCGATGCAGTCAGTTGTCAGTCGTTAATACTTGGAATAAGTTACGGACTTTATTTTGTTGAGGCGATACGTCTGTGTCGGGCGCACTCCTGACCACTTTATAAACCCAGGAAGATTTATTTCGAAATTCTCATCTATAGTTTGCTGAACGCAGAAAGGCTTAGCTAGGTAGGTTTATGATATTATAAAAACAGTTTGAAAAACAATGTAAATAATCTTCTGGGTTGTACTACATAGGTCCAGCATGTCATCCGAACAGATTCTTCTCCAACAAAGCAGCGATACTATCCCGTATCGCCTGCTATACAAAAAAAAACCATCTATGAAAAACGGGATAAGATGCTGGAGGACGGTGTTGTTGAGCCAAGCGAGAGTGCCTGGGCATCTCCAATAGTACTGGTGAGGAAGAAGATGGACAATACAGATTTTGTGTGGACTTTAGAAAATTAAATAAAGTCACTAAAAAGGACGAATATCCTCTCCCATACATTTCAGCAACACTAGACAAATTGGAAAAGTATAAAATATACAGTTTGTGAAAAATACCGCCTGAGTGACAAATCAGAACAGGACTTAATTTTATGCCTAACAAATAGCCCTTTTCTTACAGAGATTTCACCCAATTCGTCTCCGCAACAGGACTAGTGAGTGAGCATTAGTGCTCCGGCGATTCTGCTAGTGCAATATTTCAGCCAGACTATCATACGGACAGCCTGGGTTAGAGGAACGACTTACATTTACGCCATACTGCTGGTACAGCCTGCCAGCTGAGAACAGTCAAGCATCCATCAGCAGTCATGATGTGGAGCTACATATCAGGAAAGGTTTGGGGTTTTCTTTATTTTATTATGGTAACAATACGGTTAGATCAGTACAAAATAGTTTTGGATACTGCTGTTCACCGACCTCATAAGTCATATTGAAGATGCATTTGAATTTTTATGCAAGATGGCGCTCCCTGCCATTCCGTAAAATCTATTGAAAATTAATGTACCTTCCATTACTTTTCTGATGTGGAGAAAACTCACCAAATTTAAATCAAATACATAGAGAACTGTTGAGCTATACTAAAACCGAAAGTTTATAGCAACATGTCATATATTGAAGAGCAGAATCGAAGATGTCTGGAAAAACAAATAGGATATTGAATTCATGATAAAGGAGCTAAGAAATGAGTAAGGAAGAGATAAGATAAAAGAATAAAAAATACTAAATAAGAATACAAAATCATACACAACAAGGCAAAACTATAAAATTTAGAACAAAGCTTACAAAATAAATAACACAATAAGGGCAATAAACATGGCCGAATTGAAGATGCCGCGACGGCACTTTCAATGGCTAGAGGTAGCCCATTCTTTGTGCGGGAAGCCCAAACGAAGAAAGACACTCCAAAATGGATATATATATATGAAAACGAGGAATGAGAAGATTGAGCTTAGAAAAGTGTGTAAGAACTGCAATTGATCATACAGATAACGTGAGGTCCTAGAGCGAGTCAGAATATAAAAATTTAACATATGTAGCACGACAGTCATCTAGAGAGCATCTCAGTATGTGGGATCTCAACTATTGGACGTGATCAAAGCGTCGAAGCCCGATAATAAAACGAATGCAGCTGTTAAAAGCGACGTTGAGCCTTTTCAGAGCATGAGCTATTGAGTGAGGAAGAAAAAGTGTCTTGACTAGTGACGTATGCATATCTCTCGACAAAATATCAGCTGATAACCAAAGTTGACGAAGTCTTCTATATATTTTCTTCAGTATAAGGTTAATATGGTCACAACAGCCGAAAGTACAGTTACTACTCTCAGATTCTTGACGCTCTGCACTAAAGAAAGAGAGAGAATAGAAAGAGTAAAACGGTCATGACTTATGCGTGCTAGGCAATCCTCCATTAGTCCAATTGGTCTACTGAGATAAAGCTACTCATGTCATTTATAAAAGCACTGAATAATATAGGTCCCAATATAGAACCTAGTGGAACTTCACACAAGATGGATAGAAGGATCAAGGAGTAAAAAATCAAGAAAGTTTCACAAAAATACATTTATAACTACCTATGTGGTCTTCCATCTGAAGGCTATGGATAGGCTACGCTTAGACAAGCGAAGAATTGTATGGGAGGTGGGGGGAAATCCTTACGGTTTTCGAAATAACGGGATTTAAAAATATTTGAGTACGTTTTTATATACAACCCTGTAACTTCTTAACGTTGCAGCCTATGATGATGATTTACATTTTTTTTAGATTGATAATCGTTAAACCTCTCAAATGGTGTACAAATTTTACCTCTCCTCCTCTCCGTTTTGAAGTTATGGTTCAAGAAATTTAAAATTTCGGAATTTTAACTCGATATTTTTAACTACTATATTTATCAAAAAAACCCGTAATCAACATCAATTTTTCATATGGGATTTAAAAAGCCCAATGACAGCTTTACTCAATCGACGTTCTTATTTTGGTGAGTTATTTTTATTTAAGTTGCTTAATAATAAAATTGATGCTGCTGACATTCTATCAAAAATTTCAACAAATGCTCCATCTTGTCTTACACGTCAACAATTAGTATTTAATCCTGAATTGCATCGCACAAATATAAGATTGAAGTCTCCTATCATTATAGATCAAAGATCCCATAATGATTATTTCATTGATCTTAATGGCCATGGATAAAATGCTTTCTTAGAAAGTGTTTTTCTTTTTTATGTTAATTCATAATTTTATTTTTGCATCTTACTAATTTTTCTCCTGTTCTCAGTATGTCTCTCCCTTCTTTCATTCCATAATTTTTTTTTCTTTTTTCTATTGATATTTATTATTAAGTATTAGTAGTCTTAAATTTTTTATTCAAACTTTTTTTCCTTTTTTGAATTTGAAATGAATTTGTTTTTGTTTTGTGCTTAAGTTTTTATTTCCTTAGTAATTTTTAATTTATTATTCATACCATTTTGTACGTTTTTTTCTTACTTTTGAATTTATCTGATTACTTATAGCATAATTTTTTATTTTTATTATTTTTTATAATTAAGTTTTCTAATTTTATCTAATTTCTTATTTCTTTTTAATGTAACTATGTCTTAACTTTAGTTGTAATTTTGTATTTCTGTTTTACTCTTTGTTTTAATTTAAGTTTAGGCGCTTTTTACTACTAATTAGATGTAGATACATTTTTTTCTCAATTTAAGTCGGTAGTAAGTAATTGGTGTATGCTGTTTACTATCGGATGAACTGCCTAATAAAAATGTATATAAATATAACAAAAAAAAAAAAAAAAACAAAAAAAAAACAAATGAAACACCCTGTATGTAAAGCTGTTTTAACTAATATTCCTTAATATCAACCCATCTTTTAACCATGAAATTTTTCTAACTCCGTCAAAATACACCTTCATTTTAAAAATAGAGAATTTTTTATAAACAATAATAAACCAGCCAGCGGCCATCAAAAATAGTCCACAAGGATCTTTTGTATAAGCTTCAAATATAAAATCCTCAAATAAATAAATGAAAAAAACATATTTGCCCTGAAATAACTAAATAACCACCGAGTGAATGTTTGAGAAGAAAGTAGAATTAATCATGTTTTAATAACAAAATATGGGTGAAGGTCGTTCCGCCAAATAACACTTTTCACTTTTCTTTTTTTTTTTTTTAATTATGCCCACAATTTTTAATGAAAACATGACATTAACGCCCTCATTTTCATAAAAATCAAATTTTTATTTCCTCCGAGGGAGATCAACGCCTTGAAATATTGCGTGTATTTTTGGTTTTTTTTTTTTAGTTTTCATTTTGTAGCACGCTTTACATTTCTCAGACTCCTTTTTTGATATCTCTGAGCGCAAAAGACAACATTATTGCTGCCCACTCAATCACTTGTAAAACAGGGCCTCACAAGATCACTTGACATGTGATTTAAAAAATTAAGTGAAACTTTTTTTTTTTTCCTCATTAAAATTGCATGTTACCTGTAAATTGGAAAATTGTATTGCAATGCACTGAAATTTTAGTGTGTGAGCGTTGATTGAGTCCAATTTTAATTAAATTTATTTTTATTAACGTCACGAACCTTCGAATATATTGCCCAATCTATGTAATTTTCGAATTTTGCAATTCAAGAAATTAAAAACTGAACAATATGGTATGGAAGCACAAATGCACACACACACACACACACTTTCGCGGTAACGACCAATGTCCTTGGAGATGGTGATAAAAATTAATGATTTCGAATGAAAGTAACAGCAAACAATAATTAAAGTTTATAAATTAATTATTGTTGTGTGGTGCCACAACAGCCAATGACTTTTATATGGCTTAAAAAAAAAACAACAAAAAAACTTAGGAAACATCATGAGTGAAGGGTTTTTGTGCAAAAACTAGGCACAAATTGGAGCATATAAAAATAAAAGAGCTCGCACAGATGGAAATCGTCATTAAAAGCGCCATTTTTATTTTGATCTCCTCTAATTAATATTGGTCCGCTGCTGTACTGTATCAGCAAGGCAAAAGTGAAGAAGCATCTTCTATATTGTGTGACCTTATCGGAGAACAACATCATGTTCATGTGCCACATCATTTTGGTGTCAGTCATTCTTGGAAGGGAAGTGAATGGCCTCAGTGTCATAGACTCAGAAAGTACCCGCAGTTCTTTTGCATTCTTACAATTTCTTTTAAATATATGTATGTAGTCAGTCACATGGACAAGTTATGCCTGGCCCCCCTTATCTAGGTCAATAAAAGTTTTAGTGATGGACATGAACAGAAACGAAAGCTATAACTAGATAAATCGAGGCTCGAGCTCAATTCAATTTTGTTTAGACTAAAACTAATAAGAACTTTGCAAAGACGACAACGACGAAGTGGCGACGCGTCGCGGAATTGTATACATATCACAATTTTTTTTTTTTTTCTCATGAAATGTAAACGACCGCACCGCGGACTCTTGAGCAATATTATAGAAAAGAAATGTTTTTTTTTTTTTTTTCTTTAAAACAACCAAGAAGTCGACAGACTTCTTGCAAGAAAGACCATTAAACCAGATGTGAAAAGTTAATGGACATAAATTTAAAGGAAATTTTTTAATGTCAACTTGTGCAGATTGCGTACGGGTTTTAATATTTCTGCAGTTCTTAAATGACATAAATAATATTATTTATGTACGAATGCAGTTGCTATGTTGAGCTGTCTAGCAAGGCATCAGTGCAATGCAGTAGCTGCAACAAAATCATACTCAAATTTCAAATTTATATATAAAATTTCCACATAATGTTACTTTACTACTATTACTCTTTTCCTATATACATATTATGATGACTTGCCAATCTTTGAGTTGAATTAACCAGTTTACACCCAGGACGGTGTTAACTAGTTAGGATTATTTCCAGTACAGGTAGTGTGATCTACCGATAGCTATAGAGTCGGTTTTTTGTCAGGTGACGCAATCTATATGTGTTTTTTGCAATAAAATTATATAATTATTAGTCTTGTGTAAATTATAATAATTATTGTGATTGCAATGTGTCAGTGGATGGCAGAATAAATAAAATATTTTAGTTTTTACATTTTTGTTAAAAACATCTCTGGTATAGAAAATCATCTAAATTGTTTCGAAATTTAATAACATGAAGAGAAATGACTACTTTAGTTAGTAACAATGAAAAAATATAAAATTTGACATAGGATTCTATCTATAATAAAACAAATAAAACTCGCTTGCGACCAGTACATAATGTATCCCATTAGCGGTGTCCCACAAGAGTCAATCTTGGTGCCTCTGCTTTTTATCAACCATTTTGTGCACGTGTTATAATATACATGTCAATATTGATTTTTATGCCAACGATGTTCAAACTGTATTTAACGTGATCAACAGGATTACGCGAGCATATTCAAACTTAACTTGACATGAATCCAATGAAATGAGCCGCTGAGAATCAGAGCGGTGTAAGTCAAGTGTATATAGTTTACAGTAAATTGATGTTTCGCACCTCGGTCCATAAAAAGTATTGGCCATCTTTTGTTGACAATGGCTCAATGCCCCATTAGTAGCAATAACTGTAACTTTTAACTTACTTCACGATGTTGGTTAGCAGGGTGATGTAAGAATTTTGTCTTGGGATTTATTGACTTGCGCCACTTTCACCGGCTCAAATGTCTCGGGAATAAAATCAACACGCGAATGAAATTTTATGAATACATTTCGGAAACTGTTGGGAACATTAGTGGTGGTCTTTCCTTAGACTTCAATCTCCAGCTATGATGCAATTTTGAAGGGTATGGTCGAGCTTTTTACTCAGAAAACAACGCTCTATCGATAGTTCAAATATGAATCATTTTCACCGGGACACCCTGTCGATAGGTCAATTGGCTTAATCATCATAATCATACGAACGTTATATTAATATGACCTAACTGTTGTAATTGTGGATGTCATTTTATGTGTCAATGTTATCAACGAATTGTAAAGAAATTATATAGGGCATATTGTAGTTTTTCGGGAGACAAACGTGTTTTCACAATCAACAGTAATGTCTTGTTCGTGAAAGTTATATTTTTTGTTTTTTTACAAAAGTTCAAACGTAATCCTTTTACAATACAAGTAAGAAATTCGGGGAGGCAAATGAAAGAAAGAAGAATTTTATTTTTACGTAGTATACTCATATTTATGATTAACGAAAATAAAAAAATAATCAAGCAACTACCACCGCAAAACATGGCTATAGCTAAATGGTCCCTACCTATATAAAAACAAGATGACTCCTGCGGGCAAGGAAGACATGAAATAGATTGTTCTAGGCATTAAAGTGAAAATGAAAATTAAGAAACTGTGAAAGGGTTAACAGTGACAAGATTAACATTGCAGGGCTGATTAGAAACGTATATGTAAGGGTGTACAACAGTGAGTAAGATAATTCTAATGCGCAAGTTAATATTCGTGCAAAGTCTAATTTTAAGAAGATTATCGGCATAGAAAGAGAAGCAACTGTAATGAAGTATTTGACATAGCAGAGGACTGAAGATCGGGGATGGTAATCGCGTGGCAAGTGAATCTAATATATGTCTGCATGTACGGTTCGAGACCGGATGTGAGAGTGGGAGCCGAGATGTAATCGGCACTACCTCAAATACAGAAATCGTGCCGCCTACCAGACTACTGTAGTGTGTTCCAAGTGAAGATCCTGGACATTTGCAAAGCAGCAAGGCTACTGCTTATAATTTATGAAGTACGTAGCGATCATCAGGATTTGTATTGACATCCAAGCTGCAATCAAAGCTCTGGATTCGAGCACCATTAGATCACCTCTAATGCAACGGTGTCGCTGTGAGCTCGGGAAACTGGGTGCTAACCACAGAGTTATTCTTTGCTGGGTTCCTCTATGAATATATGTCAAGTGAAGAAATCCATAGGTCAACCCGTCTAAAATCAGTGAAGAGGAATCTAGGTCTGTAAGCTGGCGATTCGCATATAGGGAGAATTTTACTTCATACGCGATTTCAAGACAGTTTTGGCCCGATATTTGTCCTGTAAAGACTGAATCTCTGCTGAGGAGGAACCGGAATGATGTACGTAATCTTATTGCAGTTATCACGGGACACCGTCTCTTTGGCAAACATACACAGCGAATGCGAGCTCATGGGGTATCTGGTAAGGTAAGGTTTACTAACTATTTTGGATAGTTTCAATGCACTCCTAGATTTGAGGTATCTTTTCCAGGCAGGGTCCCAATAAAGTGGCATCACAATGAAGCATAGATAGTCTAAGTGTGGCTGGTCGAACATGTTCTTACAATGGTTACGACTCTGACCTAGTTTAGATTTTAATTCGCAATATTCAATGTTTATGTGATTTTCCACTTCACATTCATTTTGAGTTTCCTGTAATCTGGAACTTTTCTCCCTGCACTCCGACTAAAGCAGACTGACAGATTTTATCCTATGTTTAGAAACTCAAATTACTAGAATCGATGATTTCATTGTAGATCATAGGACCGGACCTTTCATCCGATTAAATGTGCCACCATTAGGATCTATGCTCCGGCACTCTGCGAATATGCAGATGAGAAAGCATCTCGTCGATTGACCCGCAAAATTTTTTCTTGTGCGTTTTATATATTTATTATATCTTGCCAAGCGATTTAAGTTTAATTCCAAGATATTTCGTCCGGCGATCTTCTAGTGCCGTATGTTATAAAATCGCTCAGACTTTGTTCTGTTTATTCAGAATGGGGGACTGCAAGAGGCTTATTTATTCCGGGAAGCCACTATTTTGAAAACAGTGATGTACGGATCTGAAGATAGAAAATATGATGAATGTCTCATTTGTTTTTTTTAAACACGGGATGTACTAATACTAGACCTAAGTGTCCGTGTTTCCATCCCTGATGTTATACATGTCAATATCATTAGCAAGAGGAGCAATCCAATTATTAACCGCTCATGCCAACAAGATGAGTCGTGTAAATAGTAAACGTCGCTTCAAAACAATATATTTATGTGCTATATGTACTGATAGGTTATGTAACTGACCGCAATCTAAACAATATAGATGTAGAACTTTGCAGAACTTATATAAATATGATGATCTACCCACTTTTGCATACGCTTAAATCAATTTTCAATGCATTTTTTCTACTCTGATTTCTAGCACAATAACCGATTTTGGATGACCTTGACGAAATTCATCCACCAGTGAAGTACGACCACGATTGAATTCATTAAACCAGCAATACACAATGGTTTTATGTGGGGCTTCATCACCTTCAACACAGACTGAAAAATCATTGCACGAAAATGTTCGTGATTTAATTCCATTTTTTGGACGAGATGAAATTTTCAAACCAACAAAAAGTAAACAAATAGCGTTCACATGACAAAACATTCTGAGTAGGTACGTATATGCTTAAAAAACAAATGTCAAACTTTACGATGGAAACGTCAGATCAATTGACATTAGTATTGCCACATTGTTAAACTTATGCTACGCATGCGTAGGTAGAACATTATATATTTTGGTAAACTCAGGTAAACAGGAGTTGGAAGCTCTGCGAAATTATTATTACTCCTATAAAAACGGCAAACGAACTATTGGTTATTGTGAGAATATTGCGTCCATAAAATGGCACCTGGCCTGGGCTCGATATACCGATATTAGCCATCCTACGGAATTTTTTATTTTATATTGTTTAAATCTTGGCAACAATTTTTCTGTTTATATTTTTACTAAGTAATTTATGTTTTATATCTTGTCCTAAAGTGAACCATCCAAGAATTGAATTCGACAAATTTCATTTTTGATTAAATCGCAGTTATAGATTCATTCTTAAGGGACCCTGTTAACATAAAAATCATCAATATCTGTTAATATCCCAGAGATAAAATTCAAACCGCCTCGTCACACAAGATGTCCTCTATCCAATTATGCCTGTGTCTTTAATATGGGTTTTTGGACCATACAAAACTTTCCAGTCTCCTTCATAAAAAAAACAAATTTGCCCCCATACATAACATAAGAAGCACAGCCCCCATCTTAGTGTTATTAACTGAATTTAGCATCATGTGATTTTTATATCTATATTTCTAAAGCAATTGGAGTGACAGAAGGTTCTAAGTTAAGCAAAATACAGATTACTCAAAAGAAAATACAAAACAATTCCAACACAAATTAAACGCCACTAGACAAAATTTACATTCTGTTCTGAGATAAAATACATCAAAACAAATTTGATGTCGGTAATATATAGTTACATAAGAGAAAAATATTATAAACTCTCGTTTCAGCTTTCCCCCCTGATAAATTCGAAGATCAAAGTTATCTCTAAAGTATGTAATGTAAAGAAACCCTTTCTCTGTTTTCGTGTCTCTTTTGAAAAGTTATGTCAAGCGAAATATTTTTAAGGACTTAATTCATCCTTTTTGAAGTTATAAAATTGAAAATGCTCAAGACAGTTGTCCTTCTTACGAAACCTTTGATATTTTGATAAGAACAAAATTTATCTTGCGGCATTTCCGTTTCCACCGAAAATGTGGAATAATTACTACTGAAAACTCAGATTTAAATTAATTTTACTTTTTTATCAAATAGATCTGTTGAACATAATCTCTTTGCCCACATTCACAAAATACCTTTCTTGGCATTCATTTTTATTTTATTCTCAAAGAAGAGTTTTGTGTACCATAGAATGATTTGGATTCAACCTTTACCTTTCGATTCTTTTTGGGCTCTTGTCATATAACCGCACGAAGTCAGTTATTTGAGATAAATAAATGTCACAATAGAATAAATGTCTACGAGTCTATTATATTTGTATATATTGAAACTTAAGCACGTGTTTCAATTTTCTACCTATACTTGAAAAGAAAGAGGTTCGTCTGAGTCATCTTATAACTATGTGACAGATTCTCATCTTCATCTTCAAAGTCAATGCACAGCACATATACACACAACTCGTAAAGCTTTGCGGAAATAAATGCCAAAAATAAAGAATTTTTTCTAAAGCCGATGCTGGTTTCATTCACGTAAAGTGTTCCCACGTTCTGAGCCTGCTGCAAAACGAGACTTTAAACAGTAAAAGAAGAAACATTCCGGACGTACTGAGTCATGCTTGCTATGCTATACAAGTTCGATTCTATCCAAGTCCGCGACCATATCGACCTTCCACCAGAACGAACAGTCCCTCCATTCCATTTTTCTTCATTTGTAATGCTCCGCTGTTAATTTTGTAATATAAATTTTCATGTGCATAACTCTTTTAATTACTTTTATTGTTGTTGTTATTATTACTACTATTATTATTATAATTCTCCTCTGTCTGTCACACAAAGTGTCGTCGAGGTGTTTGTTTCATTATCGCTTATGTTTCGCTGCCATCTTTTATTAAATTTTTTTGTACGCAATTTTCTTTGATCTTTTCATCTACTACAGAGAGTAAGAAGTGTTGGTGGTTGATATAAAGTAGCTAACCAATGATGATGGTCTGGCGAACAACTAGTGTGGGCTAAACTATACGACAAGATTAAGGTTTAGTAGCATGTTGTGGAAACGGAGGGAGAATTACAAAATAAATTTTTGCGACAGTTTTAAAATGCTTTTAATGTCCGGCTAACGAGCAACGGTTATGCTGTTTTACCATAATCTTGTGCAAAAAAAATATAAAAGATAAAAAAAATTCCAAGTAATGGAGTCCGTCTCCCCGCGATTTGTTATTAAATCAAAATTATTAGCCATTCTGTAAGTTGAGCGCAACAATAAATTTCACTCCCTCTGCATATGCGGAGTAGATGAAAGTTGAGATTTGTCCATGGCATAGTTAAGGATAAATTTGTTTTTTTTTTTTTTGATTTGTTACATGGTTTTGTTTGGCAGATTCATAATATTTTTCAGATAAATTTTTCTGTTTTTGTATAGAAATGAATTCGAATCGAAAATTAAACATTTTGTGTCAAATTTGATCTCATAAATTTAACCAAAATTGGATGGTGTGAAAATGTGAAGGAAATTAAATGTTGTTCTAACAACATTAAAAAAATAAAATTTCTTTTTGAACAAATTTGGAAAATCGTTTTTGAATATGGAAATGTCGTAAAAGATTGACTTTCTAATGGACTAATTTGTGTAGTTTATGTAGTTCTACTACATTTAAGGTTTTGATTTATGTTGTTCTTTTTTTCTTGTAATTTGACAATCAATGAAAGGTGAAAGTTATTGAAATTGAAATTGCGCAACAGTGTTTTGTATTATAGACGATTCAAATATTCATAGAAAAAATGTTGAAAAACAACTTGATGGAAATCTGGTTATGTGATATTTGTTTTTTGAAAGTAAACGATCATGTCTCAGAATTTATCATCATATTAGACCAATCGCCTAACCTTATTGGTCTAACGTGATTAATACTAAATAAATTCTAGTACGCAATATTAATTTAATAAATATTTTAATACACATAGGGGCAGCAAATAGTATTAATTTATTTAGATTAGACCAATAATTTAATGCAACTGGTCTAATTTAATAAATTAACAGCCCTAACCCTACCAATATGCGATGTGATATTTAAGTTTATGGTGGCAGTAAACTTGTATTTGGTTTGTATTTTTTCATTAGGAGCTCATGTGAAGAAGTACTGCCATATACATAAAATTGAAATTTGAAAGTGGATCAGGATGTTAAAATAAATGCTGATATTTATACAAACATTTTGGAAGAAGGTTTGATAACATCTTTGAGAGAGATTTAGAATACCAACGAATATGTACATATTTCAACAGGATAATGCACCATATGTCATACGGCCCGGAAGACAAAAATCTTGTATCAGGAACACAATAATTTTCAACAACTGGCCAACTCAAAGTCCGGATTTGAGCTCTATCGAAAATCTCTGGGACCACATCAGTAGGAAATCCACAAAATTCATGTTAGCAATATTCACGAACTTTGAAGGACTGTTGAAAAGGTTTGAAAAGGCAAGTTTAATTGCAAATCTAATATAGTCTATTCCAAGAAGACTAGAGGAGATAATAAAAAATATAAAAGTAAATTTAAAACTAAGATAATGTACTTTCTTGTTTTAATTCACTATTTTAAGTGACCGATTTCTTTATACTAAAATTTAGTGCCATTTGTTACCATAATTAAACGATTTTTGAAATATTTTCCACGGCTCATTTTTTTTAACAGTAGTCTATATAGGCTAAAAAAAATATGCGAAAGTTAGATTTCACGATAGAGTTGATAAACTTAAATACGTACGTGTGGTAACTTTGTGATGGTTATTTTTTTCTAAACATCAAGGTTATATAAGCAGTCAATTTTAGTATTACATGCTCAGCAAACTCACAGAGGTCTAATTATTCGTTTGGTGTAGTAGTGACTTTTTGTAACTATATAATGCAATTGATCTGCATACAAAAAAGTAAGCTCGTAAGTGTTTTTAAATGTGGTAAAGGAAAAATATACGAAGAGGATCCAGTCATTTTAGGGAGTTTATTCAGCAAAACGCAGCTATGTGAGATTATTGTGTCAGAATTATCGTTTAATTAATATTCCCTTGTCATCATCATTAATCTCTTTTAATCCCTCAAAGAAACATTGAACATTGAACTCTGTTTTATGGGATAGTTTTCAACTCTCTGCAGGATGTATAGTATCTATGTATATCAATTGATGGACCTTTTATCAAAATTGTCAAAACTTTGACGCAAGACTAGGATTAACACACACACACACAGTTTTGCTCCACTATCTGCACCAATTAATTTTAATGCTATTAAAATTATTAGTTAATAGATACATTGTACACATTGGTGAACTTTTCTTTATTAGATACTATGACTAGAGTTGTCATAAAATGTCCAAATTACATTTACAATTATATTTTTTATTTACGCCCAAATAATTTGAAAATGTTGTCTACGGTATTCTTGAAGATTTCTTGAAGATCGTCTTGAGCTGATTTATTTCTATCATTGAAATACAATTGGTTTCTTTGCCTACATATTTTATTGCGTACAAACTGAGAGCGCAGTTCTTGTATAAAACTGTTGACGAATGCTCATAAAAAATTGAAATCGAAGTAAAACAAAAACTTTTGAATAAAGCTAAAAACTTAATTGTGTTTTTCGTATGGTTTACTTTAAAAAAACTACTCGAGAATGTGTTTATTTGATTGTTAATTAATGTCTTAAAGAAAACATCTAAATTTAGAAGCAGATGGGCTAGTTAATTTTTTAGTGATATTTTACAGGATGCATAAATACAAAATTTTTTAGTCTCGTTCATGGAGGAATTTAATCAAAGCTAACAAAATAAATTTTCTTTTAAGCGTAAAACGAATGGAAAGTTTCAAATTGGTATAACAATTTTAAGGAAATAAGAAAATAAACCAAAATAAAAATATTTTGAGCCAGTAACTCGCATAAATCTGTCCTCCTATCAGCGGATGAGCTGAAAAGCTTACTTCACCTGGAACATATGTGCTTCATAAACAGGATAGGAAGATTTTGGTGGGCTGCTTTGGCCTCCGTGCTTGGAAACTTTCGCCCCCCCCCCCCCCCGCACACGTATAGAAAAAAAATAAGCTCCATTGAAAATATAAAATTATCATGCTTTTCAGAATATACAAACCTAACTTGTTTGGAAATCGAATTTGAACAAATATTTGTACCAAAAGTGCGTCAATGGCATTACTTCATACACATGACATAGTCAGTCACCATTGAAACTCACTTATCTATATTAATTTACTACCACCTAAATATTAACAAATATTGCCTTCGTGATTAGTGAATTAGTGGTTTGATTTTTCACACATCATTTAACGCACTGTGCACAACTTCATAAGCGTCTGGGTAATCCAATTGCACATTCTTTATTTTATTTCGTCGTCGATCCTATGTTTCCACCGGAATGTTTTCACAATTTTTGGTTTGAGATAGAGGATGGGATTCTATCTACCTCACGGCCGTTTGCTGGACTCAAAATTGCACATATCCAAAATAGATTTTGGCGTATATTCGGACATCAATACCGCTAACAATGAATTTTTAGATTATGGCACCTAGTTACAAAAGTGTGCAAACGACGCTTTTTCCAATAAATAATAATCCCCCAGAAAAATATTTATGAAAATTCTCTTTGGTCTACCTGCAAGTAATTGTTTAGTACACATAAAATTCTTCTTATAACCATCTATTATTGTATTTTGTTCTGTTTTTGTCCAACTATAGCCGTTTTAAGTTGATACTTAGTTTCAAGAATATGCGCGATAGGGCTATATTAAGCAAGAAGTTTAAAATTTCATGGAGAAATAAGACTTAGCCACAAAACCACCTCAACACAGAAATTTTTATTAAGGGACTATTGGAGCATCCTTGATACGAGAAATATATGTATGTAGTTAGACATATTTTCCTTGATACTTATGTACATCAAAGTAGCCAGAACAATAAACGCAATAAAGACCAACGCCCTAAGTTGAAAGAAAGTGCTAAAAGTGGAAAGTCGATTTGACTACAGAAACCTCAAACAGATATTGATTTTGCAATCACTTCAGGTATTTTTTTTATATAAATCGATGCCTCAGACATAATTCTCTATCATAACATAAAATAACAACATTCTCTCACTAACTCAAAAGCTTGAAAATAACTACAGGGTGTCCAAAAAATCATAATTGTTCATAAAAACCACACAGATCTCATGACAAGCTTCTGATTTCTATTTCGTTTAAAAAAAAAAGTTGTCTCTATACTAATCTTCATCGTTTTTTTGGATCATAAGTCCTTATTTTATAATATGATCCAAAAAACGATGAGGATTAGTAATAATATCTATGTAAAAGAATTTACGCACAGACTACATTGGAGGAAAATATATTTTCAGGAACGTTCTGCGCAAAAGACAACTTCTGACCTTAGATAATGGACTACCACCGCATTTTATAATTGGAGACGAATCTTCTAGCTGAGATGGCCTTGTCATCGACGGTCCTATGGACCGACATGGACGAAACACCCTGTACACGGGGTACTATCAATTTTTTTTTAGAGGAATGTTCACGATTCCGCCGATGAAATTCGTTACACATCAGACTTACAAAAAAAAAGTGTTAATACAAAAAATGTAAGGAATTTAGTCGTCGTTAAATTTGTATCATCCATTTTTTTTCGTAGGATCAAAGAATCAACCGTTATGGAATTATTTTGAAAAAAAACAATTTTTTGTAGCTTTAATCCAAGATGGCGGATCGCGCAGACCCCCTCGGTGAAAACTGTGATTTTTCATCGGAGCCCGGATCTAAATAACATATATAAAAATCAGAACTATCCCACCTTTTGTAGGGCAAAACCCCCTACTAACTGAACTGTAAACAGGATTCTAGATTCTATAGAAATTTCCTGACTCATGATAATGATGATGACTTTTAAGAGTCAATTTACAAAATCACTTTGAGATCGTATCGGATGAAACGATTTTAGAGCTGTACAATTTTCCAAAACACTTTTACACTTTTTTAAGGATATGTTACCCATATTTGAAATAAACTCAGCATGCTCATGCTAGACCAAAATCATGCATTTATGGTCACAATTTAGTTAAACCCTTTTCCACACCATCGTAGAGGTAGAGTTCGAGGCGCGTTCTGTTTTTCGTGCTATTCCCCAGTAGGTAGATTATTTCTCGTCTACAGCAGACTGAAATTCATTGAAAATGATTTCAATAAATTTCTAAAAATGTATTGAGAATGCAGGAAAAATGGAATTTTTCGACCCAGCGATCATAGAGGTCTCATCAGTATGTTTATCTCTGAACGCCTACCATAGAAGTTCGATGATAGGGTCACCCAATTGCCCATATGAATACTTTTTTATCAAAAGCAAGTGTGAATTAGATAATTTCGCATTGCAATTTTCAAATTGAGTGATTATTCCCCATTGTCGCCATACGACACTTGGATAACCAAGAAAAACTTATAGGTGGATGATATTTTTTCTTGGTTATCCAAGAGCCGTATGGCGACAATGAGGAATAATCACTCAATTTGAAAATTGCAATGCGAAATTGTTGCTACCATATAATTCACACTTGCTTTTGATAAAAAAGTATTCTTATGGGCAATTGGGTGACCCTATCATCGACCCTATCGAACTTCTATGGTAGGCGATCAGAGATAGCCATACTGATGAGACCTCTATGATCGCTGGGTCGAAAAGTTCCATTTATCCTGCATTCCCCAATAGGACTTATATATGTATACGGTGTTTCCTCATTGTATTATATTTTGTATCTTGAAAATATTTATTTTATTGACCGTAATAAATGAGTCGCTCATTGTACATTGATTAACTTTATTAATACTAATTCTTTTTTATATGATAACTCAGTGCTATCAGTCCTCAGATCTAATTTTTTTTTGAAAATATTTTTTCCCACCACCAAAATTGAATTCAATTACTATTTTCAATATTCTTGTCAGAAAAATTCAATCATTCACAAAAAAAAAAAACAAAATTGATTAAAACTAAAATTAAACGTATAAGAGAGAAGGGAGCATTACATATAGTCAAAAAGTTTCACTTCAATATTGAACTCGATTTGATTATATCGAAAAATCCTCCTATAAATTTCTCATAAAAAAAAAAACAGATGCAGAGGAAGCTTGAGAGTTAATCAATGGAAAATATCAGCTAAAGTAAATTGATATGAGTGGCACGTAGAAATATGTTTCCAACAAAATCTCCATTACACACTCATCACGTTCACTGATGGATAAAGATCAAGTTCCTGTTTGAAAGGAAACTTAAGCGATTAAAGTGTCTGGACTTCTGTGAACTTCTTCAAATGTCTATGGACTTGCATGAATTGAAAAAAAAAAAACATCAAAATATGAATTACATTTACGCAAATATTATTTATTTGAGCCCAGATGTGGTTCAGTTTAGTATTTATTGCTAGTAGGTGTAGTTATTGGATTAAAGAAAAAAAATGCCATTTGACTTTTATTTACCAACAACAACACAAAAATTGAAAAAAAAACTAATTTCCATGTTGGCCGCCTATTTCATAATATTTTGTTTTTTTTTTTTTTTTTAAATAAAAAGTAAGTCATTGAGAAAAAACATTTATTTTCTAAGAGAATTTAGCAGCTCTGGAGTTTGTAATAATTTTTTATTTTTACAAGATGAATGATGTGACTAAAACTAAAAAGTTACAAAACAAAACAAGAACTTGGCATTTCCTGTGTTTCATACAAAGCTCAATCATCCAGAAAAAAAAGACTTTTAAATGAAAGAAACCGCCAGAAACTGACTCAGAATTAAGCATCTATTTTAATTTTTAAGAACATTCAAAGGTTTAAAAGGCCAGACTGTGGCAAAAAAAAACCCATGATGTCAGCAGAGACAATTACGAAACTAAACGAAGACTCTAGCTAACTGTGTATAAATATGTATTAAGGTACCTACTAGGAGTTGAGTAATAGCATCCATTTTTTATGATTTTCGAGTTTTTTCTTTCTTTCCATTTATTTTTTTTTTTTTTCTAAACTTAATGAGCCAGAAAACAACTTCAAACCAAATGTATATGCACTGTCCGGATGTAAAAATTGTGTTGAGTTTCAAATATCACATGAAAGCATAATTAATCATGGAGGATTAGTGTGAACCCCTCATCAAAAGGCGTCAGAATAAAATAGAATCAATTGGAATATAATGAAGAAATGGGGTCATAATAAACGGCCAACCATATAGAAATGTATGTGGGAAAATATATTTTTGATTTTCAAGATTATAAAACTAGCGTAATTCAGTATTGAAAGGTTTAGTTGGAAATTTAGACCAGTTACTGTACATTATTGGTCTAATTTGTTGAATTTATTTATTACTAAGTATATCTAGTATAATTCCAAAATTCATCCACTTGTATTGCTATGTAATTAATTGAGAGAGGGTAAATAATCGGCCTAGTACAGTCACAAAAGATCAAATCGAGTCCAGTGAGAGCAAGAGAAATAATGCGGATTAATATATTACAAGGATCAACTTCCGAAATCTATGTATGGGTTATTCCATGTCAAAGACGGAATAGGTGTTGAAATTTCACATATTTGGGGGTTTGTGAAAACAAAAATATAGAATTAAAAAATTTCCTTCTACAGTGCGTATTTCGAGAGTTATGGCATTTTCAAAATTTCGCAAAATGCTGTCCTGGTCTTCTTTAAAAATTCATATATATTTTTTCTATTTATGCTAGGACAGTGAAGTATGGCTCATTTGGAAGATAGGATTTCAAGCTATCTATGAAAATAGAATCTTAAAAATATACGCGAAAAAGGACATTACGGATAATGATTTTATCCTTGAATATCCTGGAAGACGTACTTTTGAGTTTGTTCATTTTTATATTTTATACCTTATATCATCCACAAAAACATATTAAAATTTCAACTTGGGATCTCAACGGGATCAAGGAGTAAAATATCAAGAAAGTTTCAGATGGACAGGCCATGCTTAGATAAGCAAAAAACTGTATGGGAGGTGGAGGGGAAAATCCTGACTGTTTTCGAGATAACAAGATTTTAAAATATTTGGGTATGTTTTTATATATCACCCTGTAAATTCTTAACGTTGCAGCATATGATGATGATTTGAAATTTTTTAGATTGATAATCGTTGGACCTTTCGAATGGTGTACAAACTTTACCTCTGCTCATCTCCGGTTTTTTTTTAACTCCTATATTTATTATATTTATTTATCAACACCAATTTTTCAGATGAGATTTAAGAAGCCCAAAAGCTTCGCTTTGGTGCTTGTTATGTTACACTTTTTGTGATTTTTGGTCGATTTGCTATGGTATGATCCGTATGCTATAATAAGAGAGTAGAGATAAAGGGAATCTTCTGTTACTTCGGTAGCAAAATTATTACGTTTGGTGGTAATTTAAGAGGACATAAATTCAGGTATAAATAAATCGAGAAGTGCACTTACCTCATTTATAACAAGCACCGATTGCAAGCTTCTGTAAATAGGTGTCATAACAGAATTCTAAAAATTCATTGATCGTGTGTCCACATAAGATCTTTGAAGACATTCAAGCCAGGACAAAACCGACGTGGAAATAAAAGGAAGGAAATAGAATTTGATAGGCTATCGCTTTTTTGACAATACGAAAAATGTAATCAGCCCAGCTAAGGTTGCTGGATATTTCTATTCCTAAGCTCATGACATCCACTCCATTAGCGGCAGTGGATTGAGTTGGGTTTCAGTGATTTTTAACGTATTAAACAAGCACGTGATATACACTGCCCCAAGCAAGTATTATAGTAATTGTAAAGATTCTCGTCTACGCAGTGTGCCCGTACGATTCCACAATACAGTCGAAGGAGTACATATAAAATCAAAGGTGTTCTAGCCTGCAAAAGTGTGACTGGAATGGAAAATGAGAAAGAAATTCTTTGATAAAAATTAAGAAGCGAGAATTGAACCTTACGGTATACCGATAACAAATCGGTCAAAGTAATTCCATTCAATACAACTTGAAATGAACGCTCAGAAAGACAATTTTCAAGAAGGTACGTTTTTTTTTTTTGTTATTGGCTGAACATAGGCAAGTTTTCCTGGTTATGGGAAAACTTCAGATAGGGTTGGTGAAATACTTTGTGCAGAGATTTAATTAAAAAAATTAAAAAAAGAAAAAGGGACGGAATCAATCCTAAGCACATGTGATCTTTATTCGATACCGCTTTGAATAGGAATCCTGCGCAGTAAACAACAAATAAATTGGTCTTGTCCAATGATCTCCACGATAAATAAGAGCTAGTACAAAAATGAACTGGTGAAATGTTTTAAAAAGGGACCAGAGCTTCTACTGTTACGGCAAGTAAATATTTTCTGTTTAATGCTTTAGATCGGATTAAAAATTTTCCATTCGGACAGGAGAGTTGCACCAGTTGTACCACTATCAATTCCTCTATATGTTCATAGACCTGCAAGCAGTTTTTTTGTTTTAACCAATCAAAAATAATTGTGAGCTAATTGAAGATCACTTTTGATTATTTCACATATGTGATTTTAAAAGTACTTAATTCCCAAAAGTAGTTAACGATTACCTTTAGTTACTTGGAATAATTGAAAGTAATTACCTACATTACTGGATGACTACATTTAATTAAATCAAAGTAATTATAAATTTCTTTCCGAAATATGTATACATAGTACCTAATCATATTCAAAAATTCATATTAAGAATATCAAGTAATTATTTATCTGTAATTAAAAACATTTGATCCTTATAGAATCGTAATTAGAGCATACTAATTAATTACCACACAAAATAATTAGTTTAAAGACTATGACTGAGTTACCGTATTTATATTTATAAAATAGGAAGCGGAACGATAAATTAAATGAGTGAACAGATTTCGTTAGATGTACATACTTTGTGGAAATCACAATACACAATACACAATACATTTTTGTTTTTTTAGATGAATTTTTCTTACTGGACACAACAAAAATATTATTTGAAGACCTGTTATTTGACGAAGTGTCGTTATTTTGAAGTAAGGACGGCTCCGAAAAGTTTTGCACTGTATTTTGATCAGTTCTTAAATTAAGATCAATTGATGGTACTCACTATTCTGTGGTGGGATTCAATCTACGCTTATAAAACGTTCTCTTTCGTCCAATGTTTCTTGTTTCTCTTATTATTACAAAACAGTTTAATCTTTCTGTGACTATTTCTTTCTACGAAAAAAAGCAACTTAGACCAGTTGCAAATTTAATCTGTATTACAAAAATATATGGAGTTCTGGCTTGCGATGTCTTGAACTTCCACTGTAAAGATTTCCTACGCTTTTTTCAGCATGACTTTATGAAATGTAAATCTACTACGGCCATACAATTAGCCTTTACTAACTTTTACATATCAGTAAAGCTTTTGACAGTGTTGTATCGCCAGCTCTCGTGCTTTCCTCTCGGAGAAGAAGAGGAAGCGGGAGCTGGAAAGAAATTTAATACCAAGAGTATTGAACGAATAGAAAAAATCACTTTCATTTTTAATGTGTTTTATTATTATTCGTAATTTTATTATTTCACTCCCGTTCTAGGTTTTTTTCTTTCATTAGGGCAACTTTAACTACTTGTATTAAATTATTAAATTTACTCGACTGGATAATATATTTACACGAACCGACTCGTACAAAAGGATTTTTCCAACTCAACTCTATTCGATATGATTTTTCCAACTCAACTCTATTCGATATGATTTTTAAAAATGTGTCCTCTCAGACGCTTGCGTTATCAGCTAAAAAAAATAAGTCACTTGTATATGCTCAAGAAATCTGATGCCGAGTCCGTGTACACATAAGTTAAGACGAGCTTGGTCAATAAAAATAAGAAATTTATGATGACGTTTGGAAGAACGTTGCAAGAAAATATTATCAGGTGCTTGTGCTCGTTGAGGCATTGTTGAAAAAGAAATTTGATGCGCTAATGTAGATGGTTGCATGAAATAAAAATTAATTTGATGCGCTCATGTAAATGAGGGTATGAAAGTAGGAAATTTCATGAAGTTGGTGTAATTACGATAACTGCATTGCCATCATAACAACAGTATCAATGATAGAATTCTAATTCATAAGTTGATTGTTCTTGATTTCACTACGGTTTTTTTTTCAACTGGCTTTGTTTTTATTTGTTTGGTCGTTAGCAGTCATTTTGCAGTTATTTTGCCACCATTCTTTCTACCGAAATAAATAAATAAAAATAATAAATTTCTGGTGTTCCTCAGGGCAGCCATCTAGAACCACTGCTTTAATAATTTACATCAATGACATATCTCTGACCATGATTAATTCGAGAATCCTTTGATGTCAACATTTTCTGTAATGTGTAAATAAAGCTTTTGCATTTTAGTAATATTTTTGATGAATACTTTTTAACTAGACTTGATAAAACCAGTGGTCCGGAAAGAAACCATATGGGAACGGTTCTTAAACATTCCCGTAACTTTTCGTTCCATCCGGAAAGATATATATTTTTTTAAAAAATATCGTTCCGGAGTGAAAGTAAAAATATCGCTCCCGTGGAACGAATTCGTTTTATAAATAAAGAAAAGTTATTTTTAGAACTTTTCCGATTAAATTTTCGAATAAAATTCTCGTGTCATATTTAACAAAAATTTCGATAAAATTCGAGCGGCTGATATTAATCAACTGCAAGCAAGCGCATGATTTAACAGCATCGCTAATCTTTTGAGGGTACACTCTGAGCAAACAAACGCAAACAAATGTGTTTGAATTTTTGTTTTTTATTAAATGTGTACGTATTGGGTATTGTAGAATATAACACGGGAGCTACGGTTGAATTGATCAGTTTCATTGAAGAATTCATTCTTATATTTTAGGTGACTTTTATAAATACTGGATGAACTTAAACTCAAAATACGGTCGTTTTCATCAAGTGTTCTTGCAAAAGAACTTGCACTACGCCTTGATGAGAGAGAAGATATGCTGATGAGCTCTGATACTTTTTAGATGGACTGTATTTAGATCCAAGGTTTGAAAATATTATTTCACTTATCTTCAGTTGGACTATAGAAACTGTGTTCCTTTTACAGATTTCATTGTGTTATTGTGTCAGGTAAGCCTGAAAACAAAGGCAAAATCAAAACGTTTTTAAAATCTGTTGGCAGAAAACTCCACCATTTTGTAAGAAACTTTTATCATAGTAACTGAATGTTGTCACTTATTCACTTTTTAAAGAAAATCATAGGGGCCGGATAGCAGTGCCACTAGAAGCGATTCACTAGGTAAATTTCCGGTAGGCCAACCAGAAAGTTCATTACCGGGATCTACCAATGAAAACTCAGGATTGAATTTGGTTTTGGACATTTCTGAATCCACCACTAATTCTTTGTTGGAAGAATTTTTAAGTGCATCATTTGGAGGAGATAATACGAGTCCTGCTGCAGAGAAAGTGCACCAACACTTTCGGGAATATTATGCTGTCATCAATGGTTTTCATGTTTCAAGAAGGTATCCCCTCTCCACGAGTGTTTTGCCCTTTTGGCATGAAAAAAGCTTTGGAAGTGAATCAATGCAGATGGCAAAAATTGCAAAGGTTGTATTAGCAACTCCAGCAACACAAGTCAGTGTTGAAAGGAGTTCTTCAGCACTTAGGTAGGTTCTAAATGATTATAGAACTAAGTTCATTAACACAAACTAAGAAAACGTGTTGTTAGTGCATTTAAATTAACACACAACAGCTAAGCTAATTTATAAATGTATGTTACTTCCGGAACGTTACAACATGTAAATAAAGGCAAAAATATGTGTAATTCTAAAAATTTTTAAAAAAAAGGAACGAAAGTGTTGAAAAATCGAATCTTTTTGATCTTTGAGGAATTAAATCTCTAAGGAACAATTCAATAGTTCTTTGAAAAATAAAGTTCGGAACGGAACTTTTCACTCGGAACGATATTTTTTCGTTCCGACAAAACCACTCCGCCCGGAACTTTTGATTTTGATTTTTTTTTTCGTTTCTTTCCGGACTCCTGGATAAAACCAGAGATGGGCATTTTTTATTCGAATAAAAATAAAAGATAAAAAACCGAATAAAATGAAAAATCGAATAAAAATTTATTTGATTACAAATATTATTCCTTAGTTGGTGAATTATTCGCAAATTATTTGAGTTTCAAATAATTAATTTTTATTCGATCGTGCGTTATTTGATGAATTATTTGTGATTTCTTACTATTGTGATGGTCATTATTTGAATTTCAAACAATTATTTGTCATTCAGTTATTTTACGTTTATATCCTTATAACCCTTGAGTAGACATAGATTTCAATATTTAGGAATTTTGAAAAAGAAAACTCTTTAGACGATGATAAGTTTGTATATTTTTGATTGTAATACATTTTAACTAAATTTTGCTATGCACTAATAATATGCTTTTGCTTTTAATAAAATCCGCTCTTCAAAATGCTCATCAGTTAATGAGCCACATTTAGACCCGCTTAATATTGTGGCTTGCGAAAAGAGCATTTAGCTGCCAGATCATCACAAATTTTCAAAAATATTGATATTTTTTACAATAATATTATCTATTGTAATTTGCCAACACTGTTACCAAATAATTTTTCTGAATTCTTGATATGCGTTTTGATGTCGTGACGTCACAACTCAAGTATTAAATAATTAGTAGGTATGGCTTGAAGTAAAGTTTTCCCTTCAATCGTATTGTCTTAAGCACAAACTCACTTATTTTTATTTAATTGACTCGTAAGATTATTCTGAGTAATCAAACCCATTTAATTTACTTCTAAAGCTTCACAAATACTTAATTGAACAAAATTATTAAATTCCTCTTAAACTTTAAGTTAAATTAAGCAACGAGACATCTTGCAGAAAGAAATGCTTGTGCCACGAATTAATTATTTGAAAACATATATCCATAATCGAATGACAAATAATTGTTTGAAATTCAAATAATGACCATCACAATAATAAGATATCACAAATAATTAATCAAATAATGAAATTATTTGATTATCAAATAACGCACGATCGAATAACAAATAATTATTTGAAACGCAAATAATTTGCACCAAATAACAAATAATTATTTGCGAATAGTTCACCAAATAACGAATAATTATTTGATTTTCAAATAACACACGGTCGAATAAAAAAATGATTATTTGAAACTCAAATAATTTGCACCAAATAACAGATAATTATTTGCGAATAATTTAAAATAAATTGACACTCAAATAAAAATTTATCCGAATAATTTTTTATTTGATTTTTTAAAAAAATCGTTATTTGATTGAAAATTTATTCGAATAATGCCCAGCACTGGATAAAACCAAAGATTTTTAGTGTATTCCTTAATAATACTTGCCCTCTTTTCATAATTTTAAATTCTTTCTTTTGTAGTTAGGCTATTTCCTGCATGGTGTAGCTTTTGAAGATCTTATTATTTGTTTCGTTGGTGTTTTTTTTATATTTTGGCAGCTTTGAAAGGTCGAAAACTTAAGTAGAAGCCCCCCATAATAACGCAATCAATCGCTTTATACAGAAATAGTTCAACGAGTTTGATAATCCGCTTATAGTGAAGTTTTATTACTGTCAGTCACCTAGACCTTTGATGAAATTTAAATAAATAAGAAAAAAAACTAAAAAATAAATTCTAATCTTTACGACCAAAAACAAAACTTTGCCTAACTTAAGTAGTTTTTTCAAAGGCTTATTATACAAAATATATATATAGATGGGATGCATTATAGTATAATTCGTAATCATAATTAGATAAAAATTGTTACTTAACAAAAAAATGGCTACTTGTTTCCTAAACTACTTAGATGAAGAATTAAATCTTAAATTTACAACTTATATCCAACTAGATTTCTTCTTGATTAAAATTGAGGTCATACCAGTAATTTTCATAAGCTCTTCGAATAAAATAAAAATAATCCATCTAAATGATTGACTAATTAAAACCTATTGCAGTTCTATTCTATAGCATCTCTTGATCCAACACCAAAACGACCCAGCATCAGCACATCTCAAAACCTTGAAAATGTCCCCCTCGTTCATTAAAACATGAAACAGCAATGATTTTTTTCAGATATGCATCACTCGCGTTGGATGCATCTTGTCTCTCTCGAATTATATTGGCAACCAAAATAGACGTTGAAAATAAATTCAACAACAATTCAGAAGCCTCCTTAAAGGGAACGGAAAAGTTCTTCTATATAAACTATTTTAAGTAAATCAACGAGTGCCGCACCGCCTTAATGCTTCGCCGCAAACCGGTCTCTCTTTAAGTGCGCGAGTAAATTGAAGGCAAAGTTCACATAGCTAAAAATAAACTTTTCAAATTTAGTCTTATCATGGCTGTGTTTAATCACTTAAGAGGAGGGTTTACTACCAATCTCGTCAACAGCAGCAGCAGCAGCAGCAGCAGCAACAGTGTAACATTATTTACTTGTCTTCTTTTTTTTTTTATGTTTTACGTAATGTACACAAATGGAGGAAAGTATACATCAGAAACGACAACGACTATACACAGTCGTCTCATTGTTAAATGTTGAGCCGAGGCTGACCTTTATGCTCTATTAATCCAAGTGAATGCACTCGTTTATTTGCCTTAGCATTATAAGGTGTCGCAGCGGCGGCGGCGCGGCGCACTCACATTATGCAACTTTACATAATTCTTGATTCACTCCAGAGGAAACCTTAACAAGTCTAGAAGAGTCTCTCTCTCTCAAAGTCGACGACGTCCGATCCGACACCGCAAACGGAAGGAATAATTTGAGTTTGAGTAACAAGAATTTTTTTTATTCTTTGCTTTGCTTAGCGGGCAGCGGCAGTCGGGCGGTGCGGTACTAGGTATAAGGTTGATGCTTCTTCTATAGCCAAAAACGGTGGATAATGAGGCGAATGCTCTTTCTTAGATAGTTTGTTTTTCATTTCATGTAATCTTCTGAATGGGTGTTAGACGCGGAATGTTTAATTGAGGAAACTGAAACTGATTATTGAATCAAGCACCGACCTTTAGTAGGTACTTACTACATATCATATACGTGCGGTAGGAAAGACACACCTCTATCAAAACCATTCAAAAGTCAATCACACCTACGATGACTTCGAGAGTGTTTTATTCATGGCGCATTAATTTTGCTTTGAGATTATCTACGTGCGAAGAGATAATTAAAATATAGAAGAAAAATGAAAAACAAAAAGAAATTTTGTAAAAGAAGATTCTAGTACTTTTGACATCAATGTGTCATGAGAAATATGGCTATGGCGATTGTGCCATAATGGAGAAAAGTAAGAATAAATTGTTAGTTACAGGGTGACTCATATATATATATTGTACAACTGTCTAAGACTCACTTCTAGCATTGACAAGTGCTGTATTTATACTATACAAATTCTTCAGAACCTTCCCGATGATTCCACTCTAGAAACATCGATTCTTCATACCTAAAGTTGCTTAGTGTCCGCACCTTATTACTCATTTTACGCGAAGCTTCTGTTGCAGCGCAGATCACATCCAGCAAAGATAGAAGAAAATCTCTACATCGCGACGAAAAAAAAAATCTTTATTGGTTGAAAAATCAAACAAAAATAGAAATCATAGAAATTTTCTGACAGACAAAAGGCATCTTTTTGGGTTTTCAAGCAATTAGTAAAAAGGAATTATTTTTTCGACTTTGATATTGTAATCTCAACTGGAATTGAAGATGTGTTTGAATTCTTCGCGGTGATTTTATTATAATTAATAATGTTAAACAAAGGCGGTTTCATTCAGACATTAAAATAAAGCCACACCGATAAATTGGTACAATGAGAAGAAGACCAAAACTACACCGCAATTTGTGGGTTTGAATCTGGTAGATATTTAGTTGCGAGTACCCCTGTTTTGCAAAGGGCTTTTTTCTTCATTGTAAAAAGACGATTTCCTCTGAAATCCTTATTTACGAAAAATCCACACATAAATTGCTATATGTCACTTGTCCCTTTCCATTGTACGTAACAGTATAATTTTGTCATGTTGGAATTGATGTGTGACATCACGAGTTAAACGTTCATAGTTGCCATATAGAGGGGGAGGGGCTAGATATGGCTCAAGTTATGATTTTATGTTTGTTAACTGAAACAATTCTATTTCCACCAATATAACAAGAAAAGAAATGAAGGTCTGTCAATGTTCAATGCTATGAACAAATCTCAAGTGTTTTTGTTTCTCCTGTAGTTTGATGGTCCTAATACTGATATACATTTTCGCCACCTCGATGTCTACACCTTCTGTCCCAAAAATAACTGGAATATCTCTATATTTCAACTAGATTAGTGATGCCATCTATTGGCGGAAGATTGATTTATGAAAGGTCAACACTCCTTTGTACGATGCATTAAATGACAGTCGTTTATAAAAATCGATTTAAAAACAAAAACCAAAAGTGGACCAAAAATTGCACGGAATTGGGACATCATTAGAGATACTGGAAGAGATAAAAACGTCTTAAAAATGATTGTATCGCCATAAGTAGTTATACTATAAGACGTAGTGTGTTTAATACGATCTAGAGACCATGCACGAAAATGGCAGAATGGCGTCAATAGATGAAGGAAATCCAAAAAAAGTCTCATTTGGGGAAGTCAAAAATCAAAATATGCTCATTTGCTTTTTTACGATTATCGACATATCTATAAGGTCGGTCCCGTGTTATCTTGCCCTATTGAAGGATTTGGTTGACCCCATTCGTCGCGTTCGCCCTGAATATATGTATATAGTATAGACAACAAGGCAGTTAGAGATTGTTGCACGATAATGCACTTTCTCATCGTTCAGCAGTTATCACTGATTTTTTTACCAAAAATCTAATTTTTTTGCTTCATCATCCCACCAATACTCATCCAATTTGATTCCCTGTGACTATTTCCTATTCCCTAAGCTTGAGTTTGGCGCTGAAAGGAAGCCCTTTCGCAACAATTAAAAACATTCAATTCAATTTTTAAAGCCATTCTAATAATTTGTGGGACAGCGGGTGTATATCTTTGATTTTGCTTGTAAACTTCTGCACAGTGTCATCAATGTAGTATTTTTGGAACTTCAAAATTGGAATTGCATTTTTATATAAACAATTGTATTTATTTACGAGTTTATAGGCTGACCCATAGGGGTAATATATTCAAATTGTATATCAATTCATTCGGTGGAGTGTCCTAATTGATATTGACTCCCCTAAAATACGTTGTTTGAGATTTAGGTGGGATAAAGGATGTTTCTTTCATATTTTATGAATCACCCTACAACTACCAAGCGATATTGACATTATGATGATGATTTAAAATTTATTAAATAGATAATCGTTGGAGCTATTGAATAGTCCAGCATAACTGCGTTATCGTGTTGACAAGAAAAATGGAAATGACAGTGAAATTAATGTGAAGAAAGGGTCAGGCAAAAAAACCAGATCATTCAAATTTTAAACAGGTCAGGAAGGTTCTGCACACAGGCACCAAATATCTGTGGCGACACTTTAGTTCCAGACAATGCACTCGAATATCACAAATATCTTGCTGAGAAGACAAAAGAGAATTAGTTAAGAATTATATAGAAATAAAAAAAAAACAAGAATGTTTTTTAGCTTCGTTAATTTAAATTTTAAGAAAAAATAGAAGTAATCCATTAAACACGAAATTAAATATAAAGAAAGGATTATCTGAAAAGAATTCAACCAAAAAGACAGATGTTATTTTCTCATAGCCTATATAAGCTTTTAATTACAGAGAATCCCCCTACCGATTGGTGTCTTAACGGCCTGACAACCAGTTGCCTAACGAGTGAGTTCGGCTAACAACACCTTGATTGTAGCTATCCTCAAGGTTGGCCGTCAAATGGACATAGGGTCGGCTTGAGTCCACTTCTGAAGTGTATCTGTCCTTCCACACCTGAATTGTAACTATCCTTACTGAGTCATCATGTGATCGAATTGACTCTCATTACTACAGCAATTGGACCAGCATTACGACAGCTTCTCAACTGGCAAAGGCGTCGAAACACTTCAAGTCGGAAAAGATAACTAACATCGTTATGTTAAGTCGTCAAAGATCTGACTATAGTCTTAATCTGGATGCTGTAAAGCATTTCAATACCAGTCCTAATCTGGTTGCTGGAAACTATTTCCAATCAAGCCATCAAAAGTCAACCGCCATCCATGCAAGTAACTTTGGCAGTTTCATAGTATATTCGCTAGCCATTAACGGATTCCAGGCATAAACTAGTCCAGTCATAATCTGGACGCTCTGGAAACCATTCTTCAATCATCAGAAGCGTATTATTCCTCAAGACTCCTGCTGCAAGACCTCTAAGATTCCAGCCTCAAACCGGTCAATGGCGCAACGAAGAGGGGGGGGGGGGGCTAAATTTTTTGACATAATTTACAAATTGGATATAAAATGTAATCTCTGTATATTATTACAACAAAACCTTTAAGTATATTATAGCAGTTCTTAAGTGCTCAGATGGGCACAGAAGTCGGCTTTAGAGCCCTATTTTTCCGGCTCCTTTTGGACTTGGAACACCCCCCACCCCCCCAGTCAAATCCTGGATGCGTTACTGAAACAAGATAAAAGTTATCCATACCGGGCAGCTTCCGCTCAGAAGACGTAGCAATTGTGCGCTCCTTTGCCACCACATTAGTTCAGCAATACAAGTACCCCAAATAGGGGGGTTATAACCACTAAAACGAGAACACAAAACATTTACGGTTGATAGCATTGAGGTGATTAGTAAGCTGAAATCATACGAAGTTTAAAAATTACCCGATTGTTTTGAGGAAAAGAAGACCCGCAAGAGAGCCCGAAATTGGTGTGAATCTGTGCAAATTTGATTGTTATTATGTTATGGATGGAGAGTCTCATGGCCGGATTTCATTCACAGTTATCCGGACATGAATATACTGCAATAAAGAAAGGAGCAGTATACTTGAGAGATTTAAAATCACAAAATATCGGTTGAGAAATTAGGAATTCGTAACAGAAAGCGACTCAAGAATTTATATTGACGAATATTTACAAAATTGTCTACTCCCTTTTATTTCTAGTCATTTTGAGTCTGTGTTTATTTTTTTTTTTACCAATATGGCAAATGCTCACTATGCTAGCATAACAATAAATTGGTAATGACAGCAACCAACATCAACATTGTACTAAAATCAGTTTGATGGGATAGAACTTCGTGCTATCCAAAGATATTAGGCTCTCATGAAACGAGTACTGATTTCAAAAATGAATGGAGAATGAGGCCATCGGAAAAAGCCCTGTTAAAAAGTCTGAATAAAAAGTACAACGATTTTCTTACTAAGTAATTAAATAATTGTTAATGATAGGCTTAATTTCAAGTATCTAATATTAACAGAAAAAATATCTTTTAAAATCAACTTCAACTTTTTTGTACTCAAACAACTCAAAATACAAAACTTTTTCTAGGACAGATTTTATCAGTAATTACTCAAATTTGACTTGCATAGTGTCCATAAATTTAAGACTCCACAAATTTATTTGCTTATTCCAAAGGAAATTGACATTAGATCAAAAAAACTTTTGACAATTTTGATTCTTTTTTTCTTTCTTTTTGTGTTTAATGATTTTTTGGTTTTGCTTTTTTTTTAAGATTTAGGGCCGTATTTACCAAGCGATTTAATTGAAATTTAATTTAATTTCTGTTTTAGTACTCCTGTAAAAGAGGGTTAGGGCACACTTAAAATAAAATTAAAATAAAATTAAATTTAGGTAATTTTCTGTTATAATAATGCATATAAACTTAAAACTTAATTCAAGTGGGCCCCAACCCTCTTCTAACGCGAGTACTAAAACACAAATTAAATTAAATTTCAATTAAACCGCTTGGTGAATACGGCCCTTAAATTAAATATATTTTCGATAGTTTTTACTATAGGCGCTTTCGGCAAGCACATTCTCAGTGAGACAAGTGAGATATTCTCACTGAGCAACTGAGACAAGTGAAACTGAATTTTCTTGTCTCAGTTGACTCAGTTTCGTTATTTTGTGATTTTAATTACAAATTAAAGTTTAGTGAACTATTTGAATAAACTAACAACACTTTCCTCAATTTATTACTATCCAATTCTGTGGTCAAAATTATTTAGATGTCAAAATTTCCAAATCAGCTGATTGGTTTGAAAAGGGGCTTTCGACAAGCACTGTATCAGTGAGACAACTGAGACAAAACTTTGAGCAACCGTCTCAGTTGTCTCAGTTCAAACCAATCAGCTGATTTGTCAATTTTGAAATTTAAACAATTTTTACCACAGAAAATGGATAGTAATAAATTGAAGAAAGTGTTTTTAGTTTATTCAAATAGCTCACTAAACTTTAATTTGTAATTAAAATCACAAAATAACCAAACTGAGTCAACTGAGACAAGAAAATTCAGTTTCACTTGTCGCAGTGGTTGCGTTCGATTTTTGTAGCTCAATATGGAACTAAGACAATTCACCGAAAGTGCAGTCTCAGTGAGCCAACTGAGAATATCTCACTTGTCTCACTGAGAGTGTTCTTGCCGAAAGCGACTAAAGATTTCAACAAAATTTCCATCGACATTTATTTTTAGAAGACAAATCGATTTCTTTTTAGAAAAAAAAAGCGACATCTACCCATCCGTAGGGAACTAATCTTTTTCCCAAATTCAACTTTTTTTCATTTTATAATACCGCGCTTAAGCACATAAATGTTAGCTTTGGTGTTTCTGGTAATTTAACACAAAACGCATGTACACTTTTATTCTGTAACGGTATCTAAGTGCAGGTACTCACCAAAAATTATGATTACATTTGAAGAAACTTACCTGAAATGAAAGAAAAAAAAAATATTAGTTTTTTATCGTAGGTTTAGGTATTAATTTATTTAATTGTAAAGAAAAAAATAATGAAAAATAGATGTTGAGCTTGAAATTGAACCAAGCACCAACACAATGTAAGCAGCCTCTACATATTCAAGGGTTCGACTCTAGTAAGGACTCGTAAACTGGAATTTTTCCTAGATGGAAATGAACTGGACTGACAGATGCCAATTGAAAACTGTCTAATATTGCAAAAAAAAAAATTGTGAGAAGTGCGTCTGGAAGACAAACATATATATGCTTCAACTATTTAAAACGTTAGGAGCTATGTGACGCATAACTGATATGGATGAACCTGCCAAGGCACAGAAAGCACGTCTCTAATCCACAAAAGTTACTTAAATCATACAAACAAATCAGAGAGGAAACCATTGAAGTTATTGTTGGTGCTATGATTAATAAAGCAAAGAATTGCAACCAATCTGGACTCTATTGTAGCTCTGGTGGACTTGGAGGACAGATCGCTGCGCGAGTTTCTAAACCTGTTCAAGGGGACTAGTCCCTTTCCGGCGTGTGCAAAAATGTGTGTGTGTGTGTGTGTATAAGGCAAATATTTTAAAAAACAATAAAAATGAAAAAGTTGCAAAAAAATAATTCTAGAGTGTTTTTTGTCATCCCCAAACTTATATCATCTTTTTTTGCTAAGGCCGTTGAAAGGACGAACAAATAGGTAATTCCACCGGGAACGCAGCTGTGAAATGACCTCATTGAAAATTTCTGCAGATAATTATACATGAAGAATTGCTAGTATAGATTTGGATTGTTCTGAAACAGATGATCAGTAATATTCTCTTAACGCAAATATACATGTGGCATACCTCAAGGGTCTATGTTAGGTCCTTTGTTATTTGGATTGATGAAATGAGAGAAAATTTGGACCAGAAGCGTCAGTCAAACTTAAGTCACTCAGTTATTATTCACTCTCATAATAAAATTTAGAAATGGTTTTAAACCGTCCCTGCCAGCTTTATGCAGTTCACTTAGGAGGAGTTAGGTAAGAAAGGTGATACAGGTCGTTTGAAAGTGCCGAACAGTAAAACAGAAAGTGATTCCCCGGCCTCCTTCCCGCATCCTATGCATTTAGGGTTGTTAATCGGTCTCCTCCTGTATAGGTTTTTAATGAGGGTGGATACCAGAGTTTTCAAAGGATGAATTATTTATAATCTCAAGAATTTTCACGTTGAATTTGGATTGGGTCTAGTTTTTTCATTGTTTTGCTGAGCATATAATCATCAAACCAGTCGATCCAACCGACAAAATCTAAAATAAGGACTTTTACTGCAACCCCGGATTGTAGAAGGGGAGCCTCCGAAATTGCTCCAAGATGAGCAAGTTCATTGAGGATGGATATTTCCCAATATCTTACCCCAATTCTTGATACTAATTATTTTCCAGCTAATTCGGGCGACTTAAGTATCTTATTGACTTAGATAAGACAACAAAAATGTTATTCATATTTCATATCGATAGTAAGCATTAAAAGCAGTAAAGAGTTAGCATGCTACCTATTAATTTGAATACATGAAAATTCAAATGATAACAGTTAACTCAAACTTTAATTCTTTTCAGTTAAAGATAATCGAAAATGACAACAAAATTCACATCGTTGCACATCTTCTCCTCAAGTACATTTGGCTTCTGTGCACAACTCACTAATAAGTCACTAACGACCTTATATTGACTTAAGTGTGAGCATTCACTAAGTTTTGACATGTTGTCGTGAAAACTGAAAAATACACGAGAGAGAATGCAAAGCGACTGCAGCAACAAGTTCAACGGGAAGTTATCGTCTACGGAATAGTTAGGATTTAAGTAAGTACACAATATCCAAGCAAATGTCCGAACGATCAGTAATTAGCGGTTTTATCTTAATTTATTATAGCTAACCTAAGCCTATTATGCACAGTTGCACCGTTAACGTTTAGAACAAAACAACTGCGGCCAAGACTTACTCACTATAGATTTTTTCCCAGAGTGATTCATCAAATAGAGTCAGTGGGTATCTTTGCATCTTATTAAGACTCCACACCTTAGTCCAGCGCTCTAGTGACAGACAGTTCATATACATACAAATATACGTATGTAACGGACTGGTGGCTTTTAAATTTTTTTTTTTTTTTTTCAACATTAAATTAAGTCGGCGCGACGGCGTGAATAGCTAAATAATGATAAAATTTACTTCTCAGCCTATGCGCAGAATCCTTGTGCTTCACCGCGCTGCTGCTGTTGCTGCTGCTGCTGTTGGTCTAGATTAGTTTGGTAAGTGATATTGCTTCATTTGCGGTGATCGTCTTAAGTATCAAGTGCTGTCGTTTCACTTTATATAAGCTCAACACAATACATATGTGTATATGATAAATGTAACGGTAACTGCATGTGAGTAAACTTTAGATGAAATGAAAATTGCGTAGATCACTTTTCACTTCCTTGCTATAACAACTTGTGACCCTCCAAGGCAAATATATCACGGCGGTATACCGACCGAGATGAAAATTTATTTTGACAGCTGACTCAATTGCAAATGAATAACACTTCCGATCGCGTTTCATTTCATTTCATTTCATTGGATTGGATTGGATTGGGAGTTGAGGTGATCTAATGATGATTGGCGCGTATATATTATTTGGGGTGGTCGGCTGTATATATCCATCCGTATCTATTCCGAATCAATATTCAGGTTAGAGCTAAACTCGATGTGTGCGGCTGTTGGTTATACTCGGCATATATCAGTTTGATCTAAAGTTAGCTTTATAATGTGAAATGATATCATTTTTATGATTGTCTACAGTCACAGAAGACATTTAGAGTTTATTGACGTTTCAACAAACAAACAAAAAAAAACTAACGATGGAATCAATTCTTTTGTTAATTCATGGCTCCATCGAGTCTTCTGGATTTGTATTTATGTCGCATAATTTTTTTGTTTTTGTTTTTTTTTTTTGTCTTTTGTCTAAATTGCGGAAGAAAAATTAATTTTACTTAAAACAAAACTCGTTTCGATTTTATTTTTAAGCTATTTAAGCGATGATTTCACAGAAATCATTTTACCTATAGCGAAATGATGACGGCATTTATCGAAACGCAAAATGTCATGAGAGAATATAAAATGGTGGATTCAAGGAAAAATCTATAAAACGACAGTTGCGAAATGACCTTTTTGTCACAAATACTTGAGGGATAAATGCCAATTCTAAGTAAATTGGTGACCAAAAAAGTTTCCCCTTGCGATAATTGATTTGAATATAATTCTAATTCTAGTGAATCAATCAAAGCCAGTTGATGAGGCAAACTGCCATAAATGAGAAAACTTAAACGGTGATGGTTCGAAACATGAAATTTGGATTACAGCTTCATTTCTACCCTTTCCCAAGGATAATTTTTCAAATATAAGTTTTCTTCCAATTCTTTTTTCTGGTAACTATATTTTCCGAATGAGGAATTGACTGCTTTCTCCGAAGAGTTTATAATGGGTGATTTTTTAAGCGTTTGGTTTTTAATTTTCAAAAAAAAAAAAAAACAGTAAAATTGGAAAAAGGATTAGAAATGAATCCTTGGCATTTACTTTTTAAAGATTATTTTATGTAAATGTTGGCCACGACTATGTTCCAGGTGGTCCCCATACCGCAAATCGAATTCTGAGTGGTATCTCACCGATAACACGTATGATGTTGTCTTCTAGTGCTTGAATCGGTGCAGGTTTATCCACATAAACAAGAGATTTGACGTACCCCCACAAAAAGTAGTCCAAGCGTGTCAAGTCGCACGATCTAGGCGGCCAATTTACTAGTCCAAAACGAGAGATGAATTGCTTACCAAATTCATTTTGCAAAAGATTCATAGTTGCGCGTGCTGTGTGGCATGTGGCAACGTCTTGTTGAAACCACATGTCAACCAGATTCAGGTTTTGGGCAATGAAAAGTTTAAAAATCATTGCACGATAGCGAGCACCATTGTCGGTAACGTTGTTCTCATTGTCATATTTGAAAAAGTACGGACCAATGATTCCATAAGCCCACAGTGCATTTGTTAGGATGCATTTGCAACTCCTGCATTGCTTGTGGCTGCTCATCGGACCAAATACGGCAATTTTGCTTATTTACATATCCCCGTCCAACCAGAAATGTGCTTCATCGCTGAAGACAATTTTTTGGTAAAAAAAGCGGATCATCCTCCAGCTTTTCCAAGGCTCATTCACCGAAAACACGACGCTGTGGCAGATCGCCCGGCTTCAGTTTTTGAACGAGCTATAGTTTATATTCCTTCAAACTAATATCCTTGCGTAAAATCTCCCACGTAGTGGAATAACACAATCCCAGTTGCAGCGAACGGTGACGAATGGACACATCACGATCTTCACCAATACTGGAGGCTACAGCAGCAATATTTTCTTCTGTACGCATTCTACCCACACGGGTGGGTGGCTTGATGTCCAATAACGTGAAATTGGTGCGAAATTTGGTAACTATGGCTTGAATAGCCTCAGTAGGGCGATTATGATGACCAAAAAATGGTCGAAGTCGCCGAAACACATTTTTTACAGAGCACGAATCTTTATAATAAAATTCAATAATTTGTAAGCGTTGTTCGGGTGAAAGTCTTTCCATGTTGAAATGGCAATGCAAACTGAACAACTTTGACTTTGACATATGTCACGAATCACGCTTGAGCTGTCAAAAACAGAGCACTGAACAACCAAACAGCAAAAAAATCACCGTTACTCATAGATAAGAACTGTACGAAATCCCTCGCTCAAATGCATTCTATAAAAGTGAAAAAGTGACAGCAGTGCGTTAGTGTGTCTTATACGGATGAACTTCAGATATCTGGCTACTTCGGGTTTCACGTAAGACATATTTTAGTAAGGTGGCTCTGTTATGACCGACCATCTATTTCGAGCCTAATCCAAAGCCAAGACTAAGGACCTTATGCCACAGAAAAAAAAAAAACAGTAACAATAACTGCAATTCAAGTGGCCCAAAACAACTAAAAAGACCAAAACCGTAGAACTGTGGCACTTCCTTTGTAAAAATAAATCAAAGGAGAATAATCTAAAGAAAAAAAAAAAAACTAGATCCAATTTTAAGAAGGCATCTAACCAGGCAACAGAAAGGAAAAATTCTTCGAAAAAGTTCGCACTTTAGCATGCATTTAGTGAGATGATACTCCATTTTATCCAGAGGTGGCTATTAAAATTAATGTAAAGGAGGTGATCTGAAAGTATTCCAAGTATTCAAAATTCTTCACTCTAAAATTTTGATTGGCTGCTTGCATAATAGCTCTCCACGAATCTGATTACTGCACAAGGCTCAAGTCGTTTTCTCTGGCAACGAAGTAAATATAGCCGAGCAGCTGTAATCAGTCACTAAACCAGATACAAGTAGTTTCTCTGTATATATTAGAAAACATGAGTCCAATCATGGACCATGATAGAGCAGGGAATAGTAAGCAAGAAACCTAAAACGATATAGCATCACTTCAAATAATAAAAAAAAAAATTTAATTTAGTCCAGCTAGAGACGAAGACTGGGACTAGGAAAATATTGAAATTAGAATGTTTGATATATTCAAATCTTTCAAGTTCGTCGGATGAGATGGCTGAGTTTTAAGTAAATACATTTTTTACGTATTATTCCATTTAACGCCTGACATAAGGCAAATTTTTTGGTGCGCCTCAGGGCTCTATTCTCATTCCTACACTTTTCTTAATTTTGTGTTATTTTCAAATAGACCAGTGTGCTGTGTGAACGTGACATTGATAAGCTGTAAACTCGTTTTATGACATACTATTTCTTTGTTTCACTCATTGTGTTCGTTTGAATCGTACTTCGAATTGTCAACCGTGGTTCAATGGCTCTTTGAAGCATCTTAAAAATTTGAAGAATAAAGCTTGGAGGAGGTTCTGTTCCTCAAGGAGAGATGCTGATTACGTAACTTATTCTAATTCACGTGCTCGTATTTGACTGATTCGTACAATGATTATGTATATAGAATGAGGTAGGCCTTGCGTACTGAACCTAAGAAATTTTGGAGATTTGTGAACTCTAACTGTGATGGATACCCTTCATTGTTGTGACTCTCCCTTGGGGACTGCCAATCTTTTTGATGACTTCTTTAAATCTGCCTTCTGTAATAACCACTGTGATATTAGTTATAACGTTTTTACCCCTTATGACGAAGCTTCTGCTGACTTCTTTTCAACCTAAAGACTTGTTGTTCGACGAATCGTATGTCTTAAAGTATATTTCAAGCATAGCTGATAGTTTTTCTAGTAGTCCGGATGGCGTTCCTTCCACGCTCATAAAACATTTCTGTTTTGTATTATTTATTTAATTTATTTTTAACCTGTGGTGTTTTTCCGAAAGAGTGGAAGCTTTCTTTGAATATTTCTTTGCACAAGTGCGACCTTTCTAACTATAGACCTATCGATAATTTAAGTTGTATTGGTAAGATATTTGAATCCCTGATTTGCGATGTTTTGTACTCCCACTGCTACGCCTTTTTCAGCATGGCCTTATGAAAGGTAAATCTAGGACTTCGACTAATTTGTTAGGGCTTACTAATTTCTGTATTTCTGCTATTGAAAGCGGTAAGCAAGTGGATTGAATTTTCACGGATTTCAGTAAATCTTTTGACTGAATCAATCACAAAATTTTAATTCCTAAGTTGGCTGTTCTTCGTTTTCCTACGGTGTTTGTCTATTGGCTTCCTTCTTATTTATCTGATCGTACGCAGCGAGTTATATTTCGCGCAGCTTTTTCTGACGAGATAGATAATACTTTTGGCGTTCCTCAAGGTAGCCATCTTCGTGCACTCCTTTTTATAATTTACATCAATAATGTATCTCTGATTTTTTTCTAATTCAAGAATACTTTGCTATTGCTGCGGATGCCAAAATCTTTCGCATTGTTTCTAATGAAGCGAGATTTTAAATTCGAACTGAGATGCCTTTCATTGATGGTGTGGTATTAACAGTCTTCCTCTTAATATCAGCAAATGTACTGCTATGTCGTTTTCTCGTAAAAGGAGGCCTTTGGAATTCAGTTATATTTTAGATGGATGCTTATTAACTAGACTTGACAAAACCTAAGATTTGGGTATCTTCCTTATTTCTAATCTTTCTTTCGAAAATCATATTAATACAATCGTTGCCAGCCCTAATGCTACTCTAGACTTTGTAAAGGTATGATCAAAGTAGTTAAATGATCCATTCATAACAAAAGTCTTTTACTGCACATTCGTCAGAGACCCATTTTGGGTTATGCCAGTCCGGTCTGGTCTCTCTTCTATGTTGTATACATAAATCACATCGAGGCTGTACAGGAGGAATTCGTTCGATTTGCCCTGCGTGGACTTTATTGGGATAACCCTATTATTCTACCTCCATATCTTGACAGACTTAAGCTCTTTCCATTAGATTCTCTTGAGAATGGACGAAAAACTTCTAGAGTTGTTTTTTACATTTCAGTGTGTACAAGGAGTGATAAATTCCTCTGAGCTGTTAAATACTTTCAATATATCTGTTCCTGTGCGCTCCTTGAGGAACTATGACTTTTTCGTTGTTCCTGAGCATAGTACAAACTATGGTATATACATTATTATTGCTATATATACTTTTTGTCATTACTTTTATTATTATTGTTATATTTCATTTTTGTAAACTCAGTAATCAGATCTTCGATGAAGTTCTAAATAAATAAATAAAAGTCTCCATAAGTTTGCTTAGTCCTTTGGTACGATGTAAGTGTTAATCAAGATGACATGATCCAGATCACTTAACTCCGAAATTTCCAAAAGATATTAGCGTCGCGTCGAGTTCGAAACACCTAAGACTCTCAAGTTTGAGATAAAAAAAAAAAAAACACCAAGTGATTTTAGCATTAACATAGAAATGTTAATTGATAGAACTTTTCTGGAATGGAATATAATTTCCATATCTGAGCACTTCATAGAATATGCCATATAAAAAAAAAAAAGAAGAAAATTTCAAAACAGATAGAGCCTACGACCAAATGACAGCTTCACATGCAAGAAAAACAAACTGAAACTGGGATAGGCGAGAAACACCAAAAATTTCGTATATTCTATATAAAAAATTCACCCACTAAACTTGACTATGAATTAGCAACTTACTTCAGTTCCCCTCCGGCTATATAAGGCGTGGCTGCCAAGAGGGTGCATAAGTCTAATTCCTTATCGTTTTTGAAACAAGGGCGAATTCCTTTTGCAGGAAATTATATCGAGAAAACCTTATTTCCATGGAACTGTTTCCTTTCAATTTCGTTATTTTGATAAATTACAAATTTATGAAGAAATAACAGCCGGAACCGAATTAATTAAGTGCAAAGGGAACAGGGAAAATTTCTTAGATTTCGTCTACAAAAAGGAAATTTATTTGCCATTCCACAGTTGTTTCTTGAAATAATTAAATGAACAGAAAAACGGCTTGCAATTTCACAGACATTTTTTTTTTTAACAATTTTCTTAACATTTTGATGTGGAAATGCTTTTATCTCCCATAATTGCTTTGTTCTTGTGTTATTTTTTGAGTGCTTGTTTTTTCTAGTCTACTATTCTCCTCCAAGTACAATTTGGCATTAAAGGACAATAATTCATGTTCCGTAATTGTCTGTAGGGAAAAAAAAAGGTAATTTATTAAAATTGAAATGGATTTTTTGCTTGACTTGTATCCTTTTATTATTACATTTAATAGGATCTAGGAATTAGTCTGTAGGATTTGATCAATGAATTTAAGTAAATTAAATGGAAAATCTGAGGAACAAGGTTTAAGGATAGCTAATGGAAGACCGACCATAGTAGAAATCCTTTGTAATTAAAAGAAGGATTTCAAAGTAATTTCCTTGGGGTTTTATTTATTTCAATGTAAAGGGATGTAATTAAAATTAAATGGAAATACCGCATTAAGGCCAACATTCCTCAAGTCCAACAAAATTAAATACTTCAAACAACTCCTTAAACCTAAATCCCCAAGACACAAAATCCTCTAGACATAGAGTTTCCTAACTCAAAATGGCAAAAATAAGACAGTTTCCCCTTTTTCTCAAACATGGTATTTCCATAGATGGCATAAGAACTAGATGTCGCACGCAGTACCAAAAAAAAAAGTATACAAAATTTATATGGCTGGTGGTCCAATAGAAGAGGGACCAAAACATTTAAAATGATGTATACGTCGAGGGATTCATATTTATTCGTATCTGAAGTATTGAGGAAATCGATCAAATGTATACAAAACTACTATTAGAAAAACATTTGCTTTCGGCACGCTCTAAAATATGTTATGGTCCATTCCAGAATGCACAACCCATTTCACAATCTGTATACCTGCTCTAGTATGCCATCGACATCTAGTTCTTGTGCCATCTATGGTACTATCCAGAACTACGACGAGGTCGTGGTGGCCAATGGGTTTTTGTTTCTTCTTTTTACTTTGGGATCTTATTTCCTCAGATTCTGTGGAGATCTTTTTGTTTGTTGTTTCATATTTGGCACACTGGTCTACTTTTGAAAGGTTAAATAAAGAAAGATTGGATATTGTTCCTGGTGACCTTGGGGTAGAGAGTATTGTGCATGGTGACCTTGACTTAGAGTTTTATACCATGGGTATTTTGTGCCTTGAGAATTTTCTTGGGAATCTTGTGCCTTTGGAATTTTCTATTTGGAGATTAAGTGCTTAGTGTTTTTCACAGAATTTGGGGATTGTGCTGTTCCCCGAACACGTTATTCTAGGTAATGCTAAGTGTAGGAAACTACTATTCAAAAGCTCGCGCAGTTCCATGCCATGTTTCTCTCTTGTGATTCTGAATTTGGGGCTTTTATGCTTGGAGCCCTTATACTCAGTGATTTTGATTTGGGTATATTTTATATGTATTTGTGATTTTTATTCGTGGCATGGGTTGAAAGATCCCTTCCACGCAGGCCAGGGCGACCCAATGTACTAACATCCTAAATAGGAAGAGTTATACAGCTAATAAAAGTTGAAAGGTACTAGGGAGAAGGAAAAGCGAAGGACCGCGTTGAGGCGGAATTCGAGCGCATGACCTCTAGAATGGTTGTCAAGGTGTTTTTTTAAGGCACGGGGACGAGGGATCCCAAACACGGAGCCCAGGGCGGCCCATTGTCCTATCATCAAATCCTTCCTATCCAAACTGATCCAGGGGTGGCATATTAAGTTGGACCCTAACTCTTTGTAATTTTGTTATATATATTTTTCTTATTATGATTTTGCTAAAGGTCAGTAGACACCCTATGCGGACTGTGCTACGGTCCTGGCAGGAAAGGAAATAGGGATAGGGCATTGAGGATTATTGGGTTGAGTCAAGGAGCTGACGGTGTGCATTTCGCTTGAATATTTGTGACCCATAATTGGAAGAGAAAGGGCCGTGGATGGCAAACTGTACCACATTCAAACAATTCCCGGACTTTCATGGTATGGTCAAATTTAACTTGAAGGATGTGGGGATAGGGCGGGTTACAGATCGTATGATACTCATAGAGGAAGTTCTACAAGAATTTGGCTGGAGATTTCATCTTAAGATTAATATAAACGGTACAATTCGAAAGAACAGACCAAAATTGTGTTTTGAAAGGGATTTTATGATCATAATATCTTTTCGTTACCTATAAATACACCGTATTCAACTATTGAACGCGACATCTAACTTTCGAGAGCAATATGAGTCCAGCATCAGTAAACACCGAACCTAATGAATTGAACTTAAACTCAACGATCCTGTTGGTCACTTTAGAGGTAGTAGGTACATTACCTACACCAATATCAGGATATAGAAATATCTGCATTTTAAGGAAAATACGTCGTTTTATGGCATGTCATAAAATGAAGTGGACCCAAATTGGGTAGTGGATACGATTTGGTGTACTTACCTTCGAGTTTCAAAATGACTCAATAGGCTCCAAGTTCACAGACACCATGATTTGGGCACAGCTTTGAAGTGGTTACAGAAGACCACTGGACCGAATTTCCCACGCAGATCACTTGTCTGGTATACAGAGAGATCTAGGAAAGAAGGCATGATGGTTGTAATAGTCTATGGAGGCATATGTATAAGTTATACAAGACCCTGGAATCCTACCCAACTGTTTTTCAAGCAGAAATCCATGACATAGAACGTTCATTAGAATCGAGATACAAAGAAGATATCGACACGCAAACATATCTATAAACTCCGAAAGCCAAATCACGATAAAGGCATTAAACTCCAATACCTTCCCTCAAATCTAGTTTTCGACTGTAGGTTTGTCCTGTATTTACTATCAGAGGACAATAAAGTTACACTTAGGTGGGTACTAGGACACGAGGAATAAGAAGGTAATGAGACCGCTGACTACCTACTCAGGAAAGGAGCGACATCTCTAATTATCGGACCCGAACCATTCTGTGGCCTTACAAAAAGGTACATAGCAGGAGAAATAATGTCCAAAATAGAAAAGGTTCTCCAAATACAATTGCAGAGCCTTCCTGTTTGAACTAAGGCACACGAAGAAGTTCATTAACTCCACCATATAGGTACAAAGACTTTTAAAAAGTCATCAACTGTGGTAAGCACCAGATCAGGTTACTTACTGGCTTCATGACTGGCCATTTCCCACTTGGGTAAAGGTTAAGAAAATGGGCAAGACCACAAATGACAACTGTCGTCTCTGCAACGAAGAAGCATAATCTTTAAGGCACGTATACCTACTCTACTAATGCACAGGATTTTCTCGACAAAGCTTCCAATGTCGAGGCAAAGGTTTTGTAACCCTATCAGACCTCCAGAAAACTGGCCCTAATTAGGTAGGTAATAACTTTCCCAAAAAGAGCAAACGTGGACTAGACTTAATACAGCAAGGGTATAGCACAAAAGACCTATTACGTAGCAGTGCTTAGAAACCGGATCTGCGGCTCCATCCCCCATTGAACATAATAATAATAGTAAACCTATTGCGCATATTCTTGTAGTCGATATTCCGTGATACTACGAGTGTCAGCTGTTTTTGCAGGAAAAACCCGTACAAAAATTTGAGCTTGAGGCAAAATTGGGCTATCAAGCCTTGCCACAAAAACATATTGCGATTGCGCAAGAAAAATTAAACTCTAAATTAAAAAAAAAAAATTGAAAAAGTGCCAAACAAACCGCCACTTGTTACCATCAATCCCCTTCATTCGTTATTCATAGCGAGAACTCTGATCATTCCTTCATTTTTTTTTATGCATCCATTTTTATTTTTGAATTTAAAAAAACAAAAAACACAAAATCAACCAAAAAACGAAAACCCGAAATCTTTCGCCCATCATCCGACATGCAACATCTGCCAAATAAGGGCTCAGCTCGGCAGGTGCAAACACGCTTCTTGCAGACAATCATTAGACGGCAGACATTTCGCGTGCTTCGTCCTACTTTACTGGAGACAAAAAAAAAAGAAATCAAGGAAATGCAACTCAAAGCAGCAGCCTACCTGCATTTAGCCAGATTTTCAGACGAAATAATTCCAAAAAGGAAAAAAAAAATTCATCAGAGATGCTTTCCGTTTCCATGCAGCGCCGCCATATCTAATTGAAAGCGAGGAACAGTAGCAGCACCAGAAAAGTCGCGACTAATAGGAGGGCAGAAATCGATCAAATCTATTAAATCACCTTTGCAATTGCGGTTCCATTTCTTACAGCGGTATACGGAAATATTTGTAGAAATTATAAAAACAAAAACGGGAAACTTACCCAAGATTCAAGTGCAAAACGGTCGCACGAAATTTGTAACCAGCAGCAGGTAGGTATCCCAGATTAAGGTTCAAACTCCAAACGACGACAACACTGGTAGAGTTTTAATGGAATGCCACTGTTGCATAGGAGGACAATGCTGAAGTAATGCTTGCGCCTGTGTTGACGCCACCACTTGACACAAAAACTTTAAAAAATTTTGTATATTCTCGTCCCGAGCGACTGGCTGTCCGTTTTTTTTTCTCTGTATTTCCTTAAATGCAAATGAGTCGATTCAAACCCTATGCCTGGAATTTGTCATTTCAAACACGTCCGCGAAAATATTACCACCACACACCGCCACCGCACAAACGAACGAACGACGATTCAAGGTTCTACGTGGATTGATGAAACTGCGGTGCGGGTAGAGTGATAGGCAACAAACAATACCAGCACTGGTCACAAAATTTCCTTTACACTCTTCTTCACTTCACAGCACTTTAAAGAACACGAAGGCAGGTTGGCTGGCAGCGCAGACGGATGATTTCATACAGCAGAAAGAAAAAAAAAAACTAAGGAAAATTTTTGGTCAGTTCAGCCGGCCACTGGCTCCCTTTTAATGTTTTCGTTTATCACAAAAAAAAAAAAAAAAACAGTTCGCGGTTCGCGCAACAGTTAAAGACTTCAAATTGCACCACAGACTCAGGCAGGACAGGAACTATAAAAACTGCTGCTACCACCAGCGCCAGTACTAAACTCTGAATTAAAGAAGAAATTCACTTCGCCCTCTGCTGGCTTTTCTTTGTTTCATCAAATGCAGAATTTCACGTTTTAAGAACACACGAAATCAACGAAAAAACAAAACAAAAAAATGCGGAAAACACGAAAAAGCAAGAATTTTTTGGACTTCAGCCCAACCGTGACTCGCTAAATTGTGATGCTCCGAGGGAACTTGGATCTAAGGAATTCCTTGCAACTTAGTTGCACGAACTGTTGCTGCGCTGCGTTTTCACTATGAATTTAAAGGAATTCATTCGAACCGGATTCAAATCTATTCGCATTTGCACATAATTAATGAAATTCTGAGCAATTTAAATTGAATTTCTCGCGACTAATTACAATGAAGAACCGAACACACCCAATCGCTATTCTCAACAACTCATTACTGCTGTGGTGTTCCCTCAATGGAAAAGCAACAGTCAATTCAAGTCAAGCTAGCCAACGGCAGAAAAATAGAACAGCTGAAGAGACCCTCTGTTTTTTTATATTGAATATTCTCTTTTCAATTGCATTGCTTTTCAGTCAGTCAGCCTCCTCAACCAACAACAAAATGCTTTTGCGTGCGTTTGAGTTTGGTTGGGTAGCACTTAAGAGAAACGGAAACCAGAGCTAGCAGCAGAGGGGAAAAGTTCAATGACTTGAGTTTTGAGAGATTATTATCCGGAAGTAGAATTGCCAGTTGTAAAATAATTATTTTGTGATTTTCTGTTTTGCTAAACGAATAAGAAGCGAACAAATTACGATGAAAAAATATTTAATTTAATTATGGTGAATAAATTAATGGAAAATTACCCATTTTATGGGGAAGGAACAGTTTTCATACTCTCAAAAATCTAATATTACAATTATTTATTTATTTCCAATAAAGTACAATAAGAGAAAAGTCTTTACTTAAGTACGTTAAACAGAAGAAGCTATAATCCTTGTGTATAGAACTATCTAGTGATTGCGAAAGGAAGTTTGACTTAGTTATTGTATTGTAGAGGCGCTACTATTGCAGATGTAACCAAAGGGTAAAGGCTGGACCACAATTGCCGTATTCGTAAATAAATTTACTTAAGTGTGGCGAAGGTGTCCTTTGAATTTAACAGACGTACACAAATTAACTTTAAGGTTCAGAGCGGAACTTTCATTAAGTTTAAATGTCAAATTACAGTCAGTAAAGGTGCGGTAAGAATAGCTCATTCCGTAAGGTCGTGATGTGTTAAACAATTGAAATTGTTATTAAATGATTAAAAAGTGCAATGTAAAAATTAAATTGAACAAAAATGAAACTGCGAATTAATAGAAAGCACAAATCTTCAATTAAATCAACTTCCATTTGTTATTTTTTTGTTTTTACAACTTTTTAAAATTGAAAACATTAAATATCAAAACAATAACCCTTACAGAATGTGATATCTATTTAGGCTAAAACATATCAATTGTTCGTAAGTAAAGCTCAGTCTCACTAAAATCTAATACAGCACCTCGCTCCAATGTATAGAAGCCTTCAATTTTTTTTTAGAGATTTACTGGAAATTTTTTCTTTAGAATTTATATGCATTTTTGGAGGCCAACAACGGCACACATCGTATTTTATGTAAATTTCTAAGAAGAAATAAATTCTTAGTGCTCATCTACGCGTCTACGCTAACAAGAATTGTTAGCGGCACAAGCACCCGTTGTCGGCCCACAATAATGCATAAAAATTCTAAAGAAGAAATTTCTAGTAAATATATAAGAAAAAAAGATGACCTTCACGACATCAGATCGAGGCGTAGTTTATTTTGTATTCTAGCGAGGTATTGTTGGCTTGTTACGGCATCAAATCGAGCCATCGTTGATTTTATATTCTAGCGAGGTGTTACCGGTTGTTCTACTTCCCTTTGTATGTTATTAGTTTGCCCTTATTTACGGCTTATCCCTTGAACCCCTTGTCCATACTTTAGTTGCAGAACTTTTAGAGACTATAGTGTAAGCATAACTGTTCAAAATGGTACAAGTGGAGTCATCTGACATTATAACAGGGAAGTATTTTCGCCATCACTAGATAGTTCTATACACAAGGCTATATACTTCAATAATAAGAGAGTTAAGGTCCATTCAGACTCTGCAAGTTACTTGCATAATTCGATTGCTACATATGAGCAAGTTCATGTTCACATTCCTCAAGTACTTTTGCGGGAATTTGCCTGAAGTGGAGCCGATTGCTGTCATTCCTTTCAAAATTACATTAACTGCAATATTTTCCGGAGATAACCGTAAATGATTCCGATACGCTTGCCTAACTTCAAGAATTAGTTCTTTGAGAAGAGTACTAAAAGAACCTAATTCATATCTTCGGTTTAATCATGTTCATACCCAAACATATTTATTTTCTGTTTCGTTTAATGTGTCCACAATTTTGTCTTTCATCACTTCAAATATTTCCATAATACTTTTTTGGATCAACTTCTTTCTACTTATTTTGAGGAATGCAAACTCTAACTATTTATTTATTTTTTTAATGTGATGCAAGGTTGACAACTTCCACAAATCTATATCATCTGACAATTTATGTTTAAAATTCACATAAAATTGAAGTTTAAAGTGTGGACTTGCTTTCAAAAGTAGAAGATAGTGGAACAAGATCTCCAACTTGTCGCAAGTAAGCATTTGGACCTAAGAGACATAGGGAAGTGAAGAGAATTAATTCAAAAGTAGAAGTTATAAACGTTTAAATAAGAAAGCCGTCGAAACAATCAGAAGTTATTACAGTACAAAGAGAGCGAAGTTATTCAAAAACTAAAGTTAACAAAAAAGAAGAAAATATCCCACACCCGTGAGTGTGTAGTGGCATTAAGTTGGACGTAGGAAACCACTAATCAAACGTTTAAAAGATGCTGCCGGTCGTGTATGCTAAATCTTAGGTAGAAGTGTATAAGGACCTTCAAGTACTGAGTGTTTGAAACTAAATAAAACTAGATTTAAGTGGCTTTCACTACGCGTAAAATTAATAAAAGCGAACATTTTATTCTGCGCAAACCAAAAGCAAATCTTGTGCAATCATTAAAAGCTACTTCCAGTTTTCGCTTGCAGGCCGAATCTAGTCTCGGGAATATCAAAGATCCAAATGTAAAATAATGTAATAACAGCGAATTAATCCGATTTATGCGTACAGAAGTCGAAAGAATATTGTCGTACACCCACATTTATCTGAGGGCTTCATACCTTTGCTAGTGATTGTTTTAACATGATGACAACAAGTCCTTTTAGAACTTAAGAATAAACCAAAAATGTTTACTCGAGACAAAGGAAATTCGAAAACCTTCAAGGAGAATAGGCGGTACGTATGAGGGGTGGAGAGTGTATTTGTACAAGGCTAGAGCCACTGACTTAGACGGGTAGAGCCACCGACTTAGTAGGGTTAGTGCTAACGCAATCTTCGACTAAGCCGATGGGACGACTAAGATATAGTTGGGCATCATCAGGCATACATATAAACTTTGTATTGTAAGACAACAGTTAGTAGATCGCTGATGAACAATCTAATTATGAGTGGGACCAATATAGATCCCTGGAGGCATGCCACATGTCGCACTATTAATTAGTTTGGCAACAGGTGAAAATCAAGAAGTTCAATATATTTAGAAAGGGATTTGGAATGGTCCACGGTGTCGATTTGGTGAAATAAGTAAAAATAGGCTTACCAGATGATCATATTCAAGAACTATTCTAATATCAGTTGTTATCCTTAACAGCGCTGTCTCACAGCTATGACGAGCGCGGAAGCCAAACTGCGATTGACTGAGAAATTTTTTTTGGGACAGGTATATACTGTTGTACGTGATAGGCAATGATTTTTCCGGCAGCTTTGCTAGCGTAATATGCTATAATTGATCTTTGGGACACCATAACTTTCGCTCATAGTATAAAGATTCACAAAAGTACGATCTTCCCAAAATTAATCAGTGCGATTTTATATATTTAGTAGACATTTTGTTACAAGGTGAATTTTTCGTGAGTTTGTTGATTTGGGAAAAACATGGTGAATTGTGTTTGTTAGGTTACAAACACCAATATCCGTTGAAAGCGTTTGTTTCTCACGCTTTCTAAGTATAAATTGATTCAGGAAAAGTAAAATTAAGTGCTGGTGAGAATGTAAGGAAAATTTTGAATCAAATATCCTCTTTGTACTTTGGCGAATACAAATAGAAATATCCATTATATTACGTAACTTCGGGAAGGCCATACCTTATTATATTTATATTTCCCGGACGGGAATCGAACCAAGACTTGTTAGAAGCGGTCAGTGATGGAGAATAGAAGAATTTTTAAGAACTTTTATTTTTAACGATTCTAAATCAAATCATAAATACAAGAGGAAAAAAAAAGCGCCTCGTCCAGGGCTTGAAGCCGAGTTCGATTTCCGTCCGAGAATAAATAATAATTGAATTTACATTTTATTTGTGCGCTTTCATCGTGACTGGTTAGAGCCAACTGAAAGCAAGCGTGGCTTAGTATTCTAGTTACAAATTAAAAAATGCAAGAGGGAAAATCATGTGTCTGGTTAGCTCATTGGTAAGAGCAGTCGCCCGGAAAGCGGCATGTCCTGGTTTCAAATCCTGGACGAGGCGATTGTTTTCTCCTCTTGTCTTTATGATATGATTTAGAATCGTTAAAAATAAAAGTTCTTAAAAATTCTTCTATTCTCCATCATACCTTATAAACTTGTATACTATGCTAGCCGGTATCAATTTATATTTTCAGCAGATTTTGTTTGAAAAAAAATTCTTTCCATCGAAATGTATAACAGCAATTCTCTGGATAACTCACGGGACATTGTCCGCTATTCGAAACGCTATGTCTCTTTAACAAAAAAAGGTACTGAAATAAAAATTACGTTAAATCCTTTTAAATAACAAAAATAAAAAGAGGAACAAAAATCCCCGCAAGAGCGTACTTCGAGAATTTCAGAAAAACTGTCATTGCCAACATGGAACTTGGAGAATTCGAATTTTTGGAGGCATGCATATAAAAGGCAACGTCGAAAAAATTTATGGAGATTTCAGTAGTGGCTGCGCATTTCAAATAAAAAATATGAGTGAAATATTTTATACTGAACGGTATCAGAATGGAGTAAAAAAAATTTTACACAGAAAAAACTTAGCGGTATAAGGAGATGCAGATGAAAAATTGACTTTGGATGTCTTCAAAAACATCAAGGAAAGAGGAGACTCGAAGGATCTGTCATTTTTGCACATGAAATATACGAAAAGAAGAAGAAAACCAGAAAGTGTTGTGTACTTGTACCTGAAGAGCAAAAACTTCGCCAATGAAAAAAAACCAGATCCCTCAACATCAAAATGATTTTATAGTACGCTGCCATGTTTATAGAAAGGCTGTAAAGAAAGCAGTGCCATCATTGCATACCTCAAAAAAATAAAAGTTGTAGTGAATGGTTGGCTTTAGACGATAGGAATGAATATACCCAACGAAATGTCTATTAGTCAAGGGAATGATCGAATGGAAGAAACTAAAAAAAAAAGTTTTTGAGTGCTTTTTGCATCTGAGGAGATCAAGCTAAAACGCTACATATTTATTGTCGGAAAAAAACATGCTGTCGTTGGATTATGGTATAATGGCTAAAATTTATATAAATGTAACTTAAGTTGTACTATATCCTTAGTTATCCCTGGATCGAAACTTTATGATAATCATAATGCAGTTTACCTTTTCCTGAAAGCTTTTCGAAAATGGATATTTGGCGATTTCGGCTGGGCCTCCTCAAATGCGATAGTATAGAAGGAAATGGTAAAGTCTAAGGAAAGAATGTTTTCCCTTGAAGGTGATACACAAGATCTCTTACGAGCAGAGTATAGAAATTTTAATTTCAACATTCAGCAAACTTTGCCTAACAAAATATGAAAAAAAAAATAGTAATTGAGAGTAGATGCCTTGAGAATAAAGTATAAGTTTAAACATTTTTGGACGAATTCTCTGGGTGTATATGCAACAAAGTGCTTTATTTTTCTTTTCTTTTTAAGTAAGGTGGAGAAAATATCGGCCGAATCCATTGTACCTACTAAAAGAAAGCTGTTATCGAAACTTCTCTCTTCTCTTAATGATATGCATCAGTTCCAAGTGAAGTAGGCTTTTCAGCTCATCCGCAGATAGGAGGACAGACCCAAGACTGTTCATCTTGCATGCGAAAACGACCAGAAAAGCGCACAGAGTGTTCCATTGTCTCAAACTCTCCTTCCAGACAGGATAAACACTCGGAAATAACTCTGATCTTTATTAGATGAGGGTAAAAAGGGCTTTGGCCCGTGAGGATACTGAATAACTACATGGAGGACAAGAGGAAAATACAGCAGCCTCGTCCGGTATTTGAAAACGAGACCTACCGCTTTCCGGGCGACTGTCTTACCCCTGAGCTTTTTCCTCTTGTATTTATGATTTAATTTAGAATCGTTAAAAATAAAAGTTCTTAAAATTCTTCTATTCTCCATCTATGAAAGATTCTAAAAATTTGTAAGTTCGATTCCAGCATGGAAAATTTAATAATTATTACTACAGTTATGCATTGTTTTCTTCTGAGTCCAAAGAAAGAGTCCATGAGCTTCCTATTTTGTTCATCAAGAAACAGTTTCGTATACTCCACCGATCGCAGCTTATGCTTCTCATAAATATACGCTTCCATGAAAGATCCCGATCATTGAGATCGTAACGCCAACAACAGACTCTGGTGCAAGCAAACTAGACTTGGCTAACGAATTCACCCTCTTGTTCACCATAAATTCCAAAGCGCTTGCTCTAATTGTTTTATTGATGAGTAATTATGCACATATTTGTAATTTTGTGAAGTACTGACGTACGTGAAAGGAGTAGGAAACTCTCTTCTGATTCTAAACTTGAGTGCAATATTAGAGAATTTAAGAAAGAAAATATTTTTAAATTAGCTCAAAACAATACAAATACATCAAAATTTTATAAATCTCAATACAGGCTGAAGGAAAGCAGTCAAAACCGGATTAATTGAAATAATATTCAGAGCCCGTCTTCCTGTCTTCCTCATTTATTTAATTAATTTGTCTTCAATGGCAATTTTTCCTCTGTTTTGTATACTTGTAAGACCCATCTCCCTACTTGGAACATAATTCCAGTATGTTTTTCTTGCAGTGTGTCAAATTAGTAAAGACTTTCACGGTAGGTACAAAATACTTTTTTCGCTTATCTCAACCGTAGATATCACTCTATATCTCACCTGAGACGCCATATATGTATGCCACTTTGTTTACTATTAATTATGTTAATTATCTATTAAAATTTTACACTTTACATGTACTTTTTAAGTATTTAAATTAATCAAGGATTTATTTAAATCTTGAATACTAAAATTATCTGAATTAAAAAAAGTTTATCTGGCAATACTAAAGCAAGTTCGTTCATTCACTCCTTCTCAAAAATTCATAATTTACCTTCAGTTTCAATTTGTAAATAAATCCTCTCTGTTTACAAGTTTTTCTCTCAAAATAAAACGAAAACAAACAAAGGACAAAAAATTGAGCAGCAGAAATTCTCTTATATTTTTGCTCTTGCAATTGACAAGAAATCGAAGAGAAATTAAATTCTGAACTGAACTGATTCGATTCGTGTGAGATTGTAGGAAGTTACTCCAACTGCATGACGGACGCTTCGCTGTCGCTGTGTGATTGAATCTCGTAATGTAAGCGTAACGATTGTAGTACGGCAACGCAACTCCATGCAGAAGTCGGTTTGTTTACCAGTCGTTCCGTTAAAGGTGTAAGCATGCAGCCACAGCACATTGGAAAATGGAAATTGGAATGGGACCGACACGACAAACTCATTGGAAATTGATATGCAAGCAAAGCAAAGCGTGCAACTAACTAATGCAGGGGAAGTGGAAGTAAGAATAAACCGGAAACGACACAGCTTTTCAGCCAGTGTGACCAACGAACTGAAAATAATGTGAAGAAATTTAGCAGAAATAAATAAATCGTAAAATTCTGGTAAACGAATTTCTTATAGAGAATTTGGTTGGAAAATTTGAAAAAAATTAATTTTTTAGTGTTGTTTTGGGTATGTCAGATTTGTTTTTCAAGATTTTATAAGCCACCATTTTCTTCTCTAAGTGTGTCTAGGCTGACATTCAGCTGTTTTCTTAATTAAACACAGTTGTTTTACCGTTAAATTCAGTTCCGTTCCTTTTATCATTCAGAATGAATCTGTTTCAATCCATATCGTTTTTTTTTCTCGGGTCGAAAAAGATTTAGTTTCAATCTGTCGTCGCTATTTTCGGACCCCGAATGGTTCTGAATGCACATGAGTTTTATACGGATATTCAAGCAAGCAGAATGATTTTAATTTGTATTCGTGAATGTATTGTTACATTTTGGCCGATGTGAGGTTAAGTCCTCTTTGTTGGGGAAAATGGCTTTGTTTTTGAAAAACAGTAATTTACACGAATTTAAACTTGCTTTTGTCAAATGGAAGAAATGTCAAAAAAATTATGACATCGTTCTGTCAATTCATACAGATTCGATTCATTCAGGAAAGGGACGATCAATTTTTTGAGGTTAGTGTGGCTCATTTATTCCATCTTTTACATATCTGATGCAATAAGGATCCGGAAAGGAAGGTAGAAGCATTTCAAAACATTTCTTGTGTTTAATTAAGTACAGCTCGACTGTGAAGCCTAGTTTACACTGATAAAAGGAATGTGTAGAGTTAGGCTCAAAATACATTCACGGCCTCAGGCCATGGGCCACTAGCCACTTGAGGCTTGTGGATGACTGCGGAAGTCAAGTAAGTTACATTCATGGCCACAAGACACCATTCTTCTGATTATGCATAAATGTATGTATTTTCATGTAATTAATAATTTTTTCTTCCATTTTATTTTTTTGCAGAATTATTACGAAACAATATGAATTAATTCACACAGGTAAACAACTTTTCTGACTAATAAATAAAATTCAGATTAATTACAAATCCCCCGCCATATTGAATAACCTACCATTCTTATACTTAAATGTTGGTAGTACCGGGGCCACGAGCCACAAAATTTGAGATTTGCTCAAACCTGGCGACGGCCACAGCGTGGCTTGTGGCCCGTGGCCGCGAATGTAATTTTGACAATTCATTTACATTGGTTCAGAGGCGTGTATCCAGTGGCCTGTGGCTTGCGGTCGTGAATGTATTTTGGGCCTTACGAGTGTACTACCTCCTTTTCCTTTATCTTATCTAAGATTGAAAACTTATATCTTTCTCAAAATTGGGGGAAAAAAGAAAAAGCCACTGGATCACGATGGGGTAGACAAAATAAGCCGTACAAAGACTGAGCAATGCCTCGCTCGATTATAAAATCGACGATGCCTCGACTTGCTAAACCGGGGGTTACACCTGCAAGTACAGGTTGCATGCAAGCTGCAATGCCATACTTCTTGTACGTGTAACCTCTACTGCCATGCTGACAGCTCAGCTCAGCGAACTTGCATGATGAAAAACCATGGCAGCTGAGGTGATAGTAATTTGACATTATGCAGTTTTCAAGATGGCGGAAAAGAAATGCTTAAGAGAATTTGTTAAATTTATTCTGAAAAAATAAGATTTTCTGGGATCATTTGCATTACATTATTTACCAACACCTTCCTCTTTACTTTTTCTTAGGTTTTTATGATTCCGCTACTTCCTTTATTGCTATAATTTTCCAATATACGCATGACTTTACGCCTCAATGCTATTTTTTAAATGAACTTGCATGCAAGATGATAAGACATCAGCCGAACTGCCTTCTGCTGTCAAGTTAAAAATCGAGTTGGAAGGGAGGCTTGCATGCAAGCTGTACTTGCAGGTGTAACCCCCGGGTAACGTAATCAAAGGATAAGCCAGCCAGCAATGCCTCGCTCCAATAAGCAATGTCTCGGCCTGCTGTAAGGAAGCCCCACTGACTTATAACAATGGACTGAGCGTATTGCCATTTTCCTATGGGAAAGAATGGCACAAGTTTTACAGTTTTCTCTTTCGCCCTATGGCAGAGTTGGAGCTACCAACACAAAATATAGCTTACTGAACGTTTTCTTATGCCATTTGTTGTTTTTATGTTGGCTGCAGATGTAATAACCGCAGAAAGAATAAGGTAAAGATAGTGTTTATCATGCTCCGTCTCTCTTGCCCATACGCAGGATTCAGGTAAAAATAACTTTCGAAAATGAAAGTCGGAATGAGTTTAAATCCTTATAAGCGATTAAAATATCACTTGGACACAAGAAAATATATTTTCTTAATTTAATTCGATTTTCGGGTGTAAAATTTCATCTGAATGGTTGAGTTTTACATGGTTTTTTATGTAGTAAACGTTTTGAAGGGTGCTCTAATACAGAAACACAATATTTGTGCCACATGAAATAGCAAATCGCTCAGTCAGTGTGAAGCCCTAAATTTTTTCTTAGAAATTTACTGGAAAGTTTTTCCTTCGAATTTTTATGCAGTACTGTATGGAGGCCGACATGAAAGTATTGTATTGAAAAATAACTCCAGTCCGCTACCAAAGTGAATAAAAATTCTGCCGATACACTTTTCTGTAAATTTCTAAAAAAATAAAAAGGAATGCTTTATCTACGCAACTACGCTCATAAAAATTATTAACGGCCCAAGCACCCGTTGTCGGCCTCCAATAATGCATAAAAATTCTAAAGAAAAAGTGTCTACATAATTTTTGGTGAATCTGAAATCATCGCATTAGATATCTCAAAGGCATCCGATACAGTCTGGTAGCCTGCTCTTTTATCTAAACTTCAGGCATTAGGTCTAGACCGTCAACAATATTCACTTGAGATAAAACGAATCGGGTCTTCTTTAATGCTTCCAAAACGCAATGTTGTCTGTTATCACTAAACATCTTAGGCTTTGCAAAACAATCTTAGTTGGTCTGATCATATTTTTGGTATTGCAAAGATGCAAGAAATATTTTACTCTATCAGACTTGGCGCAAATCTACAAGTCTCATATCAGGCCTAAATTATAATATAATTCCCATATTTGGGCAGGGGCTAGATGAACTGCATTGTCTGTGTTAGACAAAGTCCAACAGAAAGCCTTCCGGCTTATTATCGATGACATATCAATAGGAGCAATCGATACCCTAGGGCCTAGAGCACCGGCATAATGACGGATATCAGTACGAATGTGGAACAGTTTGCCATCGTCTGTTTTCCTCCTCAGCTATGCGCTGCAAGAATTCAAGGAAATGCACACAGTCACTTCCTTAACTCAACCAAATTATCCTCAATTGCCTCTTCTTCCTTTCCTGCCAAGGCTGTACTACGGCATCATAGGGTATCCGCTGAGCTTTGGCAACTTAATAAAAAAAAATCATAAAATCATAATAAAAAAAAATGTTATTTTCACAGTACCATAATATCAGTACAAGAAAACGTTTAGAGGGGTGGGAGCAAGTAAAAATAACACAACTAAAAATCGCCTTGTCATAAGGACCACTGTAATGCTACATCCGAGATTTACCTAACCTAAAATTAAAAAATAAATTGAAGGGAAACCCACATTTCGTGCAACAATGAAGCACACCCTTTCCACCCTTGCAAACTATTGAATAACGATTATCTTTTGTCTACACGCTCAATAAATTCTGATATGAAACACCCTGTATTGTTTACAAATGAAAACAATAACACCGAAAGAATTTTTCTTTTTTCAACTACACTTCAATTCTATAATTCCATCATTTACCACCTTTTTTCAAGCCTAACTAGGTATTCAAAGCCTCTGCGGGTCGGGTTCGACTGGATAATGTTATTAAATAAGAACCCCGCGCACTCCGAGTCTAAAAAAAAAAAAGGTGTAACTCTATAACAATAACAAAGCTGATTACCGTTGCACTCATCACGTGATTCCAAGTATCAAATTTTGTAGGACGACGATGATACCGGGGACTTTACGTAATTAGAACACGCGTTCGGTCATTTAAAGCTGGCAAATTTATGCCAATTTGAATGAGTTGAACAGCTTTTACCATGTCCAGTTGATAGGTCAGTAAAAGGGTCACTGTGAACGAAACGAAACTCAGAAATTCCTCTTCATGCACGAGTGGTCTAAGACCTGAGTCTAATCATACTCTGGTCAATGGTCGGTCGAATGCATTTCATGCCAACCTTTGTTTACACCACGTTTCTCCGATTGGAGTCTTTCGTTTCGGCTTGAATGGGTGCAATACAAACATGCAAACTTGTTTTTATAATTTGTTCGTCCCGAGTCTCGGGAGTCGTCGGGATATTGACTAAAAAAAAATGAAAAAAAAAAACAGAAATTGAGAATAATATGCCAGGCCAAGGGGGATAAATGTAAACCTAGCCGTAGTACAATGAAACCGTAGTGGTGCCCTACCCTTATCGGTGCAACAGGTTCCATTTCGTTCGAAGTAAAAGAACAAAGAGAAAAGATTCACGTGGCAGATATAAGCAAACCATTTTTGTGGTAACTGTAATATTTAAGTAAAGTAGGTTTTCATAGTGGGTGGGTTGGCTAACCTGTTCTCATTGGTACACATGTGTAGAAGCGACGTCATACTATTTCATAGACTATTCTACACACAGGACGGTGTGGCCATTTTTAATCAATATGTGATCAATTTTGGAAAGGATGATAACTGAATACAATATCCTGTGTTGGCTCGATGATAGGTCAGCATTTATAATTGACTTAGTGTATTACCCCGCCACCCCTCCCCCCTTCATTACCTGCCACTCCTACAGACACACACATAACAATACTTTTCTCGACCTCATCTTGAAGAAGGAAGCTCTTAGTCCACACATATTCCTTTGACGATTTAATTTTTTTTTAATTGAACTAGGGATGAGTCCATTTTATTCCATTTGTTTTTACATTACTAAGCCAAGGTCATGGATGGAAAGCCCAGCATGGAGATAAGGAAAGGTTTAGGGGACATGAGGAGAGTGGCGGAGGTGCTGATGTAATATTATTATGTTGCTCTTAAACTATTACAGATTGTATGCCAGAGGAAAGACCAACGATGGTAGACTGTTCCATATTCGCACAGTTCGGGAGAGAAAAGCATCAGAAATTTTAGCGTACGGCCGAAAGTAATTTGAAGGGTAAAGGGATGCAGCGAGACCAGGTATCCTTCTAAGGGATCAGACTAGATATTTCATCTGAACATTGACCATGCATGTATCGAAAAAGGAGCAAAGCTAATTGATTTCTGCACTTTCTGTCTACTTTTCATAGAATTCGCGGTTAACTGCTTTAGGGTGAGAGAAAAGTGTTTTTATGTTATGACACACTTTCTTAAACAGTGTTCTATAAATATTTGACAAGTACTGTGATGTTATGAATACAGATTGATAAGATAACAAGATAACGGTGGTATCTGGTGATCCGAGAGGTGAGAGTTTATTTTACTGATTGTTTAACAAAAATAAATTTAAGAAACACTTCGTGCTGCGTTCAACATTGGATGAACTTCACTAAAACTTACCAAAAGTGTAAAGAGCTGTTCTTTTTAAGAAAATTTATTCTACTGCAAACTGTTTGCGTTTTGTGTGTTTATAGATATACGATCATAAGAAAAATCGAGTAGTGGTGTCATCATTAGCGAAAAAATTCAAATTGTCACAATTAACATGGAAAATCATGGCATTGGCAACCGAACCTTGTTTTGGGACACTTTTCGTCAACTTTCTGCTACAAAGAGATAATGTAAATATTGTTGAAGATTACTGTAAGACCTTCGAAAAAAGCAGCGATAATGCTCGTCCACCATATACTGCTCGCGTTTGACAAGAGTTATTGAAGATTTTCAACTGGGAAGTTTTAGTTCATCCACCATATAGCTCAAATCTTATACCAAGCGACTGTCATACGTTTACAACGTTTAAGGAACATCTGGCTGGAAAGACTTATGATGACGATGTCGACGAATAGGACGTCACAATAAGGAAACTTATACCTACATTATATGGTGGCTATGTTGAAAAATAACTAAAAGTATGTTCTAAAGATATTATACGAGATCAACTTTCGGAGTGTACCCACATGTTACTAGAAGACTGTAGGACGTCTGTGGATGAGCTGTGTATCCATAAAACGGTGTCTCTACAGTGGGTACCTGGGTACATGGAGAATGAGTTCTCCCTTTCTTGGACTAAAACTTGCTGTAGGCGCTGCCAGTTCAATGATCAGATCTCTGACCAAAGCAGATGCTCGCAATAACATCAGCAGCGATAGATGAACCTGAATCCTTGAAGCTTGATGGGCCTAATGGGAATTTCACTAACTTTCTTTTGGGGCTCGGAAGAAAAAAATGCAGAACTTTGGCCACAACTCGTTGTTGACAGTCCTGAGAATGTCTGTGTCTGTTTGTCTTGCCTGGAAGGAGATTTTGAGACACTCGAATACCTTTGTTCGGCCTTTGTCCAGTGCAGGCTTGCTACGCTATTGCGCGGATATCCTATTTGCCGATGAGCTGAAAAACTTACTTTATCTAGAATTGGAAGGTTTTGGTAGGAGGTCTTTTTTTTTTTTTTTTTGAGCAGGTTGTTGTTACGTCCACTTGAGGTGTAACAGAGCTAGCTTAGTTGACGGATAGGTTCTTCATTATTTCATTTCTCACAATAATAAAAGGAGAACTCATGTTAACTTAAAAAAAAAATAAATAATAAATTTGTTGATTGCCTTGTGGTTTTAAGACAAAATTAAAGGCAAATGTTATAATGTTTATTAAATAAAAAAAGAGAAGGAAACACACAAGCTCGGCTTAAAAAAAAAGGAAATAATAAAAGATTAAATAATAATTAGAAATTTGCAAAATATAAATTAAGATTATCTAATAAAACAAAATGCCAAATTAAACTAATTCCCGTCGAGTTTGCCTCTAAGGGTAAGCATAAATAATAATTCAAAATTAAATAGAAAAAACATAAAAAAAAGAAATAAAAGGAACAAACTAGAACAAAGATTAAATTCAAAGTTTTCGCACTTTCTGGTTTTAAAACAGATATACAGGGTGTCCCGGAAGTCGACGTTCAGTCGGAATTGGGTGATAAGCCAAATCATAATAGTTATCAGAAAAATATAAAAGAAAAACATCTAAGTGATGTATTTTTTAAATTTTAGGCATTTCTTTTTTTTTTCGAAAAAATGTACACCCTGTGATGATGTTTTAGCTCCTCTTGCTACAAATATTTACTTTTTTTTCAATTTTATTTTTCTTATGTAATGCCCAATTGTGCTAATGTAACCTGTTGCTTTAAATTCTAAACCAACTGAAGAAAATGTCACATTTTGCCGAACCAAGAATAGAAAATCAAAACTTCACCCAACTTTAACTGACTGTACTGAAAAAAAAATGTACTACGCCAGTTTGGCAAGTAACTTTAAAAGTTGACTCATTTAATAAGGATTCTAAAATGGTATAACACTTGCTAAATTATTTCTTAGATTACCGGAAAAAGAAATTTTTATTTAAGAAATCCAGTTTCGAAAAATTTCTTTTTACCTACTAAAAATGATTCTAGTGTATCCAAAGGCTGCCTTTATGATTCTAGTTTGAGTGAGACGGAAAGTCGCCCGGCTTTTTATTTTTTCTAGCCACACTGGCTTTATATTTTTGCCAGAAAAAATAATAAGCCTTTCTGGTTTAGTTTTTTCGCTTCAAACTATTATCGGTAAGGAATAAGAAGTAAAGTAGGCTTTTTCGTAATAAGTAATAACTGGACCCGTCCCTGCAAAAAACACGTCATCAACACTACCAATTTTTCTTATGGGATTTAAAAAGCCCAAAAGTTTCCCTTTAAAACGACCTATCACACTCTGTACCTAAAACGTAGCCTTTTTAAATTTTTTGCACTTTTTCTTAAGCATACGCAGCGATAAAATTCAATAAATGTCAGACAGTAGGCAATTATCTTTTGGGAATGAGCTTTTTGAGCCAATCGCTGGATATGCTTAAAAAAAGGGCAAAAACTTAGAAAGGGTTACGTTTTAGGTACAGAGTGTGATAGGTCGATTTAAAGGGAAACTTTCGGGCTTTTTAAATCTCATATGAAAAATTTGTGTTGATGACGTGTTTTTTCATAAATATAGTAGTTAAAAAAACCGACTTAAAAATCGGAAATTTTAAATTTGTTGAACCATAACTTCAAAATAGAGAAGAGTAAGGGCAAAATTTGTACACCATTGGATAGGTCCAACGATCAATCTGTAGCGTTTCAAATTATATTCTAGCAAATAGCCGAATCTGCAACCTCCAATCTCAAAACGGATCTCTAGTGAATACACATCACGCGATCAAAATTGCGAATATACGTGACTGTATCAATAGAGGCTTTACCAAAATTCGAAGATTGGCTAGCGCTGATCGACAAAATTCTGGCTCTTTCTTCTTGCAAAATATACCGACAGGAAAGATTAGAAAAATCAAATAATATTTAGTGATAAAGAATTACAAAGAAAATAGTAAGTTTATTTAAATAAAAATAAAAGTAATAAAATAAAGTGTGTAACAAGTAAACTAGTAAAAAAACAAAAAAAAACAAAAATTATACAAAATTACAAGATAATGACTGTGCCGAGCCCCGAAGAGTGTGGGAATATGAAAGCAACCACAGACTACATACGACAAATCGAGGATTTAATCCAGAAGAAAAAAAGTTAAAAGGGAAAATAGACTACGTGGAAGCAACCCAAACATTGAGCACTGCGGAGACCTGGCCAGGTGTAGAGATAAGTAAAAAAAAGTATAAAAAAAAGGAATTAATTGTTAAAGTAATTATTAATTATTGCCATTGCTAGATATTTACTTAGTTAACTATTTATTTATCTATTTACATATACGCATGCATTCTAGTTATATGTCCTAAATACGTATAGGCCTTACAATTTAGTCAAGGATAGCATACAGGCGGTAAGATAAGCAAAACTAGACTAAGAAATTAAAATTGCAAAGAAAACAAAAGAGAGATCAATTGAATAAATAAAAAATTAAAATTGCATGTATGAAGTGTATAGTGTTTCAACAAAAAAAGAAAGGAGCAAGAATTCATCTCGAATGAAAGAACAAAATTACGCGCAAAGAACTTAAAAGAGGGCAAAAGAGCCACCGATTTATGGACTAACGAATTTCCATCATCCGGGTAAACTTGCCACAAAGCAAAAAAATGCGATAAATCTACGAAATTTCAAATCATCATCATAGGCTGCAACGTTAAAAAGTTACAGGGTGATATATAAAAACCTACCCAAATATTTTTAAATCGCATTATCTAGAAAACCGTAAGAATTTTCTCCCCAACTCCCATACAATTTTTTGCTTGTCTAAGCATGTTCTATCCATATCCTTCAGATGCAAGGCCACATACGGGACACTCTGTATAGAAACAATATTTTTTTATTTGTAGGTAGTTATAAATGTATTTTTCTTGATTTTTTACTCTTTGATACCGTTGGGATCCTAAGTTGAAATTTTCATATGTTTTAGTGGATAATATAAGGTATAAAATATAAAAAATTAATAAGATCAAAAGTACGTCTTCCAGGATATTCAAGGATAATGGAAAAAATCCTTATCCTTGATGTCCTTTTGCGGGCATATTTTTAAGATTCTATTTTTTTTTAGATAACTAGAAATCATATCTTCCAAATGAGCCATATTTCACTGTCCTAGAAGGAGTAGAAAAATATAGTATATGAATTTTTAAAGAAGACCAGGACATCATTTTTGCAGAATTTTGAAATGCCATAACTCGTGAAATACACACTGTAGAAGGAAAGTTTTTAATTCGTATTGTTGTTTTCACAAAACCTCCAAGTATGTAAAATTTCAACAAGATTGGTGACGGTCATGTCACACCTGTTGCCTATTTGATATGGAATAATAGAATCCAGGTGCTGTTCGTGATATATCCGTGTATCCTGGGACGATTGAAGTTGTTGCTTCAAATACTAAGCCTTCATGGTACAAGGCAATAGACGTCACCAACTCAGGGTATAGATAATTCCGCATTCCACCAATGAGAATATAGGAGTAAGAGTACTATGGTAACCGCATACAGCTGGTCCCAATCAACAATCCGTAATTATACAGCACCCCGAGTTGAACTCGGAACACAGAGTGGACAAAATAAAAGTTAAGTATCGTGAAACGTTATATAAAAAAAAGTATATTTTTAGGTGCCTGCAGAATCTAGGGGCCGTAACCGCCTTTACCTCCGTGCTTGAGATCTTTTGGCCTCTTGCTTGGGAGAGAAAATACTCGTAAGATAACTTTTGTGTCATCATCTGTTCTCCAAAATGAATTCTTTTTGAATATAAAATAAGAGAAAAAGTTATAATTGCTCTAAGACCAATAATGTTACCCTAGATGAAAATAAATAAATCGAAAACCAAAAGTTTTTTATGGCAACACCAAGAAATGGTTATCCGATTAAGTTTATTTTTTAAATTTTATTTACTATTACTAAGAAAACACCATGTACCAAATTTCAGCGTTCTACGTCGAACCAGTCTCAGCTCAGGCAGTGCCCAAATATATAGTAAAAAACGAAATTTTTGTATGGTAGCCCTAGCAAGGAGTTGCCCGATTGTTGAATGTCCAACCCATTTTGCTCTATACCAGCATTATTTCTGTGCGTTACAAACCGAGTGAAAAACTTAGTACCTATACCCTACGATTTCATCTAGGATATAAAAAATAAGTAAAAAACGAGTTTTCAAACAAAACTGAGGCCAAGTCGCATGAAAAAGTAGAAAATAAACTTTTCTTCACACACAGAGGTGGACTCAGATTTTATTCGCTGACAATCACCGATATATTTCAGTATGATCAATCAGAGGTAATAAGTGATTTGATTCATGAAGAGAAAGAATATTCAAGAGAAATGTCCCAATCAAAAAATCTGAGTCCACCTCTGTGTGTGAAGAAAAGTTTATTTTCTATTTTTTCATACAGCTTGGCCTCAAATTTGTTTGAAAACTCGTTTTTTACTTATTTTATTATCTGCCTTTTTCACGTTAACTAAATTGGAAAATTCTGCATTTTTCCTGAAACAGATTTATCACTAATCACATAGATGAAAATTTTTCCGATGATTTTCCCGCTTTTCCGGGTTTTCCATGGAGTTTTCCACAAAAGCAACTTTATGCAACTCATTTCGCTCTACAACTTTGTCTTAGGTTGCAAAACGCTCAAACGCTTCCTTGGTCGGAAAAGCTCCGAAAAGCATTTTACATGAATTTTCCCCGATTTTTTCTACAAGTTTTCACCATTGTCGGAGAGAAAGTAATGATGCCAGTTGATAGCAAACTTGATCCTGCATAATTTAGAAAACTTTTTTACCGGAAAATTTTCCGGAAAAGTTGGAAAATTCTGGAAAATTTTTCGGAAAAATCGGAAAACTCTGCATTTTTCCTGAAACGGATTTATCACTAATCAAATTTGTACCAAATTTTCAAATGATTTTTCCCGATTTTCCGGGTTTTCCATGGAAATTTCCGGTTCAAATTTTGACAGATTCAATTGTCACGCGACATGAACCTGTGTACCAAATTTCAGCTCGCTGTAACGACGAAAAGTGGGTCTACGAGAGTGTCGAAAATAGTAAAGAAATAGACAAGTTCGTGTACGAGTTAAAGGGAATGGTTGGCTTCAAAAAGGATAATCACCTACCCCCAAAACTGCATACGCACAGTAAAACAATTTTCTCCTCCTAAACAAACTCGCATTAAACGAAAATACACCTGTGATGTGCAAATAACAAAAAAAAAAAAAAAAAAAAGGAACCACCACCATCACACAATAGACCGCCAGGTTTTTTATTTATTTTATTCATATTCTCAATTTCTTGAAGAAAACGTTCACCAAGTTGCACCCGGAGGGCGACAAATCAATGCCGACAGTTTACAATTTGTTTAACACTCTCGCAAATAAGAGACCTCCCCGGTGAAAGATATTTATTGTAAATTGTCAGAATATTTAGAAGCAATTAATAGACACCAGCAGCATCCTTAAGCCTGGCCGCGATGGGATTTCCTTGTCTACGCAAAGTCGACAACTCAGCGCCATACTTCTTGGCGCAGATACAAGATGGGACGTGAATGCAATCGATGAACGACCAGGCCAGCGACCGACCAGCCGAGATTTGTATGGATTTCACACATTTGATCTATGTATAATCCCCGGGCGCGGATAGCGCAAGCGCAATGATCTTATGTATAGTTAAGCCCCACGCAGGCTTCGTTGACAGCTTTCAATGAATGATAAACGGCGTAATGACAATTAATAAATAAAAAAAAAAAATTTTTACTCGGGGTATAGATGCCTTCTGGCAATTATTCCCGCAGAATTCTGTGGAGATTTTTCTATAGTTCCACGTCTATTTACACACTCAGCTCAGGCAATAATAGCAAAAATTCGCAGTAGCAATAGTCGCACGATGCGTCTGTCCAGTGGGTTTCTTCGTTCTTTTGCCAGCCTTCGATTAGAAGAATCGCGAAAGCTCATTGACTGACCTCGACTCGACCCCACCGTTACTTTATTGGCAGTGCTACTAGAGCTACATATTTGTCGTTGAAATTCTCCATTTTGAACGCATAATTTATGTTTTGTATTATGTGTGCCTGTTACGGTCGTTTTTGGATGCACCTTCTAAGGCGAAATACTTTTGAGAGAGTTGAGTGAGAGGCTTAAAGCGCAGGACTGGTTGTGGATAAGTCGTCCGCGTTCTTAGAAGGAAATCAATTTATTGTGGCATTTACCATATTTAAGAAGCAGAGTGTCTTAAGTTCACCGATGACTTCTTTGCTGCCTTAATTCAATCATTTTCTTGTCATCGACTCGTCGTCGTCGTCTCTTAAATAGTTGATTATCAAGAGCCCAGCCAATACACGAGCTCTGAATATTTCGATGCGCGATTGTGTTAGCAAGTCTCATCACAAGTGTTCCCAATTCTAATAATTTGTCCTGTCATCACATGAAAAAAAAATAAATAAAATGAAGGGCATAATGCCGTTTCCGTGACTATGAATTTGAAAGTCACGCTCAAAGTCGGCATATGTTTCAAAAAGTTTTGGTGCGAGAAGGAAGAGTTTTCAATGAACTGCAGCACGACATCCATAACACAAGGCTTTGTCTAGCCACAACACAGTCGATAATTTCTCAAATGAACCACACATGAAAGTACTCGCGGTACTTGAGGCAATTTCTCATCTCACTTTTAAGGAAGGAAGTATAACCCAACAGCACACAAGCCTTTGTTGCTGCCTGCTTTGGGGAATTTTCATGTAACTACATACATACACCAGAGATATTTCCTTGGAGACACATTGATGATCCCCCGGGCATATGAACTCATTCAATAAAGCACCGAAATAAGGAAGCAGAAATCTTTCAATGATATTCAAAATCACTTCGTCTTGACAAAGGCGTGCTGCTGCTCTAAAGGTGGTGTATAATTAAAATCTGCGCAGGGAAAAGGTGAAAATGTGTTTTCTATATGAAATTTCTAGCAAATTAGCAGTCAGCGACGACGTTGGAGTGACGAAGCTGAAGAATTGTGGAACTTTTGGAGAGGCTTTTCAATTATATTTTGTGGTCGGGATATAATCAGTCGACGTCGTCGTATCTTATGGTGAGAATAAAATAATTAATCTTGTTAGCGGAGAAGATGTGGAGCTGCTTTGTTGTTGTTGTTGTTGTTGCTGTGAATAGGAATTCTGTTTGACTTTTAGAGGAATTAATTTGTGGAAGTTTCATAATTAAAGTGAAAGGAGGAGCCTGCATTGGGGTTAGTTTTACTGATTTGTTTTGATCGAGTTTATGTGGTATTACGCCAATGAGCTCAACTTACTTTTGGCTATTCTATTAACTTCATTGTTCCACAGATCTAAAGGCGATCATAGCGGAAGTTAATGAAATACCTTTCTGTGCTAGAATCCACAGGTATTGTCAAAAGGTTCCCCTAATATTCTCAGACTATTAGGAAAGATGATGGTACCTACACTAGAACGGACAAAAAACTCTAGAGCTTATTTCACAGACACATTTTCCAGGAGTGAAGAGAAATGAGGACTCTCGATGATAAACTCAATTGGAATATGAATATATCTTGTCCAGAAAAGTATACTAACGTTTTGAAATTGTAGAAATCTGGTTGACACAACATGGAGGCTCAAGCCAAAAATAATGATAACCTATGCTGCAGCAGGCCGGGTGTTACAAGTGTACACAAAAAGCAACCATCAGGAACCTAAATAATATCCAAAAGATGGCCTACCACTGCTCTAGAAACACTACACAAAATTCAATATACTGACACTCACTGATTGTGCGGAATTGGTGCGTCGTTGAAAATGACGTCCTATGAGAAAAATGTGCACAATATAGCACTAAGCTGATGGCCATGAAAGAAAGAACTGCAAAAATATATTCAACATGCAGTAACTGGGGTGTATATGACCCAAGTGCATGAAAATGGTTTTTCGGAGACAAGAACTTCTTGAGAAAGTTTTCTGAATCGGGGAAAAAAAAACACCACCCGATCGTACTCGTCGTGACCTTTAATTTTATAAGCAACATGCCGTATTGGAACCACCCCCCCGGGAGTTCCTACTCCAACCCTAAAAGTACCCAGAGAAAAAAAAAATATTCCACGAATTGTACCTGGTTATTAGCTGAGGCGAACAGTGAAACCCGTTTTCGACGGGACATAGCCCTACGTAGTTAGAACCGATCTAAGGTGTGAAAAATCTAGTACCTTAGTTCGAAGAGAAAAGAGGGAAATTCTAAAGAAGGGTTGGCTATTTAAGCCTCCGAGTATAGGAGTGTGGGTACTCAAATTTCTTCTCAGGACCTAAGAAATTCGATTCTCTACGGGATTTTCCAAAATGTACTATGTAGATCCAACTTTGACACTTCCCAATCCTTCCCCTGCTTAATTAAAATAAACACTGTTAATAAAATATGTTCAGAGTATCATAATGCTTTGTTTAAGAAATCTCTCCTGTCTGTTCATGTCGGGCCTAAAATTGGCATTCCCCTTTGTAGCGTGTAGCTTTCGATGAAGATTTGGTCTCAGACAGAATGGTAGTTGAATACGACTTTAGTCTGCCATTCAAGATATAGATAACCAAATGGGAGGAAATAGATACGAATCTAGAAAACGAAGCGGTTATAAAACCGTGGAGGGAGTATGAACAGGAATATAAAAAAAACCTATCAAAGCCTAGGAAGATATACAGAAAAATCAAGAAAACTTTTCGTAGAAAAAAAGATTGTTGCTAAAACTGCAACTACAACTGATGAAAGTGTAAAAGGCGTTTCGTATCAGCAAGAACTTAATTCTCTTCAGTACGGCTGAATCTTGCTTGCCGTATACGCTTGGAAAAAAGCGAAGTTAACCTAACATATATGCATTAGCCTTTTTTGTTATCAGATAGCTTTACTACAGATAGCCAAGCGGCACTGAAAGTAATCTTAACTCCTGGAATAAAAAACAAGTTAATGTGGAAATATATCCGAGTAATGTATGAATGTATCTAGTTTTTTGTGTTATTTACTAGCATTCCTTTTTTCGAAACTTACTGTACATAATTAATGGCGGCAAAAAGGGATTTTCTGACGTACAATGAGCACCGTATGCAATGGGAATTAATGCATGTGACATCGTGCGAAAATCAATTTTTATGAATGTTGTATGAATTTTAGAAGTCTCGCACATCCTACTAACTTGGGTAGCTATAAGATTACAGATTACAGCCTGTGCAGACTAAAAGGGCGGACTTTACTGCCGCTGGAAGGCTTTCTATATATAGGTAGTACAAACAGGATTAAGCCCGCATGGAGTACCCAGTCATATGTTTTAAAGATTCTGCATGGAAAATCTACTGGGAGTAACCATGGCCTCATGGCCGTAGCTTAAGAAGCCTGACCAAGAGGTAGACTAATACGTGTAAACTGGTGCCACGGGGTCGGGTGTCTGTGGAAAACTAAGGTGTGCCACCCCGATAAGATGAAGTCCCTTGATAGGAGCAACTTGCTAGCTGATTGTGGCCTACATTGCTGGCAGAGGGATATATTTTCGAAACTAGCATGACATAGGTGGAGATCATATTTATCACAGGATTTGTCGCTTTCTGCCCATCACCACCTGAGATCAGATGGTATGTGCTTAAAATTGTATCCGGATTTTCTAATATCCAGATATCCTGATACCCGGATCTGAAAACTATCCGATTCTTGAAATCCGGATCGGAACTATCTGGATCCAGACTAAGCAAAAGAGATTCAAAATTTCATTCAGATTGTATTGCTTCATTGGGCAAATATAAATTTCGTTCTTCCCAATGAAACAATACAATCTGGAGGAAATTTTGAACCTTTTTTGCTTAGTCTGGATCCGGATAGCTCGAATGAAAGTATCCGGATAATTTGCTATCCGGATTATCCGGAAGAATTAGGATCCCAGATAATCCGGATAGTAAATAATTAAGATCCCGAATAATCCAGATAGCAAATTATCCGGATATTTTCAGTTCTAGACTATGGTCGTCTACGTAATGCATGCTCAGATAGTGGAATTTCGGCATAGAGTTGCGCTTAAACAATCGGGTACCAAGACCCAAAGAACTGTAACAGATCTTAGATTGGTCTCACTTCTGGTTAACTGGTACTCAATGGAATAGCAATGTATCTCGAGGGCACTAATTGTCGCTTAAAATCCGTGCCTGATGACCATTGTGGAGTTAAGCCATACTTGACAAGTGCCACGTAATACCTCCACGAACTTCTGTATATAATTAAAAAAATGATGGCACATAACATAATCCTTAAAATTAGTTTAATTACTAAATTATAGCTAAAATTAAAACTTATTGTTAGAAATATAGCCATGCACTTCCATACATCTCTTGAGAAATGCTTAACTCCCTGAATGCAATAACCATAGAAACTGATTGTTTGCACAAGACTCCCTGAATGGTACCTACGTACGTACGAACATCACAAAGGCTTCTTGATATTACAATTGAATTCAATGGGGACTCACTCTCAGTATTTTCAATAGGTAAGTAAGTCACGTCGGGAACATTTTATTGTATTTGCACATATTCGTCGTTCTGAGCTACCAAGTTCATGCTCGCGCATCTTATTCGTGGACTCTGCCTGCGCCCCACCACGTCCAGTAATCATACAATATATTTTAAGTCCTCTGCGTCGTCGCTTCCGCGCACTCACCTCACCGATCGCAGCAATACTTCTATATAGTGAGAGAGCAATGAACTATTTATTGTTCTAATGTTTTGTCGTTTCACTCGCAGCTTTGTGATATTAATTTTATTTATTCATCTGCAGACAAAATAAGCAAAACGTGATACGGCAATATCACTATCGCATAGGGATCCACAGCTTCTCGGTATTTCGATGATGATCTTGTCGGGCATTTTATTGCTTAGATTTTTGTAGAGTTTGTTGTTGTTATTGTTAAGGTAAACACGAACGGATGTATGTAGGCATGTATGTATATGCACAGCATAGTGAAAACCTTGTGAACCGTTTGGCTAGAGCTACAAGTGTTTATCTTTCAACCTAATGCAGACGAAACGTCTGAAAGTAAGTGAGTAGATATTCACTTTAATTGGATGGACACTTGGCGGGTGATCTAAGTTTAAAGAAAGACTCTTGAAATTTCTTAGAATGCTTTGTCGTGAGGATGAAATCTAAGAAGTAATAATACTAGATGAAGTTCAGGTGTTTTCTTTTTCAGTTTTACTGCTATTTAAATTAGTTGGTTTTATGTAAATGTTTTTTTTTTTTTTGTTGTATAGAAAAATGCTAAAATCGAGGAGATATGCCAATGTCAAATAAAATTTACGAAAAATTAAGTTAACTTTTCTCAGTTATTTTCCATATTGATAAAAGGTCTAATTCAAGCAGTGTGAAACTAAAGCCAGTCCCACATTACTTGTGAATATCACAGAAAGTCTCAAGGAAATATTCGGTAGCCCTTTGAATTGGACCAAAAATATCGACTCTAAGCCGGAATATGTGCGAATACCGAATATTCATCATCGGCAATCGTTTTCGTGCATGACGTGCTCTTGCCTTCACTTGCTGAATAAATATTTGGTAATATTCGCGAGTCGTCTGAGACCGGCTTAAAAGAGCGTTTACAATGGCAGAATAGAGTGGAGTCACCAGATTGGATTGTCTCTCCTTGTCTCAAGGATTGCACTCTAATATAAGTTCTTTGCGCTTCCCACCAGAGTGGATTTCGCAGAGTAGTGTCAGATTTGAAAAATTCCTAATCTCACGTTCGTTGGTTAGATAATGAGAGAAAATGCAATCTGGTGACTCCACTCTACTCTGTCATTGTAAACGCTCCTTAACCGTTAACAAACAGAGCGAGTTAGCTTTAATTTTAGTTTTGTATCCCCACCATTAGACCATTCGAAAATTAATATTTTCTGAGTGAATACTTAGTTTCCTGGTATCCTACTATACTAAAAAAAGTGATGGGGCCGGGACTAATGGAATATTGTCTATGGGGATAGAAATACATATACAGGGTGGGCCAAAAGTCACCATGGGGTTTAAAAATTAAATTGGTAACATATGGTAGGATGAAAAAAAGGAGCGGTAAGGTGGGGTGGGGAAACATGCTTACCTATGAAGAACAGACAGTTCGCTATCATGTAAAAAAGGAATGAAGAGAAACGGTCAATAGGGTGTGGAGCAATGTACAAACGAAAAAGTTAGTTATTTTTAAACCCCATGGTGACTTTTGGCCCACCCTGTATTATCCTACGACTGTGGGATGAAGAGCCTGATAACTTTATTTTGGTGAAGAGTCTATTCAGATCTTTTGGGATGGGGAAGTTTCAAGATACTTATGTCGATTTCGATGGGACTTCAGTGCAACACCAATGTTGCACTTTTCCAGTAGTGCAACACTGAAAATGTTTGATGGGACAATTTTTATAGCAGAAGTGCAACACAAAGTTTGCACTGATTTCCCCTACTTAGCACTAGATATTTTGTCGGTGTTACAAATACATATTCAAGTTGATTTGTCATCTGCTCTGTCAAAGTGTAATTGGTATAAAGTTAAGAAGAAATTTGTTTCTATATATTAATAAAGAACATTTATGACGTTTGACAGTTCCATGTATATAATACGTGTGTCCACAAATACAAGGAATATGACAGAAATGGATGAAATCGATGGACTTCAGTGCTCCCAGTTCTCCGCTGCCAAAAAAAGTGCAACACTGAAATGGTCCCATCGAAATCGAAATTAGTATCTGCTACGCAATCTCAGTTTTGCAATTGATTTTTTATGACATAGGTATAAATCGGAGGCTAGGAAAAATGTATGGCGGAGAAAGATGATGAATACCAAGAACACCAAATTGTTTTTTTTTTTTTTTTTATTTTTTTTTTTTTTGTATAAGTGCTGGAATATGCTAAACTTATCAAATCATGAAAATTGAACTGTTGGGGTTATACTTAATATTAATTTTGGTAAATCTCACAAAGTAAACCGAAAAATTCAAATTTTCTTTGTGTCTTTCGTATAACATGGCATGAAAGTTGACGCTTTACTTGAGTTATGTCCAATCCTAATTTTTATTGCTTATGTATTCAAGTTAGTTCGTAATGAAGAATTTATTTTTTTCAATTTAGTTAGCTGATGACAATACACGTCCGCTGTGATGGTTTGGTTAGTATATTGCAATTCAAAGAAGGCAGAACCGGACATATCCCATCAAATTGATAAAAGATTTATTTTTGCAGATGAAGTCCAGGCCTCGCAGTTGGTTCTGGCATTTTATCTTCTTCTATCCATTGTCTTTTCTGCACTACATTCTTGTATACCTACGATCAACTTTTTATCACCGATCATCACAATATGATCAAGAAAAGGATCTGTTTCATAGCAACGCAGAAGATGAGAACAAATGTTTACTCCTTGTGTAAGCGAGTTAAACAAGTTTCTTATGTCCATCAAATATCGATGAACTTGAGCCAGCTTCCATCAGGTCGTCTAAGGCATTGTCGTCAAGTTCGGTGGAACGCCAATGCGTTTTCTGGTGTAGTGCACTCCTCCTTAAATACCTACAACCATTCCTATGCAGTCCTTATACAAATGGTGTTTTCACCATGAACCGCAGTCATCTCAGCAGCTACTGTAAAATTTTTGCCACTTTTTATGAAAAAAGAGTATAAAATATGCCGAAGAAATTTCCATTACTTTTCACTATTAATTTGCGTCCAATCTTTTCAAAAATCACTTATAACTGATAATTGTATAACGTTTAATAAAAAAATGTGATGAAGAAGGCATTTCGTGTGCCGCTTCATTGAAAAAAAAAAGACTTCTGGACTGACCGTTAATTTGAAGATGCTAGCGCCAAATAATTCTCTACACATAATTTATAAATTTTACTATAAATCCGAGGTCATGTGAGTCGTCCATAACGTCAATTGCACAAGCAATATATAATTGAAATTATTCATATATAAAAAAAATCTACAGTCCTCGAGAACATTTAATATAAATAGAGAAAAAATATAGCTCAAGTGTAGATTTTTGAGGGATATCAAATCCTGTCCTTTTAGCACAATGGGCAACCTCTGCCTCCGTGCTTTGGATCGTTTTTACTCCTGCCTGTGTAAACAGTACAGGAAGAAAATCCGAACTTTACAAAAAAAAAAGGGTTACCACAAGGTTCAGTTTTAGCCACAATCTTTTTAATCTGTTACATAATATTGCTAAAGAGGAGTGTGGCTAAGCCTGAATCAAAACCTATAATTAAAAAATATCAGTATATGCTGATGATTTAGATCTAGCAACTAAGTGTTAAAGCATACAAATCTCGGAAGATATATAGAACAACCGATGCTTCCATTTAGACAGAAAAATAGGAAAATATAGTTCAATAATGTTCTACTGTGAAACAAAAATTTCCTGAAGTAGCTTGGTGTAACACCGAACAGATCTCTCTTATAAAAAAAATTGATCTGGAAAACTACTACCAAGCCATACCTGTAACAACCTACACAACACAAATGTGTCTGTGATATATATGTAGAGAAACCCTGTTAGGATGTATAAATTGTCCATGGGAAATCCCGTACGGTTTCAATTAACAACTTAGGACATCTCTGGTAGTAACGAATGTCCGGGGTTCGGATGTCCCTAATAGATCCCATGACCTTCCCACAGGATTTGTTATGGTTATACCCAGGCACAATTGATGTATTCAATAATGTAAAATTCTCGCTGCAGGCGTACGTTAGGACGTCTTAAGGATCTCCTAGTTTGAGATTTTCTGGGATTGTAGAATTATTTTAGATGGGTAGATATTTTTACAAAAAAAAAAAAAATAATAATAATAATGGCTGGAATGTATATGCCAGAGGTGTTTACACTTGCACAAAACATGAATATAAAATTTTGAACACCCTGCAAATGGAATTCCTCCGACAAAATCACATCCTAAAATATACAACCAACAAACTCTGCCGAAACAAGAAGAAATTATAGAAACGAATAGCTACAGGCATGTAGCTGGCTTAAACAACGGAATTCTCATATGCCTTCTTTCAATACATATTTTGTTGTTCTATTTTTGGCCTCCAAATACGATACACGGAAGCAAACAAACCGACAAATTTGCCTTTTCACCAGAGAACCACGCAAAACACGAGAATCAGAGAATGTACCGAAATAAATTCATATTTTAAGGAGCCTCTGGAGCTCTGGGGGAAAAACGACTTTCCCATGTTTGTATACAAAATACTGAGAATCTTACAAATATAGAGTAGTTGTGGGATATACCTACCAGGGAAAAAGTTATGGGAAATTTCTAATAACTCCTAGAAATGAAGTTCTAATTAAATATTTCTGTTTATCTTGGGAGAGCTATAGGATCTATAGCAAAAGAATGGGATGTCCCTGGGTAATTTTGTGCTGTATGGGAATCTCCTTTACAAGGGGAACCTTGTCAGGAACACCAAACATCGATGCAGTTGGCTTAATTATTTCATCAACTGAATAAGGGCTTTCGTTCTAGCTTAACAGTTAAAAATAAGAAACAAAAACAGAAGAGATATAAAAAATTCTAAACCCAAGGTAATTCACATATTTGATCGTAATATTTCGACAGTATTTCTGCAGTAATTGCAAAACAAATACTTTTGTAAAATTTACATTCCCTCATCAAGTATCTAATCACGACAAAAAGGTTTGAAAAAAAAAAATGTGTGGAAATGAATACCTCAGTTTCCAGGTAATTTACCTAGTTACGTTTTGACAGAGAGAACAAATATTTTTAAAATACAAAAAAACAAGATAAAGGCGGTCAAGGAAGGGACGGTAACTCACATCTATGGCGGAGGATACATTTCATAACATCTAAGTATGGATCGCAACCAACATGAAAAAGGAAAGGTTTAATCCAGACTTAGTTCCTACATATTTACATAATACATACTCGTATGTACATGAAACGAAAACTATATGTAGCCGGCTCGAACCGTGATTAATTTTTACTTAATGCGGGCTGACAATTACAACTTAGCAGTCAAAGGATATGATCAGAAAAGGGCGTGCCCTTGTTGTTCAACGTGGTGGGTCCGTTCATGGAGTCGTCATTTTCCTCTGATTTTTTTTTCCCATTTTTTTTTTGCTTTATTTATTCCATGAGGGCTTTAGAAACCTGCATTTGGTATTCATTAGCTACACTTGCGGTTGGTCTTACAACATATATTCGTGAAGACATTTCGCGACTTGTTCTTTATTATGTTGTTACATGCCTCTTCGCATCATGATCTCATCACCATTATAGTACCTATATCATCAGTAGACCAACGTCAATCATATCAGAAATGAAGAAGAGAGTTATGTTTTTCCTTGGGGCTCTGTGACACTTGTTACATGACTCATTCAAGCGCGGAGCGCAAAGGTGAATATGTAAAAAAAACATATTTTTTGCATAATTTAGTTGAAAATAGAAAAATTAAAGTCACCACACCTACATTTAGTTGGTATATGATTTTTTGTAAAATTTACTTTATATTTTTTCTCTATTTTCTTTTGACTAGACGTTAATGTTGCAGATTGTGCGCAGAGATGTGTAATTAATTATTTTTTTATATTTTTTTTTAAAAATCGGCTTTGTTTTTGTATTGAAAAGGTCGTACCGTTTTGTTGCAAATTACTAGTGAAAAGGGTTTTGATTTTGATTTTGGTTTTATTAATGTGGATGTATACGAGGTGGGGATCAAAAAATAAGCGGATTTTGTAAATTTTGCGGGCTGTATACGTTCAATAACCACAATTTTTTGTTATTTTTCTGGTAGGTACACTTGTCTCAGATATATCATGACATTGTTGGCTGCCGAAATGCAATTGTGTTGATGTGATTGGCGATTTCTTAATTATGAAAAAAATGGAACAAAAAATTTGCTTTCAAATTTGCTTTAAGCATAGCATCAAGTGGAAACTAGAGATGTGTCGGTCCGGAACGAATGGATCTGTTCTGAATGGGTCCATACAAGGAATGATTGTATATTTTAATATTTTATAGGTACATATAAGAAGCAAAGTAATACGGGTATCATATAAAATTTGTTAAATTGTCTCCTCTTGCTCAAATTGTAGTAAAAAAGGCCGCAAAATGCAGAAAAAAGTTAGATAAATGCAAAAACAAAATCCAGTAACAATTGGAAACTTAAGTGATGGATGAATGACAACGTGTAGAAATGCCGATAGATTTGCACTCCTAGAATAAATCGACTGTTCCTTCATGAATTCTGCTAGATGTTAATATCTGCAGGCTACAATGTCCTTGTACATTAGCAAATTAATGTCCAATACAAATATTGGTCCGGCCTTACTCAATTAAGCTTATATGCATAAGGGTAAGTCCACAACGAAGCGAGGAGAGGCGAGGCGAGGCTACATCAAGAGTTTAAGAAATAAAATAATTGCACGTTGTACTATGAGAGTGTTCATAACAACATTGTGGTAGCGCGCGATATAGCGAGACACCTCGAGATATCTCGCTCTAGAATGAAATTTTTTATTTTTTCGCGAGGTCCAGCACGCTAATTTTGATATCTGGCATATTTTTATAGGTTTTTTCTTTTATATAATCGAAAGGTTCTTCATTCATTTTCATATACTGGAAGAATTTATAAGGATCAGTATGCAAACCTTCATATATATAGGTATGGATGATGGATTCTAATCGCTTGTTATTTATGGGGTCATAAGCAAAACTGCGGAAAGTACACTTATGTGAAAAATGCCATATAGTTGCACTACTTGACAAATACAAAATTTCTTCTTCAGCATCTGATGGCATAATTTATGCTCTCATTTCGCGATTTACCAAGAAACTGATCGCCTTGTTGTGAACATTACACACCCCACCTTGCCTCGCCACGTTGTGCACGTATCCTAATGGGCTATCCCAGAGGAGTATTCTTGATGCAGTATGCAAACCGGTTTTTTAGGGAAGAGGTGAAAAGACGCAAAGAGATATTTAATTAAAAGTGCGCATCGCCTCTATCATCCCCTTTATCAATTGTGAAAAACCAAATCGGAAAATCCCGACGACTGGTTTTGTGTTTTTTTTTATTTGTTGGTGAAACTGAGGCCTGTTGTCTTTACGATTAATTTCTGTTACAATTGGTAAAAACGAAGCTTTGTATACAGAGCAACTTCAGTCCCATGTGAAACGTTTTATCCAAAGCTTGTCCAAGTACTTACATACTGAAAAAGGAAGGATAGTTCTTAATTCTGTTCTGGAAAGTTCGATCGAGTGTGAAGGTGAATGCTTACTGTTTTCTTCAATTTTAACGGCATAGTGTATGATGAGTTCTTCTATGTCGTATGCTCAATAAGGAGTACTACCTTAAAGTTCTACGTCATTTGCGTGAAGCAATCTAAAGGAATTTTCCGGAATTTTGGAGAGAAAAATCATGGCAATTACACAATGCACCTTTTTAATAACTTTCTATCAACTTATAAACCCCTGACTCGGAAAATTTGTGTCTGAGCGCCTGAACGCCTGAGGGCTTGAGAACGGCCCCATGACGAAAACGACAGAGTTTTAGGGTAGTAAACGTGGATGGATTTACATGGGGTTTTTTGATTTAGAATGGGTGAATGGGGAGCTTTCAGATGGGGTAAAATTTTCTAACGCGTTGGGGATTTTCGGGTGGGGTGATAACTATCAACCTTGGGTTGTGTGTGATATATGTATGTCGAGAGTCGAGTTTCCAGAGTCGAATATCGAGAGTTGATTTTCGAGAGTCCAGTTCCGAGAGTCGAGAGTTGATTGTCGAGAGTTGAGTTTCGAGAGTCGTGGCTCGAGAGTCGAGTTTCGAGAGTTGGCTTTCGAGAGCTGATTTTCGAGAGTTGATTTTCGAGTGTTAATTTTCGAGAGGTCTATTTTCAAGAGTTGATTTTCGACAGTCGAGTTTCGGGAGTCTAATTTCGAGATTCGTGTTTCGAGATTAGAGTTTCGAGAGTCCAGTTTCGAGAGTCGACTATCGAGAGTCGGGTTTCGAGAGTAAAGTTTCGAGAATATGACTAAAAAGTAGAAAACAAAATATATTAAAAAACTTTTAAAATAAATAACTTTTGTAAATAAAATGCAATAAAAAGTAAAAAATAATTTTTTACTTTTTCAGTGATATAAACAAGAAAAGTTTAATGCAAAATAAGAAATGCTACAATTCAGATTTATGTGGCATTGTTAGCATAGCATTGCTCAAACTATAAAATGAGGGGAGCGGACCCTTGTAACAGATTTTCATATGTTATGACATAAATCGTGGTTATTTTTTTTCAAAAACAAGGAGTTACTAAGATTTAAAGCATGTATTTCGATTTCAAACTAATGGCACCCAATTTATTATAAAGGTGTCTACACTGGGTTTGAATATGAGAGCATCATTAAAAACTACCGAATTTCAATACTAGGCACATTCATAGTGCATACTTTAACTTGTACCAGTAATTAGTATTAGGAAAAGACATATACACTGTTTTCTCAGAGTTAAATAAAGTAGAGAGAGAGGGTGGATTTTAAAATATCTGAAAAAGCATTGACCAGAAACATCAGAATAAAAAAAAATCGTATTATAAGAAGTCTATTGTAGCAAGAGTCGAAAGCAGGTTAGAAGCCGTGTAGCATTGTGGTACTGGTTTACCAACGATGAGATCATCAGAAATTTTCTCAATATAAGGGGGAAGATGAAGAGATTGGGAGGACTCTTACAAGTTAGAATATAAAGTAGGAATGTCCTTTGTACAACTTCAATTCAAACAGAGTAACACTATAAGATGGCATGGGGAACATACAAAACTGGCCTATCCCTAGCCTAACATTTTCTAAAATCCAGAAACGAGGTATCCCTATTAAAAACATAGTCAATAGGGTCATGACCATCAAAAGACGAATTCGGAGTTAAACACCCAAGTCAAGTATTTTCTTAATATTAGAAATAATTCACTGATGATATACATTCGGTCAGAGATTCTACATTTATTATTGCTTAGACACAGGGTTATTTCTTTAAACCATTCAACAAATTTGTGTAGATCCTTCTCCGCGATTCCATACAGGATTTGAATAGCTTTACGTGATCTATGAAGACCAAAAACTTTGAGTTCACAAATATATATGTGTGTGAAAGCCATAATTTATGAACAAATGAACAGAATAGGTCCAAGTGGGCTTTCTATGGTATATCAGCTATGTATAATTTCACCAGATTGAACAGATGAAAATTGCAGCACTACCGTTCGAATTGGAAAGCTTAATTCTCAACTACCAAGAAGATGCAAAGGAATACCTGTTTAGGGGTCACTGGCACCTTCACATTATATCATCAACGAATACTTGAACACATTCTTGGCATATAGCCACTCTTTATGCAGAGGGAAGCAACAGTTAGTATGTTTCGAAGGGAAAGGTCATATGATCAAATTTTTTACAGTATGGGACATATTAATTCGTAACACCTTCGAGAGGGTACATATAATCGATCTAGAAGCGAATGTTATAAAAAAAAAGATTTTCTTCCGAAGGAGGCTACCAGGTAAACATTAAAGACAGAGATCAGGTATTATATAGAGGGCTCCAGTATCTGACACCGGCTTATATCTGGTAGGTATAGTGATAGTCGACAGTCAGAAAAGATAACAAAACAGATGCTAGAGTGGTGGATCGAGAAGTTTTACTTCATTTGGAAGCATCTGTTTGGTGCTTCACCTGGAGTCTACTCTGTAGAGGTTGGATCATAAAGAAATCCTAAACAGGGGCTGCAAAAATTCCAACATCTATATTTGCACAGATAGCCAAGTTGCACTCTTGGCGCTTTACTCTCAAGAGTTTAAGTCGAAACTAGTCTGTGGCCTGAAACACAATTAGAGCCTTTCAGCTAGCTTTATCGCCAGTTTTCTTCTAAATCCGACTGAAAAAGCCGAATTGAATACAACTGTCGTTTTTAACATTTGCAACTTTAACTTTTATATGATGAGAAAAAATAATATTTTTGGTAGCTGTTTACTTTTCAACTGTCTCAAAAATGTTCCAACAAAAACCATTCACAATTGATATTTGAAATTCGCACAGTTGGCAGTGTTCAAAATTCCCTCAAGTTAGCAGTCATTGGACTTGAAATTTGATTAAATCTCAAGCCAGCTTGAAACTAATAAAAAAGTTAAAGCTCTAATTGTATTCTTCTACACCGTCTACATCGTCAACATATCTCAAGCTGGCTGAAAAGATAAAATTGCGTTTCACACCTAATGTTGCCATACGAAACTCCAACTACTATTTAGAGACAGCAAAGTAATCTTGTTTTTCGTTCCTTGACAGAAGAGACGGGGTAATCTGGTTAAACTCGGTGCCGTCAGTTAATATACTGGTCCCCCCTACCCAATATTTGGCCTACAAAAAAGCTACTTTAGGGGGAACTACAAAAATGGGGAGACATGCGACTGGATCTCTTCTGGTGTATTGCAAATTGTATAAGGCAAGTGAAAGAATTTTTGAACCCTTCTCCACTTCAGACGCGCAAACTAATTAATCTTAGCAGACTTTCATTCAGGCTGTTCGTTAATGTATAGCTTGCAGCTTTAAGCATGGAAATCAGTCCAAATAAGGTTTGTAAGCTAATCGCTAAGGCAATAATCAAGCTCGTAAAGAGGCATAATAATTTAGCCTAATCACTTTCGGGCAGGATACAAAAAAATCAACTCTGGTCGCGATGTCTGTAGTGTCCTAGTGGTTTAGTCGCCTTTATTCTTAACCTTCAGCCACTGCAAAATTAAATCCTTTCAGAAAACATATATGAGGGAAAATAGAACTATTGAAGTTTGAACTGCACTAACCAACTCTACACAAGCTTTATATTCTTTGAGCTACTCATTCCCTTACATATGCATCTCATCGAACGTTTTATCCATATTCCTAGTCCTAAATTAAAAAGCAGGTTAATAATTTATGCAAATAAATTTGTATAATAAAAGATAAGGCCTTTCCACTTTCTTCCAAAAAATCCAAGACCCCCATTAAATCCAAACCTTTCACTCTTAAATTTTTTTCCTTATTTTCAACTTAATCCCAAAAATGTTTCTTATATGTAGGTGCATATAAAATATGAAGAAGTTCTTATCATTTAAACAAGACTAAAGCCGTCAAGACAATTTCTTGCTTCAACTTTTCACACTCTTAAAAAAAAACACAAGAAATAAAAAACTTCTAAAAAGACATTAATCTTAGAGGGTCTTATCAGTACTTGGATAGTCTTACGTTTGCCTTAAGTGGATAGATATGAGAGGAACTAAAAGAAAAAGAAAATAAAAGAGTTTCCCTGTCAAGAAATCTACATTCAAGTGGAAATGCAGATCTGGTCATAAAAGAATAAACAGTCACATGGCCCTTTACACGCTTCAAAATCGTTCAAGATTATACTTAGTTAGGGATTTGTTTTTTTTTCCTAGCTACAACAGTTGTAATCCCACTTGAAACCACCAGATACTAACTCTTGTCGTAGAGAATAAGTGTATTTTCCTGTTCTAAACTTATTTCGGCAATAATGAGTACACGCAGTAATTTGAAATGAACCAGATGTCCAGATGGAGAGGGTTCATATGGCGTTGGGTATGTAAGATTAGAGTAAAGAGCTACATAGTTAGTTGGGACTAAAGGGGATGTGTGCTCCAGATTTAATGTACGTTTGTACTTTTGTACTTATCCGTATCAAATAATAATTAGACGTTTTATAGTGATAATTAATATTATTGCCATTCTGCAGAGGGCATTGATGCATCTAAAGGTTCAGAGGTCTTTCATATCGCATTTCCATTTTCTATGCTTGTTGGTGGTCTAGAAGTATGTTTTTGGCGGATATGGACCGAGAATTATTGTCAAGAAATAAAAATAAATAAAGAAAAAATAGTGAAGATCAGTTTTTCATAATTGTTTAAGTATTTCCGTAAACTGTTCATCGCAAAGAAATTAAGAACTTATTGTGTATTTTGGGAGTTCGACGAGTTAAGCCAAGTTAATTTGTGGCAATTTGATGACGTGTTGCGAACTAATCTTGGGCGACCACAACACATTTTGTAAGGTTTACGCTATACATCGCGAAAAGCCACTTTGTCGACTTAAAAACGGCGTGAGTTAGTAGGCCTAGATTTGAAGGTAGGAAAAAAATATAAAAAATGAAAATGATTCTGATGTCAGTTTAAGACCGTGAAGTTTGTTTTTTTTTGTAAAAGACACGATTGTAACGTTTGGAATATTCCCATTTAAAAGACCCTCAAAAAAATGTCTCCTGGGAGACAGTTTCTGTTCAACCAGTGCAATATTATCACTTCAAACTTGTATATAATAGCGGCTTCTGTAAAAATCAAAGGGATCATTACCGTCCGCAATACACATGTGTGTCCAACAATAATCCGCTCAGTCTTCAACTGATGGTTCAACAGGAAGATCTTAGGTCTGAAACAAATACTTCTCACATATAGCCGCTGTCAGTTCACCTTGGCTAGTTCGATATAGGGTCGAATGGCTCTTTACGTTAATTTCAGGTTGCTAACATCTTCAAAAAGCATTCGACGAAGAGATCAAGTCTTCTATCTTGAACACGTTTTCAGGATTTGATGCGAGCACAGTAGTCACGACCTGTTCTTCATACCGAGGGCCTATCAAAGGCGCCTTTTGGGCTACGCTTTAAAATCATTCTACAGCTGGAGTCAACTGTTGTTCTTTATCACAAAATCTCCTTCACCAGCTGTAACTACTCAGTCTATACGTAGAGTAGTCTTGGTCGTCTAGAGACTCCTACCCTAAGATTATTAGGCTGAGCCAAGGTTTCGCATCTCAAGTACACCCTCGATGCTAACAACCTCCATCGACCGAGACTGACTATATTCCGACTATTAGAGTGCACTGAGTTCTCATAAATTAGGTACGCATTGATACCGCCGATATCCGCTGCAGTCCTTCCGCAACTCTCAAACAATTGGTGGTCCCTGAGCTCACAAATCAGCTTATACCACTAAAAATTTATAATCGTCTAGGTAGTATTGCCGAAAGATTCATTGTGGCTTGTGAATATCAATACCTACAGAAGTTCGTTGAAAGATTGTAACTATTGTCGGATCAAAACAAGGTCTGAGTGCAGAAAATCCTTTTTAATCCTGCATTAGAATTTGCAAAAAATCGATGTTGACAAATCAAATGTATCAAATACAGGTAAGACCCTTTATATTGGGAAGATTGCGATCGTATGTTGCAATAAACCTCTATGGAACTACTAATCGACAATGAAACACGACCATCAGAGTGATTTAATCTTAGATATACGCACCCACTTTATACTATAAAGTAATGAGACCTTTGCCTTGATCTTCTTTTCCAAAAGTCGTAAAATAAATGTTTCGAAATAGTTTTTTTATGATTTTTTGTGATATGTATATGAATCGTGTACATTAAGGGTGGCCCAAGAAGGTATGGACTTGCAAAAGTGGTGAAATGTCTAAATATTCATTCAGAATTTGTTAGCTAATGTAATTTTAAAAACTTCTGTGCAAAATTTCAGTGAAATTCATTAATGTTTAGAGGTCGCTCAAATCGAAAATAGTATTTTTTGGCTGTTTTGGACTTTCAGGAGAACTGTTTCAACATTTTCTGTCGTAACTTTTTAATTTGACAATATGTTTTTTTGATTATTGATTTAAATTAAAGGGAACTTAGTTATGGACTTCTTGTAATGAAAGTCGTTTTAAGAAATTAAATTCTTCTATCTTTTATAAATTTTTTAAAACGAAAGTCCGATCCCGGAACTCCAATTTTTTTTTGAATTCGTGTAAATTTTTTTGTAAGGAAAACTGGTACGCGGGTACACTTTTCCTACTATAACAAAATCTACGATCGATTATCTTTCTAGCGACTATAACTTAAAGGGGTCATGTAGTGTATGAACTCATAAATATAACGACTTTGTACTAGTGACATCTTCTTTTCCAATTATTGGATTGGACACCCATTCGTAATATTAAAAACTATTGTAATTTTTGCATGTCAATAAAATTTCAAAAACGTCCTCAAATCGGGTAACCTCTTTTTGGTGTTGCCATACAAACTTTGGTTTTTCCCTATATATTTGGACACTGTCTAAGAACGCGACGACGTGGAGAGCTCAGCTCAAATTTTGTACAAGGTGTTTTCATAAGAATCGCAAATATCAGTTCAAAAATGGATTAAATGGGGCAACCATTTCTTGGTGCTGCCATACAAAATTTTTGGTTTTCACTATATATTGTGGACACTGCCTGAGTCCGCGTGGACCGAGAGAGCTGAAATTTTGTAAAAATAATAAGATAGAAGAATTTAATTTCTTAAAACGACTGTCATTACAAGAAGTCCATAACTAAGTTCCCTTTAATTTAAAAAAAGAATCAAGAAAAAATATTGTCAAATTAAAAAGTTATGACAGAAAATGTTGAAACAGTTTTCTTCAAAGTCCAAAACAGCCAAAAAATACTATTTTCGATTTGAGCGACCACTCTGTTCCCAATATATTAATATTATTAAGAGTTTTTTTTAACAATGGCCATCAGTGTCGCTACTCTTGAACGGAACTTTTCCAAATTAAAATTAATTAAAAATTATCTTCGTTCCACAATAAGTGATTTAAGATTACGAAATCTAGCGATACTTGTCAATAGAAATGGAACTAAAAAATAATATAAATTTTGACAATTAGGTCTACTAGGGAATTCGATTCGATCTAGATTCGATCGAATCAAGGTTTTTCATATAGCATTTTTTACTAGTAAAATTAATCAAATCGAATATTCTTCAGCGCCAATCAAAAATAACCGGCAGATGCCTTTTATTGAATTTGGAAAATTTTCGATTCAATTGTATTAAATAGTAGAAAATGCTCCTTCAAAAAACTCGATGCGATGTAAATTTGATCGAATCGGGTTCCCCGGTAAGCCTGAATGTCATTCAAGACTTTTCTAATAAAAATGCAAGAAAAATAAATATATAAATCAACGTACGTTTTATCATTATGTGTACAATCTGTTTAAACAAAATAAATAAATGGTTTTACCCATTTATTTATATATGTTCAATAATTGTTAATAATCACTCTTGATTTTGATTAAATTAGGGCTGCAAGTTCAGGACCGCCCCAGGTGCCAAAAGCTCTAGCTACGCCACTGCTGGGCTAAAGTGAAAGTGAAAGGTGTCGGAACTATATAATGTATATGCGCGCGATGAAAGGGCATAATATTACCTATTACTAGAAAATTGTTTCAAGCCGAGAAGTTACGAATCACCCGGTTACAAATAAAAACGTTATATCAAGTATCTTCAGTCATGAATCACCATGTACCTGGAAAATCTTTAAGATTACCAGCCCCCCCCCTCCCCTCCACTCATAACATTACTTGTTTCTACCACTTCAACCTATCATCTGTTTCATCAATTAGAAATCACCCTTATAATTACAAATCACCCTGAATAATTACCATCATTAGGCTTATAAAGATTAATTATTTATGATGGCTTCGTATGATGGACATAAACAAATTGGCAATTAAAGACATAAAAAATAATAAAAACGAACATCTCAGGGTAGTGATCCAATTTTAGAATGTTTAAGTTGCGGGATCGAGGCTTCGCTATGAAAAATGCTATTAACAAGGAGCTGGTGACCAAAGCAAAAGATTTCAGAAATTCTTTTAACGGCTAAAATGTTGGTACAACTATCATTGACGTTTGTGTCAATTGTTATTTATCGTTTCCGCCATTTTTTACAAATATAGTAAGTAATAATAAGTTTTCGCGTCTTTTACTACTAATTAATTAATTCAATTCTGATTTCCAAATGAAATTTTTTTCAGCGAAATGAATAAAATGTTGCGAAAATGTTTAGATCATAAGAAAATTTTATGACTGACACAATTATCTGCTCCCAGATTTAGCTGCTGTTAATACCATCATAAAATATTTTGTTATCTCCAAATTGGTAATGCTATGTAAAATAAACCTGAATTCCCTTTCAAAGTGCAATGAGGTAGTTGTGCTGCGGTGCCGAGTCACAATACATCTTTGAAAACAAAAAGGTGAATGAACTTTCACGACTTATAGTAAATTAGGAGACGAATTCCTTGTATCTCCCCAAAATTTAATTTTCAGCAAAGTTGATTTTAGGATAACCCAGCACAATAGCCAGGGAATTGTGTGGTAAACATAACCCGAACTGACCAGGGAAACTCTTGGGACTAAACAGATCCTTAATGAAAGTTCTATTGCCTATTACAATCCTATCTCAGTGTACACATACCCATGATTGAAGTAATTGAAGACTAGCTGAACGAAGTACATAATCTCAAGGACCAGCCCTAAAAGAAAGTCCGAAAGACAATGAGCTAGGGAATAACAAAATCTCAAACCAGGTGACGGCAAAATTTAGGTTATATGTAGCATGATGAAATCGTTTGACATCATTTAAACTGTCCTATAATCCCTAAAAGTCAAATATTTGTTCTACAAATGTAACACTTCAGCGAACATGAAATTTAGAAGCTAATCGAAGACATGAACATTTTCGAAACAATTTTCAGCTACAGTTATGAGAAGAAATTACGAAATCTTCCATGTTATACTCAAAAATATTATCACGATGAGAGTAAAAACCAAAATTACGTCCTAATTAAGCATCATCCAACAGCTGATTGAAAAATTGATTCACAGATCATTAAATTGACCTACGTACCTTGACCGTAAATCAATTTCCAAAACGAAACTAGAACAATGCAAACTCGATCAAGTCTTTAACTAGTTCAAAAAATAAATGAATTCCTCCTGCTTGCAGGTTGGATTTAACCACAATCATTTTAGGCGCACAATCAAACCGAATGTTGGCTTCAATAAAGAACATCAGAAGGCCCAGAATACTTTGAAAAAAGAAAAAAAAAACAGAAGGGAGAAGGGGGGTTACTAAAAATGAATTCAAATGGCAAGGGCTAATGATTTCTGTCAATAATTTCTGTAATTACTGTGGGCCATGAGAGCGTGCGTATAGTAAATTGTTAGAAAAAAAAAAAAACCAAAAACAATGTAGACACATCATACCAGTTTGTGACAACAGTATCGAGTTACGTCAATTTCCGGCTCAACAAAAGTACAACAGGCTCTTGGGGCTCTTCCCTTTTTTAATAGTTTGATTTGGTTTAAAGGAGTGGCAGTCACACCATGACGATAATGACGCCAACGATGTATTCCAGTAGCAATTGATTATGATGGGGACGACTCGCCTATATGGCGACATCATCTCCACTCGTTATCATCTCATTGAAATTTGAATAAATTTTTCTGATTCGAATTTAAATTTGTGATTTTCCTCTTTGCGTCTGCTCTAATTAGCATAACTCTGTCATTTGAGATTTCTGTTAGAAATTGGATCTCGCAACTTTTATTTGAGTAAAGGCCTTGAAGGGAGGATCCGAAAAAAAAATTAAATGGTAGAGGACTTGAAGGTCTTTTTTATGTTATGATTTAGTTAAGAACATTTAGTCACGAGGCATATTGATTTTGCATCATTAAGATTCATGTGCTATATAGTCTGTTGCCCAGCAAGATCAGAGGAAATTAAATTAAGCTTAAAAAAAAAAAACTATTTATACTTTTATACTGCGACCAAAGCGTTGCAGAAAAATCTAGATACTGACGTTATGGCTAGGAGCAAAAGATTAATACTCAGGTCGAAATCTTAATGCCTTTTATTTCAGTGATGATAAGATCAACTCATCTATTTCGGAACACACAATAAAAAAAAAAACAGCAGTGCTCTACTTAGGGAATATCCTTGACTATCATAAAAGCAGAAAATTCTTAATTATTGAGAAGATTTGTGGTCTCGAAATTTTCATCTGAATTCGTTTACTCAACGACACAGATTTTAGCATTGATGAAGATCAGAAGAGATCTTAGAGGGAACTTGTTGTCCTAACCAACAGATAATTATTTGCTGAACCGACGCGATGCTTAGACTGAACCGTATCTAGACGAAAAATGGCTTCTGCATGGATAACTCTATTTAGGTGGGATGTCTTGCCATCAGGTGTATGTGACTATGAAGAATTGCGACAAATTATTTATAAAGCACATAAGTAACTGCATTATGCTCTCTATGTATCTATAACTGTAGCCTGATTGCCTTGCGTAATTTATCACTCGATATCAATTACTATAAAGGTTGTTCTACGGATACTTGACAACGACCGGGCAGTTATGAATAGGTTTCGATAAGATAAATATAAAACTGTATGTCATTGTTGTGCGGTAAATCCAAACGGATTGCAGGTTTGCAAGGTGTGGTGGGAGATTAAAGATTTGTGATTTATCTTATGTTGCTGATATGAAATTAATTAGATAAATAATCACTGGCCAATGCCTCCTTTTTCTTTTTTTATCGAAGTTGATTGGTATCTACACAAGAGGGATCTAGCGCACAAAAGATTGGGCACCAGAAAATTCCAGCAAAAGATCATCCGCACAAGAAAAGAGCGTTCACCTGATAAAGTTCTAAAGCTTGGGATGTTTCGATGTTGGGCCGATCCTAAGAAATGTATTCGATCAAGTAACTTGGCTCTTTTGTACGGATTAGAGAATACAGAAAGAGTAACCGTCTTCGTGACAAGTACGCTTCAAGTGAGCATCCCACACTGGACTTGACATAAGAAGAGATATATGCAAATCTACGCATACCGTGATTAAACCGAATAATATCGTTAAAGGAAACATTCAAATTTCTTTCGCATAACAATTGAGGTTGGAAAAAATTAGGCTGCCAAAAATTAAATGAGGGAACATCAAAGGTTTAGTAAGTTTCATACGCATATGAGCCTACGTTGTTAGGTGGCGTAAGCATCCATATGCTTGCCCTAAAACTTTACAGACGTGAGTGCAGAACGTTAAACGCTAATTTATCTCTGTGTCTAAACTTTTGGCTGAGTTTGTCTACGGTATAGTAGCGCTGGTAATCATTATCGGAGGCAATTCACTAAGATCTAAATTTTTCCCGCATATTGCTATACAGTTAGATTTATGCAGATTTAGTGTTAGATGGTTACGATGGGCCCAGTGTAATCATTACTTAATCGCAAACTTCGACAAGCCCAATTAGATTAGATACATCTATATGGCATAAGCCGTAGAAGTGGACTGTTGAATCTTGTAATATCATAGGAAGATCAACAATGTAGGAACAAAAAACAGAGGCGCGCCCTATATTGATCCCTGCGGAATCCCGCAGCTAAGGATAAGTGGTATGATTCACTTTTACTGACTGACTGACTGACTGCGACGCCCCAGAAAGCTTTTGGTTAAACTAATAACTGTGTTCGAAAATTCGAAATGTTCTTGAAGTGGTTTTTTATTTTTATTTTAAAGGCAGGGAGACAGTAGACCCCATCCCAAGCATGGAGGCCATAGCGTCCCATTGCTAAAGCTTACTGAGTAGTCTACCGCGATTCACTGAATCAAACGCCTTGTTGAAATTCAGATGAACCAGTATTTCTATGTAGTCGTTACCTGTCAATCGAGTCTGTTATATCAGATACTATTTTAAGTGGAGCAATTTCGGAAGGGAAAGTGACAGCCTGTGAGGTAAGTGTTGAATAATTGAACCAGTATGTGAACAATTTGCAGTAAGATTACATTATTAATCGAGGAGAAATGTAGTTTTATCCAGTGGCAGAAGATTTGATGCTACTAGTAGCATATACAGGGCGTCCCGCGAGCTATCTGGCACCCAAAGGCATTGTATAGGTCATGCTTAGACAAGCAAAAAGTTGTTTAGATAAGAGGGAGGGGGTGGGGAGTAAATCCTAACGGTTTAGGAGATATTGGGGCTTAAAGATATTTAGGTGTGTTTTTATAGATCACCCTGGTAACTTCTGAACATTACATCCGATGATGACTATTTAAATTTTGTTGTATTAATAATCGTTGAACAGTTCCGTTAGTCGACAAAATTTCCTCCTCGTCTTATCCGTTTTGAAGTTATAGCCCAACAAAGTTAAAATTTCGGAATTTGAACTTGTGTTCTTTTAACTTTTTATTTAACTACTATTTTTATCAGAAAACACGTCATCAAGAACATATCCATTCCAGACCGTTCACAGGAGGACACCCTGCATAACCTCACATACATCTACGCACCTAAAGTCGGATTCAGAATTATTTATATTGACCTGGCCTAACGGCATAAGATCAGGTAATTGTTGCATTTGATCAAAAATGTGATTTTAATTTGAGGTGAGAAACCTGTTCAAATATTTCTAAAGAGGAATGTCCATTTTAGGCCCGATACCTCCAGACATGAGAGATATCTTAAATGATGCATTATGATACTCTGATTATTTTATTAACAATGTTTTTCTGTATCTAGCGAGACAAAGCTGGGTGAGGGGTCAAAGTTGGATCTAGTACATTTTGGAAAATCTAGTACAGAACCGCATTCCTTAGGTCCTGAGAAGAAGTTTGAGTACCCACACTTCTATACTCGGAGGCTTAAATAGCCATCCCCTCACTCTCACTTTTTTAGTATTTCCATATTTTTTTAATCGATTTTTTGCACCTTATACCGGCTCTAAGTAGGTAGGGTTATGTTCGATCGGAAAACGAATTTCACTGTTCGACTCAGATCAATACCAGCTACAATTCGTTGAAGAAAATTTTACTCTGCTTACTTTAAGGTGGGGGTAGGAATCCACGGCAAGGGGGGGGGGGTGAGTGAGTCCATTACAGCGTGTTTCATATCAAATTAAAGGTCTCACTGAGTACTATCGGCTGGTGTACTGTACTCTTTCCCGATTCATTCTCGGGACATTTTTGCTCCCGGAAGACCCATCTTCATGTACTTGGGTCACATACTCACATACACCCCAGTTACTACATTTCGCATATATTCCTGCACTCCTTTCTTCCATGGCCATTACTGATCTGTTGTGAACATTTTTCGTATAGGAAGTCATTTTCCACGACACACAAATTTCGTGCAATCACAAAAAGTAGAAAAGTCCACTTTTTCACCCAAGAAAGTCGCTCAAGCTACATTAATTGTAAAAACTTTCCCCCGATTAATTGAAATAAACATTGTTAATGAAATATGTTCAGAGTAGCATAATGCAGCGTTTAAGATATCTCTCATGTAGGAGGTGTCAAAGTTGTATGAAAGGTGGGGATTCCCCTTTGTAAATTTCTCCATAATTTGCCTGGATGCTAATTGGGATTAAGTTATGAGCCATAATACCGCCACCTTGCTGCGCGACTGACAACAGTTGCACTATTCGGGAAGATCCGATAACGATTAAGATCATCATTTTAGATTTAGTACCTTTGAATCTTTGATAAAGAAAATCCCTCGCTACAATCATTCTTTGGATCTTATCCATGAACTACGAAGAACCACGGGAATGTACAGTACGTATTCGAATTGGCGCATATTTAACATGTAACAATTTTAAAGAAACAGTTAGGTGCTCCACCTTATCATCCGCATATACATAAATCATTGTTAATGACCTCCAACGACATCATTGAACACTCATTAAAGAGTCCTTCGCAGCAACTTTATTGAAATCCCTATAGGTGAAAGTAGAGTTAGTTGCATTTGAATCAAGAGAGATGTCATATGTCATGAACAAGATATCACAGGATAAACATCGAGCAATTATTTCAAAGAGGATTTTTCATCATTTTTAACCATATCCAAAATGTTACAATTTATGGTCAAACGCTTCACATATCGAGCCTTAAAGTTGAATTCTTGAAAAAAATTCATGTAAATTTGTTGCGTTATCCTTGATCCCGTAAAATATTCACACCAAGGACATAATTTTTATACCGTAGATGGGTGTATTAAATTTGTCATTCCGTTTGTAATGTAAAGAAATAATGCTAGTACGCTAGCAAAATGGGTTGGACATCCACGGATAATATTAAAAGTTATTTTGATTTTTGTATGTCCATCCGTCTGTCCGTCCGTCTGTCCGTCCGTCGGTCTTTGCGCACGATAACTCGAGAACGCGTATACTTAGAGATCTGAAATTTTGTACACAGACTTTTAAAAAAAAAGTTAGATTAAGTTCGAAAATGAGATAAATCGGGCAACTTCTTCGTGGGGTTGCCCTACAAAAATTTCGTTTTTCACTACATATATTTGGACACTGCCTGAGATTTAAAATCTGGTAACCCATTCTTGGTGTTGCCATACAAAAATTTTGGTTTTTAACGTATACTATGAAAACGATCACTCCTAGACGTTTTTATTGTACTGAAAAGTTCTTCAGAATACAAAATTTTTATAAAATTGGTAATAATTTTTACTGTCCGATGAACAATTCTAGAAATATATTCGAAAAATCACTTTCACAGAGAGGCTACCATACGAATTAACATACGGGCGGGCAATCATTTAGATCTAGAGTAGCATAAAAATTGATCTTAAAGACGAATTCTAGCTTTCTTCCATGTTCTGTGATCACAGCGATTTTCGCGATTTACCCAAGGCAAGAAGGGCTTTGGGACCGTGTTCACCACGAAACCAAAAAAAAAAAAAAAATTGGATTTCATCATTTTCAGTCGAAATGAAAGCAAAAAGTCTGCTCTATCAAATGAGCCTATGATCCCAGCGATTTGAAAAAGCGAAAATATTTGGATTTCAGAATTTTCAGTTGAAGTGAAAGTAAAAACGTCTGCTCTGTCTGATGAACTTATGATCGCAGCGATTTTTACTATCCAAATCTTAAGGGGCGGTTTCTATTGAAACTTCACATGCAGTACCTACTAGGAACGCTTCTAAGTCTGATTTTAATTTTTACGACTACACGTTTCTTGTCTGTGTATGACTTAAAAGTGAAAAGATGTAGCAAATTTACAAAAAACTAATAAAATTCTTATATTGATTAAATTGTTTTTTATTTTTATAAAATAATAAACAGTAGTCGAAAATTTTCCAAAATTGTCGTTTTTATTTTTGAGAATCTAGAAAAGTTATATCGATCCACATTCGTCCAGTTTGCCCACTCGCTCTCGTTTTTAATGTATAATAATGCACATAAAACAACTCTTATACCCAAAACTAATCAGTAATTGTATTTTATTTATAATTAAAATTAGTAAAAACTTCATTAGAAATCCAATAAGTTTACAAATCTTCAATACGCTACTACATAGATTTCACTCTATCTCCCAAACAAACATATGCAAGGCATATCCGTCTAGTCCAGTAGTGAAGTAATATGAAAGACGATCATCGATTACGTATTTATCGACGACGATCCACTTCGAAAAGTGAAAATGAGAAAAAGCGCAAAAAAAGGGACAATAAGCGGTGATGTAACCCAAGATCGAAACTAGTCTGAATCCAGCTGTGCCTGATGATAACAAGAGCAGAAGCGAAATAGTTGGCGCCGTCTGATTTATGTCCTACAAAAAGATGCAGCCAGTCAGGCAGGTCAGCAGCATAAGATCATGAAGGCCTGTGATGCACGCAATCTATTTTTCATAGTGAGAACTAGGAAGATAGATGCATTTTGATGATTTTTTTCTATGTGTTTTTTTTTTTGCTCCGCATTTCCTAAAGATCAGGGATGCATTTTATTTAGTTCGTTCACTTTGCCATATAGTTTTCCCATGTGATGAGAGTGATAAAATATGTATGTAACTATAATAGACGTACTTGCTTAGCTTAAGGAGGAATTATTGTGCTCAGCAGACAAGACAGATCCAATTAACTTACCTGAAAAGAAAAGAAAAGAAAATTACTAATAATTAGCGAGAAAAATATCTTTGTGTAGAAAAAAAAAGAGATAAAACAAATTCTTTTATTAATTTTTATAGTTGATCGAAGCGAATGAGGTGAGTAAGTGGTGTTGAGAGGCTTTGTGTTATCCAGGTATGAAGTGTAATTTTCAATGGTCGGTAGCAATGCTGGTTATTATGGTAGGAATGCACATTATACATATGTGTATGTGTATAGTAAGTCTGCTAATGGGTTTAGGAAGATGCGCATGTCAAAGATTCTAAAAATCGATTATCAGGTATATCAACTTTTGCTATTGATTGCTTAAAAGACTTAACAGATGATAGAATTTGTTTGTTTGTTTGTAGTTGTTATTTTGGATGAATTAGACACAGCATAAAGATTGTGGTCAACGGGTAACAGGCTAACAAGTGTTCATTCATAAAATTGCAAACAAAAGTAATTATGAGGAATTTCAGAAAATTGCTAAGTATGAACTTCTTTCTGCATGTTCATCTCACTCTCACAAGATGTCATGTTTCCATATAAGATCTTCATTTATGGAATGATCAGCTGATCACAAACAGAAAAAAACAAAACAAAATTACAGGAAGAGCAGAGTTGATAATCATTTGCATATGTGTATTGTGTAGGGGAGAGAGGGGTGCTTTGAAAATTTAAAATATAAAGAAAGCTTAAGGTTTTTTTGTTGTAAAAATAGTATTTTTTATGGCAGCACCACTGACATAAATGGACTGCTCGTTGAACCAAAAATATATGAAAGAAAATGGCACCACTTTCATATTCCTGTCTCTTTCCGTCAGAGCATACTTTCCCACTGAACTGTAACGATTCGGAACGCGAAATTGTTTGCGATTCAACAGTATTTCCAATCAAAACAGCCTTGTAAAAAACACTTCGTTCGACTCATAATTAAAATTTAACAATACAAATAGTCCCAAACACTTTTGTGGTAAATTCGTGGCATGCATATACGTAAATTCCTAAATAATTTAAATATAACGCCAGTTTACGACAGTTGATAGCATTGACAATGAGAGCATACTTTCTGAAATCAAAATTGGTGCCACATGAAACAGGAGATCAAGCAGTCCATTTATATATATATGTCATATGTCAGTGGGCAGCACTGACATAATAAAAAAACGTGTTTTTTTGTCTTTTTTTTGGGTGCTCTAGTCGACAAAAGTTTTCAAATCTGAAACGTAAATAATTTTTTTTTAGCAGTAGCCATCACGTGGCACAGCTTTAAGCCAAGAAAGGGGGGGGGGGGTATTGGAGCTTAGTTTTGTTCCTCCATTCCGTTTTATGATCTTCTTGTTCTCTAGTCTTATTTTTACATTCTCTTTGAAGTTAATTGTGCTTCTGGGAGGCCGTAGAAAGAAGTAATCAATGGATCAGTTTGAGGTTAGGATCGAAAAGTTCAGTAACTTTGTAGATATACAGACTTTGAATATTTTATGGGGATTTTTTGGACTTTCCCAAGATCGAATGGATTTTCTTTGGTCGGAGTAATGTTGGGGCTGCCCTTTAAAATACATGGATGGGATATTATTGACTAGCCTATAGAATATTCTTGCCTGTTTAGGACTTTTGTGGAATCTGTATAAAACTGAAGCAGTATGTTTTTATCCTTAAAAGAATTTATAACGTTTTATTGGATGACTTTCTTGAACAGATTTTTTTTTAAGTTTTAAATCAGAGAAATGGCCCTGAAGTCCTTAATGTTTGTTGACGTAATGTCTATGTCCTTAGGAACTTTTCCAGAAAGTCGTTTTTCTTTATAGGATTATTGTAAATTGAAAATAATTCCAATGAATTTCTAAAATGCATTGATAATGCAGAAAATATCGAAATTTTCGACCCACCATTAGAGAGATCTCATCAGTATGGTTATCTCTGATCGCCTACCATAGAATTTCAGTCTGCTGTAGACGAGAAATAATCCACTTATAAGTTTTTCTTGGTTTATCCAAGTGCCGTATGGCGACAATGTGGAATAATCATTCAATTTGAAAATTGCAACGAGAAATTGTTGCTACCATATAATTCACACTTGCTTTTGATAAAAAGTATTTACTATGGGCAATTGGGTGATCCTATCATCGAACTTCTATGATAGGCGATCAGAGATAATCATATTGATGAGACCTCTCTGATCGCTGGATCGAAAATTTAGATATTTTCTTCGATTTTTTGGCATTTATTGTCTTCGTAAAGAAGACAAAAAGTTAAAGATTACTAAAAAAATTTTGTTTTTCCAGATAATTTTTTGTGTTATCTACACAAGAAAAGATTTGTAGTATGAACTCGTTTACGTATCCAGGACAATTTTGATTCTTTTATATATAGTTAAAGATAGAAAAGATTTTTAGTATTGGGTTGCTAATAAATTCGGGCGATATACTAGTTAAACTAGAATGTACTGAAGTCAACGATTAACTGCAGCCTAGCCTTTAGCTGAGGTCTGGTGATGGGGTGCTAGTTGGAATAGTACAAAGAGCGTTGAGGAGTAGTTAAATCCTTATGCTTCAGCCTCGAGCTGATAGCCGCTGGATGCAACCAATTGTACTATGTATATTGCTTAAGTTTGTCAAAGTAATTGAGAGATGGAAGCAATACCTCCAACGTTTGCTATGAGAAGTATTATTATCGTCAACTGATTAGTCTTTAGCTGAAGATGGTGTCTGCAGAAACTAGGTTGGGATAGGCCATGGAACTCTCGAAATCATCAGTGCTAAGCTACATCGTGTGGACGGTAGCTAGAAGATGCTAACTGGTAACAATACCGGCTAGAGCTGAAAAGGGACATCGGTAGATATCATTGGAGAGAATTGGAGATGAATAAATTCTTCTTGGTGAACTGATTTATTTTGGCTCAATATTACGAACTCTTCTTACATAACATAAAACTTTTTCTTCTCCGTAAACAACGCGACTAAACTGTATTCCGTTGACATTAGGAATTAATTACAATTTGTTTTTATTTTTTCGATTACAAACTTTGCAAACGCCTACCTATCTAAAGGTATCTCAATACAGCGGTGTTTGCAATCTATCGAATGTGTAGTCCGGAACGAAAGTCTCGCTATAGGTTTTTAGGCTTTTAAAGTTATTCTGAAAATAACTGACTATTCTTTATGGGGATTGCGGCAGTTTCGACTGCTCAGAACAGACGTTGTTAATAGTTTCTAATGCATATCTGGCCCCTTATGATTCTTTCAAGTCTCTGCCTAAATTAATCGCCACAAAATAGTTTCGTTAACACGCTGATAATAATCAGCAAGTACATTTGACGTAGGATCAAATTCAATTTTCTAAAACTTTTTCTTTATTTGTTTGAAACTTGTTGGGAGGACTTTGTGGTTTAATCTATTTGTAGATTGATTAAGGATATACAGAGGCGTGTTAATATCCAATGAGGTATGGGGAAAATGCGTGATTGAGCAAACTTTTGTAATGCCCTACGTGCGGTTTTGCTTCGGAAATATGTTTTTTCTTGATTGTTCGGCATAACATTTGAGATGGACTGATCCGTTAGAAATTCCTCAAAGATTTTAAAATAGCTAGTTTTCCTACTTTGAGATTGGCTTCCATATTTACTTGCGAATTTAAGAGAAGGAGGTCCAGTTTAGTTTCACTCTTCCTAGACAGATGGTGCTGATAGATTATAAACGAACGATCATAGGAATTAGGACGTATTAGGACGAATGAGGACTTGTTGGCTCCTCTTATGAACTATGATTAACGTATTTGTTAGGTCATAATAAGAGATTATCGTAAGACAAGAACTATAGTAAGGGAGGTACGACGCTTCTTTGGTCTGAATTGGATACCGTTTAAGTGTCGGTTGTATACGCCACCAAAATAATTTTAAGCCCATATAAAAAAATTTTCGTTTTTTTCATAAAGAAACACTCCGCATATGTTTCCTAAAGGTACACTCATTTTATTTCGATCTGGAGCTTGTGCGTATTAGGTATTTGGAGAAATTTTGCTTGCGTGAGTCAGGTCACTTTGTACTAAATCATTATTCCTTGGTCCGGCATATTTATAAGACCAACGTAAATATCTATAGATTGGGGCTTTTATTTTATTCGTAAAATTAAAAAATATAGAGTATCGAGGTTTGCGTGTATTTGAAAATAATTCTAGACCACTTCCTTAGAGATAAATTTTATTTTCAGAGATTTTTACTACATTTCTTAAGATGCCACGTAGGATAGCATTAACGGAAGAAGAAAAAGGGGAAATTCTCGGGTATAGAGATGCTGGTCTTTCCACACAAAAAAATGCAGAAAATTTGGGCAGGTCTGTAACAGTCGTTAAGAACTTTTGCAAATTATGCGAAAAAAACGGACTGGCCGCAAGCAAACTATAACAGTTCGCCAAAAAGGCAGATAATTTCTAAAATTATTTGCTAGTGAAATGAAGGCTAAATTGCAACTTTCAGTTACTCCAAGACGAGTGCAACAAATTCTTAAGGCTGATAAAAATCTTGCATTTGTAAAACGATTGGGGAAACCTGCATTAATATTCCAACACAAAAGAAAGAGGTTAGAATGGACAAAAAAATACATGGATTTTGGAAAGAACTGAAGGTATGTGCTCTTCATTGATGAAAAAAAAAATTCAATTTGGATGATCCAGATGGCATGCAGTATTATTGGCAAGATTTAAGGCGCAAAAGAGTAATAAGAATGAGTTGGTGGTAATGTTATGTTTTGGGGCGCCGCCTTTTCTTTTCAAGGAAGACTGCCTCTAGCATGGTTAACACAGTAAATGACTTCAGAGAATTACATCACCGTGTTGGAAACGTCACTGGTAGATCACGCAGAACCTCTAATGGGAGCTGATTTCATCTTCTAGCAAGACAATGCCGCAATTCCCACAATTCACATGGGGTATAATTGTACGTAAAGTTTATGGGCATGGCAAGCAGTACAACAACCTGTTAGATCTTAAAAATGGTATTCGAAGTGCCTGGACCAAAAATTAATCAATTCCATTAATTCAAGGATTTTTAAGGTTATTCGGAAAGAAGGAGGTCCAACATCATATTAATTTGATTTAAAATCGTTAGTATTTTGTGGTGGACTCAAAATTATTTCGATGTTAATTCTTGGAAAAAGGTATCTTTTTTTTTTTATGTTTTTAGTGATTAATTTGCACAAATTTGTGATGAATTTTTGTTAATAATTTAAGATAAGATAAAAAATATCATGAAATAAAATTTTCTTTGGATATAACTGTTTCGTTCTTTCTTTTTCTGGTTAGACTTATAATTATTTCTCTGACAGCATTCAAATAGTTTTTAAGTAAGAATCATTTTGTTACCAAGTTATCTATCTAAAATTGCAGTGCTATGTATTTTGCGGTGTTTCAAATTTCTTTAACCTTGTTGTAGCTAAACTTTTACGAAATTTCCTTCTTCATCCATTTTAAGAAGCTTCATAGTCTCTCCTGTCATCTTGTCTACTCTAATTACCATTAGAGTAGTCTGGTTAGACCATAAATGTGGTCTTTTCTGTAAAGACGATATGTTTCCAGTAGACTATCTTCTCTCTATTAGTAGCATGCATGTTGGCAACAAAAAATTATGTCGATTTCTTTTTCAAACCTGACCTACATACATGTACATAGTTCCGCAAAGGTATAGCAATTACAAAAAAGCCTAAGTCGATTTCATTAAGTCCTGATTTGTGTTCAAATTTGAAAGAGGATTTAAATTGTAGATAGTTTTTGCAAGTATGTATTACCCTCCTGTACGAATAAGACAAATATCATCAATGCTTTTAAAACGTGACTGAAATGCTTTCGGTTGTTTTATGTCATCGATTCAATTAACACCCCCCTAATGAAAATGGTAATCCCATCTAAATCCAATTCCATCTCTTCTTTTCTACACTTCCGACAATTTATTGTTTGCTCATCTGTCGTTCCAATTCCCTACCTAATCTTTGATAAATATCACCAAAATTTCAAACCAACAAACTACACTTAAGTGAAAACTATCATCGACCATCATGACATGCAGGTGTTGATGAAATTTCCTGTTTCCTTGTTTGCACTAAAAATGCTTCTATCCCAAAAATTCAACAGGATGAAACTACTAATACTAAAAGAAAGCAAAATCTGCAGATGTTTTCCATCAAGCAATGCAGGAAACGTTAAACCACTTTTCAGTGCTTTGCTTATACGGGGGGACCCATTAACTGCATACATATGGCTGTGATTTTGCATTTAATTTTCTGATTACAGTAATTGGTTGATACTAGTAGCTGGCGACCCTAATGTCCAAGCCCTCTGCGACGAAAATCCCTTTTGTAATTCTCAACTCAACTTCCTTCTCTCGACTGAAGGCTATTAAAAATTTGTTTCGATTTTCCCTCTTCCCTTGAGCTAGAAAAGCGGAAAAATCAAAACATAACAAAAACAAAGTATAGAGGATGATCAGTTTGTTGCTACTGCTGCTGCTGCTGCTGCTACTACTACTACAAGTCACAAATACATAAATCTTAAAACGAAGGGGACCAGAATCGCTGATTCATGAAAAATATGCGGTTAAATCCCTTGCGCGTGCGCTTAATCAAAATTTTGCGTTTTTATGCTGGTTTTACAGAGTTCAAATACACAGACAACAAGGAATAGATGACGAAGGGTTGGCTTGCTCTAAAGAATATTATTTACCTACTTATTGAGTGAACTATACTTGAGGGTCGTAAAAAAATTCAAAACAACTATTATCACAGCTCAGCAGGATGTCAACATCGTCACTATTTTACTGGGGTTAGATAGAAAGTCAACGCTCTAGCCACAAGTGGAAAACTGAGCAATTGATTTCAATTTTTTTTCCAGGAAGTACTGTATGCATCGCGAGAAACACATTGTGTAGCACTTGTTAGCATTCATCAAATTTCATTGGCATTTGTTGTGGGTGGGTGGCCAAATGGATAGCAAGCATACATACATACATAAACTGTGACTGTTGCTATGTATTTACTATACACTACCTAACTACCCTCTCTATCTCTTTCTATATCTTCCAATTTACTTTTAAATTATAATGCCATGGGGTTTTTGTGAATTTTTGGAAGATTTTAATGAGTTTTTAATTAAAGGAAATATTTCCTTCGTGATCGATGTGTGACGGCAATATGGGAAATACTCGCTAACTTAAATAATGGGCCTAAGAAGTTCTTTGAAGAACTTTTGAAATTGTGAATCTATACACAACTGAATTGCCCTCATGCTGGTAGCTTTATTAGATTTTGGCGTGTATGAAGATAATTGAGAGCACTTAAGCTTGTCTACGTCAATTTGTGAGAGTTAACACCCACCCCTTAAGGAGACATTGACTTTTTGAGACGGAATTCATTTCGTTATTGATGCGCTTCTACGAAATTGTTTTAATTTAATCAGACGCGATATGGGACAAGAAAAAATATATATTTTAGAAGGTTTGAAAGGACACAGTTTTAATTAGACGTGCGGGTAATTTCTAGTTTTGTTTTTTACTATGCGTGCTTTTTTAAATGCCATCTACCATTTCTTATAGTTTCAAGATAATCTGTTTGGTAATCAGCAACACTCAAAATCTTAAAGGTCCACATCACGTCGACCTTACTCTAATTCGGTGATTTCTTCGAACTTCTCTTAAGATCGTATCAATGTTCATGGACAAATTTCTGAGATAAACCTCTGCTGGTATATTCAGATTGACTTTTACAAAATTGTATGGAAAGTTCTGTATAAAATGGTCTCATTTTTATTGACATTTATTTGACTGATTGATTTAAAAAGAGAGGATCCCGAGGAGTCTCCCGAACGTGGGCCAAAGCAAGGCCCATTGTTTACCCTCCAGAACCATGAGCAAACGCTCATTGATTCCAACCGGACGCTCTTACAAAGTTAAGTATTGGCCCTCAGCCATCCTTGCCGGCATCATACAACTCGACCAGGAGGTATGAGCCAAGGAATATGTATCGTTTTGATGAGATTGCCGGACAGTGACAAAGAAAGTGAGTCACCGTTTCGGATTCCTCTCGCAATCTCTCTATGTAGGATCATCAACAAGTCTCATCCTGTATAGGTCAAAGTATAAATAAATATAAGTAGAGACAGAGGCGAACAAAATTGGAAATTTTCCGTGTTTTTTTAGACTGAAAGAGGTAATCTCATATACTTTTGTCTTTTGCATGAATTGGGGAAAAGAACTTGGCTAAGCATTATTGTAGTGCGACTGAGATAGCGAGTTAAAAACAAAAATCGAGAGAACGTAGGATTACCCGAACGACAAAATCTTATTAAATCCCTCAAAATCATTTCAAACTATTCATAATAATGCACACTGGGTAACCCTACCTCCATTTGGCAAGAAAAAGATAAATTTCGCAATGAACAACGCACTAAAAGGAGATGTAAAATTTCTGTCAAATAAAATTCCCCGAATCCAGCATGAGATTCCCTCACTTAATCTCTTTCGAGCAAAACAAATGTAAACAGAAAAACGTGCTGTTCACATATCATACGATTACACTAACAAACATTAAAATTCCTGCGAAAAACATTGGGACAATTTCTGAAAATCGTGTTTTCACAAAAACGCGGGAGCATGGTATGAGCGTAAAATCGGAAAACTCCGCCCATTCTCTCTTATTTACGAAAATAAATCATTTGCCATTCCATTTCGTTGCATGTAATCTTCGCTTTCACATTTTTTGTCTTATTCGTAAAATAGAGGGTTTGATTTTTGTTTTTTATTTTTTTCTCTTCCTTCCTTCCTTTTCTCGCCGTGTACATTTAAATGGAAAACAATCGGAATCTTCTGTCATCTTTCTTTTATTTAGTTATTCTTTGGTATAGGTGACCCCTGAGAGAAGAGTGCCCAGTGAGAATAGACACTACAATTCTCAGAGCTTATTCGTTTGGTTTGGGTGGGGCTTTCTCCACAGTCCCTTTGTAGTTCTACCCGAAGGGTCATCTAACCAAAGGCGACTGTGTTGGTTAGCCCAAATCGAAATAATTGAGACAAGGACAAGGAGTTTTGGTGCAATCCCGATTATCGAGGGACATTCTTCCGAGGCTGTACCAAGACGAACAAGTCCGTCTGCCCCTTTTGTTCTCATTGATGCGCTATGCCCTGGCACCCACTGAACAAGTTCTGAGAAAGAGAATTCAGAGTGGTTTTTACATTCCAGTATACTAGTTTGGAGGTTGGAAAGGGTTTAGATAAAGCCTTGATAGCTGTTTGACGGTCTGAGCAGATGACTATTTCCTTGTTCCCAGTGTATGAGTTAAGAAGATGCCCTTCCGCTTCAAGAATGGCCTTAACTTCGGTTTGGCTTTCAAGGTGCATGGCGATTACCATATGAAGCTCCTCGCAGAAAACGCCTGCTCCGGTGTTTTCTTCGGATTTGGTGCCACCAGTGTAGATTATAATAGAGTTTGTCAATGGTTGAAGCACAAAATGTGATTTCCATTCTGCCCTGGTTGGAATTCTAGATTCAAAATTGCTTTTTAGCATGGTCTTGAGGTGGTGGTCACTGTCCCTGTCGATGCCAGGTGCGATAGACTCCACGAATTCATAAATGGATTCATGTGGAACTATGGTTCCACTGTGAAGCCAGCCAAGATTAAAATGCAGCCTAAATGATATGTATTGTATTGACATAATCTTAGCTATGTAAATCGGAAAGAGTCTTTATTATCATTCTATCCTCCAAATGCTATCCTGAAAATCAGCGGCCCATATTGATCGGATATAGTAATCTTTCTGAGAGTTTACTCATGTTATAAATGATCACATCGTTTTGGATATGGTACAGCTACTAAATATTACTATTTATTATCTTTATTGTCTTTAGGATTTGTGTAATCCAATGAAAAGTGAGCATGTTCTGACTTCCTATAGGGGTGAACTGACCATGATATTGTCTTATTAGCTTAGAAAATTTAGTAATCAAGTCAACAGTTTTAATGGCACCTTGGGTGTCAACTAAAATTGCTATATTTAGCCCCGACATGAAGATATGCCTTAAGGGTCATAAGCAGCTCAAATGTTCAGTAGCTTAGAGAAAAGAAATTCAGCTTCATCGTATTCCATCAGGAAACAGTAAGTGAATAGCATACTCTCTGTTGATATTTTTAAGCAGGTTATTGTCAGGCCATTATTTGTCGGGATTTATACCATGAAACCCATGTTGAAGTTTTATTCGAGCATAAAATAGTCAGTGGTTATTGTAACAACCCGTCTTGGTATCCATTAAGGATATTACTGCTGCTATATAGTTTTGCAGTAGCCCGATTCCTTAAGTACTATGGCGCTATACGGGGCCTGGCATTAGATGTGGAGAGCGAGAGTGAAATTCCATTTACATAGATCGTCAAACGGGATTGATTTTAGAGAGCCCGTGCAACAAGCAGATCGTAGAATCCTTCTCAACTTATGTTACGGTTGTAATTCTTATTTAGAGTTGAATATGTAGCACATTTGAAAATTGAGCATACCACCCCTCTATAATTCAGCAAAAGAATCAATTTAAGTGTAACACCCCATTCCTTAACGAAGGTACTTTTTGGACACCTTACTTTTTCTAGTAACCGGCATATGAGCTTTGTTTTGCTTGGGCTTACATAGTCTCGCTGATGATTATGGAGGGAAACACTCCAGATATCATGAGCGTATTCATTAGCGTGTAAAACCACTTTATTTGGTCGAGATACGTTTTTTTTTTTATAGTGAATTGGACATTCTATAGTGATCACTACAGCATTAATTGCCTACCATCTCCACGGATCTGCGTCTACAGTGCATGTGTTGCTATTCGTTATCCTTTCTGGCCTCCTTATATATGTATGTCCAGATCTAAGATGCATTTATATACATATACGTAGGCATGGATTATCAAAGATATTCTAAACAATAACGAAGATGATGACAAAAAAGACACTGAAGTTCATTATTCTCAATATTGGTGTCTGTGTGACCCCAGGTATCATTTTCGAGTAGTTGACGTTTTTTGCCAGAACTATCGTATATAGAAGTATCCGATGATTCTTCATAAGGATGGACAAACTGTGAAAAGTCTACACACAAGGTTCCTGCACTTGTTCACGAACTTTAGTAACTAGTGTGCACGGAATTTTATAAATTTACAGTTATTTATCTAGAAACTGCTCTCTTAAATAATAGAAGCTGCTTGTTCTCTAATATCCTGTGAGCAATGTAAATAGGTTCTGATTTAAAATATTGAAGAAATTATGATTTTGAAGGCTGAGTTGTTCTGGACAAAATGCCCATTTTTAGTGGTAGGAACAAAAATTCTAGCAATAGCAATAGAATGGCCGGTCAAAGAATAGAAGGCTCTAAAATTGTAAGGCGGATCTTACCGGATCCTGTCAGCCTTGATAAAGGGAAGATCGTTTGCGTGGCATATGATTTCAGATGAGCATTCATAAGTAGTTTTTTTGGTCTATTTTAAAAACTAGGGACTGTGAGGAAACTCCTTTTGGTGCATTTAGAGAGGGTCAGATAAACCCAGAGGAAATTTTCTTGACTTCTTCCAACTGCATGGACTATGAAAGATATCGCCTTTATTAAGATTGATGTAATTTAATCTATGTGAGCAGTCTATATGGTGCCGACTTAGGCTCTGTATTGTTTCTTTCTGACTGAATACTTTCCGTTTTAGTGTGTGAAAAACAGGGACCGAAAATAAATGGTATTTTGAAAATTTTAAATTATGATCATGGAATTTAGTGGAATATACCAAAAGATGTCTTATGAAACCCGTTTCGATTCCTGTAAATCTTTTGAAAACTTAGTAGCAGGTTTTGAAGCCGGATGTATAAAAAGCCAAGCTGGTTTCTTATTTTCAGGGACTAAAGCAGTTATGAATTTTTACGAAAAAAGCTTAATTTACTTGTTATGCCTGGTCGGTAATAGTTTTGAATCTGGAAAAGCAAGCGCAACGGCTTGTTACTTTTTCTCGGTAAAAATATAAAAATCGAGCCCGGCTTTTTATTTTTTCTAACCAAGCTAGCTTTTTACTTTTACCAGAAAAAATAATAAGCCTTTCCAGCTTAGGTTTTTTAGCTTCAAACTATTATCGGTCAGGAATAACTCGTAAGGTAGACTTTTTTCGTAAAAAGTCGATTCGGTCCCTGGTGAAAAATGAAATTTATGAAAATGTTTTTGCGCCGACCGAAAGCTGTTGGTGTTTTCTGCGAACTTTTAAGAAAGATTCAATTACTGAGAGTAAAGTCCATAGAAAAATTTATTGTTAGAGCTAGTTTAAGTTTCCGGTCAGTTCTTTTCATTTCTCAAGACTTACATTCTAATATAAAAATTATTTTATGCCGCTTTACTATATCAATGCCTCAAGATAGTTCGTTATTTTAATATTAGACTCAAAAAAAAAAATACGGAAATTGGGACATACGAGTATAAATTATTTTGATGTAAATTATTAATTTTGTCACTATATTCGTAAGACATCAAAGCACACTTTTACTTTTTTGATGATCTTACTAAACCAATTCATATTAACACCTTGACAATTTTGGCAGACCACCAAGTTTTAAGGACAGCTAGACATTTTTTTGGGTTTTTGTTTTCTGAATTCATAAATATTTTGTCATGTTCTGAGGGATTTCATTCATTCTTGTCCAATAAAAAAAAAATTGTCTCACTTTCCTAAAAATACTTTTTCACAATTTTTTCTTCCCAATGACCATGAAAATAATTGAGTTTCTAGCACCTAAATATTTTATGCAATAAAGAAATTCTTATGGTTGATGATAGAATTATGTTGAAAATTGTCTATTTCAGTTTTGGATTTTATGATTCATACATAGAAACATTTTAGAATTTTATATAAATGCTCTTGAACTAATAAACTGAATTTTATTCTGTCCTAAAATATTAATATTTTCGATACCCAAAGATGCATGATACAAAGATAACAAGGTATAGATGATTCCAGAGAAAGTTTTTGTGTTGCAACGTCATTAGGGGACAAGTGTCATTGCCGATAACAAAAGTAATTGTCAAATTGGAAAGCAAAGAAGACAAGATCTTGAATCGGATGTGCCTTCAATAGAGATATTGTGGACAATTTCCGGAATTTTTCGACTTTTCCGGAAAATGTTCCGACAAAAAAGTTTTATAAGCTATGCGGAATCATTTTTTTTCGTGCTACTGGCATCAATACTATCTCTTCAACAATCATGAAAACTTGCATGAAAAATCGAGGAAAATTCAAGTAAATTTTTTAAAAATTTCATAGTAATAGGAAAGTCGGTGGAAAACATGGAAAATCGGGAAAATTCATGTTATATTGGATCAAGTTGGAATACAGCTAAAAAGCGCTGTTTAAAATATAATTTGAATTTCAGAAAACCGTTGCAGAACTTCAACGATTTGATACTCGAAAAATTTTTGTTTTCGGATCGGCACCAAACATGACTTAAAATGTCGGTAATGATAAGCTGAACAAAAACTTCCAGGCAACCACGGTGCTGACTTCCAATTATCTCATCGTAACTGCCTTCAAAATTTCAAATTTTTCGAAACCTCGGTAAACTGTAGTCCGATTTATCGAAACTGTTCGGATTGTGTTCGAAGTACGGTCAGTCGATTGGAAACTCTCGAGTCGTATGGACGCAAAAAAATTTCAATGCGAATATTCAAAAATTGACTCAAAATAAAGAAGAAAGAAAGAAATATAAGGATAAATATAGGAAAAATTAAAGGAAAACGGAAAATTAAAAAGAAAGTAAGAAACTAAAATTAAATTAGAATTAAGTAAAAATATAATTAAGTTCGATTAATTTGATATTAGAACAATTTAGTTAACGTGAAAAAGGCAGAAAATAAAATAAGTAAAAAACGAATTTTCAAACAAAACTGAGGCCAAGCCGCATGAAAAAGTAGAAAAGAAACTTTTCTTTACACACAGAGGTGGACTCAGATTTTTTGATTGGGACATTTCTCTTGAATATTCTTTCTCTTCATGAATGAAATCACTTATTACCTCTGATTGATCATGAAATATATCGGTGATTATCAGCGAATAAAATCTGAGTCCACCTCTGTGTGTGAAGAAAAGTTTATTTTCTACTTTTTCATGCGGCTTGGCCCTCAGTTTTGTTTGAAAACTCATTTTTTACTTATTTTATGTAAGCTGTCGCGATCAAAAATGCAAACATTTTCTAGTACTGAACATTCCTTAATGATATAATTTTACATTTTTTTAGAATTATTTAAGGCTATAAAAGAATATACTTGATAAATATAAAAAATAAAACTTTGATTCAAAATTCGCACTAAAAAATAGAAAATAATTTTCACTATCAACTATACCTACATCACAAAAGTTCTCTAGAGTTTCAATTCAATTTGTATTGAATAAAATTTTGAAATTTTCAAGGTAGGTACACAAAGAAGAGAAAGTTTGGGAATTAAACTGTTATTTTGTAAGAATTTTGATAAACATTAAGAGCTCCAAATTTCAATTTCGGCAAATTGTTATTGACTATAATGTTAAAATTTGAACTGTCTAGATCTTGCTTTCTTTGTATACTATGAAAATTTTAAAATTTTTACACAAATGTAAGATAATTTCAAAATTTTATTAAATGCAAATTCAACTTTTTAACTATTTTATATTTTTCAGTGCGGATTTTGAAACAGTTTTTTTTTTTAAGGTTTTTATTAAATATTTTCAACTTAATTTAATTCGAGCGAATAATTTTAGAGTATAAATTTTAATTTTATTAGCGATAAAGCCTGATATGAATTTTTTTACAGATTCTGCAAGCCTATAACATAAAGAGTTTTTAGAAATATCCGAAGTAAGTTATATTTTGCAAAAGGTTAATGAGATTCACTGCTACATTCACACTAATATTTTGTATCACCATATCTTTACCGCCTCATCATAAGTACAATCTCTATCTTACTTTTATACATAAAGTAGTGAATTCCCTGTGAAGCTTTGGTAGAAAAAAGGGTAATTTCAAAATACTCACTTAAACCGCAGGGATTTCCTGCCAAAGGATTGTTTTTAACTGAGTTTCCTTTAACTTAATACTTATGCATATATTTTTTGGTTTAAGGGCGGTATGCTAGAGCCGAGGAATTATCAAGGAATTTTTTCACTTATTTCTTGAAGAAAAATTTGACATTCGGTCATGAAATTTAGCTATCTCGAAATAAATATAGAAATAATAAAGAAAATAAAGAAATTGATAATTCCCAATTGTATACTGTTTGCTCATTGCAGAATAAATTATATCGGAAAACTGCAATTGACAATGAGTGCATTACGTCTAGTGCAAAATCGCCATTTCTTCAATCAAATTTTTAATTATTGCACCAACGTAAAAATTCCTTACAGAAATAAATCGATTTCTTTAAGAAAAATTAACATAAATGGATTGTTCGAAAAAGAACGACACCTTTTTGTCAATCGCGAAGTAGAGTTTTTCTGTTCGATTTTCTTGTCTCTAGCATACTACTTCAAGGAATCGGCAAAGAAAAAATTCCATGAACATTCAATGACTTTTTTTTACATATATGTAGTTTTTGTCCATGATACAAAAATTAACAAGGTATCGCCGAATTATCTGTCAATAGATTGCTTGCCTCCTTTGGCGACAATTGTCACAAATTTGTTCTTCCCAATTTCAATAGTGTTTATCAGAGTGAAAAAAATTTTCTATTTGGAAATTTCTTTGCTTTCCCACTAGCATATAATTACGTTTCCCGATGTGATTTAAACGAAGAAACTAATGTTTTGTTAAATATTTTAATATATTAAAAACGCATTTCAATCAATAAAGTACGAAAAACCCAAAACAAATTAGCTGGAAATGACATTGTCACCTTGTGACGTAGCAACCCAAAAATTTCCTCTCGAATCGGCCATACTTGTTATCTTTGCATCATGGTTTTTGTATAGGAACAAAAATTCCTTGGCTCTATCTAGTGTGGCTCTAGCATACCGCACTTTATACTACACACCCAAAATTTAATTAATTCATTATTTTCGCAAATTTTTTTTTTTTTTAGTTTGCAGACCTTGCCCGAGGTTGCAAACTTACCAAATTATCACCAAGAACGATTTGAACGTTTAAAATCTATAGAAAAATATCAAGAGTAAACATTGCTTTAAGTTTGCAGGACTAAGGTTTTTATGGAAAGTCAATAGCCATCTAAATACGGTCATCAAAAGTGTATTCGACAATTTAGTTCGTTAAATGCTGCAATATTTAATTTAGACTAGATTTTAGTACAATTTTAATACAATCCGTGTGCATGCAGGATTCAAGAAAATGACAATTCACCTCGGAATCTCTTCTCTAATTAAAACAAAAATTTTTTAATTGCATATAATGATGTATGTATTACAAGACATGTTACACAATTAATTTTTTTTTTCGCAGATATATCAAAATTAATATTAAAACAAGAATTTAAAAGAAAAGAAAAAAAAAACAAGGCATAAAATTATTGACCATATTCACAAAGCAATCAGAACTTGCGATTTACATGAAACTCTCAACCATAAATATACAGCAAAATTCATATCACGAGAAATAATTGAATTTAACTGTATTTTATGATTGTCACAATTTTATAAAAGCTTGGTGTAATACAGGCAAAGTTTTTGCTAAAAATCCTAATATCGAAAATCCTATCCTAAACATTATATAAACTATTTTTAATTAAAAAGTAACTTATGAAATCCGATACTAAAACCAATTTTTAGCAAAGACAGTTCATATTTATGAAGAACTGTTCGTTTTTGTTAGAAACTAGTTTTCTATTTCCCGTATTTCACCATCTAGAGCGCGTTCTTTAAAATTTTCAATATTAATACCAGCAATTCAAAGTACACCGCACAGCTACTAATGCGATAATTGCTAAGCTCACAGCACCAACTTCATTCTCAGGGAGTCCAGTTTTTTCGACAATCGTTTCTTTTGCGTATCTGTGGATAAGTACAGTAATAACCAAAATTCCATACCACAAATTCTTTTGTTGGATTGCAAGGAATGCCAGTGATAGAGCATTTCCTATTATGACGACGTCAGTAACTTTTTGTGTATGTTCGTTTTCGGTTAATTCCAAGGTCAGAGGTACTGCAGCTGATATTCCATGAATATAAGCAAATTCATTTCTTATCGACGACTTCAAATAGAACGAGGTATTTAGCAAAGGTAATGGAACGACTCCTGCTAACATTTCAGAGTAGTCATAAGCCTTTTTGATATTTTCATTTCCCTTGAAGTGGTCAAGGGCTCCTAGTAATCCACGGGTGAAAAGAATTGCAAATGATGAGAACTCCCAAGGGTTTTCGGGTGGTGTTTGAAACAATCCATAGCCGGCGGTGACGCACAAAATTATATTTCCAGCCATTGCGAATTTTTTTCTTATTGCCTTTTTTTTCCTTAATTAAAAAATAAAATATAACATTTAGTAAATTTAGCTTGAACTTAATGAAGAATTGAAAATACGGTGCCTACTTAATATTTTTGTTTGTTTTTTTTTCGCACAGATTATATCCACTGGTTACTGCGATATTTTATCAGATGTCAGCGATTGTGTATTTTTTTGTCGTGTGAACAGATTTTTTTTTAACTATGATTACAGTAGACTAAGTGTATTCTATAGAAACCAAGCTTGTTCAAAAATTGCTTATCAAAACTATTATAAACTGTTGTTGAAAATTGTAAAAATGTTTATCAGTTTTCCAGATAGTACAGGGAAAACTGATAAAGCGTAGTTATAGACTAACTGACACTTGTCTCTTTAATTCCACCAGTAAAATTTATTAAAACTACTAGCTTAAGACCGCAACTCCGTTTGCATGTATTAATTCGAAATTGGCGCAACGTTTTAATTAGCTTGATGTTAAATTTGAACGATTAGCAAGGTTTAGAGTACCTGCTTGGCGATGATGTTAGTATCTGATGCCATGATAATTAGGCTACTAGTTGAGCTTTATTCTCATATAAAATTGATCACATGTGAAAAGCAGTCCAACCATAAATTGACTCCAACCAACTGTAGTGACCTTTAGTGCCCCCTGAGATTTGTATATAGCATGCCTTGGGGGGAACTGTACTGTATTTTACTTTAAGAGAAATTCAAATGGTATTAGAGGTAGTATGTGTGGTATAAACATTGATTCCTCTCAAGCACATCAGTTTAATAAAGTATCCTTCATAGCACTTTGACGAAGAGCCTTTACTCGCAGCATGATTCCATTACAAAGTTGATCGGTCGGGTTGAGGTTCTGTTGCAACATCATTAGACCACCAAACTCTGAGGATGATGCATTTGTAGGCTGGGCGACTAGATGACTTGAGAATATTAAGAAATTCCACTGGATAGTGCAAAACATCATCTGAGTTTACCACAGAGTTTACCAAATTGTTACTCAATTTCTGTCTCATTGAAAGAATTGAAATATGTAGCCCGGTAGTTTTTAGGGGTCAGAATAGTAAGCCCGTATAGCTAGTCCATAGACGTATTTTGATTATCGTCAATACCGAAACATATTCAGGTTATAAGATTTTCGATGCGATCATCATGACTAAGTCTAGATCTACAGGGATTGTAACTTTTCCATGTGATTCTGGATACTCCCTATTTCCTATTATGAACAGACAAATTGGGCGAACCTGAGTACTTGCAGATGCATTGCACTTTTGCTCGATGGATCCAATAGGAATACGCATCGCGGATTTTCTCTTGGGACTTTGAAGGAAACAATGGAGAACTGTGGTTGGCATTATCATCCAAGGATGCCAAGAATGGCAGTTGTTGACAGCCCTGAATGTCGGTCTGCTTGGAACGAGAGCCTGAGATAATCGAACACTTTTTGTGTGTTTGTCCGGCCTTTGTCCGAAGCAGACTGGACACTGTAGGATCTGCCCTCCTATCTGTAGAGGAGTTGAAAAATCTTCCTCACCAAAATTTGATGCGCTTCATTATGAGGACAGGCAGGTTTTGGTGATAGGATTTCTAGCACGACAGTATAATGGGTCGCTCTGGCCTCAATGTGTGAGATCTCTCGTTCCCTGCATAAAAAAAAAAAATTAACAGAAAATCATTAGAACTGCCTGGGCGATACATCATTCAATTCTTTAGGTGTATTCTCAAATTATTTTTAAAAATGACGATCTCTTAGCATATGCCTTAACTTAATTTTATTCTGTTCTCCTTAGGGGTAACGTTTGGTAATAATTTGACTTCACCTAGTATCCTATACTTACCCCTAATATCTTTCAGACCTCTACCAAGTACTTCAAAATCCCTCTTATGTATCTAACATAGTGTTCTCATCCAAAACAATTAACTTTTAATCTTGCAGCATTTGAGTAATATGGCAACACTATTTTGATGTGTTGCATATAAAGGCGAGTTTCTGGTATAAAATTAAGGAGAAATTTTAAGACAGTTTAGGTAGTCTCCTTTCAGTTGTGCGATAGTGATGTTTAAGGTTGATGTACCTACCTAAGAAGATCACTCCTAAACTTAGCTAAGAGTAATGTCGATTTCCATTGATATTTTAAGAAAAGTACACGTAGTCAGTAAAAAAACGAGTTCAATGGAACAACTTTTGACGAAATGAGAATGTAATAGTAGCTCATATCCGTGTAATTTGTCAGATTGAAATTTTCTGGAAAAAATAACATCACGAATAACGTAAAAATTATGAAAATTGTTACTTAAAGATTTTGGTGTGATTGCGGATGAATTTGGTAGAGTAATAGTTGAAGATTGATATGTAATTGTCAATGACATTCAGTTGTGACATCTCTCATGTAGATGTGTGCGTTTTGCAGTGTAACACCGCCGATTTTCCGGTGTAGCACCAGACTCATTTGACGTACACTTTTTCCAGGTCAATGGAACAATTTCGGTGTAACACTGCAAGAAAAGTGTAACACTGCAAGAAAAGTGTAACACTTCTGCTAGAAAACTTGATCAATGGAAATCGGTATAAGAGAATAGGAATGTGTTGCCATAGTTCCCTCTTTTCTTTTCTTGACACCATGATGACACCATTGAAGGCCGTGATACATTAGAAGCAGAAAGCAGCGACAGAAGCAGAAATCCGACATTTTTTGCTTTATCAACCACACTGAAAGAACAAGCAGAAAACAGTCGCTTGTCAATTACACATGCCAGGTGTTATTATTTTTAAAAAGTTGATGTTAATATTATTTAATTTGTTATTTCTAACAAAATTAATTAATTTTTCCCTCATTGACATTTTGTTTTTCTCGCATTAACACTTCAAAAGAAAGGACATCTACAATGAAATAAATATTTTAGCTCTCTTTGTATTGGCAGTACTGAGCAGAAGCAGAATTTTTGAATTTTGAGCAACTTTCAAGTTCTGCTTCTGCTGCTGCAGCTGCCTCTGTTTTCAATTTGTTAGTGTTCGAACAGTTGCATGGTTTCAGAACAAATTCTGCTCCTGTCGCTGCTTTCTGCTTTTAATGTGCCACGGCCTTCATTTTAAAGTGACCGGGTATGGTCTCTGTGCCCCAAAACTCTTCCTTATCTGTTTGACAGTACTGGTGCAACTTTTGTCCTCGTAAAGCCAACACCGTAGCTTCCTTCAATCAGCATCTACTTGGGTTTGTGTTTATGTATCTGTCCCTGAAATTTTTATTTTTATGGATAAGTATCAGTTTAAGGTGTCACATGCCTTCCACTTATTTTGTTTATCAATGATTGCTTGCAATGTCGCTTTCGGCGAAGACAGAGGAAACATAGTACCTACGACTAGATACAGTGTTTATTATCATGGTTACTTGCTTGCTTGTTAATTAAGTTCTAAATAAGAACGCCTTTTTGCTCAAAGGTTTCATATAGATTACTTTGAGTGGCTGAAACTGATTGTTGATAAAGGGTTTTCCAATAAGAGGTGTTATTTTGATATTCAAAGAAAAATACCATTTTTTGAGATAAATGATCGGATCTTTATTTCCTTATAAAGAGGAAGGTATGCCGTTAATAATGGAAAATAACATCAGCCAAATGACTACCACGACCACGCCTACAGGACCATATCCTTTTCATGAAATTTTCCATAACCAAATCGGAAAGTGGCTGCCCTATGTCCTCGATAGCCTCACGAATTCCATCTATGAGGTTTTGAATCGACGCTGGGCTGTTGGCGTAGACCTTCTCTTTCACGTGGCCCCAAAGGAAGAAGTCGCAAGGTGTTAAGTCACAAGATCTCGGTGGCCAATTGTGATCACCTCTTCGAGAGATAACACAGTCCGGAAACTTTTCCCGTAAAAGATCAATGGTTTCGTTGCTTGTACGGCACGTAGCGCCGTCTTGTTGAAAGAAAACGTTGTCCAGATCAATACCATCCACTTCCGGCCATAAAAAATAATTAATCATCTGTCGATAGCGCAATCCATTCACCGTAACTGTTGCTCCAGCCTCATTTTCGAAAAAGTAAGGTCCAATGACCCCGCGGGACCATAAACCGCACCAAACAGTCACACGTTGAGGATAGAGAGGCTTTTCAACAATAACTCTTGGGTTTTCAGAGCCCCAGATGCGACAATTTTGCTTGTTGACGAAGCCATCGAGGTGGAAATGGGCCTCATCACTCAAGATGAGTTTTCGATGGAATTCCGGATCATTTTCATGCATTTCAAGGACCAAATCAGCAAAGACTCGACGTTGTTGATGATCGGCCGGCTTGAGTTCTTGTGTTAACTGAACTTTATAAGCCTTAAGACCCAAATCTTTATGCACAATACGGTGTAATGACGTTTGTGGAATGCCTAATTCCAAAGAACGACGAGGAATGGACAAACCTGGGTTTTCTTCAACACCTTCGGCTACAGCAGCAATATTCTCGGCTGTTCATGAGCGACGTGCACGGGTTTTATTCTTCACATCACTAACTTGTCCCGAAAGCTCGAATTTTTCTACCAATTTCTGTATTGCGGTCCGACAAGGTGCTTCACGACGACCCAAAAATGTTCGAGTTTTACGAACCGTCTCTGCCACATTTTCACCATTTTTATACCCTAGATGAAATCATAGGGGTATACTAAGTTTGTCATTCCGTTTGTAACACCTCGAAATAATGATGGTAGAGCAAAATGGATTGGACACCCATTCATAATATTAAAAGTTATTTCGATTTTTGCATGTCCGTCCGTCCGTCCGTCCGTCTGTCCGTCCGTCCGTCCGTCCGTCCGTCCGTCCGTCCGTCCGTCCGTCCGTCCGTCTGTGCGCACGATAACTTGAGAACGCGTACACTTAGAGAGCTGAAATTTTGTACACAGACTTTAAAAAAAAAAAGTAAAATTAAGTTCGAAAATGAGCCAAATCGGGCAACTCCTTCGTGGGGTTGCCATATAAAAATTTCGTTTTCCGCTATATATTTGGTCACGGCCTGAGAACGCGTCGACGTAGAGAGCTGAAATTTCGCACATGATGTTTTTACTACATTAGCAAATAAAATGTCAAAAATGGACTAAATCGGGCAACTCTTTCTTGGTGTTGCCATATAAAAATTTCGGTTTTTTACGTATACTTTGAAAACGATCAGTCCAAGATATTTTTATGGTACTAAAAACTTCCGCAGAATACAAAATCCTATAAAATTGGTTATAATCATTTTGTCTGTGCGACAAACCGTTCTAGAAATATATGCGGAAAACAACTTCAAAATCAATACTTGAATAGATCGGTGACCATACGAAATTTAATACGGGCATTCATCTAGGGTATCCTAAGAATTGGTCTTAGACCAATTCTAGCTTTTTTACTTGTTATAGTGAATTTTAATAATTTCAATGCGTTGTTGAATAGTGTATCGTTCCATTTTTATTAATGGCGTAGTTTTTACTTGTCAAATGTCAAAAAATGACAGCTCCAAAAGTGACATCTACCGAAATAGCGGGCTAATTAAAATAACACCTTTTATTGGAAAACCCTTTATAAGGGCGACTAGAGGATGATATCAACTTCATTTTCTTTACTCAACTGAATGTTTTCATTACATGCTCGCTAAATAATTCTAAGTACAGATAGCTGAAAATACCTAAAGCATCTTATGGAGCATTAGCCGTCAGTTCCGGTTTCATTCGTTTCCAGTAAAACACTATAATTGGTGGTAAATAATGACACATTGCATTGAAGAAAACCTCTACTGTGATAGTTGGTAATTTTTCTGTTCTTCCCGTTTTTGTTATCTACTTTTTGAAAAGATGGAAATTCCACAAGCGTCCGAATATTTTTCGCCAATATTTTTCTCACCATAGACTTTCTGTAGTAACTTAAATAAAATTGTCGACCGCCAATTTATTACAATTTTCAGATTTTGCAGCTTAGGTGGTTTAAGGTTTTTAATAGAAATCTCTAGCTGGCAGCACTTGAAGAAATTTAAAATTCAATTTTTTTCGTAGCACTAAATTAATGTTTGTATTATTTTTCATCACCAGGTAATATGCCAAGAGCCTTGGGTAGTTGTGCGTCCAAAGATTCTAATCTTCATTTCGGGGTCACTGGGTTATAGGAGACTGGGAATAACGGCGAACGATTTCTGCAGGAGCTGTAAAGATTCGGAAGGAATCGAGTCCGCCCAAAACATACTTTGCGAATGACCTGCTCTGATGAATAAAAAAGGTAGGCTAGTAGGTAGCTAGTTCTTCTCAAGTCAAGATGTATCTTTAGATTCATAAGGGAAGCAGGATGTATCTAGAGCGGTTTTAAAGATCAAGGGGTCAAGAGGTCAAGGGGCACAAAAACTCACTGGAGATCGGCGGTATCCCTCTTACCTAATTTAAACTAATCTTCATGTCAACAATTATTTAGTAGGTTCCTACACCATTTTGTTTTCTACTGAAATTTGTTTAAATTTGCGCGTAAAGTTAATTTTATCGTTTGCATCGATCGATTCGGAAAACTCTTGAGGCGTTTTTTGATACATGAACCTTGAAATAACGTAAAATAACATAAAATAAACTTTGTCCTTTTGAAATAGCTTAAAATTTTGAAGATTTTTTCCAATATTATTTAAAATGCGTCATCTGTTGACTCATATTTGATTAAATTTTTCCATATTCCATGAGATTTCGTTTCAATAAAATCACTGAGTGGTCTTGTTCATAATGAATGCAAAGAATAGAAATGTCACATTGATTCATGGAAAAGAGGTTAATAATATTTATAAGAAGGAGAACACAATTTAAGTGTAATTCAATAATTCCATTTTCATCATGAATTTTCAAATTAAATCTTATACGAATTTTTTGGTATTTCACATCAAGAATTTTGCTGATAAGTCTAGGATATATAGTAAAATCGGGAAATTCAAAGAACTAAGGGGTAACCTATTTTACACGTTGTTATTTAGCTGAATATAAGAAAACTTTGTAAATCAATTTTCATCCCTGGTTGTGTAAAAAAAAAATCAAGAAAGAAGTATTGGCATCTAGTAAAATGGCAGTTGTGAATGACATTCCATAAAGCTGGCGTATTTACAATCCGCAAGGATTATTGAATCCACACACAAAACATACGTCAAATAACAACTATCTAATGATAAAGAAATAAAAATATTTGAAAAAGAAAACAACTAGTTCAAAGTTTGTATTTTTTGTTATGTTTTTACACTATATTCAACAATTCTGCATTGACTAATACATCCTCATTTTCAAAAATTGAAATTTGAATAACAATCATCGAATTCAGAGAATCTTAGCAGATCGGCAACTTCCGGAAATGGGGATCTCTTGTTTTCAAAAACTTTACCATCGGCCCAATTCAAGACATGTCTACAGATCTTTTCCTGGAGGGCGTGTTGTCGATACAAATCTTCATGAACAAGTAAAGATCTCATCTCCTCGATAGTCAAGTCATTTAGAAATGAACTTTCGAAAAGATGATCAGCATTGCTAGCGATATACGCCAAGCACTCATCCTCTAAGCCAACAGTCCGATAAACTCTTCCGAGCCGCCAATACTTTACGCACGTATCATCGTTGATGGATTTGCTTAAATCACAACAAAACTCATTTTCCATGGGCAATTCGTTCAGTTGCTTAAACTTAACCATGTCAAAGGTCTGTAAAATAAAGAACTTTCAATGCTCCTGCTGTATCCATTATAAAATAAAAGAAATGTTGAAGGAAAATACTAAAAATTTACTTACCTTGTGAGTAGATTTTTTTTTTTATTATATATCTCCTCTTACCTTTCCTTTGTTGCAGACTATGATAATCCAAGAAATTATCGAATGCTCAAAATTTCTTGAAGACCAATACTCTCTCACTTTTAGTAAATTTTGCTTTTGTAAAAACAGTTCCTAAACACATCTACACCTTACAATGATGGAATTTCAATAGATTGCAGATATTTAAAACGGTGCACTTTTAAGTTTGATGAGATTATGATGATAAGCGTGCTATGTACTTCAAAGATATGATTGTAAAATTTATTGTTGCACTATTCTCGGACTTTTACCTCCATCAAAATTTTTTGAATATATTGAGTGGTAAATGCTGTTATAAGTGATTCTGATTAGATACTGTTCTTTGATGTTGATAGTGCACATTTGCAGGTATATTACCTACCTACATGTGTCACTATCTGGTTATCAAGAAAATTATTATTATAAACTAGCGGAGCCCGCCGGCGTTGCCCGGCAATAATATAGGTGGGGGTGGAGTGGTTAGAGATGCATAATATCTAAGCTGACTCGATCGCACGATTCCGTACTCTAGGGTTTCACTCTGTATGTGCGTGTGTGTGTGTTCTTCGTATGTGTGGGAGAGTGTACGTCGACGTCGATGCATTCCCAAATATAGTAATAAACGAAATTTTTGAATAGGAACCGTTCGAAGAAGATCCCTAATTGTTTTCGAACTTAAATCTCGCTATTTTTTTTTTTTAAATAGACATGTGAGGCAGTGTCGAAAAACTTAAATTTTGTATGGCAACACCAAGAAATGTTTGCACGATTTGCTCCACTTTTGGATCTGTATTAGCAGTTTTTATGAAAACGCCGTGTACAAAATATGAGCTCTCCACGTCCACGCCTTCTCCGTCAGCATCCAAGTATATAGTGAAAACCAAGGTGTTGTATGGCAACACGAAAAAAGGGTAACCCGATTTAGTCCATTTTGGAAATATTTTATTTACCATTGCTATGAAAACACCATGTACCAAATTTTAGCTCTCTACGTCAACGTATTCTCAGGCAGTGCCCAAATATATAGTTAAAAACGAAATATTTGTATGGCAACCCTACGAAGTAGTTGCCCGATTACTCCTATTTTTGAAGTTAAATTTACATTATTTTTAAAAACGTCTCCTCTATTCAGAAGCAAAAAATCAGTACGCTGGTCTTCCTGGAAATTTACAATGCAACTTCGAAAAGTTACAAATCACTGACATGTAAGTATATAAGGGCGATTTACCGCATGCGACAGAGCTCTGATTGGCTGCTGCAGCAATGTTCTTGTCGCTGAACGCTTTAAAGCCTGGTACGCTGTTCAAGCAAAAATTTCGTTTCCTATACAAAATCTATGTAAAAAAAATGTTGGCGAAAAGTGCCATGAAAATTTCGGTTTGAAATTTCGTAAAGTAGTATGCTGTTCGAAAGAAAAAATCATTGTTTAGATCATGGAATGCAGATGGCGCTAATATGAAGTGGAGACATTTTCTTGCAGCGATTTATATATCCAGACATACATTTCGCACGGAAATGTTGACAGATATACCCTTTGATGTTTGGCGCTTTGGCACATATATTTAATTTGTGATTTAACATTTTCTCCACAACTTTTTGCCGTGAGAATTATATGCCCAGAATGCAAGCGAAATTTTCGCTTGAATAGCGTACTAGGCTTAACCAGTGAACTCCGTACTGCACTAGTAAAATCATTAAGCCTAGTATTAAGGTCCGCTCTAAGATAAATTTTAGCAAGTCTCCAATATCAGGCCGCTCTTTAGAAGCTAAAATATGACACCGAGACTCAGAGAAAAGATATAGCAAATTCAAGCTAAATTTTTTAGAGACTTACTGGTGGTGCCATCTCTAATCAAACCCCAAAAGCCAAATTTGGCACGTTGACTTTAGTAATGCTCTTGTTAAAATTCAGGTTAAATTTTCGCCAATTACTTTTAGCGCGCAAAATTTTCATATAAAATTTAGCTTAGCGCGGACCTTAGTACTAGGATATAGAAAAATTTTTGCTTGCGATTTTACCAGAGCTAAAATTTGTATGGAAATGTCACATTTTATACTCGAACTCGATACAAGGCTATAGACAAAAAAAAAGTCATGAATGCCCCAGAAATCTTTTTCTTTGCCGATTCCTTGAAGTATAGTATGCAAGAGAAAAGAAATTCGAATAGAAAAAATCTTCTTCTCAATTGACAAAAAGGTGTCGTTCTTTTTCGAAAAATCAAAATCCTTTTATGTCAGTTCTTGAAGGAATAAGAACTCATGATATAAAGATATGGTCGATTCGAAAGGAATTTTCTGTGTGGCTACGTCATGAGCTGACAATGTTCTTTCCAGCGAATTTGTTTTGAGTTTTTCATATTTTATTGACTGAAATGCGTTTTTAATATATTAAAATATTTAACAAAACATTAGTTTCTTCGTTTAAATCACATCGGGAAACGTAATTATGTGCCAGTGGGAAAGCAAAGAAATTTCCAAATAGAATTTTTTTTTCACTTTGATAAGGATGATTGAAATAAAGACGAACAAATTTGTGACAATTGTCGCCAAAGGAGGCAAGCAACTAATTGACAGATAACTCGGCCATACCTTGTTAATTTTTGTATCATGATACACTTATTTCTGTAAGGAATAATTGAAAAATTGAAGGAACGAACGGCGATTTTACAAGAGGTGAATCAATTTTAAATTGCCAAATGGATAAATAAAAATTGTTTTACGTGTATACTCATTTTTCATTGGAAATTATCCATTTCTTCACTTTTTTTATTACATCTTTATTGGCTGTGACACCACACAATTATCAAATCAAAATTGTCAAAAATTTCTTGATCTAATGTCAACTTTTCTTCAAGTGGAAAAATTCCTTGAACGAATTCCTTGGCTCGAGTATAAAGGGCTTATGGTATACATATTCTTTGTGAGGATTTATAGTTCCTCCAAACACACACAGGAAAAAGGGTTTCTTTTTGTTTAAACAATTTTCTTTAAAATGTTTGTATTATTTGATTTAAGGATTTTTTTACTGATCTTATAATATTTGGTATTTAAGTTCCAATTTACGACCACTACATAATTGGCATTTTCATAAGTTTTCTTTTCGATGTGAAAGTTGAAAGAAAAAAAAGCTGGTTTTGTGGAAATTTTTTTACAACAAAATTAATTAGAAATATTTCGGTTTTATTGATTGATTACTTTGGCGATTTAATAATGAAAATAATACACAATAAAATACCCGCGAGAAGTATGTACGCGCATGTGTGTGTGTGTGTAGGTAGCTTATCCAAAAATAAGAACTAATTTTTTCCAACAGTGTTTACAATCTAAAATATTATTTTTACTAGTTTTCTTCCAACACAAATCTGAAAGTGCTTTGAAATCTGAAAAACCGAAGACAAATTATTTTGCCTTTTTCAGTACCTACAGTTGAAGAAAAACTTTAAAAAAAAAAGTTAACAAACATTTTTTTTACTTTAGCATGACGCTCCTCATCTAATTGTTATGAAGGTGATTGCAATTTGTTGTCAAAATTACAACAAATATAAATTGTGGCACTAATCCGTGTTGAAAATACCAGGATTTTTCTGCAGAATGAGAATATTATCCAGGGCGATGGAATTGTGAAACTGAATGAAGAACAACTCTTGAGAGAAGTTCGATGAAAATGCCTCACTCATATGCGAGTAAGATGAATTTTTTCGATATTTTCTTCAATGACGAATTATTTTTTCAAACACTGACTGAAGAATGGCAAGTATTGTACGGTCCTGTAATTTTATTTTTCATAAGCGTAATCAAAAGAAGTGAAACATTTTATAAGAGCCATCTACACTTCAATAGTGCAAAATGCGGTGATTTTTGTATATATAGTATAGAGGGATGTAAATTGGAAAATAAATGAAGCGCCAGAAGCTATTTTTCTGTTGCAAATTTCGCTCGGTCAAATTGCTACCAAAGGGCTCATGGGATTTTTCATTTCACTCAAACTGTATAAGTAATAAATTTATAAAATTCAAATTAATTTTTGAGAATTTGATTTTATTTTGAGTTTTGATTATCTTTTCTTTGTTGCCTGAAACTACTCGATGCTCGTGTTTGTTCATATTTTGTTTTACGACGGTGCACCACTTTTCGAGCAAAACTGCATGTTTCATAAATCAAATATGGATATTTGCGATAGTAGATTAGGAATTTTCGGTTTAAACTTTGAAATATAAATTTACAGTTTTTTGCATCGTACACAGTGGTGAGCTACGAGGCTTACGTCGCCTTAAGACGAGTAAGATCGCTAAATCGACTCCAGTTTGCGGAATTGGATGGGTTGAAGACCTTAAAGTCAAACACCGTGCAAAAGCAGCAGTGACGTGTTAGCTGCCATGGAAAGAATTCGAACACTACACCCAAATTAGCCTTCTTAAACTACTCAATTTGATCCCCCACCACGTCTTGTCAACTTTTTCTATGGAATGTTTGGGTGAAACTCTAATTTATTTTATTAACTTTAAGTTTAGGCACATAAATATCAGCAAAAGTATAAATAATCTTTAAATTGGTCCAGACTAGGTATCTGCTTAGGTATTAAGACTATATCATAGCTTGAAGGTACATTTATAAACAGCTTAATGCAACTGTACTTAAAGGAATCATCAAAATAATCAAAAATAAACAAAATAGAAAACATCTTGTTTGACAGGAAATACCAATGCAATACCAATTGAGAAACTTTTAGTGTTTCGACTTTAATTGGATCCAATTAAGCGCTGGGGCATAATACAAAAGATTCTAATGACTGCCGCGCCAAGTTACATGTATACGCACATATAGTACTTAAATCCACTTAAATTTACAGTTTTATCTTTTTACTTGGCAGATTATTATACACACATTTAGCGTTCCTGCCTCTATAAAAAAAAGAAAAAAAGAAAACTATAAAAAATCCGTCAATGTCAGGGTCACATTTATCCAGTTGCGTTTATGAGAAAATATTTAATATCCGAAATCCAAACGTGCAGTCGTACAAGATTACCATCGACAAGACGATTCCTTGTCAATTTGAAATGAACCAAATCATTATAAGCAAAACGCCATCGGCGAGAACGATCTTATTAATTCCCTCAAGTCATTTGTATTCTCTCACCTTTGGAAAATTAATAATAAATTTTATGCCTTTAAGACGAATACTTTTATAGCGGTCAGTTAGCGAGAAAATAAAAATACGCGCGAATAAAGTGATTCATTCAAATGAGAGTTGCGAGTCGATTTCGAGTTCGAAGTCAGTCAGAGTCAGTGCAAATTTCTTGCTGATTTTCTTCATCGTCAGTGTGAGGATGATGTAATGAGATTTATACGTTGATCAGTCTGAGCCTTGAAGAGATTTATTATTCCTTATATTATTTTTAGCTTTGTTGTTGTTGTTGGTTTTTTACTTTTATTTTTGTAAATGTCGTTTTACACCTTGCAAACCTGCAAAACATTCTTGTTTTATGGTTTGCCTTATTTTTATGATTAGACGGAATCGGACAGACAAGAGTAATGTAAAGTTTTCTGAAAATAGAAATATTTACTGAGCGCAGCGCAACTGGACAGGTAGGCTGGTACTATACTACTGCGGAGATCAAAGTGATGTAATAAAAATTTTAATTAGGAACGAACTGGTGAGATTACGCAATTATTTTCTAGTTTAATGGTTCATTTTGATGAAGAGATTCAAATTAAAAGAGTTTATGGTCCAGATTAGCACCCGGAGGGGTTATCTAAATTTGCATTTCTCGTTATTTTTATTTTTTTTTATAATCTTGAAGAAAATGGAAATCTTGATAATCTCAGAGTTTTAAGGGATAAAATGGCTTTTGCTCCATTTCCATTTCTTAAATATCGTTTGTTTCTGAGACGATGGCGATAGTGTCAGAGAACGTTTTTCTCGTGGTTTATTCTTGAGCGATCTGCGCTTATGTTGGAACTCATTGAACCATCGATCTACAATGGCCAAGGATTGGAATGTTTTAAAATTTATTATTTCTCAAATCCTGCGTTTATTATTCTTGATTACAGTTCACTAAATCTTACAAATCTACCATGGTTTTCATTTTCAGATTACAGATCTGTCAAGATGAAATAATGATACAAATGACGCAAATGACATTCGGAATGAACTGGAAATCTTTCATGTGCTAATTATCTTGAAATTGCTTAATTTTATATTGAGTCAATTATGGAGATAGTTACCAGCAAGCATCGTATATATGTATGTGTTACAGTTAAAGCCCAAAATTCTTTAAGAGTTTAATAGGCAGAACTAGTTCTAACAAAGTTCTTTTCTTTGGGTATTACTAGTTACTTCTAGTATTCACTGTCTAATGTTGGTAAAATCTAATAATAATTGAAAAAAAGATTTGGAATTCATGTAATTAAGGCTTTGGCTAGATAAGCAAAAATAGTTTTTACTGAAATAAGTTCGCTAACTGGTTCTCCACGGACCGTAGAGAAGAACTTTATGATCAAAATTATTTTCAAGTCAGGGTACAGCTTATATCGTTTCTTCTAAAGACTTTTGAAAGTTTTAAAGAGGTATCCGTGGATGGCTTGCTCAGGCGAAGCGGGATTTTGAGATCACAGTATGCATATATTAATGGTAAATCGGTTGAAACTGTGCTACATAATGTAATAGGAATCATTGAAAAATCAATCGATTAAAAAAATACACTATAGGTGCATTTCTGGATATTGACGGAGCCTTTAACAATGTTAGAATAGAGACCATTCAGGACACCCTGATTGCTCTAGGATTCGAATCCTATATATGCAGATGGATTAACTCAATGCTCAAGAACTACCTAATATACGCAAAGCTTGGTAGCAATAAAGTTAGCAAGAAGTACTCCACATGGAGGAGTTCTTTCTCCTAGCCTGTGGCTACTGGTGGTTAATGGAATTCTGGTCTTGGGTAAGTTCCTATCGACGATTGGCGAACTAACCCAAAGAGCATTGCAAAAGATTCATAACTGGGCTAAGAGTTGTGGTCTGTCGTTCAACCCCGCAATGACCGAATTAGTCCCCTTTACACGGAGGAGAGCTATCTCGACTTTCGCTCTTCCAAAACTGGATAGCATTATTCTTGAAATTAAAACTGAATCCAAATACCTAGGAAAGATTCTAGACTTCAAGTTAAATTGGAGGATAAATGTGAATGAGCGCGTCAAAAGGTGGTCATTGCACTGTATACCTACCTGCAAGAAAACTTTTGGTAAAAGATGGGGCACACAGTTTCGTATCGTGCACTGCATATACACCGTTATTGTGAGGCCTATCCTCACCTATGGAATACTCTAGAGAAAGCGACACAGCTGATGAGACTTAAAAAAATACAGAGAACTGCCTGTCTAGGTGTTATATGTGCTCTTCGTACAACGCCATCGGCAGCAATGGAGATCATATTCCAGCTCTTGCCCCTTGACATCCATTGGAAATGTATAGCTGCAAAAAGTACACTTAGAAAGTCAGGCTGGTGGATAACAACAAGATACTGAAGTTCTGTCCTGTGGATTGTATACGGGGAACCACAGATTATATTGCCCATCGATTATACTTTGAGACAACACTCTCAACTAGTATTCCTAGTAGAGAGGAATGGGATGTTAATTGCGTGGTAAAAGACTCTGATATATGTATCTTCACAGAAAATGGATGTGGGAGTGGGATCTGTGATGTACTCAGCTTTCCCTCTAATGAGAAATCGTACCACCTACCAGACTGCTGTAGTGTGTTTCAGGCGGAGGTTTTGGCTATTAGCAAAGCAACAAGACAACAGTGATCGAGTTTTCAAGCTGCAATCAAGGCTCTTAACTCGAACACTATTAGATCATGCCTTGTGTAACAGTGTCGCTGGGTGCTAACCACAGGGTGTCTGGTCACAGAGACATATGTGATAACGAGGCAGCTGATGCTCTTGTCAGAAAGGGTTCCGATATGACTATTTGCCTAGCGAAAGAGCCCATAGATCGGCCGATAGAATCATTGAATCGGATTCTAGGTGTATAGGCCTGTAAGCTGGCAAATCGCGGATATGGAGAATTGAAAACATGGGCGATTTCATGCCCGAGGTTTGTCCTAGGAGGACTGAATCTCTGTTGAGGAGGAATCATAATGATGTGATTAACTTTATCGGAGTTATTGCAGGGCATTTTGATAAACATGCAGATCGTATGTAAGCTCCATACAAAGACATCTGCAGAAGCTGCATGGCTGAAGAAGAGGCTGAGAGCGTTTAACAGCTGCTGTGTGAATGTCCTAACGTTGTCAAGCGTAGGAGGAATGCGCAACTGGCAACTGCTTTTTCGGAAAATTGGGAGAGCTAGCACACATAGAGCTGGGCGACCTTGGAAGTTTCATTAATTCTTATGGCTGGGATAGGTGCACCCCTAAATCTGAGGGTCCTATTTCTTGTCTATATAAATAATAATAATAAAGGTACTTTTATTTTCCAACTTGATACTACCTACTACTTTTCTATCTTTTTTTTATCCAAACAATCAACAGATTTTTAGTGCATACTACAGTAGTGCCGATACATTTTGTTTCTTCTAGAAATAACTAAATTCCTGGTAATTTTCTCGTTAAGTAACTGAAAACGAGTGATTTAAATAAAATATAGTCTAATTTCGTTATGACATGAATAGGTTAAGAACTAATAGTTGTCTAATGGGCATAATTAGGACATACATGTAATAGGTAAAATTAAAGAAGAGGGTCCACAGTTTACAGTTTTTGTAAAAAAAAAAATTTATATTAACAAAGCAAAAAAAGGTAAAAAATCTGAAATTTTCATTTTTGAGCCTCATAACTGCAGATAGGAGAGGAGTACGGGCTGGTTGAAAAAACATTGGACAGGCAATTCGGTTCTTAATACAATGAAGTCCTAAAAATTACCATACATCTTATACTTATTAAAATACGGAATGTTTTGTGAAAACCTAGCATATTTTCTTAATCACCCTGTAACTCTGAAACAGTTGAGGTGCCCCCACTTGCCATACAATTTATTGTTAATATAGGTGAGTACTGTCACCTCCTTCTCTTTGCACCTCTCACCGGGGAACACATTGTATAGACCCAAAAGTGTTCTTCCAGTTAACACACTTAGTTTTCGATGACAAGTCTTAACAATGTTTTCCGTGAGTAGCAAATTTTTTTCTAAAAGTTTCAAAGAAAACTAGTTCCCTATTTTTCTAGCGTCTTTGGCAAAAATCTATCCAAATTAGTAGCGCACCCAAGATTTGGCTTTGGAGGGCGGAGAGGGCATAGGTGTCTCAAGGAGGAGTCAGAATAAATGGTCCCTAAAGTGTCCTGTGCCCATCTGAGCACTTAAGAACTTCTTCTTTGGAAGGTCTTGAGTTTCACGTTTTATCTGCTAAAATATCAGCATAGACCATAAAGCCACTGCTTTTTTAGCTTCAATAAATTAATCATTATTTTATAAATAATGAAACAAATTCATTCATTTATTTACAATCCACGCAATTTCTGTCAGTTTTACAAAATTTTAAAAAGAAACCAATGCCCTTACAAATTCATATTCGTTGGCGAATATAAATGCCGACCTACGTCTGAAACTGACAGAAAATTTACAAAATAACCTTTATACCGGTCTGGTATACCGCATATTTTCCTTATTTGAAAATTCTAATGCAGTTTCAATGAAATTGTTACTTCAATAAATACTTTTATTGTATTTAAAACATTTCTAAATATCTTTCGAGTCCATATTTTGTTAAAATTTTCAAGCTTTTTTTTTATATTTTATTCCCAATTTTTAAATTACGTTGAGAAAAACTGACTTTCTGTGGTAACCCTCCCGTTTCAAATCCACAGTTTTTAACAGTAGGTAAAAATGCTGATGTTCTTTTGCTTTTTGCAGATATCATCAGAAGTTATAAAAAAAACTCTTGGTAGTCTTCCAGACTCTTGAACGTCATATGGCCGAACACTTAAAGGTACAACAACAAACTTTTACCTGTGGGAAAAAACTGAGGAAATTTTTTTGATACTTCTAACCCAAAAATGTCATCCATATAAGCCAAATTGCATAATTTATAAAATGCGTGGATAATTATTTTCTGAGACCGTGTGAATGATTTGTCCTGTATTAATTCCTATTATTTTTATTATTCTTTATTAATTGTTTTGAAGCTTTTCCAGGATCTTACTATTTTCAATACTTTTATGCCCGAACTTTTCTAGTTCTAGTTCTAGTTCTCCTTATGCAAGTATACCTGACAGTTATGCTTGAAAAATTTATACGCGGTCTTTATAATTCGGGCATGGGGCGGTATAGCCGTTGTTTGGGGGAATATGCTAGAGTTTTTCATTCGATTATACCACTTGTTTTTTTAGCATCACATTTGTTATGATTGATATTTTTTTATTGAAATTATAGAAATTGGTCATCAATCACTTTCCGTTTCATGAATTCAAGTAAGTTCATGAAGACATTTGGCTCCATATATTTTGATTCAGTAAATTTTCCAACACTCCTTTTCGAATTGCTCGAACTTATACTATCCTTGATAATTTTGAGGTAAGTAGTATGTGTTATAAGTACTTGCTTAATGCACTCTGTTTTTCCTCAACGGTAACTTTCTTAATCTTAGAAAAAAAAACAAAAAAACTTCACCTAGTGATATGATAGATTTCCGATCAATCAGTATTCTTTACTCTCTTTCAAAAGGCTCGGTAATATATCTGCAGGTACGCAAATGCAGTTTTCGAATGCCACTCGAGTTTTCGTTCATAATATATATGTTTTTTCTAAAGAACTTGACAGCAAGTGTTAAACAAAGAAAATTCGAATATTATTTATTTTATTTAAATAGGAATGCTTCGCAGCTAGTTCGAAGCTTTTCATCAAGCAGATGGTAGCAGGTAAGGCCGAACAATACCCGCGAAGTTAATATGTAGCATCCGAAAGCAGTTCTGAATGTCCCTCGAATGTTGAAGAGCTAAATGGCTGGATTACATTAACAACGCCGACACCGGCGTGGTCGTCGTCGTCAAACGCCGAACAAAACGCCGGGCAAGTTACATTAACACTGGGCGGCACCGCAATACATTAATTTACAATACATTTTACAATTGAGTTATTTGCTTCTAATCTCTACCGGTTTGCAATAAAATTTTAAATAATAATAAAAAAGATATTTTCTTTTCCTTCAAGTCCACATTTTTTAATATGAAATCATTTATTTTCAGAAATTCAAATATCATTTCAGTTTTTCATGTTTTTTCATAATAGATTTAGATCTTGCATATTGGCAGCAATGGAGCGCCAGCGTTAAAATTAGGATTAGAGATGGGTCGACAACCACGCCGACGACGACGACGACGCCAGTGTGGGTAATGTAATGCATTTCATACATGCAATATTTTTGACATAAAATGACGACCACGCCAGCGTCGGCGTTGTTCATGTAATCCGGCCAAAAGGTTTCATGGATTCTATAAACCAAAGTTAAACATCTTCACAGATTTTCCAAGTATGAGGTGCACTTTTAGGATAATAGCTAAATGACGATGTAATGAGTCGCTGGATGCACTTATTACTTTCATAAAGATGCATAATATGGCTTTTGGGGCAAAGACCTCACTCATTCCCTATGAACGCAATAAATTGCTTTCTTCATCATTGAAAATTGTAGAAGCTGATGACGTACATTAATTGTCTTATTATTCATTGACTCCGTCAAAAGTCATTTACATTATATGAAATATCCAAAAAGTTTAATCAGCAGCCGGGTCTTTTGCACTTGAGGCGAATGCACTTCGCTTGTACATAAGCCCTACATTTCTATGTATGAATGATGCGCCAATGACTTTAACCAATATTCAGCAATCATAGGTAATTATGTACCCATGACTGAAATAATGTTTTCAGGGGGTGTTAGCATTGAAATATCGACATATGAAGGAATAACAAAAAAATGAGGAGCATTTGCAGTTCAGTTGTGCAGTGTTGGTCAAGTAAAAAGTTAAAAAGGGTAAATGTTGAGTACACACAGTCGAATTAGCGTGCATTGTTTAGAATTCTTATCTTCTTTACTCGTGTATTAATTAAAGTTAATCTTTGTTAAATAATTGTACGGAAATCAAAAAAATAAAAGTAAAAAGAAAAAGCGAAAGTGCAGTAAAAATCATTAAGTGAATAGGCATTCTCTACATTTTCAACAAAGAAGGGCTGGTGATCTTCCCATTCAATTGCATATAAAGGATAAAGTCGTAACAACGAAAAATGTGTACAACTATGAAAACTAAGGCATTTGCTAATCATCTTAGATTTAAGCAGACAGATTTCAAATACTAATTTTTGAAAATCAAAAACGAAAACAAAAAATTTCAGCTTTTTTTTGGACTTGAATTGATTGTATCGAAATTGCTTCGAAAATCTCCAATTTAAGTTCAAATAACAAGAATTGAGCCGTAAAGACGACTGATGGAATTCACTTTGTCGTTTATAATAAACCTCGACCCAATTAATTACGCAGCACCCAGTACAGGGTCAAATTTAACCTAGCCCGAATAATTGACACGATTACTACACACAGTCATACTTAGATTTATATGCAATCATAAATTTTAATACTTTTCCACTTATGTAATTGTCCCCAAAATCTTTTGTGTGCAATGGAAACTATAAGCGTACGGGATTATTCAATCTTTTGTCCATTACTCTCTGTGATAATCATAAAAACATTAAGAAATTCCTTCAAAGCACCTGACTGGCCTTGACTTCTCACTTCATATCTATTCACCTTTTATTAAAACTACAATGAACTTTGGCTCTAAAGTACCTAGGTATTCGGTTGAAATAATATTTCTCTCTATCTCGAAGGTCTCTCTCTCTCTCTCTCTCTCTAGCTTAGTAAGTCCGATAAATCAAATAAGTTCACAAAAGTGTTATAATTCACGCGCGCACTTAATTAGGTCAAATTGGGAGTAATTTCATTTTCTCATAAGCCCTTTTTTTTAAGTTATAAACATTCGTCTCTGGTTCGAGGTCAAAAAAGCTACCGAAGGCACCAGCAACCACGCTAAAAGTGTATCTGCTGCAATCGATCTTGATTACGATGGCATAGCCCTCAAAAGTGATTAAAACAGCAGCAGCAGCTGAAAGTGCAAGTGTTATTGGTACTTGTTCACAGCAGGTACCCACAAACGTAATGCAATCGACTGATATTAAGGAAGGCATTGTGCGCCATCATCATGACTATAGTGAAGAGAGTCGTTCATGCTTGAAGTAAAGTCTACTTGTCATGCGCAATACAATTTTGTTTTTTGTTTTTTTTTTTTCTTTTAAATCAAGGCGTAACACTGGAAGAGATTTCTAACATTTTCGTAATTGTACTAAATGAGCTCAGTATAAGCATCACAAGAATTTTAATTTTTCCTTCGACAAGTTATTTTTCAGCAGTACTTAAAAAAATCGGAAAAAAGAAAATCGTTTGTAAACACAGAGGCCGGTGTCATTAGGAAAATTAAATGAGCAAAGAAATGCAACAGCGCAGAGGTATCGCGACGGCCCGCGTGAGAATAAATAGTGGAAGAATGCTTTCACGGTATGCGTTTTGCATGTGAACAATTTGTGCTCTAAATGAATAACCGAACTCCTTTCATTATGCGCTTTCTATCAGTTACGTTTAAATCGAGATAATTCGACTTCTTAACATAACTTTCCCAAGATTAATGTCGTCGGAGATGATGGTTAACTACTGTTACGGAACGAATTCTTCTTCTCTTAACTCATGTTATATTTACGCCAGTTAATTAGAAAAGATAAGAAAAAAATCAGAATATAGATTTAAATCGCGGTTAAAATGTCAATAGGGAACTCTCTATCCTCATTTACCGGACGGACTTCAATATTGTGAAATTAGTTTGGATCTTAAAGTCATTTCCATACAGTATACAAGGAAGGGCTGTCCACAATGCACCATATTCTCTTTAAGTTATGTCAGCTGCAGGATCCGCCTTTCTCTAATTATACTTTGTAGATCCATACGCAAAGGTTTGGCAAGATAACAATTCTTATTAAGGGAGCTACTCCAGAATTGTGTGTTTTCCGCAAAATGTGTTTTGAACGCCTACCTGATGCAGGTAACTGCTGTCTTGAAGGCTCGTTATGACGTTTCGAAAGATCGCTTGACCTTGAAAGTCTGCATAACGCAGTGATTGGTGGCTTAAAGGTTCGTTGCTGTGTTGGCAACTATACGTCCCTGATATTTGACTACTGGTTGATATGAAGTTCGATAAACAACCAGATTGAGGTGCTCAGTTTCTGAATCTGAAAAGAGATTAGATACCCGAGTCTGCTTGATGGAGATTGGGGAGTTGGTGCAAGCTTAATTTGCTGAGCAGGTGTATCACAAATGCCCCAAGTTTACTTGATGGAAACTGGGAGCTGGCGCCGGTTTGATCAGCTGAATAAGTGTGCCTCTCCGACCGGATTGTCCATACGACAGTCTGATCGTATGCAGAGATCAAGCCGACCCTATGTTGCTTTGATGACTGCGATCAAAGGAACTATAACGCTGAAGTTGCCAGCAGGCTAGCAGCTGCTAGGCTGGGCCAAGTCGACACTATGTTATCTTGATGACTTCGACTAGAGGAACTGTAACGATGTAGTTGCCTGCAGGTATCTGGAGCAGATCCCTGACCAGTTTTTGATAGGCCTAACCAACATGTACACTGGAAAGAAACTTATCTTGGGGAAGAGTTAACAAAACATCAGTCGTCAGGTATTTATCCTTTATTTAAAGTATGCGATTGTGCGAAAAGTGCACTAAGACTTAAGAAGTTAGGCTGGTGGATAACAGCAGACCATGATAACAGCAAGATACTGAAGTTCTGTCCTGTGGACTGTATACGGGGAGATACGGATTATATTGTCCCTAGACTAGACTTTGAGGAAGGATTCTCAACTAGTATTCCCGTCGAGACGAATAGCATGATAATCAGTTAGTATAAGCCTCTCTGATGTATGTGTCTTCACAGACGGTTCGAAAATGGATGTGGGAGTGGGAGCCGGGGTGTATTAGCATTCCCTCAAATGCAGGAGTCGTATCGTCCACTGGACTACTGTAGTGTGTTCCAGGTGGAGGTTCTCGAAATTAGCAAAGCTGCTGGCAAAAAATTACGTTAGTGATGGAGTTATCAGGATTTGTATTGACAGTCTATCTGCAATCAAGGCCCTGAATTCGAGCACTATTAGATCTCGGCTTGTGGAACAGTGTCGCTATAAGCTCGTGAAACTGGGTGCTAACCACAGGGTTATTTTCTACTGAGTGCCTGATCACATTGACATAAATGATAACGATGCAGCTGATGCTCTGGCCAGAAAGAGCTCCGCTATCACTACCTGCTTAGCGGAGGAACCCATATATCGGCCCCTAGAATCAGTGAAGAGGATTCTAGAGGTATAGGGATGTAAGCAAATCGCAGATGGGGAGAATTGACCACATGCGCCATTTCAAGACAGCTGTGGCCCGAAATTTCTCGTAGGAGGACTGAATCTCTGCTGAGGAAAAACCGTAATGATGTGCGTGACCTTATCGCAGTTATTACGGGGCATTGTCTCTTCGGTAAATATGCAGAGTGCATGCAAGCTCCATACAATGACTTCTGTAGAAGCTGTATGGATAAGGAGTAGGTTAAGAGTGTTCACCACCTCCTGTGTGAATGCCCTAACTTTGCCAGGTGTAGGAAGAATGCGCTCGGCAGCTACTTCTTTGGCGTATCGGGGGTGCTGGTAGACAAGAAGCTGGGGGACCTGGTAAGGTTGATTAACTCTTGTGGCTGGTTTCAGCGCACTCTCTATATCTGAGGTATCTTTCTCAGGTAGGTTCCTATTAAGCTGGTATCACATGGACCGCAAATGATCTAAGTGGGGCTAATCGCAGGGGTTCGTGCGATGGCCGCCACTCTAACCTAACTTGACCTAACCCAGATCCTCCTTAATACGTTTGCACACTGTCTTCAAGTAGACCAATTGGCATGTACATCATCAGAATATACACCCAGCGACAAAAAAACCCTCGCACCTTATATTTTATGAGAACTCATAAATTTTCCCTTTTACCTGGAACTGAAATCCTGAAGTAGCCTGAGATTTAGTTTCATTCAAGCATATTAAAGGAAAGTATACCTGTGCAGTCCTCATTGCTTAATTAGTTATTGAAGTGTTGACAAGAAAGTGTGAAAAGTGAAAAAAAAAACCATGAAAACGTATAAGCAGTTAAGTATTGAAGAGAAATCGCGTGTTGCTACTTTGGCTGAAGAGGGGTACAAAAAACGCGAAATTGCGCGTCGTATAGGGTGCAGTGAGTGGACTGTAAGAAACATTTTAAAAAAATATGAAGAAACTGGTAGTTTGAGGAGAAAATCTGGGAGCGGGAGAGCTCGAGTCACTACAACTTTGGACGAGCACCATTTGAAACTGAGTTGCTTGAGAAACAGATTTCTTCCTGCTACAATGCATCAAAAGGAACTAGCAGAAATTCACTCGAGCGAGAATAGAAGAACGTGTAGTGTTAGAACAGTACACAGAAGGCTAAAAGCCATGGGTCTACCTCCACTGAGGCCAGCAAAAAAGCCTTTACTTTCAAAACAAATGAAGAAGACAAGGCTTCAATGGAGTAAAGATCGCGAAAATTGGACTTTGGATGATTGGAAAAGAGTAGTCTTTTCCGATGAATCGAAGTTCAATTTGTTTGGACCAGATGGCACCTTGAAAGTAAGTCGGAGAAAAGGAGAACGATACAACGCAGACTGTATCCAACCCACGGTAAAACATTCTGCCTATATTATGGTCTGGGGAGCTATGACGGCATATGGTACAGGCCATATTATCACACTAAGGGGACACATCAATGCCGAAAAATATCGGGAAATAATTAATGAAGGTGTTTTACCGACCATTGAAGAGCTAACGGCAGAAGTTCCAGAACCAATATTTCAGGACGACTCTGCGCCCTGTCATCGGGCCCGCTCTGTAAGTAATACTACTCTTTAAGTTTATAATTAAGGTTTTACTGAATAACTTCAACTGTTTTCTTTGTGCAGATTCAAAATTACAAGGAGGAACTTGGAATCGTATCCCTTTCCTGGCCGGGGAACAGCCCGGACTTTGTTTAATGTTTTATTGCTTTTCTTCTAAAATCAACAAAAAAATCTGTACTTATTGAACGTTGCCAGACATTAATGAAATACTTCTTTAAGATTGTGTTTTTTGCTGTTGATGCGGTTTTTGTAGTTTCTACGTGTTTTTGTAATAACTGATAATGTACCTTTGATAAAGATGATTGAATTACCTCTGAAATTGTTAGTATGTTATGAATAAATCAGATTATGATTTCTAATATTGAACAATTTATGTTCAAAAAATACAGTAAATATTAGAAATTCACAAATGCGAGGGTTTTTTTGTCGCTGGGTGTAGATGTATGGATGCATTCTTCACGTTTGGTAAAACAATACATAACGAATAGTAAAGGACCAAGCATAGAACCTTGCAGAACTCTTTGAAAAAGAAGCTTTACATTAGAAAATGCATTATCTATTTTCACGACTTGATTTCGCATCGACAGGAAATTATTGATTAATATTAGGGCTGATGAGGAGAAAAAAAAATATTCTTAAGTTTATAAAGTAAAATAGAGTGAATGACACTATCAAATACTTTACTGAAGTCAAAAACAACAAGTTTTGTTAGAAGATCATTATCAAGGGCTTCATGAATATCAGTTGTAATTGTTAAAAGAGTAATTTCATAGCTATATTTTGCTCTGAATCCAGATTGCTACTTTGACAGCAGATTATTAAGTTCAATACACTAAACCGCTTGATTATACATCATTACGTAAACTAATTCATATGGTTCAATTCAATTAGACCTCTGCATATACTATAAAAAAAAAAACGAATCCCAAAACATATACTGAACTAGGTCGCCAATCCTATAACTCTTCAGGATATAAATTCGTCCAATTTTACAGACAATTAACATTAAAATTATGGAAATTTACTTAAGTAATTAGATAAAAGATACACACACACACAAACACATAAACAACTTGTCAAAAAATTAAAGATCTGCCAAGGAAATGTCTTGTGACGGATCATTAACTCTTCAAATCTTCGGTAACTCAAGCTAATTTTACACCTATCACGATGACGAGAAAATGCAAACGACGTAAAAATGTCAATAATGCCAGCAACCGACAATTTGGAACGAAAGTGAAATTTTCGTAATTTTTTTTAATGCATGCCTGTGAAGGTAATTAACCCACTTGCGGAAGAAGAAAATTCAAAACAAATTAAAAAATTTTGTTTTTTTTCTGTTTTTTTTTTTGGGACACATTGCAAGCATTTCAAATATTGAGATAACTTAAGAAATCTCTCAATAAATAGAAATTTATTTGTAAATATACTAAAAAAAATAAAAAACAGGGACAAACTCCTCTAGGTATGTAGGTAAGTGCGGTCAGTTCAATTGTAGAAAAACAAAAAAATTGAAAATTCATAACAAAATTTTTGAAGCGTTGTTGTTGTTAAAAAATTTTATTTACACTACATCCAAAGACCAGGTTTACATAACAATTAAATATGCTAATTAGGCTTGGTCCCGTGCAAACGATAAATTTTGTGAAATACATTTTTATGTACGACAAAGCAGTTACGAATCAAATTAAGGTCCTCTACGGCGGCGACGTCGGATGGTTATAAATTTACTTAACGATAATTCTCACGCAAGATGATGAGGGCATAAGTGCAAGCACGCACTCCTATCACATACATAAGTGTATTCATCAGAGAAGTCAGAGTTTCCGCCGCGAGTCCACTAGGCGTCCACACTAACTACATATAGTACGTGGCCTCAAGTGTTTTATCTTATGAATTTTAAGTTGAAGAGGGACCAATGGTTTTATGTGTCCCTGAGGAGGTATAGTTGCGCGCTAAGATGAAATTTAAAAAATAATAATAATAATGAAAAGAGGGGGGAGTTGACGACATCACTACTGACCTGGCAAGTGACTTCTTGAAGATGACTTTAATTTAAAATGTTTTCTTAGAGTTAGAATTTTTGGGTGGCCAATGGACAATGGTCAATAGAGCATAAAATATAGTTCTTGAAGAGTGGTGTGGTGGGGAGGAATGTCTGTAAAGGGTTTTAGAGCTTGGCTGACTTTTTTGGGTACCACCTACTTGTTAACGACGACATTTCATTTGAAATTGAAAATTAATTGTCATGACGAGCAGACATCAAAAGAGGTACTAAATGCATGACAATGAGTTACATATGCACATATATGTATACATCTGTAGCAACTCTTAGGAGTATAGCTATGGGTAGTAATTTTATTGTTTGAGATAATTGATTCTTTTGTTGTACAAACGGAATTTTCTAAAGGATATGAGCTCGGTAATTCTGGCCATGCAATTGGTCTTTTTCATTTCTTTTTATTGCAATGAAATATTCCAAAAGTTATTAAAAAAAAACATATACTTTGCAAAGGATGGCAGTAGAGCAATGCTGTGTTTTTAGTTGTATTTATGGATCTCAGGAGAAAAAGATATGCGAAGAAAAGTTGGCTTTGCGCTAGTCGGGGGTGGAGGGTTGTACCACCCCCATAGGGGTTATCCAAAATAAGGCGTGTGGGGTATCAAATTAAAGAGGAAAGAGAGTGTGATCGTGTCAAGGTTCTTTTTTTGATCCTGTAAACTTCATAAGAACGTTTTTAACGTTAAAAAAGGCGTTTTTGCACTTGGGTCATATATACCCTCGTTCCTTCATTGTGCATATATTTTGACCGTTCTTTCTTTCATATGCATTAGCGGTCTGTTCTAAATGTTTTTTATTTGGGTGGCAAATTTCACCGACCGACGTAACAGTTCTTCGCGAACACGAGATTAAAATAAAATAATTTTTTCACTAAAAAAACAGTAATTTTTCACTTTATAAAGGACTGGTTTCCTTTCTAGGTATCTTCGAAACTAATTAGATATGTGATTGGGGGACAAAATGTACATGCGATTTCATTCTACAAATATGCTTTAATGTTTATATTTAAAAATGTTATAGAGTCTCTTCTGACATGCAAGACGACCAAATTATAATTTTTTCGGGTAATCTCAAGTTATCTTAATACACTAAAATCGATATTTTTTGGTACATTTTGGATGGATATGAAGAATACTTTTTTCACAATATAGCTGAGATATGCGGCAATATTAGGGGTGTAACTTTAAAGGTTGGACACAGCGGGTTGGGGGTGGATATAAAAACGCCAAAATTTTCAGATTTTTAAATTTTTTTTTTTAAATCAATTTTTTAGTTCTGAAATTACCTAGGAGGGCTAATAATTACAAGTTCTAGTTGTCTTAAAAATAATTCTTTTCACTAAAACTCGATCCGATTCTAATTAGCGAATCTAATACCGGAAACAGATTTGCAATTTCAATATTGTTATTTGCGCTAAACCGTAAGTCTGTCTGTATATACTGAGAAACAGCTCGCTATACGCTCGGTGTACACTCAGTCTGTAATAAATTGGAACTCAATATTGAAATTGCGAAAAATGTACGCGTTATACGAGTTTATTGCAATATGACCCTAGTTATAAACTATAATTATTTAATACACAAACCTTTTAGAACCGCGAATTTTATACTGCAATGTTGGCTGTAACTTTTTCTGATATTTAATATTTGGCATTTGTCAAGTTGAAGTGTCTTTTTCGCTATTTCGTTTTTATTTTCCATATAGACAAGTAATTTCACAATATTTGCTCGCATTTTGTACGTGCGGGGAGCTTTTTTAAGTCAAATGACAAATCAAATGATAAATCAATTGTAAGTTCTTTAATTGATTCTCAGTGTCGTAAATAGCAAGTTTGTCTCTGAAATTCTCTTATTCCAATATGACATAATTGCAATATCAATATCTCAATTTGAAACAGCAAGCCTGTTCTCGGTATAAGATGATTTCTGTAACATACTACATTTCATCGGTAATTATGTGGCGCCATCGTTATTTGCCGATAATTCTACTTGTGGCAGCACCGTCGTGAAAACATGAATTAATCATTTTTGACGTTTTCGCTGATGTTCGCACTTTTTCATTCTATCGCTTTCTTTTTTGGACCGAACATAGCGTAACATCGTAGCTCTTAAAGCCTTTTTGTTAAATAAATATTAATAAATATTTATAGTGGTGTTATTTAAATACTCTTTCTTTTATTGTTTATATCAAAGACTTGAATATCCACAATTACATTACTCTCGACGCCATCTTTCTGCTAACTTTTGCAACATTTAAAACACGTTTTATATCCTAGATGAAATCTAAAGGGTATACTAAGTTTGTAATTCCGTTTGTAACGCATAGAAAGAATGCTAGTAGAGAAAAATGTGTTGAACACCCACTCACAATATTAAAAGCTATTTTGACTTTTGCATGTCCGTCTGTTCGTCCGTCCTCACGACAACTTGCTCTCGGTTCACTTAGTGAGCTGAAATTTTGAACATGGGCTTTTAAAAAAAAAAAAAAGTAAATTTAAGTTCAAAAATTGGAAAAAAACGAGCAATTCCTTCGTAGGGGTGCCATTCACAAATTTCGTCTTTTACTATACATTTCGGCACTGTCAGAGCTGAGAGTTGAAATTTTGCACAAGGTATTTTCAAAAAGTAGTAAATATAATTTCAAAAATGGGCTATATCGGGCAACCCCTTCTTGGTGTTGCTATATAAAATTTTTGGGCTTTTACGAATACTGTGAAAACGATCAGTCTTAGACGTTTTGTTGAACTGAAGAGTTCTTCAGGATATGAAATCCTATGAATTTTGTCATAATCATTTTAACTGTCCGAATAGAAATACTTATATTCGAAAAACCACTTCTCAAACACTTACAGAAAGAGCTGACCATACGAAATTACATACGGCCATTTATCTAAGGTATCGTATGAATTGGTCTAAGACAAATTCTAGCTCTTTTAATTGTTTTCTCTTCAAATTATCTATAATCTGAAATCTTTCATTTAAGAAAAACTACAAGTCATAATCTCAGTCGTTTAAGATTAACAAAGTTAGATTTCATGGTTCGCTAATTTACTTTCTTATTAAGTTGTTACTGAAAAATCACCACCGTTTATCTCCGACAAATTCGAACTTGTTCCAACGAAGTCGAAGGCCATCAACATTTTTTGCACATACAGATATATATAAGGCCTCTACCTTCAAAATAAAAATATTAAAAAAAAGTGCTAGATCTCACAAGTAGAAAAAAAGAAATACATTCCCCTCAGTGTAGTGCTCCCACACAGGTTACTTCTTGCATACAGAGAATTTAGAAACGCATATCTCAAAAACGCGGGCGGATACTGTCGCAAAAAAAAAAGTCGTAGAAGCCCTCAATAGAAAATAATACAATTTTTTGAAAAAAATATTATTATTAACTAGCATTGTTTTTTGTTCGGCTCTGCTATATTTTTTTATGAAAAATATTAAGTATTAAGCTTCATTTGGCGTTTGAATGAGAAAAATCCATTGCTTCATTTTCGATATGTGATTTTTTGAAAATTACGTTTCATCGTAATAAAATTACGAAATTTCCAACCTCCCAGTGGAGGGGGGGGTGGGGGGGGGGTAGGCTTGTTACGGGGAAACCAAAAAATATAGCTTAGCTAAAGTTGCCCGTTCTTAGAACGAGATTTTCTCTTAAGGTTCATTTTTTATAATTTTTTATTTTTTTTTTATTTCTTTTATTTTTTATTTAAATGTTTTTAATTTTTGTTTTTTGATTCATGTAGAACTTATGATTTGCTTCAAGAAGTTTTGAAGTTCAAATCTTCTGGAGTTGTTAATATTTGTTCTGACCTTATTAAATAGGGAGATAATAAGTTTCTAACAGGCATTTTGTAACAGCCGGGTGGTTAAGAGATTTTTATTATTTCTTGAGTCACTAAAGAATTATGAGTAATTTTTTTTTTTTTCACGTAAGAATAGTGGATAGTCAGGAAGAGGTTGAGGCAGCCTTATGAACTGTTCAGTAATAGAGCCTTTCTGTCCTTTTCTTAATAAAACACAACGATCTGGGATGAGCTATATTTTTCAATTGATCTTTTACTATACATTCAAGAAATATTGCGGTATTATAACTCTTCTTTTCAAAAAAGAATAATTTCTGAAATATGACCATGAAACACATTGTGGCCTGTAATAGCGACAACAAAATCTCCAATTATCTCCTAGTGATACCGAAAAAAAAGGCTATGAACTTGAAATTCTTAGATCAGACCAACATTTTTATCTAGAAAATACCATTTTCAATGAAAGATTCAATGTCTGAGATGGTTAAGTCTATAACATTTTCTTTTTCTAAAAAATGAGTTCTAGAGTAGTACTTGGCTAGAATGTTAATTATCCCGTTCTGTATAATTTTTCAAAGCTTGGATACCCATTGAATATGAAATAACCATCTAATATCTCCCTGCAGGCTCAACTGTAATTTAGTGATATCAATGGCTCTGGGATTAAATATATTTTTTCAAATTATATATGTAAACAAGAAAGTAATCTGAAAACTTTATATGATATTAAGCTACCAAAGAATAGAAACATTATACGCACTTAACCTTGATTGGAATTCGAAAAGAGCTTGAGGACTTGCAGCTACATAAACTGTACAATCCTAAAGAAGCCTGAAAGCTATTGAAAAAAACAAAAACACAAGCTATTGTTCTCGTCCTATATCTCTCGAAAGATTAGATAAGCTTAATGATGATGATGATTTATATAGGTGCATGTGTACATAAATATATGCCTTAAGTGCACATACAGTATATTCTGTTCAACAATCCCTAACATACAATATTAATTCTTATCATCAGAGTCAATCTATTTAACAACAATCATAAAAATTTAAATATAATAATCTCATGAGGTAGATCAAATTATTTAAATTAAGAACTGAAGTATGCCCAGTAAGAAAGATACTCGCCTTTATTGAAAATAATCATTAGTCTTCGATGCACGTTACATACGTAATCATCATAAAATCCATTTAAAGAAAATCCAAAAGATCATAACCGAAAAATTTATGCACAAGAAATGGCCATTAATTGTGTACACACTGCAAAAGCATAACAATCACAATTCAATGAAACAATTCTTAACAAAACATAAACGAATCTTATGGGTAACAAAAATATACGACGACGAATAATCCATTACCAGGTGACCTCGACCTATTACATTTGCCCCCTCCCATCAAATTGATTTGGTTGCATTTTAAGTCGAAGATTGACATCTTAAAATTCGCTTATCAAAAACGAAGAAATATTTGATGACCTTCAGTTTTGATAGGGGGTCGCTTTACATGGAATCAATGGAGTACAGATTCTAAAAGAGATTCCACACACATTCAATGTAGAAACTATGTCTTCCGCATTAATTGAAATTCTACGTCCGTCATCACTTATGAAGAGTTGCATTGAGTAAATAATTGTGCAACTAACTACTTAAAATTTACTCACATTTGCACCTGCATCAGATTAAGATTCATTCACAAATCTCATAATTTGGTCAATTTTTCAATTTACCTTTTGTGTGTGTCTTTGGTCGAATCGAATGGACGTGAGAGCTACAAAACGGTCATGGACAAAAAAGAGTTCATTCGACTCAAGTACTTTGGAATTCAGATCACGTTCACCTGATGCGATGAATCATAGTTACTACGTTCAGTGGCGCAGTGGCTAATATTGAAGCATTAAATTTTCGTTCATTAAAAAAAAAACGAAGAAGATAAATTCATTGAGTTAATGACGCTTAGGTTCTTGACTTTTCTGGCAGAGTGCATTCCTTAAGATCTCTTGATATATGTATGTATATAAAGCCCTCACCACAATATCACACTCCATTTACTTAGAACCCTGCTCAAAATCAGAATGACCAAAAAGGTTTTGGGCTGATTTTGCTGCATCATTCCAAGAGCATTACGCATGCGCATTCGCTTTCTTATGTTTACCTTAATTTTTTTTGTCTTTATCCATTGTATTCAATGGTAATTACCTGAGTAAATTATGTTCTTGATAGATACGTAGTGAGTAATACATTAGTAGTAGCCATTAAGAAAATTATAGTAGTCGTCGCGTCGTCGCAAACGTTGTCTGTCAGCGGCTAGTCCTTCTATTAGAGTTGCACAGACGCAGACGACTATACATTTAAAGCCTCATTGATTCGATATTTGGACATTCGGAACTGGGTTAAGTGTTTCCATGCTCCATAATATAAACGTTCGGCATATAGTAGAGCCTAGCCTAACTATAGAGCCTATATCTATGCAGTCTACAGTAGTAAGTAGGATCTATAACGCAGCCTTATACAATGCTCTGCAGTCATTGATTTTTCTGTTTGTTTTTTAATAACATCTGTCGGCGGTTTCTGATGATAATTTAAAGGCGACTTAATGTTTTATTAATTTCCAATCACGCGTTTTATTATGCAATTCTGAGTCATTTTTAGGTTGTGATGATGTCAGGGAGTTGAGAGTGTGGAGAAGCATAAGAAGATTGTTTTTTTTTGTTTTTTCTCTGATAGACAGCTAAGGCGGAAAAAATGAATGAATTTTTTGGGCGTTTTATTAGCTGTTTTGATGTACGTTGTTGTTATTGTTGTTATCGTTGTAATGATTTTGTCATGGGAAATTATGTTTATGATGACAGAAATGATTGTGTTTTGATGTAATAAATAATATATGCAATTGAATATGTTATGAAATAAGGAAGTAATTATTGTGAGAAGCACAGATATAATGTTTTTATTTTTACTTTCTTCTAAGTACTCGATATTTTAGATTCATTGAATAGTTATCATGTAACGCTGACATAATTTAGGTGTGTGCGTGTGATTTTTCTTTGGCTATGAAATTTTTATAATTTTGAATTATGGTAAAGGCAGTATTTATTTTGTATACCTGTTTTGATTATGTCGAGCAAATTATGCTTGAACTAATCTAAAGTTGGTGGATAATATTCTTCAGCCATTTCAAAAAGCTGAGAACTCTATCAAATAATGGCTTTATTACACAAATTTGTATTGGCTGGTTTGGGTTATCTCTAGACAGACTTTCAAACATGCATATTGATCTGACAAGACCCTAAAAATGAGATCACTTGTCCGGTACGTAAATGGATCTTAGATGATAATGGATGTAGGTTTAACTAGTATATGGTTTTCCATATAATCATTTGTCATTGTGATCTATGAGGATCTACATCGAGGCATTCAAAGGTGAAAGATAATGTTAAAAAGACGTCTTTTCCTGACAGAATTTTAAATTTAGATTAATGTAAGTCGACGAGTCGAATGTCGTTTTTAACTTAATCCACTGATAGAGTAGGCGTACACGTTGCCGCATACTTTACTTTATGTCACAGTTCGTGGATGAGAGACTAGATCAATACTAACAGATGTTTAGTGAGCTTTAGTTTCATAGACTGCTTCATTATGATTGGAGCAATCCATTGGACGAAAAATAATCCAGCCTAGACTGGTGTTTTGAGCTATAGGGACTCCTTGACGAACGCCCACCTTCAAAATCTTGTAGTAATAGTCAGGAAAAATTTTTCCTCCCTCCGAATGTCTTTCATTCATGAAAAGTGACATAAAGTGAAGCATATGGTAACGTGTACATTGGCCCATAAAACGGTAGAGTTAACGACATGCAATCGTTACATTAAAATTTTAAAGTTTGACAATTTGAATTTTTTATAAATTCGAGAAATCCTTAAAAGCTCGTAGGTAAAAAATCGAAAATAGAAGGTATTTTTTATGTAAAGTCACACCAATTCTATTTTATCGTCATTGAATTCAATACCGTCTGCTTTCAGTTTTATTTTGAATATTATAGAATGTGGATGCCGATAATTTTTGTTTTGGTGAAAGGAACATTTGATAAAAAACGATTTGACAATTGTGAAAGAAAATTACGCAATGTCGTGATCAAGAAGTTGAAGCAATGTTGAAGTTAAAACCAATGTTAAAAATCTACTTCTCATGAGCCAGAGCCATGTCAGCCAGTCTTAGCTTTTAGCTAAGGCAAAATCTCTGAACAGTAACCAGCCTACACAGCCAGGCGAACAATTTGGTTTCAGCCTGCGACTAAAAAATAAGAAGAATATGTAAAAACTATAGAAGTTTTGTCAAGATATTCAAAAGCTTTAGCAAAGACTTTGAACAAAAATAATATACAAAAATCCATGAACATGTCACTACATACGGCAAATGAACAGACTGTACAATCTCTTTCAATATCTGGGTATTACTTATCTGTGGTTGAAGTTTCTGAGACTCCTTTATTTAAATCGTTTTCTATACAAAATTCAACTCATACAATAACTTGAAGAAAATGACTATGACGTCGTCGTAAATGAGGTGCAAAGAGGTAGTGTGGTGCCATTTGGGCTATTGTGGTTATTGGAACATTTTTTCTTTAAAGAGGTTAGAAAGAATGCCACAACTGTTACCGGAAATCGGATATTGTGCGATGCTGCAGGAGTTGTTTTCCCGAAAATTCGACAACAAGGTCTATAATAACACATGAGGTTCAAATGAAGAAACTGGCTCAACAAATTTAAAATTCCGGTATTTTTACTCTTTTGTTTTTTATTTAACTACTATTTTTATCAAAAAATACGTCATCAATATCAATTTTTCATATTGAATTTAAAAAGCCCAAAAGCTTAGCTTTGAAATGACCTATCATACTCTGTACCCAAAATGTAACCCTTTCTGCGTTTTTTACATTTTTTCTTAAGCATCTCCAGCGAAAATGGCTCAAGAATGTCATTTCCAAAAGATAATTGCCTACTTTCTGGCACTTATTGAACTTTTTCAGCCATTTTCGCTGGAGATGCTTAAGAAAGAGTGCAAAAAACGCAGAAAGGGTTACATTTTGGGTACAGAGTCTGATAGATCATTTCAAAGCTAAGCTTTTGGGATTTTTAAATTCAATACGAAAAATTGATATTGATGATGTGTTTTTTGATAAAAAAAAGTGGTTAAATAAAAAAAAAACGAGTAAAAATTCCAAAATTTTAACTTTGTTGAGACATAACTTCAAAACGGAAAGGGTGAGGGCAAAATTTTATAAAGTATTGGAAAGGTCCAACGATTATCTTTTTACCAAAGTTTAAATCATCATCATAGGGTGTAACATTCAGAAGTTACATGTTGATCTATAAAAACATACCCAAATGTTTTAAGGTCCCGTTATTTCGGATACCGTTACGATTTACCTCCCCCCACCCATACAATTTTTTGTTTGTCGAAGCATGACCTATCTGTAGCCTTCGGGTGCCAGACCACATACGGGACACCCTGTATAATACATAAATTATTTTATTCAAAATTTTAAGCATATAAAATTTTCATTCAAAAATTTCGAAAATTCAGCCGGTGGAACCTGGTGTCCTGAGACCCCTGAAAGAAAAGTGTCCTCGTGGTGGTCAGGATAACTCATGATAGCCTTTTCTCAAATTAAAAAATTAAAAAAAAACAATTTTTTTCTTATGTTAGTGGATAAGTATTGCTCCTGACTGAACGAGGGATTTAAAAAAAAAAAATTGAATTTTTGGCAGAATTGTATTAAAAAAAAGTACAATTTTTGGTACAATTTACACTACGTATAGTCTTGTAAAATTAGTTGTAACCGAAAAAAAAAAGAAAACTTTCGTTCAGTCACTAGTCAATCCTATTTAGATGAAGTGTGCAAAATATCAATAAGATCAGTGCATTAGTTTTTGAGAAATCGTGTCCACCGAATTTAAAAATATTTTTTTTAGAAAAAACCGATTAAAGGGAATAATAAATTTTTTTTTTCAACTTTCATAGAATCGTCGATTCTAGCTCCATAAAGCAAAGATCCTGTTACAGCCCCAATGTCCAGGGCATATTAAAATAAAATATTTAAAATAGATGTCCATACAATAGTGAGAAAAATGAGCGAGACAGACAGACAGACAAACAATAGCTAAGCAGCTGCCTCAAGATTCTCGCGTTGTTCCCGGTCGATCTAACCAAATGAGCATAATTTCCAAAGCCTTTGTCTCCAACACTTTTACTCCGATGGATTTGAAACTTTGGGAAAATATTCTAGATATATTATACTATTAGATAAATAAATTAAAAAAATATCATTTTTTTAACCTTCGAAACCCATGTAACCCCTTAATTTAAGATATTCAAAAACAAACAAAAAATACTTTGATTTACAAAATGTGGAAATGCATTTTATATTTTTCTAGTTTTGAAAATAAGAAACGCCTAAGAACGTATCAGATTTTCTATCTCTCCAGAAAATCTGTAGATAGCTTGAGCTACAAAATATCATAAATTTTTTTAAAGTTATTAATTTGGTAGTATCATTTTGGCGGATACCAAAGCCCCTTAAAGTCTATTGCTATGCACAGTGACTACCTAGCCATAGAGATGTAATTTCTTCAATTTAGACTAATGAAAAATTCCATCAAAATCTCTGTTGATATTCTCGGCTCAAATAGATCTCCAAATCATCGAATTAAAAGACTAAACCAGAGAGGGCTGAGATAGAACCTTGAGGTGCACCGCAAACTAGCAAAGTTCTGATCAGTTGGTCTAACCCCAACACACCTGAAAGCAAAGCGGGAAATTTCGAAATTTTTTCGCCCTTTGTTGTCACTTACCCCTTTGAGATAATAATATCAAAAAATTCCCCTTCCACCAACACTCTACATTTCTCGCCCCTCCTACCATACATATTTTTACTCCATATTGAGTGAGTAATCCTGGGTATGGAGGAAAGGCGCGAGTTCTTGGGCTCGCTGTGAAGCGGCTAGAAATGCAGGCAGGGTGTGGGTGAAAGAGGACTTTTTTTAGTTGGGTACTTTGTCTCCTAACATCCTGTAGCTTTTTTGTTATACAACCTATGAAGGTCATTTTCAGTTCATAGAGAGTTTTGCTATGAAATAAATTCATAGCGAATTTAATCAAAATGAAATTGACCTAGTTTGATGCCAAACCAGCATCTCGAGAATTGAATAAAAAAAAACTCTTTTACAATCGAAAAATCTTTTAAAAAAAGAAAATTCTATGCAAAAACAGGGGTTTCGTATTAGCAAGAACCGTATACTCATCAGTACAGCTTGGTTCCTGCTTGCCGTGTACACCAAAGTGCACAGCCAAGCTGACCTCATATATGCACTTATAATATAATTTTTAAGTGTGCGAAATACTAAGTATTTACGAATTAGCCCTATGTAGGACTAGTAAATTCATTTTTCATTTTTTCCACTCAATTCTCGAGCTACAGATTTGGCAGCAATTTCATATTGACTAAGTTCGCTATGAAATAGCAAAACTGTCTGTGAAGTGCTCGTCCCGAATAGGGCTAATCTTGGTAGGCATTCATAAATACTTAGTATTTCGTCTCGTATATAATTCACATTTAAAAATTATTCAGGTTGGCGTATACCACAGGCAGGAACCAAGTCGTACTGATAAGTATACGGTTCCTGTTAATACGAAACATCTGCTTTTGCATAAAAATTTCTTTTTTAATAGATTTCTTGATTGTAAAAGTGTTTTTTTTTTTCATTTTCAGCTCAGATGATGTAAACCATCTAAGCTTTTCAACGAATATCGAACCATTACTCCACCGCCCTCAAGTCTCGCTAGTCATAGGACTTCAAAATCAAAAAATTTGGAACTTTTTTCCTAACTTTTTAAATTTTAACGGATTTTCCCTCCATGTAACGATAAACATTTCGGTAGAGTTTTAGCATTTTCTCATCCTAGATATATGTTGCTCTTCAAAATGGTAGATCCTAACACTGATAAGGGAGTTTGCAGTGCGTAGCTATAAATTCTTTAACAACTACACTTAGGGCTTAGGTTTAATAGGTCAAATTAAAGAGGAAAGTCCACACTTTCTATATGCATCATAAGTGAACTTAAAAGGAAATGAAAAAACGTCTCGGCTGGTGACTCAGTTGGTATAGAAGTATAAATCATGGCTCGAGTTACGATCATTTGGTGACTAATGTTAATTGTTTTCCGATTCCCGTATTAGTTATGTCAAGGCATCCAAGGCAATGCATACCTTTGACAAGAAAATGATATATCTAGAATTATAGAATATGCGCAGAGTAATAGAAGTGCAAGTAAATGATTGTCCCAAACACAAAAAGGGAAAAGAGTTCATGCTTGGAGCTGTAAAGGAGCAACAAAATTTGGTCATAAGTGGGAAATAGTATGAACGGTTTGATATCCCACTCAAATTCATTATTTCATTAAAATAACTTTGATGCTTGGATGGATCCTTATGCGACTTCTTTAAGCTCTACAGACAAGAAATTGTTTTTTAATCTAATATTCAAAAATTCTAGGTACCACTTCAATACGTATTGCGAAGTTAAGATATTATCGGAGCTGTTAAGATTGTTAGAGAAGCCAAGAATATAATCAAAAGAAATATGATTTATTAGGTTTAGAAAAGCAAAAACAGACCAAATTGCTATTGAATTTTAATTAATTAAGTTACACAGGGTTTCCCGTCGAGACGGTAACAAACTTTGAGGAGCGAAAGTGTGACGACACAGGAGCAACCTGTACGTTGGCATGCTCTTAGGCAATTCCCAATGAATTTGTAGTGTTTCACATTGCAAACGAAGGTCACATTGAGGATTGGAAAAATTTCTGGAAGTAGGCATTGATTTTTTATTTTTATGCTAGAAGTAAAAACAATCAAATTATTAATTCCGTTGTTAGCCGTCAAGTAGACGTATTTTATTTATCTGAAAATAAGGAAAATATATAAAAGTTCAAATCTATTAAAAGACTTGCAACGAAAATCATTTCTTAGAAGGTTTCAAAGACCTCGCATGCTCATGTTATAAATTGTTGAGAACATAAATTTATTTTACAGCTTCTTAGATAGGTACAGTAAGCCGCTCTCGGGTTACTTGACACCCCATTGCCTGCGTCCTCCTTGCAGCAACAAGGATGTGACTTAGGATTTGTTGTCGGTACCTTGCTGGATTAAACTCTAGTTGTTCGCCTCTCAACTGCTACGTCGATAGTATGTCGATTCGTTCAATCTGTCGTTGCTAACCCGGCACTTCGACGGACTATTTCTATAAAGTCAGACTTTCTGCAAACGAATCTTGGTTATGAACTCCCCACTGTTCTAGATTCTACAGCCATCAAGATAGTTGGGATCTACATGAACCTATCCAGCTAAGGATAGGCCTCGATCTCCAAAAAAATATAGCCCAATTCGAAAATGTTATCATATGTAAAAAAATTTCAAGCTCGCGCTATTTTTGAAATTATAGGCGTTTTTCGACATTTTGGAAATTTTCAAACTGTGGTTCGCCTTTGCTCACTAGACGACCATTTTACTTTTGTTTTATTTGTGTCATTATCAGCTCTAATTCGGTGTAACTTAGTATCAGAAAAAATCACACAAGGAAAAAATGCTGATTTTTTTGTCAAACATTTTTTTCGTCAAAATGTCATATGCTTTGAAAGTCAAAAATCACTAAAAGTGACCATACCAAATTATAATTCGGTTTTTAGCTCTCCAAAGAAGGTGTGAAGAGTCCCCGGAATTCGATTGTCGGCATAACTTGTGACAGACCAAAAACGAGGAAAAACTACCTTTTTTCAGTTTTTTTTTTTGAATATCTTCCTTCCTTTCGGTCTTACGGCTATAAGGTGGTATATGTACATATATGGAAAAGAAAGAGCGGGAAACTCTCTACAAAAAATGTGAAATAAAGTTTATTGATAATACTAATAATTTTCCCGTAATCTGGTATTGAAACTCCAATATAAATTTTGTATTGGATACTTAATTGCATGAAATGATCGAAATCGAGGTTTCTCTGCGGTATCTGACAATTTTTATAGACATTCCGGTATAAATAATAAATTATTCAACTCTACAAAATTAACGCTCCTGATTATGATCAGATCAGATCTTTTTCTGCGTGAATATTGGGTTGCTTATGTAAGTAGTTTCTGGCAGCTTCTTCTCTTTCGGCTTATTCCTCTTCATTTTCGAATTGTTCTTGATTTTCCTACGGGACTAGTGAGAAATTCCAAGACTGCTCGGAATCAATGTAATCGGTTTCTGGGTCGTCGATATCGTTTGTTTTTTTCTATCTAATTTTCGATTGGGGCAACATTCAGGCAAGATGTCCTACGACAATTGCCGCAAACTGTTGAACATTGGAGGCCCAATTTTCGACAACCGTACAATGAGCCACAGCCTTTTGAACAATTACAAAAAAAATACGTTCAAAAGACGCTCCGAGGCAGTACGCTGTGATGTTTTTATTAGCTGCAATATGCCGTTTTTGAGTACCTACCCATCTCCAATCTTGTGGCTTCAGCTGATTTCTTAAGTAATACTGCGCCCTGTAGTAGAAACGATACAGTAGGCTGCGTCAGCTGTTGTGGATAATAAATTCAAATTTACCGACTTGTTTCTGCCTATAGCTTTCATAAAGCAAAAAAAGATAACAGTATGCGTTCAAGTAATCTTGTTTAACTGGAGTGCCATACACAGCTAGAAAGATTCGAATTCCATCCGAAGAAAGTGATTGTCGAGAAGCATTACTCTGGTTGAAAATTTGTGCTGCAGCACGTAAGTCTTGACGTTTCGCGAAAAGTTTCAGAACTGCAGTTTTTCTTGTATGAAAAAGAACAAACATTGTGTCGCATTCAGTGAAAGCGTGTAGAAGATCAAGATGATCCTTGATATTTTCGTGATCGTTCAAACTTCGCTCGCGTTTTTCCTTTCCCGGTTTGAAGAAAAAGATCTCTTCATCATTCGAAGTGCGAACAACCAAAATTACCAAGATATCCACATCTTCTCCTCCACCAACAATTGTTCTATTTGTGCATGAACATTCCAAAGATGTTTCAATTATTATTAAAACGTCAGAAGATACCGCACAGAGACCTCGATTTCGATCATTATACTATATGCAAATAAATATCAATACAAAAACTTATATTGAAGTTTCAATGCCAGATTCCACCCTTTTTTCGTAGAGAGTTTGCCTTCTTTCTTTTCCGTGTAATTATCGTATACCCATAAGACCGAGAGGAACGAACATATTTGCAAAAAACCAAAAAAAGGCAGTTTTTTCCCCCATTTTTGGGCTGTCACAAGTTATGCGGACAACCAAATTCCGGGGACTTTTCACACCTTCTTTGGAGAGCTGAACGCTAAGTGGATACCAGTTTTTAGCTTGCTTGAACTTTTTCCAAAGATGAGCCCATTTTTTGCCTCCTAAAGTTTATGGACTATCAGAGATTTAATTAGTACTTATAAAGGCTTCAGATTTGGGGAAATGAATGGGTTCTAGAAAATAACTACACAAAAGAAGCAATAGAGGCGTCATTTATACACAAAAAAAAAAAAAAAAAAAAAAGTCAACTTTGTTCATAAGGTTACAAAAAACGTTATTACTAATATGAATCCAGCGCTACCAGATTTTTTTAAACCTCTTTGTGGATCTTACGGTTAAATTTTCTTTATAAATATTTACTGTAACTGTATTATTTTGAATTGTAATGCCGAAATAGAAGCCGCACATCACTCCTTGGATGGTCCTTACAACATAGATTGAGTAAAAATTCAACACAAGTACTAACAATCACATAAAGTTTGTAACGTATGTAGTAATTCATATAGGTATACTAAATTCTCATCTTTACGCTCCATTAACATCTAAAACTAACTGTTATTATCCAAAAATGTCATCGTAATGACAAACAAATCACAACTTCTATTCTATTTTTTGCCCCCCACCCACAGAATAATAACAACACCTCTGAAATACTTAATTGATGGAGATTTAAATGCATATTGACACGTGTGGTCACCTTTCTAAAACGTAGATGCCCCAATGAAGGCATCAATTTTGTCTTTTACGATTATTATTATTAGAAAAATGACATCGACGACGATGACGACGACGACGATATTCAAGATGCTCTGCATATACAGCAGCAGCAACTAAGATCTGACACAAATTCCACACTTACAAGAAATAATGCAGCATGAAATCAGTCAAACTGTCACCATCATCTGAATGCGTAGGCAAATAGTGTCAAATAAATTAAATCCTCTAAGTCTCGAAGATCTAGTGAAGATCATTGGTGATTGTGGCGGCGGCGGTGGTGGTGATGAAGGTGATAGTGGTAGCGGCCGGCGGGGTGGTACACGCGGCGATCGTCTTAACTAACTGAGACTAAGTATAAGCTTTCTGACTTGATTTCTACTTCAGTTCCTGCTTAGCCTCATTTGATTGCCCGTTAAAATTTCTCCTCTTCTGGCTGCACTGCAAGGCCCTTTCTAAAGTCCGATAACTATGTATGTATGTATGTATGAATGTATGTACAAAACATAAGACGACAGTAACTGTCACTCAACTGCGTACTAAAATTAAGTTAAGAAGAATTGAAAGAAACGCCACAAATTATGCGCGGGTAAACCGATTATCAACTTATTTTATCGTAGTACAACGCATGCGCATATGTATCTACATTTTATGTGATTCGTTGTTGATCGTTTTATTAAGGCGCTTTCAACCCAGAAGGCTTCTACCTATATATACATATATGTATGTGCATTTATATACAACAATTTCCTACATAAGTGAAATGCAGGCCATTCAAGGCTGTAATACCTCATGTAAAGCATCTATAAAAAAAACAAAAAAACAAAGAAAAAAAGATGACTGAGCTCCGTCGAAGTGACATTTTTGTGGTTTTAATCAAAACCACAATAAAAAGGGAGAACACCGACCAACCAAAATGCATGAGGAGCAAGAGAGGATTATGCAGAGTTCCCAAAGGCCGCAGAAGCCTTCTTCATAAACATACAACTCTGTACACATATATCTACCTAACCATGCTACAGGTAAGGTAAATTAAGGTAAGATAAGGTAGATATACCGATAAAGATTGACTTTCCATGCGATATGCGTTCCGGTCGGTCTGTATTTGTGTGCAATTCGAACTAATCACGTATGATTGCAGGGCTTCATCATTGCACTTTTCTGTCGGAATTTTTCTTATACGAAACAAACGCGGCGGCGACGACGACGACAACTGCGACGGCGCAAAGCACTTCATTCATATTCTGCATTGCGCACTTTTCCTTGTTGTCTTCTTGTCCATCGTCGCGTCGATCGTTGTCGTTTTGGTTCAAATCGACGAATGGAAGAAGAAAGCGTTTTCACGAGAAAAATTTATGTCGATCGATTACTGTAAATTCTGATTATCTTGTTTCCCTGAAGCCGTCGTAATTTTAATATTTTTTTCATCTTCTTTCGGATTTCATTTAATCAAGTCAAGTTTGCTAATACAAAGTGATTGCGCATTTTCGAATGAAATTATCGTGGAAGCACAGAATTTGTTTTGGGGGGGCTTTCTTTCGCCGCAGTCGCGCACTACATCAATAATGTACTATATCAGGTATTGTTTTGGTGGTGCGGGGTAGTAGAAAGGAAAGTCCACATTTTTTGTCGAACGAATTACGATAATTTGTGAAATGCCGCAAATGTTTTATTATCACGGGTATAATTTAAATAAATTTTTACACTAAAAATACCTTTGTTTATCGGGTAATCGAATAAGAACTCTGATGAAACACTTACCTGGAAAAAAGGAAAGAAAAAAATATAATTAATACTTTAAATGATTTGAAGGTGTTTTAAAATGTTTTTTTGTTTTTTGTTTTGAGTTAAAATATATAAAAATGTGATTGAATTATAATTTCCCTAAGTTAACAGAATTTTTCTGATAGATTAAAATTAATTTCCCACCATTTTATGTTTTCCAAACTTCGCCACTATTCTAAAGATGGTTTATGGCTGATTGGAGGTCTTCAGCTGGTTATGTTTTTGATCGGGTCTATGATGTAAGGTTTTGGGATATTTCTTAAAGAAAACTCTGATCTTTGTTTTATGTTTTTTTTATTATTTCCTCAACGTTTCAGGTCTTGATTAGTACCCTTCTTCAGGAGTTAGCTTTGTTCTTGATATGATGAAAATTTTTTTTTAAAAAGACGTTATTGAAACATATTTCACAAAAAATACACATTAAAAGTATAATAAAAACGTTAACTGAACATATAAATAAATAAATAGTTTAAACAAAATAAATAAATAAATAAATAAATCGTTTAAACAAATAAATAGGTAAATTTTAGATTGCTGTTTTATTTTAGGGACTACTATTCTAAAGGGCATTTTTCATAAAACTTTAGGTCCGACAGATATGAATAAGATATGAGAGATGTCTTAAACGATACACTACCTGTATTCTTTTGGTTCCGTGCAGTGCACTGTAGAACACAGTAGATTGCGAATTGAATTGACTTGTAATGTGCATAGAAGTAGACAATTTTTTGAAAGTATAGAGAGAATAATCTAGGTGCCATGACTTTAATTCTTACAAAACGTTTAACCTGTCAAATTTTGCCCCGAAGCTTATCAAATTCTATTTTGACATTTTGCAAGGATTCAAGTCATGGCAATTTGATCATTTTCTCTATACTTTCAAAACCTTTTCTACTTCTATGCACCCTACAAGTCAATTCAATTCGCAATCGCCTGTGTTCTGCAGTGCACTGCACGGAACCAAAAGAACACAGCTATATGATACTTTGAATATATTTATATTTATGTTAATTTCAATTAAGTGGGGGAAAGCTTTTGCGATCGGATATAGCTTGAGGAGCGACTTTCTTGGGTGAAAAAGTTGACTTTTTTACCACTAGTGATTGTGCGGAATTGGTACATCGTTGAAAATGGATTCTTATGAGAAAAATGTTCACAACAGAGCACAAATTGTCGGGAAAGAAAGAACTGTAGTATGTAGTAACTGGGGTATATGTGACCCGAATGCATGAAAATGGGGTTTTCACCTACAAATACGTCACGAGAAAGTTTTTAGAATCGGGAACAAAGTATGCAACATGCCGTATTGGATCTACCCCTCCGCCGGGAGTTTATACCCTCCACTCTTTAAAGTATTCACAGAAAAAAGTTTTTCTATGAATTGTAGCTGGTAATGAGCTGAGGCGAAAAATGAAATTCGTTTTCCGATAGAACATCAGCCTAACTAGTTAGATAGACTATCGAAGGTAAGAAAAATCTAGTACCTACCTCAGTTCGAATAAAAAAGAGGGAAATACTAAAAAAGCCTCCGAGTATAGGAGTGTGGGTACTCAAACCTCTTCTCAGGATCTTAGGAATTCGATTCTGTACAATATTTACCAAAATTTACTAGATCAAACTTTAACCCCCCCCCCCCCCCCGCTCGATTCTGTACAATATTTACCAAAATTTACTAGATCAAATTTTGACCCCCTCCCCAAGCTTTCCATTACTTACTTGAAATAAACATTGTAAATAAAATATACACCGAGTATAATAATGCATCGTTTAAGACATCTCTTCTGTCTGTTCATGTGAGGGCCTAAAATGGGCCTCTACACATTGAAGACATTCATAAAAACTATGAAAATTTTTCTATTAGAATTTAGAGTCATTTTCGAGTAATTTATCTGTTTCACAAGCCAAACCGATTCTCTCAACTTTTTGATTTTGTTTTTTTTTTTTTTAATTTTAGTTTCGACTCCTAACTTTTTATTTTCATAATAAATTTCACAGGAATAACATCTCTAAACGGCAGCAAATTTTTTTTTACATCGAATAATAAATCAATTATATTAGAAGCCAAAATCAAATTAACTCCATACTCTTTAATGTAAATCATTGCAATAATGCAATTCAAACACAGAAAAAAGTGCTTGTTTTCTCTAGAAAAGAATGTCTGTGACATTGTACGAAAAGAAGGATTTTTCGAATAAATTACGTAATGGATGAAAAGCCTTGCAAACCAAATGAATATTCAAAGAGCAGCCAATTAGAACGTGCCGATGTGGAGAAACAAGGTCAAAATGTTGAAGTCCGTAAACAAATGGCATGCAATCGTTGAAGGCAACATTTTATATTTTTACGACAAACTGACCACCGGCCCCAATTCTAAATAAAAGTTAAGAGTTCTTAGCCTCTTAAATGGGCTCTCAAAGCCCGTTAGCCGAAATTGGTATTCTGTATGAAGAGTTAAGAAGTCAGCTGATCTCTTAATATTAGTAGAGATTTTTTGTTAATACATTTGGTATTCTAGCAAAGAAAAACAGCTGTCAAATATTTCTTAACATACGAGGACTCGACTGAGGTGCGCTTAAATCTCTTATCGTGATAGTCGCAGAAATTGTTTTGTTTCAAATATCGAAATTTTGGATAAAAATGATGTGAAGTAAGTACATATTTATATAATACATTTTTGAATTATACAATAACTAAACAATTTGACACTGTTAGCCGTGAGCAGAGTATAGTTCTGAGGAATATGAGGGACGTCTTAGATCCGTCTCAGATTGTGTTTCATAAAAAATCTCAAAATGCCAAAATTCTGGCCCTTAAATTGATTGAAATGGCACAACCCTACGATACTATTACTCTGCAATGGAATAGTCACTTTAAAGTTTCGGGAATAATTAATTTTTGTACAACCGGTTTATACGAAAATCTTGTTGGACGTAATGATATCTTCAAATTAGGTCAACTTTCGATATCTACGATAATTGGCTTGTTGCGATATTAATTACCAGTCTTAGGAAGTTTATAAAGTTTCCTGAAACAACTGCAGGAGTTAGAGATGCAGATTCTATCATCCGCACACTACAGTATGCTACACTTGTCGAAGATGAGGGGCATTCGGATGGAGGGGGAGGGGGATTCAATAACTGTAACTTGTTTGAAGACGCACACAATTAATAAACTCGGTAATAATATAAGGAACTACAGCGTAGCAAAATTAATGTGATGACACGTCTGAGCGCAAGTGTTTGTGACTTGGCTCTATTGCGATCATCACCTCGCCAAAAACATTATTTCTTCTTTTTACTTCTTTTAAAGTGAATAACTGTCTATAACAGCTGGGCTTACTGACAGGGAAGAAGGACTGGAGGTAGATCATTAGCATTGATAGTCCCTCTATATATCGTCATGGATTGTGATTTATCAGGATTTAGTACATACTAAATTATTTTCCCCAGACTAAGTGGAAATTATAATTAAATCGGAGTTGAGTACGCACAATCGTCCATGAGATTGGACCTGCCAAATATAATAGAAGATTATTAACTAAATACTGCAATCTTCGATAATATCTGTCATTAGAGATCATTAATATAACTACAGAACAACAATGCCCTTAATATAGACCCCTTTGGAACGTCAAACGTTAACTAGCACATTAGCTGAACATCCAGACCGACCTTAATCTGTTGGAATCTATCAGATAGAAAGGAACAATAGACAGAAAAATTAAACTTTTATTTAGACAGCAATTTAGCATGGCTAACACTATCTCAAAAGACTTAGAGAAGTCAAACAAGGATAAACAAGACATAAATTATTATCAAAGTGCAAAAGGCGTTTCGTATCAGCAAGACCGTAATACACTTCAGTAGATATCGTTCTTGCTTGCCGTATATGCCTGGTAAAAAGCTAAATTGACTTCACATGCTGAGTACAAATACTTTGTTTTTCGGCTCATACAATTTTTTTCCAGGCGTATACGGCAAGCAAGAAGCAGCCATACTGAAGAATATTAAGTTCTTGCTGATACGAAACGCCTTTCGCACTTTCATCAATTTCAGTTGAAGTTTTAGTAACAATCTTTTTTGTTATACATTTTTTTAAATTGTTAACATTTTTCTACGAAAAGTGTTCTTCATTTTCTGTACAAATAATTACCGTTCAAAGCCCTACGAATATCAGTCGTTGAAACTTTTAGGAGAGCATTTTCACAGTTATGAGAAGCTCGAAAACCCAATTACCAGCTAGGTAAGAGATTCAGATATTTGAAAGTATATCTAAATGATTTTTTCAAGAACCTTGGGAAGGAAGCATATGTCCCAGAAAGACAGAAATTCTGCTAATGAGGAATCGTAATGGTATACGAAATTTTTTTGCAGTTTAAAAGAAAAGACTATGCCTCTTTGGCATACTGGCGGAACATATGCAAGCTCTGTACGCAATATTTCTGCAAAAGCTGTAGGAAGAGGTTGAGAGCGGTGAACACCTGCTGTTTGAATGTCCCAATTTTGTTAAACGTAAAACGAATAATACACGTAGTAGCTCCTTTTTACGCGAATTGTGGGAAATATCAAACAATCAGTTGGAGAACCTATAGTAAGGTTCATTAACTCTTGTGGCTGTTTGTAACGCACCACCTTAAATTGAGCAATCATCATTAGGTTAGGTCCCGATGAGGTAGCATCATAATGGATCAAGTCTGGCTGATCGTAGGTACATATATGTATATTTTTATAGCCGTCACTCTAACCTCACATAACTTAATTTCCCATTTAGTTAAATAAATAAAAAGATTACTCTTTTGGACTTTTTACCGGGTTAAACTTAATTTTGTTCAAGAAAGAATTTATATAGCAAAAGCTAAAAAATGTTCTAATTTGTTATTTCATCACACAATCCATTAATTTTTGGTGACAAGTTTCAAGTCTTGGTTTGACTCATCAACAGGTCCCAAATAGCGAAATTGGGTGATTATTTATTTTTCATCCTGGGCTTGTATAGGAGTGTTTTTTCCTCATATAATTCACACCCAGAATTTATTCTGAGTTTATATAGAAGAGATCAGTTTGATCTATTTTCAAAGCGTCTGCAGCTGGCAGAAAACCAAGCTGCACCGATGAGTGTAAGGTTTTCTGCTGACACGAAACGCTTCTTCTTCTTCCTTTTCTTCTTTATTTTTCAGCCCAATTCGTGGCGTATACAGGTTCGATTCGCTTCGAATGAATTTGTTTCTTTAAAAAATTTTTTTTAAATTTTTTAATAAATAAAAAAATTGTTTTTTTCTATTTTTCTCAAACTTTTCATTTCTTTCTTCTCTTTTTAATTTTTTTCATTTGTTTTTCAAATCACCCAATTTCGCTATTTGGGACCTGTTGATGAGTCAAACCAAGACTTGAAACTTGTCACCAAAAATTAATTGGTTGTGTGATGAAATAACAAATTAGAACATTTAGTTAAAAAAAAACTATAACCAATAAGTGAAATTAGTAATTAGTAGTACATTTATACAAAAATCAGATGCAATCATCATCATCTTATCAAAAATACATAAGAGAAATTTATTTCCTTATAAAATTAAAGAACAGGTCTCTTAGAAACTTCCGACATTCCACGGGGAAATAATAATAAATTTCTGAAATGATTGTCTTTATCGGCTGAATGAATCGTTGAAACCATGCGAAAAAAAACAACAACAACATTGTAATTAATTATTAAAATTTTGCATACCTACACTCTGAGAATTCTTTTGAACGAGCGCACACATACCCCGCCGTATCTCAAACTTTCATCAAAACTTAATTGAAGAAGATCTTCATCTTCATTGAAATGGTGTCATTGTTTATACTTATGTAGGTACATATTTACGCCGGCCAGACATACATACATACATACATACATATATATATGTCCAAATGAACTGTGAAAATAGGTACATACTCGTGGGTGCATCATACCGGTAAAAACGAATAAAATTTTCAACCAATGAATTATTACTCTCAATATTTTAAGATATTTAATGACACCACAACTTTGGGGAGATCTTGAAAGCCGTAATTAACCCGAGGGCAAAATTTTCATGTTAATAACGGACTTATATCGATTGACCATTGACCATCATCGGAAATTTATTTGGGAATTATTTTAAATGTTGAATTCTTATCTGTATTCGATTAAGAACTTCATAATTTGTAGCCCATGTTTTTTTTTTTTGTCTTGTTTTATTTTCTTCATCTTATCTGAGATATTGAATCTTTCGTTTAACATCTTGCCGAATTGTTCCATATTCGTTTCGATCACCACCGGTACAATCTTCTATGTACTTTATGTATGTTATGTGAATTGGGCGAAAAAAAAAAACAAAACGAGTATGTAAATTCACGACATCCGATGTCCGCATCGTACATACATATATTTTTCGCTAAGATCGTGTACTACTTCCACACCAAGTAAAGTATAAATAATAAAACGTGAAGTAAAAGTCTCCCAGAAGAAACTCATTCATCATCGATAATTGTAACCTTTTACATAAGAAATTTTCGATATAAACGTACAATCATCAGCTGGGTGGTTGGAAGTCTTTGACCGTACAGGAATCCAGTTCTGTACTTGGATCAGGTTATATATAATAGCAAGATATGAAATATGTACATACAACAAGAGTATGGATAAGGAAGACTATGAGCGTATCATTCAAGAATGAAGAGATTTTAGCTCTTCTCGATTTGTTCTAGGTGTCTTGATTAGATTATGGTTTGACGTTGAGGTGTTGTTGTTAGTCATCATCATCATCATCATCGTTGCGCTATCATCTTTACTTGTCATTTTGTAATCGAGTTCCTGAGATATGCATATGTAGATTTTTAGGGAAAAATTCATTTATTTATTTCACCTACAGAGTTTATAGGGCTCAGAGTTCGTACAGACTATGTACTACTTAAAAAATTATACTTATTATTAATATTAATATTAGGTGTACAGAAAATAGAAGAAACTTTTATAAAAGCAAAATCGCTACCAATACGTTCAGAATTTGTTTTACACATTTTGGACATAGTCGGGTACTGACTACTTCCATCGTTTAGCTATGTCTAACAAAATCCACCTTAGAGAGAACGAATTGGTATATTAGTTAAGGACGATAGGCTTTTCCCGTTGTCAAGTTGAGGGATGGGAAGATTCATTGAAATGCATCCTAAGAAATATAATTTAACACTTGTCATGACTATCAAAAATCAAAGCAATATTCTTAAACGATCAATTTAAGGGATGAAATCCTCATTAAGATAGAGAAAGAGGGCTGTGTGGCCTATGTGGATGACATATGCATCCTGACAACCGGAAAATTTCTCTCTACTATTAGTGGAAGGCTAGGCCAATAATAGTATTAAGTATTATTAGTAAGTAGTAAATAAGCTTTATATTGAGTGAAAACCCCTCAACGACAAAACTAATGCTTTTTATTTTACAAGAAAATGGCAGGAGCAAAGTTTCAGACTTTCTATGCTGGAGAGTATCTTACTCTCTCCAGCGCAGCAAAGTATCTTCGAATTATACTCGATTCCAAACTGAGCTGGAAAGCTAATTTAGAAGATCGTGTTAAGAAGGACAGTATGGCCTTCTACATGTGTAAGAGAATTTTTGATGTCAACTAGGGATTAAAATCCATGGTGGTACGTTGTACGTACGCAGCCTTAGTTCGACCGATCCTCTGCTACGGCTCCACGGTCTGGTGGACGACACGGACGTGTCGAGGAAATGTAAGCTGGATGTGCTGTCAAAAACCTAGAGGGCCACTTGCTTGGGTGTAACTGGGTGCTCGCGCCCCACGACCACACCGGAACTGGAGGTAGTGCTTGTTTTATTGCGGCTAGATCTCCACTGCAGAAGTGTAGCGGTAATTAATGCTGTCAGGCTAAGAGTGGGCAGATGGAAATAGAAGGGTTTTAAGCGTATACTCCAGAAGATAAGTTGCAGTTCTTACAGGAAAGACACAGACTATCAAATATCTTTCTTAACTTTTGGTGGGGGTGTCAATGCAATGATGCCCACCAGGAGTGATCGGAATAGGAAGGAGATGATTGTAATATCTGATACCTCTATGTTTACGGATGAATACAAGACAAGTGTGGACACAATGGCTGGAGTGAACTCCCGAGACTACCAGTGGCACGAGTCTTTTAAATTGCCAAGCAAATGGATTGTCTTTTAGGAGTAGCGATTTACCAGGTGGCAATATTGGTGTCTACGTGCATAGAGTCCGCAAGAAACATCTGATCATACATTGACAGACAGCTATCCATTAAGGCGCTGGATGCTGTGCTTGTTAAATCAAAATTAGTGTGTAGTTTTGCAAGACAAGCCTTGAGGAATTGACTATATGGTACAAGATGACCCTATGCTGGGTACCTGCCCACAGGGATATTCCATTCCAGTCAAAGATATGGCCAAAAACGGCTTATATGAGGATCCCGATCATTGCTTTAAGAGAGATCATCAGAATCTTTTATCAAAGAAAACTTCCGATGGATCAATAGGGAAATCTGCCGTATTGGGAGGCAATTGTGGTCGGCATATGACAATAAGAGGACAGGAGAATTGGATAGAACAAATACCAGGCATCCAGTAGGGATTATTACGGGTAACTGGACTATAGAAGACCATGCTAAAACAGTGGTAATAGCGGCGAATGATTTCTGCAGGAGCTGTAGGAAATCGAGTCCATTTAACATGTACTTTGCGAGTGCCCCTCTTTAATGAATAAAAGAGGAAGGCTGTTAGGTAGCTACTTATTTTCAAGTCTGAGGGAGCTGTAAAGCAAACAGTTTAGATGGGTTCTGAGATTCCTAAGAGAAGGAGTATGGATCTAAGGTGGTTTTAAAGGTTAGTCCATGAAGTCAATGGTCATAAGGGACCCACTTGATTCCTAAATGAAGCAAGTTAGGAGTTTCTAGAGACACCGCTCTTGCGTTATCTAACCTAACTGAAATCAATTACAAAAATTTTGTTTACCTGTATTGACACCGTTGTTCAAACCAATTAAAAAATTCCTTATCCCGAATATTTAATCGTTATTGTCGAACAGCCAATTTAGGCTATTATGGCTTTTGACAGAAGTATCCCGTCAATGAACTACTCTTTCAGAAATCTACGAGTCTTTCTCCATCATTAAGTAAGGGACACACTCAGGTCAACTAGTATTCGGACCCTTAAGATTATCCTTAACATACACCCAGCACGAAGACTGCATTTCAAGCAGAGCTGGATTCAACTTGGAACAAGAATTCCACACAAAACAATCTTTGAATTTGTACAGGAAATCGTACCTGGACATCAAAAGAGACACAGTCACCTCCTTTATATCATACTAAAAATCAACTTCAAAGCGAAAATTGGATCTAGGCCAAAATGGGAGTCACACTCTATGCTTTAACCATTGATACATCTTATTCTTTGTACAGATGCAATTTGGAGGAAAACAAAGCAGAATATATGTTCCTCGAGGGTCCTCATGTGGAAATAGGTATTCACGTCGTAATCTATGTCACGATTTTCCAGGCGGAGATTAAGATCATCATGGAAGCAGGAAGGTATTTTTTCAACTTAGGTACTGGGGACAAGAATATTGCCATCTGGTCGGACATCCAAGTGGCTATCAAAGCTCATTACAACCTCTAAACTGGTACTGGACTGTAAAGCAACCTTGAATTTTCTTGCTCGATGTAATAAGGTACTCCTACTATGATTACCTACTAAGTCACAACAATATAAGTGGAAATGAAAGGCGGACGAGCTCGCTAGTCTTGGATCCCCTCTTCACAATCAGGATTTCAACAAAACAACTCATTTCTCAGGGCTCAGATAGGATGAATATAGGATAGGAATTGTTAACAACGCTGTATGCAGAGGACGTGGAGAGGATAGCGAAATGGTGACTCAATTTCTCTATCATTGCAAGGTCCTCTCCGGTAGACGCTACAGATTCCATGACTCACACCTCCTAGATGAACTGCGTGAAACAGGTAAGGATGGGTAGGGGTCAATCCTAAACTTTATTACAGCGCCTGGCTGGAATTTATGAACAGGGTGAACAATGAGCCTTATATAGTTATAGAGATTTCTCATGGTTCTCAATCTCTTTATACATTCAGCCATCCAATCCAAATAATAATCTGATGAAGGTGGAATGTAGATGGCATGTACATAAATATATACAAGAACAAGAAACGATGTCTAGATGGATTAAAAATTGATATCTGTCCAACTATTGACTTACTATCTGGTAATGAAATTTCATTACTATTGATATTTGATTTGACTGCTATTAGAACGGCACCACTTCTGTTATAATCTGATGAGATTGGGCAACTATTCATTCTGCATATAATATAATGTTCCAGACATAACTTTCAAGAAGGAAATTCCATCATGAAATCAGATAAAAGATGTACAAGTAGCGATAATTCGTTGAAAGGAATTTTTAGAAAAGAAAAAAATTATTTTTCTTAGACGCAGATCAAAGTGCATAAAATATGAACAGAGAGCATTTCTGAAAATATTTAATCGTCGAAATTGATTCCATAGATCACTTTTGATTACAGTTCGGATAATGGGCCTCGCGTGCATGAAATTTTTCCTTTCGAAATGATTCGATTCGTATTCATCATACATCACCAAATGGCCACCACAACTGACATCAGTTATTAACCTTTAGTGTTTACACAGATGATTATATTCACAATTCATTACGACATGTATGATGGCCACGTCTGTAATTTATCGACTATTATCTTTCACCATTTTACTCGTGTTTCTAAACACTTTTTAGATAAATGTCAATTTCCGGATGCTGAGCATCATCCCTTGAAGAAAGACGGGAAAATATGTGAAAATATTTATGTAAAATCGACTGGACTTTTTCTTCTTGGCCGTTAGTAATTTTAATCTTAGGCGTTAGGTTACTATGTATGTGACAAGTATTCTTTTTATTGCGGTGGATTTGAAGGATTTTGTAAATTTTAAAATATTTAGATTTTCGATCAGTATGAATATATTAAAAAACCTATGAATATACAGGGTGATTCAGATAAAGATACCTTCCGGTATACCAAGCGATTATTTGCGGTAATCTGATCAAAAAATTGTTCCACATACCCCCCCCCCTCCCCTCCCCACCTAGAAATTTAGAATCTTTAAATTATTCTCAAATATTTAAAAAAATTTGATTTTTTTACACACAAATTTTATAAATAGAAGACCCTACGTACCAACCTGTGATTATTGCTTGTATGCAATTTTATGATCTGGCTTGAATGTGCCAATAAACCTCCAGTGCTAAAACTGATTCAGGTATTGGCATGCGTTTTTGTTTCCAGTGATAGAGGGTAGTAGGGGCATTAATTAGAAGCAATAAATTTGGGTTACATGGAAGAAAGTTTTTGAAATAAATGACGGTATTTATGAAATTATTGTGTAAAAAAATCAAAATTTTGGAAATATTTGAGAATAATTTAAAGATGCTTAATTAAAAAATACGGAGTAATACACTTTTCGACAGCTACTATTCTTGGCTATTTAATAAGCCAACAATAACCAAAATCTATAGGGTAGTTCAAAAGTTATATTCATTTATTCACATCAGGGTTCACGAATATTGGCGAAATCTTCAACTGGCCACAACTCCCAAAGTAACGTTTCTAAGGGGGGGGGGGGGGGGGGGGGCGTATGTGCAACAATTTTTTGATCATCTTACCTCAAGGAATCGCGTGATATACCCGGAAGGTATCTTGATCTGAATCATCCTGTATGTACATTTCGAAAGGTACTTTTAGGGGAGGTGAAGGTAACGTGGGTAATTTTATTTCTGTACGGATTTTCAATAACAAGATATAGGGTGTTTCCATCTAGGTGGTCCATAGGGCAGGAGGTGATAGCACTCACCTATAAACAAAACATTGTATGATATTCCCCCCCCCCCCCCCGACGTATCAACCGTTTAGGAGTTACAGGGTGATTAAGGAAAAATTCTAGTTTTTCACAAAACACCCTATGCCTTAAAAAGTAAAGGAAAGGCCAAGAAGTTCTGCATGCAATGAGCTCTTGAAAGTGACCATACATCCTGTCCTTTTTAAGATACCAGGGTATTTTGTGATAAACTAAAATTTTTTTAATCACTCTGTTACTCCGAAACGGTTGGTATTCCCCCCCCCCCCCTACTGCAATACAGTTTTAGTTTGTCTAGATGAGGCCTATCACCTCCTGCTATACGGACCGCATAGGCGGAAAAATGTACCATTTTCTGTTCTTCCACGGGCTTACAATCTGCGAAGGTTCAAGAGTGGCAGATATCGGCACCTTCCGCCTATCTTCTTATGTCCATTAATTCCCTATCTCCTTCCTGCCATGCTGTGTTTTGCATAAAGTATCCCTGAGCTTGGCTTAACAATACAAAAAAAAAAAAAAACAAAAAACACCCTGTCTGTTTTACAATGCATGCATCAAATTGTAACAAAAAATTACCTATCAAAGCTGGCAAAGTTACGACACAGAGTAGAAAGTAGTCATCGACTATATAGTTCAACTTCAACAAACTTTGCCATTAGGTTCTAGATAACCAGGAGGGTGATTCTGATCTTTTGTCGTACTTTAATGTCAGCATATACGCCTAAATTAAATGAACTTTTCTACTGCTTTTTGTGAGTTTTTATTCAGTTCAGCAAGTCTTGCATTACGCAGAATGACATTTCACTTTACAAATTCAAAATATTATCTGGAATTTAAGCACTTTTATTGCTCTAATTAGACGTAGAATATCCATTTACCACAATATAAAATTTTTGTTACAACATCAGAAGCAATTGACTAATTTGTCATACTTTTAGGCGTGTATTCTGATGTTTATTCATTGCAAATTCATTTTAGTTTTATTTTGTGGTTGATGAAAAGGATAAATCAAAATGAATATGGTGAATATAATAGTACGACAAATTTGACGTGAAATGGCAAAATATGTGACAAAAATATATGCCTAAGCTACGACAAAAGATCAGAATCACCGCCCCCCCCCCCCCCCTCCTGATCTTATGTTTTCACTATAGAACTGTATGAGTGGACGCTGATGTCGAAGTTGGAATAGTTAGCACTATTTTTCCGGTTTAGTGTGAAGAAAAGTTGTCACGAAATGTCAAAACTTGAAACAGAAAAATATCGGAGTACCCTAGAGTCTCGAATGAATGGATTGCTTATCTTGTCACAAACCCATATAGTTTAGACGAATTTAAGCAACACACATTTTCTTTTTGTCCTGCTCCCCTGATGGCTCCTTCTTGGCTGGCAACTTAAACTAATTAAAGCCCGTCGGTCACCGTGACTGCTGCCGATTTTTTGGCTATGAAGGCAGAAATCGTTCTTGGGTACAGATCTAGGAAGGTACTGGAAGAGAGAAGTGCGTAGTAGCAGTGGAAGCATGAACAATTAATATCCCTACAACTTGCAGAATTGACAGTGACCATACCCGGGGAAGGGTTAATATTGCAAAGTTATTTTAATCTAAAAATACATACTTTTTCATTCACTCCTAACCAGTTGAAATGGCATACTATATCACTCCTAAAAAGAACTTTTAGTCTTTCCGGTCATCCGCACGCAAAAATGGGCAGCGGTCATGGTGACCGCACTCGGCCTGTTACGTAATTTTTTTTTTTTTTTTGTTATAACAATTTAGAAAATACGAAATAGTGAGTAAATGTCTATTTCAATTTGAACAGTGGCTATTGTATGACGATATTAATGCTAGTGCAAGTGATTCACACAAGAGGGGTTCCTATCTTCAGATGAGAAGGACTACAATATTATTGAAGATATGAACACATCAGAGAGTGAATCTTGCATTTGGAGAATCGAGGCCAAGAGGTAGAAACTATTTTCGTAAGAATAAATTTCGTTGGTCTTCCGTTCCACCTGTGGTTAGAAGTAGAAGGAGAGAACACAATGTAGTGACTGAACGATTCTCAGAAACACTAACATGACAGAGTCTTTATCTGAACATATTTGGAGCTATTTCGTTACGCATACCAATAGCCATCTAGCAAAAATGCGAGAAAATTGTGCAGACAAAAGCTATGTTTACGATCTATTTTATTATTAGTTTTCACCATTACTCAACAATTGATAATAGTACCAAAAAACACGAAGTGAGAAGTGATAATGTTTTATAACGAAAACAAGTTCGGGGTGGATTTATTAGATCATATTGTAGATGGCCGATAATTATATTTAATATTATCCTTAACATTGCTGGACTTGATTTCTTGAGAAATGTCGCGGAAATTTTCGTGAAACCGCAATTACTAAGGCAAGTAAACAATCATAACATTGCACATGAATTGCGTTTGGCCATAACAGAAACAGTATCAGAAGTAGAAGAAAATCGGGTAACCCCTTCTTGGTGCTGCCATATAAAAATTTAGGGTTTTTAAATATCCTGTGAAAAAGGTCAGTCTTATACATTTTTATTGTACTAAAAACTTCTTCAGAATACGAAGTCTTATAAAATTGGTTATAATCAGTTTTTCTGTCCGACGAACCGTTCTAGAAATATATGCGAAAAACCTCTTCAAATATCAAATTTGCATATATCGGTGATCATACGAAATTTTATACGGGCATTCATCTAGGGTATCATAAGATTTGGTCTTATACCTACCAATTGTAGCTTTTTTTTTTTTTGTTTTAATCAAAAACTGACCACATTATAGTCTTGGCTAATTTTGTTTTATGAGTCACATTGCCAAATGGCGGAGAAGCCACCGTAATGAATGTGAAAAAAAATGTTAAGGTCGTTTGAATCAATGACAATATTTACACAGGTTAGACGTTAGACCATAGTTTCTTTAGTGTTAGAGTGGGGCTCAGTATTCTACTATAATACGTTTTTGTTTTAATTCTCATATCCTCATTCCCTATATTAGTTGCCTACTACGAATTTCAAAAGTTGTAAGCAGATCATTGCTCTTTTGACAATCATGATTTCAATTTCGAGGTAGTGGGTAGGTACCATAGACATCCGCCTCCAAGCATTGAGGATCGAATTTATCATGTAGGTACTTAAGTACCTACTTAACCAGTACAATATTTGTAATTGTAGTTATATATATTGAATTATAACTTTTCATAAATTCCCAACCAAAGGTGGATGCCTCTTCTAAAACACAGTCGACATTTATTCTATTTATAACAACCTATCAACCTAATTACTGCGACTGAAAAGTGAAATGAACCTCGACAGATACAAAGAAAGATGAAGTCATGATCGATCAATTTCATAGTTTGACTGAAATTAAAGTCTGTTTCTCAATTATGTATACCTACTTCAGTAGGTAAGCGAAATAAGTTTACAAAAATTAATGAGCTAAAAATAAATTTACACAACTCACAAAAATATCTCAGTCCTTCAAACTTCAATGAGCACCGTTTTCTATATGCCAATCAAATTGTGTAAACAAATCCGCAAAAGTAAAATATAAAAACAAATAAAAAACGAAGAAAAACAATTCTTAAAAATTTCATTTATAAACATAGAACAGCGCGAAATATACAAGAATTTTCCCTTTGAATTCCTGTACAGGAACACATATGGTGAGAATATTCAAAGATTTATAACAACAACAAAAATTCATTTTCAATATCTATTCCTAGATCCCAGGGAAATAGGTACTACAGAAAAGTGAATCTAACACATATCCCCATTACGCGCTAAAAATAGCTTGACGTCGTCATCAAATTCTCTCGGGCAAAAAGTTTTGGGTTTTCTGTTGTCGTTTTTTCTAAAACAAAACAACCCCCATAAACACAAAACATAATATATTCTCGGTGGTGAATGCAAGGCAGGAGGTAGTGTACAATGTAGAGAGAAGAAGAATTATCTTCAAAAACGTTCGTTCAACATCTGTCTTTAAATGGTACAAAACAGAAACATACAAACACACATACACATATCGCCAGGAAGAAACATGAACCAAGAAATATAGGAACGAAAAAAAAAATGAAAATAAAATAAAAACAAAAACTCCAAAAACGGACGATCAGTCCAAGAAGAGGAAACGATCTTGTGATCTTTTCGTTCCCTACCAGAGCTCGCGCATGGATATTATCCCAGATCCAGACTTATACCGAGTATAAGGAGGTTTTGAATAACTCTCGAAAATTCTAAGAAAATTCTCTAAAGATGCCTTTAGGCTTTCGGATCTTGAACATAAAGGAAGGGTCCACTTGTCGTAATAAAAGAAGATTCTGAAAGAGCCATGCGCAGCTATATAAAAGTGGAGAGTAAAAGGAAGACAAAAAAAAAACAGCAACAACAGACAAGAAGGTAAGATAAAGGTAAAGTGTGGAAGTGGGGTATCCTACCTTGTGTAAGAGGTTATTGAAGACCTTTCTATCCATTTATCTTTTATGTTATATATGTGTGTGTGTATATGTAATTTGCCGCCAAGTGTTTAGCTCAAGGGCTCTAGAACTTGAGTGCAGATATATCTACTTGTGGGACGACGATCATGCAGTCGAGGTCTATTATAGATTTCATGCTTCCTTCAAGGTGGAATCTTTTCTAGCTCTTCTAATATGATCGAGAAGCAAATAAGTTTGATTAGATCGCACAACAAAATGCGATCGTGTTCACTTTGGTGGTCTGCTACTTACCTGTACATATGTCATAATCTTGTAGATATATATATATACCTACGATTTTGATCATGACGAATCTTTTCTTTTAATTTGATATTTATTTTGGGGGAGATTCATTACAAAATAAATTGAGGGAATTAAACGGAAAAGAAACACCACCGTTGACTCCTTTAAATTTAAGATTAATTGTGTTAGTTGCTTACTGGGAGGTTAGTAATGATATCATCTTGATTCTGTTTATTAATGATCAACTGAATCCTTATCCCTTTATAAGAAGATCGAATTCAAGTAGTAGCGTATGTGAAGTATTATTGAACAAAGTTTCTCAATTGGGCATCAAATGCAGACTGGGATCTGCATAATTTGCAAAAAAAAATATAGGTAAAACCTCTCCACATCAATGGAATATTGTTATAATGGAGTGCACTAGAGAGAATAACTCATCTATGTAGATATGCAGGTACAGGCTTATCCCCTATGGATAGCACCTAACCACTTCTGTGTTGTCACAGGAGTAAGAGTTTGAAAAATCAAGGTTAATTGCGGAGAAACATCAGCTTATCTTCTATGGATATCTATTCCCAATCCGAATATAGCTATAGGACTTATCCCCGATAGATAGCGCCTATAATCCGTTTTACTGAAAAGGTCGACGGTAACCGCCGCTTGAAGTTAGGATATCAAAGAGGGGTCCTGATTTGATCTTCCAGCGGGGTTCCGCCGCTTGTTGTAAGAAGGTCAAGGGGTGCTCCTTATTTAACTATCCAAGGAGTTACGCCTCTTAATGTAAGGAGGTCTAGGTGAGTTACTGAGTTGACCTTCCAAAAAATTACGCTCTTGAAGTAAGGAGGTCAAGGGGTGCTCCACTTTTGATCTTATAATGAGTTCCACCTCTTGAAGTAAAGAGACCAAGGAGTAGTTCCATTTTGATGTTCCAGAAGGTTCGACCAACTCATCTAGGCGCTAGACGTTACTGGTAAGAAAGATTATAAAAATATGGTAGTTTTTATTACAACATGAAATTGCATAAAAACTAGTTTTTACACCGGTTTCTTCCTTAGATGTGTGTGCACTGCAGTGTACAATTTTAGAATGACATAAGGTAGAAACACACCTAAGCAAACCTCAGGCTTGGTCTCTCTCAGGCTTCCTCGCTGTTCGCTGCAAGGCTTGACTCAGAGAATTGAAAACAAAATGACACCATCGGGCTCAGTGTTGTTATTGTAATTTTGACAGTAGTATTTGCGACAATTCCTTTACATTCTGGGCAGAAATAACTTAAGATCGATTTTCAAAAATATTGATTATAAATTTCCAGTGATTCTTATTTGCCAAATATCTCGTTTGACAGCACGCAATTAAAAACCAAAGAAATCTGTTGACAGAAGTAGAGAGAAAAATTTCCCACATTGAGCAAAACGTGCCTTGCGGCTAGGTCTTGACGCTAGCTGTTAGGCTTGGTTTTGTATTGTCTGATTCAAAAGTCCGTGTTGGAAATTTTGACATTGCCTCGAGGCTTGGATGTGCTTCTGCCTTTAGAAACGTACATAATTTAGATATCTCATATTTTATCCCTACTGATTAACACTAAACAAAAATGCATTCATGCCGCACAAAGTAGAAATGTGGGTACTATGAAAATTTGGAAGCTTCCGTATTACTTAGGTCAATACAGCGGCCAAAATAGGTAACATACAGATTAATCCCAAATTATATATAGACAGAAACGGGACGATAATCTTATGGAAACTGATCTGGATCCAGTGGCGGATCTAGCATTGAAATTAGGAGGGGGAGGGGGGCGGTTATCTTACAAATTAAATTAAGAAAACAAACAAGTAAAAAAGCTAGAATTGCTCCAAGAGCAATTCTTATGATACCCTAGGTGAATGCCCATATAAATTTCGTATGATCACTGATCTATGCAAGTTTGATTTTTGAAGTGGTTTTTCGCATATATTTCTAGAATGGTTCATCAGACAAAAAAAACTGATTATAACTAATTTTATAGGATTTCATATTCTAAATAAGTTTTCAGTACTATAAAAATGTCTAGAACTGATCGTTTTCACAGGATATGTAAAAAACCTAAATTTTTGCATGGCAACATCAACAAGAGGTTGCCCGATTTATTCATTTTTGAAATTTTATTTGTTATTACTACGAAAACACCATGTACAGAATTTCAGCTCTCTATGTCGACGCGTTCTCAGGCAGTATACAAATATATAGTGGTAACCGAAATTTTTGTATGGCAACCCCATAAAGGAGTTGCCCGAAATTGTCTCATTTTCGAACTTAGTCTTACTTTTTTTGTTTAAAGTCCGTGTACAAGATTTCAGCTTTCTAAGTAAACGCGTTCTCGAGTTATCGTGCGCACGGACAGATGTTTGATGTTTTCGCATTATTCAGTTTTTTTGTATTTTTTTTTAGTTGAGTGGTATAGTTAAGTACTAAATAATGTTTCCACTTGAGAGAGTCACTTTAGCCCTCCAAGAAAGTGGTCCAATTCCATGATATACAGGACATAATGGGGATTGTACGAAAATACCTTGTCTCAATTATTTCAATTTGGCTGACCATCAACACAGTCGTCGCCTTTGATAAGATGACCCTTGGGGTAGAACTAAAAACGAATAAGCTCTTAGGACCTAACAAGACAACCCTGAGAACTATGGTGTCTATTCTCACTGGGCACTCTTTTCTCAGGGGTCACCTTTACAGGATGAGACTTGTTGATGATCCTATATGCAGGGGTTGCGGAGAGGATTCCGAAACAATGACTCACTTTCTTTGTCACTGTCCGGCACTCTCAGGGGAGCAATACAAAAACCTTGGCTCACACCTCCTGGACGAGCTTAGGGGCCAATACTTATCTTTGTGAGAGAGTCCGGTTGCGACCTATGAGCATTGCTCATGGGTCCGGAGGGTGAACAATGGGCCCTGTTTTGTCCTACATTCGGGGGACCTCTTGGGGTCTCACCTTCTTTTTCTTCATTTTTTTTTGCAATTTTTCTTAATCCTATCCAGCTTCAATAAATGTCAGAATGTAGGCAACTATCTTTTGAGAATGAGCTCCTTAAGCCATTTTTGCTGGATATGCTTCAGAAAAAGTGCAAAAAATGCAGAAAGAGTTACATTTTGGGTACATAGTGTGATAGATTATTTTAATAAGAAGCTTGCGGGCTTCTTTAATCCAATAAGAAAAATTGAAGTTGATGACCTGCTTTTTGATAAAAATGGTAGTTAAATAAAGAAAACAAAAACGAGCTAAAATTACGAATTTTAAACTTTCTTGATCCATAACCTACAAAATGGAGAAAATAATCGGAAAAATGTATAGAATATTAAAAACGTCCAACGATTATCAATCTGGCAAATTTTAAATCGTCATCATAGATATAATGTTCATAAGGGTGATCTATCTATATTTTTAAGTCCAGTTATCTCAGAAACTGTTAGGATTTTCCTTCTTTCACCCATACAACTTTTTGCTTGTGTGAACATAACCTATCTATTGCCTTTCCTTTCAGGTGCAAAATCACATACGGGACAACCTGTATAAGTTATAGTAACACAATTGTCGTAATATTTTATAGTCGCATTGTCGACACTGAACCGTAACTACAACCATATTTTTACTATACAAAATCACGTAGTAGATACCAAAATTTTTTAAATTGGTTTTACTGGAAATACTTTGTCTTTTGAATCTCACAAGGCTAAAATTTTCCCATAGTATGCAAACATAATTTTTTTATTTTGGTACCAAAAATGAGCAGGGATGAAAGTCAGGGGAGTTGGTTAATTAGCGCCATAAATCAGATTATACAGGGTGATTCAGATCAAGATACCTTCCGGTATACCACGCGATTCCTTGAGGCAACCTGATCAAAAACTTGTTCCACATAGCCCCCCTAGAAACCTTCCTTTAGGAGTTGTGGCCAGTTGAAAATTTCGCCAATATTCGTTAGAATAAATGAGTATAACTTTTGAACCACACTATAGATTTTGGTTATTATTGCCTTATTAAATAGCCAAGAATAGTAGCTGTCGAAAATTGTATTCCTCTGTATTTTTTAATTAAGTATCTTGAAATTATTCTCAAATATTTCTAAAACTTAGATTTTTTTACACACAAAATTTTTGAAATAAAAATTAATGTTTTGGAAATACAATGAAACCTCTTTTATAGGGAATCCTCGGGACCGAGCCCTTTCCGGATAAATGAATTTTCCGGTTAATAGATACCTTCGATTATCCAGAATATTCTATCAGAACTTTATTTTGTCCGGATTAAAGGGGTAAAATAAAAATCTTCTCAATTTCATTTCAATTACTTTTTAATTATCTTAAGCGAATAGTATTATGTGGTATGTATGAAATTAAAACAAAAATAACCATTTCCATTATATTATAAACCCTATGTATACATATCAAAAAATGATACATATTTTAATTGAAAAGATAAGAAAAGTGCAATAAGGAAAACTAAAACAATATATTTTTGTGTTCACTTCTGAAAGTATTTATCCAAAGTTGTTTGTTTTTGCAATTTTGGTTTCTCATTCATTAATTTGTCTTGAATTCGATAGAGGGTCATAATTTCTTGCTGGGTTATAAAAGCTTTCGCTTCTGAAAATGTGATTAATTTTCCACAAGTGTCAATGGCTTCCGTTATTGTCATACTGTTTGCAACAATTTCTACGTCATCAGTTTCACTTGCACTTTCTTCGTCGTCATTCGGTTCAATCAAACACATAGTAATAATTTCGTCGTCTGTAAGGGCAGCGTGCACTCCTACATTAGTATCACAATTAATCCATTCGTTGAGACTTTCTTGGCTTATTTCTACGTTCAACCCGGGCATATCAATACAAGTCCTTATCTGTTCTAACATATCTTGCTCTTCCAAGACTAATTGGTCATTATCTTCCCTAGATTCATTTTCAGGAGGCCAAATATTGTTCCAGGTATTTTTCAAGACAGTAGATTGTACTTTATCCCAGGCACGATACATACACCAAATGGAATCTTTGATGTTAAATTCCTTTTGAAATTGTCCAATAGTTTTGTCATCCATATTTATAAAATTTCGCATTAATTCTTTCCTGTAGTGTCATTTAAAACTCCTTATAATACCCTGGTCCAATGGTTGAATTAGTGATGTACAATTGGGCGGTAAATATTCAACAATCACATTTTTCTTTCTGAAGTTTAAAACATCTGGATGGGCAGGACAAATATCAAGCAATAAAACAATTTTACTGCTTTCAGGAAGGCCAATATTTCTTAAGTGTTCCCTTGTTTCTGGCACAAAATTGTTATTGAACCAATCTAAAGTGATTGATTGTGTAATCCACGCACGCTTATTCGCTTTATATAAAACAGGAAGTTCTTTAACGTGTTTTAGGGCACGTGGATGAGCGCTTTTCCCAATAACAAGTAGCTTGCACTTATGGGATCCGGCTGCGTTTGAACAAGCAAGGACTGTTATTCTCTCCTTAGAGACTTTGGATCCATCAACAGAAACTTCATTGCTACAGACCAAAGTGCTACGAGGTAAAGCTCTCCAAAACAGTCCTGTCTCATCTGCATTGTAGACCTGCTCTGCTGTTAAGTTTTCCTTTATAACCAGCTCGTCGAGATCATCAACAAATAAAGTGGCAGCTTCGTAATCCGCAGACATCTTTTCACTTAAATACATACGTAACATAAACTATAAGTAGATATGTATCGTCAATGCAATAAAATTTAAATCACTCTTTTTACCTGATGCTACTAGTCCATGCATTCCATGTCTGTTTTTAAACTTGTGTAACCAGCCTTGAGAATATTGACATTTTGATTGAAGATTCATTTTCTTATGAAAATCTTTAGCCTTTTCTATTAAAATATTTCCGGATATCGGAACACCCTCACTTCGCCGTTGACGGAACCACTCAAATAGTGCTGCATCTCGTAACGTTTTCCGTTTTTGCATTTCTTTCGTAGAAACACTTTCTGAGAAAAACTTTAAAATTCTATCTTTATTTTTGCGAATATCATAAATAGTAGATAATCCGACAGTATATTTTTTAGCAAGGCTGCTTATGTCTACATTTTTTTCAATACTTTTAATAATTTCAATTTTATCTTTAATAGATAAAACTTTTCGAACCCGTTTATTTGAACCTGAATTCATATTTAAGCAGATATCGTGCACACTAAACTCACAAGCGACAAGTTTCCTTAAAAGCTTTTAACATTGAAGTATGTAGGTAGGTACATAACTGAAAATAACACCACCTAAGAAACTAGTGTAAATAATATTCCAACACAAAAACCGTCAGTTCTTCCAAGAAATCCCGAACCAAATTTTAGCTGGCAGGGCAGTAGAAAGAATGTATATAATATTCCAGAACAAAAACCGTCAGTTTTTCCAAGAAATCCCGAACCAAATCTTAGCTGGCAGGGTAGTACAAAGAATAAATTTTGTCTTGTAGCAGAAAATTATTTTCCGGATATTAGAGGTCTTTCTGGATAAAACAATAAAACCAAAAATTTAACGCAAGGGGAAATTTTTCCGGAGTTTAGAGGTTTCCGGATGTTAGAGTTCCGGATAAAAGAGGTTTCACTGTATTTGAGAATAATTTCAAGATACTTAATTAAAAAATACAGAGGAATACACTTTCTCGACAGCTACTATTCTTGGCTATTTAATAAGCCAAAAATAACCAAAATCTATAGTGTGGTTCAAAAGTTATACTCATTTATTCTCACGAATATTGGCGAAATTTTCAACTGGCCACAACTCCTAAAGGAAGGTTTATAGGAGGGGGGGGGGGGGAGGGGGGGGGCGGAATGGGTTTGCCTCAAGGAATCGCATGGTATACCGGCAGATATCTTGATCTGAATCACCCTGTATATAAAAATTATAAAGTAATTTATGCTGGTCATAAAATCCATTTTTAGTCATATTCCAAGCTCAGTTGTTAAAAAAATAAATACACAAAAATAGGTGATTAAGGAAAGCAAGGGTTAACTAGAGACTCGTATAGGAACGGAATCTTTATAATATATGCTTATCGCAATGTTTTTTTTTTTTAATTGAACAATATAAAAATAAATGATTCACATCACAATCCCGCCACCTACGATATTGAAATACTCCATAAGAAGAGATGGGATATGACATCATATTCCATACCAATTCCGGGTGACATAAATCCAACTAGAGTGTTAGTCATAATAACACACAATTTTCCATCGAAACTGTTCAAGATTTTTTTTTCATAAAGTCAACGTTATCATTAATTCATTTCGATTTGAACTGCATGTCTTCAATAAAGGTTTCTTTTATGAGTTTTCCTAATTTTTTTTTTAACTAAACTTAACAAAACAATGCGCGAGTATAATATACCTACCCAAAGGTCTGGTGATTTGTGATTCTACTGTGAAATATATGAGGTTAAGGTGGTATGGTATGACCAGAGCAGCAGACCATTGGCAATTACTATTGCAATTTCCTTGGTATCTATACAGTTTCCCTGGGAAACTAATAAACAATTCTCACATGCCGCAAGCTAAGAATCGTATCGATATTACTAACTATAACCAATCCACCAAGCAACCGAAGGTTTCGCAACATAACTTGAAAATCGCATAAATAAAAAGGAACAGAACCACATTTCAGACCGCTGCTGAACTGTGCTGTTCTGTGAAAAGAAACCTCAAGAATCGTTGAACTTCTCTTGTATAGAGGAGCCAGCATATTGCACGTTAACTTCTTGGATATACAATACATAAATATGTATGTACATATGTACATAGGTACAACAAGACACAGCTCTACATAGATACAATTTTATTATAGAATCAGCTATGGCTGGAGCCATATTTCGTGTCTGCGGTATAATGGAAAAAAAAAAATATATAAATAAATAAATAAATAAACCTACAGAAAAACAAATCTTGGATTTTTCACCTTTGAGTTCGCGTAACTCTTTCAATCAACGTTGCATATCTACTGACCACATGACGTACGAATTGTACATACAGACATAATATGTATGACCAGCTATTGCGCGCGCACCTTACAACACAATTTCCGGGGAACCTCAAATCAAACATGCTGTTATAGGTATATACATATATGATGTATAGTTGTACATAGATACTGTCATTGACAAGCCAAGCAAAGTAAAGCCAAGCTAAATAAATTTGCTGGCCATAACCTAGATAACAAAAGTTCTTGAAAATTACACGACGATACGCGCCGGCAAAAAAAAAATAAATAAAAAATTAAATAAAAAAATTTCCACATGCCGAGAACTTAATAATATTCTCTAGCGGCCATCAGAGAAATGGATATGGATTCACGCCGATAAGTATACTGCGCGCTGCGCGCGAAAATCCACACGATTTTATTAAGAACATGGAAAAACAGAAAATGTTTACTATATGGGTACCGGCCGCCTCCGCTGCCCGCCTCACCATAAATTCTTCATTCCAGAATCGAATCAAAAATGCAAAGGGGCATAACCCCAAGTCTCGTTCCTTTCCATTCTATTATTTCTCTCGTGATTATTTTCAGAATTATATTTACCCGAGCCAGGGGACATACCATTACCATTACCATTACCACCATCCTCCTCCTATAGCAAATCGCATCCCACTGCAGAGGAATTGTGAACGATTTGGGGCTCGGTGCGTAAGTGAGTGGAGTTTATGTTGCGCACTAAGGAATGCGCAATATAGTAAAGCTAAAATGTATACGCGATAAGACGCGGAAAATTCAATATGTATAAATTTTCAAATATTTATTTATAAATTTATCTGTTCTTGTGGTGGTTGATGCTCGAATCTTAAAAGGAATAACGGGACTGACGTGGATACAACATGAATATAGAATGACTTTGTGTGATTGGATATTGAAATTTTTCTTCAAGATTGCATTTTTATAGTACTGATTTGAGAAAATAACTAGAAAATTTTTGAGATTTTTTGTGTGATGTTGTTGTTGAAATATTTGAAATTTTTAAGTCGTGCCAAATATTTCTTGATGGTGGAGGGAGGGTACCTATAAGGTAAACATTGATTGGATACATTTTCACATGGAAGTATCTTAGTGCTGGAATTCTTACTGATTGTAGTAGACGAAATTGTTAGGGTTCGATATTCCATATCATAGTAGCAACTGGTAACTAATTTCTGTAGTTGAGCTAAGTAATCAAGACTCTACTCCTTCTAGAGGGTGTTGAGTTGATGATTTTCGACCTATTCTCGTAAAAATACTAAACGCAAATTTGAATTCGAAAAAAACGTTCTTCTATTCTAAAAGAAACCTAAATCTGGACGTTAGTTAATTATCTTTAACAGCGCATTAGCTGATGTTTAATTTTAGAGAAAATTATTAAAGCTTACCTACGTATCAATTAGATTGTGAAATTTGACAACAGTGGAATGCTAAGCGCGTGCCAACTAATGAAGTAGAAGCAGAAACTAAGAACAAGTTCGCATGGTGGCCTAAAACTAATCAAAACTAAATCGAGGTTCTGTTTAAAAAAAACGCAGCGGTTTGCCTGTCTACAAATAACTGGTGCCATGAGAACCTGTTCTTACAGCAGCCATGGAAGAATTATTAAATCTTCCATCCCTTTATTTGCAGATGAAAAAGAAAGCGTTCTGCTGTGCTCTCAGATTACAAAAGGAGAAACAATTAAAGCCCGGTGATCTGATTGATCATTTACGTATCTTGAAACAGATGTGGCAGAAAGTTTCTATGGTTTTACGTGAGCACCTGCCAAGTATGGCTTAATCCCACGGCACGCTTATCATGCTCGGATTGATAAACGACAATCAACGTCCTCATGAAACACGAGTTCCAGTATGCCAATAGAGCATGACATGACATCAACTTACTGGTAGAAGCGAGATCTATCCGCCCAATCTCTGCCGATCTCGGGTCACGGCACCCTACCTTCCACAGCCACTACGATGCTCCCATAAAGGGGCCATCCCAAGTTGAGGTGGATAAAACCTTGTTATTCAATGTCGGGCCGCCCATTCGCTATGACTTTCGTAAAGCATGATCAACGGACCATGAATACTCCCAGTTTCATATCTGCATGCAAGATATACTTTTCTAAACGGTACTGGTAACTCCGTTCGGGCCTAGATCTTATTTGCGACGTCTAAAAGAATTGTACTTGGCCTATACAGGTAATACAACCCTTATGGGCGCTGTCAGGAGGACCACGTGAAGGTTAAGATGTGCCCAATTCAGTCTGGAGAGGCTTCGAGATTCACCATTTGCATCTTATAGCTGACTATGCATACTAACCATATAAGTACTACTAACATACATACCTGATTTCCGTTTTTATCAACTTATTCATTCATCAATTAAGACATCCATTCGCCCCTGGGCAAGGCTATGTCTGTCTTTCTCCTCTCCTATGTCTGAGAGAGATTTTGTTATTCTGACTATTGTGAGTACATACTTTCTGGCACCATGACACTCTGCTAGCCACGCCTGCCGTACTACAGTACCCACTTAGCCAAAAAATATCAATTTCAATTTCACTAAGGTAACGTTACCTCGCCGTGAGAAGTACCAATTCGTGTCCATAGAACTCAGCTAACTATACCACACTACTGTACGTACTCTCTTGGGAGATGCCAAAGCGTTCTACAAATCACATCAAAATACATCAAAATACATCAAAACACCACAATAAACCAACAATTCAACAAATTTCTTCCATCAAGTTTTTCATGCTTTCCTCTTATACAGCTTTCACCTTGTTCAGCAATGCGCCTCACAGACTACTTCCCCCCCCCCCCAACAGATGTGGCAATTCAAAGTGTTACCTCAGAGCAATGAAGTGCCACAAAATGTCTCTCGTTCTGACAAAGAGTGTTTTCGCTCCTCTTTTGGCTAGACAGTCAGCAATTTCATTGTCTTTATGGCCCTCATGTCCCAGTACCCACATGTGGATAACTTTTTTTTCTCTTTAATAAAATTTTAAGGGTTTGTAGACAATTCCAGATTATCCTTGACTTGATAGTCTGAGAGGATATGAATAGTTGAGCCATTTCTGGCTTCATTAGTGAAGGTATTGGAGCATTATTCTATGGCTAATACCTCGGCCTAGAATACAGTAGGGAGATTCAAAGTGTTACCTCAGAACTATACACAAAAGTGCCAAACACAATTCCGATGTTTCGGTCCGATTCGATCCAACCCATTTCGATCTAACGGAATGCATGAGAACAAATTGTTCCGTTCGGTTTCAAACACTTGACTTTAAAATTTTGCCAGATTTTCTCTCTCCATGAAAACATTCATTTTTTGTCATATAATTCATGTCTTTTTTTATTTTCTCAACAAAAGCCTTTTCATGCATTTTTGAGTATAAACAATTCTTACAGATGATTTTTCTAGGTTATGTCATCCGTAAAAGTTGTGATTTGCTCAATTTCTCTGTTTTGATTCGATCCATTTCGGTGTAATGTGTCCAATTTCACGTATGCCTCATATAAGCAAATTTGACATTTGTGCAAATCGGATCGAAACGGTGGAATTGTGTTTCCCCCTTAACAGCCAGGCAGCCATTAATTCGCTGGATGCTGTGCTGGTTAAATCAAAATTGGTGAACTTATGCAAGACTGACCTTGAGAAATTAAATACATGGCGCAAGGTGACCCTATGCTGGGTACCTGGCTACAGGTATATTCCAAACAACGAGATGGCTGATGAGTTGGCTAAAAAGGGCTCTGAAATGGATAGCTCCGCAGCGAATGCTTATGTGAGGATTCCGATTGGAGCTTTAAAAGAGGCGATCATAAGGCAAGCCTTCTGTGGATCAACAGGGAAACCTGCAATATCACGGGGCAATTGTGGCCTGCATATAACAGGAAGAAGACAAGAGAACTGCTTAATGACAGTAGAACATACACCAGGAATCTAGTACGGGTTATTACGGGTCACTGGCTCATAGGATACCATGCTAGAAGACTGCGAATAGCGGCGAAGAATTTCTGCAGGAGCTGTAAGGATTCGGAGAAAATCAAGTCCGTCCAACATATACTCTGCGAGTGCCCTGGTATGATGAATAAAAGAGGTAGGCTTTTAAGTAGCTATTTCTTTTCAAGTCTGTAAGAGCTGGAAAGTAAAGATTTCAGCTGCATTCTGAGTTTCCTAAGGGAAGCAGAATGGATCTAGGGCTATTATAGAGATTATTCCATGAGTACGAGGGACACAAACGATGGATCCACTGCTGATCTAAGTGAAACAGGCTAGTACTTCTAGAGGCACCCCTCTTACTCAACCTAACCTACCCAACCTCAGAGCTACCCAAGATTGCAGGGATAACAAAGAAAAATCCCTTTATTGGGAAAGGCTACAAGGACTTCTTCAGGCAAAAAAGCAGAGCTCAAAATGATTTTAGAACTCTTTTCAGGCCATTGTCCATTGGGGTATCACCTATCATCAGGATACTCATGAAACCTCGGTCCAGCTGCTCTGCAACTGTGAGGTATTGGCCAGGCGAAGAATACTCCATCTAGAAGATGCTTTTTCTTCACAAAACTATGTTTGGAGTCTCAATCTCAGAATAGTATAAAACAGTTTAATGTTGCGTGACATGACAGTATTGGTATTTATTGAGAAGTTCTACAAACGTGTATATATTCTGGAAAATTCTGAAATAGAATGTATCGTAGGAACCCATGATATTAGCGGTGAATCCATGAACGACGAGGGCATACTATTCAAGAGAAATTTCTTGAACAGCTGATCGATAGAAAGAGATTACCCACGAGAATAGGACGTCATTTGAAAAAATAAAATAAAAAAATGATTTTAAAATTTGAAAGAAAGAATTGCATGTAGCTTTAAGGAAATTGACAATGTGTATGACAGGGGAAATGTTTACATTTTTCAATAGCCAAGCACGTTGTTTTTTACACACTGGTGAATAAGGGTGTACTGGTTCATTTTACACACTAAATGCGGCATAGATTAAACGAATTTCCATTTGCCATTGTATCTCTCAAATATGAGTAATGCTTGCTAAATTCATCCGGAAAGAGACTTGGCATTGGTGCCATGTTCTCCAACATTAAACAGCATAAGAAGGCAAGTATCTAAAAAAAACAAGACTACAGTAAATAAATGATATGTGAAATAATAAATAAGAAAATACACTATCGAAAAACGGATGATCCTGCAATAGTTGCGGCGTTAGAGACATACAAAGCTCTGGGGATGCTTTTGATTAATATGGCGAAAGTTTATCTTGAGGGTATTTTCACAAGACATCAAGAACTTTCTGTGAACACCTTCTCTAACCATTAGAGTAATCCTTAATGAGCTCAACATAATTTCTAGTTTAGTTGAACTATATGCCAGTAAATAGCTTTAAGCTGGACACTTTCGATTTCATCATTGAATATGTCAACAAGAAAATCAAGGGATATAACGGCAAACGTTGAATTTATTACAGCAAGTCGACACATTGAATCCACTGCTGATGTCCACACTTCTAAAAATTTAACAAGTCCACGAACAAGAGCACCGCAAGCACCTGATGCTATCAATGAAACAACTAGATTCTAGTTTTTCTTTTGGCGCATCATCTGACCAAATTTTCCCTGTAGACCGCTGGCATAATGCTCTAAAGTCCTTTCATGAAGACTCTTCTTTTTCTGTGTGAAATGAATGCTTAGTGCAATTTTATCTCAATTACCAAAATATAATTTACCCTTCAATTACTCATTAGTTTTTTCGTCAAGAATCTGATGTAAAAACTCTGGTCCAAATTAGATCAGTCCTCAAAAGTCAGCTGCCTGACTTCGAACTTGCATTGAAAAATCACAAATGGGCATAGATTAAACGAATTTCAGGTTATAATTAACACAAAACCTTCCGAAGAACAAACAACTTTCACAAAACAATTTCTCATTTCTAATGCACGCGACAAAATATTTTAATTGTGAAATGAGAACTGTCATCAATCAATTTCCCCTTGTTAGAAAAGTGGGGATTAACTATTAATTCATTTCATTCCTTATCATGGTTTTAATCCTGCTATCTTTGTCTCGCCAATTTATATAGAACACGGTAAAAATGTGCGACATAATTCAATAGGGTGGACCATAAATGAAATACGTTTTCACACATTCAATTAAAATTTCGTTAATTAGTTAGTTTTAGTTTTCAGTTTTTTTTTAAATAATATATAGACATGGAAAACTTCTTTTATATAACAGTATAATAATCCCACGACACGATAGATACATTCATTAATGTAAAGAAAAAATGCATTTTTATATAGGTTATTATTTGTGATCCACCCTGTATTTAAGCATTTTTGTAATGTTTATCTATCTCTTTTTCACTAATGGCAGATAATATTGCTTTCATTTTGTTAGACAGAAAGATTGTTAAATTTTCTGCTTTTGTCATTCTTATTAAAAGTAAGGATGATAATTTCAAGGTTAACAGCAGTTTTGCATTGCCTAGTAGGAAGAAATTTGTCTTGGTAGTATACCGTCGCCGTCCATGAAACTAGACTGCTCGAATATCCTAAAAAATTGGAATTAAATCCAATGACGTTCCATGCATCAAGTGTTGATTACATTAACATTTTTACAGATCTTCAAGGAGTAAAGCACAAAACATACTTAGTTCCCATCTAGACCTCGTTTCGTTGATTATAAAAAAAAACCCATCGACTTAGCAGACGAAGGATTTAAACATAGAAGGTTCTGGAAACCCCTAATTCATATGAACGGAAAAAATTATATGTGATTACTTTTACCTAACAAAGCTCAGTACTGAAACATACATGGCAAATGTAACAAGGAAATACCCTAGATGGAGCTATCTTCACTTTTTGTTATTTGCAGGTGAAAAATGCTGGAAATCACCTTAATTTTAACTTGTAGGTAGAAAGGTTGTAGAAATAGCGTGGTTTTAACTAGAGATAGACCGATAGGGTACTGAAATGCACTAAAAGATTATGCAGTAACATCTGGGAATTTTTCCAATTGCTTTTAGTACCGTGGTAGGGCATAGTTTATGTGATTATGAGGAGTACGACAAGATATTGGACTTGAATCGTATAGACTTAGACCATCTAGCTATCGCAAAGTGTTGTCGGTTTGGTCCACAATATTATAATGGGAGTTCCACCAAGTGAGCTTCTGACCGATTAAAACCCTTTAAATATGTTATCTCATTTGAGAAGGGATCTTTAAGCGGAGTCAATGTACCTCGCGCTTGTTTGCAAGAAGAAACAGTTTTATAGTTTCGCCCTTGTTAATGGTATTTTATGAAAAAAAAAAACTTTTTGATTAAGGGTGGTCTAGCGAATAATACGCTCTAAATGAAGACAGGAAAATATCATCTGCTCTTTCACCAAAGGGGGTCCAAAGGAATCTATCACGCAAAGATACTAAATTGTAAATGTCCCTTTATCTGGGGAAGGATGCACTCTTAAAAACCTCCAAAGCTGACCTAGATGATGGCATCAGTGGACATCAGTCCTCATTTTCGTTAAATTATTGTTCATTAATAATCAGCGTGATTATCGCCTTAACGTCGCATGATTTGGAGGACAGAGGATTATCAAGTTCAAAATAAAAACAGGAATAATGTGCAGTTATATCTACTCAGAGCCTCTTTCCCCCACACCTTCATAACCTAAGTCTAGCATAGTTTCTGTGAGTTGTAATCGCGCTCATGAAAACCTCTCCAGGAGCAGTCAGAGACTAGAGTTAGTGGTACACAGGTAGGTCAACCTTTAGAAAAGCCACTATTTTTTCGATTATCGCATATAAAAGGAGGCTCTGATCTTGTACTGACAATTTATTTCGGGTAAGAAATCTGGGTTGGGTTTGTTGAAAAAAAAAATAAACAAAACGTTAATGAATATCAATCAACACAACACACCAAAGGAAAGCGATGCAGGTAGCGTCATCTATGTTATATTTTTAAAGAAGAAAATGATGACTCATGACAAATTCATGTATGATGCAATTTAAGGCGATATACGACCAGTAAATAGCTTAGGGTACGGATGTAGGGCAAAATATTCTGCTGACTTATATCTAGAGCTGATATTATTCTATTAATCTTCTTCTTTATTTTGGTTACCGGACATGATCGGGGTAATGGAGGAGGTTTCTGTTTAGCTTGCAGCCTGGGAAGTGAATGGAAATAGTTTTTTTTTTTTTTATATATATGTGTTCGTCAATATTCCTCGACGGGTTCAGATTTCTTCGGTGATAGAACCGGAAACTGTAATCACGCCGACCTGATCATAGTAGACTGCAAATCATCTACTTACTTTTGAAAAATTTGGATACTCTTAAAATGCGTATAGTCGGGGAACATTAATCTGGAGTTTCATAGGAAAACTCTTCCGTCCGGCTGGTTAGTTTCCTTAGAGAACTGTACACATATGCAGTGGACATTATCTTTTCAAGTGTATGTATTACCGTAAGCCAACAAAAGAGGCAAAAGCTACGATAACGACATCTAGCATTTAGAGGTGGTAGGGTTCGTTGCCCTCATTTAAGAGGATTAAATCTGTTGAAGTAAGTTGTTTCCGTTGATAGATGAGTTTTTCAACAATTTTGTGCGGGTAAAAATATAAAGACCGCATATTTTTGCAAACTCAAGCAACACCTTTAGTCCTTTGTTGGAAGGAGAGTCGTAGAGAAAGTAGGCTTCAACTGTAGTGAATTAGTTGTAGTAGTTATAGTCTAGTCGAAATTGTTGCTAAAATTTTGGTAACAGTTTCGATATTATATATTATCATACATTTGAGAACGGACGTAAAGTTGGCACCGCAACTTCATCTGATATAGTTCGGAGCTATCACATAATTTGTCGTTAATTTGTCGTGAAAACCATAAATTTGTCGTGTCCTTTTATCTAAAGGAAACTGGATGTGGTGCTAACTTGACGTCAAATTAGACATCCAGTTTCCTTGACGTCAAGTTAGCACCACATGCAGTTTCCTTTAGATAAAACGACATGACAAATTTATGGATTTCATGACAAATTAACGACAAATTCCAAGATGTATAATTTTCCAATCGGATAAATTTTGGCCGAGTGCCAGTGAGTTGTGGTGCTAACTTGACGTCAACTTGGCACCACATCCAGTTTCCTTTAGAAAAAATGACACGACAAATTTATGGTTTTCACGATAAATTAACGACAAATTAACGGCAAATTATGAAATAGCTCCGAACTATATCAAACGAAGTTGCGGTGCTAATTTTACGTATGTCGATTGAGCATGTGGTGTCATATTTGTATGTACGATTTGGAACACAGAATTTCTTTACGTGCCATCATGGTTTCAAAAACAACAGTATCTCCCCTTTTCCAAGCTCCCAGGCGTCTATACAAATGGTTCTGAAATTCTGATAATCAAAGCTAGTTGCCAATTAAGAAAGTTGTAAAAAAAAGAGGCAGTTATAGATATGCATAGTCCGGCATTGAACTGTATCGGCTTACCTCTCACCTGATGATTGCAACACCCGATTTGCTTGCATATTCCCAGTGTGTAACTTTATCTCAGTGTAGTCTATCAGCTATTTTCATCACATTCCATCAGATGCACCAACTTCGAAATCAAACTTATTCCGTAATCATAATTATCTTTCATATTTACAAGGCTTTAGCCCTAAAAGGAATCTTTGCAAGCTCCATCACACTTTTCCATTGTAGTTATATTCGACAAGAGCCTAGAGATAATTTTTAAAAGGTTAAACATAGCTTCACATACATATGCCCGTATATCCATGGAATAGATACGCAAGAATAGAAAAAAAAAAACAACACTGGCCACCACAAGAAATTCAAAACAAATTCTTCACGAGTTGGTGCTCATGATGATTGCATAACGCTTCTTCAGAAGAGATTATAGTAAACCTAGTAGGAAGCAACAACAGCGGGTTGGCCTCTTTATGCACTCAAAAGACAAAGCACTGCTAATGCAATGCAGGAAAATCTGTTTGCACACTTTTGAAATGTACACTGTCTTTGGGCAGAGATTGTGCACTTTGTTAGTAAATAGAAGCACCCATAATCGCAATCATAATGATCGTTGACCAACTTTCTTTTGTTCTTCACAATACCATCACCATCCCGCATTTCTTTTAGTTTTTAAATAGATAAATCGCTAGTGTTTTGCAAGCTATCATCTTTATTGTCATATCTCCTAGCCATGATGATGATCATCATCATCACATGCTCTGGAATTTTGCTCCTATTTAAAATTGTATTAGCCAATAAAAGGTGGACGAAAATAAAAAAAAAAAAACTCATCTTTCGAACAAGACCAGTTTTAACTAGGTATTAATCCATGAGATATGACCAATATTCATGTCCCCTCTCAGGAGTTAACACTGGATTGCCGGACACTGAAGATTTAGTTAGATTCATGAGATTCGAATCATATGCTAACATGTTTCTAGCCTTTTTACTAGCTGCACATTTCAATTGCGGCGACTAGAGAGCAAAATTGTTTAGAAAATTCTTGGGGCGTTTTATCGATTTGGGTCAATTTTGTTAGCAGAAAGATTAATTTATCGTTGACCAAGAAGTTTGCACGATCGTTTTGAAATTATTTCTGGAAAAGGAGGAGAAAGGAATTTAGAAGGCGAGTGCGATACACCATCGATTATAAAGTGGCGCCTCATGCAAGGCTGATGGATATTTAAGATCGCGGACAAGCGATTAATTGGATTGAAAGTGTGATTATCATCCGGTTTCTTAACGCGATCCATATGAGGTGACCTTTAATTGTGTAAAAATAATTTTGTTTTTTTTTCATATATGTAGTTGTGTATGTGCACCTTGTCGAAAAGTAACCATATGATGTAATGTGATGTGGTCGTATGTAGCCAGTTTGTGTTGAAAAAAAAAATGAAGATCGCTTTATAAAAAAAACCACAAATACAAGTGTGTTACTTTAGAAAAATTGATGATGGCGCTAAAATAACAAAATTTCTGATAACAAACGCATTTGTTGTATTATAAGTAAAATTTACGGCATAAAACAAAATGCAGGGGGAGTTATCACAAGATTAGGAAATATCGTCCCCTACAAATCTACTCTGTGTTCCATAAAAGATGTTGAGAATTATTAATGGCGTCATTTATAAATATGGAGTTCATGCCAAATATAGCAGGTGGCATTATAAATGTCAAAAATATTATTAAGTTTTGGATACCTGAGAGACCTGTTAAGATGGATTAGGATAGATAAAAGGGGTGCCGCTGGAAGTATCTAGCCTGCTTCACTTAGACTTCTAGTGGGTCCATTGTGCCCAGATGATGGGTCAGTATGCTGCTTCTGCCTCACGAAAATTGAAGGTAGGATGATGGTTGATTGCAAGAATGAAGTACAATTTAAAATTCGCAGGCAGCAGAGGCAGCTTTTGAGGCCACGATTGTACGGTCAATATCTAAAATCAACGATCCGAAGAACGTAATCGATTATAGGCCTATAAGTGTATTATGCTATCGTTCAGAGGCAAATATTAGAACACTTGGAAGTAAATAACTAGCTAGTAGTCGACCTTTCGTGTTTTCATAGTAATGAATAATCGCTCTTTTAACAGTTACCAGTGATATTCGGGAATTTTGAGATACCAATGACCTTGGAGTACTGATGTCAACCATTCTAATTTTAAGGAGTGTCAACCATTATAATTCGTTAATAAAATTCGTCTCAGCCTCCCAGAATTAAATATTTCTATGTCAACCATTTCTTTAGTACCTATTTTTTTTCACAAATAGATCACAACAGGTGATTGCTGATGTTCGCCCCTCTGTACATATTACTTTTAAATTCCGGAGTACTCCAAGGTTCAATTTCTGGACCACTATTATTTAGCCTGTATATTAACAACCATCCTAATGTCATCCAGGTAATGGTGACATTCATCTTTACGCAGATGATGTATAATTGTAACTGAACAACCCGATTGATATTATAGAAGACTGCGTGAACCGCTTCAACTCTGAATATCAAGATGGGCGAGCATCCAAGAAAGACGTCATATTAAATGCCAATCAATGGTTTTTTATGGACAATATTTTGATATAAGCAAGTTCCACCCAGTTATTATTACCAGAACTACCCTGCTTTACGTAAATAAAGTTAAAAATCACGGCTTCATTTTGAATATGTTTTTCAATGAGGTACTGTGACTATTATAAACGGAATAATTGGGAAAGTCTATAGTGGCCTTCGGAGGCATCCATCCAGAAGATTTTCCATGCATGATAAACTATTTGACGTAGATACAGGATGTGTCCCAAAAGTCATGAAATATATATTTTTTGCGTACTCCTACTGAGATGGGGGCGGGGGGGGGGGGCGTAAGCTTTACAACATACTAAAGCGCGATGGTGGATACTTCCGAACAACGTTGGACGATCAAATTTTCCAAAAACTCGACAAAAAACCTGTGGAAAGTCATGAATTGCTCAAGCAAGCCTACGGGGAGTCTGCTGCAGGTGTATGTGCAAGTTTTAAGGTGGGTGAAGAAGTTCAAGGATAGCCAGGAAGTGATGGACCATGACTACCGTTCTGGACGGCCAACAACAAGCCAAATCGATGAAAATGTGCCTCGCATGAGTGTTCGGTTATTAGCTGATACTCTTAAAATTCCGAAGACTTTTACGGACGAATTGAACATACGAAAAGTGGGCGCCAAAAACTATTAACGGGCGTGCAAAATAACAATCGAGTGTTGATCGCAAGTGAACTGAAGGAGCGTGTGAAAAGTAATCCTGATTTGGTGGACAATGCTATTACCGGCGAAGAAACTTGAATATTTGAGTATGACCCAAGGACGAGGCATCCCCGAAACTAAACAAGGCCAGTATGAGTAAACTCAAAGTGAGATAATGTTGCTTGGTTTTCTCGACGCCAAGAGGTAGTCCACAAAGATTTTGTACCTTAATGACAGACTGTCAACGTTGCCTATTACGTGAATGTTTTGAAAAGATTGAGCAAAAGGGTTATCCGCGGGCGAAAAAACATCGCCACTATCTGGGTGTTGCATCATGACAATGTGTCTAGCCACACGTCTCTGTGCACCCGTGAGTTCCTGGCGAAGCACAACATGGAAACGGCTACCGCAGCCACCATATACAGTCTCCACCTAGCTCCGGCCGACTTTTTTTCCTCCTAGGGTCAAAACTGCAATAAAAGGACGCCATTTTGACAGAGGATGTACCAGGCATGGGAGAGTCGGTGAAAAAAATGTGTAGATGATCGTGGAGAGTACTTTAAAGAATATTTACAATTTTTACCGGTATTTTCAATAAATCTTTTTTAAAAAAAATATATATTTCATTACTCTAGGACACACTCTGTATGTAGGCTCCATTCGTGTCGATTACTGCTTTTTATTTTAGTTCCAGAAAAATTTGTCCACCTCCCTACACCTATAAAAACAAATTTTCTACTGATTAACTTTTTTCCCTCAAACTGTGCTCAAATAAAAATAAAGTTCAAAATTAATAAAAAAAAAAAAAAAAAATCTGATATAAATTTTATTAACATGATAATAAAAATCTAGTGCCAGACGAAGTAAGTTTTACGAAATTTCTTGACCACACAGACAGACAGCTGCTAGCTTTAGAAATAAATAACTCGATTTTTTCCACATATTATTCTTCTCATTAACATCAGAGAATCGTCGCTCAAATTGATTTATTTAGGTATTTATTTGTCACTTCCACCCCACTCCTATGTTTAATTTAAATTTAAACCCGTTAAACACAAATAAAATTATTGATGCAAGAAGCGTGAAGAAATTTCAAAGCGCACGAAAAACACAATTCTCACATAAATTTGAACGAAACCTACTAAATCTGGGAAACTTGTTCAATTATTTGCCAAAAGCTGCGCAAACCATGCTCTATGCATAGGCGCAGGCAGACCTGCTTAGAATTATTATTCAATGGCGTAAGTCGTGCCGTGCTGCTAGCCTTTTATCAACTCCGCTTTGCGCATATGCGCTAACGACTTAGTGACGATTACCGCGGTTTGTTTAGGTCGACGACGTCTTAGCTGAATAGTGAAGATGATGACGACGACGACAACGATGTTGTCTCATTTGTTGTTGGTTGATTTGTTGTTGAATCTCTGTTAAAGCATGCACGTTTTGGTGAGAAAATCTGTCTATTTTACTTATCATCGCTGCGCATATGGATATCTCACATTTGATGGAGGAAACTCTCTATTTATCCTACACTCGAACGATATTTACCAAATCCATTGTTGCGATTACTCGGTGTATGTCAGGCGTACAATTGTTGGGTGTTGCACACCTATGCACATATAGGTATCTACCAAAACTGGTAATCTGCCAGGTGCCGCATGTTAATTACTTGGCAATTCATCTAGTGTCACAAGAGATCCATACAAAACGTGACTTAAATTTTGCTGTTTTGGGTTTTCGATTGGGTCAACTTAAAGATTGTATCGGACAAATGCCAAGTTGGTTGGGGCGCTTATTTGTCCAACTATAGAAATACATAGCTGCTGTTCGTGCCACCATGCCGCTGTCCATTTAATAGATTTTGTCAAAGTATAGTGTCCCAAATTTTTTGATCCTCGACCTCATGTTCGAAGCAGCTTTGTGTTTGTGTGTGTGTGTGTGTTTGTTTTTCTTAACTTTTCAACTTATCGTGCACAGCAAATTATATACCAAACCAACCTATAGTTGCTTGCATACATACACGAGTACAACCTGGCTACAGAACAGCATCGTTGTTTTGTTTCTAATTTAAATTGCGCAGAAGACTTGGTTGGATGGATGAAGTAAAGTTTTTCCTTTAGCTCTTAGGGTGCGCGCTAACTAACACAAATTTTCATGAAGAGTCGCGACTTGACATTTTCTAGTATGGAAAAGTTGGTCGTCGTTCGTTACTCGATTACCCTGCTGATCGTAAATAACGTAAAGTCATCAGATTACGTCTGCATGCATGCCGGACATGAACAAAGCTCTGCCAATTAATGGAAAACTGCGTGACTATAAATGTCAACAGTTTTTATCGCGATTGTTTACATTCTGCATTTGGATTTTGGTAACGTAGAGGAGAAGGAGAGGAGGAATTCAAGGGAAAGATTGAAAATCATTGAATTGTAGAGGTATGTCATTTATGTACTTACTACGATCATTCATAATGCAAAAATTTGATGTGTGTTTGGTTTGATGAGTCTTTGAATTGCGGGAAAATTCGTGTTCTAAGTAAAATCAAAGAAGAGTCATGCGCTTGAGTTCTGTTTTTTTTTGTTTTTTTATTTCATTATCAGGGATTTCATAGACTTTTCCAGAAATACTGCATACATCATCGTCAATTTTACACAAAGTTTTTTATATTATTAAGCCATGTTCGCAGGGGATATCCTATGATGTACAGCAAAGCATAGCAGGAAAGAGATAGGGAACAGTTTATGGATCATGTCATAATGAGTGCGGTGGGGGGGGGGGGGGGGGATGTCTGTCGCTCTAAAGCCGAAATCACTCAGTCAACGTTATTCACATATCAATTCATTGCGAGAGCAGAGCATTAAAACGAAATTGATTCCATGTCCAAGCAAAGACAGAAGATGGTAAACTGTTTCATATTCGCATAGTTCGGAATGAAAAAAACCATTGCAGAATTTTATTGTATAGCCGAAAGTATTTTGAATGGTGATCTAATGTTCGCGGCTTGCAGAGCGAGTATTGCGTGCAGGAATTAATCTACAAAGGATCAGATTAGATATTTTATCGGAACATTGGTCCTACATGTAACGATAAAAGAGCGAAAGTCATCCGACGGCATGCTTAAGAGCAGTCAGTACCAAGATTTGCAAGTTTCATACATTTTTCAATGCGAATTTCTAGCAAACTATTTGTAGCAGAATAATGATTTATATCTTAAATTAAAGGTAACGAAGAGGTCTAGTAAATAACGTCGAGAAAAATAACAAAAAATGCATTCGAATGGAGATATTAGCTCGGAAACTTGTACAAAATGGTAAAAATTGATCTTTTTTCAAATCAAATTCCTCTTAGTAGGTATTCTCATTTCCTTATATTGTGACTATTTTAGAGAGATAAAGCCTAGATCTAGCAAATAACGTCGAGTTTTTTCATTTTTAGTGGCGCTTTTTTTAATTATTTGACTCTAATAGTACTTGTTTTTTCTCTCGATATTTCACCGATGAGAAATTGCAATATTTCGTTGAAAGTTGTTGAAATACAAAGCCAAATAGAATATTTAACAATTATGTGCAAAATAAAATTTAGGAGAGTTAATTCTCTTTAAAAATTCTCAATTTCTTTGAACTTCAAATTCTCATTTTCGTCTTAATTTGTCGCATGTTGGGTTTCTGTCTATTACGCTAGATGTCTCTAATGTGACTTGTGGTCTAGGTCTAGGCTAATTTTACATGTATTTTCATACCTTCAGGGCACAAACCTACGTATAGTAAGTTTTATTGCCTACAGGTTCGCTGGTATCTAAATCGCCAATGAGCTTGAAGGCTCTCAAAAATCTAAGACATGTCGATGTTTCTTTGCACCTTAACTTACTGGAAATATTATTATTAAGAATCTCCTGAGGATAAACAATTCGGTTCGCCACTTCAAATTCCTCCAAGAATTCCTAGAGAATCTGACGGCCAACCAAATTTCAGAAGTTATGCCGAAACGCCATAGCTTTTAAATATCATTCAAGCTGACCGTCAATAGTGGCACACTGAGCATGTACCATTTGAAAAAGGATCTCTTAAATGGTATACGGTAGGGTCCAAAATGGAAGGAAGAGACGGCGTGGGCATATATGGGCCGAAGTACCATCTCGCAAAGATACTGGGCTATTCATTAACTATTTTCCAGGCAGAAACTCTGCCCTCGCAAAATAATTCACAAGAATATGCGCGGAACAAAAATATAATAATATCATACAGCCAAGCAGCACTCAAAGCATTAAATTCGTTTAATTTTAAGGCGAAGCTAGTCTTGGATTGTCTTACTGTCTTGAAGTAACTGGCCGAAGGTAACGCTGATTTGGGTGACAGGACATGAAGGCATTAAGGGCAATGAGATTGCGAACTGCTTTGCAAAGGAAGGAGCCAGATATCCGTTTATTGATTCTGAGCCTGTTTTTGTATACCCAAAAAGGAAGACCAAACTTAACTTAATAACAAGTTAAGATACAGAAGAGTTTTACCGAAGATTCTATAATACAAAGATATTGCAGGCACATTGCGTAGTTTGGCCTCAGTGAAAAATAATGTTGAATCTCCGAGATTCCACTTATGTTGAGAAATTTTTAAAACTTCGAATTGTAAACGACCTCCACTAATTATGAGCCCCACAGCCTAGACCTGTACCGAGATTCAGCTAATTTGTGAGTGATTCACTTCAGTCACTTCTTTCACTCACTTTTGAAAATAAAATGATTCCTTTAAAAAAGTGAAGTGAGTATTTTCGAATATTAACTTCGAATGTCATTTTCACAGCTTTTTGGCTTTTTTATGTGTGAAAATAAACACGGCTGCGAAATTTGTCCTCTAAACATTTTATGCAGATAATAAGAGAAATATAATATAACATATTCTAAAATTTAATTTTTCAGCTCTTTTCTTCCGTTCATTGGGGTCCCTGTGCACTAACAAGCATCCCCTCTAATATATTATAACTTTATTGTAGTCCATCAATTAGAACTTTCTAGTATGCAAATGGCGAGTTACAATTTATTAGTGATAATTAATTACTATACGTACTTACGATTTCTAAAATAAAATCGCTGCTCGATGATTTCACTCCCAACTCACCCCAAAATTGAAGGTGAGTGAAGTGAGTGAGTGAATTTCTTAGCAGAATCAAATTTGCAGAAAAGTGACTCACTCCACTCACTTTTTGCCAATTTCGACGTAGCTGAATCTCGGTACTGATGTATAGAATCCCTCAATTTTTGCTTAGAAATTTTCTGGAAATATTTTTTTAGAATTTTTAAGCAACCTCGCTCTAGTCCCATTGGGAGGAAAAACCAGCGCAGCTGAACGGAGCACAAATTAAGCACTTTTCTAGCCATCATTTGGTAACCCTTTAGAAGTATATTCACTGATCTATACAGAAAAATAAGCAAAAGTGAAGGTAAGAAACTCAAATGCTTCTAGAGTCATCGCTTGGAAGCTCTATAGAAGATTATTTGTTGAGCTCCAGCAGATTGAAGTGCAACAAACCTGAACTCAATTTTCCACGAATCTAAACTGTGAATTTTTCCACTATTGTACAAAGTAACTCATCTCATCTCTCACTTTCAATGTGATGTTAGGTTAGAAGTAATTTGAAGTTTTGTTTAATATAAGTGAGAACAAGAGGGAGAATATTGGCTTATTTAATCAACTTCATATAATTTAATATCACAAATAATCATGAGCAAGCGCCAGCGCCTCACTGCTGTTCTCTGTCTGGAAGGCCTCTTATAAAATTAAGGAAGAAGCACTCTGCGATGATTATTCAGAAAGCTCTTTAAAGCTTTCGAAAAGACACATTCAAAACACATCTTCAGTCATAATTAAGAGCGCTGGTAGAGCGCTCCATAAGAGCTGCATTGTTACAGCGCTTGACTCTGCGGACATGCTTATGTTGAAAAGCAATGAACTAGGATACGGAAAAGAAGCGCTTCTTCCCAGTGGGATATAAAATTCACGATGTCTCGTCCTGAGGCCGGACTCACTCACTAACTCGGAGAGTTGTGGAGATGAGAGTTCTTTTGACACTTAACTCTCCACTCGGAATTCTGTAACTCGGGGAATTTGTATTGAGATTTACCAAACTCTCTCGGCTGTTTTAGTTGCGGAGAAGTAGGAAGAATATTTCTCAACTGACAGTATTGGCTGCTTTTGTTGTATTTTGGGAAAGTACCTAGGTACCTAGGATTGTCAAATTAAATTATGGACTCACTACATATCCTGGCTATGTTTACAAAAAATTAATTATGGAAATCCTTGAAATACTTACAGAGAAATAAGGATTTTGGTGTCGCAAGAAATCCGATAAAAATTTTAAATCACGCGAAAATGGTCAATTTGATCGTCTTCCAGTAAAGAAGATATGCTCTATAAAAATTTTAAATATGAACGTCTGATAAATGGTTTTGGAGATAACTGCAAAGCAAGTGAATCAGTCGTTGTTAAGATAAAAAAAATGGCCGTTTTTTTATACAAAAATGGACATATTTTCAAATCATCATTATGAAGAACTGGTAAGTCGTGGAAATTCACTCTCCATGAGAAAAATGTGCACAACAGAGTACTAATGGATGTGAAACAAAGGATAGAAGAAATATATTCAAAATATAGGAACTGTGGTGTATATGACCCAAGAGCAAAAAATTAGTCTTTCGGCTGTAGAAAGTCAGTTATGAAGTTAAAATTATCACAAAAAAAAAAAACCAAACCACTCGATTACACGCTGCTCCCTTTTTAATTTGATATCAAACATGACGTATTTTGGACAACCCCCAATTGGGGGTTTTACGACCCTCATCCCCAAAAGCCCCTACCCCAAAAATTGTTCATCTATATTTTTGTACTCTAGACCCTAAATCCGAAGAAAAAACCTCAATGCTCTATGACCCTCCCACACAGAATTAGCCGTCATGCAATATTGCCACACTAAACCTCAATGCTCTATGACCCTCCCACACAGAATTAGCCGTCATGCAATATTGCCACACTTCTCACGTTTTCCCTAACTGCCCAAGTATGTTAGAGAATCGCGAATGGAGAGTTTGGGAGTTTTAATCGGGGAAAACGAAAATTCTCATTTCCCAAACTCCCAATCTTTTCGAGTTACAGACTCCGGCCCCTGGACTTGATGTAGAGAAGCCTTCAATTTTTTCTTAGAAATTTACTGTAAATATTTTCTTTAGAATTTGTATGCGCTTGGTGTTAACGGGTGCTTGGGAGGAATTTTTATTCGTTTAGTGGCCGAACGGAGTTATTTTCAGATACAACAAAAATGCATACAAATTCTAATGAAAAAATTTCCAAGAAAAAATTGAGAGCCTCCCTAAGATTTGTTGGGTGTGAAACACTGTGGAGTTTCAGATATTCAATTCTCCCAGCGGGAAATGGAAGCACTCATAAAGGAATGCAAGAGCGCTTCTTTGGAAGCTCCCAGCGATTCCCCACCGTATCCTTGTTCATATCGTTTTAACGTGAGCATGTCCCGCAGATGGAAGTGCTCAACTGCAGATTCTTGGGAAGCTCTCTAGGAGCGCCTGTAGGGTAGCACTTTCGGAGCACGTGTAGGGTAGCACTCTTGGAGCGCTAATAGGGAATACAGAGAAATTCAAGATAAAGCGCGCGTTATTAAAAATTTCAGTTTTATTCTGAATCCCGCTCAATTTTATTTTTATTTTAAATTAAATTAAATTTAAATTAACCGCACACTTCAACTGACTACTAACTAAAGAATGACAATTCTGCTGCGTTTTCGGATGCATATGAGTCATCTTTTCACAATAAAAAAAGAATAAACCCAAACTCAGGGAAGAAATCTGCTTCCGCAGAGATTCCTTTGGCTATGGTAAAAGAGCGTTTCGGAAAAGATTTTTTCTGGCTATGTTGTGGAAGCGCTTGACATATTTTCCGTTTTACTATTTTAGAAAATTGAGTTCTATAGACAGGCTACACTAAATGCCTGTAACATCTTTGTATTATAGAATCTTCGATATTATACAAGTAGCTGGAATTCCGAGACTTAAGAGCCCTAGCAAATAAAATAACAATGATATATTTGAAATTGATCGTAAGGCTGAAACTAAGGATGGAGTTGGCAAAAGGAGAGACATGGTCAAAATAATGGAGACCGAAAATATATCCTGCATTGAATGCAATATTTAGCTTTCGAGCAGACTCACAGCACAGACAAGAAATATACAGATATCGACGGTAGTCAAAACCCTCGAGAATACTTCACAAGCCATGAAATAGACTCCCTCCCTACCACATGCGAGGCCTATCGGAGTCCTTACATTCTAAAATACTTGCAGTGTTCTTATGTAAAACTGACAAAAGTTTGATTTGAATAGCTCCTCCGCCCTAAACTACTATTCATACAGAAAAATGATGTTCCGATAATCTTAAGTTTGCTTTCTTATCTTCCGAACCGTAAAAAAATTTTCATACCTTTCCTAACAAAATTATTTAAAAAAATTAATCTTAACCAAATGATTACGATTTCTCAAACAAAAATTCTCAGCTGAGTAATCATTCTAATATCGCTGTGCCGTCATGGGATGCCGTGGTCTGATGATAGCGAATGTAGCTGCGTACAGATTCGGACTCCGGCACATGCAATTATCACTGAGCTGTGATGTATTGAGCGTTAAATGGTAAGGTTACTTTGTAATCAAAACTATTTTATTATTTCGTTTAGTAAGGTATATAGGAAGTGTAGCCCTTCGGAAGATAAGGAATCAAGCTGTAAATTACTAGAAGACTATTTTCCTGTATGGATAGTAGTTTAGGCTCTGTGGCATACATAAAGCCAATGTTTAGCACTTTTCCATAAGTATCAATATAGAACATTTTAGAAAACGGACTCCGAACGCACACATCTAGATTTCTGTTTCATGGCTTGGGAAGTATTCTCGAGGGTTTTGCGGTAGTACTAAGAAAGTGATGTATGGAAGAGCTCAGACCAAACCTCAATAACTCACTGATCTCGGCTAAATATATCATGGGTACGAGCCAAAAATGTTTTTCAATATAGGCGAAAATTCATTTCTCTCTTAGAATTTAAATCGACAATATTTCTTCAGAATTCGTGTGCATTATAGATGGTCCATACATTACGGAAACCAAAAAATGCAAAAGTTGGTTGTGGCGATTAGTGATAGCCGCTTAAGCGTTATTTCTCTAAATGTACGACTAGTAGGTACCCATGCCAATAAATTTCGCTAAAGTTTGTAACATTGTATTCTTATCCAACTATTTAAAGAAGTAATCTTGCACCCAGCCACTTACCGCCTCTAGCAACCAACTCATCCCGTGAGATGGCAGACAGATTTTGTTCGGACCATCTACAGCCATCAATAGTGCACACGAATTCTGAAGAAATATGGTCGATTTCAATTCTAAGAAAAATATGAATTTTTGCTTATATTGAAAAACATTTTTGGTTCGTACCCATGATATATTTAGCCGAGATCAGTGAGTTATTAAGGTTTGCTATGAGCTCTTCCATACATCACTTTATTAGTACTACAGTCGACATCTGTATACTTCTTGTCTGTGCTCATAGTCAATACATGAAAATATTTCGCACCATAGATAAAAAGACGGACTAGCTTTAAACGGATTCGCGGTTAGAGTAAAATTACTAACCGCCCAGAGTGAATGAAGCCCTACATATACTTTTCTAATTAGAGCATTAATATGATGGCCCTAGGTAAGAGTTCTATATTGAATATAATTCCCAAGTTAGAAGCAGAGTCGACAACTGGAATTTATGTTCCATTGATTACGACAGGTGAAAAATAAGAACTATCTAGGAGTCTTTTCCATATAATTAAGTACTTAGTCTTGGTAGGGTTCAAGTGTAGCATGTTATCAATGGTCGACAAATAAATAGAATGGAGATTATCATTTATGCAAAATACACCATTCGCAGCTAATCCAATTGGTCTTGAGATGTACAATTGATCATCTTCAGCATAAAGGTGCAATTTGCTGTGCTCAACACAATGAAATTAATCATTGATGTAAAGAGAGAACAACAGAGGACCCAAGATAGATCCTTGCGGTCCTCCTGAAGATATCAGTTGAAAAGTGGAATATAAATTTTTAGAATACACAGATTGATACCGATCCCTGCCGATACAGGGTAGAGAAATAAAATTGTATTTTCAGTTTTCTACATAGCTTGCTATGATTTACCGAATCAAATGCCTTAGAGAAAGTTACGAGCATTAACGTGGAAAGCTCATCCCTATCAATACCAATCCGTATATAACTGGTAGATTTAAGAAGAGCAGCTCTAAATCCTGATTGTTCCAACATTTAGTAAATTATGATATGGACAGACATATTTTTTTTTTAATTATACTTTAGATAAAAAAGGAAAGATACTAATAGATATGAAATCAGTATTAGATGAATTTTTTGGAACATGTATTATTACCTTTGAGAACTTCCACTCTTTCGTCACCAGAAATGCCGTAAAACACGTGTTTTACAAATGTGTGCCCCAAAGTTGAATACAAGCTTGTTGAAATAATTTTCATCAACTTTTAAACGAGATACTCTCTGAGTACCTATTCGATCATGTTTTTGTATTAATGTTAAGAAATACGTAATACAGAGAAATTGTAAAATTATAATGATAAGAAAAATGTAAATCTGTTTTCCAGATGAAATGATGAACAAAATTTTCAGATTCACCATATTTTTTGTATGAAGAAATAAACCCCAGCAATGAATTGCACATTTTATATTTTTCAAAACATTCATAAGAAAGATTTCAACCAACCTTATCATCTGAACACACAGATGTAGAACCAGATGTTAAATCAAATAAAATAAATAAATTCTTACATTTTATTAGTATAACGCCATTATGGGGTCCATCTAAAGCTGATTTCAACATTTTGTATAATCCTTCTAGTCATAATCCACAAATAAAAAAAAAAAGAATGTTTGTAACGCAAACACTTGTTCACTTGTTCGGCAACAAACAAAATCGACTCAAGACAATAATTTTATGCAAAATAACTTCTGCGCTAGCACAACAAACTTTTTATCTGCTCGAAACACAAAAATCACTAATTAATCAGTAATTAAGCACAACAAGCCTTGAAATTATCACCAACTATAAAAATCATCAATAAAAACTAAAAATCACTCTTGATGTAAAAAGCTTCGGGGCAATGATAATAATGTAAACAGTTAGAAGAAAAAAAAAACAAAAGAATTATCTTGCGCGCGACACTTAATCGACACTGGGCGGATTTCCTTTATTTGAAGAAATACAAAAAAAAAAAAAAACCAGAGGATCTCCGTTCCGTGATCAACCACTTCGATGAGTTCCCACAAAAATACTGCTGCCAAAGAGAATGCGCAACGCGCATTCAGGCTGCTGGCACTGGCACCTCAATCAAAGTTTACCTCGCTCGATGGATTGCTTTGCTTAGGGTTTAGCTAGCTCAGCTTAGCTTACTCGATCCGATCTTATGCGATATTGCGATCGCGACTATTCCACCAACCATTCAACTGCTGCTGCTGGATGGATGGAATGGAAAGTCAATTGAGGCTACGCATGCGATTTTAAAACTGTACAAGTGTATACAGTCTGTACGGCACGGATGGAGTTTTCTGCACTGTCGCAACAGGCTTAAGTATTGATCATCACCACGTACGTTAACCAGGTTCATGTCATTGCCACAAGAGGATTTCTTTGATGCGATCTACTCCGTTGCGGCGTTCAATGTGCATATAATTTTGTAAACAAAACAATACGCACACATTGCCAATTTGATTTATGCATCTGTATATAACCGGTGTGTGCCATATGAATTGTTGCGTTGGTGAGGCAAAAGCGGGTGTATTGTATTGCGATTGGACTATATAATTCTTGTGACAATTAATTGTTTGATGGTTGCCGATGGCATAAGAAAGGCAGGAAAGCGCTCAATAGGAACAGCTGGAACCGTCTCTGAGGTAGGAATAGTCTGCTGTGAAATAAACGCAAACACAGGGCTACATGGTTTAAAGGCATTCAATAATTCGCTAGCTTACAGTATTTCACGTTTGTGTTCTGACTGAGTACACTTTTCCTTGCAAAATATGGATTTTTGGAATAGATCATAGATTCTCTATGGGATTGAGGTTACAATTATTTATTTAAAAATCAGTACAATAAGACATAAGTCTTTACTTGAGTACATTAAACAAGACAAGCTATAATTCAATAATAGGAGAGTTAGGCACTAGAGAGAATCAATATAAAAAAACACAAAATTACTATAAGGAAGGAAAAATAAAAAATTACAATGAAATAAGTAAAATAATAAGAAAATAAAAAAGACAATCAGAGATTATTAAAAAGAAAGTTCAAAGTTAATCAAGTTAATCAAAAACTAAAGCTGAACAAAGAAAAAAAAAAGAAAAATATCCCAAGTCCGTGAGTGTGCAGAATCATTAAGGTGGACGCAGAAAATCACTGATCAAACGCCTAAAAGATGCTACCGATCTTGTACGTTGAATCTCAGGTGGAAGTGTATTCCAAACGCGAGTTATGTGGACAAAGTAAGAACCATCACATACTAAGTGTTTAAAGCGAGGTAAAACTAGATTCAAATGTCAGGTAAGGAGATACGCCACTGTACAGGATTTTATGGAGTGATAGTAATGCTTTACGCAGTAAGTAAGTGTCCAGAGAGCAATCAATGATTTTATTCCTAAATGGCGTAATGTGGTCAAATCGCCGCAAACCAAATGCAAATCTAGTGGAATCATTGAAAGCTACTTCCAATTTCCGCTTGCAGGCGGCATCTAGTCTAGGCAATATCAAAGATCCGAATGAAAAATGTGGTAATAACAAAGACTTCACCAGATTTATGCGTGTAGTAGTTGAGAGAATATTGGCGTACAACCACAGCCGTCTAAGGGCTCCGTACACTTTGCTAATTATCGCTTTTACATGGTCACAACAAAGGAAATATGAGAGCCTTCCAGAAGAATATGGGGTAGGTGTGAGGGGTCGATAGTGTGTCTGTACAAGGGTAAGGCCACCGATTTAGTGGGGTTCAATGAGAGGCCATTGACGACAGATCACTCGTGAATTCGTTCCAAATCCTCATTCACCCTGCTAACACAATCTTCAACCAAGCCAATGGGACGACTAAGATATAGTTGGACATCATCAGCATACATATGAATTTTGATGTGTAAAACAACAGTTAGTAAATCGTTGACGAACAAACTAAACATGAGAGGACCCAAAATAGATCCCTGAGGAACGCCACATGTCACACTAACTTTCGAGGAGACGTGATTAGCGACCTTGACCCGCTGGCAACGGTTAGTTAAGAAGCTATCAATAAGTTTGGCAGCAGGAGAACTAAAATCAAAAAGTACAAGAAGCTTAGCAAGAAGCTTGGAATGGTCCACAGTGTCGAATGCTTTGGAGAAATCTAAAAGAACTAAGAACATGGTTCAGTGATTGTGTGATAACCATGGCAGGAATGTAATACTATTATTTGGATTTTCATTGTTATCGTCTATGTTTGGACTACCTTGTACTTGTATATAAAAAAAAACTTTGAAAATAAAGTCTTTTATTCTAGAAAGACGGGTTTTTAGAAACTTAGTTATCTAGTTTGAATTATTTTAAATCTTAATGCATGATCCGTTAACACGATCAGTTTGTCATGCCATTCAAAAAGGACATTAAACAAATTGCCCGCAAATATAAATAGCGGATATGGACGGCTTTTGCTTTCTTTGTGACGACTTGTCCATATCGGGTCACACATTTCCAAACTCTTGATCAACCACTTTATATAAACCCGGAAAACAGTAATAGCCACACTAAATAAAAGACAAATCCCAAGAGGGCCACGTCTAAGGGTCGACTTGGTTCAGACTATCAAATGTTAACCTGAAGATAACACCACCGTGGTATGGTTGCAGCCATCAAATAGCATAGGGTCGACTTGTGATCCCAACATACGTTCAGGCTGTCATCGGAACAGTCTGGACCGGAGGGATACACTTCCTGAACAGATTGGCCTTGCGTCAATACCCAGTCTCTATCAAACGAGAGCTCTAAGCTCTTTTCAGATCCAGACATTGATCACCTTAATTTCACTGCTTATTGAACTTTTGATGGACCAGTAGTCAGGCATCTAGAATACATCGTTGTCAACGTCCCCACCAATTCCCTGCGTTAATCAGGCCTTCAATGCATCGCTGCTAAGCAACATTACGCCAAATCTTTGTATTTTGTACTTCGTAGTTAAGAAAAAATACAAAATTTAAATAAACGAGGAAAAAAGCTGTAATTGGCCTACCAATTCTTACCATACCTTCGTAGATGAATGGCCGTACATAATTTCGTATGGTCACTCCTCTGTACAAAATGGTTTTTCGTTTATATTTCTACAATGGTTCGCCGGACAGAAAAAAATATCCTGAAGAACTTTTCAGTACGTTAAAACCGTACAGGACTTATCATTTTCACAGTATACGTAAAAATCCATGAAAGGGTTGCCTTATTTAGCCCATTTTTGAAATTATATTTACTATTTTTATGAAAACGCCGTGTACAAAATTTTAGTTCTCTATGTAAAAGCGTTGTCAGGCACTGTCCAAATATACACTAAAGAACGAAATTTTTGTATGGCAACCCTACGAAGGAGTTACCTGATTTGTCCTATTTTCAAACTTAAATTTAAATAATTTTTCAAAAAAGCCATACGTTCTTAAGTTATCGTGCTAAGCAAAGTGAGTACGCGCATAAGTATGTATGTAATAAAACACTCGTTGTGTATCATCCGAGTGTAACACTCTGCTCTAAATTGGGGTATACACGAAAACGTTTTAAAAAAGTCTTAAAAAAAACAGTGTTTAAGTCGGTGTATCGAGTGTGTATCATCGTGTGTCACCGGAGTACTCTTTTTCAATATAACAATTTGGATGCTGTTTAGTCCAGTCACACACGATGAAAAACACTCGATACATCGTCCTAAAAACTGTTCTTTTTTTTAAGCATTTTCATGTATAGCCAAATTTAGAGCAGAGGGCTAGATTCGGATGATACACGAGTGTTTTATTACACATGTATGCATGTAATCAGTTTGTATGCGTATAGATCATATGGAAATAATGAATTTTCTTTGCTGTTTCAAGCGTGTATCAACCGTGTATCAACTACGTTTACCATGGGCTGATACACACTCGATACAAAAACCAATTTTTATGTCGTATCAAGTCTCGAGTGTGTATCATCATCTGTCACTGGACTTACTGGAACACCAGATGCTCGTACATAGGACCGTTGCCCACCCCCACTCCCAATTTTAATAAAATGCAAAAATATATTCAATTTTTGATTTCAAATTGTAAATCGCAAGCTCGTTCTTGTTTGTGAAACCCAAATGTCACGCAGTTGTATTTTTGCTAGCACAGAGTAAATTTATTTGTGAAATTGTTGTGATTTTTACTAAAGTGCAATTACATAAGAGAAATAAAAATATGAAAGGAGAACTTTCTAAATAATTCATATGTATATGCAAAAATGGAACTTCGTTTTAATATGCGTCGGTGTCTAATCCATTTTGCTTCAATTTTCTTTTACAAAGAAGCTAGGAGGAGGCACATGAAAAAGTTTGAATTGCTTGCTCCCAAGGACATGCCCATACAAATGCCTCATAAAGTGTTAAAAAAAAAGGCATGTATTCCCGTTTCTTTCAAGGAAGTTAAGGGAAAGCACACTAGAAAACTTGAACTACTTCCTCCCTAGGGCATACCTGTACGAATGTCGTATTAAGTGTCCAGTATAGAGGTATGCATCATATCTTCCAAAAAAGGTATCCCACCGATACGATGGCATGATTCCCTTTCCCATTGGCAAAACGTAATCGATTTTTGCTACTTTACAGTACACAGATTATCATGGTAGCCAATAAGTTTTTTCTTTTCTTGCAACTTACCTATTGCCATTTTCTATACAAAAACAATTTTTATATATTTGTTTTTGTTAATTTGTGTTAATTATGGTCGTTGCATACATTTTAGATATGCTTTCCAACCCAATTTAACTTGTAAATCTTATAAATCTATAAATAGTCTACATTTAGTGTCTCTTATGATTACAATAGTAACTAAAAGAAAAAAACTCAACACTACGAATAACTTTCAGTTTTCAAACGACTTAAAGAATTGTAATGAATTTGAATTAAAATGCTTATACCGCCATCTAGTAACTATATTAATAACATACGAACTAAAAAACGAATTGCTCAATAAATTCTAAGGAATGGCGGTGTTTTTATATTTTGTTTTTCCCGAATGAGGGCGCCAGGCGCAAGAAATTCGGCGTTTTCAATCGGAAGTCCCACAATTATTGGCGCTGGTGTCGCACACCATACGATACCTTTGCTTTTTCGCCGAATTGGGGCCTTTCCAACCGGAAGTCCCACAACTATTGGCGCTAGTGTATCGGGTTTGTAAATTTTGAATCTCCACTAAACGAATTCGAACGGATAACTTTATTAGTTTATCCGCGAGTTTCGTTCACCAAGTTTTCGAACCAAAACTCTTTTGTAGAACATTAACACTAGATGGAGCGATCGCACATTTATCTTGCTTAGATATTATTTCAACAGATGGCTACTTAATAAATTATTATAAAAGTTTCATTCATTAGTGAAGTGCGCTAAATAAGATTTTTTTTCTAGTTGTTTACGCTTTACTTTACCGAAAATCATTGGATATTGGAAATATACTTTAATTTGATTTAGTTAAAAAAAAAAATCGAGTTATTTTTCCTCTTTTAGGTGGAACTAATTAAATCGCTGAATGTTGACGGTGATAATTTCAAAATACCACAGGAGAAATTACCAATTAAGGTGAAAATGAAGAAAAGAGCTTCGGGGAATTGCACGTTGCAGATGAAATACATACAGGGTGTTTCCCTTTAGGAGGTCAATAGAGCACGAGGTGATAGTACTCACCTAGGCAATCCAAAAATTTTTTGACAGTGGGAGGCCATATCAACCGTTTAGGAGTTACAGGGTGATTAAGAAAAAAAGTTAGTTTTTCACATTGTATGCAGAACTTCAGGTCTATACCCCTCTCCCAAGGTATATAGAAGAAACAAGGTATGCCCATTAAAATTTTGACATATCACAGCTGATCAAACAGCTGATAGTCTGTGACGTACTTCAGTGAATGAATAAAAAAGAAAAAGGAAATCTGACAGTGGCAGTACAAGCGCAAAGAATTTTGACACATTACAGCTGATGCGCTGTGACGTACTTCAGTGAATGAAGAAAAAGGGAAAAAGAGTTTTAACAAAAATGGCGGAACGTGGTTCGAGTCGGGAATACCTTGTCTTCTATATACCTTGCCCCTCTCCCATAAAAAATTATGGTTGTCTAAACTAACTGACTACCTTTTTTGTTACTTTGACCTCTATTATTTTTGCAAAAAGGTCATTAACATAAGTTGTTGTTGTGCAATTGAATTTCAGAACATTATCCACATACTTGTGTTCTGCCGGCAAACGGTTATCATCACAGATTCTGTGGGCACGGTGAACTAGTGTGGAGACGACGGATCTTAAGATTGCCGGGTGGTGGTGTAAGGTAGCATCACTGACTTATAACAGTGGACTGAGCATATTGTCATTTTCCTATAGGAAGGCATGGCACAAGTTTTATAGTTCTCTCTTTCGCCCTATGGCAGAGTTAGAGCTACCAACACAAAATATTGCATTCTGGAACGTTTGCTTATGCCATTTGATATTTTTAGGTTGGCTACAGATGCAATCACCGCAGAAGGAATAAGGTAAAGATAGTGTTTACCATGCTCCGTCTCTTTTGCCCATAAGTAGGATTCAGTTAAGAATAACTTTTGAAAATTAAAGTCGGAATGAGTTTAATTCCTTATAAGCGATTAAAATATCACTTGGACACAAGAAAATATATTTTTTTAATTAAATTCGATTATGGGTGTAAAATTTCATCTGATTGGTTGAGTTTTACATGTTTTTTACGTAATTGTTTTAAAGAGTGCTCTAACGGTGATATACAGAAACTCAATATTTTTTGTGCCACATGAAATAGCAAATCGCTCAGTCCATTGTTATAAGTCAGTGGGTAGCATGTAGGTAACGCTTAGTGTGCGTCATTTTGCGATGAACTATGTGTCCTAACGTGCCATAATCCTTCCGTATAACTTTAACTTCCAAGAACGCAAGGTATCCGTTCTGTTCTTGCTGAAAGGTAAACTTGGTCATGGAGTGTTGAAAGTTTAGATGTTGTAAGAAATTCTCGATTTCAGATCTTTTTATAATACAGAAGGTGTCATCCACATATCTGAGCCACACTTTAGGTTTTTGATGTGAACTGCTTAGAGCTGTTTTCTCAAAATGCACCATCCACAAGTCACATAGCCACACCATCTTTTTGTAGATAGAGTTACAGAAACTGAAATATCCATATGTTAAGGTATATGTGAAGCGCTAATGTCGGAGGATGAAATGAGCTGTTGAATGACACTTAGCACTTCCTATACAGGCACATTAGTAAACAGTGATTCTACATCAAAACTGATCGTAACTTCATCTTCTTCAAGCCTTAATTCACCTAAAAGCGACACGAAATGTGTGAAATCTTTACTGTGATGTTCCGTTTGTCCGACCAATGGTTTTATACTTCTACCAAGTGCTTAGATAACAGATAGCTAGGCGAATTTATTTGGCTGACAATTGGCCGCATCGGATTACCTGCTTTGTAGATTTTAGGTAAGCCATACAGTTTAGTTGGCTGCGGGCAAGAAGGAGGCGCTTAGGTGATCGTTGATCAGTTGCGACACCCTTCTGAGAATATGGGCTGTTGGATCATAATTAATGTACGTATTCCTGTCTTCTACTAAAATTTTCATTTTAGTGACATAATCACTTCTGTTTATCACTACAGTCGCATTTCCCTTATTCGCTGAGAGAACCAAAGCATTTTCGTTCTTTCGCAGCGCTTTTAAAGGAAGCATTTCATCTCTGCTGACATTGCTAGACGATGATGTTTTGCTTCGTCTAACCAGAAACGATACGTCCTGACGTATAGTCTCAGTCTCAAGGCTACTGAATTTATTACGAATGTGATGCACTCTTCTATACTACCAACAAGTTGTTCTACAGGTACACGCAGTGGAGTGGGTGCAAAATTCAGTCCCTTGCAGAGAATGTTTACGGCTGCCTCACTTTGGTTTTCATCCGATAAATTCACAATCGCTTTACTTGAAACGATGGCATTAACGGGTGTAGGTTTTGTTTGGGTGGCGATCTGTTTATCGAACTTCTGTTGTTATTTTTGAGTGCACAATTCTAACGTTCTGGCTGCCCGCAGAAAGTTCAAATGAAAAGGCAGAAGTTCTGGCACGCGAGCCTTATTATACTCCTCGTCTTGGTCGTGAGGCGATTGAAATAAAACGTCGAATTAATTTCAATCGCGACAACAGTTTCCAGCTTTCACGAACATGGGATCCCATCCTAAAAACATCTTCAGGGTTAATCCGAAATAAGCTCTGCTTAAAAACTGACGTAGTGAGTTATATTTGTTCTCAAAATTCTGCACAACAGCAACTACAAATGCATCAACCACAGCAACAGCATACGCACCGGTACAATCTGCGTAGCTCAAATCGTATGTAACAATTCAGGCAGTTACCCGGTGACCCGGCTCAATGTAACTTGAAGCGAAACGTTCGGGGTGAGTACTTGTTTTAGCATTCATTAAATACTTTATTTATAACGCGGCTAATCCGGAAAACGTGTAAAATATTGTTGCAAATATAGAATTCATTAAAGTAACGGATAAATTTCTAGGGAAGGCGAGGAGTAGGGAGGCAATTGTGTATTTTTAGAAGTTTAATATGAAACGGCGTGCTAAGTAGTGGCTTTAAAACAAAAGGACTTTCATAAAAAAATTATACAGCTTTCTTAATCACCATGGTAACTAGGTAAGCTGCAGCACTTCAACACCTTCCTCCTCTTCCTTTCCGATTCATTCAATTCAATAATTGATTCAACGGAATCACCCTGTAACTGCTTTAACTTTCCTTCACATTTACTGTAACTCAGTGGAATCAATCACCTTGTAACACGGTAAGCTGATGATGTCCTCCATTCACTTCCCCTCTCCCTTTCAATTTCAATTCAACACCAATTACTTGGTCAAATATAGTTATACTAGCTAAAGTTGCCCCAATCTTGGAACGGGACTCTCTCTTAAGTTTATATTTTTTTATTTCTTAATATTTTTTTCGTTAAAAAGAGCATGCTGTAATTCGTACGCGTTACATACAAAGTCTAGGCTTTTCTTAAGTTTATTATTGTGACGAATGTTGAAAATAAAAAAGGACCAAGTCTCGAACTTTGTGGTACACCATTGATCTACTTGGGGTGGTTGGAAGACTTTATCAAGCCCACGGATATTCGATTTTATAGACAATATTAATTATACCGAACAATATGCTACTCTCATCCTTACTATCGAAAGCTAAGAGCTCTCAATTAAGTGCATTAGGATTAAAATTACAAGTCTCCTCATACTAATTAATTGGTACAATACAAACATTCATCCAAACATAAAAAGTAGGCACTACAAAAAAACTCAACTGACAAAGCAAATTAGTTTGTAACTTTTCATAGCAAAAACGCAACAAAAAGAAAAAAAAATTTTTTGAGAATAATTAAATTGCCACACTAAGGGAGGAGAACTACCACTCCCCCCACATACCCTCCAAATACTCTCAGTAGTTGTTCGTTCGTACGGTGCTGAATGAAAAGCTCACTGTTTGCAATTTTGTCTAAATGTCACTGCGAGCTGTCACAAAGCTATGGGAATAGTTGGACGCGGTATAAATCGCCGCCATTAGTATCTGGGAGGAAAAATTCAATATAATTATGGCTGGCGTTCTGTCAAGTGAGGCTTTTAGTTTAAATCCTTCGGAACACGAAAGCCTTTAGCATGTGAAACCGGGCTGGTATTTTGTTGGTTGTTCAACGGGGATACTGGTCAGTCCGGCCGGATGTGAACGATTTATCACCTTTCTACAACATACTGACCGGGGGTTGGTTGACTAGTTTCTGGTAAAAGGTCCGGATGGAATTGAATTGATGAAATTTTACCGAAGCCTTTCCTATGTATGTACATAGGTAAAAATCATAAACTTGAGGATACAAAACCTGGGACGGGACGAACACAGGTGAAAGCCGGTGTGAATAGCGGGAACATCATCCGGCCTATTGTTGTAATGAAACCTTAACCCACTCTCCACCCTATCCCGTTCCAAGTATTTCCCCAGCTCTCTAAAACAAGAGCTCTATGACTCTGGAGGTTTGGACAGCTTTGTTTACTCAAAATGCACAGAATTACTACACAGAGTCACGTGATGCATGCTAATTAGTAGAACAAAACTTCTTAAAAGCCCGTTTATGCAGAATGCAACAGATGCTTGAGAGAGGCGTGTGCAAGAGGATGGTAGAATGTGGTAAGGTATGTTGCCGAGGAGTAAGAAGACGCTATTTGGTGGTGTGGGGGAGTTCAAGTCGAGGTTCGCAAAGGAAGCGAGCTTTCAGCGCTTTCGCATGGTATGTGTCGTGTTGGAACCGTGAAATATGCACCCAAGGCTATGTGGTCTGTGATGCGGGGCGGTGGAGAAATATGTAAAAAGTTTTGATGTGAATTTAAAGTGAACTTTGTTTGCTTAACCAACCCTTTCTCCGCCCACCAACACCACTTCAATACTGGCAGTATAGAATTTTGTTGTTGTTGTGTTGTGTTGCTGTTGTTGTTGATATTGTTAGTATTCTTTTTTTGTTTTTTGCCAGGCAGCCATATAACGCGGTTTTTGGTAAGGGTAACGGCGGACTTAAGTTCATGCTGAGTAACATTTCACACAATGTAGATGGTATGGTCCTATTTTTTTGGACGTTTTTTTTTTTCGACTTAAGATGAGAGATAAAATGGAGTGTATGCAGTATAGGAGGGATGATATCCATGGATTTAGTGGAGATGTGGGCATTTTTTTTTGGTTTTCATACTCTAATTAAGGCACCAGAGAGATTTTGATGTAGGATAAAATGTTAAAGAGTGCTGACATTACATTTTGGGAATGGGTTCTTCAGAGGCTCTTAAGGACTATGTCTGGAGGAAAATATATTTTTTTCTTCTTCTATTAATAATGAATTGAAAAGGCTTTTGGTGGAATTTTTTGCGTGTCCAAAATGGTAATGGCTGTGTAGTGTGGTAGTAGAAGTTTTGGATTTACGGTCTCTGGAGAATTTAAAAGTGCATGTGTAATTAAAGTGCATTGTAAGTATATCGCTACTTGTCTATATTAAAAGTTGATTGGAAGCGAGTATTTGGAGAGGGATGTAAGAGGATTATGTAAGTGGATTTAGGCAGAAAGACTAGGATAAATTAGAAGAATTTTAGGTATATTCAAATAATTTTCTTAGGGACGAATTGGTCTCGCTTCTTTTCGCATTCCGAACATTTCATTTAAATTCTTTGTGTCCTTATTTTAGCTTGTTGAGAGCAAAATGTCGTTTCGCTTGATACGAAGGACATTCTGAATGGGTTTTAAGTTTCTAGTATATATAGTAAGAAGAAGAGTTTTATTAACTCGAAAGAAAGATGGCTGCAATTTACTTAAGAGAAAAGCAAATAACTTTACTGTTCTAAGCCCATTCTTATGATGATATTGTTAAAAAAAAAAAAAATAAGATGAGGCATGCATCTTAGGAAGGTTAGATTGGTTTTTTTTAACCAGTTATCTTTGCTACAGATTCTGACTTATTATGAAGCTTTGCCTGTGAACGGTCCTTATCGACTAATATTGACAGTCACTTTGGAAAGTGCTTATGCGACTGAAAACTTAATTTGACATTTAACTCTACTTGTACGCTATATTTATGGGGTCAGACGTTATGATCATATTTTCCAATACAATAAAACAATCCTTGGTTGCTGCCCCGATTCTTATCTTGATATTTGCAGTCTTACTTTATTTTTAAATTCTTTATATTAACTTCACCGCCAGGTTTTGTCCGCAGACTTAGATAGTCAAAATTGACCCACAGTTCACGACATACAATCGAGCTGAAATTTTCCACATCAGCCGATGATATTGCACTTTGGACCCCCCCGCACACACACGCAAACACACGAATACACACACACACGTGCACGCGCGCGAACCCACAAACACAAGTATCACTCAGTTTTTTTAAAAAAATTGCAAGAGTCACTAGAGTCTCGTGCATCTAGACTAGAAAAGGAATGTCGACGAAAAGGACAAAGATGACACGATGAATCTCCAACATCTCATGAATCACGGCTTGCACAGCAAAAGCTTGCAAATGAAGAAAGACGACGCGATGAACGAAATTATTTCTATGGTTCCATACGAAATGCTTGAACATTTGAATTCCCAACTGCAGCAACTTAACGACATTAGTGAATTTTTTGGAGGTATGAATATTCTTTTGTTTGGTGACTTGAGGCAGGTCCCACCAGTTCGAGAAAACGCAGTGTTCAATCAGCCAAAGCACTCGGAGCCAGCCACTCATCTTTGGCGTACTTTGTCTTTCTGTGAACTTTTACAGAACATGCGACAGCGAGCAGACACAACCTTCATTGATCTTCTGAATGACTTGAGAATTGTAGAGCTAAAGCCAGAGAATATTGCAATTTTCCTTGGAAAAGTCGACAAAAATCTTTGTGATGAATTCGAAGTTGGATATGTGATTCGCATAGACTCCACCAATGCACTGGTCGATGAACATAATTTTGAAGCTCTTCGTCACCACCAACAACAAGGCGCGAAAATGGTAAATCTTCGAGCAGCTGATCGCATCTCCGATGTAATAAAAAATATTAGCAACATCGGAATAGAGAGGCTCATTCCAGAAGACATCAACAAGGCCGGTGGTTTGCCAAAAAAGGTTGATGCTTTTTGTCGGTGTGAAAGTGATGCTTTGATATAACATCGATACAAGCAAAGGTCTCGTTAATGGTGTGATGGGTGAAGTCGTCCAAATAATTTGGGCATTATATCATCGAGCACAAATGTATGCAGAAGATTTGCCTAATGTAAAAATAAATTTCTTTGAGATCGGTGAACATATTATCGATCCAGGGACTGTCGAACTTCAGGCAAAGTTATCGGCAGGTATAGCAGAAAGACGAATGCTTCGGCTTATACTATGTTGGGGTAGTGACAGTTCACAAAATACAAAGTTCAATGGTCGATCGCGCAGTCATTAATTTGGGATCAAATGTATTTACGTAAGGTCAAGCATTCGTCGTTCTGAGTCGAGTGAGATCGCTCAATGGAATTCGATTAGAAGATCTTGACGTTTCCAAAGTGCAAGACAAAAAGTATTGCAATCAACAAGCGTTGGAAGAGATGGAGCGTTTGCGGGAACTTTCATTATTTCGAAATATCAATTAATCTCTACAAAATCAAAATAGAAAGACTGAAGAAACGAACAATTTTCCTTATATTTATAATTTAATTTTGTTCCTTCCAATGTGAATGTTGTGTGATATAAGAAAATAGTAAAAAATAAAAAACAGAAATTTAAATAAATATCAAACGCCTCGCATATAAAGGATTTATAGTGAAAAACTGTGTTTTTACGGGTTAATTTTTTACAAAGTTATGACAACTAAGCAAACCTCAATATTTATATGACAGACTCCGTTTTCATTAGATTAAACAGGACCTGTGCCTTGTTCACACAACTGAATAGATTATTTAGACTTTGGAATTCCCTTTCGATTGAGATAAGACGACAGAATGGTGACCGCAGGCTTAAAAATTGTTTGTATAATTATTTTAAACACACTTGTTAATTATTCAAATTATTAGTTTGATATTCCCGGTCATTAGACAAAAGAAATTTACAAGTTGAATGGGTAGTAAGTGTTTCTGGTCTAGAGAGAGAACAATCTCATCAGTTTTTCGATACGGGTCCTAATTTGCAATAGGGATGTGTACATAGATAGAATCATTGGGCCAAGCCAATTCGTTTGAAGCTAAGTTTGCTGCGAATTCTTTTACCATCTTCTTCATAGGCACCTTCTTCTCCACAAAGATGTAATCACAGTCACAAAATGTTACATTTCCGCAAAAGAGAGGTCTTCAAAGTGCTCGCGAATCTCAATATGTCTTAAGCTGCTGGGGATGAAGATATTTTGACTATAGCTAAACTTTTACGCAAACTATTTTACTTGTCCAATTCGACAGGAGATTTTCTTTCAGCATGGAAAATTGATCATATTAGCAAAATCGCTAAAAGTTGTACAGGAGGTGGTCGACGCACTGTGGAATGTCCTTTTCCCTTATACCCTGGACAGATTGCATACATAATGACTTAATTTGACATTCAGTCATTTCAACGAAATGTAAAGGTGACAGACTATGGACGAAAATTATTTCATTTGGAATGTCACTGACAGTTCCTTAATTAAGAATATTTGCAAGTATATGTTGCAGTTTCAAAGCATTTAGCAGAAGATAATTTATTTTGTTGAAAGAGCCCACAAAGAGAAGAAAAGTTTGGCTGTCACTGCCGACTTAATTTGGACTTATTTCCACTGTCCATTAAATTCAGCTCATTTTAATGACGGTAGGTGGCACTTTTACTGCAATTTCACTAATTGTACTAACAATTTGATCCATTTGAAAATGAAGCGAATTGTTGCAAATGGGTCCTTTATGGACTTCATTTGTGGTGACACACTGCACATTTGACTCCATTTAATTAAAAATTAAGTAATTATGGAAACAGTCTGTCTAGGGTATTAGACAATTTGTAGAGAATATTCAGTGGATTCCAATCAAACAAGATAATTTTCCAATATTTCTGAGGTATAGACGAGATATAGGAAAACGATAAAACTATTTAAAATACAAAACTCTGTTCAATTTATAAAGGCTGTAGAAAATATCTGAACGACCTTCTATGAAACTACAGTTCAGTTGTAACAAAAATACTTTTATTGCATACCAATGAGCCTATAAGGTCTGCACAATATCCTATGTATCATACGAGTACCCAAACCATAGTCGTTTATTTGGGGCTCCATTGAAAACGTTTTGATAAAACTTTATCTAGACTGGGGCGAAATTTGTCGCTCAAATGTCAATAGAAAAAAAAAAAAAAAATAACAAAGTACAGGCGAAATCGGATAAGTGCTTCGGTTATTCTGTTCGCCTTTCAGGAATTGCTGTGATTCCATAAATCATATCCTTCCTTGGACGGGGTGTACGAGTAGAAGAGAATACATATGTGCAAGTACCTACGCTTCAGTTAAGGTGCCTGGTGTCTGGAGTTATACCATCTATACCAACAACCAACAACCCCTTTCGGAAGGACGCCTTTACACCACCGCTCTATCTCATGATTTTATTTTATTAATGGCAAAAATGTAAAAAAAAGGAAAAAAGTTGTACTTGGAAGCAGCAATAGCAGCAGCAGTAGTACCAACAGCAAGATATAGTGCATCTTTGAAGTTTTACAGATATTCACCCGTCTATAGTTACGCCCAGTATGAGTAGAAGCGCTACACAATGATATAATGTACCAACATATATCTGTATATGTATGCATGTATATAGATATGTGGGTACCTACTCTATTTTATAGATCTACGTACATTGGATGGAGCTCCGGCAAACATTTGACATGGATAAATGCCTGAGTCCGGTGAACCCTTGCATCGTGGCAGATTACAATTTCAAAAGATTGGGGGTTGAGTGGAGTGGTCCTCCACTAAGCTGAAAAGGGTACTTGAAGAGCTGCTGTTTATTTATTTGCCATTTAATTTTGTCAGATGATATCCAATCCATTTGTCAATTTATTTATAGCTAAAAAGATCGAACGGTGGGATAAAGAGTGCCCCATACTGATGGAAAATTTTCATTTCATTTCACTTTTTTTTTTTTGTACACGGATCCTTATACATACTCCACTACCCCGCCCTCTATAGGTCGCTGAGGGAAACATTTTTACGTCATTCAATTGAGGGATTTTAAGTATTTTTCATTTTTTTTTCTATAATAATAAAAGGGTCGAAGACTAGGCGACTGGCGAGTAACATCAGTTCAATTACACTTGGCTGCATAAAATTTTCATCTCTCTCTCTCTCTCTCTCTCTGGCAGAATTATCCTGAAAAGCCTTTTTGGGGGGGGGGGGGGGGGTGTGCTGTCATTTTGGTTTTATAGTTATTGTTGTTGTTGCTGTTATTGTGGTAAGCCGATGACTCCAGAAGTTATTCGTTTTCCCATTAAAATAAATCCAATAAATTTCGAATGTAGTTTTTTCTGTCATATTGAGATGACTGTTAATATTACATATTTATTGCATGAATTGTTGGGGTCAGAGTTATTGGTTTTCTGTATTTGTTGCAGATGCTCTTCATGTTCCTACTTACTTATGAGCATTTGCAGGAAATTTTTAAAGGTAAATTTTAATAGGTTTTGTAAAAAATAAATTGAACTTTTGGCTGTTTAAAAAAAACGTATCCGTGAGTACCTATTTTGTTATATTTATTATTATTATTATTGTAATTGTTATATGGATAGCTCAGAATTTGTAATGTGACAACAGTCGCGTTGGTTGAAAGAAAGAGATAATCACGAACCGAGCTCGTCAATCAGAAGCCGAACTGTGAAAGTTGAGGATAAATCGATACTAGATGAAAATGCAGAAAAAATTAAAGAAGAAGAACTTACAAGGGATATCTCTTAACAATTCAATGGGTGCCAGGATACTCGGGAATTGTTGGGAATGGCGAGCAGACTTATTGGCCAAAAAATAAGCATTCATGCCCCGGAACAATTTTGCAGTATTTCTTACAGATGGATAATTCTCGTCTCTATGGACTGAAATTTACTGAAAATAATTTCAATGAATTTCTATAATGCATTGTAAATGCATAAAAAAATCGGACTGTTCGACCCAGCGATCAGAGAGATCTCATCAGTATGGTTATATTTGATCGCCTACGATAGAAGTTCTTTGAAACGGCCACTCAATTGCCAATGCAATCATCGAATTTCTATGGTAGGTGATCAGAGATAACCATACTGATGAGACCTCTCGGATCGCTGGGTTGAAAAGTTCGTTTTGTTTTCGGTATTTCTTACAACACCGTAAAGCTTACCATCCAAGGCTGGATCCAGAAGCGAATAGACCAGAGATGGACTTCAATTATAGGCTCCAGATAAACCAAAAGATTCATTCAAGGACTTTTCCCACTCCCACTCTTTGGCTATTTAGACGCTGTTTATGAATCAACTCAGAATCATTACACGAGTCCTAACCGAATACTGCAAATTAAACAAACACTTGCATCGGGTATGTGTATCACCCACTGATGTATGTAGGCTATGTTTCGAAGAGGATGAAACATTGGAACACGTCTTATGTGAATGCGAGGCCATTGCACAATGCAGATTCTGGGCATTTAGCTCATACTTGCAAAAAGCCTGCCGACTTTGAAGAAACTTTATTCAAAAGAATACTGATTTTCCTAGAAATTGTGGGATTCTTGGATGAACTATAAAGAAAGTGGTGCACAATAAACCACTGAATGTCTGCAGTGCAAAAACCACTCGCCTCGCTTAATGCTTAATCAAATTTAATCTACAAAGTAGAGGAGAAGGGTATCATTCTTGAAGGCGTCATGTATGTTACCTTGTCTTGATGTAATGATTCCAGAACTCTTCAGACAATTCAAGAATATTTTGATTCCTATAACTTCATGCAGGTCTTAAATTCAGCAGCAGCGACAAATGCACATTTCTTCTTTATTTGTAGATGATCGTGACTCAACGATGGAGTATTTCTACCGTGACTATAAGCATATTGATGTAGAGGCTTTGACTGAGGAATGCAGGATACTTCCTTGGGATGGAATATATGAACGTGTGACAGTGAACCAACAAGTTGATATCTTCTCCTCCTTGCTCAGGTACTTGGCGGAAAAGTACGTTCCTACCAAAATCAGGCGTATACCTAGAGCAGGCTGCCCATGGTTCTCGCCCCAGGTACGTTTACTTATTGCGGAGAGAGAACTCCTTTATCAACGCTTCAGACGTTTAAAAACTAATCAAGCTCGATTACTGTATAAGGCTGCTCGCAATAAAGCAACGGTCGCCATTAGAAATTTCAAGAGACGTTATTTTAGTGCTAAGTTTAACTTAGACCAAAACCCCAAAGTACTTTGGCGCAATCTAAGGAAGGCTGGTGTGTATGGCACTGATGGTGCATCTTGTAATTTAAACCCAGAATTGTTTTTACTTTCGAGGAATTGATTTAGAGGAGCTGATCTCTGCTATTTTCTCAGTTAAATCGGAGACAACAGGACCCGATTCTCTTCTACCACGCCTTATAAAGCTATTACTTCCCTTGATTGATAAGTACATTCTTCATATCATGAATACTTGTTTTACCTCTTCTACCTTTCCTAACACCTGGGAAACTGCTATTGTCCTGCCAATCCCTAAGAAGGCTAAGGCTGAAACACCTAGTGACTTTCGCCCTATTAGCATCTTGTCATTCTTATCGAAAGTTCTAGAGAAGCTCATATATAGGCAAATACTAGGTTGGATTGATTGTAATCAGATGTTGTCTCCTTGGCAGTCTGGTTTCCGTCCGTTTCGCAGTTGTGAAACTGCTATATTAAAAATATCAACAGATATAAGAATGGACATGAATGACAATAATTTCAGTACGCTTGTCCTTCTTGACTTCTCTAAAGCATTTGATAGCGTCGGCCATGAATTCGTGCTTTGTAAACTTGCATCCAAATACAGATTCAGTGCAACCGCTATTTCCTTGATTAAAGCGTTCCTCTGTGATCGTCATCAGCTAGTTAAGGTGGATAATAACTTTTCGGCCTTGAAGGCCGTCTCATGTGGTGTACCACAAGGTTCTGTACTTGGTCCTCTACTTTTTAGCCTGTTTATTAATGACCTTCCTGATATCAGTGAAGATTCTAAAATTTACCTATATGCTGATGATGTACAGCTATACTTAAGTAGGCTTATTGGCCTCATTGAGGACTGCATTGAGCGTATTAATCGGGATCTCGAGACGATTCATGAATGGTCTAGGTTGAATGGGTTACTGCTTAACCCTGCAAAGTCGCAGTGTATCTATTTCTACAACCGACCACTTGACAAAATTGACATACCTGATATAAGTCTAAATGGTTTTATATTGCCTGTGCACAATAAAGTTACAAGCTTGGGAATATTATTGAGCTCAGACATGAAATGTTGCGATAATACTAAAGTCTTACTTAGCAAAGTCTATGCAGGTTTACGAAGACTATGGCTCTCGGCGAGTATTTTAGACACGGCCGTTAGGCAGAGACTGGTGAAGACATTAATTATGCCTTACTTCTCTTTTGGGAATACTATCTTCCCCAAATTAGATAGTGAATGCGCTCGGAGAGTTCAAGTAGCTTTCAATGATTGCATTCGCCTCATTTTCGGCTTAAGGAGATTTGACCATGTTTCACCTTACAGTAGTGCCCTGCTTGGCTGCTCTCTAGATAACTACTTAAAGCGTAGAATTTTAATTCTGCTCTTTGGTATATTAAATAGCAATGAGCCAGAGTATCTCCGAGAATTTTTCCAATTTCTGGTATCCCCACGTAACCGTAAAATTATTATTCCCCGTTTCAGCAGAACGGTCATGGAGAGTTCTTTTCCTGTTCAGGCTGCCCGCTTTTGGAATCTGCTCCCTTCTACCTTGCAGGGGGCTCGTACCGTTAATGCATTCAAAGCTACTATTAAAACTCATGTTCTGTAATCTTGCGAACACTTTTGAGCGCTTTTCTATGTTTCAATCTGTGCAGTCTATTGCTATTGTAGTAGTATATCTATCTGTATTGAATTCTTGAATTTTTCTATGTACTTTCTCTTATTTCCTTATTTGCATTTTCTCAGTATTTCGTAATTGTGTATTAATCATTAACTTTCTCTAATAGTTAAATTTATTAATATTTGCTTAATCACCTCATTTATATATAACTATAATTACTAGATTCCGCTAATTTCTATATGTACGAACAAAAGATTTGTAAATCTTGTGTACCACTTCCTATAAATAAATTATTATTATATTATTATTATTATCTGTTATGAATTTGTTATCAAAAGGAACTTGACCGTAGAATATTAATCTGGAACTGGAAACCAGTAAAATCATCCAATATTATCTAAAGGATCATCTCCAAAATATTAGGATCAATATTCCGCTAAATAATTTCTTTGGTTATATACCCGCAGCAGTCTTATTGCATGCCTGCCTAGTCGTAGCAGGTATTTACGACAATATCACGATTGCAAATTCTCTTTTTATGTATTTATTTTTAACATTAGTTTTACTTACAACTTAGAAGCTAGCTTAGCATACTACGTCTTATGTCTTGCGTCCCGGGCTACATGGTCACCTGGACAACTTAAGGCTTTATGTTAAACTACAAAACTAAGATTAATTCTATACATAAAAACAACTATTTGGCACTTAAAAGTTATACTGTAAGTTTTCTTCGTGTTAGTTTGCAAACACTCTTAAACTAATTTTTATACTAAAACTTAGTTCCTATATGGCTACTTGTTTTTAAAATAGATTCTTGCCTACAGTTTTGTGTCCGTGCTGCTGTTTTGTACTGCGGCGAGAATTGCGTCCGTGTCTACCTTATTGTCACAAAGGAGTTCTGTTGGGGTCTTGCTGTTGTCTTGTTTGTATATTTTAAACGCGCCTTTGTTTTACTTATTGGCAATCGCTTTGCCGAGGTGCCCGCCTAGTTAGTGGCCCACCTGACTGCCTCCCAGATCATCGTCAGCTCGGCCGTGAAAACTTCTGACCACGTTGGCATCTTGGAGCTGAAAGAATATTCCTCTTCGGAGAATATGGTGTAGGTAGAGATCCCTACAGCATATCATTTTTAGAGGCGATCGTACCAATGTTTCTGTCAGCGTTGATTTTTCTATATGTGAAGAAGAGATTGTCAGCGAGTTCCTCTCTTCTCTGGGGGAGAGTTGGGAAGCCAGCTTCTAACAGGAAGCTAGTGATAGTGATTGTGCAAAGGGCGCCGAGAGATATTCTTGCTGTTGCGTTTAGTAAATGTTTGTATTTTGATGGTGTTACGTTTATTGAGGTAGCCATATTAGACTGTTAGACAATAGTCGATCTTACTCATTACTGTTCAGCTATTTTCGTGGCAGTGTCGAGGAATGGACCTGTATTCTTCCTGGAAATAACTTTGAGGCGGTTGTTCCTGCTTCTTATTGACTCCACTACGCTGACAGCCTATTTGTTCCAATTTAGGTTGTGCGAGAGGACTAGTCCCCAAATCATGAGTTCGTTTTGCAGGACAATTGAAGCAAGATCGCTTGAAAAACAGCTTTCTGTGAACTTCCGTCTTCGACATAGGTACCGCCCGTGTCTACCTAGTCAGCGATGTCTCCAATAATGAATGGAACTTCTCCGGATGCATAATTGCATAATTGGGTGATATTGTCCGTATAATCATGGAAGAAGAGATCTGTAGGTTGTCGTTAAGATTCTCCGAGAGAGAGTGCATATAAATATTAAAGAGGTGGACAGCGCCAATTGAAAAACCTTCTGATGCAATTAATTCTTGGCACAGTCGATTGTTTAATATTTCTCTATAAAGGTGAGTAGTCGTATATGGAGGACTTTGCTCTCTTTGGTGAACAACTGATTTTATATCGATCTATGCACAGTTCAACTTGGTTGTTAAAGCCCTTCTTTTAGCCATATTTATTTTGGAATTTTTCCGGTATATCTATGCACTTTGTTGGTTTAACGTCTCTGTGTTTGGTTTTCAATTACAAGTTTACATGAACTATCGCGTAATTATTTTATTGGCAAAACTAATAAAATTTTAAAACCCGGCTTACTTGTTTGAAGAATTAATATGTTTGCTAGATCCTCTAGACGAATTATGACCTGTATACAGCCCAGATTCCTTTCACTAATTAATGAGCGACATTAAAATGTGGAATTCATTGTCTCAGACATTAAGACATTTACTCAGGTCATGTCCCTGCAAACATTTTAGCGAAGAGCTCGCTTTTTCGACGTAATCTCAAAATAACAATTTCGAAATTTTTCCGAGATTCTATCGTTTCTCTGATTCTGTTATTAAAGAGATGAAAATAAAGAGCTCAATACGAAAATTCTGCTTTTTGTCGGAGATGTTTTCATTTCCCTGATTTTGGAATTACAATGAAACGATACAGAATGCATTTACGCTTCAAATTTTCTATGAGATTCCTTTGTTCCTCTGATTTGCATTTATGACTAATCACTTTTTAGAGGGGTAGTGTAGGACCTGCTAAAGTAAAAAGTAATATACCCAATATGCGCATTATTTAAATTTCTTCTTAGACTATTTTCCCATTCAAAAGGCATGAAATGTCCATAAATACCAGCTTTACGAAAATAGCTTTAGACACGAGAATTGGTCGCTATATAAGAAATATACAACATCACCAATTCGAACCCATTCTTTGCATTTACTTCGTTTTGAATATTGATTTCGGCTCATTTTAAGCTCTAAATAAAGCAGTTCGGAATCGAAAGAGTACCTAACTGGAATTAATACGTCGGGAATTGTGATCATTTTACAAAGCTGGTAATTTGGTTTCCCTGCGGTATCGACTTAGTTCTCAAAGTTTTAACCAGAGATTATGATTTACTTGCAAATCATTTTCAAATCTTGATGCTTGCAGGGGTACGTTCAATAATTTTAAAATGGTACTCTCTCAGATTCGATTCATCATTCTACGCTACTATTATGTTAGTGTCCCATTAGAATTCGCATGGTGGAGTCGTTGGCTCACTGAATCCAGTAGTTTGTTGTTGTTGTAAAAATACTAACAAAATAACAATATTTTTTTCTGCAAAGTTTTTTTTACTTTTTATAAGCCTTCGTATAACTCGGTAAGTATGAGACGTAACTATAGAGCAAACATGATCAGGTCATATCTTACCTCATAGAAAAAGTCCTTTCCAAAGTACAAATGTGGTGTTTAAACAAAGGTCTTAGCATAACCCCAACAAAACGGTTATCGTTCCATTCATGAGAAGAACGAAGCTTTCACTAACCGCTCCCCTTCTGGATAATACGTAATTGGTATTTTCAGATGAAGGTCACTCTAGACAACAAACTTACCTGGGATTCTGTCCAGAGTGACGGAAAGATCGGTACGATTTCTCTACATGTGTTGTCGCTTCATTGGCAGAATATGCGGTCCGAAACCAAAAATGATGTACTGGATGTACACCACAGTTCTTAGACCCATGGTTACTATGCGGCCCTCGCATGGTGGCTAAAACCTAATAACCGAGGCTCTGCTTAAAAAACCTAGCGGTGTACTTGTCTAGGAATAACTGGTGCCAAAAGGACCTCTTCTAAACCTTTCACCCCTGCATTTTCAGGTGGAAAAAAGCGATCTCTAGTACTATTAGATTGCAAAAGGGGAAACAGTTCAAGCCAGCTGATCTGGTTGGTAATTTAAGTATCTTACAACAGATATGCTTTGATCAAATGACGACAATATCTGATATAATCACATCCATGGTGGATTTTGTAAGACCATTCGACGTGGTTTTGGGAGACCGACAGCGATGGCATTCCACTAAATCGTCCTTCCAACAAGGATCGATGGTGTGGTATAAAGGCGGTTTCAAAACGAAGAGTTGAGTCAGACTGGGTATAAACGGCCTCAGATGCCATATATCAAATGCCCTGGGCTCTATCCCTACCGTATTATAGGCTGAGGTATTAGTCATAAAAGAATGTGCCAATACCTGCATTGACAGAGCCATAAATGGCTCAACCATTAATATCCTCTCGGACAGTTAAGCCGCCTGTCTGGGAATGTCTCCAAACCCATAAAAATCTATCAAGGAGAAACAAAGTTATCCTTATGTGGATGTCTGGACATGGGGGTCATAAAGGGAATAAAATTGCTGACGGCCTAGCCAAAAGAGGAACGGAAACCCGCTTTGTCAGACCAGAGTGATTTTCTGTCACTTCAAAGTGTTACCTTAAAGCTACCCTAAATAGCTGGGAGAATAATCAAAAATCTCTTTATTGGGAAAGGCTAAAGAGATTTCGTCAGGCAAAAAAGTTTATAGACACCTCTGGCAGAAAAACAAAAGAACTCTTACTTCATAGGAGAACAGAGCGCAAAATGATTACAAAGCTCTTCTCAGGCCATTGCCCGTTAAGATATCACCTATAAAAAACGAGTCTGGCATCCTGCCGCTTCTGTCGGGATGCTCACGAAACCTCGGAGCACCTACTCTGCATCTGCGAGGCATCGGCCACGTATAATTTTCCTCCACCAAACTATATGTGGAATCTAAATCCAAGAATTATTCTAGACTTTATTAACAGTCTAAACCTAGAAAAGGGAGTAAATTGAACAGGAACTCACAATAAATCTTTCATCTTTCTGAACACGCCTGCACAAATTTAATATGATCTAATATGGCGGCTACATCAAAATAACATGGAAAATCATATTCGAGCTATTGTTACTTGAAAATAGCGAGCCAACGCTTGATTACTAGTTATAATATAAAAAAAAAAACAAAAAATTATAATGTTATGGGTTAAATGCCATTGCCAAATTCGGCATCCAAAGTATGCAAAATACCAAGGGCAACTTTAAGAAGATGTCTAAAATTACAAGTTGGAAAAATACCTGCGTTGAGTACAATCTTATTTGAGAGTGGACAACGAAAACATTCTTGTAGTACACATTAAAAGTTTGAAAGCCATGGATTTGCTGCGACGAGACGTGAGGTATGTCATACGGCTTTTGAACTGTCTGAGAAATGCAAAAAAAAGGAACAGGTTCAACGAAGTTTAAAAAAATCTGGAATTGGATGGCTTAGTCTATTTATGAAATGTCACGAAATGTCACCCTGATTTATCTGTCCGGAAATCTGAAGGAATTTCATAGTTACGTCCTAAAGAAATGAATAAGGTAGAATTATGTAGATATTTCAAGCTTTTGAAAGACATTCTAGTTGAGAATGGTCTAATTAATAAAACTGGGCACATTTACAACATGGATGAGACTGGCTACCACCAGCTTAACAATCGACCTGGATATGTCATAGTTGAAAGAGTATCCAAAAATGTTGCTGCAATAATATCGGGTGAATAGGGGGAGACTGTCACTGTTATTGCATGCTATAATGCGGAAGGAAAGTTTCTTCCCCTGCTTTTGTCATCAAAGGCAAAAACAAACAAGAAAGCAACTATTTTTTTTACTTGGTTAAAATACCATTTTTATCCTAGAAAATTTCAAGGAAAAGTATAATGTTGATACTAGTTTCATCCCACTGCACTAATATTCAAATGCTGGAATATGCTCTCGAAAATGTCATTATTATTTTCTGTATATGGGGCAAATCAGCAACTGCAAGCAATGGAATTTCAACATTTTGAGCAACTGGTATTCATCCTTTCAATTCTGATATTATTCCTGTTTACGCCTACATAAAGACTAACGACGCACAAATATCAGTAGTAGATGAAATTTTCTAATGGAGCAGCATCAGAAATGGAAATTTCCAGTGGTGTGCCAAGCACTCTACCAAAAAAAAAGAGAATAGGCCTCCAGTTGAAGCCAATGATCCCATTTCTGAACCTAGCAATATTACTTCAGCTGCGATTGTTCACATTATTTCACGAGTTCCATCAGCATTACAGATAGTAAAAACTAATCGCAGGAAGCAAAAATCATGGGTTTTGACTTCTTTAGACAACATGATTCAGCAAAAACTTAAAGCAATGAAGCATGAGAAGCTAAATCAAACGAAACCCAAACCCACTTTATCAGACGAAAAAAACGAAGTATGTCATCCACAATTTCGATATTACTCAGATTTTGCTGGTACCTGCAAAAACCCGAGCTAGTCCGTTGAAACCTATTTCCCTGTGCGGTGCTGCACTTGTTACTGAACTTCTTCAGTCTATCCAAGGAATTTTACTTTATGCCAATATACCAGTGCATGTGTGGACAGATTTCACTATTGTTCTGTCCTGACTTCATGAGCATCCTTCTAAGTGGAAGGTATTTATCGCAAACAGGACCTTACTCATTCATGAAAAACTGCCCCAGGCTACATGGTGTCCACCAGTGATAATCTCATTGACTGTCCTACTCGTAGAAACTCAACACAGCAATTTCAAGAGCTGACGTTATTGTCGTCTGCTCTGGACCATCATGGCTACAAAAAAGGTCCTCTGAATGGCCTCCTAATCCAGTGTGCTCAACCCCTCTATCGATTGAAGAAGAGTTACGCTCTGGTGCTGTGTTAATCTGCAGAAAAGTAGAGTTTAATAATGAACTACTCACACGTTTTTCACGTTTCTCATCAAATTGCTGGACGTTACTGCGTATTGCTTCAGATTTATTCATAATCTCCAAGCTTTACATTATCATCATAAAAAAAATTCGATTAATTGTCGATGAAATAAACAATGCTCTACCTTCAAACAGCAAACTATCATGGTCATCAAGAAACTTTTTTTGGTGACCATGGTATGCTGTGTCTTTCTAGACGACTACGTCAATCATTCTTGTCTTACCAAGAAACATATCCTGTTATGTTAGGTACCCAAAGAATGCCATTTCACACAGCTGATCATTGTTCCAGCTCATAAGGCAACAGTACATGGCGGTGCTCAGGCTACACTACATCGAATTGGGTATATTTAGCGGACGGAGAAAAGTTCGTCAATGCATTAATGGGTGCATCATTTGCCATCGTCACAAAGCGACAACAAAGAAACAATTAATGTGTTAGCTTCTATCAGCAAAAGTTCGTCCATCAAAACCCTTCTTAAACAGTGGAGTAAACTATGCCGGGCCACTATATGTCAAGCCGATCAAAGGAAGAGGTTATAAGGCGATAAAAGTGCATGTAGTCTTCATTTACCTCTCTAATCGAGCATGATGTAATTGCCATCACAGCGTACGGACGCTTCATCAGTCGTCGTGGAAGGTGAGCTAATTTGTACAGCGACAATGCTATTAATTTTGTTGCTGCTGATAGGATCCTTTCAACTCACTTTAATCGGCTTATCACGAACTTATCAGTTGCACAATTTCTCCTTCAGGACTCTACAACCTGGCATTTTATACTTCTTTCTGTTCCTCACTTTGGAGGCTTGTGGGAAGCAGAAGTGTAAACATCATTTACGAAGATTAGTCGGCGATCATCGTCTATCAATGGAGGAGATGGGTACCCTACTAACACAGATAGAGGCATGCCTAAACTCCAGGCCTTTTATGTTTTATTGGATGATCCTGAAGACATGTCGGCTCTGGCTCCAGCTAATTTTCTTATGAGAGAAAATCTTTTTACAGCACCTTCATCATCATTTATGGGCATTTCAATCAATCGTCTCGACTGATGGTAACTCGTCCAGCAAATGTATGAACACATTTGGCAACGATGATGGTATAAAGAATATGTGCATTCACTCCAACTTGGTCACAAATGGTTCCGACAAGAGATCCAGCTAAAGTTAATGACATTGTTTTAATTAAAGATGAACGTCTTCCTCCATTTAAATGTTTGCTTGGTCGTGTGCTGGAAGCGTAGCCTGGTACTGATGGTAACTTTAGAGTCGTCAAGCTCAGACATAAGAATGACAGTTTTACGAGACCAATAACGAAACGTTGCATTTTACCTGTTGCAGAAAACAATTAAATATTGAGATTTCCATTAACCTAGTTTTCTTACTTCTAAGCCCTATAATATTTCAAATGCCTTGTATTTTCATAGTACGTAACATATACCTGCAACTTTCTCAACAGATAATCCTGTCAATCTAACTGGTTAATCATATAATGTAGTAGATCATGCAATGATTTTTGTTGCATCACTACGAGGTGGGCGGAATGTTCGAATTCATCACCAAACCAACACAAAAAGAAGTAACACTACTTTAGTCTAAATTTCAAATTATATACATACATTCATACATTTTAATTTATGCTATTGTAAATTTTGGTTAGTTAGTATGCATATAACGTTGCTTTTTTATTGTTAACTGTGCGAGTACAAGTAATTATTATAATGTATCGGCGTTCACTCTTGTACAACTGTTCACTGAATCAAGAAAAATTTTAGTCAGTGTTAATATACGGCTGTTTAGCCACAAAATTAATTTAAAAACCACGAAAACGACGCATTAAAAGTTGCATAATATTTTAAAATAATTGTACCACACATCGCTCAATTTGTATCCGTTTCAAGTTACTATTAATTTATTATTGCATTTGTTTTTTTTTATTTCATATATAATCCGATTATTACATTTTTCAATCTTCGATTTTTATAAATCCAAAAACCAAATAAAAAAAAAAACAAAAAAAAAACTTTCAAACTGCCACACTCCCTCTGTGAACTTGTGTAGCAAACTAAGCCAATAAAACGCCTAGCATTATACTTTAAAACTTCTCCATGTGATGTATAACTTTGAACCGTGAATTTCATTTTATATCCTTCTGTTGGATTGGGATTAATGTCTGAACGCTATACGACTTTTATACGACCGCATAGATATCATTCGCCTAAATTTTTCATTTAAAGAGTTTTTCTCATAAAAAAAATGTATCTTTTTGCTTTGTTTTTGTTTTTTTGTAATAAAAAGATTGCCGTGGCATTTCATAATGCTTCACATGTCATAAAAACAAAATTCACATTCTTTCGATGGATGGATGGCATTGAGTTGAGAGTTCAGAAAGAATGAGAGAGAGTATGAGGTGTAACATATCATCAGCATATAAAGTACAAAAACTTTTATACTGTCAAAGTATTTTTCACATAAAACCCAGGAGTTGGATAACATTATCCATGAAAAGATACACAAAAAAATAATCTCTCTATATAGCCTGGGTTAAATCTCCTCACCAGATAAATACCGTTCCGCCCTTCTGCCTACCTCGTTTAACTCTCATTCATAATCTGTCAAATAAATCAAGTTTTATGGCTGTCCTTCCAAAAACTCTCTCCCTCTCTGGCTTATCTCTGGACTGATAAGAATGGAGCTGTCAATCAATTTATTAATTATATGGTTTCGGACGTAATGGAGTATTAAATTAAAATTAAATTTTAAAAATGAATATCTCCCCTGTAATGTGTAGATAGATAGATAGATAGATGGATGGATGGATGGATGGATGGATGGATGGATGTGTAGTTGTTGTACGGTGTGGATTCGGATATGTTTCTCTCCAGACAGAAAATTCAATTAAATTCCTCCATTAAGAGTTTATAGCTCCGGCTGCAGAGAATGGGATTGGATTTGCATAAAATATGCCACTTGCACTAGGTACTCCTTGCAACCTTATCTTTTATCAAGTTGGTCTGCACATAAATGTCTTAACACAAAACCTCATCAACTTGAATCTTTTTACTGGATTTAATGCTTCCCATAAATTTTACCTGGAAAGCTGGGCTTCTGGATGGGGGTTCTGTTGGTTCTATAGAGGAGGTGGTGGTGGTGGTGGTATTAGTTTTACATTTTCTATGGGTAATTCTTTCACAGAGAGTTGCTTTATTGATTTAAGTACTTATTTATTTTAAATTTTACAAATTTAGTTTTAGTCGTAATTAGAATTTAATTTGATTTTAATTATTTTAATAGTTTTTGCTTATTTTTTAGTTGTAACTAATTTTAATTGAAGTCAAGGCTAACAATTTCTAAAACTTTTGAGAAGATAAATAATTATTCTAAGCGCAAGATCTGTACCTACTTGTTTCTTCTGTATACCAGTCAATGAAGATACACTTCGAGTAGTTGTATCCCTTGTAACATAAATATTTACATATATACATAACTAAGTATATATGTACAGTCGATGATGTAGGTAAGGTCAAGTTTACAATACCATTGCAATTTACCTTAAGCTTAAGTGCACAATAAACAATTAGAAGTTTTAATACCACACCCGACAGATGAATTGAAAATTTTGTAGGAAAGACAACGGACATGACGTGTTGTTTCAGTATTTGAATATCTGCCACAATGGAAAATTCAGGAATGATTTATATCCAAAGATTGAAATATCGAAAAAAAAAGCAGAGAGAAAATGTTTAGATGTGTAATTATCGCAATTTATTTTTGTTGCCGACAGTTCAATATTTTGTTAAAAAGCAACGAAAATATCAAGGCAGGTAGATGAGTTTTGAAAGTAAATTCAAATCGAGCAGTTGCCATGCGTGCTCTGAAGCTTACTACATACAACATTTCCAGGTGTTGTACGTAGGTTTTTCATAGCACCTTCTGGCCGAAAATTGTGTCTAGGTATATCGTGGTAAGGTGGTAAAATAGAAGAAATCACATTCGTTTTTGTCCAGTTGGTCTTTTTAGTCGGTCAATCGTTTTGGTCGCTTGGTCATTTTGAGTTGGTCTCTGGTCAGTCATTTTAGTCGGTCTATTGCTTATGGATGGATTGAAGAGACATTGAAAACCGAAGGAGTCTCTAAAAAGTAGGTAACAACATGGCCCATCCGGACGCTCTTACAAAATTTAATATTGGTTCCGACAAGTGTATTTGGTGCGAGGGGAAGCAATCTGTTGAGAAAATAATATATTCAAGTTTGAATCTTTCGCCGCGCCATTATAGTTACATACTTGAAGCATCATCATCTCGTGCAACTTCTGGACACTAACACAATTAAAATGACAGGAGTGTAAGCTTTCTGACATTCTCTCCCCCTTACTTTTCACTTTTTTGCCATATCTTGTCTAGTTCTGAGCGCTTGACTTACAGGCACAAGTTTTATTTGGATTGTAAAAATCACACATAATTCGATTAAGTTCAGTTTTATAAATATTCATTGTGCCATATAAAGGCAACCTCAAATAAATTGTTCATTGGATTTAAGACAATTGTTCGTGTTACATTCTTTTGAATTGTAAGGCGATCGAGCAAATTATTGGCAATCACGTGCATTGCATTAGCTTACAACACACACAAGGTCCTTCGAGTTATATGCGGTCGAATCTTCCTGCATCATCTTTAATAGCAAATTCTCATGCTCGACAATTCCCAGTAAGTTTACTGTGGTCGACAAGACGTCCCACATTCACAAATTACTTGGAGAAACACCTATCTCTCCATATAAGGCTTCCAATCTGATACCAAAAGTAATATTTCCCTATCCAACTTGAAATTCCCCTCAGGAACCTACGATTTCCTCTTGTCCGCGCGTCTTGAAAATATTTGCCTGCCCACAACCGAAATGCTTCCTAATCGACCTACCTACATGAAATTGATGGAAGTACAAATAAAACCACCTCCAGTTGAAACAAATTCAGCGTTGATCTATCATAAGAAAAATATCATTCATATGAATAAAGTCAACCTAATACTTGCTACCGCTATAGCAGTGTTCCTGGGTTCCATACAAACATTTTTTCAATTGTATCCCTTAAGGCTTAGAACAATTTCTTATTGAGCGTAGCTACAGTATAAGTGACCAACGAGCAACAGAAGTGTGTGACATCATAGATGGATTCCAGAAATGTTCGAATGTTATACATTTTGTTGGATGTTGCTCGATTGTTGATGGAAGCAAAAAAAAAAAGAAAACTACTTGCTTCAGTCAGTGGTGCTGATTGTGATATCATAAACAGAGCCCAGACGTGTTCGAATGTTACACTTTTCATTGCATCTTGTTTGATTGATTTGTTTTTGATTGTTTTGTTCATATGGAGGATTATCTTATTGTTGCTTCTCTTTGATAATATACAGCGAAGGACGAATATAAAGGCTTTAGGGAAAATAATTTGAAGAAATTTTTTATCGCAATTTTTTATTTGCTTTAATTTTTATTAATATTAATTAAATTAAATCGGAAAACCTAAAGGAAACAATGCTTCCAAAGACGCCAACCCTCCCTACCCGCTTCATTCATTTCATCTAAGAGGTGTGAGCCAAAAAATCTGTAAAGCTTTCCGAAGAGAGTCGGACAGTGACAAGCAAAGTAAGTCCCCATTTCGGATTCCTTTTCGCATCCTCTGCATGCAGGATTGCCAATAAGTTCCATCCTACATAGGTGACCTCTGAGAGAAATGAGTGTCCAGTAAGAATTGACACTAGGGTTCACAGAGTAGGCTTGTTAAATTGCAGTAGCTTTTTGATTAAGTTTGGGCTAGGTGTACCCCATAGTTCTTTTGTAGTTCTACCCAGGGGTCATCTAACCAAAAACGACTGTGTTGGTAGTCGGCCCAAGCCAAAATGTTAGAGGAAAGATGTTTTGGTGCAATTCCAATATCTCCGAGGCTGCACTAAGAAGAGCAAGCTCGTCATCTTTTCATTTTTGCTAATATCGCTGTGACTTGGTACCCATAAGACGAGTACCTTGTTACATCACTAAATTAGAATAGAATAGAATTTATTAATGCAAAGACGTACACAAGATATTACAATCTTTTTTAGTACATTGTTATGTCGTAAATGAACTGAAAAAATCAAAAACAAAAGCAAATTAAAAAGATTAAGTTATAAAAGAAGAATAAAATACTAAAAACAAATATAAAAGAAATACTAATAAATAAGCAAAAAATAAATAATAAATAAATAATAAATATAAAAAATATGTTAAAATATAAATGAGTAAACAAGCAATGTTATACAAGTAATAAGATAAAAGAGAAAAAAAAGACACAATAGAATAAATGCAAGAGAAGAAATAATTAAATAATTAAAAACAAGTTAAAAATAATAATAAATAAAATAATAATAATAAAAATAATTTTTAACTTTTTAAGGAAACAATAAAAGAGTGAAAGAACCAAATATCGAAATTGTTGTCAGCGTTCAGGGAGCTTAGGTCACTGGACAGCAGCCCAGATAGAGAAATGGCATCTCGATAATCCCTTGAATATGCCGAAGCAACCGGCGTTTTGAATATTAGCTGGTAAGTTATTCCATAAACGAAAGATCTGAACATAGTAAAAATCCTCAAAGATGGATCTGCGAAACCGTGGCATGACCAAATTTCGATTCCTGGCTGATTGAAAGAACTGAATATTACCTACTAGTTTAGAGGTTATAAAGGGCTTTGACAAGGCCTTGACAGCCACTTTGCTATACGAGCAGATAGCAATCACCTCTTTCTCAAACGCTGAATTGAGGAGATACCTTTCCGCTTCATGGATGACGTTGATTTTCGCCTGGAAAATCATGACGTGCTTTTCAAGGTGTATGGCCACTTCCACATGAGGGTCCCCACAAGAACACTTGCTCCGGAGTTTTCTTCCAATTTGGAGCCATTTGTGTAGATAATAGGGTGTGTTGATGGTTGAAGCCCATGTGTGATTCCCATTTTTCCCTAGAAGGCATTTTCGCTTTGAAATTGCTTTTTATCATAGTTTCGTTGTCCGTGTCGATATCAGGTGTGATTGATTCCACAAATTCAAAGATAGATTCATGTGGGTCTCTTGTTCCATGCTGAATCCAGCTTTGATTGCGATTGAGCCTCAGCGCTGCGATGTTGTGGATAACCTAAAGGGCCTGAATGCTAGTTAACTTGAGTGCGCCACTTACACTAAGAAGGCACAGTCTCTGAATAGTTTCCAATATCTTACACTGATTGGAAAAATCTATTGTGTTCCACCATACCGCAGAACCATAAGTTAGCATGGGTTGGATGACGCTAGTAAGTATACATATATCCATAGGATCATCCGCGGTTTGAGTTCCTACTTTTTCATTATTGCTCTGTAACACATTGCAAAGGCTCTAAAAGCTTAAGTCGATTCCAGTTTGCTCTGTGTAATGCATGATGTGGTGAATGATGAATATATTTGTTTTTCATAGAATTGTCTGCTGCCGATTGTGCGTCGTTTACGGTAAGCCTTATATCTAGCATTTTTGATTTGCCCTTTACATCATAAAAATATTTTTCATCTCACAAACCACAAACAAAGTCATCTGATGGATTACTTAAAACGACGTCAGTTGGATGTTGAATTTGTTGAAACTTTTTTTTTGCAGAGTCGTTGATGTGATGATGCACTATGAATTTTAAAAAGTGATTCCAGTTACCAGGGCCATTAGGTCTTTGATTTTTAGCATAAGATTCTGTATTTGAAATGCTTTGCCTTTTAATAAATTATTTTGATCATAACATTGTTGTTGAGAGGATAACCACCGGTAATTTTCAAAGATTTTGTTATATTTAATAGAATAAAATTTACTCAAAAAAAATTTTCTCGTAAGTATGGTCAATAATTGATAAAGGACCTGTATATAAAAAATTGCTCAGTTCGGTTCAAGTCAATTACATCCAATGTGGAGGTATTAATGGGCTCTGGAAAAGAACTGGGTTACCTACGTATATATGTTTTACGTGAAAATTATCGTTTATCACCAATCTTAATGGAGGATGGCTCATTCGAAGGGGGATATAAAAAGAAAACTTGTTTTGATAAATTATTTAAGAACAAAAACTGTTCATGTAGGATCAAGTTAAATTATACCTAATTAGACCAGATTTTAAGACATAAATCTTGAAAGTCAGTGGGGTTATAAGAGATACAGGTTTCCATTTTAATCCGATTCCCAAAATGCTGTGATTACGAATTTTACAACCAAAATATGTTTCAATTTACCTCAGCATATGTGTCGTCAACCTCTCCTGTTTTTGGGACAGTTTCGCTTAGGTTGACAAATGGACTTTAAACACTTTTGAGGAATTCAAAATTGATTGTTAATGAAAATTGTAACGCAAAAGTTGCTGTATCACAAACAATTTCTAGAAATCAAATACAACCAAAGGAAAAAATAGCCAGTCTCCCCTACTTAATTGAATTTGCTTTTTGAATAATTAATTAATAATTAATAAAAGTTTCTTCTATTCTTCCAAGTTGGAGGTATACTCCAGGGACGGGCAATGGCACGAACCTTTTCGACAACTGCACAAATGTAGTGTGTTTCAGGCAGAACTAGCAACGGTTTAACAAGCGGCACAGACCGTATATGTAATGAGTCTCGTTTGGATATCTGTATAATCACCGAATGTCAAGCGGCCATTATGGTGCTAGATGCTGTATTGTTAAAATTGTGCTAGAGAAAATATTTACATGGCACAAGGTAACCGTATCCATTGGGATATGCAGGGTAATGAAACAGTAAATGAACTAACAAAAACAGCTCTGAATTGGATGTTCCATATCATTATTATATGTGAGGATTTCGTTTGAAGATTTGAAAGGTGAGGTAACCAGGAATGACTACGAATATGCAAAACTCCCGTGGATTACCAAAGTCACCTGCCAAATGTCGAGGCAATTATGGCCTACATAGGATATGAAGAGAGCAACGGAACAAGAACTCCTTAGTGTATAGGAGAAGATTTAATAACAGCAGCCTAGTAGAGATCATAGCCAGTCATAAAAACCATACGAGGAGATTGGACGTAACAGCGAACAATTTCTGCAGGAACTGCAAGAATTCGAAGAATATTGAATCAGCTTCAAAGGGGATATCCTATTTGGTAGCTAACTCTACTCAGATCAAAACAAAAATTTGAATTGTATCCTAAGATTCCTAAAGGAAGCAGAATCCATTTATGGATGATTTCTTAGCATGTCAGGATTTCATGATCTCATGAAACTAAAGCAGCACAATAGGTCCGAAGGAGATCTAAGTAAAATCAATCTGGTTGTCTCCAGTAGCACCCCTCTCCCTTGCCTATCCTTCCAAATTCCATAAATATAAATATTATAAGTAGAATTGCTTTGCAGTTGCTGTGTAAAAGGGGCGGGGTAAAGCTTATTGATTAATACCATTAATTATGACTCTCATGACTCAATTTCAGCACGTTCTTATAAAATGATATAAAAAAGTTATTTGTGGTACTGCAGTCGGATAAAACCGGGATTAATTAATTTAAATGGCTTCGATAAAGTTTTTGTTTTTTTCGAAACACATATGCAAAGTATGCCGTTCAATGAGTGAACGAGTCCCCAGGATTATTTCAATTTGCATAGAATTTTTATGAATATTTATTTGCTAGGGAATCTGGTTTAGTCGTTCCATTGATAACACTACTATACCAACCTTGGGTCCTTATACTTGTCCTATAAGTGGTAAATCTAAGCTAATATGTAATGTTTTCTGCATACTCTCAATCTCTAGTCCACTCCACAAGGGTCTCGTCGTCGTGGTATGTAGGTATCTGTTGAGGGGAGAACCACAAGTGTCAATTTCAAAATGAATGCGAACTTTAATTAAATCATTCATCACCATGAGGTTTGATCTTTCCTGTTTGGTCGATAGCCACCGTTGATTGAATTATTGCTAATTGATTCGCTTTCCATGAACCGTTCGAATCCGCTGAATATTTACTGTGCATAGTGCTCGTACTGCAGTTCTGTGGTGATTCGGAGAGGTCTAATGCAAGTTGGTTGGACTATTGGCTGGTGTTATAGTCTCTCAGTTTTTGCAATTCCTCCTAGTTTCTGTATTCTGCAAGTAAAATGCAGCAGAATTGCCAGCGAACGTGTAGAGGTAGCAGGAAGGTTTATAGTTTAGCGAGCGATAAAGGTGGCGGCGGCGATTACGAAGGATTCGTGTTGTAACCAAGAGAGATGTTGGACACATCGTTACAATTTCGTAATTAAAAACGTGATGTCTTGGAATTGTATTCGCGATGCCTCACGGTAAGGTATTTCGCAGCTGATTTGAATAAATGTCGATTAAAACTGTTGTTTTATCCCATAAAGTTTGGAAAGGCAAAGAGATATATGTATGTATGTATGTAGCTGTATTGTGCAAAAAAGGTGATTTATTGTGTTCTTATGTGCTTCCTTTGATTCATTTTGGTTGAGTTAGATATTTCGAGTGTAACTGGCTCATGGGTGGAATGACAATGAAGTTGAATTTTTATATCCTAGATGAAATGTAAAGGGTATACTAAGTTTGTCATTCCGTTTGTAACGCATAGAAAGAATGCTAGTAGAGAAAAATGTGTTGGACACCCACGCACAATATTAAAAGTTATTTTGATTTTTGCATGCCCGTCTGTCCGTCCGTCCTCACGACAACGTGCTCTCGGTTCACTTAGTGAGCTGAAATTTTGCACACGGGCTTTTTTTAAAAGAAAAGTAAATTTAAGTTCAAAAATTGGAAAAAATCGGGCAAACCCTTCGTAAGGGTGCCATTCACAAATTTCGTTTTTTACTATATATTTCGGCACTGTCAGAGCTGAGAGCTGAAATTTTGCACAACGTATTTTCAAAAAATAGTAAATATAATTTCAAAAATGGGCTATATCGGGCAACCCCTTCTTGGTGTTGCTATATAAAATTTTTGGGCTTTTACGAATACTGTGAAAACGATCAGTCTTAGACGTTTTTGTTGTACTGAAGAGTTCTTCAGAATATGAAATCCTATGAAGTTTGTCATAATGATTTTAACTGACCGAATAGAAATACTTATATTCAAAAATACACTTCTCAAACACTTACAGAAAGAGCTGACCATACGAAATTACATACGGCCATTCATCTAGGGTATCGTATGAATTGTTAATTGTTTTCTGTTCAAATTATCTATAATCTGAAATCTTTCATTTAAGAAAAACTACAAGTCATAATCTCAGTCGTTTAGGATTAACAAAGTTAGATTTCATGGTTCGCTAATTTACTTTCTTATTAAGTTGCTACTGAAAAATAACCACCCTTTATCTCCGACAAATTCGAAGTTGTTCCAACGAAGTCGAAGGCCATCAACATTTTTTGCACATACAGATATAGATAAGGCCTCTATCTTCAAAATAAAAATCCGTCCTCACGACAACGTACTCTCAGTTCATTTAGTGAGCTGAAGTTTTGCACGCGCTCTTTTTAAAAATAAAGTAAATTTAAGTTCGAAAATGGGACAAATTAGGTAACTCCTTTGTAGGGTCGCCATACAAAAATTTCGTTTTTTACTATATATTTGGACAGTGACTGACAACTCGTCGACATAGAGAGCTGAAATTTTGCACACAGTGTTTTCCTATGTAGTAATGGTAAATGAAGCTTCAAAAATGGACTAAATCAGGCAACCCCTTCCTGGTGTTGCCATATAAAAATTTAGATTTTTTACGACTGTAAAAACGATCAGTCCTAGACGTTTTTATTGTACTGAAAAGTTCTTCAGAATATGAAATCTTATCACTTTTACTGGCCGACGAACCGTTCTAGAAATATATATACGAAAAACCATTTCAAAACTCAAACTTGCACAGATGGATGACCATACGAAATTATATACGGGCATTCATCTAGGATATTATAAGAATTGGTCTTAGATCTATTTTAGCTATTTTACTTGTTGAATTATGAAACCATGGCAAGGCAGAACATAATTTTGGGTTCACATAGATATGAAATTCTTGTGAAAGAATATTGGGTATTGGTACGGCAACTTACTGACGTCGGAGTAAATAAACCTAAAATGTTACAAAACTCCTTACTGGAGAAATTCAATTTATAAGTCATAGTGGGTTCCTTAATCCATTTTCCGGTCTGATGTACGAAATTGCGTAACTTACGTTTCTCGTAAGATATTTAGTTTTTGTACAAAATTAACAGTTTAAAAAATCCTAAGTATGTACTTTCCCGGCGTAATGAAAATATTCAGGAGTAGAATGAAGTAGTAATGAATATTCCATTGGATGATCAAAGTGAAGAGAGTCTTTCATATACAGAGAGTAAATAAACCACTGAATGATGAAAACCTTCATTTGAAGCTATTCCAATTAATTTTGAAGCTGAAACTGAGGCAACAACAAGTATATGGAAAAAGGATTATTCACTTCAGAATATTTTCATCAATATTTGAGGAAGAAAATAATTGAGTGGAAAAAATTCTTTTACAAACGAAAAATCTTTAAAAAATGAATTTCCATGCAAAAGCATGGGTTTCGTATCAGCATCAACCGCATGTAGTATCTGTTAATGAACAATCCAATTTAAAACAACAACTTTGGTTACTATAGGTAGGTACTTAATTGCACAGAGACTTGATGGTAACTGCCTTTTACAGCTTTATCAGTTTTCTCTAAGTAAACTGTACAATTATTTCTGTTGTGATACTGTATTATATATTGTACTCAACTGTATAGACAGGGTGTTTCATAATTGGTGTACCTAGCTCAACGGTTTGATAGCTGAGGTGGAGACAAGCAAAAAATTATAAGGTGGAAAGGGTGGGGGGGGGGGGGGGTGTTAAGATGCTTCGTTTCGGCGGTACGGGGGTTTAAGATTTTTAGTACTTCTTCCCCTTTACACCATGCAACTTTCCTGATATAAACCCTATCCAGGTGAGATTCATCTCAGACAAACCGTTTCAGCTTTCCAATGAATGCCCACCCAGCTTTTTTCCTAAAGTAAAACAATGACATTGTTGCTCTGAATAAAAGAGCGGCTAGTTCAATAATAGTACAAAATCCATCACCATGGAAACTATATACGGAGGCTCTTTGATAAGTCAGTGTCTTTAATATGAGATGGCGCTCAAATAACAAGAGTGATTTAATTTTTAAAATCTTATTAGTTCTACTTCAGGAACATCTTCCTTCGCCCGGTACATATTCTACGCTCGAGCACGGATGGTGATTTTCTTCAAACCAGTTCAGTCATTTCAACTTCGATCATATTTCTATGTTTTCGGGACGCTTTTCCTCTATCTACAACAAATTAACGATTTTTCGGAATTACATCATTTAGGTAAGAAACTGCGATTCTAGAATTTCGCTGCTTGTGTTTGGAATTTTTAAAAAATAATAAAATAACATTTTTTTTTCAATACTACTGCGATTTCAAACAAGAAAGCAAAAATAGCCTCGAAAACACAAAAAAAAAATTGGATTTCTGGATTTTTAGCTGCATTAAGGTAAAAATGCGTCAACAATGTGTGAAAAATGATTCAAGCGCTAAATTGATCACATGTGATCGGGCACCATAGTTGTGACGTCTACAGAGACATCTATTATCAATTCAAAACGACATTATTCAGTAAAAATATTCAGATGTAGGACCTGATTTTACTGCATTCACTATTGCGTTCATGCCTATAATAAAGTTAAGCTAATTGCATTATATCTGCACAAAAAATCTCCAAAACGGAATGAAGACTAACTTTTTAACGAAATTATTTAATTTTAGAGGGGAAACAAGGACAAAATTGACAAAAAATCTTCCATCCTTACTCTGTTTTTTTGTTTTTTTTGTCATGAACATCCACACGTCAATCACCTTACCTTAGAGACTTTTCTTTTTTATGTAGGAATAAAACTGTCTATCTCACGCTAATATAAAAGTCCCTGTTCGCACAGAGAGTCATGTACCAACCAACCAAGAAGATATCACCTAAAAAAAGTACTGTTCCACAGGTATATGACCCGAACGTATCACTCAGCAGTACACACAACAATACAGCATCTCTTTGTGCCGTGTATAGTTGTAGTAATTGAACGCGAACTTTTGCAAAAAAGGAGCCAACTCGCTCGATAGTTATAAATTGTCGGAATTTATTGTACTGGTCCTAATTTAATGCTGCACGGTACTACAACAACAACAACAACAATAACGATTCCTGCCTGGCCTCCCTGGAGCTCTTTTCCACTGTTGTAGGTACTATTGGAGAGGAGTATAGGTCGACTCTGGCATCAAGAGAAAAATGCTTAAAAAACTACTGCAGACTCGCATATAATGGCCACCAGCGCTAAGTGCAGCTCGTTTGCATAAAATATTGGCGCACAGTTTTGCTTTGTTGCAGCTGTCAAATCTCCATTGAATCAATGCGGAGTGTTGGGAGGGTGAGGGAGGGAGGTGGTGGTGAAGAGTGGTGCTAAAAAGTGGTAAAACTGAGTGAGAAAATGGAGAAAAACTGTACCGGCAATGTCTCATGCTGTTAAGAAAGCTTTCGAACAGGATCAATGACTTTGACAAATCTAAAAAATGTGCTAATACAGAGTGCTGGTTTAGAGTGGGACTCATCAATCAAGCCATGACGAGAAAATGTTTACAAGTCGACCAATTGATTCTGAAGCGCTAGCCGAACAAGTACAAACTTCTAGCTCCAGAGAATAAATGAAGGATAAATGATAAGTCAGAGTCTAGCTAGAGTGCAGAGTTTGTTATCAACACTGCTGTACAACTGAACAGAGAATAGATTCACTTTACTATAATTACATTCCAGTTCTAGAAGAAATTTATTTTCTCCAATTAATATTACACTTGCTGGCGGCTTCATTATGAATTCAATTAAAACTGAAGCATTGAAAACATTTCAACAAATTGATTTCACAGCGTGGAAATTTCATTTTGGGAAATCTTCAATTCATCCATCACTTAAAGGCTGTGCACTTCTGTTCTTCTTCTTCTTCTTCTGTCTGTCCCCATGTATAAATATTTTCGCAGCGGCTGTCCTGTAATAAAATATTACAAAATCTGCCCTCTTACGTTTTTGAACCTTACAAAATATTTCTGAACCATGTACACATGCGCAGCACATCACATTTTTGCCCAAAATTCATAAATTTCAGTTGTTTTTTCGTCCATTTTCGCAGAAAACAAAAAAAGTTATTTGCACGAAATATTCTGGCTACAATCGGAATCCATCCGACTGCCAATTCACGTGTGTTGTATGTACACTGTATTATTATGTAAGTATATATATTGCATTAAGAATCTCTTTGCCAAGAATATAATCGAAAGCAAAAAACAACAATCAAAACTGACGGTAAAAATATCCACAACAGATTATGCGCGCCGCGGTACTGGATGTGCATTGCGCATCGCGGTGTAAAAGTGAAAAAATTTTTGTGGTAAATTTATACAATCACGGAAGAGATCCAAACAGTTTCCAACCATGGATGGAATGGAATCGCGAGGCTCGAGGATGAAAAGCATGCCTGTCCTATCAAACTGTTGAATCGCGCATGCGCAATCCGCTGTTTTATATGTAAAAAATGCGCCATAAAATTTGTTGCATTGACGACCGACGTCGGTAGTTGTAGATAATATTGTCTCGGTGGGTAACCCGTTAACCGCATGATGTGAAAATGGCAGAGTATAAAGGGATCCGAACAGTAAGATTCTTCACATTTTTACCAGATTATCTTGAATTGAATTCATTTCGATATATCACGATACTTTTGACTATGATATTTGAGGTTAAATGGTATAGTTTGACTGAATGTTTTTGTATAGGTGCATGTGGGGATGTACGTTACAATGATATCGAATTATTTTGAATATTTTCAACTAGACAATGTATAAATAGAATAATTTCGAAATTGTCAATGGGGCTATGTATATATGTGTTAATATAATGTAGTGCCACTTTGAGGTCTATCGATAGTAGATTCTTATGTAATGTATTTTCGGAAATATTTTGATTAGGAGTTACCCTCAGTAAAAGGTTTTGAATTTTAGAACCAATGGCTGTTCTCGACCAGACAGCACAAATAAAATATAATGAAAGTATATCTAAACTATACAGGGTGATTCAAAAATGTATACGCAACACTACACTCCGTTTCAAAGCTATAAACGAATTTGAAATTTTCCAGTTTCTCAAGAACTAGTTCAATCTGTGTTTTTTCCGATTTTTTGAAATTTCATTTATAGAGCTCAAATACCGTTATGGCTAGACAACTTAAACTACCCAGTGCTTTAGAACAGTCTTAAGTGTTACTCCATATTCTGGAGGCCTTTTATCACAAGTTGTATTCGTTCTCGAGAGAACCGAAAATTTCAAATTCATTGATAACTTTCAAACAGAGTATATACAGGGTGTCCTGTAAGTGGTGATATATCCGAGGGCTGTAGATAGGTCATACTTAGACAAGCAAAAAATTGTATGGGGGTGGAAGGAATCGTAACGGTTTCCGAGATAACGGGACTTAAAGATATTTGAGTATGTTTTTGTAGCCCACCTTGTAACTTCTGAATGTTAAAACCCATGATGTTCAAGAACAGATGCAAACAACGCAGAAAGGATTACTTTTTGGGTACAGAGTGTGATAGGCAGACCTGTGCAAGTACCAAAGAAAAAGTACTTAAGTACAAGTACAAGTACCGAAGGCCTGAGTACTTCAGTGTAAGTACAAGTACCGCATGTATGAAAAGTATTTGTAACTAAGTACTAAGTCTAGAAAAAGTACTGAGTACTTTTTAAAGTACTTTTTTAGAATCTTTGTACGTTGGCAGTAATATAATGAAGTTTATAAAGTTCAGTTAATAGATATCAATAAAAAAATACATTTTGAAAACTATAATACGTATAGTAACTAATGGTTACTAATGGTTTTTATAGTTTTTGGCGCTGAACGTAGAGTAAAACTTTCACCTCTATTAAGGTGAAGATACACGACGAGAGACTTTTGGTCTCCAGTCTCCGGTTTATAGAGAATAAATTTTCCGAAATGTTTACATGGCAAGAGACTTTTGTCTCTGGACCCCAACAAATTAGGTCTCCGGAGACCTTAATAAAAAAGTCTCTAGAGACACGTCTCCGAAGTGTATAGACGAAATTTCAAGTTTGGTCTCTAGAGATCTCCAGAGATCTTTGTTAATTGTCAAGCAAAAGATGTTAGATGGGATTATCTTAAAAGCTATTAATATTTTGACGTTATGCGAAAAATGAAAAATTTTACGGGATAAACAAACTCTATTGACGACACATATTTTCAGTCCTAAATCCATTATATTATTAATTTTTTTGTTAATTTCTTTGTAACAATTTTTGTGAAACTCACTCCACTTTATTTGTTTTCCTTTCTGATTAGACCTACATGTAACTGACAGAATACACAAATATTCTCCGGTGACCTAGTGACGAGAAATGAACAAACTCCGGAGACCAGAGTCCGAGCCTGGAGACCTGTTTGTTTTAAAATACACGACGGGGGACCGGAAACCAAAAAAGTCTCTAGAGACTAGGTCTCTTTATAGATTTTTTGCATCTCTGAAGTGTATACACGGGTCTCTGGATCTCTAGAGCCCAAAAAATTGGTCTCTGGAGTCCAAAGTCTCTCACCATCTAGCTTCACCTTTAGAGGTCCGCCCAAGCATCCATTGTTGCCTCCAATAATGCATAAAAATTTTCAGGAAAAAATTTCCAGTAAATTTCGAAGAAAAAATTAAGCTCTTCCCTACATCAGGTCGAGGCATCGTTGATTTTATATTGGAGCAAGGCATTGCTTGCTTACCCTTGGTTATGTCATCAAATCGAGACATCGTCGATTTTATATTCGTTATTGGTGTTTGTTCTACTTGCCCAGTCTTATTTTTATGTTATTAGTTAGTTTGTCTCAGGCTCTGCTTAACGCGTGAGTGCGGCACATGCTTTGACAGTTCTTCTTTTTATATAACGAAAACCGAGTGAGGATTCAAAAATTTTAATTTTGTTGAGCCATAACTGCAAAACGGAGAAGAGGAGGGAAAAAAATTATACAGAATTGAAGGGTCCAATGATTAACAATTTAACCAATTTAAAATCATCGTAGGATGTAAAGTCCAGAAGTTAAAGGATCTATAAAAACATACATAAATATCTTTAAGTCCCGTTATCTAGGAAGATGTTAGGATTAACCGGCTTCTCTAAACATGACCTATCCATAGCCTTCGGGTGTATGATGTGATAGCGCAGGTTGCTTAAAGATGAAAATTTTAAAAATCAACCCAAATTTCTCTCTCAACCATCTTAGAATTACAGGCTGACTAATAAGTTTCGAATTAAACCCAGGTTTGACTCTAATAAAACTCTAATAACTTTTGATAAAAATAGTTTGCATATTTTATTTGGGCAAAAAAAAAGTTAAGATACAAAATTCCTGGTAAAAAAACGTCGAAATTTTGAATTAAAACATTTATGACCAACATGGGGAAAATAGTTGGAGGGGGTAAATAATAGCATAGTTGAGAGGTAATTTTGTTAGCTGTATAAAAATATGTGCATGAACTCTGTATTGTAAATTGATCAAAAGTTATAAGGGTACTTAATTTTGTGCAGTGCATACGTGTGAAATATGCAATGGAAACATGCATGTCAAAAGAATCCGCTGAAATTTCTCAATTGTTTTCTTACTTACATATGTCGAAGAAATACTTGGTAATGCGTTGGCAATTTAGCTTTTTCATTAATGATCTTCCAGGGACCGAATTTACTAACTCGCAGAGTTATGGAGTTGTAAAGATGAGAGTTCTTTTGACACTTCTCCACTCGGAATTCTCTAACTCGGGGAATTTGTATTGAGAATTACGATGCTCTGTATTCCACTTTATAAAACTCACGGCTGTTTTAGTTGTGGAGAAGTAAGAGTACTGCCTATTTTTGTTGTGTTTTGTGAAGGTATCTATGTACCTAGGATTTTCAAATTAATTTATGGACTCATTGCATATCCTGGCTATGTGTACAAAAATAAATTATGGAAATCCTTGCAAGACTTACAGAGATATATGGATTTTGGTGTCTCAAGATACCCGATAAAATTTTTAAATCACGCGAAAATGGTCAATTTAATCGTCTTCCAGTAAAGAAGATATGCTCTATAAAAATTTTAAATATGAACGTTAAAGCTTGTATGTAGGATGAATCGTATCTACATTTTGTCTCCAATTAAATATGTAATTAGTTTTGTAGTCCGATAAATGGTTTTGGAGATAACTGCAAAACAAGTGAATCAGTCGTTCTTAAGATGAAAAAATGGCAGTTTTTTGATAAAAAATGGACATATTTTCAACTCATCATTATGAAGAACTGGTAAGCCGTGGAAATTCACTTTTCAGGAGAAAAATGTTCACAACAGAGTACTAATGGATGTGAAACAAAGGACGGAAGAAATATATTCAAAATATGTGGTGGATATGAGCCAAGTGCAAAAAATCCGTCTTTCGGAGGTAAAAAGTCAGTTATGAAGTTAAAATGAAAAAAAAACAAACTACATCACTATATTACCCGCTTCTCTCTCTTTAATTTGATACCAAACATGACATATTTTGGACAACCGCAAATGAGGGGTTGTACGAACCCCATCCCCAAAAGCCCCTTCCCCAAAAATTGGTCATCTATAATTTTGTACTCTAGACCATCAATCTGTAGGAAAAAACTCCAATGATCTATGACCCTCCCATACAGAATTAGCCCTCCTTCAACATTGCGACACTTCTCACGTTTTCCCTTACTCCCAAGTATGTTAGAGAATCGCGAATGGCGAGTTAGGGAGGTTTAATAGGGGAAAACGAAAATTCTCATCTCCCAAACTACCAAACTCTCCGAGTTATAGAATCCGGCCCCAGGTGTGGATCACGATGTCAAAATTCATCTTTATGCCGACGACGGACGTACAGATTTATTTAAGCGGAACAATCGGTCTTTTAGAAGATTACATCGCACGTATAAATGCCCGATTTGAACAGGATACATAATTTGTCTAAGCACAATTGATTGTTATTGTATCCTGGGAAGTCTCGGTGTAACTTTAAACGGTCATCCATTACCTATTCTGAGTAAGGCGCCTAATTTTGGGATTATCCTTCACTGTAATATAAAGTGGTGTGACAACGTTTACTGCGAAGGTTAGAAAAACTTATTCAGTACCACGAAGGTTATGGTTATTAGTCAACATTTTGCCAACTAGTACTCCTTGTTGGTAAGTTAGTAAGTAAGTAGTAAGTTAGTAGTAAGTTAGTAGTAAGTTGCCTCATTTCATTTTCGCCAATTTGACTTTTTCTCGGATGGATAACTTATGTGCATGTAAGTTCAAGCTTTCTTTCACTGAATGCCTTAGGTTCATTTATGGATTATAATGGTTCGACCATGTCTAACCTTTCGGCTTAGTTTATCTTATTTGAATCAAAGAAAATTGGTATTTTTATATTATTTACACTTCAGTCGAATAAGCTTGAGTACTTCAGGGTAATTATCCAATTCATATTATTCTGGCGCAATAAAATATACTCGTACGGCGCTTCTATAAATCTGTAATGGAGGGCTATTATATTGTCGCAGTGGTTATGGAATGGTCTTTCTCTTAATATTCAAACTGTTCATATCGCCAATACGTCTTCCGATCTGGACGCTCATCTGGAGATCACGAAACGTTGGAACTGTAGTCTTCACAATTTGGGTGAGTCCAAAATCATTGCCCTAGATATTTCAAAGGCTTTTGATAGAGTCTCTCATCCAGCCCTTTTAGCTAAGCATTTGGTCTCTTCCCTACTACTCTATTATGGATCGAAAATTTCTCATCCGGTCGCCTCGAGTTGTACTAGGTGGCGGTTCATCTGACTCTCACTCTATATATGCCGGTGTGCCCCAGGGCTCTGTTAGGTCTCCATTTCTCTTCCTAATTTTCATTAAGGATCTGTTTTCACTTACTTTCAATTCTATCCGTAGTTTCGCCGATGACATAGTATAATTGATTACGTTTACTCCTTCGACACTCTTGCGGACTCCAGAGGGAATGCCACATCTATCAACCGAGATTGCATGATTCGATCATTCAACGACCTTGCCAATATCTTCGCTTGGGGTAAAGGGAATCGCGTCGAATTCAATGCATCTAAGTCCCAAAGCTGTCTAATCCCTTTAAAATAATCTCATAATTTCTCCGTTTTAATGCATTCTTGGCATTAATACTTCCAGTAAGTTAAGCTGGACAGATCACATGTTCTCAGACGCCAAAGAAGTATCGAACTGTCTCGAATTTATGAAAACTTCCCGGAGCCCGCCAAATCTAACGCTCCTCTACACGTCTTACATCAGACCTAGAATGGAATACAATTCCCATATCTGGGCCGGGGCTGATCGCACAGCCTTAGCTTCATTGGATATTGTCCAAAAGAGAGCCTTCAAGCTCATTGGCGATTTGGCAATAACTTGTCATATCGACTCACTCGAGCACCGCCGCAATGTTTGATGCCTTTCGCTCCTGTATCGCTACATGCATGGTCAATGTTCCGATGAAATAATTAGTCTGATCCTTTGTAGAATGATTCCTGCACGCAATACTCGCGCTGCAAACCGCGCACATCCTTTACCCTTAAAATTACCTTTGGCTTTTTTTATCACAAACTGTGCGAATGTGGAACAGTGTACCATCTTCTGTTCTACCTCCAGCATGCAATCTGCGAAAGTTTAAGAGTGACATACATCATCACCTCCGGCGCTCTCCTCACATTCGCTAATTCCTTTCCCTATCTAATTCCTGTCATGCTGTGCTTTGCATAATAGAGTATCCTCTAAGCCTGGCTTAATAATATATATACAAAAAAAAAACTGTTCATGCATTTATTAAGTAATTAAAATGATTTCTATTTCTTTTTATATATATTTTAAACTGTCTCTCCGTATTGGAAAATAATATTAACTTATTTTGTTTATTACTTTTACTGTTATTAATTATTCTTGGTTATGGTACAAAAGATGGTAAGTCACAAGACAATATCACAATTATATTATCCAGCAACCTTCATGGGTGAATGTAATGGGAGAGTTGGAATAGCGAAGCGCAATTACCTTCCGACTCTCTCTCCAACCACTTTATCCTCGTGACCAGGATTTAGTCTTCACGATTCAAATCAGGGGTGGAATCGGGCCAACATTTCAATTATAATAAATTAACAAATTCAGTGTTCGATAATGCTCGAGCTTTTGAGGCTGACACATATCAGCTGATTGTTTTCGGGGTTATTATTGATATCTCCGGAGATTGTCGAGTATAAAAAACCGACACCACAGCTACATAACCTGGCTGCTACTGCGTAGGAGAGATTTCATCAGCTTGAAACTAGTGAGCCTGGCACTGAGTTGGAAGATGATTTCATCTAGAACAGATCACCGCACACATCTTCCAGTACAGTAACAACAAGTGTGCTCCGTGAGCTGCTTATGTTCATAAGACAACAGATGGCAAACATACCTCAGGGTGAATATGGCTGGGATGGGAGGGATAATGTGCAGAGTAGTCTTTTCTACAGTTATCCTTCTAATTACAAAATTGCTGATGCTATGATTCAAATTGGTGCATCACTTATGCAACCTAATCAGTTGTCACATATTGATCGTCGAGTTTAGAAGATGAGCACAGTTTTAAGCTGGTGCCTGCCTGCTTTACATTATCTAATGGACCACCTCGTGGGCGATATTTGTGTTAGTTGATCTACTGTAATTTCAGTATTACTAGAATATCGTTTCTATGGGGATCAAGAGTTTGCAGTTAGGTTAATTGTTTGATTAGCTTTCTATTGAAGCTGTCCAAATCTACAACTCATTTCTACTAGATGAGAGTCGAAGATAGGTATCAAAACACTGAGCCACAATACCACGCATAACCACTTAAAAGGTGCTTCATTGCCAGATTTCATTATGTCTGGAACAACGAACGCAGACACATTCATCTAAAACTGGCAACCACTATCGTCTGTGCAGGATGGCGCTTTGGTTTTTCGCTCGTGATAACAGGCCACCGAATTTGCAATACTGGTCCAAGGGGACTTTTTCTGCTTTAGAATTGTTGTAAGCGCTGTGGAAAAGACAAGCACTCCATTAGAGATTTTGAGCTAAAGGGATGATGGGGGCAGTTTTTAGAGATCTACGATACTACACACTCCCCTCATGAGACTATATAACGATAACGCGTTCGGTTTTTCGTTCGTTCGGTTAATATCTAATTCGGTTTCGGTTTCGGTGCTAAATTGCAAAATTTTATGTTGAAAATTCGTTCGCTCAGAAAACTATTATTAATTAGATCATTTTGATAATTTAGACTTCTTGAACTTGTTACTTACCCGAAATTGGGACTTATTGAAAATATTGTTATCTTTTAAGCTATTTTCAAAGTTTTGGTATTTGTTGTATAACTACAGTCCTTTTTGAGAACTTAGTGTGTATACTTCATTTTGCTCTTTTAATTATTAGTGTCTAGATTGTTTTTGTTGTCCCTATTCGTCACTTTTAGATTAGTTAGTGTCTTTTTTTACCCATTTTAGAACCTTTTATCATTTATTTTTAAGAAATGTTTAAAGGAGTCAACAAATAAAAAGATTCTATCCAAATAAAAAAAAATTATTATTAAAATCTAAAACCATTAGTAGGATAAATAAAAACTATTAAGTTTCACAGAAGCAGCTGATACCTTTGCGGCTAGATTTAGCCAGATTACAACGGTAATAAATATATCAATAGGGCAGGAGCCATTATACCTAATACATAATTTCTAAATGACACAGCCCATAATAATCTCTAACAAAATCTCATTACTAATTTTCTGCCGATTACATTAATCCTCAACCACTTTTGCAACCTCGTAAAATAATAAAAATTTCTAATTTTCGGCTTGAATTCCTCAAAAATACCTCCACACCTCGCACTTATCCGAAAATAACTCCATAATTAATTATATCACACCAAAATTGAATTTAAAGTGAATTTTATGGATAAATCTGCCATAATTGTTAAAACAAAATTACAAGGACAAATTAAATCAAGTACAGTGGGCTTTTGGGCTATGTAGTAGGTATCAGGGTCATAAAATAGTCGTCGCATCACTTTTGGGAAAACGTGACATTCACATCCACCGCGCTCGCTAGCAATTAATTCAGTGAAAATCCCATAAAGGGAATCTCGGCGTGCGGCTTTAAATCTTTTACCATAAAATCATTTTCAAATTAATTGCTAATGTTTAATAGTCGAATTAATTAAATTCCGTTCGTTATTGATTGTGATCTTCTGCAGTGTTAGCACTATGATTTAATATCGCGCTTTCAATTAATATGACACCATAAATCACATAATTTTCGCTATCAAAATCTTGTCATCAATCGCTGGGCGGAATACAAAGTTAACGGTTTTCATGGCATGTCGCCCATTCTTATCACGGAAATGCTAATTTTATGGGAAATGCTTTCAAAATTATGAGAGTGTGAATTTAAGGATAAATTTAAAATCATACAAAACTTACCTATTCCTGCCTGATTTATACTTGATGTACTCGAAAATCCTGGCAATTTTCTCCAACCTTTTCGATTCCAAAAACTTCTAGCTTTTGATTCAGTAGCTGCTACAGATGGACCTGGATCCTCAGCTGATTTCACTTTTGGATAGTTAAAACTTTTATTATCATATGAGGAACGTATAGAAAAACCGCCATGACCACCGGAAGAATCTTCATGTGATCTTTGCGATGACCGGCAGCTATTGCTACAAAACGTACCAACACTATTACTGCTACCCGCTACCGCCTTACGTGCAGTCATTAAACTCGATAGGGCAGCATTTGTTTTATGATAACGTAAACTGCCGATATAGCTAGCACCACTACTACCACTAAAACCACTGTCCAAATCACCGCAAAATGCAGGATTTGTGCTACTAATTGGAGAAAGAAGCTCATCAGTTGGACCGACCGTGTCCAAGAGTTCTGATAAATTATCAGAGCTTTTGTTGGTCGATTCTTCTTCCGTTGGACTACCGCTTGGTGGTGTTTCAGGCATTAACATTGCTTCTACAGATAAATTCAATTCACCAAGCACTTTACGATGGCGATTTTGTACACGCCGTAACTCCTCTTCTACCATGTTCTGATTAATGGAACCAGTAGAATGAGCACAACTAGATGCTTCTATCAGAAGATTTCGTCCGCTACTTCCAATCTCTTCATAAAAATTCTCCTGTGTACCACCATAACGCGTCTGATAGGACTGTTTTGTTGACGGCGACACCAGCAATTTATTCTTCTTGCCCTTGGATAAAAGGGCACGAATTGAATTTGGTGGAGGAGGTCGAGAAGGACCGGCTATTTGTTCTGGAGGTGGTATATTTGAATGACGCATTGCAGCTCCAGGCTCATAGTATGCATACGAATAGTCCTGATGATGAATTTGTTGTAATGGCTCTGCTAGACCTGGTGGTGTTGTCGGAGATTGAGCGAATTTCTCCATTGTGGCTGATATGTTATTTCGTGACCATTTAACCTATAAATAAAAAAATTTTTTTTTTCAAAAATCTCCAAATTAATTGTATAATTCAAAAGTTACTTACATGAGGCTCTATAACACTGGATCCATGGCTGCTTGTACTTCGACTGCTCGAGTTACTTCCGGTGGTTCCAACTACACCAAATACCTTTAAGCTACCACTATTTCCAATACTTTTGCCTCGAAAGGATTTAACAGAAATTGGCTCTTGCTCATTGCAAACTTCTATGCTATCCAAATCGTCCGGATATCGACGAATTATCCTTCTACCGGGGCCGATTCCAACACTTCCACCACTTGTGCTACCCTCCCCACTGTCTCCTGAACATATGCCTGAGCCACCACCTGTAGGTGCTACCAAAGCCCCCGGTGCATTATGTTGTTTTGCAGTGGATGTCATAGCCGGTGGTGGATACTCAGGTGGAGGTGGAAAATGAGGAAAAGGGGACTGCTGATTGCCCGGCGAGCAATTGTTCTGTCGGGTACTAGACATCGGGTACATTAAGTTCAGATCGAATTTTTCTTGCTGCACTGACTTCTGGGGAAGTTGCCTTTGCTGTTGTTGTTGTTGTTGCTGCTGCTGCTGGTGCTGCTGCTGATGAAAATGATGCTGCTGCTGCTGATGCTGGTGTAACTGTTGTTGAGGATGTAGTTGATGATGATGATGAGGATACTGATGGGTCTGCGGCTGTGAAAGTTGTTGCTGCTGCTGCTGCTGCTGTGGCTTTTGTTTGCTTCGCCGACCTCCTAAGCAGGTCTCCATTGCACATGGTGAACTGATGTTACGGTGAGCAGTCTAATGGCTCCTGCAATCAAGAAAACACAAAATTTTAAGGTGGATTTACCTATAACAGTAAAAGGTGGTATAGATAAACTTCCCACACTAACAACAATGCTAATCACTACATATACTATATAGTTACTATGTTTCCAGTAGTGTGAAGAGAGTACAGGATTAAGAGCTATTACGAATGACTATGAAAAAACGGAAAAAAATTGTTATTGTTTCGAAATCAAGGATATACTTGGAAAAGGATTTCTTAGATTATATACACTTCTTGGTGTTTGCTTGTATATTTCGGTATATTACGTGAGCATTCCAGAGACTAAACTTTTACAACTGAAATGTGTTTTTCAGTTTTTTATAAACACTGGTAACCGTGAATTCCTTATATGGTTATAGTTTTGATTTTAATGTCGGAAAACAATGAGGCAATATAAATTCATGGGCATAAAGCCACTTAAGTTTGAAAGAAACCAATAAATATTAATGGAATTGGTGCAGATTTCTTCTGGTAGGTTTTTTGAATAAATTGATTTGATCTTAGCTAGGGTGGTACATCGAAAGCAAGAAGAGTTTATTTTTTAAGATAATTTGAATAGTTTTGAATTTATTTATGAATACCCATTCTTTAATCATATTGAAAATTCAAAAAGTGATTGCTTGAGACAGGTGATGGGTTATAAAATGGTTTAAAATGTACTTGATAAATTTGTAGCGGATTAGATCGATAACAATTCCTCAATATAATCTAAACTAATCTCCTTACTTCAATCACGCTATGCCGAAAATAATAATAAACTTATTTCAGCTATTTCCTGACAAATTTCAATTTTATGGGGCAATATATGGGAGACCGTGGCATAGTGAAGAATGAATATTACCTGTAATCAGTTTTTTTCTAAACCCACGCCATGTTACCCAGAATGCAGGGATAAGTATTGCCAACATTTGGTCAATTTTTTTTTCACATTAGTCTATGTTTGTTGTACGAAAAGAGTTGATGAATTTTGCAATTAGAACACGCAAAAGTTTTAGCTTTGCCAAAGTTTGTGTTTGAGGAAATATTTTAGGCCTTTTGTTGTGAATGGTGAGTAACTCTAGTATATATATGGTATGCAGTTTGTCGGGAAAATGAAATGTTTCCTTTATTAGTTTTCGATAAATTTTACATGACATGACGGAAAAAGACTAATGTGTGGTGAGGCATAATGACGAGTTGTTTGCAGGACATAATGACCAACTTTTTACGGGGCATAATAATTTTTCGAGGCTCAATCCAGAGCGGATTTAGCAGATATAATTTTACATTAGAAGAAAATTCTTTGTCAAAGAAAATGACTCCAACAATTAGTGTGTTTAGCATTTCGCAAATTGTGAATTTTTCGGTTTTTCGTGCGTAGGTTGCTCAAAACCCGAGAAATCGGCATTTTGTAAAAACAATGTATTTTCGAGTTTTATGAATACAAAAGAAATTTCGGAATGTTTTCCTACAACTTCCGAGATACAGGAATTATTTTCAAGGTAAGATATCAGATGATTTCAGATTGTATTTTTTCGACTTCGAAACTCGAGGTGTTTCTCATTTTAGAATGTCTAATTTTATTGTAAAAACCATATTCCTGCAAGGCTCGTTATGGTCATTAATTAATAATATGTTTTGACAAAAAAACATTTTTTACTTCATGCACAGTAGAAAATTTTTCCTAAAGTGAGTGGCAACAATTTGTGCCACAAAGCTTAGGTATTTTTCGATAAGATTAGGGAAAGTTCAAACCTTGGAAAACGTTGTTTAGGTTTTTTTTGCCCAAATGCAGGTAGCTTTTTTCACTCAAATGTAGGGAATTTTAAATTTAGTTTTGTGTTTTTTTTTCCTTAAAATGGAGGGAATATTCCTTAATATGTAGGGAAAATTCCCTAAAATGTAAGGATAGTACTTAACAGTGTAAGTGATAGTACTTAAAAAACATATGAATGAGTAGAAGTAGCTATACTACCATATATGTTTTTTTCATTTGTACATATAGGTAGGTAGTATAGAAGGAAGTTAGAGCTAAGGCGATGAGCAGTAACGCACCAGGAATTTGGCTGGGGGGGGGGGGGCATAGATGTCCCAGCGTTACCAGATTGTCGAACTTGAAATTCCCACGTAAATGGGAAAACATGGTCATTTTCCCACATTTTTAAATTTAAATTCCCAGTCATTTTAATTCAACAAAATAATGTACAAGTAAATAAAAAAGAATAGAAAAAATAACATAATTCAAGGGAATTTAAAAAATAAAGTAGGTATCAAAATATGAAAAGAATAAATAACAAAAACGTTAAAAAGAAAATCAAAAATTAGAAAATTAATTATATAAATTTGTAGAATTATTGTATAACTGCAAATGTTTTTCCGTTGGCACAAACTTCACACAACTTGTTTCATCTTGTTTTTTTTTTATATATATTATTAAGCTAATCTCAGGGGATATCCTATGATGCAAAGCAGAGCATGGCAGACAGGAGATAGAGAAAGGAATTAGGGAATAATTTCCTAGGTCTGCTTGAAAATTAGTTCTTCTTGAACAAATAAAATTCAAACATTTCGCACCTATTTTATTCCCATAAGTAGTTTGGAGGTCAGTAACAACTGAAAATGTTCTTTCTGATTTCGAATCCACAGCGTCTAACAAACTAAATTGTGATAAAAAGTGGAGTTACTAGGTTTGCTAAATAGGGTGACGATTAAAAGGAGGAAGAAGCAAAAAAAAAATCTGTCAGAGCTTATTCAACCAACGAAGCAAATATTCTTAGCAATTTTCCCACAGATGTACTGAAGGCGTGTATATTTTTTCTGCTCTGTAGATCGAACATATTTTTTAGATCGTTCAGAGCACTCTGGAAAAAAAATGCAAATCCAGAGTGCTCTGAGTGTTCTGTTCTTTTTTTTTTATATTGGCAACACTTGTGATTTGTGAAATATCAATTGATAATATACAAGATTCTTTATAAAAATATGTAAATGATAATAATAAAGCTATAAAAATAAATAACGGTTGAAGGAGGAAAGGACGAAAATATGGAATTTTAAAAAGTATTCACATTTACAATAGAATTTTTTATACGTTCTATTGGTATTAATGACGGATTGCTCTACTAAATGCTCAGAGGTCTACTTACGATTTGTTAGAGCTCTCTGAGCAATAATAAAGATAGACGTTCAAAACGCTCAGAGTAGGTACTCTGAAAGTGAATAAAGATACACGAAATCCGTGTTCACAGCGCTCAGAGTGCTCTGAGCAGAATAAAGATACACGCCTTGAGTCAAATATTAAAAATTCCTTTTCTCTTTTCCGTAAAATTTGGTTGCGGCATTCCAATAAAATTGGAGAATTCCCACAATCTTGCAACGCTGGTCCCAATTTGAAAAGGAGTCGGAAAAATAGAGCTGTAAAGTCGCATCCTGCGCCCATCTGAGCACTTAAAAATTGCTATTATATACATATTTATTGTATTTTATTGGACTTTGTAATAATATCCAGTTTACATTTTATACATAATTTGTAAATTATGTTAAAAAAAACTGACCTTCTAGAGGACTGGTCTCGTTCGTCCCCCACTCGATGCGCCCCTAGCGCTGGGCACGCTCAAGCAAAATAGTGGTAAAACAATATATGACTTGTTTTCAAAATATATGAAAACTATTACAGCAAATATATTTGTAAGTGCTCCATACAAAATGTAGAATAATACTTAATTTATTAAATGTTCTCTTCGTTATATCTGAGAAATCTTAACATTTCGGGAATTTTACGTACTTATATAGCTTTTTTGGTGCCAAATACCTAAATTCATTGAATGTTTCATTGATTTGGGTAAATTAAATTGATTTTCCCTTTATATTAGAGAAAATTACATTTATTTTTAGGAAAAAACGCATCTTAAATTTAGGGAATTGTCCGACTTATTTTACAGTGCGTATTAAATATATTTCGTTACTATGCCTAGAGTCCTTTGTTATGTGGGGCATACTGATGAAATGGTCATCACTCCATTTAGGTCAATCGCGAACTTCATAAGGATGCTAGATGATAATTATCTATATCACATTTTGTCCCTGATTGACCTTACTTGTATTGGTATAATTAAAGCTTCAACAAATCGATTCAAGGCTTTAAAAAAAAAATCTAGAGAAATATAGTTCGTCATTATGCCCCGAGCTTCCCTACAATCACTAGGAAAAATACAACAATGTCCCAAAATCGCAGATTTAAGCTCCGCCTAACTCCCGAATACGGATATTCTTGCATTATTGAAAAAACAAAAACCGCTCCAAACTCCGGTAGCCAACTTCAACTAAAATTCTCTAGTACATCAATTTTTTTCCAAATATTTTTTCTAGTCTTTTTCCAACCTTTTCGATAAAGAAATCGAACGGCACTAGATTTATATGGTCAGTTGTGGTCAGTTTAGTTTTGACCTCTAATGGAGTTATGAATGTATAAAAGTTTGTTATGCAAAACAGTGTATAATGGAAAGTCAGCTATTTTGGTCGATATTGTTCGAGGGATCATAGGGATAGTTGCATGATGCTGAGGATTATATTTAGTTGCTATTGTTCAGAATTACTTATTCCCAGTCATTGAAATTAGTTCATATTGTTTAAGTAGGCTTAAAATTAAACCATCGATTTTTCATTAAGCTTTTATTTTTACCATTGTAAAACATCAATGCCATCTAAATTAAAAAAAAAAAAAAAAACGGAAAAAATCCAGCATAAAAGTTGAGTTTACAACTCATTTCTGATTTCTTCCATAAATTGTGGCTGCCCAGCCCCCTCTTTTACTGCCCGCTTTTCTCTCATTAAATGTTAAATGAAAAGTTACAAAATAGTTGAAATTATCAACCAACCACCAATGATTTTCAGAATTGGAAATAATTTTTAGTTTGGATTGGAAAATTTTCATGAAAATCAATGAATCCTAGAAAAAAAAAACAAAAAAAAAATAGCACACACACCCACACAAAAACTACACCGTTTCAATGCCATCATGATCGCTGGATTTTAAGTGAGTTCAGAGTTAGAGTTGGATTTTGAGGAGAGGAGGATTGGGCATAAAATAAAGGATTCATTGTTTGCTCTTAATTAAGCACGAATAAAAGATTTGGAAAATTGAAAAATCTCATTCCATCAAAAGTGAGTTAAGTAGAAAGAACAAAAACAAAAAAAAACATTTGCAATCAATTTAGTCAGGAAGTAAAGTCTCACAATGCACCCACCAACCATAGAGACCGGGGTGATTCTCAACTCAATTGTCTACCATTCAACAACTCAAGGATAATGAGGCCCCTTTTAATGTGAACAGCTCAAAAGTTGTCATTTGGATGGCCTAGTGTTATTCGGTCATCAACCCTTTTTACCCCTTTAGGGGTTGGTTTGATATAACATATATAGGTGGTGTGTATACATACAAGGATAAGACCAGGAGGCATTATTATAGGCAAAGTGATTAGCTCCAACCCCTATTGCTACCGGTTGCAAAGGCAAGGCAATGATGAGAAATCTGCAGCCCATTAAGCCAATTCGAGTTGTCATTTCGCTTAAACTCAACACCGAAAGGTGGGTGTAGTACATAGACGAGAAGCCCACGTTCCTGGTTTTGTAAGCTTTTCTACAAACAAACTCTATGCCCTTTCAAGTGTTTTTCTTGGTAGGTACTACAACTATAAGTACCTATATGGCTGTGTGTTTTAGTGTATATATGTATGGATGTCTGTTATATGTCAGTTTTATTTTTTAGCGAGCGTGCGTTTATTCCTCACCATACACAGTTCAGATCATAATTTTTAAAAGTCTTCTCCTTTGTAAACTAGCTAAGTGCATCTCTGCTGCATGCATGAATGATTAAAGAGCGTAAATACGGTGTAAATACTTCGTTGTCTTTTATGATATGACAATAACCCGCCTGGCTATGATATGTACCCACCAGGTACCAGCTCCAGCAGAGGAGGAAACTGTATAGATTTGATAGTGAAAGTTATGTGAGGGAAGGGTGGAGATTATACACCAACGTCTATCCTTACTTAACTGCCACTATAGCATACGAGAGTGCATAGAAGATTCTACGGAAAAAATAGAAGATGCAAACACAAAAGACGAATAGAAGAGGCTGCAACTCTCTAGATATCAATTTATCACATTTTGCGTGAGGTTTATCTTTGCTATAGTGAATGAATGTCACGGTATTCATCTACTCCTCCCGCAATTTTTACCTATCTCTTCTTTCTTCACAACACTTCTGCTCCATTAGCAACACAGCATCACCAGCAGAAGCATCAGTGTGAAGATGCCTTTGTCAAAACGTCATCATGTTGTTTTCCTTGCTTTTTCCATCATCTACTTATCAGAATCGTTTCCTTTAAGTTTTCCCCCTAAGTACAATTTTGAATGAGGAATCATCTACGTGCTATTAGCGTGCCCTATCCTGGAGGATTGTCACTTACCATTATTTCAGCGTCGATTGTCAATTGATTAGCCTAAAGGAGTGCTTCCCTGATTGATTGTACCTCTATTCTTTTATGCGTGGGTGTGCACATATTACTTGCGATATATAGTATATAGGTACTGAGCTTAGTTCGGCTTATATACTTTTTCTTGTGTGACTTTGTGAATTGTATGGAATTTTTGGAGTACAAAAGAAGATGGATTACATTTGCTGGAGTGATTATTGACTAGTAATGAGAAGAATTTTTCCTCTTGTACGTATCTATATTTATATGTATGTATACAGGGTGGGCCAGAAAAGACTGTTTTTTTTTTAAAGTTTTAGTTAGATTTGAGGATAATGATATAGTTGCTGACCACCCAGGAAAGAAAGGACAACATATACCTACCGTTCTCAGTGAGGAAACAGATGTGGCTGTACGAAGGAGTGAAAATGATGATCCAACTGTGTTTATCGATAGTCGTGCTATGCGAATCAGCAGATTATCCTTATAAAGGACTTTACATCAGTACTTTAAATTATTTCCACAAAAGGTGCATATTTTGCAATAATTAATGCCATAATTAGCAATAGTAACTACAATACGCAATTTAGTTAAAAAGAACTCAAAGAAGCAAAAACCATCAGCGCAAATTTCACCTGTCTGGTGTAGTACAAACGAGTAATCTGACCATATTTTTTTAAGCAATTATAACAAGAGCACTCTATAGGACCACCATGCTGGAAAACTTCTTAAGTCCGGAGGTGGATAGCAAGCCAAACAATTAGTTACACTAAGATGTTGCTACTGCACACATCGCCAGAGAAACAATAAACTTTCTGCAAGAGCTTTTCTCTAAAAATGTAACTTTAACTTAGTTTCTTCGTTCACCCGATTTAACAGACCCAGACTTCTTCCTATAGAGTTATTTAAGGGAACAAGTGTACGAAAATAAGCCGGTCAACATTCAGCAGCTTAAGATCAATATTGGGACAGACGTAAAGAAATTGCTACTCAACATCGTACTGTAATAGAATCTCCTTTAAATAGAGCTCAGCATTGCGACCAAGTAAATGAAGGCTATTTGAAGGATATCAGTCAGTCTTCTTTGAGTCACCCTGTACAATTGAGTTTTGAAAAAAAAAGATTTGATTAATCGTTGAATGAGGGCAGTTATTACCAAAATTATAGAAGTTCGGAAGGAGGGGGAAGAATATCTCTTGAAGACCTTGCTTTTTGGGATATAAATTATAAAATATTTTCAATACATTAGGTACGTTAGGTACAGTGGAGCAAATTAATTTTATTGTCGATAGAATAGCTCCTGATCGAAAATTTTATATTTGGAAATTTCGATTAAATGGTGGAGGGAAAAAATATTCATTTTACCCTTTTTGTATGTCCAGAGTAAATCATAGCACAGGGGACAATGAACCAAAAAAGTGATTGTTGGTTTTGCAAATATTTTGCCTGCTCTTTCATATACCTACTAACTGTTTTGGAAGTTCTTTTTGGCACTGAAGCAAAGCCTGGTACCTACGTTCGGCTAAGAAAACTGGGACCTTAATACGAAATTTGTCTAAAAAGTTTCGGACCTCAACATGAAGAGGGCAGCACTCGTAAACAAAAGTTGCGAAATATGTCTGCGCAGGCTTTGAAAGGTATTCACTAAAATTTCAGCCATATTGGACCCGCAGTTGTTGGTTGACAATCATTTGAGTGAGTCGATGTGAGAGTTTTTGTGAAAATGGAAAAAGTCGAATTTTGAACTGTTATTAAATAATTGTTTTTGAAAGGCAATACGCCTACAAAAATCAAAGACGAGTTGGATGCTGTGTACGTGCACTCTACATCATCATTTACCACCGTGAAATTTTGGGCAGCTAAATTTAAACGCGGCCGTACCAGCTTGGATGATGATGACGAATGTTCAGGACGTCCAAAAACTGCAACCACTGACGTTAACATCGCTTAAGTTCACCAAATGATGCTAGATAACCACGTCGAATTAAAATTAAAGAGGTAGCAAAGGTTATGAACATGTCCAAAGAACGTAGTTGTGCATATTGCATTAAAATTTAGGCAGAAGAAAGCTGTGGGTGCATTGAGTGCCGCGTTGGCTCACTTTAGATCAAAAACGTGTTCAAATGAAAATTTCCAACGCTGTACTGATGCACTTTAGGCGTAATACTTCAGAGTTTGTGTGCCGATTGACTAGTGTAGATGAAACTTGGATACGCCATTATATTCTAAAAAAAAAAAAAATACAGTTAAAACAGCAGTGGACTGCAAAGGATGAATTGTATCCTAAAAAGGCGTAAAGATTGTTTCTTTGGCTGGAAAAGTAATGGCGACCGTTTTCTGGGACAGTTAACTTCTTCTTAATCGATTATCTTCAAAAAGGAAAACTATTACAGCAGCATGCAACACATCATTTTTTGACAAGCTGAAGGCACAAATTGCGGAAAAACGGCCAGATTTGCAGAAAAAGATAATGCGCCGTCTCACACTTCAGCGGTTGCCATGACCAAAATCTGCGAATTACGATTTGAACTGCTTGACCACCCTTCTTACTTACCAGATCTAACCTCTAGCGATTGTTTTTGTTCCCTAAGGTAAAAGTTGCGCTCGGCATAGGGTAGAGATTTATGTCGAATGAGAAGGCTATCAACTTCGTAAATAACAGTTTTGCAGAGAAAGCGCCGAGTACTATTTGGACGGGTTAAAGAGATGCAAGCATCGCTGGCAATAATACTATAAAACTACAATTACTTTTATAGCATTATTGACGACGTATATACCGACTAGGATAATGTTTTTCTGTTTATTTATTTATTTATTCACTAATTTATTTCATACGTATACCTATACCATTTTTACAACGTTTTTGAGGTCATAAGACCCAGGTCATAGACAAATTAATAACATACAAAGACTGGACACGTAGAACAAAAATATGCAACGCTTTTCTAGAATATAAAAATTAACGATGCCTCGACGATGCCTCGACTTGGCACTTGATGACGTGCACAAAGGGTAAGCCACTAATGCCTCGCTCCATACAAAATCACAGTTGCCACGATCCGATGAAGAGATGGCCACAAGTTTTTCTTAGAAATTTGCTGGAAATTTCTTCCTTCGTATTTTTATGCATTGGCCAGGCCGCGAGCAGTGCCTCGCTCGAATATAAAATCTAACAACGATGTACATACTGTATCTGAAAAAAAGTCTAGTCGGCCACCAAATGAATAAAAATTCTACCGAAACACTTTGTGTAAATTTCTAAAAAAAAAAACAATTGCTTATTGCTTGTCTAGCGTCTACGCTCATAAAAATGGTTGTCGCCCTCCAAAAGTGCGTATGAATTCTAAGGAAAAAATTTCCAGTAAATTACTAAGAAAAAATTGCGGCCTTCCCTAAATCAGGTGAGGCATCCTTGTTAGATTTTATATTCGAGCAAGGCACAGCTCTCGGCCCGGCCAATGCATAAAAATTCGAAGGAAGAAATTTCCAGTAAATTTCTAAGAAAAACTTGTGGCCATCTCTTCATCGGATCGTGGCAACTGTGATTTTGTATGGAGCGAGGCATTAGTGGCTTACCCTTTGTGCACGTCATCAAGTGCCAAGTCGAGGCATCGTCGAGGCATCGTTAATTTTTATATTCTAGAAAAGCGTTGCATATTTTTGTTCTACGTGTCCAGTCTTTGTATGTTATTAATTTGTCTATGCCCAGGTTCTTCATCCCCTTATAACTTTAAAACGACCAGGATTTATCATATATGTAATATGAAAGTTATCTCGTCTCTTTAAAACAAGATCATAATTCCTACCATTTCTTTTGACGGGGTTACTGATTTTCGATATAACCGTCTTTATGCATCATTAGCATTAATATTTCCCGTAAGTTAAGCTGGACAAAGGACATCTTCTGTGTCGCCAAAGAAGCCTCGGAATGCCTTGCATTTATGAAAAAGGTTTAAGAAATATTTTAGCCCGTCAAATCTAGCGCTCCACAACAAGTCCTATATCAGACCTAGAATGGAATACAATACCCACGTCTAAGCTAGGGCTCGGCACACAACCTAAGCTTCATTAGATATTGTTCAAAACAGAGCCTTCTAGTTCATTGGTGATGTGGCAATAACTTGTTATATCGACTCGCACGAGCACCGTCGTAAAGTCGAATACTTTTCACTCGTTTATCGCCGCATGTATGAGCGAATGTTTTGAATTAATATCATTGTGTTTAGAGTATATAGTGAACGCAGAGGCAATGAGTTCACAACTCAATAGATGGCTCTAGATGTACCGAATTGAAGCAATTCTCTGTTCACATTAAATTTGATGATATAAATTTACTCTTTGGTTCTTGTTCGTGCTGCAGTGCAGCTAGATTTGCGCATCGCGTCACTGTTTTTGCATATTCTTCTCGTTCGTTGTTGCCTTCCCGTACCATATGCGCTGTTTCGTGTTTGTGTGGTGGCTTCACCCATCACTTACTTTGCACAGAATAAGATTGAAGGGCGAAACGGGTACAATGACAATGATTAATTTAGCTATGCATTGATGTGGCGGATTTTTGGGATCACTGACTTTTTCATAATTATGTACTAAGAAAAACAGAGGAGTAAATGAATGTTTTCTTAGAAGGGAATCTTTAACATATTTTTGCATGACGTTTGTTTTTGTGGATTTTAATTTCCAATTTTTGAGGCTGCATATGAATGAAGACCTAATTAAGGGTTTCTTTTATATTGAAGGAAGCATGATAAGAAAATATACATTTACGTAGATAGACCTGGGGATTACACGAGGAAGTACAGCTTGTATGCAAGCCTCCCTTCCATCGCGTTTTTAAAATTGACAGAAGAAGGTAGTTCGATTGGTATTTTATCAGCTTGTATGGAAAATCATTTAGAAAAATGGCATTGAGACAAAGTTTTATGTATGTCGGCGGAAGTCGCTTTTGCAAACTTTGATATTAGAAAATTTTCTGGAATTTAAGAAAATAATTTTTGTGTATATTAGAACAAACAAACAAATAAATTGATTTTAAAAATCTTGAGGTAGGTAAAATTTCATGAAAAGGATATGGTCCTATAGGCGTGGTCGTGGTGGTCATTTGGCTAATGTTATTTTCCATTATTAACGGCATCTCTTTATAATGAAATAAAGATCCGATCATTTATCTCAAAAAATGGCATTTTTCTTTGAATATCAAAATAACACCTCATATTGGAAAACCCTTTACTATCAACTACACCAGCCTACCCATATGCTCGACTCAGTTTTCAATTCCACGAAATATTTCTAGTTTACCTATATTTTACCAAAAAGAATATCTAAGCATGTACGTACATATATTAACAAAAAACAATAAAAATGGGAAAGCAGAATGTGAGTACGAGCCAGAACAGAGGAAAAAATTGGTATATTCATACATATATATAAATTATTCCAAGAACGAAGTCATGGGCTCTCTTCTAACGAATCAGCGTTGCTAACAAAATTAGAGCAATTCAACGAGAAAATTAATCACACCAACTAACATCATTATTGTTTGCCCGTCTCGTCACTATCCATGCAAAGTAGAAAACGAAGCCACGCAAACACCGCTGACAGACGACGGTACGAGAACGCCACGAAATATGTGCCGAAGTGTGAGCGGAGCATGCCAGCGCCAGGCAACTGGCTGGGGTAGTGAATAGGCTTGAATCTTGGATAGTACAGCGACGTGGCGCCTCTAGCGAGCAGTGTACCCAACAGCCGATTTCCATTCTTGCGTTCACTATATACTCTAAACACAATGTTAATATCTAGTTTGATCCCTTGTAAATTAATACTTGCGCCGCAAGCCGCGCTTATCGTTTCACCCTTCATAATACTTTCGGATGTACAGTAATTTTATGTCATCCTTTTACAATTTGCTATGGTTTAAGAGTGACATACACATCAATACTTTCGCCACTCTTCTTATGTGAGTTTCTGAGCTCCTGAGCTTGACTAAATAATGTATAATAAAAAATGGGTATTAAAGGTCACTTTAAAAATTCATATCTCCAAAACAAAGCCAATCACCATCACAATTTTCTGCACATAGATAGATAAGATTTCTAGCTTCAAAATAAAAATCCAGACAAAAGTGCTAGAAGTCTTCTTCGGTGCTGCTTGCTATATCTTTTTATGAAAAATATAAAGTATTAAGCTTCATCTGGCGTTTGAATCAGAAAATCGGTTGAACCGTTCTCGAGATATAATTTTTTGAAAATGTCATTAAAAAAAAAACAAACAAAAAATACTGGTGAGCTATTTGTGCATTCCATACAGACTATGAAAGTTTCATTCAAATCGGTGATATAAATTACTCCGCATTTTTCGCATAAGGCGCGAAGAAAATTTTTTAGCACACTCAAGCGGTACTTGACATTTTCCAACCGCTATTTGAAAAGGTTAACTTAAAATTATTATTTTTAAATGTTAGATTATCAATAATCAAAAATCAAATAAACCAAATCACACTTGTTGTGAACACAACCAACTATAATAATTCAAGATTTATACTAACAAACAGGAGCGTGATCGCGCTCTTCGTATTTTTACCATAAATTGAAAGAAGCGCGATAGCTATCCTTAGCACAAAAACGGTTAAGCTCTTCAGACTAGTGACCGAAAATAACTGGTATTTTCAAAATTTTAAACAAAAAAAGCTGGGATAAATCATGATCGTGGAATTTAGTGGAATATACCAAAAGATATCTCGTGAAACCTGTTTCGATTTCTGTAAAGCTTTTGAAAACTTAGCTTTTTATTAAAAAAAAGCTAAAAAAACCAAGCTGGAAAGGCTTTTTATTTTATCTGGCAAAAATATAAAGCCAGCTTGGCTTTTTATTTTTTCTGGCAACGGCTTGATACTTTTTTTCGGTAAAAATATAAAAAGCGAGCCCAGCTTTTTATTTTTTCTAGTCAAGCTGGCTTTTTATTTCTGCCAGATAAAATAAAAAGCCTTTCCAGCTTGTTTTTTTTAGCTTCAAATTATTATCGGTCAGGAATAACAGGTAGAGTTGGCTTTTTTCGTAAAAAGTGATAACCGATTGCGTCCCTTTTTCAGACACAATATCCAAAACTCTAATATATGGACAACGCTTTAACACGTTAACGCCGGCGTGTACCACCGGTGGCTCACACGCAAATGGTTTATCTGGAGGCGTGTACCACCGGTGGCTCACACGCTAATTTTTCATCTGACGGCGCGTACAACCGGTGGCTCACATCAGCTATACTTTTGTAGGATAGTTTTGTTAGTTGAAAAAAAAAACGTGGTTAAAAATAATTTTGTTTTTGATAAATTTAAGAGTTTATTTTTACACATAGGCTATAATAAACTTGATGAATCTATTAATTTATTTGTTTTTGTGCGTTTTTTTAAAACATTTTAGAGATAGTGGTGGCTCCCCTTGGAAAACGGCAAAACGTTGTAACTCTTTTCGTTTTTTTTTTTTTTTTTTTACAGCAATAGCTCTGCTTTATCGAACAGATAAGGATTTATAACATTCATGGCATCGTTTCCGCAACTTCCTCGCAGTTCCAGGATACTTCTGAAAAAAATGTGTAGTTCTTCTTTTAATTGTTTGTGGTTCTGTAGGCATTTCATCCAGGAGCCAATCAATAATATTTTCTCTAAATTTTAAAATGTCAAAATGCTTGGTACCCCATTTCTAATGAATGCATTTACAATTGAGGTTGCGCAAATCAGCTCTATGGCAATTTTTATGTACCACTTAATAGTTTTATGTAAGGAATTGTAATATGATGCCATTTGATCGGATATATCTACGTCATTTTTCGCATTATTGTGTCGAAAATAGCATTAGGTTTTAGTTTACCATTTGTTCCTTGAATAATAGTACAAGTATGATTGTTGCAAGTAGTCAACATGCAAACTTACCTTTTATCTGTCCATTTAAAAAATTTAATTTCCTTAGGATTTTCAACGCTCACAATGTCACCTCGTTTTTGTTTTAGTTTTGCTTCTGCCGGTAGAAATTTTCTATTTACTTTTACTGTAGCACATAAATTCGTTGATTTATCTAAAAGTTCTTCAGCTAAAGCTTTCCTCTATTACAATGTTTTTTCCAGGTTTCACTGCGTTTTTGAATGAATCAATGATTATTTTCACAATGTTGCGAATTTTTTCCAACCGATCGTCAGTTCTAGCTATTTTATTATAAGAAAAGTGTTAATATTTCAGTATAGACAAAAAACGATCACGTCTCATAACTTCTTTTATACGTGCGTTTGAATATATTGTATTTTTCGACCAATATAACCTAATTTCTGGCAACCGGACTTGACCCATAATAATGAATATGCCAAAACGTTTTTTATTTCTCCTATCGTAACAGGTTTCTGGTGGTGGAAGCAGAACAATTTTTTTTACCACCAAGATCGGATTGTTCAGCATATCTATTTCTTTCATGTACTATTACTTCTAGAAGGTTGTCTGATAAAAATAATTGGTACAACGAAAAAGGATCATCACAATCAATATTTTCGAGCAGAAATTCCTCGTCTTCCGTATATTCATATATTACACTGCTTCTTCTTGTTGCCTGTTGCCATTCTTCCACGTCATCACTTTTGCCTGAATCAGATTCATCATATATACTAATCGAGTCAGATTGCTCACAATCAGAACCGTCATTGTTATTCTTTGAAGAAGATGAAAGAATCAACCGCCTTATAGACTCATCTGATGAATCATCTATTCCCGTAAAATCTATCTTATCAATTTCCTACATGGTGAAAATTCTAATATATTATAAATTTTATTAATTTTATTATTTTAATTTATTTTTATATTATAGTTCTGCATACCAGAAAAAAATTAAACTTGTAATTTTTTTAAATTTACTTAAAATCTTGCGTACAAAACGAAAAACTAAATTATACCTCAACAGCAGTCTGCTATCTATTAGTACCGCAGTAAAGACTGAAGAATTATTCATCAACACTCGCCTTTATATTTACAGAAACGAATAATAAAAGTAAAGGCCTAAACACAATTGCGACGGCAGATGGCAGCCTATTGCAGTAATAGCAACAATATTTTCTAGGAAGGTTTTATGTGGATTGCGAACTTCAGTGCTCCACCAGTGTTGCACTTTTTCTAGCAGTGTCCGATGAAGTGAAATAAAAAAAACTGCGCCGGCGTCAACGTGGGAGAATCGCCACAATCTGACAACGCTGTAGCTGTCCATGGGAGCGAAACATGAATTTCAGTGCCGGCGTAAACATGTTAAATTTATCTATAATCTGTCATCTATCTTTTAAGAAAAATCACATTGCTAAATTATTACTTTCTAAGTTGACACATCAGTGTGCTACTGAAAAACCACCACCCTTTATCCCGACCAAATTCCAACTTGCTCCATCGAAGCCGAACACCATCGCAATTTTTTGTACATAGTTAGATAAGGCCTCTAGCTTCAAAATAAAAATACAGAAAAAGTTCTAGAGGTCCTCAGTTGAAAACAAAAAAAGAATACATTCCCCTCGGTGCAGTGCTCGCGTACAGGTTACTTTGGGTGTATGGTATCTTTAAAAATTCATATCTCAAAAACGAAGCCCAACACCATCACGTGTTTTTGTGTATAGGTAGATTAGATTTTTTGCTTCAAATTGAAAATAAAACAAAAAAAGTGCGAGAAGTCCTCACTAGTGAATAATACTATTTTTTAATAAATACTATTATTAACAAAAAAAATTTTCGTTCGTTGCTACTATATTTTTTTTTGTAAAAAACATAAAGCATTAGGCTTAATTTGGCATTTGAATCAGAAAAATCGGTTGGTTCGTTCTCGAGATATGATTTTTTGAAAATGACGTTTTATCGTAAAATTGCGAAATTTTTAATCCCCCAAGCGGAGGGGTGGGGATGGTAGTTGAAAACAAAAAAATATGGGTGAGCTATTTTGGTATTCCGTACAAACTGTGAAAGTTTCATCTAAATCGGAGATGGTCGGGTGCGATACTACCGCGCCGCCCAGATGAAGCGAAACATGAATTCGAGTGTCACCCCACAGTGAAAAACATTAATACAGGCGCCGGCGTGAACGTGTTAAGGCAGTTATCAAAGATCGCCCAAGCTGTAAGGACTGTGGACATTAATTCTTGTGAGGATCATTCGTCTGAAATACAGATTGATCAAAGAAAGACAGCATGTTGAGCAGTGTGGGTCTATGAACTGAGGTGTAAACTCAACAATGCCCTGGTATCCTACAATACTGCTTTTCAAGAAAAAATCCAAAGCTTAGAAAGGTGCATAAGAATTAAACTGTACAAAGTTGTTATCAGATGGAAATATAAAATCCGACAGCTAAGTAAACCGAAATAAAGGAATTAAATTCAAATGCTTTCACTTCACAGTAGGAAGTGATACTTATTTAGGTGGGTATCATCATGACATGAAAGTCATCCATTACCATTGATACACATACTTCTCAAGATAGGAAGTAGAATTTCCATTTACCGGACCTGAACCCTTCTGTGATCTTATAAGGAGGTATATCTATAGTAGAAGAAGTAACGGTCAACATGAAAAAGGTTTACCAACTACATATTGTGGGAGTCTTCCTGGATTAAGACACACGAAGAATTTCATCAACTTAGATTAGATTAGATTTGTGGAAGGGTTTGTAGGAGTTAGTCTCTCATTCACTGCGACCTGAAAGATCTGTTGTGAGCCCCTTTCAATTTAACTATAAAAAAGTCATCAAGTGTCATCACTTAAGGAAAAAACTAGATAAAACCTCAGATGATAATTGCCGATTTTGCAATGAAGAGGTAAAGTGCACAAAGCTACGAAAACGTATGATTTATTCATCAAAGACTGCAATGTTTAGGTACGTGATTCATAATTACTTTACTATAATGAATGAACCTAAAGCGATAGAATCATAGTAAAAAAAAATGTCAATAATATTTTCAAGGGGAGTTATTGAGTTTTTCTTCAATTTGGGGTGCTAGATCAAAATAGTGCCCCAAAATTAGTAAGAATCGATAATTAACTCAAAAAATGTAAAAAGTTTATGGTTAATGGCTTTGGTAAGATTGCTCCACAATTTCAATTAATGAATAAATACATTTTCAGGACCTTACTGATTGAATTAGCAAAAGAAGTAAAAAACAAAGTTAGAAACTATCAAGGAGGATTTTTATGTAGCACTTGGACAAAATTTATGATCATTTTATATAAAAATATAATTCTTGATATCCGTTCGTGTGTATTCGTTCGATAATAAGTTCCTAGTACTATTCAAAAGAGAAAAAAAAAACTTATATTTTTGCTTCTCATATCATCCATTTCATCTAGGTACAAATCTTCTATAGGTAAGTAAGCATTATTATGTTCAGAGATTCTTAAAACTTCTTCATGTTGTAAGTAATGTAATAAATCACCTTATCCATGGATAAGATCCTCATTTTATAATTCCTTATAGTCTTGTCTCAGTTGAAAAACACCACCAACATCAGTTGCAGCTGTGCGCACGTAAAATTTTATTTTCCAAATAGAACAAATTTCTCAGGAACGCAACAACGTCGTCGGGGCAATGAAGTGCAGCATTCACCAGGAATAAATTTCTAGCGCCATAAATATAAGGTCGTTTGTAATAATTGCTGCGAAAGCCATTTAAATCCTCTAAAGTACATAACGTTCCCATTTTATTGCGGTTACAAGAACCCGACCAATAATCACAGTGTTTAACGAATTTTACATGGACAGCGACCGAATAACAGCACTAAAATAAAAATTTAAAGCCTGCGTTACAGATTCGTATAATTTTAATCCACGCTGTTCTCTCTCCGTTGGATTCTGTTTTGTTTAGGTATACGAAACCAAACCACGAAACTGCAAAACACTAGTAGTGGATAGTGAAAGTATATGAATATACACCGGTAGCAACAAGGCTAGTCTAGAGACCAGAGACCAGAAACCAGAGACCAGGGAATGCAACAAAATCCCCAGAAGAGTATCAGGGACGGGGTACCCCATTGCCGGGTATATGCGAAACGCGATAACAACGAACAGGACCAGATAAATTAAGTTTAAGACTGAGGTGAATGCGTTTTTAATTTCCTTAATTGTGTACAATATTTATGTTGAGCGGGTTTTTATATGGCTCCCTCATTTGAATGTGTGTAGATGTCCCATCGTCAAGCAATTTGCATATAAACCTCCCCATAAATAAGCCCCGGTATTCGCCCTTTCAGCAACAGGAGACTTAATTACTGGATGAGGTATGTACATATGTACATATGTATATTCATCCAGGCTATATAGGTGGTTGGCTTTGGTTTGGTCGCGAAACGGCATCAGTATTATAATTTACCGTGGGGTCATTTAAATCCTCGCTCGTAATCTCCTTGCGATAATTTCACATTCCAATAATTTTCATTTTAATACTAGTCTTTCAGCGCATGCAAGGCGGCAGACTGTTGATAGAAACAGAGCCTTAACCGAGAGAGTCTTTAATGCTTGGGCGTTTTGGATTTATGTTATAATTATTATTTCTACGCTTTTTCAGAGGGATGGAAATCTATAAATTGTTACGTTTCGGAATAAAAGCTGTAATTTTCAAGGTTCTAAGAGGGTGGCTGCATTGTTCTGTGCAACAGTTGAATGGGGAAATCATTGTCCTTCTAGCTGCTATGAACTTAGAAGCCCAGCTGAGTGTAATTTTTTTTCTTAAAATTCTCCATCAAACATGGACGGAAAAACTCAAGTATAAAGACCAAATTGCATTCTACGTACCTTAATTTGTGGCGACGCATCTGTGGCTTGTCACCATTATTCGGAACGCATGACCAGCCAACGTGTAAATCTGGAGATTTATTTGTCGAAATTCTCAGCTAGTAATACCTTGCTGACCGTAGCAAGCCACAGCTAGGTAGGCGTTGATTTACAAAGATTTTTTTTTTTGCAAACATAAGAAATTTAGTCTGATATCAGATTTAAGCAGATTAAGGGGTAACGCCACTGTAACGGCTAAAAAAAAGGTTTTTTTCGCGAATTTTTTTCTCGCGAAATTAAAGGTGTTTGAAAAAAACCTTTTAAGCCTATTATCGGGCATACATTGAACTTTATTGATTAATTTTTTGACAGCAAAAAAAAAATAAAATGGCGGCTCCACAGCCATCTGCCCGGGACATGTTTTGCTTGCAGAGCTCCGCGGTACGCAGCACCACTGGCGCACATTTGAATCTAGACCAAAAAAAAAAACCATTAATCTAGTGGCTTATAGCTAGAGAATGCCGTAAGGATCTTTAAAAATATAAATTTTTGTAAATTTGACGCGCGTTTGAAAAAAAAGTTTGATTTTTGACGAAAAAAACGGCAGGTTTTTTGTTAATAAAAAATCAACAAATAAAGTTATTGAAAATCTCGTACGGCATTCTTTAGATAATGTTAATGTTCACATCTGGTCAAAATTTTAAGTCGAAAATATGAAAATTGTTCGAGTTATGCTGCGTGCCATTTTGAAAACCCGTGTTTCGAGATAAACGCGTTTAAAGTTTCGAGAATAGTTTTTTATTGGAAAAAATAAAAAAGATGAAGGTAAAAAATAAAAGTTTGCCGCTAAACAAGTTAAAGTTGCAAATGTCAAAAAGGTCAGTTGTGTTCAATTCGGCTTTTTCAGTCAGCTTTAGAAGAAAGCTGGGGATAAAGGTGGCTGAAAAGCTCCAATTGTGTTTCAGGCTTCAGGTAGTCGTTTCGGGGCAAGTTTGACGCGCTTGGTGGCGACCTCCATTTTCAAAGGAAAAAAAAAAAATTTGCTGGCTCGGGATCTTTTTTTTCTTATTCTAGAGGATTTAAACTATTTTTTAAGCCAATAAAAACAAAATCGATTTTTAAAAAAAATTACAGTGGCGTTACCCCTTAAGTATTTTTAGTAGATCATATAATTATAACGTTAAAAAGAAAATATTTGCATTGGGTCAGAAGATAATATAAATAAAATTATAAAGAAGACAAGATTAACACATCGAGCAACAAAGGAGTTTTTAACCGTCGCAATATTACAGTAGGCGTATGTTCATGCCCGCTCGGGTAGCGGTCTCTTCCTTTTCTTTTCAGGTGCTTCCTTTTAGGACAGGCCCTACTCGAGTCGTGCTACAGCAATACTGCAGCCAACTTATCGACGATTGAGTACATTTTCAGCAACTGACAACTCCTCATATTTGCCCCCTTGATACGGGCAACTTTAAGCCGTTCAATCTCTCGCCGACCACTCAGATAGGACATAGAATTACGTGCCAAATGAGTCAGTCCAGTCTCTTAACTGACTGCTCACAAAAGGTCATAGTACGAGTTCAACTCGTCTTAACATACAGAGCTAGTCAATCCGTCTTGGCCAGTTCGACTTAGGGTCAGCTGGTCAGTAACGCTCTTTACAGGTGGTTTCAGGTTCGTCAACATCTCCTAAAAGTACTCGATGAAACTAGTAACATAACTACATTAGTTGAGGTCGTATTGGTCCCCTGCGGGAAACATTTTAGAACACACCACATCGTTTTGGCTACAATTCCTTATTAAATTTTCAGATATTGTTATGTGCACCACAGCCACTAACTGCACGCATACTGGTGGCACAACAAGGACGCTCTTGGCCTATAACCTTAATTCAATTTGCTACTCAACACTGGCGCCTAATACCTCTCAAAGCCATATTTCAATTCAAGCTTTCTGTGATAGACTGTGGTTCCTCCCACCAAACTGGCTACTACGCAAGACATTTAGCGTACCCAAACTACACGCCAAGCCGTAATCGGCTAGGGACTTCTTCGTCAAGAAAACTAGTATGTGTCGAAGGACTCGAGACTTCTGTACACACTTAGTATGACTCGCTTCAGTCGTCCCCGACTCATCACAATGCAAGACATCTGATTAGAAATGCGTCGCTCCAGTATAAAATCAACGAGGCCTCGACTGATGTAGGGAAATTCTAATTTTTTTTTTTATTTACTGCAAATTTGCGTTTTAGAATTTTTATGCATTATTGGAGGCAGACAACGATACACATGAAAGTATTGTATCTGAAAATAATTCCAGTCTGCCAACAAACTGAATAACAATTCTGTGGAAATGTTTTCTGCAAATTTCCATTATAATTGCTAATCTACGCGTCTACGTTTATCAAAATTGTTTGTGGCTCAAGTCCCATTGTCGGCCACAAATAATACATAAAAATCTCAGTAAATTTCTAAGAAAAAATTGAAGCCTTCCCTACATCAGTTAAGGCATTGTTAATTTTGTATTTGAGCGAGGCATTGATGGCTTACTCATTGCTTACGTCAGCAAAACGAGGCATCGTCGATTTTATATTCGAGCAAAGCGTTGCCGATTTTTGTTCTACTTACCCAGTCGGACTTGGAATGTCCGACAATCGCGAAGTTTTATTCATGTTCCGAAGAATAACTTGAGAAATGATTTTAGTGTCGGTATTGCAAACAGACTCTGCTCCAACCAAAACCCCATTTTGAACCGATTAGTAAAAGAAGTTGATAGTTGGTTATTTATACAACCTTTAAGATATTTTCTAACGAATTAGCTATTTCATTTTATTTTTAAATAATGCTACAGTTTTTTTTTTGTTCTATGTGCCAAGATGCTTTTTTTTTTCAAATGTGAGTACATTTTAATAAAATTTAGCTACATGTACGTGTAACAAATCTAAGTAGGTAGGTATGTAAAATTTGTTGTCTCACAATATGACAAAAAACTTATTTATACCAGAAAGTAAAAAGAAGAAATAACTTTCAAGTATTATTGGTAACCAAAAATTAAAAGTAAATATTTTCCTATATATATTTACCTCTTAGCCTTGTTGACAACTGTAAATATATATTTAAAAGAGACAAATTTTCTTTTTCTTCTAAGTTCAGTCAGTTTTAAAACAAATATTTTGTGAAAATCACTCTAAAGATACATTCTTTATCTTTAGTAGGCAAAACGTTATTTTCGTTACTAAAAAGTTACAGAAATAACTAAAACTTTCATTTTGGTAATTAAATAACAAACAACAGTTATTTCTGGTCGATTGAACCAAAAAGTTAAAATTGAGTTATAACAAATATCAATAATAACGTTGTTACTACTAGAGGGTTGCATAAAAAACAATGTACATGTAGCTTGGTTTGAAAGATATAGGCCCGCTGTCAGAGTTGTTGATTGTATGTTGAATTGAAAGTTATCCCAAGTTCGGTCCATTCGCCAACTTAAGCTGGATCCTGCAATTGCACAGAGAAGAAAATTATTTTTCCCGTACGGGAATCAAACCCACACTTGTTAGAATCGGTCAAAATTGGAGAATAGATGAATTTTAAGAACTTTTACTTCTAACGATTCTAAATCAAATAAACTCAAATGTTTTAACGTCACGAGATCTGTAAATAAAATGACTCTGCTGGTAGCGTAGGGTCTTGTGGTTAAATTAGGAGGTATTGCGCTTACCACAGGTGGGATCGCAAAGTAGTAATTAGTTAATGTTGTTACTTGCATTTTTTAATTAAAACCGATTCTAACAAATGTGGGTTCGATTCCCGTCCGACAAAAATAAATAAAAATTGAATTTACAATTTATTTGTGCGCTTTCATCGTAACTGGTTAATGCCAGCTGAAGGCATAACGTAGCTTAATTTGTGTCTAGCCAAATTAATAAATACAAGAGGCGGAAGTCATCTGTCTCGTTAGATTAGTTCTTAGGAGAAAATTGTTGAATTTTTTTGATCTGTTAGGTACTCTAAACAAACTCAGAATTTTCAGACAATCAATTCCTAAGATTGTTTTTTCGTCCCATGATTTTAATTTGCGAATATTATATTTGAAAAAATATTCATAAATAAAATATATTTAGCTGAGATAAATATAAATAAATTCGAAATAATTTTTAAAACGTTTCTTAAAATAATCCCTGGGCTCTCTTTTTTTCTGATCAGTGGTTTGAACTTGTGCATTTTGGCGAATATTGTTTTTTTAACTGCCAATTTATCTGAACTGTGACTAGAACAATTTTAGATAGAATCAGAAACGCACGAATCTTTAGAACAACATTATTCGACTTAAGGGGGTTGTTATTGTCAGGAAAATGGGATTTTTTCAAAGGGTTTTAAAAAGTTTTCTAAGAAGGAAATTAATTTCTCTATGGTTTTAAACCGGAAACCGGATAAGTGATTGCTCACACATTTTCAAGAAAAATAATTGTTACATTATGGGTGACACAGGAGGTTAAGCGACAACTGAAAAAAAGGTATCATCATACTGGGCGCTGAATTTCTCAAAAAGGTTTTGTCGTACAGTTGCCGGATTCCTATAACATGGAGAATTGCATAATAAATATACGGAAATAGAATCGTGTATACTTTTTTATAATTAGTTGATTTTAATTACTTACTTTGGTGAATTTAATTTGAAGATTCCTAGGTACAAAATACAACAAGAAAGGAATTCTCTCAGTTGAGAATTCTTCTTCTTACTTTTGCACTTGCAAAACACCAGAGAATTTGAGAAGTGGAGTAGAGAATTCAACAATGCGCAAATCAAATTCGCCTACTTACAGAATTCCAAGTGGAGAATTAAATGTCAAAACAACGTTCCTTTCCCAATTTCTTGAATTCTCCGTGTTACAGAATCCGGCACCCAGGTGAAGAAATTATCGGGTAATTATTATAATCAAAGACTTGAATTATGTTTAATGAATGTCGTTGAAAATGCTATGAAGCTCTGCATGCAATGTGCTGTTGACAGTGACCGTACACCCTGTACCCCCTGCCATAAAATTTTTTGTTTATCTAGGTGAGTACTATCATAGATGGCACAAGAATCAGATGTCGCATGCAGTATCAAAAAAGTATATAAAATTTATACGGCTGAGTAGTCCATTCCGTAATGGACCCCACCACATTTGAAATGATGTATACGTCGAGTGATTCATATTAGTTCGTATCTCAATGTATACAAAACTGCTATTTTAAAAACATTTGCTTCCAACACGCTCTAAAACATGTTATGGTCCATTCCAGAATGCACTATTCATTTCACAAACTGTATACTCTGCTCTAGTACCTATGCCATGCGACATCTAGTTCTTGTGCCATCTATGGTACTATCCACCTCCCTGCTCTATGGACCGCCGTGTTTCCACCCTGCGCTTTTCACACCATCTGAAGTAACTAGACATCATGTGAAATTTGTCTACCTTAAAAATATCAAATGTGCCGTATAATATTTTTTTTATTTTCACAAATTTTGTTCAAGAAAGAATTTTTCTGGGGATTCTCCGGTATATAGCAAAAGCTAAAAAATGTTCTAATTTGTTATTTCATCACACAACCCATTAATTTTTGGTGACAAGTTTCAAGGCTTGGTTCGACTCATCAACAGGTCACAAATAGCGAAATTGGGTGATTTGAAAAACAAATGAAAAAAATGAAAACAAGAGAAGAAAGAAATGAAAAGTTTGAGAAAAATAGAGAAAAAACAATTTTTTTTATTTATTAAAAAAATTTAAAAAAATTTTAAAGAAACAGATTCATTCGAAGCGAATCGAACCTGTATACGCCACGCAGTGGGCTGAAAAATAAAGAAGAAAAGGAAGAAGAAAAAGCGTTTCGTGTCAGCAGAAAACCTTACACTCATCGGTGCAGCTTGGTTTTCTGCCTGCTGCAGACGCTTGAAAATAGATCAAACCGATCTGCTCTCATATAAACTCAGAATAAATTCTGGGTGTGAATTACATGAGGAAAAAACACTCCTATACAAGCTTTTGCTATATACCGGAGAATCCCAAAAAAAATTCTTTCTTGAACAAAATTAAGTTTAACCCCGTAAAAAGTCCAAACGTAATCTTTTTATTTATTTTCACAAAGAAATTTAAAAAAAAATGAAAATAATTTTAATAATCCATTAAAAATCACGATAATATTTTTAAAAGATGTCTCCCATATATAATTGTAAATTTAAACTAAAAATGGACTGGTTACAATACTCACCACAAGTACACGATTTCGTTATCTGTTGATTTATGACCGAACAGAGCAAAAAGACTTGCATACACGAGTGGAGTCAAGATCCAGTTTACAATTTACACGAATGAGTTGTTTCAATTTGATTTTATTCAGCAGTAAATTAATATTCTCATGTAAAATGTAACTCATCATTAAATTTGCCTCCATTTATCCTACTAGGCTTTGAGAATACACTGGCAACAACGAACAATGTGAACGCTATCAAAATAGAACTCGAAACGCTTTATGGAATTGTGAGTGATTCCAATAGAGCAGAGCTTAATGCAAGCCTAAAACTGAGTCAGATTGCGTAGGCATGCATTTTCTATTAATATTTGCCTTAAACTAGATTTACCACGCTCAGGTATACATAATTGATTCAACATGCATATAATTGGTAATAGTGTAGTAACAGTTACCAATTTGTTACCATTTGCTACTTACTATCTACAGTACAAAACAAAAAGTCTTCCGGATTTTATTATTAAAAAAAAAAAAATATCCTTCCGACATTTACATAATTCCAGAAATATTCCAGTCTTTCACGCCTTTATTGCATACTCAGACGGCAATTTACACGCAAAATACTATAACACAAAATTTATACCGAAAATGTCAACATTACTCATCTTAACTGCTGTCTAGTAGTTGCCGTCGTAATAGAGACGTTAATTATTTTGAAGGCATATTAAAAGAAAATATTAAAACCCACTGAGAAGAAAATCACTGCTCATATGAGTAACGAAGGTATACACTAAAGTAAACATTAAGAATTGGAAGGAAAGACTGTCTATGTGTGTGTGTTTGCGCGTAAAGTGTTGTTATATATATGTATCCTCTTAATTTGGCCGTGGAAACAATTGCCCAAGCGCGCGTAACACCAGTAACTCGAGCCATGTTTTCTACAATTTAAAATGTTCCACACTCTTGATATAGCTTGGTTACCTCCTGTGCCTGACTAGGTGTACCTTCCTATCGTAGATATACTCTATGATGATTATGATGATGATAAGGGTAAAATTCTCAGCGCAATTTGATTATTTACTTTAATTTGACGTGGTGTGTGCGCTCGCTCATTCATATGCATGCAGAAAACTCATGCAGAAAATTATGAAAATTTTCCTGTTTGAAGATGTTTGCTAAAGTAAAAACCATGGGGAACGTTTGTACTGGGAAAATTTCATATGCAACAGCTTCGGGGGAGTTTTAGTATAAATTTATCGAAATTATGCGAATCTTCCTCCACCGCCACATCCTTCCTCTTTTCTTTTCTGTTTTATAAATTAACAGTAGCGGTATGGTGGTAGCACTTTACACAAAAAGTATCTTATTATATTAAAAAAAAAAAATTATTACAGAAAATATGGGAATCATGTTGAACAGATTTTCAACTCCCTAATAATTAAGAGCTTTAATATTTCATAAGTCAAGGTCGACGCAGAAATATGTACATAAAAATTTGCGAAAAATTTACATTATGATAAAAAACAAAAAAATTCATTGCTCTTTACGCATTCTTCCCAGATGTTAGGGTGATTCAGGCAATGGAATGCTTTACAGATTTGCAGTTTACCGGGTTAAATGGGATTAACTGTTCCTTTTTTATCTTAAAAAGGCTACAACAAAAATCGCATTCATTAAATTTAAGGAATTGTAAAAAGGGATGAACATCCATACGGTATGTGGTGGTACATACCTATAATAACTCCTGTAGGATAAAATTAATGGAATACGCAACGATATTGCCTCAGTATAGCATACACAATGATTATTAGATCTCTAGCTGTACTACAAAATAAAAAAAACAAAAAAAAAAAACAAAAACAAAAAACACATTACGCGTAAATGTTCAAATATGCAAGCTGATACTGAGGTCAGAATGATAGGCAACAGAAACAATTGTAATATAAACCCAGTGTTGACTTAATTAAATGGTAATTGCGCCCCTTTGCGGCGGATGCGGTAACCAAATCTGCAGTTGGGTTAATTTCGAAAGATCTGGTTCAAATAAAATGCGTTGAGCTAAAGGCTGGCGTATTTGTCTCATAAGTAAACTTAGTACATATTTCAAAGTGTGAGACGATGTTCTGGAACAGGACCTTCTTAAATTCAATGAAACAACATACCTCAAGGATCAATTTTAGGTTCATTGTTTTTTCTTTTCGCTATTCATGGATATTTTACTGGATATTATCCAAGAAGTTAGCATCCATTTATATTATAGTAATGACCCTCAGCATAGATGGCACAAGAACTAGATATCGCATGGTATACAAAGCAGAGTATATAAATTTTATATTGCTGGTGGTACATTCCGGAATGGACTACAATGGATACGTCGCATGATTAACATTTTGTTGCATATGCCGTATTAAGAAACTGTTGTAAAGCAACATTTGCTCTCAGCACAATTTAAAGCCGGTTCCGAACAATGCGCGCATTTGTCAAATATTTGGCAATGCGTTTCATTTGACGAGATGTATGTGAGCTACAGAGAAGATTATTTTTCATTCGTACGCTTTGGCCAAAGCTTGGAATGCATTATTTTTGCGCGTCATTTGTAGTGTGCATTTTAATTCACAAATGTTTTCTGTGTCTCTCTATTTGGTGAGGTATTTGGGAGATAAATGCAAGTAATATTTCTTATGTGTACACCTTCCACTGAAAATGGGAAACTGAATTAACTCTTGAATTTATAGGGCTTTATGAGCTAGACCCTATTCTATGGGATCCAAAAAATCCCCAACATAAAAATATAAATTCTGTGGCTGATGCGAATTTCAAGTTCGATGAGCAAAGAATATGCTATGCTATACCAGGACTTAAAAACATAGGACTAAAACTGTCTCCATAAGTCAAATATCTGCGGGTCACAGCTAATATTTCTTCTACAGGAAGTGCTTTCTTTCAGTGGTTGTCTGCATTTCTTATAAATGGACTATTTTTATTTAATAGATTTTCGAAATCCGCTACAAATATTCTACAGAAATTTTCGAATTTTCACGATGGCTCCCATTGCAAATCTGTTATCATATCCTTCCCGTTATAACTATTTTGTGTAGTAGTTCTATTTTGTGATTTACATACCTCTTTTGTTTCGGCTTTTATTCAAGGACAGAATCCATCACCTTCGCTTTCGTCTTCTTAGTTTTTTTAATTGTAAAAATCCACATATTATAACAATTACAGGTGCACTGGCAGATGAAATAATTTGCACTCTCCATTGTGGAAGGCGAACTACAAGCGTGCGAATAAATGCAAAACATAGAGGTATAACAGCGGGTAGGAATGTGCCAAATAAACGAGAACTGTGGGAAGAAATAGTATACGCAGAAAATATTTGCCATATACAGGGTTTTCCAATAAGAGGTGTTATTTTAATTAGCCCGCTATTCCGGTAGATGTCACTTTTGGAGCTGTCATTTTTTGACATTTGGCAAGTAGAAACTACGCCATTAATAAAAATGGAACGATACACGATTCAACAACGCATTGAAATTATTAAAATTCACTATAAAAATGGTGAAAATGTGGCAGAGACGGTTCGTAAAACTCGAACATTTTTGGGTCGTCGTGAAGCACCTTGTCGGACCGCAATACAGAAATTGGTAGAAAAATTCGAGCTGTCGGGACAAGTTAGCGAGTGAAGAATAAAACCCGTGCACGTCACTCAAGAACAGCCGAGAATATTGCTGCTGTAGCCGAAAGTGTTGAAGAAAACCCAGATTTGTCCATTCCTCGTCGTTCTTTGGAATTAGGCATTCCACAAACGTCATTACACCGTATTTTGCATAAAGATTTGGGTCTTAAGGCTTATGAAGTTCAGTTAACACAAGAACTCAAGCCGGCCGATCATCAACAACGTCAAGTCTTTGCTGATTGGGTCCTTGAAATGCATGAAAATGATCCGGAATTCCATCGAAAACTCATCTTGAGTGATGAGGCCCCTTTCCACCTTGATGGCTTCGTCAACAAGCAAAATTGTCGCATCTGGGGCTCGGAAAACCCAAGAGTTATTGTTGAAAAGCCTCTCTATCCTCAACGTGTGACTGTTTGGTGCGGTTTATGGTCCCGCGGGGTCATTGGACCTTACTTTTTCGAAAATGAGGCTGGAGCAACAGTTACGGTGAATGGATTGCGCTATCGACAGATGATTAATGATTTTTTATGGCCGGAATTGGATGGTATTGATCTGGACAACGTTTACTTTCAACAAGACGGCGATACGTGTCATACAAGCAACGAAACCATTTATCTTTTACGGGAAAAGTTTCCGGACCGTGTTATCTCTCGAAGAGGTGATCACAATTGGCGACCGAGATCTTGTGACTTAACACCTTGCGATTTCTTCCTTTAGGGCCACGTGAAAGAGAAGGTCTACACCAACAGCCCAGCGTCGATTCAAGACCTCAAAGATGGAATTCGTAATTCGTGGTTATGGAAAATTTCATGAAAAGGATATGGTCATATAGGCGTGGTGGTGGTGGTCATTTGGCTGATGTTATTTACCATTATTAACGGCATACCTTCCTCTTTATAATTAAATAAAGATTCGATCATATATCTAAAAAAATGGCATTTTTCTTTGAATATCAAAATAACACCTCTTATTGGAAAACCCTTTATATTGTTTCAAACAGAATGAAGGTGTGGGGCACAGACAAGGCAGGACAAATATGTGATAAATTAAGAAACGCAAACATTGTGTGGGACCGACTTAAAACATGTTGTGGTTCATTCCAGAATGCATCAGCCATTTCACAATCTGTATACTCTGCTCTGGTAAACCATGCGATGTCTAATTCCTGTGCCATCTAAGCCCACAGATATATGTACTACCTTGATCAAAATGTTTTAGGAATTTATTTAGAAAATTAAAAATACTATTCATCAAATTGATTTTGTTCCCTTCAAAGTACTCCCCATGAGTTGCAACGCACTTATGTCAAACTTTACTCCAATCCTCGAAACGTTTTTTATACTCGATTTTCGGTATGGTATATCATAGCAATCCTTTCGGTCTTCTTGTAGGCTCCGTTGTACAGATGTATCATGATTAAGCACGGATATTAAATGTTTCATCCTACCCTAGTTCTCTTACAAGAATTAGATTTGCCCTAAATTGGATATCTATTGAATTCACCAATATTATTATGCTGTCCATTGAACTTTTATCTAAGACGCCGAGGAGCATTTAATTTCATCCACAAGATAATTCATACTGAATGCCCCATTAGGTAAATGGATGCAATGCAGTTTATCCAATCTCAGTGATATTGTGTTCAAGCAGTGAATATGAATTTCTTTTTTTATGGTGAAAAGGCCAGGTAAAGAGATAGCTAGATCTACTAAGATCAGACTATGGCTGGTATGCCCATGGAATTCTTTATTAAAATAATAAAAAAGGTATGAAAGATCAGATGATCTGACAAAAACGTGATTCAGCCAAAGCGTAAACACAGCCACTTCCGCTTATGATACACTGAAAGAATTGGTTAATCTTTTTCATCATGGTCAAAAGGAATAATTTGAGAAGGCAGGAGGGGGGAGGGGTTGACCATTTACTCTATTTCAGCTACATATAAGGTTTTGTAAAAATTATATCAATGCAAAGTTTGAACTCTCTTGAGCTCAAGAATGACCCAACTAATATGGTATACTATTGGACATCCATAAAACTTTTGGCACTATAGGCACGATTCTACGTACAGAACTAGTCACAAAATTCAACTTATTTCTCTTCTGTAATCAAGTTTTTGCATATGTTGTTACCTGATTACATATAGAGACTAACAAATCAACTTTTCCTACTTTGGTGTCAATTATGGAACTTCGCAGGGTTCGATTCTTGCCCCATTGCTTTTTTTCATCTACATAATTGACATTTTTGTGTACACCTTCAACAGAGCTCAAATTCTTATAAATGATGACGTCCAATTATTTCACTCTAGACCTTTGTATTGTATAATATTTTATATTTGTATATCCGTCTAGCACACTTTAAGTTTGCTTAGTTCTATCTTTGTTTGTTATTATTCAATTTATTTTAATTTTTTTATCTATCATTTAAATTTATACAAAGTTTAAAAGATGTTTTAAATGCATAATTGTATAATTTGAACTGCTAAATAAATAAATAAAATAAATAAAATTTTTGTAGGTTCGAATCATGCTCGCCACCCAATTTTTTCACATATGTCAGGTACGAAGATGAAATTGAGGTAAATCTATGTAGTCTGCAACTGGCCTATAACACTGCTATTTCCAGGCGCTTCCCTAAATTGATAGATGCAAAATTCCCACTTTAATTATTTTACACCGCATATTGCTAGGTAGACTTCAAATTATCTATTTTTATAACATAACACAAAAAGTCCATCCACGATCCTTCGACATCTTTCAGTAAATAAAACTTCTCATCAGCAGGTATATGTAGGTGTAGAGACCATACTCATATCAAATTTGCATATACCTTAAAAAGCAGAAAAAACAAAAGAAAAACTTAAAACAAAAACAAAAATAAAAACAAGCCAACAACTTTGAAAAGAGTCTACAAAAATAGCTCGAAACTAAATACCTTGGAATCGCCTGATGCAACCCGATACGGGTACTTGCAAAAATTCCTTGGGATCATTAAAATTCCGTCAGGCTTTGTCTTGAGACTAATATGCGGCCGGAAGTAGACTTTGTTTTTCATGTTCTGAAGGTGATTCAGTTCACTTTAGAGAAAATAAACGAAAACTGTTTTTTACTTTTTCTATTTTTTTACGTCTCTCCTTGTTCTACTTTACCTCCTCCTTCAATCCTTAGTAGTACTTTACTTCGCACTTGTTGTAAAGCATTGAGGCTTTTCTCAGTGGTGTTTCTTGAGCCTGCATTCCCTATGACTCCTCCTGTGTCTGCCTTAACTATTCTATCAAAAGACGGAGGAAGTGGCACGCTTGCAGGAAACTATGGAGAAATTGTCTAAAATATCTGTATAGCCTTGAGCATCATATGTATGTATGTATATACATTGGTGTTGTGTGTTGTAGATATGCATGGATATAACTTTGTACTGCACTCAAATGAACCACAATTCATTGTGCTTAATTTCCGGTCTGATAGAATTCAATTTTCTTCATTATTTAATTACTTAACGAGCACACAAAAGTGATTAAAGGAAAACTTTTAATGTTGTTAACGAGCATTAGAGAGAGTGAGAGAGAGAAAGAGAGAGAGAGAGGGACAGCCAGAGGGTGGAAAGAATTTTACTCTGTATGCAGATTCTGGATAATTTGCTTATATTGCTTGCATCATTTTTGAATTTCTAATTTATAATATATTAGTTAATACAATTTTTGATCGTTTAAATCATCATAACAAAAGAGTTATTTTTGCAGCTTAATCTAACTCAAAATAGATAGCTGATATTATACAAAAGTATATACATTAACAGTTTGACTGAAATTTCGCGTAACCTTAATCTAACCATGAAAATTTTTAAAGCTTTTCTCAAGTTTAAATTGGACCAAAATTCTTTCCGCGGGTAGTAGGTAAATTTAGTCATTCCTTTCCGAGAAGAATAGTCCTTCAGGAGAGACCATAATTATATCTATGATCGTGGATTTATTCGAAACAGTAGAATTTAAATTTTCAAAGTAAAACCAAATTCCAAATGGAGATTTTTTTTTTATTTTTTGAAGAAAAATTATCACAAAATTTTAAAATTTAAATTATTTAGATTTTTTGAGATTAATTGCTTCAAAGAATTGAAATATTGATAACAGCTTTGATCCGTTCGAAAGACCCCTTTTAACTCTATTTTGAGAAAAAAAGGCTCAAAGGTTTCTTATAGACCGAAATGCTCGTCATTGTCCACTATTCGTCCCAAGGAGCAAAAAGCATAAGTAAGTGAAAACCAAATTTTATCATATATCGCAATACTAGCTCCATTCGCAAAAAAAAAAAAAAACTAAATTACTATTTTCGAATTTAAGACAAATACTGAAAACCCTAGTCTCTTTAAAAAAAAAAAAAAAAAAAAAACAAAACATTCTCAAGTACTTGAAATCACAGTTCTCTCTGTAATGCTATATTTTTTTGGAACAGTAGAATTTCAGTGTTTTCAAACTAAAGTAAAGCTAGTAAACATGTTTGTCGAAAAAAACGTCTTCAAAGCTCATGATGGACTTAAATTCTGCCCAGAATCGTCGATTCTTTCAAAGGAGCTAAATTTGTATTCAAAAGCTAAGAATACATCCACAAAGCTTCCAATGGACAAAATTCTACAAAACGAAAACAAAAAAAAGGAAAAGTGGAATTTTCATTTCCAAAATAAGGCAAGACGCGTAAACGAGACTTTTCACATTTATAAAAGAAACGATTGCAAAGGCTAATGATGGAGATCAGATAGCAAAAGTTTCATTTTTAAAATTGGTCATCGTACATAGGCATATGATTATACTCTTGATGGATTTACTTTTCGTGGCGTAGGTCCAGAGAAGGTAACTAAGGCACTTCATTGTATAAAATCTGAGGCCATACCATCGAACAATATACCTCCTTAATTTATAAAGATTTTTTACCATCTATTTTGCACATCGTTAGATACATCTTTAACATTTGCCTGTCGGCATCCATATTTTCTCGTGCCTGGAAACATGTTGAGTAATACCTGTTGCAAAATCTTTCCCTCCCAGTACTGCATCAGATTTCCGCCCTATTAGTGTACTGTGCTTCCTCACCAAGGTGCTAGAAAGGCTAATATGTGATCAATTACAGCAATACTTCATAAGTCATTCGCTTTTTACACAATGGCAATCTGGATATCGGGAAAACCAGAATTGTGAGACCGCTCTATTGGACCTACGTCTGGTACTTGATAGACACAAAATTTGCTAATTGTCTCTGTTGCATTTTTCCAAAGCTTTTGATAAACTCTCTGACAGATTCAATCTCAGTAGGGTTGCCATTAAATTGATTCACAGTTTCCTATCGGAACGCACGCAACAGGTTAAAGTTTTGACCTCTTTTTCTACAATTGCCACTGTAAAATCGGGCATTCCTCAGGGTTCTATATTGGGACCACTCTTTTTCTGTGCATTTACCAATGACTTGCCGGAAGTAATTCAAAGCTCGAGCATTCAGATGTATGCAGATGACGTCCAATTGGTCGGTCCCGTTCAGGACTGCGCTGTTAGACTAATTGATAGCTTATCCCGCTTTAAATGCGATCAAGCCAAATTACATGATTTTTGCGCTCATTGGGGTCGATACATCTGATTTTCCCCCTATCGCTTTCAACAATAACCTTCTAATTCGAGCATACAAAACTAAAAATTTGGGAATTATGCTTAATAGTGGCATGTCCTGTTGTGATCACAACAACGGTTGCTTACAAAAACTTTATGGTACGATTAAAAGGCTTTGGCTCTGTCGCAAAATTTAAATTCACCGAAGATTGTCTTTTTTATAGTAAATTTTTCAAAAAATTATTTTTTACTGTTGCAAATTTTAAATACACCGCGCTCTCCCGATCAAAAATTGGCTCAGACTGATAAAAGCCCTTGTTCTACCATCTTCCATGTTTGGTAACCTTATATACCCTTCCATGGATTGCTGTTGCTCTAACAGAATCAATGTCACCTTCAATGACTGTACAAGGTTTGTTTGCGGCTTGAGTCAGTATGAACATATCAATCCGTGTCGCTGTTGACTACTAGGGTCTAAGGGACACCTTATCATTATATTAGCTATAGATCATTATGCTTCCTCCACAAATTAATTCGGGTTAAGGAGCCCCCCCCCCCCCCTGCTATTTAATATGTTTTGATTGGTACTGGTGATCAACAAGACGCCTGCATTTACTAATTCCACAATTCACCAGTCTAATTGGCGAAGGTTCATTCTTTGTTCAAGCCTTCCGTCTATGGAATTGGTTGCCCGCTGATTTTCAGGATTTGAGCATGGCTGGTGTGTTCAGGTGGCTGTTTATGTCAGTATATAACCTTTACTCTTCGTAGGTTTGTGTGTACTCACCCGACTTCTATTTTCTTTGTAGGTTCTGCAGACTATTGTTTACGAAGTTCAGTGAATTCCGGTCTGATAGTAAAAGTACCAGTGACTTTTAGCACGTAAGGCATTGGAAAGAGATTATAACGGAAGATATGGCTAATAAAATTCACTATATTGTAGAAGATACGCCATAGTTCTAAGATCAATGTGTTTTTCATATCCTGTATACAAAATTGGGCATGACAAATCTATCGGCATTGACTAAAAATGGATTCACGCAACCATTTCATAGCAACGTTTGGGCAGGATATATTTCAGCAAAATCAATCCTAGTCAGTCCTTGCAGCATTATGTAATCATTGATGATCGTTGGATCCATCAATACACGCTGCAGAAATGAAAGACAGCTATCAAAATAGTGAGAAATCTATTTTGGAATGTATTCCGAAGAAAATACTAATGGTTCGATCGACAAGAAAAGTTGACCACAATATTCGCAACTCATAATCTTCATCGACTAAGTATGTACTTGAAAATAGAATACATAAAACAATCAAAGGACAAAAGTATTTATCTTTGTTGGATGGGTTTCGATAGAAAAGCGAAGAAAAAACTACTCTTCTTTTTCTCTATATCCACAATTATCAAATCGCGAACGAGTTCGCTAGAATTCACCCTATTTTTTAAATTTTATCGATTGCATCTTCTATCTCTTCCCAAATATGAAGAAAGGATTCGGTCGAAAAAAATTCAGATCAAAGGAGAAGGTCATCGGTGCAGGCTTCACCTTTAACCAATTGGAGTTTTGCGGTTTTTGTGCAACGTTCGTCAGTGTGCTTCCATGTACCTTTTCTACACTTCATCCAGTATCGCCGTTGTCCTTACCGAGTGTGAACGTGCGCGCTTTTGACTTGGTTAAGTCAAAATCTTTCGTCAGCAGTCTACCGCACGTAGGTAGTTGCGTTATTCTTTTGTGTTACATTATTGATAATGTTTTAGTGCAAGCATGAATAATAACGAGGAACAAGTGAAAAGCAGGTTGGACAAAGAGATGTCAGATGAGGAAGAGATGCCGAACGAGAACTGCAGTGACGTGGAAACAGGTGTGTCTGCTAATTATGTGCTCCATTAGGACTGTGAATGTGATTCTGAAGTAGATGTATCCTCAGATAATGACACCGAGTAGATTCAGAGAAGTGCTATTGAATAGTATTCGGTTTGATGATGCAGAGACTCGAGGTCAGTGGCCTGAGGTGGATATATCTGCGCCTATTTCCAAGATCTTCTAAGCTTTTAGATAACAATGTTTCAAAGATGATCGAGTGGATTGCTTGTGTAGACGAGATGTTAGTGGTTTTTCGAGGTCGTTGCAAATTCAAGATCTACATGAAAACAAAAAACCAGTCAACTACGGTTTGAAAATAATATACATAACAGATGCGAGAAACGGCTACCTTTTCGATGCCTATATTTACCTTCGATAAACATTCAAATGAACTAAATTTAACCCAAAAACAATACCGCCTGTCGAAATCTAGTCAGGCAGTTCCGCGCTTAGTTTCCTCAATTGAAGGATCCAACAGGAATATCATCGCTGATAATTACGCTGATGATACCGCACAGTTGGATCATCAACTTTTGGTTTTACTAACGACATAACCCTATCGTTTTTTGTTTCGAAGAAAAATAATGCAGTCATTACGATATCAAGCATACACCACACAGCTAGCTTTGATCAAAGCACTAAAAAACTTCAATCAAACGAAAATCGGAGTTGATTTACTTGATCAGAGATGTTCAAATTATTTAACGGCTCTTCGAACACGAAGATGGCCCTTGGTTATCTTTTATAGAATACTGGACATATCTATTTCAACTGCTTTTATCAGAATCTATGTAATCAAACATAAAAGACTGGAAGCCGAATCAAGTTTATGAAGGCATTGGTAGAACAGCTCACAAGGCCACACATGGAACGCCGAGAAAACAATGATCATATTCAGCGTGACATCAATATTGCTATTCACCGTATCCTGCAGAGAGGAAATGCTAAGAAATTCCATTGAAGACAAACTTAAAGTGTGCAAGACATGTTGGACTTTTGATCCTAAAAGGAAACTTAAGATGTACATCTTGTGCTTTCTTTGCAAGGTACCAATCTGCGGGGTGCGCAGTTCTGTGACTGATATGAAAATGCTAATGCAATTTTCAAGATTATTATTATTTTTAGTTGATTTTTCTATATCATCTTATTGTGTGACTCTTTAGCTCACTAAAAATAAGTACAAAAAAAAAATTATATTTATTAGTTGCTTTTACTATAGATCTCATTTTTGAAAGGCTCTGAATTTTTGTCCTAAATTTTATGTTTGTATGTTTATGATTGTTTTGAACAGAATATAACTTGTTTCCTTTTCTTTTTTATTTTATATACTACTACAGTTAAGACCCTAGATATGACTTTGATTTATTCACATTTCCCGTAATCGTTTTAGATTTAGAAACAGAGCTACAATAATTTGTTGGTGGTCACCGTGACCGCACTTAGGTGGTTAAGTGGCGAGAATTGAAGGTAGGTAGTTAAGGCTGGGCCGCTGTCATAAATGGGACAGCTCGGTGCACAATTCGGAATATTTATTTAAACACCTAATACAACAAAATAACGTTTTCTAATTTTTAAATTTGTCCCCCAATTTTTTTTTTTGAAAATAATTTAAAAGTGAAAATTCAATTATTTTTCTTAATTTCTCTGGTTTGCGGAGCGGGGCTGCCACAAAATTTTAACATAAGCTCATTGAAGGTAATAAGCAGAAAATAACATTTTTCGATTTTTAAAATTCTACTTATATCTACAACAATTTGATGCAATAGATTGCTTTACCTGCATTTTACCCATTAAGAAAGCAATCTATTGTATCAAATTTTCATAAAAATAAGTAAAATTTTAAAAATCGGAAAACCTTATTTTCTGCTTATTAACTTTAAAAAGCTTATGTTAAAAATTTATTTAATTTAGTTTAAATTTGTGGCAGCCCCGCTCCGCAAATAAGAGAAATTAAAAAAAAAATCATTGAATTTTCATTTTTAAATCATTTTCAATAAAAATTGGGGGACAAATTTAAAAATTAGAAAACGTTTTTTTATTGCCTTAGCTGTTTAAATAAATATTCCATTAATCAATTTGCGTTTTATTCAAAAATCTTAACGCCCCGCCCCATCTGGCGGATTGTGCATCGAGCTGTCCAATTTAGGACAACGACCACAGCCTTAAGGGTTAAAGGAGTTGGATAATCGTTACGAAAAGTATATTGAATTAAAAAGGAGAGCTTGTATCATAAAATAAATTGAATTTTGGAAAAAAAAAATAAATAAATGAAATTATTTAAAAGTTACTGACATACCTACATATGTATGTGCTAATAACACATACTCTGTTTTAAGGACGTAATTCTGAATTTCACAGAAATATTGTTCTTTTGTCTACTTTTTAACTTCTAAATCCTATATGCAATATTTTTCTCATTTTAGAGAGTTTTTTTACCTATGCTATGAAAACAGGTTATGATATTTCAATTCTATCTAACCACAATGAAAAGCTTAGGCACACAGATGTGCATCCATAATTTCGCAGAAAAAGTTTGAAACTTCTGAAAAGTGGTTTCGCACAAAAAAAAGTGAGGTCTGCACAGTCGAATTATTCAACAAAAAGTAAAAAAAAAAAAAATTAAAAGTAAATTATTCCCAACTATATCCCTATACTATCCACAAACATACATACATACACATATATATATTATATGTAGTTCTGCCTGTAGGAAGATTCTGTTCCAGACCAGACACCCTCTTCTGATAGCAACGCTAGGAGCACATTCCTTCCGAAGAGATGTGCTGAAATTCAATAATTAACATGCGCATGTAATTAATTCGCATTCCAGCGTTAAACGCGCAATGTTTGTTCCTGATTTGCATGTGGCAACAAAATTAATTCGCCGATTGTATTTCTAATTCTGGCAAATTTTATAATTAAACCTCGACTCACGGTCATGGGGAGCAAACGAAGGAACAACACATCTCAGGCTAGTCTTTTGGAAGGAAACGGCGCCATCCCATCACTGTTTATACATATGTAGTACGGCTAGTATGGTTACACATATGTATGTTGGGGAGGGTCGGTCGGAGTAATGAGTGAGTGAACAGAGAAAATCCTATTCAACAAGCGCTTGCTATTTCCGCAGCTAGAAAAATGGGGAAATTGTATAAAAAAATACGGTTTGCCTTCTTAGTTTTTTTTTTTTTTTAGTAAGTAATATGAGAACGACCATAAACTTGCTCTTTGCCCATTCGAAGGTGGACTTGGTTAAAAACTGCAGCAAAAAACTTGAAAACATGATAAAACTGAATGTGTAGCGTTGCTACATATTGCGCTCATACTACGTCTCTTGGTACTGACTGGTGCACTCGGGAAAACTGCATTCGTATATCCTTAGATCAACTTTGGTTTTATATTCAATTTACTGAAAAACAAAAACAAACAAAAAGGTAAAATTCACTTTTTTAGTGATTCCTTCTCGTGTCGGTGGTACGGATGCATCGAATCACATCATAAGCAAAATTCCCGTATCAGTTCACTTGAATTTCCACCTTAGGCTTGAATATTTTTAACAATTTTAGTCTACCTGTTCTTAGCTGCCTTCTTCCCAATTCCCTCCTTCCTTCTATGACATATACTGATAGACCCTTCTCGTTTGTTCCTTTAGACTCTCCTTAAGCTTAACCAGCCTAATGAGCTTAAACTGCTCAACGTAATTTTAGTCATTAAATGCGTTCAACATGCGGACATGAACTGCGACATTAATTAACAAGCAAATAAGGATAAGTAGCGTTCCTGTGGCGTTACGGCGAGATATTACTAGTCCACCAGAAGTTATGCCCGAGTGTGAAGATATTAAAGATTTTGTTTAGTGGAAACTTTACTGTCGGAGACAGTCTTCTCGATTGGCGGTACGAAGCGAACTAACCAACAGTCGGGGTAACTACGGAGTCAAATGCTTTAATAAAATGCACGAAATTATTATGACTCTCTTGCGAGACTGTGGGATTTCTTGAAGGTGGTATCAGTTATGTATCAGGTTTGTAGCAAGTCAGTATATAATTGACCACAAGACCCTGAGATAATTGAATTTGGATAATTTGCATAAATTGTCTATTCGACGAGGCATATGCATTATATATTTTTTGTTTTTATTATTAACATTTTGATATAGTTGGAAAATAATCTTTGAAATTAGTAGATTTTTGGAAGATTTATTTATCCGGAAAAAAACTATTTTTCGTTAAATTAGTAAATTTATTGTTTGGATATACAGGGTGTTCCATTTTAAATTACCGTATGGAATATTTCGAGAAATATGCGTGCTAGAAATTTGTTTGCAAAAGAAAGGTATAACACAATCGAGAGGGACATTAATATAAACATGAACGCCATCTAACGTTTTTTTTTGGGTCCGCCATCTAACGTTTTTTTTTTTCCACTAGTGCTTATTTCGTGAATGGTAACACTTAGCTCATGTCTGATTTGACAGATAATTAGTTTTATTCTTCCGCTGAACGAATATGGTTGTGTATACGCTTGAACAACGCTGGGAAATATTGCGACATTACTTTGAAAATCATGGTAATGTTGCAGAATGTGTGCGAAAATTGCGTACGGATTTTGGAAGAAGAGAAGCACCGTCAGCTCCGTATGTTCGTTATCTTGTGAAAAAAGTGAAAGAAACTGGCATCCTCATCGATAAACCAAAGCGTGAAAAGCCAAAAACAGTGCGTACACCCGAGAATATGATTGTGTGGCAGAAAGTGTGCGTGAAGCGCCATCAACATCAATTCACCGTCGTTCTCAACAATTGAACATTTCGGAGACATCATTGAGACGAATTTTGCATAAAGATCTTGTTATGACGCCATTTGAATGAAATTATTTTCCATTATTAACCGGAAGGATTGTACTTTCAAATAAAAAAAGAAATTTGAGAAAATATTCAGTAGTTTTTTTTTATAGCATTTTCAAAAAAAAAAGTTATTTGGCGGACCCGATATAAACATGAACGCTACACTGCTCCTTGCTCCCTCTTTTTGGAATTCCTTAATGTATAGACTACTATGTTTTTTTAGCAACATAAAGTAGGTTCTATGTGGGGCCCTTGACGTATTCCAATGTATTAATTGATATAGTCAAGATTTTTTGCTTGGTTTTTGGTTTAAATGGAATAAAATAATGTGCTATTTATATTGTATATGTAAGTTTTTGATCAATATATAAAACCTGATTATTTTCAGGAACCCAGGTAACAAATATCACTTTTTTGTATTAATATCAAACTTAAGAACATTCGTATTTAATACGTTCAGAATGGATAAAAACTCAAATAAAAGAGAGGGAAAAGAAAAAAATATAAATATATTGGAGTTCTCCAAACTTCCCCGCATCGTGGATTAAGGAGTAACGTTTCCATAAAATTGGGACTTTAAAACTTCATATCGTATGTTTTTACGAATAATTCTGTAACCTGGGAAGTATTAACTTTACGAACATAATTAAGGCTTTACATAACAGAGGACAGTGTAAGCTTTCATCGGACGGCTTAACCACGCCTCTATCCCTCCTTGTTGTAAAATTATAATCAAATTATAATCTACTGCGGAATACCTCAGAGCTCTATTGTCGGTCCTCTTCTCTTCAGTACATAAATGATCTATTCACGATTTTTCAAAATATTTCAATCCAAATTTATACGATGATCGCGTAAAAAATTTACCTAGTTAGGCCAACCGAATTAATTGAGGATGGCGTTATTTGCATTATGAATGACTTAGATAGAATATGTGCCTGCGTTAAGCGCGATTACCTAATTTTAAATCCAAATAATTCGCATTGTTTAATTGTGATTGGCGGTTGAAAAGTGCGCTGTGACGCGTATGGCTACCATGGTAAAAGACGTATAAGAAAGAAGTATGCATGTTTAAGGACACAAATTATGTTGAACTGTTGGAGCGTTATTCGAGGATAAAATCACTTTGGATCTCCCACTGTGGGAACTGAATGACCCATTATACAAAGAAGTCATACACTCACGCGAGTTGAATAAATAAAAATCGCAAAAATAGTGCCTTGGGCAGGGGCGAAGGATGTATAGAGTTGGGTGATTGGAAGAGTTCATGCATGTATGATGGTAGTGTTTATATTTCGCGTATGTATGGCATGCTATAAGATTACTGTAGTGATTTCCGTGATTTCTAGCTTCTCCAGACTTCACTTCCTCGTGGTCCCTGCTGATATCGTGTGTGCGAATAATATTGTAGGCCAAAATGGAGTAACCAGTCTTGTTTATAAAAGGATCTGTACATGTCATGTACTACGAAGCCATATCAATTGGATAGCCGACATTGCTAACTTGGTACCAGTACCACGGGGTTGAGGAGTCCTAGATAGTTCTACTACATTAGATTTTTATTATAGTAGAATTATTTACCTCAACATGGAGTACGCCCCTTTATGGGAGCATCGTGGTAGTTGTTGTGGCCTATATGCGGGCAGAAAGATGGTGTTTCAGTTTGCACGACTTAGGCGGACATTCTTCTTTGCACAGAAGAGTATGTCCTTTGTATAATTGCTCACTGCGGCAAAGGACTTAAAAGATGGTCGCTAATTATTGTATGCTTGGATATTTCGCCTTCGGCGTAGTTGCGCTAAGTCAACCGGGTACCATAACCCAGAGATCGGCAGAGATTCTAGATGGGTCTCGCTTCGACATGTAAATTAATAATAAGCATGCACTTGAATAACTGGTACTCATTGGGATATTGTCGCATTGATACTAATCCGTGCATCAAGACTACCGTGGATTTAAGGCTTCATAGGTGTCCACGTGAAACCCCAACAGAATCGCTCTATTTATGAATAAGAGTGATTATGACTTAGATGATCTAGTACTAGTTAGGATCAACAGTATCGTCATACTATATACAAGGTCAGTCAAAAATCTAGGCGTTGAGCTAAATACAAAATTTATTTGTTGTAATTATATTTCTAATGCAGTTGTTAAGTCAGTGTTACCCAACTTTATCTTCAGATGTCTAATATTTCCAAAATTCCTGAATTCTTGCTGTTAGCGGAAATTAACGGTAGCTTTCAATGACATTACTCGATTTACATTCGACTTGCCTAGGTTTAGTTTGAAAACAGTCTCGAAATTTTCAGAAGTTTTCTGTAAATCATTCTGAAATATTTATAGTTAGCGCAGGAAATTTGTTTGCGATTTCTATGATCTGGAACCTTTTTCTGCTACGTGTTCTAAATACTTTAAATATTTCTATGAAGTAATTGACAGTTTTCTATGTTGATAGCAAACAATTTATGAATGCTTGGTGTGTATGGTGTTGACAATATATCTTGTAATTTAAACCAAAATGTTCTGACATTTTTTGACTTCAAGTATCTCATCTACAGGTAACTGCTATTTTCTGGTCAACCCTCAAGAAGGCTAATATTAAGACACCTAGAAGCTTTCGCTCTATTAGCATTATTTTCATTTCTTTAGAAAGTACTAGAGAAATTCGACTATACGCAAATATTTGGTTGGATTGAATGTAATAAAATCTTGACGACATGACAGTAAGGTTTTCGTTCGTTTTGTATTTATGAAATTGATATAAGAATAATCATGGATACGCTTGTCCTCCATAAATTCTGTCACGAATTTCTTTTTCATAAGTTTGCATCTGAATTTAGATACAGAGCAAACGCTATTTTCTTAATAAACGAGTTCGTCTATAATTGCGGTCATCAGTCAGCTAAAGTTCGTAATAATTTTTCGCTCTAAAGGTCAGTCCAACGTGGGGTATCTCAGGGTTCTGTATTTGGTCCCCCACTATTTCGCTTGTTTTGAAACTACTTTCTTGATATTTTTGAAGATGTAAAAATCTACATATGTATAGTATATGCTCACAATGTACAGTTGTATTCAAGTAGACCTATTGGTCTAATTGAAGACTGCATTGTGCATATTAATCGTGATCTTGAGAGGATAAACAAATGGTTTATTCTATTAATCCTGCATAGTCGCAGTGTATTTATTTCTATATCAGATCAATTAATAAGTTTGAATTATTTTACATTGCCTGTGCACAGTAAAATTAGTAATTTAGGAAATCTTCTAAGCTCCGAGTGAGTGAGCAAGGTTTATGCTGGTATAAGAACTTTATGGGTATTTTTCTTTTAAGAATTCTATCTTTCTCAAATTAGATAGTAAAAATGCTCCAGAACTGTAGTTCTCCAAGTCTGCTTTCAATAATTGTACTCGTTTTATAGTTGGCTTAAGAAGATTTGATCATATTCCCCTTATAGTAGTGTCCTACTCGCCAGCTCTCTAAATATTTACATAAATCATACAATTTTAATTTTGCCCTTTAGTATTTGAACTAACAATCAACTGGAGTACCTTCGGGAATTTTTTCAGCCACTGGCGTTTCCGTTTCAGGTTACTCATTTTTGGAATCTTTTTCCTTTTAGCTTGTAGAGAGCTCGCACAGTTAATGCATTCAAAACAATTATAAAAACTCATGTTTTGTATAATAATCCTTGCAACACTTGTTAGCACTTTTAAAAGTTTCAATCTGTGCAGTGTACATACTAGTTTATCTATATTGTTATTGATATTTTGAATTATTATGTTCTTTTTATTATTTCTACTTTATCTTGTGTATTTCCTACATTTTTTTTAATGTCATAAAATTACATTTATTTGCTTGTCCGCCTTATTTATAACTGATTAATTATTTCTAGAATCTTGTGTACGATTTAAGAGTTTCTTTAAAAATTGTCAAAGTTAACTTTTGAGGTGTTGCTATAGTTACTACCAAATTCTCAATGTAAGAATTTAAGGGGCTTTCGTTGTCTGACTAATTAATCAATAATATTTTAGGTCAACCTATGGAAGACTAAACAACTAGGTACAAGATCTAAATTTCATCTTTTTATACCCTAGATGAAATCATAGGGGTATACTAAGTTTGTCATTCCGTTTGTAACACCTCGAAATAATGATGGTAGAGCAAAATGGATTGGACACCCATTCATAATATTAAAAGTTATTTCGATTTTTGCATGTCCGTCTGTGCGCACGATAACTCGAGAACGCGTATACTTAAAGAGCTGAAATTTTGTACACGGACTTTAAAAAAAAAAAAGTAAAATTAAGTTCGAAAATGAGACAAATCGGGCAACTCCTTCGTGGGGTTACCATATAAAAATTTCGTTTTCCGCTATATATTTGGACACTGCCTGAGAACGCATCGACGTAGAGAGCTGAAATTTCGTACATGATGTTTTTACTACATTGTCAAATAAAGTGTTAAAAATGGACTAAATCGGGCAATCCTTCTTGGTGTTGCCATATAAAAATTTCGGTTTTTTACGTATACTTTGAAAACGATCAGTCCAAGACATTTTTATTGTACTAAGAACTTCTGCAGAATACGAAATCCTATAAAATTGGCTATTACCATTTTTTCTGTGCGACAAACTGTTCTAGAAATATATGCGAAAAACAACTTCAAAATCAATACTTGAATAGATCGGTGACCATACGAAATTTAAGACGGGCATTCATCTAGATTCTAGGGTATCATAAGAATCGGTCTTAGACCAATTCTAGCTTTTTTACTTGTTAAATTACAATAACTGTCTCTTCTTGTTGTGTGGCACATAAAGTGGAAATGTTTTTCAGTTTCCCACTTCTAGCAATAAATCTAATCAAACTACCAAATATGCATCTTTCGTGATGATACATATAAAAATTTTGTATGTAATTTATTCACCAACCTTTCAGCGTGTATTTTCTTAATATCTCTTAATAACAAAACCGGAAATGTAAAATTAATTGTAAATACTTTCATCATCATATCATTAACGAGGATATTTTCCTCACTATATGTACGAGTATGTAGGTATATAGTATCTAAACCTCCTAGGCATCTATCTAGAGCACATCTATTCTCCCGGACGGGAATCAAATTGCAGCAGAGACTAAGATAAATACCTTCTCAACCGTTTTGCAATGTAATTTCTCAGCTAATGGAAAACGCATTTAATATCAGAATTAACACCATCCAAACATTACAACAGATACATGCTTTCCACAAGACAAGATTTATGTAAGGCACCTATCTAAATCCACCTCCGCATGCGCAGAACATCTATACCAGTCTGAGACTAGGTAATATTTACGTACACTTCTTAGTTATAATACTATACTTGAACATTTGAGCCAAAGATATGCGGTGATTAGGTATTAATACTGACGTTATCAGTACAAAATCCATCCATGAAAGTAATCCTGCCCCATCCTCGAGTATTAATAATATCGCAGTGTGGTACGTTGTATAGTACATAGTTAGTTATAGGTATACATACGCATCTACATATATATATATATAATGCGCGGAACTGGTCGTCTTATTAAAATATCGTAATTACTTGTCCACACCCAAGTTCAACAAGCCGGGCTTGATTTGTAATTGTGATATGGGCAGAGGAGCACACAGTGAAACAAGCTAAATTTGCACCTCGAGTCAGTCTAACATTTCAATAAATTTTAGAAAATTGTCTGCACGAGATAAGCGAGCAATAACTAAATCAGAACCAGTTCCATCCTTTTCACTGAGCTATGTGTTGGAAATTTTAAGTTACAGAAAATAATCTTGAGGAAGATGATAGGCTAAAGATTCTGAATCGAATCCTTTTATATATACCATTTCATGTGTCGTGCGTGGCGGCGTTACTATCATTATTTTTTTTTGCTAGTGCACTTGCTACCACTTTCTGCCATGTAAAGTAAAAGAACCGGACATCGACCGCATGTATGTTTGAAATAAAAATGAAACGAATCTAATATAAAATGCCAATTGTCAGGGAGGAGGAGGAGGCCGACTGCCTAAAAGTAATTAATAACATAATAATTGCCTCTATAAAAACGGGCACTACCAAGGTCCAGGATCAGGATAGGATATCTTAGCTTCACGATTGTTGTTCGTGTAGAATCTTCCTTTTAATTTTGTTTCTTTGTTTTGGTTTTATTTTTCTCCTCCCAAGTGGCCAACTTTGTTGCATGTTAATGGTTTTGCATGTAAAAACATATACATACATACATACATGAGTACATATGTATATATACCCAGCCCAGCCAGGTGAGATCAGGTAAAGTGGAGTCTGAGTAGTCTAAGTTATGACGGATAAGAGAATCTTTTAAGCGAAGAATAAGATCTTTCAAGAAGTGGAGAACTCTATACTGTGTGGAGGAGAATATAAAAAGCTGCCGCAACTAACTAACTGGTTTTTCAGGTTATTGGAGCCAATCTTAATTCCGGGGATACACTCCAAACGCATTGCTAAATGGATTTTATTTCGCTTCTTGCATTTATTGTTTATTGGCCTTGCGAAAGTGGAGTCAACGGGGAAATTCTTTACTCTCACTGTAAAAGATTCAAGGAAAATTTTGAGGTATTCCAGTTTTCCTTTGTTGCACCTTGTTCTTATAAATATCCGCACCTTGATATTCGTATCTTCCTTTATCTTGTGAATATCGGCACTTAGATATTCACTTAGATGTTTAATATCGTACAATCTTCCACACGTTGAAGATTAATATATATAAATAAAAAAAAGACTGAATGACTTCTGCTAAATTCAATTTATTGCCGCTTCGTACAAAGACTCGATTGGAAGTGAGTAAAAAAATTTGTCGGCACAAGAACTCGTTATCAGCAAAACAAAACAATAGCGGATTACTGATACATACATATATATATCCACATTTTAAGCAATTACATTTCGTTTGGTTTTTACTTGATATTTTAGCATACAGGGTGGCAATTATTTTATGGATAACATTATGGATAGGAAATTGAATTATAAAATCGATTGCAATTATTATTATAAATAAGAATAATGAAAAAAAAATGAAATTCTGATTGTAGTTCTAAACATCCTCCCCGGGTTGAGAAAATAATTTCTTAACATACTGGTAATTTGAAGATTTTGTTTATTGCTCGCTTGAAGGTTCCCCTTTGGGATCGAACAGTTACCACTCGGACGAGACCATCATTTCCAGGATGAGTAGCTACAATGCGCGCCAGCAGCCATCTAGAAGGTGGGAGGTTATCCTCACCAACAATAACGAGTTCACCTTCCTTAAGTGAATTGTACTCTCTTCGCCATTTGGGACGTTCCTGAATAGCTGAGAGATATTCGTGATGCCAGCGTTTCCAAAATCCTTGTACCATTTGCTGTAAATGCTGCCATCGCCCCAGTCTTGACGTTTTTAGCTCGGTGACATCGGCCTCAGGTAAGGCGGTCAATGGTTCTCCAATTAAAAAGTGGCTAGGAGTCAACGCGTCATACTCTTCTGGATTTGATGATAATTCAGCGTACGGACGAGAGTTCAACACTGCTTCAATTTGTGTCAACAGCGTAGTCATTTCTTCTAAAGTGAGCACAGTTTCCCCAATGACTCTTTTAAGATGCCACTTGACAGATTTCACACCTGCCTCCCACAAACCTCCGAAGTGGGGAGCTCCTGGTGGATTGAAGTTCCATGATATTCTATGTTGGGAGAGAAAATGAGCAATTAGTGGGTCTCTAGTACTAGACAAGGCTAAATTATGCATTTCATTAATATATTTCTTTGCACCCACAAAATTGGTGCCATTATCGCAAAATATGTCTGATGGAATTCCGCGCCGAGACACGAATCGACGAAGGGTGGCTACAAACGCCTCTGAAGTAAGACTGCTAACCACTTCCAGGTGCATAGCCTTAGTAGCCATGCAAATAAAAAGAGCTATGTAGCCTTTAAAATATTTAGCACCGCGACCTGTTTTGGTGCAAAGGGTCAGCGGTCCAGCGTAGTCTACACCGACCTTCGAGAATGGTCTTGAAGCTATTACTCGAGCCTTAGGTAAGTTTCCCATCAGCTGTGATGTTCTAGTCGCTCGTTGTTTGAAGCATATGATACATTTACGACAAATTCTATTGACTACATCGCGAATACCTATAATCCAGTATCTTTGTCTGATAATTGCTGTAAGAAGTGAGGCCCCTGGGTGAAGATTTAGCTTGTGAGCTTCTGAAACTAGCAACTCTGTAACGTGGTGATCCTTTGGCATGATGATGGGATGCTTTGAACTAAAGCTTCTTGCAGAATTTTGAATACGACCTCCAACTCTTAAAATTCCGGACTCGTCAAGGAAGGGTGTTAGATTAGTTATTCGACTATTTTTGGTGATAGCATTGTTCGAAGTAAGTTCTTCGATTTCCCTTTTAAAGGCAAACTTCTGTATGAACTTGATGCAAAGAGTTGTGGCGTTGTTTATTTCGTGTGCGGATAATTGTTCGAGCTGTCTATTAGATTCTGATTTTTCCTTACAATTGTTGCAAAATCGCAAACAGTATGCTAGTACCCGTGTAAGCTTGGAAAAGGACGAAAAACGGTTGAGTATTTCAGAAAATGTGTCGTCAGCGATTTTTTGAAAATGTGATATTATGTTTTTCCTCATTTCTTCCTGATAGTTATCCGATTTGTTATTTGTGGGATCAATTGACGGCCAATTGCTTGGGTCTTCTGATAACCATGCCGGTCCATGCCACCATATATCTAATGTGGGAAGTTCTTTGGGTGCAGTTCCTCTAGATGCTATGTCGGCAGGATTTTCTTTGGATGGGACATGTTTCCATTGGCTACGAGGTATGACATCCAGAATTTCAGCTACCCTATTCGCCACAAAAGTTTTCCATTTTCGGGGAGTATCAGATAACCAAGCAAGCACCACTGTGGAATCAGTCCAGGCAAAGGTAGTTACATCCTCCAACTGTAAGGATTTCAATACCTTACTCATCAAGTTTGTAAGGAGCAGGGCTCCACAAAGCTCTAATCGCGGGAGGGAAATTTGTTTTAAAGGTGCAACCTTTGTTTTAGAAGCAATAATTCGAACAACGGGTTGGTTTTCCGAGTTCAGGCTTCTACAGTACACCACGGCAGCATAAGCTGCTTCAGATGCGTCTGCGAACCCGTGTAATTGCATGCTAGTCTGTGAGTCATAAATACACCTTGGAATTTTAATTTCTGTTAATGCTGGCAATTGTGTTTGAAGAGTTTGCCATTTTTCTAGCACATGTTGAGGAACGGGATCATCCCAACTGCAACTTAGGAGCCATAGTTGTTGAAATAATATTTTTATTGTTATTACTGCTGGTGCAAGCCAACCCATGGGATCAAAGATCTTTGATGATTCTGATAAAATTATCCTCTTAGTAATGTCAAGAGATTTCATTGGTGACATTGTAAATGAAAATGCATCTTCATTTGGATTCCATTGTATTCCCAGGACTTTAGTTATTCCCGAATTGTCATCAATTGCCCGGCAGCCTTTCTCGACATTCCCTGATATGGTGATTGAATTTGTTTTCCATTTAGTCAAGTTGAATCCGTATGCTCCTAAGATCTGTAGAAGTTCCTCCTGTAATTTTGTTGCTTCACTCACAGACTCCGCACCAGTTAGAAGATCATCAACATAAAAATAGTTTTGTATAATATCAGCTACTCGCGGATTTGTTGTTTTATGCTCTTCTCCAATTTGATGTAGAGCCCGTGTTGCTAAAAAGGAAGCAGAAGCTGTCCCATATGTGACGGTTTTGAGTTTAAAGTGCTTCAATGGTAGATACGAGTTTTCTCTCCACAGAATTCGCTGATAATCTTGGTCATCAGAATTTACAAGAATCTGCCTATACATTTTTTCTATGTCGGCTGATAAACCAATTTTATGTTTTCGGAAGCTCATTAAAATCGCTAATAAATCTCGCTGCATTGTCGGACCCACCATCAGAGTTTCATTCAGTGATATCCCAGAAGAAGTTCTGCACGAGCCGTCAAAGACAACACGAATCCTGGGCGCAGGAGAGTTCTTATAGACGGCGTGATGAGGCATATAGAAACATTTGCCAGTATTATCCTCGTTTTCTGGAATGAGCTCCATGTGGTTAAGCGCTTCATATTCACGCATGAACGTAGTGTATTCTTTCTTGAAGTTGGGGTCTTTTAGAAAACGACGTTCCATAGCATATAAATGGGCAGTAGCATTTCCCTTTGATTCGCCAAGCAAACAGGTGGATTTCTTGAAAGGTAGAGAGACGACGAATCGACCAGTGGTAATATCACGGGAGGTATTTTGGTTAAAATGAGATGAGCACCTTTTTTCTTCTTCATTCCATTCAGATTCAGTGCGCTTGCTCGTAATTTCTTCTGTTTCCCAAAAACGTTGAAGCATCTGATCTAGGTCTGTTGAGATGCCTGAATGTAAGTTAATTGCTGAGTGCTTTGACCTTCTCTCAGCAACATTCCCGGATAGTACCCATCCAAATATAGTGTCTTGCGCTATGGGATATCCGACCTCAGTGTATAGCCTTTTTTCACACAAAACTTCAAAAAAATGATCAGCTCCTAATATGATGTCTATATGAGAAGGTTTATCGAACCCTGGATCTGCCAGTTGAAGAGATTTAACTAATGTCCAGTCAGGCACAGTAAGGGTTTCTGATGGAATTACAGATGTCAACTTGCTCATCACAAATGCTACAATTTCTAACACTTTGGACTTGTCCCAGCGAGAGGACAGATTAAGCGAGATTTTTCCCTTTGTACTTCCAGCTGCAGAAGCTGATAAACCAGATATAATTATTCGGGCATTTTCTCTTTTTAATGCCAAGCGTTGAGCACACGCCTCTGAGATTAACGAAACTTGGGATCCTGAATCTAATAAAACTCGACAAGGTTGAACTCTTCCGTGTATGTCTAGGACATTTACTACTGCAGTGGGAAGAACGGAAATCATTGCATCTACAGGAGTATCATTGGCTTGAACTGAAATTACTTCTTGGATGCATTTGTTGAGTGAAGATAACAATGAGTTGGCAGTAGATGGGTTGGTTGAAGCGTCAGCTGAATGAACAGGGTTGATTGATGATTGTGTTTGGCTGAGGGGGTTGATTGAAGATTCCTGATGAAATGTTGTTTGGTTGATAGAAGAAATATTAGATGAGCGATTCTGAGAACAGGGGTGTAGGGTGGGTGAAGCTGCTTTATTGGATTCTTGATGGATATGCAGTAATGGGTGATGATTTCCTTTACAATTATTGCATCGTATTTTTGAATAACATCTCTTAATGGAATGATTGGCACCTAAGCATTTGAAGCACAATGACCTTGCAACTACTAACGCTTTACGAGTGGTTGGAGAATCAGCTTTAAACCTTTCACATTGATGTAAATTATGATCAGCATTGCACTTGGGACATATGAGCTGCTTAGATGTAGCGTGTAATGCTTTTACGGACGAAGTGCGTTTTGAAATAACACCACAAGCTTCTAATGCATTGCAACGTGTATTTAAAAATTCAAGAAATTCTGTAAAACTTGGAAATTCTTTATCAGCAACAAGTTGGGACCACTGTTCGCGAGTATCTGAATCTAATTTAGTTAGAGCGAGGTATATAATCCAAGGGTCTCTGGCTTCAGCACTTGTCCCTAATCCCTTTAAGCCGCGTATTGTCTCATCAAAGGTGTCGTGCAGGCTTCGTAATGATTTGACTGTTGCTTGATTTATAGAAGTCTGATCCAAGAACGTCTTGATAAAAGATGTTGCTATGTGTGCTTTCTTATCGAAACGTTTTTTCAATTTAGCCCACGCTTCTTCATAATTTGCATCACTGATTGTCAGGTGTCGTACGATCCCCGCAGCACTTCCCTTTAGTAAGCCCTTTAGGTGCTGGAATTTTTGCGAAGGTGTTAAATAATCTTTAGAATGGACAGAAGCTTCATAAAGGTCTTTAAAGGAGGGCCATTCTTTATACTCGCCTGAGAAGCACGGCACGTTTAATTTGGGCAAGCGCGTGGTATTCAGATTACCTTGACTACGATCAAATGTTTGAAATAAAGATTGTTGTTGCGATAAGAACTGGTTCATAGTTGAATTAAACTGGTCGACAGCAGTTGCACCCTCTTGGGAACTGCGAGAAACTCGAGCTTCTATAGCACGTTTGAAGATTGATTTTGTTTCGTAGAATCTCTTCTCAAATTCTTCAAGCTCAGAGGTTTGATTATCAAATAATAATAAATTGTCCTCAATTTCTATGAACTCATTCCACGCTTCATTTAATTTTTCAAGTCGCGTAATTATATCTTCGATTAGAGTATATTGATCAATGCTGTCTGCATAAGTTTTTAAGCGAGTCACTGTACCCTTTACCCTACCCCTTTTTTGTACTAATTTCTCTGCCATAATTCTGTGCGATACTTGATCCGCAGCGCGTTGTAAAAGAGTCTATATATGTATGTGAATATTAGTCTATATATATAAATATTTTATTGAAATGTACGCACACAATTTGTTTTACGACTGAAATTGTTATCATAAACTAACTGTATTCACAATCCCAATGTGATGTCTTTATATTATTGTCCAATTTCATACACCATGTATAACTGTTAGCACAATTATTGTATGCACCTAAGTTAAATAATTGTTTCACACAAGAGTTATCTTTATTAAAGGAATTCAATAAATCTTGGCACTCGCATCTATTATATGCTCACAAAGTAATGCAGGTATAACAGTTCAGTTTTTATGAAATTCACTTCTCAATATATTTGGTAAATTTGTTTTAGAGCATATATTAAAATGAAATATGAATATGAAAAACAAAATGTTCATGCAATGTACATATGTGAGTAAGTTACCCAATTAATTTGTACTTATCTCAAATTTCCATGCATATGTAGCTGCTGTAATTGCTGTTGATTGCTGTTCTTTGTTCAATTTGGCTTTGAAGGACCATGTAAAAGATTCAAGGAAAATTTTGAGGTATTCCAGTTTTCCTTTGTTGCACCTTGTTCTTATAAATATCCGCACCTTGATATTCGTATCTTCCTTTATCTTGTGAATATCGGCACTTAGATATTCACTTAGATGTTTAATATCGTACAATCTTCCACACGTTGAAGATTAATATATATAAATAAAAAAAAGACTGAATGACTTCTGCTAAATTCAATTTATTGCCGCTTCGTACAAAGACTCGATTGGAAGTGAGTAAAAAAATTTGTCGGCACAAGAACTCGTTATCAGCAAAACAAAACAATAGCGGATTACTGATACATACATATATATATCCACATTTTAAGCAATTACATTTCGTTTGGTTTTTACTTGATATTTTAGCATACAGGGTGGCAATTATTTTATGGATAACATTATGGATAGGAAATTGAATTATAAAATCGATTGCAATTATTATTATAAATAAGAATAATGAAAAAAAAATGAAATTCTGATTGTAGTTCTAAACACTCACTCTTGTGTGATGCAATGGATACTTATTAGAGAGGTTTTAGGAAGTTAATGATGTTTTTATGATTTTATGCTAAAAGGGACTGTTTTTTTTTTTAGAATTAAAAGAAATTTAGATAGAATTTGTTTCGGTAGTAGGTGTAATTATAAAAATTAACTAATTACTAGTGGTTTTTGAATCAGGAGTTTCTTTTTCGTACTTTTTTTTTAATATTAAATTTTTTTCTATTAAAAAGTCTTCCTGGTCACTGTAGATGTGAGGCTTCGAATACATATTAACTAGGCATTAGCGAGTTTTGTACATAGGTATATACCTAGTAGGTACTTTCTAAAGGCAGTTGAATAACAAAATGCTTCCCATTGATGTCTAAATAATCGATATTTTCTTTTTCTGTACCAAAAGGTTCATTCAAGGTATATGTATAGAAGACCACAAGGGTAGTAAAAAGTTGTTGCACAAAACAAGGTCCAGATAGCTACTGTGTCAGTTTTGTGTTGCTTCACAGATTCGAGAAGCAAAAGTGGAAGTTTTTCGTTAGATCTTGTATTGATAATCCAACTAATGTGACTGCTGTCACCAAGTGTTTCGGTTCTTTTTCAACTGGTTCGAAGAATTTTTTTTCTACTGATGGTTGTAATCGAGACTTAGCAGTTAGAATGACGTCATAAAATACATCTGGCTACTGGTTTTTGTTTTATTTTCACATCAATCCTGTCGTAACCTATCCTTGTCAACAGTTCTTTGGTTGTTGGAACTCAATCATTGTTGTGAGTTTTCGTAATTTAGGGTTTAGGTTGTATCTAGAGCAGTGTTTCCCAACCTTTTTTTGTGCTATGCCCCACCTAAGGCTTTCTAAAATTCTTATGCCCCCCTTCCCTAACATTAACATAATTTTTGATATTCAAATATTGCTTGCAATTTCACTAAAGAACTTTAATGATAGGTTTTACGAAGAGATCACTAGGATATTATTGAGCAAACACACTAAGTAAATTTTCAAAACATATAAAGGAAAGCTGAAATTTAAGTACAAAATAATTTTAATGAAAGATATTATTTTAATTATTAGTGATTATTTATTATTTAAATTTAGTGAGATCCTTGCGATTGATGCTTACTGCAAAGAGATTTTATGTCAGGTTCCAATTTAGTTAACTTCAGTCTCAAGTCTTCGCGTTTTGTTATATCCAGCCGATTTCTTGTTTTTTTTTTAGCAGCAAATCATTTATGGCACTAAATTCGCATTCAGCTAAGTATGAAGATGGAAATGTGCAAGAGAACTATTATTACCGTAATAATAGTTCTCTTGCACATTTGGTTAAATTTGGATATTTGATTTCGGTTTCCTCACAAAGCTATGCCATCACTCCTTTTATATTAAATAAAGTTTTAATTGACTCATAACTTTGCATTTCTGCGAGTTCTTCTGGATACTGCATATTTGAAATATCAGACAAATACACTAACATTGGCTGCATCATCCAAGTTGGGAAATCAATTTGTTTCAAATCAGAAAATCTTTCTTTCGAGAACCATCTGACTTCAGTGTGAAGTATAAGTCTCACATGGTCTTCATTTTGTTCTTCACAAAATAACTTGAAGTAACATTCACATTTGGCACTAGCTTTAATAGCATTGATACACTTTATAACTAAATTTAATAGTTCATTTAGAACAGGCGAAATGTTTTTAGCTACCAGGTTTTCCCTGTGAATAACACAATGCATAATAAGAAGCATTTCTGGATTCTCATCAACGAAACAGAATGGCGAATGTTTCATTTTCGTAAATAAATGAGAAGGGGCGGAGTTTTCAGATTTTAGTTTCATATAATGTTCCCGCGCTTTTGTGAATGCACGTTTTATCTCAATGTTTTTTGCTGTAATCCTAATCTAATCTACACTTTGCTTCTTTCCACCTCGTGTGGGATAACCCAATGTTTTTTGCTGTAATCCTAGGATATTTTTTGAACAGCATGCGCTTTTGTTTACATGCATTTTGCTCTGAAGAGATTAAGTGGGAGAAACTCAAGCTGGATTCTCTGATAATTTTGGTAGAAATGAGAATTTTATTTGACAGAACTTTACATCTCCTTTCAGCATCTTGGCCAAGGGTGCTACAGATATTCTTCTTTTAGTTTCTACACAAGGCATTTTAGGATATTTGAACTGTCATTCATTACTCATTTTACTTGCGACATAAGCCAAAAACCATTTTGAAGTTCTTCATGTTGCCGCATCAAAATATTTATATTCATTTTGGTTGTAAATTAGAATTACAAATTAGTTTTAGAAGATCTGTAACGAAATTTATTGACAATATGTAATTTTTTTGCAAGAATGAAAGAAAGGAAAGAAAATATTATGTAGTCATAAATATTTATTAAAATTACAAAAAAAAACTTTAGTAATTCAAGAATTTTCGAATTCCCCCCTTAGTAATCGAATTGCCCCCCTGTGGGGCGTGGGCCCCACGTTGGGAAGCACTGATCTAGAGTATATCTTGACACCACCGAAAATGATATTATTAAACACATTTCATTAAATGTCGGAATTCCGAGCTCTTTGATTGCCAACAAAAAACTTATCTATTCGACATGATCGTGAGAAACGATCATTTCTGCGTCCTTTAGGATTTTGGTACGAAAAATCTGTTTCAGGCGGTCCTTTCTTCTGATATAAGGCCCTGCAATTCCATTGTGCGGGGATTTATTCGAAAGGGACGTTCTGGATCTTCGGCTACGACAAAAAATCTCCGTCTAATATGCCAATGTAACTGGTCTTCGCTCCAAGACGACTCGACTTTTTACAAGTTCGACGAATTCCTGTTTTGACATGGTCTGCTTGACCGAGACTTGGCTGTGTGGAAAGATTACAGATGCAGACCTTTTTAGTCCCAAGTTCTAGGTGTGTCACTGTGACCGTCATCGTTTGTCCCTGGATGCTCCTGTTGGAGGTAGAGTGCTTTGCGTAGTGCGTCACAACTTTCCATGCATGTTAATCGATTTTATTGAGTACGGCTATCTGGTGTTTATAAAGTTTATATGTGTGGTTTCAGGCTTTCACACAAAATGGTATATATTGCTACAGTTTACATCCCTCCATGCTCATCAGCTGAGATATTTGACTTTCTGGGTTCATGTATCGATAGGCGTACTGAAGTTTTGCTGCCTGACGACGAATTATTGCTTTTTTTTGTCAATTTAACTTGTCTAGTGTTAACTGGATGCACTCTTCGGATGATGTGGCCTTATTGGCTTCATTTTCGGCGACTCCTCAATATGCCCTATTTTTTATTGACAACTTTATTTCTTCGGGCCTAATACAGTCTATCGGCGTAACTAATGACTTTTGGAACAGTGTGTTGGGTGGACGTGTCATCGATAAAGCTTGTAAACTCGTTTTATGACATACTCTTTCTTTGTTTCACTCATTGTTCGTTTGAATCGTGCTTCGAATTGTTAATCGTAATTCAATGGTTCTTTGAAGCATTTTAAAAATTTGAAGAATAAAGCTTGGAGGAGGTTCTGTTCCTCAAAGAGTGATGCTGATTGCATAACTTATAAATTGGTGGCTCAGTACATTTCGTGTTTGACCAGTAAATCTTTTTTGGTGACTTCTTTAAATCTGTCTTCTGTGATAACTACTGTTAGATTAGTTATAGCGTTTATACCCCTTATGACGAAGCTTCCGCTGACTTCTCTTCATCCTAAAGACCTATTGTTCGACAAAGAGTCTGTCTGTGTTTATAGCGGTTCGGATAGAGTCCCTTCCACGCTTATAAAACATTGTGCTACGTCCATAGTTTCTGTTTTGTGTTATTTATTTAATTCAGTTTTAACCTGTGGTATTTTTTCGAATCATTGGAAGCTTTCTTTGATTACAAGTGCGACTTTTCTAATTACATACCTGTCGCTAATTTAAGTCGTATTGGTAAGATCAATCACAAAATTTTAATCCATAAGTTGATTGTTTTTGGATTCCTACTGTCTTTGTATAAAAGGACTGATAAATTCTCCTGAACTCTTAAATCATTTCAAAATATCTGCTCCTGTGCGCTCCTTGAAGAACTGTGACGTCTTTCTACATTGTTCCTCAGCATAGTACATCAATGTCTCGTCTCCTTAAACACCAGTTTGATTGAATTGACTTTCATCTTTCAAAAAGTCATATAAGAGATCAGCTTAGTTCAAGTTTCCGTTCTTTCTCATTATTATTGTTATGTATACTTTTGCCATTATTTTTGTTGTTTTTCACTTTTGTAAACTAAGTAAACAACTGTTATACCTTTAATGAATACGTGAGGGTAGTATAATTTGATCGTACTTCGTACATTGAAAAATCAATTCAATCAGGGAACTATTTGATAGAGTTGCCATACACTAATATGAAGGTTTATCATAATTACTGCAAAAATGGGTAATCAGAATGAAAAAAATTTATCAAATTATAATTTATGTTCATTATGCTGGCCGATGAAGCAATTATGATAAAAAAGGCGAAAAATAACTGAATAGTCTTACATAGTCAATTTGGTAGGTATATGCTGAAAACGAGTTCTATGACCTGAGATTCGACTAGGTGTGTGCGCTAATTAGCAAGAATTTAGCAATTTATCTTGCACGAGTATTGTTTCGGGTTGGTCACTTTTTGTTACGAAAACATTTGATCGTAGACTATCGAAACCGGTGTTAAGATAAGTTTCGAAAATAATTACACCTTGGATGGATTAAATACGAGCTAACAAGTTTCACAATAAAGTCGTTACAATTTTGACGACAGAAGTGTCTCTTTTATATTTTTGCTTTATTCTAAACTTCTCATAAGAAAATTTCGAGAAATTCTACAATTTTCTATCTTTTAGGGGTCGTAGACAAGAAATTATTTTGCAGTAATTCTAGATATGATTTCATCTCTGTTCTATAAATGCAGTAACTGGATAGGTACTATCTAAATTATCCTGATTATATGCATAATATTCTAAAATGTTTTTCATAAGTTGCTACTTCAGGAAATGAATATTATTTGATTTTACATATTAGTTTCAAAATTGCTTGAACTCTTATTTAATTGACATATCTATTAAATTAATGGTTTTTGAAGCACTTTTTGATCAAGTTTATGTTTCAGCTTCAGATTTTAATGAGGAAAAATCCATAGAAAATAAAATAGAAATTGTTTTTGAATACTTGACGATAATAATCCCTAAAAAAACCCCTAAAAGTTGTTAATGAGCACAAAATTATTCTATAAAAATCGCACAATATGTAATTTTGAAAAACCGAATTGAAACCTTGATTTTCTTTTTAAATACTAAAATAGCAGATTGATCAAAGGACTATAAGTTGCACGTGAAAATGTAAAGTAGAAGATGTTTCGGAAATTGAGGAGAACAAATATGATGACCTTTTCATAACTAAAAACAAGAAAAAAAAAACTACAGTTAAAAGCAGGGACCGAATCAGTTATGACTTTTTACGAAAAAAGTCAACTTTACTTGGTATTCCTGACCGATAATAATTTGAAGCTAAAGAAACTAAGCTGAAAAGGCTTTAGGCTTTTTATTTTATCTAGTAAAAATAAAAAGCCAGCTTGCCTAAAAAAAATAAAATGCCGGGGTCGCTTTTTATATTTTTACCGAAAAAAAGTATCAAGCCGTTTCGCTTGCTTTTCTAGCTTTAAAACTATTACCGGCCAGGAATAACAAGTAAATTAAGCTTTTTTCGTAAAAATTCATAACTGATTCGGTCCCTGAAAATAAGAATCCAGCTTGGCTTTTTATACTTCAGGTTACTTCCAGCTCAAAAAAATAAAAAAGTCAAGCCAGAAAAAATAAAAAGCCAAGCTGGCTTATAAAAAGTTAAGTTTTCAAAAGCTTTACAGGAATCGAAACGGGTTTCACGAGACATCTTTTGGTATATTCCACAAAGTTTCCCGATCATGATTTATTCCAGTTTTATTTGTTTACAATTTTCAAAATACCAGTTATTTTCGGTCCCTAGTTGAAAGCAACAACAAGATTAACCAGAAGAATTTATTTAGAAGACTTTCGGGATACGATCATAAGATTAGTAACCAGAAAATCAATCAGTTGACGATGAAATTCTTACTTATGTTTAAAGGGGTGGACACAATTGGATTATGATCATAGTCTCGAAATAAAAATGCACGAATGCGGTCAAGGCCAGTCAAAAATTGTAGCAACTCCATCAGCGATCCACAATGACTCCACTCTCGACTGGATGTGGAATTAAAATGCAATCTTTGCCGCCACGAAAAAGAAAACCACCTGAATATAGGGCATTAGAAGTAGAAAACGCTGTAAACAGTGGTAATTGCAGAGCGCTCGATTGCTAAGCAGCGATAAATAGAAGATGCAGAAGAAAATTTCTTCAAAGTTATTAGCAGGTTCTTTGTAGAGAATCCGTAAGAAAATGACTATGAAATTGTGTTACGATATAAAGGTGCCGGAGCTTTGTCAATAATTTAAAAAATAAGTATGTAGGAATAGTTTCTAAGCCAGAATTTAGTTTATTCTTGAATTGTCCAATTACAGTTAAAACTTTATTGAATTTTCAAAATGAATTGAGTTAGTGTGTTTAGGACAAATTTACTTTTCTTCTTAGGCTGGACCTGCCCGATTTGGAGCTTCTGGTTATTTTTGTGAAATTGATACGCGATACTTCTTCTCAGGTTTCCAAAAGCGAAAAATTATGGAAAAATAAAATTAGCGTCAGGGTAAAACAAAAGTCTTCACCTTAAACTCCAATTCGAAAATAATTAATAACATTCGGGGCGCCATTAATACAAAATCGTGAGAATCGATAAGTTTCTTCCGTTCGGTGGCTAATTTCGATATCGAATCTTGTCGATTAGGGGGCTTGAGTAATAGAAGACGATGGAGCTTCTCTCTACCAGGCTGATCGCTAAGTAGGCAAGATTAAAGAACGCTATAGTTATAAGATTCTAAAGATAAAATAACAAGAACATTTATATTTAAAACAAAAGTGAGCGAATAGTTCTGGAAGATAGAGCTAAGTAGCCGCTGTAATTACATGAAATTTTAATAATTATAATAAGAATTTACTCTCATTATTTACATGAAAATACATAATATTTGTAACATATTTATTCATTATACACTGTAAAAAATATGCACAATGTTGCCACAAAGCTTACATATTTTTCCCTAAAAAGTAGGGAATATTCCTTAAAATGTAGGGAATATTCCCAAAAATTTAGGGAATATTCAATACATTTTAGAAAATATTCACTACATCTTAGGGAAAAATACTTAAGCTTTGTGGTAACAATTGTGTACATTTTGTATAGTGTATATACATCTTACACGCACATTTGTAGAAACTTCTTCGGCATATTACATTATTATGCAGCCTATATTTTTTTTTCTCCAATGTGAGTTTCGTGATTTACCTCATTAGAAACAAAATTACGTAGCACCCAAAGTACTTTTGTTTTAACCCATTCACTCTCCACTAGCAGTCAAAAGGGGTTAAGAGCCCGAGTTATGCCGTTTCAAGGTCCGCGTAACAATTGGTAATTGTATGACTTTCGCAGATAATAACGTACGCTCCGTATAAGACAGAAATATTTAGCGGAATTTGGTTGAAGTAGCTAGAATAGACACGATCTTGCTCGAGCTATCAAAAGCAAATGTGCATGTACTCAAAAAAATTGGTATTTGGGGACCAATAGAAGGGTTATGTCCTTATCATCAATAACGAAGAAAATCTTGTCACACTTAATCCTGGAATGAATTAAGGGCTCAATCGATCGTACAGTAAGAAGACAGTAAACTGAGTTCAAGGAAAGGGTTGCATTTGTATAGATTCCATCAATAGTTTTAGGTTCATATTGGAGAAATTCACAGATTATAACTTTACCGTAATTTTCGTGGATACAAAAACATTTTAACTTGATTATAACACCGGTGACATAAAATTAGGATTATTAGAATGAATCTGGATTCTGTTGATATCATTTATCATTAGACACATGTGGTCAGAGCAATTTTAACCGCGAAAAAATGTAGAACGCATTCTCTTTCGACCTTCATCTTAGAACAATATTTTGAAAATCGTCGTACTCGGCCACTGCAACGTACGCATACTTTTGTATTAGAGTGAAGTGTGACCCATGCGTCCACTTACGGAGCTTTTTCGTGAGGTAAGTTTTTTTAGGTGTATCTTTCGCAATTTCGACATTTAATAATATTTTCGGATGAGTTCTAGCGAAAATAAATAAAACGTATGTCGAGATTGTAGTTTTGAGTGAATTTTGTACTCTTCTCCGAATAATGGATCTTATTTTTTACTTTTCTATAAAGACTGCCAAGAACAGGCGCGTATACAGGAAGGGGGGGGGGGTCATGACCCACCTCACCTTCGCAGTTAATTGAATGAGCGAGCTGTAAAAGTTTAACAGGATGATTTCAGTATGGTACGGTTTGGTTTGTATGGATTGTTTGCTTTCTTATGAGTTGTAATAGTGGATTGGGTATAATAGGTAGTCATCCGCTCCTAGCTCTTCTTCTTTTAAACTTGTACGAATTTTTTAGAATTTTTTTGCGTTTTTATATAGTGTTGAAAAGTCATCTATCATACCTATCACAGCATAATAAGTAATTTTGAAATGCATATTTATTTTAGCATTTTATTGTTTAGAAAATGGCACGTAATGCTTAGCAGCCTGGTTATTATGATGCTTTTATAGTTTTGTTGCACCAATTTCTCCAATATATGAAAAAGCACACAATTTTGAGTTTAAAAAGTGTTATTGGTTCTAAGGAATTGGTCAGCGATCATAGTTTTCTTTTTACCTATCTGATTTTCCGACGGTATACGGCAGCGGGAAATTCGCTGTCAAAGCAAGTAATCGAAAAATTGGAAGTACAATTACAACGACAGGCAGTGAGCGGCGATTGTGAAAGAGAAGATACTGACATTTTAAATTTAAAATACAGACATTAACTAAATTAAAATCAAACTAAATGCCGAAAATATCACAATTTTACCAATTGTATTAAGCGCCTCGAAATATCCATCCAAACCATGTCTTTTTTGTCAACTCGTCTATATTGGTTGTCTTGTAATTTGTTTGTATGTCATTTTATGATTTCGCACTTATTCAATCAATTCTTCATCAAAATTCATACAACCTTGACAAAAATAAATGCCACAACAATTTCATTCGTTTGGTTTTGTTGGTAGTACTGCAGCGACGACCGCAAAATTAGATGTTGATCAATCCCGATGGCAACTTCGTCTACCGCTGACCATCACCCGTCATAATTTGGGCATTTGCATAAGACGCTGTGCTTTTAGAAGTTTACCAGCGGAATTTTTTCGTCATTTGCCGTTGCCCGTCCCAATTTTATTTAAGCCTTGACTTAACAAATTTTAGTTTTATGGTTCTTCCAGTAGAACCCTGGTTCCATGCCACTGACATATATAATATGGACTGCTTAACTTTCTATTTCACGTGGGCTCAATTGCTTATGTCAAAAAAAGTTCTTACGCCGGTGCCAACATTGAAAAAAATTATAGGCGGGAAGTGGAAAAAATAAGTGCGCAGCTCGAAAAGTGATTATAATAAAACGTTTTGAATCTCTGCTGCACATCTTATGAATATATTAACTTTGGTAAAACAATTTTATCAGTAATAACCCTAAATAATTAATTTAAAAACATTTATTTATTTATTTGTTGTTTACAATTCTCTTTCAGTTGGTACTTGGCGCTTAGACCGAAAGAGTCAGCAATATAGAAATGAGCCCAATTTTTGCAGTGCATTTCCATTAACGTAGTCAGTCCATATTATACATGTCAGTGTTCCATGCAATCAACATCTAGCCACCCGTTGATTTTTAATAGCGACAAACCTGAGTTGTTCAAAATTTTTACGTTCATAAGGAAGCATTAAATTTTTCTTAGAAATATACTTGCAAATTGTTCTTAAGAATTTGAATGCATAACTATTCACCGCCAACGGTCCAAACGAATTGGTGCATTGATTCTGATGGTTCACTTTTTCAGACAGGGGCACAAGCATTCAGTCTTCTTAGAAAGACCTGAAAATTTTTCTTTAGATTTTTCATGGACTATTGATGTCGGACAATGGTTCCAAAGAATTATATTGATTCAGGTACCTTGGCTGATCTGGGTCACTAAAGATATTTATGAGCGTTGGCAAGCATACATTTTGTTCTTAGAAACTTACGTGAACATTTTTCTTTCGAATTTTTATACACTATTGGTTGCTGAAAACGATCAGTTAGATTGACGTCACTAAAATTGATTCGACAATTGTAAAAATAAAAAGCATTCGCTTTGCTCTACCTGCGATAGTTGCCGTTGCTTTGCTTGTACTTTCGTATTAATTCAAGTAGTGTTGTTTAATTTTACTTCACGTTTACTTTTAATTTATAAGAGAAGAATAAACTAGCTTCACTAGTTAGCGATGGAGGTAGAAATAGTAGCGAAAGTGGAAAGCAGAAGATAATTCTTTCAGAAGAAATCAAGATCAGTTAAGTTCCCATCTAAAGAAATAGTCAGTGACATATCATGCACTTCTACTCCTATTCCCCTGAATGTGAGTCAAGGTGCAAGCTCTCACTCTCAGTCATTTACTTCACACGTGACAGAATCGGTTGCGTCACATCTATTTCTACAATCTTTGCACGAGAAAGAGTATCTTGATATGAGTCCTTAATGTCTGTCCACTCTGAGATCGACATTGATGTGGATAATATTGCCGACAGGTTTTCCAAATCAAACCGAATATTGGGTTTTGTGATATCTAATTTAAATATGATATAAAACAAAAATTTAAAAGCGACTACTTCCGACTTTTTCCTCCCCCCTCGAACATTTTAGTTGTGATCCCCCTAAGACTGCAAGTCTGGATACGCGCGTGGTCAAGAACTTCCTCAGAATGTAATATAAAATAATTGTTATTTTATTTTTGTGTTAACTTAAAGAGAAGTTATTTGTTTTTCAATTTTTTTAAAGCAATAAGATTTAGTTATCGAACTGCATTTTTTTTGTTTTTGAATATTTTATGGATTAGTTACTGACCTTATGAGCCCACTTGCGTGATTTTGCTAGTGCAACCAGTTAAGGGTTAAAATTTTGCACCAGAAAATAGCTATTCATGTGGCCCAATATTTAATTCAGAAAAGACAAGGAAATGCAGACTAATTTGAATTGCATCTCGAAACTCTAGCGAGATTTTAATCAAGACAAAATTACGCAAGTAAAAGCATTTTCATTATATGGTTATGAAACGTGATAGTTAATCCATAAATCACCACTTGCGAAATTTCGTAATTACTGTCTACGCAGTATTAGAGAAAAAGAAAACGAAATTAAATTAACCACATTCTATAAAGTGATAGAAGCAACATTATTAATTAATTCATGGATTGGACTCTACATCGACGCAAACTAACAACTACATATAATAGAAAATCCTAAGCTAACTGAAAGTTCGTTGGAGTGAACTCGTTTTCGACTTGTAAGCTGGGGTAACTAAAAGTTTAGTGCTTAGGATCTCTATGACATCTTCTAATCAAAACTTGCATACTACATGTGCCTCTATCATATAAGTTTTTTTTCTCAGAAGCCTATCACATTCGAAACATACGTATTTATACATCTTGGCGTTGAATTATAGACAGATATACCTAAACACACCTCCACGATTTTAGTTAGAGTATGGTTGACCCCTTTAACAGTTACGCAATCAACCATTCTTTCTAAACCTACCTTAAAGAAGATTGATTTCAGTTTAACATTTGCTGCATAATTGCAACTCCTGCCTGTGTTCATGTATATCGGTAGCCATCACGCATACTATTTTTTCTATTTCTTCAGCCTACACAATTTGAGCCTTCTGGCAGACCACCATCCAATAAAGGTGGCCAAGGATTATTAATTGCCTTAGTAAACAGGAGTTGATCTTGAATAAACGGTTAGAAACAAATTTAATTAATCTCAACATAAAAATTAATTAACTTGCTTCAAACGATTATTATGCGGGCATCAAGCGCTTTTTTGTCGTCGGCAGCGGCATTTGATGAACAATAAAAGGCGTTCACATACGTTGAATGTATGTAGGTACGTGTGAAGTACTGGCACGGTATGACAGCATTATACTGGAGGCGAAACCACTTGTACATTTGCGACGATTCTAAGTACCTCCAAAACCTCAACGGGGGTAGTTCAATATCTATAGTCTGTGCAAATATGTATAACTCGCACCATTGTTGGTTGAGTAAAATGTTCTTTGACGGTGCCGCGCGAATATATCCAGGAACATGGAATATGACGAAAAGAGCGAAAAAAAGGGTTAGTGATGGTTGCATTCAACGCGGATCCACTTCCGATAGAAGTACCTACCCCTATCCAAATTGCAAGCAACTCTGCACACGCCGTTATACTCTAAATATAGGTAGATGCCAGAGAGATGCCAGCAGCTATAAGTAAAATCGATTCCGCGTCGCATTAAAGTGAAAACTCGCTATGATAGATATGGTGGGAGGAGTACTTTACGATTCAGGGTTAATAATGTATTGCAACCCCCGTGTTTCTTCTTTTTATTTGGCAAGGGGTTGAGGACTTTCCAACCCTCAAACCGAAGACTAACACTTATTCAATTATAATGCGATGATGATAAAGAAAACTGAGCCAGGATGTGGCTTTCCTATCGGCGCATTCTTATGGGGGTGGGGCGAGTGGCTCGTTTTGCACGCTACATCATTTGTAAGATGACACTGGAATGCAAGACTCGAACTCCTGTATATGCTCAGGTAGGAAGTATAGGTATGCATTATGTATATATGTATGTATACCTGCATGTAGGTTGTAGGTGGTAGCAATGAAACATCACACGAAACGAGGCTATCGGTTGCACATGGGGGAAAGTGCATGTTGCGGATTCAGTTAATATGAATTCGATCAAGACCTTTGAGTGGTGCTCGAAGATTAATGGCAGCTGATATTCGAAACGTATTATAGTGTGGCTAGAGAGACGGGGAGGCAACAGACCTAGGGTGTAGTAGTAGGACACTCTGTACACGATGTCGAGCAATGAATGGCGGCAATAATTCATATTCATGCTGACATGGTTCCAGTGGTAATGCCAGTGATATATTGGTTTCTTTGAAGTATTTGAAGTGCATGCACCAAGCTCTAGCAACTTTGGTTAACACATCTATTTGTACCCTATTCATATATGCATACAACATAACTGTATGTATCCAATGTATATGTTTGAACTGTTCAACTGAAATGCATGCAGAAAATTTCTGATGTTTCTCAATGATAGATAATTACCTGCCGGAATGAAAAATCACTTTAGACAAGGATTTGCACAGACAAAAAAAAAAAAAGTAAAATAAAATAAAAATCGAGATAAACTGACAGCGACTAAATTGCTTTTCATACCACAAAAAATAAAAAAAAATGAATAAACTGCCATCATGCTGGTAGGTAGGTAGGTAGGTACCCAGTATATTTCCAAAGAAATACGAAATTAAAATACCTGCGAAGCCTTTTGAACAAAAGTTTCCAAACTTCTTCTAAAGCGGCACGGCGCGCGGTAGTAGAAATCCTGTCTGCCATTGTTTATATAAGAAAATCAAATTTATACCGCAATTATTATTTTTTTTTTTTAATTATGGAAAAGTTTTTTGTTTTATGTAAGGATTTTGTATTTTTTTTTCTTTTCTGACAGATTTAGCGCTTAATAAATATCCTAGGAGTATAGAATGGATTAGTTTCTTTGTTTTTTTGTTGGGGATGTTTGTAGCGCAAACTGCATAAGTAATTCAATGGTATCCATATTGAATAAAGCTTTTTCCGAGAACTTTCTAACTTTTATTGGAAATTAAAGATTATTCTTTTTTAGTTGTCCCTAATGAAATCTACAATATCCAATGGAGGATCAGAATGAGCATTAGGTAGATTCATTAATTCGTGCGGATTTTTTTTTTGGGGAGCTTGGAACATTGAAAAAAAGCATGCAATTGTTTATTTCTTCGTAATTCATCCAAGCTTGCTAACTTCACAAGGGGGAACGGCCATTTTAGGCCCGACATCAACAGACATAAGAGATGTCTTAAACGATGCAATGTGATACTCTGAACATATTTTATTAAAAATGTTTATTTCAATTAAGCGGGGTAAGGTTAGGGGGGGGAGTCATAGTTTGATCTAGTACATTTTGAAAAACGTAGTATTGAATCGAATTCTTTAGGTCCTGAGAAGAAGTTTGAGTACCCACACTCCTATACTCGGAAACTTAAATAGCCATTCGCATACTCACCTTTTTAGTATTTCCAGCTTTTTATTCGAACCGTGGTACTCGATTTTTCGCACCTTAGATTGGCCCTAACTTGGTAGGGTTATGTCCGATCAGAAAACGAATTTCCCTATTCGCCTTTGCTCATTACCAGTTACAATTCGTAGAAGAAAATTTTTCTCTGCATACTTTTAGAGTGGGGTAGAGAAACCGTCGGCGGGAGCTGGTTCTAATATACGGCATGTTGCATATCAAATTAAAGGTCTCGCTGAGTACTATCGGATAATGTACTTTTTCTCGATGCATTGCCGTCGGAAAACCCATTTTCATGCACTCGGGGCATATACACCTCAGCTACTACAGTTTTTTCTTCTATGGCTATCAGTGCTCTATTGTGAACATTTTCTCATAGAAAGTCATTTTCCACTACTCACTATTTTTATATAGATCATATATTTGCTGATCTAGTATGACAGACAGTAACTAAATCGAAAGCCGGTCTGTTTGAGGTTAAAAATAAAATTTTTATTCAACAATTTATAATCGCAGGTCTGGTGGTGGTAGTCTTGGTTAAATTTTCAGGGATGGATTTACAAAATTTACTAGACGCAATAAAAACAAAAAGTGTTTCCTTGTTGAAGATATACTCGACAGGCTGCACAATTCTCCATAATCATTCAAATGGAATCGCGATCGAGCAGTCTAATATGAACCCAATAACAATATCAAAAAATGCTCATAAGTAACAAGAAATAAAACCTCTACGTATTAGAAATTTGTATAATGAAGAGCGGAGGTTCCACTGATCAACGCTAAAAATGGAAACCGTTTAATCAACCTCCCAATTATTATTATTAAGAAGCAGAAGAAGCAGAAGTAGAAGAAGAAGAAGAAGACGAAGAAGACGAAGAAGAAGACGAAGAAGAAGAAGAAGCAGAAGAAGAAGAAGGAAAAGAAGAAGAAGGAAAAGAAGAAGAAGAAGAAGAATTGACAAATGTCATAAGAAGCTTCTATTTTTGTGTTTGTTTATTTGGCAATCGTGTGTCATTTGTGTGTTATCCATCATTGTTCTGTCCTGCTATCTGTTTGGTTTTCATCCATCTTAGCTTTTAATTTGCTTTGCTACTTCTGAGGTAATTGGCTAGGTGCAGTATATGTATGTTCTGCCGAAGCGTCATTATTTACCACATACTTCCATATTTGTTTTTCAGGACTGTTCGCCGGATATTGTGTGATTGGGTTCATATAAGAGCTATAAACTGTATTAAGTTTCATTCATTTTTGCGGGCGGCTCGTTCATCACATCATTTCCATCTGATCAGGACTGAATGGTCGCTGCATACGTTTCTGCCTTCGCCCTGCATCTGACTTAGATGGAATTTTTGATCGAGAATATTCTACTAAATGGTTTCTTTACCAAAATTATTTTACTAGAATACTTTCTAGCACTCCCAGCAATTTAGACCACTATCTAGGTATATAACATAACAAGTTCAATTTCATTAAAATCACCTTATCACTAAAACTGAAAAACGAACTACAAGATGAATAGTGGGCCTACCGTAATGAAAACCTCTACAAGTTTAAGGAAATTTATAATTCTCTGTATGTAACTGAGAAAAAAAAAAAATGTTCGAGATTCACGTGAAAATTGAATTTGCACGTAATCGTAAATTTTTACTGGTAACAGATATCCATGATCATGTGAAGTTCGAATCACACGTGATCCATCGACACAATTCTGTATGTAAAAATGTTTGCATCTTTCGGAAAACTATGTACTAATGACAGTCGCGCTGATTTGTAATGCTTAAAGCTCGAAATCTCCCAACTTCAGTGATAGGTTTATAATGAATGCATGCGCTTTTAGCTGAAAAATGTTTAGACCAGCAAAGTACTATTTAATCATCACAGCTCAAAAGGTTGCCCTAAATCTGTGTTGAGATTTGTAAACTTTACGCACATTACTAGAAACTTAAAAATTAGCTTTAAAGTTAGATTTTCGATTGAACTAAAATGAAATTTTAAATTTAAGAAAAGGTAAATTCTAGTGAGCTAATACCTCTTTAACGGGTACAGTTAGCTCATAGAGTGTTATAGGTAAAATTAAAGAAGTAAGTCCATCGTTGATAGTTTTTATAAAAAAAAATGTATGTTAACCACCCTTTTGTAAAATAACAAAGAAGTCAAACTAAAAGCAAAGTTAGAAAATACGCAATTTTTAATTTAGACCATTATAACACCTGAGTGGAGAGGAGTCTGCGGCCCGTAGAGCAGTTGCTGGAAAGGCCATGAAGTTCTGAGCTCTTGTTAGTGACCATACATTTTCTACAGAGTGTTTTGTGAACACCTTACATAATTCCTTATTCATTCTGTAACTCCAAAACGGTTGATATGCCCCCCACCCTGCCATACATTTTTTTGTTTATGTAGGTGAGTATTATCACCTCTCGCTCTATGGACCAGCATGGAGGAAACATCCTATATAAATAGATAGATTAATAGAGGAAATAGATTTTAACAGATCATTTTCATTTAATTTTGACAGGAACAGTTATGATTTCATCAACAAGAAGGATTTGAAATGTTCTCAGCTACCATTTCATTTGAGTCCCAATCATAAATATATTAAATATTATAAAAAAAAAAAAAAATCTAAGCTCCTAACATAAATTTACTCGAAGTGATGCGTCATATAGAGACTAAACGAGTCTTAAGAAAAGAAACATTTCTAGGCTACAATAAATTCGACTCCTTCATTCTTCTTGTCACTTCAAAATTACCTAAAACAAAATGAATTGAAATTAAATAAATTTCAATACCACAATTTCGCCCACAAGAAACTGATATGATACGACGTATACGTCCAGTTCAAATTCATGACTTAAATTATTAAAATTGAAAAGGAATCGAATGACAGCCTCGACAGAGTGATAACGTAAACATTTTGATCTTCGAAAATGTGCAAATTACAAATTACATAAACATCTCAAGCAAAATTATGAATGTCCACACACTGAAATATGAAATAAATAATGAAAAGATCGGTCGCAAAAAAAAAAAAAAAAAATACAAAGACACAAAACGATGAAAGACAATATTCCATAAATTTTATCATCTTTGGAATCGGTCAGCCATACTTGGACATTGGATGGACATAGGTTGAGAAGGGTGGGGGTCGGGAGGGGGAGCTCATTTAGATTAAAATAAAAGCGAAAAGAAACCGTCCAGATTCCTTCCAAAACTACCACAACCATACAATTATTATAAGCATCATCATACCTTAGTTGAGTGACATTGAATCGATATCGATCAGAGAGGCCAGGAACCTGATCTCGGTTGACACATGTCAATAAATTGATCTGATAAATGTGTCGAGATCATGAGATTCCCTAAAGGTTGCCTGTCAATTAATTATTAATAATCCGGCGGATAATTTCCTTTGGTTTTCGGGATATCAGCATCGGTCATAAATAATGTTCTGAAAATGGTCATTTGAACGATCCGGCACAGGCAGAGACTTGAAATGGCTGTGAGCGAACTGCGGTTAAGTAAGTGAAATAATGTCCATTGGATGGTTCAACTTTCTGGTGCTATTCTAAGGCGTTTCATACGACGCGACGTAAGGTTCATTGTATTTTTAGGGTTCGTTTTGCGAATGTCTCCTCCATGGATGAGAATGATGATTATGATGAAGAAGATGATGATGATGATGATGATGATGATGATGATGATAATGATGATAATGATGATCATGATGATACTGAGGATGATGGCATTTTGCTAAACTCAAGAATGTACAGACGACTTTTCTTTGTAGCTTTTAGTTTTATCTTGTCGTCTTTAATCAATTATAACTTTTCCTTAAAACTTTTTAGTTGATTCAATCTTGCGGTTATTGGACCGTACGCCAGGTTGATATTTGATACTCGAGCTACATACTATGTACATACATTACTTGATCGTTTTTGTGCCATTTCGAACTGCAGTTAGGCAAATGTCAATTGAATTACCTTCTGGAATTACTTAAGGTTGTATGGTTTCTTGTGTGTGCGGTTGTTGGTTAGCTTTCACTTTTTTTCTGACAAACGATTTGCGCTTAGCAGGATGACGTTATTTGTTTATATACATTTATACCCTGCATGTACATGCATACATATACATATATACTGGCGAAGGTACTTTTTGTAAACACACCTTTAATATTTATCACAGGAAACTATCTCTATTCATGCATAAATGTCTAAACATGCTGGTAAAATATGGGCATATTACAAAGATTTTGTTGTTTAGAATATTTTATTCAATTGTTGTTGTCTTTGTTGTTGGGCATTTTCGCTAACACCGTGCAAATATCACGAATAACAAGTTAGGAAAAGTCACGATTTCCGATGTGTAATTTTCTAACGCAGCTAACTATGGTTGAACCTTGTACTTCCATTGATGTTTTTTGTGTTTAATGTGAGGACATTGTGCATATGCCTATGAAACATGATTTTATATTGTTGTATTGTAACCTTATTCATGTTTTAATAGCATTAGATTTGGTTAAATGTTTTTTTTTTATATATGTTTAATTTTTATTTTTATTTTCCAAAACTTATCAAATGATTTTTACTGAGATACCTAGTAATATTCGGTCTCCAGTGAAAGTTTTTGTTAGCGACTGGGAGAAAATATTTTATATTTCATATTTAATTGAGAAAATTTTGCACTTTGTAATGTTTGTAAAACTAAAAAATAAAAAAATAAACAAACAAAAATCGCAAGAGTTAAGTTAGGTAGTACCAAAAATTATTTGAAAATTTAACAAAAATAATGATAATAAAACATTCAGTCGAAAATAAATGTTTGACATTTTGAGTTGGGTAGATAACAATTAAGAGGAGTCAGTATCAAGATTTGCAAGTAATAATACTTGTTTTATCTCACGATATTTCACCGACGAGAAATTGTGATATTTCAATGAAAGTTGTTGAAATGCAAAGTAAAGTATGTTTAACAATTATATGCAAAAGAAAAAAAAATGTAGGAGAGTTGATTCTCGTTAAAAATTTTCAATTTATTTGAACTGTAAATAATCCTTTTTCGTCTTAAATTGTAGAGTTTGTCGTATTTTGGGTTTTTGTCTTTTACGCTAGATGGTCTGTGGTCTAGATCTAGGCTAAATTTATATGAATTTTCTCACTTTCACTAGAGACAGGACACAAACCTCTGTATAGTAAATTCTACTGCCTACAGATTTCGCTGGTAACTGAATTGAAACTTTTTCTGAGTACTGACTCTTTTTAAGTTTGACGAAAAAGTGAGAGAGGAATATTTAAATTTCAAGAAATTGGGACTTTTCGAAATTTAATTTATATCTGTTTCGAAATTGCGGAGGTCTAGTCCAGAAAGATATATTTCCATCGTAGGTAAATTTTCCGGAAAAGATTAAATATAATATGACTAGCATATGTTTCGAAGTGAATGCTAAACTTTATCCAGGGATAATTAATAATTTGTTGTGATGTAGTGCAACTTATATTGACATTTACAAAGATTTTAGCCGTTACGACACGATCCAACTGATAATAGTTTTTTTTCTTCCGAAAATGGATACATTGCGTCTTGGGTTGGACATCCTTAATTGCAGTACGGTCTCTCGGTGGGGTAAGAAAAAAATACAAATTCGAAATATACCCTCCTGAACGATGGATAAAAACCATCCCTCCATTTCTCTTCCCCCAGTAGGAACTTTGTAATAGTTTTAAAATATAATTTTTTCTTTGGCTAATCCATATTTAATTTTCGTAAATGACGTTCAAAGTGATGTCTGGGATAGCCTATTGTCTTCATTGATGTGTGTGGTGGTGTATTGTCCTGGTGAAAGAGAATTTTCTTTTCGATAAGAGAAATGTCTTTATTTCGTTGTTCAAGCGGTCCCATAATGATACATAGTATTCGCCTGTTATATTTCATCCTTTGCACCTCAAAAAATGCTAGCAAGAACCTTTCCAGCAAATTGTTGCATATTTATTCATTTTGGGCGGGTTTCGCCAGGTTTCAGCCACTCAGCTGATTGTCTATTGGATTCTGGTGTGTAGTAGTGGATCCATGTCTCGTCCATCGTTATGAATCCATGTAAAAACTCCATTTGGTAAACGCTTGAACATCCTCAAATTACTCTCGGAATCATGGATACGATGTTGTTTTTGGTCGATTGTGAGAATGCGCGGCACTAACCGCTCACACAGCTTCTTCATTTGCAAATGTTTATGCAAAATATTGCTCACACGCTCCTTCGACATGTCCATAGTTGACGTTATCTCACTTATTTTCATATTTCGGTCATCCGTAGCCATACGGTTGATTTTTTTGAATGTTTTCTGAAGTTGTTATCTCAATTGGACGTCTCAAACATCCAACATCTTCATTGCTTATACGCCCACGTTTAAATACATTATACCAATCGTATATGGCTGGTTTCTACGGAGCAGTTGTCTGCAAAGTTTTGTTATGTTTTCTGGGGTTTTTTCCCAATATTTTTCACAAAGTAAAAGAAGTGTCACTAAACTAACGAAACATTAGCCGAAATGTCAAAATGTTTGACAGTTGAGGTTAGAAGAAATATATTTGACAACGATGTGAGTAATTTTTATATACGGTGCCATATGTTATCCGATTCCGGAAATTTACCAGACCATTATACCTGGTATTATGCGGTTCATTTCAGAACTGCTCTTTCAATATCCGTTATCAAATTCACATCAATGTATCAAAGCAAATTAATAGGTCGAATCCACTGTTCAAGAATCTGCTTTAAGTGGGTGTTGCACCGGGAGTGGCGCGGCGCGGCATTTTTAAGTTGCCGCTGCACGATTGCTCTTGCAATATTAAATCTATAAGTCACAACGGGAGAGGAGCGGCAAAATAGTTGCCGCGCGGTAATTTTGGAGATTACTCAAAACCACAATTTTGACGCTGCCGCTGGCAGCCAAATTAAATGAGGCTTTTGGAATTCTAAGAACTTCTTCATCGGAAAGTACATTTGGACAAAATCCGCCACTTCCAGTGTAAACATTGTATTTTGCCGCGTGCCACAAATCCGCGCCCCACCACACCCTGCTGCTCACGGTGTGATCAGGGCTTTAAAATTAGCTGTTACGGAAGTATGACATACCTAATTTTGTCCTTAGTTTTTTCTGTGAAAGTAAGTTTTTTATATAGTATAGCCTCCTACTAGCTTTGACGAGACTTGGTACAAATATTCTATAGTTAATGGGCAATATAAAATGTACACCCCATTCTCATAAAAAAATTTTTTTTAACAACAGCGTATAATCTGCAGTTTGAGAAATCTCCAGAACCGATATAAAAATAAAAAAAAAAATACATAAAAATAATGATATTTAGCAAAAAGGATTTTGAATATCCGTTGATATTTAGCTGAGATATTATTGTGAGTGTGTTTTCGAAAACAGGACTAAACACATCTAAGTATCAGTTGGTCGTTTTCAAGCATTTATCGCATACATTTTAAAAATTAATAATTGTTTAATATTTTCGATATGCAGATTTTTCTAGAATCACTGAATAAAATTTTTTTTTTTCTAAAATCGTAGATTTTGTAGAGGAAATTTAAGAAATTTTCTTTCCTTCATAGAATAAAAATTTTTGCAAATTTATCCCAAGCAACGTTTCCGCTTTTTTTCAGGTCGGATTTATGTCTATTCGACGTAAAATAGAGTAGCGAAAAAGTTAAAGAAGTTGAAGACTGAAGTAAGTGAAGAATGATAAGACGTCGTATAGGTTGACGTAAATATTAGGGAAATTGGGGAATATTTGTCAATAAGGCAGAGGACAGCTCTCCTTCATTTGGTAAATTGAATGTAAATTTCACATCGAGTTTACGTAAATTTTCCTTAATCTCGTTATATTTTTACCTAGCTTAAATTATGTTAACGTGTGTGTCAATGGAGAAGGAATTTCATTTTATAAGAATTGAGTGTGTATATTTTCTCTAGTTAGGTAATGTAAATATTATGAGCAAATCACAACTCTGATTTTAATAAAATACATAAAAATTATTGACTTGTTGAAAACTAACTCAGCTTCTAAGTTGTCAATTTTAAAATATTTAATTTATGGAATTTCGCCGTAATTAATCAAATATTGCAAGCAAAACAATCTTCATTTATTTATAAACAATGATACCAAAGCTGACGGTATTTCTATTGCACTTGAATATAAATCAACTTATGATTTATCTAAACTGAAGACTGATTTGATATGTTTTAAAGTGCGTTTAATTTTCCGAAAATAATTAGAATTGTGTCGATAAGGCTTTGCTATATGTGTTTTATTTAATTATCTCACAATAAGGCTGCATATTAAGATACATCAAATACGTTTTTAATACATTTGTTTCCGTTGACATTGAAGTCAGAAATAAGTAATTTCAACTATGAGGAAATTCTCTAAATGTACCCATTTAGTCCAGTTTGCTTCGAGGTTAACTTCCTTGGGAAAAAGTACTTTAAGAGAAAACACAATCGAATTGGGAATTATTAACAGAATATTTATGTTATCTTGCCTTGAATTTGAGAATTGGTTTAACTTCAAAGTCCATACACTTCCTTAAATTTAAGTTCGCAATTAAGTAAAATTTAGGTAAAAAGTATGAAAATTTGCCTCAGATTTGGGAAATTTTTCCTTATTTATTTCCATTTTTCGTCATTGCTATGAGGTAAATTAAAAAGGAATTAGTACGTTTGTTTCTCCCTAATAATTAATTACAAAGTTAAGATTATTTTGAAGGAATTATTAAACAATATTTTTTTCTTAATTTACGTCATAGTAGACTGAAGAGTGGCGGCCTGTTAGGGTAAATTTCTAAGTCTAGTTTACGTAATTTTAACCAAAATCGATCGATCGGCCTCGACGACGGGAAATTCAAATTTTGAAATTTGTTTGGATTTCGAAAATTTAACATTTTAATAGGGAATTGCTTTAATTACTTAAAAATAAGAATTTTATCTCAACGGTTACATATTTATATATCGATTGAAAATTAAAAAATTAAAAAAGTTTTTAAAGAAAATGTGTGAAAAAATTTGTCTCTACCCTTTTCCTTTTGTTTGAGGATCAGTTGAAATTTCATAAAAAAAAATGTAACGAATTTTGATATTTAATCCAATATGTCGATTAAGTAGCAAGCTTGATTACCTATCCTACGACTACTCATATACGTATGTCTGTAGGTTAAAAAATCTCGTGTTCGAGAATAGAAATCGACAAAAATACGAAAGCAAGTTTTAATATTTATTAATATTTATTTGGTAAAAGTTACCACCATTATTACTTGTGTAGACTCTGTTGGAAGGCAACATTGCAACGATGAGCTAAATATAGACTTTAAAGTTAATAAAATAAATTTAGAAAAATTAAAAACAAAAATTTTTCTCCTCTTAATGGGAGCTTCAATCATGAATTTTATAAAAGGAAACTTAACTTTACCTTTTCAAACATTTCTGAATATTTTAAATATAAAAATTTGAAAGATAAACCTGAATACATTTTAAAGCACAGTTACTAGGTTTTCCAAGAAATTTATTTATCCAGAATTTCATAAAGAATTTAAAAGAAGGGATGCTATGAGATCCATCAGGAAAAAGTGTTGAGATTTATTGAATTAAAAAAAAAAAAAAATAAAAAATATACAAAAACAAAATCTTTACAAAAACTTGAACAACATGCAACCAAGTCCAAACAGTGTCTCAAAACCGTACCTGGCCGTAGAGCACTGGCCGGTCATAAATTTTAAAAATCATTTGTGAAAATATTTTCCAATGCAACTCTTTTTTTCACATGGACTCCAACTCCATCCACACCAAGTAAAAGTAACTCTCTTATCAGCAGCACATTTTTAACAAGTTTTAAATTTTTCGAAGCTAAAACATGCAGAGGCTTCTCTGCACGCTCCAACATGATACATTCAGCGAACAGAACTAGTTTGCTCTGGACTTATCGTACTTTGGCTGTTAAAGAACTTCTTGTATGTATATATGTAAGTACATAAATAAATATATAACATTTATCCCCATTCATTCCCCAAAATTCCCCCACATGGAAGATGATCAATTTCTGGTGGAGATTTTTTTAAAAAAAAAACCACCGCAACTGCTGCCGCTTGGCCACAGTAATTTTTTCTCTTGGGTTTTTGTTTTCTGGCGTTGAGTTATTTTTTTTTTTTGAGATGTTGCAGCAGCAGCAGCAGCAGCATGCATTAAACAGATCCGTTCACTTCGTATTCTTCTAGCAAGAAAGAACGTAATTTATGTGCAAATGAAGATGAATGGGTAAATTATTTTAAATTGGTTTGGCTAAAGACTTTTATTGAGTCCCGGTCATGGGTACCATTCAAACTTGTATAAATGGACCTGAACGGAGGACGGGTTCAAGAATTCTCACCGTTCAATTTCTTCCCAAGACAAATATTCATAATTCTTCATTCTCGAGATACTCTTAACAAAAAAAAAAAAAATTGAAATTGCGGCTGGCGGGCCGACGGACAGGACAAAGTAGACTAGAGGGTGAAATAATGAATTATGCTCAGTTAATAGATTTCATAAGTTTATGTACAATAAAATGGTTCTAAAGTGACACGCTCGGTGCATTACCCTAATAAACTCACAGCTTTCTCGTACATATGTAGATGCCGCCATGAAATATGCTCTGACATTTTCTGATGTTAGAGAATCTTTGTTTTCACTGCATAGCAATTTGTAGATGGGTCGTAAACAAATTTAAACTAGAGAACAGTTTGCGTTTCGATTATGTTGATGGCCTTTAACAGTATGCAGCTGTTGTTGATTAGCTTTTTTGAAATTATCAATGGATGTTATTACGGAGATATTTGAAAATTAATAATTTTAATTAATTCGAGGTGATTTATGTATTTTTTATGCTATTATTATTTCTATATATTACAAACTTTAGTATTCTCTATGATTTCATCTAAGCCATAAAAATAAAAAAAAAATTGTGTGGCAATCCTAAAAAGGAGTATAGTGCTAATTTCCCCATCATCAGTCTGGAGAGTAATTTTTTAAGAAAATTTGCGTATCCAAAATTTTTAAGGTGGGTGCTCTGAATCGTATTTCAAATATAGACATTGAAAAAGCCATCTTTTTATGGTTATCCTGCAAATTTGCTTTTGATAAAATTTTACACAACATACATATACAGGGTGTTTCCGTCTAGGTGGTCCATAGAGCAGAAGGTGATAGTACTCACCTAGAGGAATAAATTTTGTATTGCTGTGGGGGGGGGCGGCGATCCACATCAACCGTTCGAAAGATACAGGGTGCTTAAAAACTTAGGCTAGTTTTGCACAAAACATGTGCTAACTGTAGCCGTTAAAGAGTTATTGCTCATAACCTATTCCATACCGAAATTTGACGATATATTTTTTTAAATTACGAATTTTCTAAATTTTATATGGCAACACCAAGAAGGGATTGCCCGATTTAGTCCATTTTTGAAATTGTATTTTTTATTTTTATGTACAAAATTTCAGCTCACGGTGTTGACGCGTTCTCAGGTAGTGTCCAAATATGTAATGGAAAACGCAATTTTTGTGTGCCAACCCTAAGAAGGAGTTACCCGATTTATCCCATTTTCGAACTTACTTTTACTTTTTTTTTTTTTAAAGGCCGAATGCAAAATTTCAGCTCTATAGGTACACGCGCTCTCGAGTTATCGTGAAAGAACTTTTAATATTATGCGTTCTAAGTGTTACAAATGGAATGAAAAACTTAGCATACCCTTTAGACGGTATAAAAATAGAAGATTCAAAATTGATTTAGAAATTTAAAAGTTATTTCCATAATATGCTAATTATTGAATTTTTTTTCTATCCTTCTCGAAGGATCTGTTATTTGTAATTTTTCATTCCTTTTATTACAATTTTGATAGAAATGTAATTGTTTTAGAATGACTTATTTCTCTATAGAAGTAAATTCCTCTAGATAGTTACCTTTTCCTTGAGCCGTTCAATTTTACAATGTATTGGTATAAAGGAAAGCTTCCTCTTGAGAGCTTGTAAATATGTAGGGTGTCCTGTAAGTGGCGTACAACACGCAGGCTATGGACAGGTCATGCTTAGGCAAGCAAAACCTTTTATGGGGGGGGGGGGGGGGGGGGGATAATGCGACTTAAAGATATGTAAGTACGTTTTATAGATAATCCTGTAATTTCTGAACATTACACCCTATGATGATTATTTGAAATTTATTATATAGATAATCCTTGGGCTCTTCCAGTGGTCTATAACTTTGTCTCCTCCTCTTCTGCCTTTTGAAGTTATGGCTCAACCAAGTCAAAGTTTGGGAATTTTTACTCAATTTTTTTTTATTTAACTAGTACTTTTATCAAAAACTCACCATCAATAATGCCAGTAGAGAAAATAATATTAAAAGTGATTTTAATTTTTGCATGTCCGTCTGTTCGTCCGTCTGACCGTCCTCACGATAACTCGAGAACGCGTTCACTTAGGGAGCTAAAATTTTGTACACGGGGATTTTTTTACAAAAAAACATAAATTTAAGCTCGAAAATGGGACAAATCGGGTAACTCCCTCGTAGGGTTGCCATACAGAAATTTCGTTTTTTAAGATATATTTGAACACTACTTGAGAGCGGGTCGACATAGAGAGCTGAAATTTGGTACTGTGTTGTCATAGTAATAGTAAGTATAACTTCAAAAATGGACTAAATCGGGCAAACTCTTCTTGGTGTTCCCATATAAAAATTTTGGTTTTTTTATGTATATTGTAAAAATAATCAGTCCTAGACGGATTTATTGTACCGAAAACTTTTTCGGAATACGAAATCCTATGAAATTGGTTATAATCATTTTTTCTGTCCGACGAACGGTTCTAGAAATATATGCGAAAACCCACTTCAAAAATCAAACTTGCACAGATGGGTAACCATACGAAATTTCATATGAGCATTCATCTAGGGTATCATAAGAATTGGTCTTAGACCAATTCAAGCTATTTTACTTGGACTCGTCATCAACAGTACTTTCAAGATTTATACAATCTTTCAATTCTTGAAAGATCTTCAAGTTTCATCATAAAATTGAAATTTAATGTTAATTCTAACATTAAAAATATTAAGAAATTTAAAAAATTCTCCGGTGTCTGACTGGGAAAAATGAGAATTCATACAAATTGGCGTGTGCATAAGGTTTGAGATTTTTTATTTCTGAAAGAAGACGAAAGTTTTTTTCTTTTTTTTTTTGTGTTAAAAAAATTAAGCCTATCTTTATTTGAATTTAATAGTTTCCCGAGCAGGAAGACCGCAGGCCCCAGGTGGTTAACAGAGTCAAGGCCCTTTTTCAAATATTTGAATAAAAGAAAAATATTACCGTTATTTTTCATTTATTTAACGTACATCGAGCTTAGAAAATAGACAAGCACACACATATCACAAATAAGTACGAAATTTTATGCAAAGAACGTTCGTTACTTGTATAGTCCACAGGCAGCATTATTTCTGACTCTATACACAGAGGGTGAGTAGAGCCTTATATCCTCTGTGGTGAATCTTAAATAGTTCTTAACACCTTTTAGCGTCGAAAACGTCCGAGAAAATTGACCTTGGTATAAACAACAACATCCGGAGCGCTATTTCTAAATTTGGATAAATGCCAAAAATGCCTTTTTCAAGAGGATGTACTTGTATAACTCCAGGGCCGATAATTCTTTTCTCCGTGTAGGTCTGAGCCGGCGACAAATGAGCTCGCAGCTGCAGACACTCGTTTTCCAAAGTTCCGTCTAAATATTCTAGATAAGAGTATTTAAAGGTGTGCTTTCGCGGATATCTTGAAATTCCAAGCTATGTATCTTCATCAGAAAGTAACTTTTTTACTTAAGTTGTCGTAAGCAGAATCACGTCTGAAGTGCGACTTCGATCTCGTTTCCTGTTACCTACTACTCAAATTGGACTTTTCGCTTACGTTTCCCCTTCATATCATATGCGTAGTTATGTTCACCGCTTGTTTGCACAGCTTTCGACTCATAATAATCTAAGGTACCGACTTGCCTTATATCTTCTAGGCATATTATCAACGGCTGATAAAGTTCAGCGATCGTATGAAGTTCGATGTTAACAGATTGCCAACATTTGCTAATTTTATTGAATCTTTCCAAAATGTCATTTCACAGCATGATCGGAAAATACATTTCTAGAGAGTTAAGTGACTTACGAAGACCCAAAGCCTCAGAATACAGAGATGGTTTTTGACTTGTTACACTGGCGATTATTTGAAGACTTACCATAGTCTCATTTCAGGAGATCTTATATTCGAGCGAGGTGTTATTGGTTTTTGTTCTATTTGTCCAGTCTTTGTATGTTATTAGTTTCTCTATGAAGATACCATAACAAGAATTACTCAACAATAGTATATTGAGTACCAAACAGGGAGAGTAGGACTTTTAACATCGTGCGAACATCGACAGTCGCTAAAACGCTTAAGCCACCTACGTAGGCACACACGAAAAAGCCAGAAAAAAAAATTCTAACGTTATATATAACTTTTAGAATTTTTACCCTTTCAGCAAGATAAAAATAAAAAAAAAATATTGGAAAGAAAAAAAAAACACAACTTTGAATTTAAATGTTTATTAGGAAAAAATTAAGCTTTCACGACTACGACCGAGACCGACTTGTACGTAAAACTAAAACAGACTGACTTTCTAACTTGAACTTTTCATTAAGTTCTTCATTGAGTAAGAAAAAATGCTTGCTTCTACAAAATTACAAAATGCGCGTGTGAGAAAATGATTTAAAATGTTACTTGATACTTTTGTTTTTCACAAAAGTATTTTCCGGTGGAGGAATAATTTAGCTGAGTCTGCGTGCTTTTGATTATGTGAAAAAAAAGGGTGAATCTTGTGGGGACGTGACCTATATATTATCTAAAAGTATTTTATAGCAATTTCAAAAAAAATTTCCATTTCCCATATAAACATGTGGAATGTCCATTTTAGGCCCGACACATCCAGACATAAGAGATGTCTTAAACGATGCATTATGATACTCTGAAGATATTTTATTTACAATGTTTATTTCAATTAAGCGGGGAAAAGCTTGGGGAGTGGGTGTCAAGGTTTGATCTAGTACATTATTTAAATATAGTACAGAATCGAATTCCTTAGGTCCTGAGTAGAAGTTTGAGTACACACACTCCTATACTCGGAGGCTTAAATAGCTATTTACAACTATCTCCATACTCACTTTTTTTGGTATTTCCCTCTTTCTTCGAACTTAGGTACTAGACTTTTCGCACCTTATCTCGGATCTACCTCGGTAGGGTTATGTCTTATCGGAAAACGGATTTCACTATTCGCCTCAGCTCATTACCAGCTACAATTCGTGGAAGAAAATTTTTCTCTGTATACTTTTATGGTTGGGGTAGGAACCCCCGGCGGGGGGTGGGGGTGATTCCAATACCGCATTCTGCATATCAAATTAAAGGTCTTGACGAGTACTAATAGGTGGAGTACTATTTTCCCGAATCAGAAAACTTTCTCGGGGCGGTTTTATCTCCGGAAAACACATTTACATGCATTCGGGTCAAATACACCTTAGATACTACATTTCGCATATATTTTTGCAGTTTTTTCTTCCATGGCCATAAGTGCTCTATTGTGAACATTTTTCTCATAGGATGTCATTTTCTGCGACGCACCAAATCCGCAATTCCACCAAGTCCACTTTTCCATCAAAGAAACTCGTTTCCCCCGCTTATTTGAAATAAACTTTGGTAATAAAATATGTTCAGAGTATCATAATGCATCGTTCAAGATATCTCTCATGTCTGTTGATGTTGGGACTAAAATTATATGAAAGGTGGGCATTCCCATTTTGAATGTTTTGACACACCGAATACAATTCTTTTTTCTTCGTTTATAATGTCTACGAGAAAAAAAAAACGTGATGAATTGAGAAGTTTGTCGCCCTCACCCTACTCTGCCTATTCGGAAACCGTTCCTGTATGCAGGAACAATAAAGTAAATTACAGCTTTTTTGTAATGTCCGATGTCGTAAGTTTTCCATGTATACCATTTCAGCATCTGATGGGGCCCCCATCAAGGTTTGTATTTTAAGGAACTGCCTAGTTTGCCTAGACAGAAGTTCGCTATTGAGCATAATGACCTTGCAGGATGAGGCACAAACCACAAAAATTCCAGATAGGGTGGAAGTCCTGTATGAGGTGGGTATAACATACTGAAGCAACTTTTAGATTTTCCTTTTAGACAATAAAGGAAATTTTGTTTTGAGTTCTTCTTATTTTCTTATTAATTGTCAAAATTTCAATTTGGTTTACCTAACTCCATTGCTTAATGTAGGTTTTAAACAACTTGGCGCTAAGATAATTTTATTTCATCTGCAGCATATGTAAGTTTTGGTTTAAATTATTTTTTTCACTAAAATTTGCAATTTCATGTACAAATTTAATTTTTAAAATTTTTAAAATAAAACAGAGTCATAAATTTAGAGTAGGAAGTATCGTGTGTTTTCATAAATCTCATTATAAATTGGACCAATCATAATTTTTTGTATACAAACACATAAATTCAAAATATAAAAACAAAAAAAAGTAAGTCAAAACAGAATTTATCGAAGCGAATTTAAACTTGTGCCAGCTGGAAATGACTCTGACGAGCTGCTGCCTCCAGTTGAATGCATCCTCGTATTTCTATAGGCCAAATATAAACATGTGATGAGATGAGCGCAGCACGAAACACATATCAAGTGATGCTTAATTTCATTTAGAATTTTTCTGCATCAACTGGTACCTATGTCATTTCATAAACTCTTAGGCCACCATGAATATGACTTATCCCTTTGCAGGAACATTCAAATGCACCAAAAGAGTTTATGGGAATTAGAATGAGCTGCTCTCATTGGGAACGTATGTACTATATAAGGATGTATGTATGAATGAATGCTAATCAAAAAGGCAAAACGCGAATGGTTCAACGAAGAACATACGTAGAGACGTATGTAGTAGATGAGTCAATTGAGCAGGCAGAGGAAAGAAGAGTTTTAAGCGTAATTAGCATATAAAGCATTTAACAAAATTCATATTAAACAAAAGGACATGAGAGTCTAGACTTCCCGTTTTACTTTGTTTTTCGACAATCTCAAAGGATAACATAAAAACAGGATCAGCAGTCATATCGTGCGCGGCTGTTGCAACTGTTGCAATTGATATACATAAGTATGTATGTAGGTACCCAAATACAACAGTATAGTACTTTAGATACTAACGGTGAAAAATGTTTGAAAGCACGACAGTAAAGTAGATATATACGCTAATGTAACCCGTACAAATGGAGCGACTCTCTATGAGACAAGTAGTTTCCCCCGTATAAACCAATTGGCACTTTTTACTTGAAGTCCTCTCCTTAAAATTGTTCCTCGGGCTTTTTGTATGAAAAATTATAGGAATGAAAGGATAAGAGGAATTTTGTAAAGAGGAATTTCAATTTGGTAGGAAGAAGATATAAGGGCAACGTTTGCTACCAAACCAGCAACCCAATCTACACTTGACTTTCACTTGCAACGGAATAAGTACCTTAAGGCTAAAGAACTTTCGAGGGAGTAAAGAATTAATGCCGAAGAGGAGTTGAGTGTTGCATTTCATTCCACTTCTCATACAGGTCTAGTTGCACAATTCCGTCTTTTAAGCACATTCCTGTGTACTCCTCTTATATATTATTGTAGTACCTATACCATAGCATGCATTCATATATCAACCGTGAGTTAAATCTTAACAAATGAACGCGAAAGGCAAACCCTTTTTATCTTAAGGGTCACAATATCATGGAAATTGTACCTGTTTGGAAATGATGGGGCATGAGAACATAAGGTTTTCTATGTTGCTACAAAACCCTTTGATTTTTGATTACAGCTTCTTTCAATCATCAGGTTGTCATGCCTACTATACTAGTTTTCTATGTTTTGTTGTTGTTTTTGTTTGAATAATGACTTTTTGGATAATATCAACACCTGAAAACATACGCAGAAATTCCGCGATAATAAAAATAAACAGCAAAACAGTTATATTGTTGTTCTCCGGTGCAAATACCAGAAAGAAACTGTTCATACATTTCTAGGTAGGAGGAACACTTGAATTTTTTTCTACTTCAGCTAATTAATCCCTGTGGTGGTGGCTATGTTCGCTTCATTTTTCTCATTTTTATTTTTTTTATTTTATTTTTATTTTTTTCTCAACATTTTCAGTCCCCGTTGGAACAAAAGGGAATACTTTTCCTGATAAGAATGGCACATTATGACGAATGGGAATAAAAAGTTTCGGCGTTTGTTCTTCTGTGTAACTTCTATGTATAACGTGGAAAGGAGCGACGTCGGGTAACAAAAAAAAAAAAACACAACGAAAAAGGAAAACAACAGAAACCAACCAGTTTCAAAAGAATAGTGGGAAAACATAAAAACGAAAATGAAAAGTTTTGATAAAAAAAAAGCAAAAAGGAAAAAAAAAACTTTGTAATTTTCACTGCTGATATTCAAATGCTGACATTATGGAGAGGGCAAATGTTTATTACCAATAAAATTTGATTGCGACATTTTAGATGGTCCTTTATTATGTGGCATATGGATGTGGTTTGAGGATGATAAACTTAAGAGTTTGACTTTAGATCCCGTAATGAAAAGGTAGATAAGTACAACTTTTACATACATATACGACTAATGATGATAAGACCACATTGAACTTAAAGTCTAATGGCTTTTCCATATAACGAGTCTCTTGAGAGTACCATCATAATTGATTTTCATGTATGTAGCTATAGTTGAAAGTAACATTTATAGAAGGTCATAAGGAGACTATGTCTATAGAAAATAAGCAATAAAGATTATTAAGTCGAAAGGTGGAGGAATAAATAGAGGGGAGCAAAATAAACAAAGTTATTGCCATGATGACTAAGGCACATAAAAATAGGTCCAATTATATCGATCACAAGTTTTCTAAAATTTTATTACTCTGAGGAAAAAATATCACAACAACAATTCAACAGTATTAGCAAAATTGCGGGGGTGATTCTCTATGTAGATTATTTTTTCCAGGAAATTGAAGATACTTATAGCCTCTGCATATTTAAAATGTGAGTATTCCAATAGAACACAACTCTTAATGCAGGTGGGCAGCCATAATTAGCCATTAATCCTTTAAGTAGTATTGCTTGCAAGATAACTTTTGATGAAGGTAGGGCGTTACAATTTGCTTCTTGTTTTTGGTGAACAATAAGAAGGCAAGAGATATTATATACAGGGTGTCCTGTATGTGAGGATACACCCGGTGGCTATAGATACTCAGATTGGTCATGCTTAGACAAACAAAAAATTATATGGGGGAGGGGGATCCTAACGGATTCCGAGATAACGGGATATGTGGGTATGTTTTTATAGATCACCCTGTAACTTCTGAACGTCATACCCTATGGTGATTTTTGGAAATGTGTAAATAATTCTAGAATTTATAGGCAATTATCATTTGGTAATGAGCTTTTAAGCCATTTTCGCTGGATATGTTCAAGAAAAAGTGCAAAAAACGCAGAAAGGGTTACATTTTAGGTACAGAGTGGCCACTTTAATGAAGCTTTTGAGTCTCTTAAAAATCCAATGTGAAAAATTGGTGGTGATGATATGCTTTTTGATAAAAATAGTAGTTCAATAAAAAAAAAAAAACGAGTTAAAATTCCGAAATTTTAAATTTTGTTGAACAAAAATTCAAAACGGAGAGAAAGAGGGCGGAAATTTTTAACCCATTAGAAAGATCCAACAATTGTTAATCTAACAAATCATCATAAGGTGTAACGTTCAGAAATTAAAACGTGATCTATAAAAACATACCCAAATATCTTTAAGTCCCGTTATCTCAAAAACCATTAGAATTTTCCTCACCCCCATACAATTATTGTCTAAGCATGATCTATCCATAGCGTGTAAATATTTCGAAAACTCTGCAAAGACTTCATAGAGCACAAAATTACCCAGGGACATTCCATTCTTATCCTGTACAGATCCCATAGCTTTCCCGGGATATTAGAAATTTTCCATAATTTATTCCCTGGGATATCCCACAACTACTCTCTATAGGGACATTTTCAGAATTTTACAGACAAATATTTAAGGGATTCGCAGGACAATTTTGGGACAAACATGACAAAGTCCTTTTTCCCCACTTCTAGGATTTATTTTGGTATTATTCTCTGATTCTGGTGGATCGCGTAGTTCTGTTGTGAAAGCACTAATTTGTTGCTTGGTGTATTTCCGTATATCGTTTTTGGAAAACAAAATCGGAACAACAAAATATGTACGGAAAGAAGCTATATGAGAACTGCGTTGTTTAAGCCAGCGACATGCGTGAAGAAATATTAGAATTCAATTCGCTTCTACAATTTCTTCTTGTTTCGGCAAAGTTCCTTAGTTTTATAATTCAGAACTTCATGTATAAGCAATTTTGTCATACGAATTCAATTTGCCTATGGTAAAAATATTGAATTTATGTTTTGTGCAAGTGCATACACCTTTTGTATATACTTTCCAGCCATTATTAATTTTTTGTTGTTCTAAAAATGCCTACTCAAAAAAAAAAAAAATTCTACAATCTCAGAAAATCTCAAACCATATCCTCAGATATTCCTCCGTATATCCTGTGGGAAGGGCATGGGATCTACCAGGGACATTAAAACTTCAGACATTCTTCACCCCCACGGATGTCATAAGTTTTTAACTGGTACCGGCCGAGATTTCTCTCGGTCAATTTATATATCCTAACAACATTTCCCAGTAACATATCACGAATACATTTGTGCTGTATGGGACAAATAATTTATCAGTAAATAATCAAGTTGGTAAGGGCTGTTTTTGTTATTAGTGTTTTTTGCGGATTTACACTAGCAGAAAAACCCGAACAATCAATCATAGAGAATAATAATAACGGAGCAATTTTTGTACATTTATTACCAAAATAGGCAGAAGCTATCTATTTTTTACAAAAAAATCGGGAAATATCTTTTCTCGGTTAACCCGGATAGCAAACTCTACAATGATGTCGGATATAAATAAATTAAGAAAAAATTACAGTTGTTCAACTCTAATATGAAAGCAGCTTTCCTGTTTATGGTTTTTAAATGAGGAAGATCACCCAATGAGCTATTTGGTGACTTTTGTGAATAGGTGTCGACGTCTTATCTTTAAAATTCGCTAGACGTACTACTGTGAAATGAAAAACTGTAAAGGTGATCAAAGTACCCCAACAAACATTTTAAGACATGTCCGATCTATAGAACGTCATTTTTTAACTAAAAATAAATTATGAATTTCTTGCTCATTTCGACGTCATTTAGTCGTAAGTTTTCTACGAAACTAGGAAATGTTAGTCAAATTTTGGTTTATTATTGACCCCTTTCGAGCGACGTCCTTTTTCCGTCAATATTAGAAATTTTAAGACAATCGAGTTTAGTTTCCGTCAAATATGGACTTCGTTTTGACTGGCACTTTTCTAAGTCGACATATGACGTCTTTCAGGAGTTCAAGTTGGTAAAAGTTTAAATAATGTAATCGGAATTTGATCATAAAATGACCGACCATGCATGTATTACACAGAAATATATGAAAGAACGTCATTTAATGACTCAAAATAGACCCTAGATTTAACCGCGTTTTTCGTCTTTTAGACGGAATCCTAGTTAACCCTCCAGAGCCTAATATTAGAAATTTTTCTATTGTTCTTAATCTCTTTTTGATATCTTACTTTGCCATCTTTTTGTCGTCATTTTTGCTATTGCATAGACACGTGCTGTCTATTTCTCGTCATTTGATGACTGATAATAGATCAAAGTTATAACAGCGCTTTGCTGTCATTTTGTCGACAGTTTGTGCTATTTCAGAGGCACTCGTTGTCCATTTCTCGTTAGTTTTTGACTGCATTTGAAAGTGGCGCTGCTTGTCGTCATGTTCACACCATTTCTCGATTTTTCGTAGCTTCGTGGATGGACGGGCATTCAAGACTTGCATTAGTCTTGTTCAAGCAGCAGTACAGACAACAATTCTATGGTGTTTAGTCAAAAGTACATATCTCCAAAAATGTACTATGCGCTACTTACGAAGTTCTGCGCTTTTAATCGAAATAACATTCAGTTTTTTTGAAGTTATGCATTTTGGATACATCGTTTTATTTCAATGTTTTTGTGAACGAAAATTCAATGAAAACATTGCAAAATGCTTTTCTCGATAAACAACATAAAAAATTAAAAACTTCTTCTGAATAATAAAAACATAAGAATTTTCGTACCTTTTAGTTTAAGTTCTATTAGAAATATTCGTCGTTCCAGGGAGGAAAAGTGAGTTTTTTCATTAAGCGTTTATATCTTTCGATGTGCCAACTAGAGGTAATTTTGTATTAATAATTGGTGGATAATATGACGACCTTATTTCCGTGTGAAGACGTGTTTTAGGTGGTACATTGTCGACAGGTCGACATCAAAAAGATGTTCGATTTAACCAAATTTTGATTTTGACCACTTTTCAATTTCAATATGAAAGACGGTCTATTATACGTACTATTGACCAGGCAATGTTTGTTGGGTACTGGGCTATCGTGGAGCTAATACTAGATACATTTCGCGTAGGTTAGGGTTAACTGGAGAGTAACTGTTTTAATCCTATTTTCCTCAAGGTATGCGAGAATCTACGTGATAATTTATTAGTTTGATATCTTCTTAACCATAAAAATATATAATTATAAAGTGAGAACAGTCAATTAGTGTGGGTGCGGTGATTAGAAAAAAAAAACAAGAAAATATATTACAAAAGATGAGTTATTTGTAAGATCTTATATGAATACCTGGTGGATAGTGCTAAATGGCCAATCATGCTACTAAGAGCCCTTAATTTTAGTATAGTGGCTATGATAGACCTAGTACGAGGAATACTAATTATAACACATACATAGTTACACTGTACTTTGTGCTCTATTTAATCTCCGTATATGCGGACATAATAGGTCACTCAACCTACAGAGAAAATTTTTTAATCATACTGTGGACCAACAAAGGAGACATTTTTTATTGAAATAAGGAGCTTATCAGACTATGAGCTATCACCAGAAATCTCTATGTTACACAGATTACATGATAAGAGAAGGATGCTCGGAGATTTACAGAAGTTAACTAATCAACTTACACAAATTACGTAAAACTAAGAGAACCACATGGATATCTGCCGTGTCACATATTATTAGCGCATAATGACAACGTTAGATGAAATGAAAATGATAAACAAACTAGACAACATTTTTACATCAGTCGCAAGCTGCTCTTGTATTAGGATATTTGTAGGACCGCGAAAATAGCTTGCATAACAAGGGTGCACTAACTACGCTCTGGTTAAGTTTTATAGGTAATACTCACATTATTTCTTCGGAAAACAATGCAGAAAATAGGGATGTTAAAATTAATTACCTCCATGTCTTTCTTTTCATATAGGAAGAATCTTGGCAAAGATTAGACTACAATTCTTGAGATTCCTGAACTGGAAATGGCATCAGATGTAGTAATTCCGAAGAGACACACACTCGCCATTCTACATAACGAATGTATGTAGTACAAAATTGTGAAGGAACGAGGGCGTTAATATTTTCCCGACTTACACCAGATGACCTTCTAGCTAGACCTGGCTCAGATTCTCCGTTCCTTGGACCGGAACTCGTCGTAGGCATAGCCAACTCGAGTATCGGTCTGTCATCAAAGTGGATGTTCATAGAAAGAATCAGTAGAAATGGGCGAACCTGAGCATTAAACTTTTTCTTAACGGGGCCAATAGGAATTTCTTCGATTTTCTCTTGGGACTCGGAAGGAAACAATGTAGAAATGTGGTTGCCATCATCACCGGGCACAGCACGCTTCACACTCATCTAACAAGGACAGGAGTTGTTAACAAACTTGAGTGTTTGTACTGCATGGAAGGAGAGTCATGAAAACAAAATTCAGTGTGCTTGTCCTGCCTTCGCCCGGGGCAGGCTAGATTCTCTACGGTCTGCCCTCCCATCTGTAGATGAACTGAAGAAAAATCTTCCTAACTAAGACCTGATGTGCTTCATTAAGAGGTTAGGAAGATTTTGGTGATTAGATTCCTAGCAGGATAGTACAATGGGCCGGTCTGGCCTCCGTGCTAGGAATCTCTCTTCACCCTGCCTGTAAAAAAAAAAAGTTCAGTTCAGTCTAGCTAAACTGATGGGCTCAAAATTTTGTCCTATGTTCAGTACAACGTCTCTTCAAAGCCTAGGTTTATGAGATTTTTTTCTTTTAGAATTTTGGTATGATTTCTCTCTCAAAATATTTATGATAAGATTTTTCTGATGGACCATTTTGACGTTTTATTTCAAGGAACCATACTAGGATTAAAGTTGCAATTTTAAGACGAAAATTTTGCGTACTTGCGGAACTTCTTAACCAATCGGAATAACAATTTGAACGCATACATATATGTAATTTTCTATTGTTTATCTTTCTGCATTCTTTACATTTACTGCGAAAAAAACTTACACTTGTGTTCCGCATACTCAGCAGAAAGCCAAAGAGTGCATTTTTCATCATTTAGGAAGATTAAATTTTCCACATTAAGCACCTTTTACGGGTAAATAGGGGCGGGGAAAGGTAGATAAATGTTACTGTTTCATTATAAAGGAGTTAAAAAATTAATTTTGATCTGCTAAAAAAATTGCATAATTTACTGTTTTCCCAAACCATTGACTTTTTCATACTGTCATATCTCTTAGATCATTTATATAAAATAGAAATCCAATTATGCCACAATAAGAAAGATAAGCAAATACTTAGTGCCTAGTTGATTCAGACCGGTAAGATTGATTTAATTCGTTTATGTTTTGATGTTTTCGAATGTTTGCGGGATATATATTCACAATTTGACTTATATTAGTTAATAATTTCACAATACTCACTTCCAGTAACTGTTCTCAAGTTGTACGCAGATTACATTATCCAGTTCTGAAAAGTATAAAAAATGAAAGAATTATAAATAATAAAATATTAAAGATAGTAAAACTCTAATTTAATTTAATTTAAAAAAATTCCCTGCATCAAAAGTAAAACAAAAGAACCAGAACTAATTTAATTCCAGAAACTTAAGTCGACCGATAAGAAACTAAAACAGAAACGAGAATTTTGAAATGTTGTACGCCAAACTGAAATTGAATTAAAATTATGAAAAAAGTTGTAATTGGTTTAAGACCAATTTTGCTGATGCCCTTGAAAGAATAAATAGTCCATAAATAGAACAGCCCCTCTAGTTTGAAAATACGCTTGTGAAATCGTGAAACTTGTGACAGACATTTCCTTTTAGATTTGTTAATCAGCCAGTAAAAATTGTCGTAACAAATTTTATAGATTCTTACATTCAGAGAAAGTTTTCAGTAAGTACATTGAAAACGTCTGGTGTTGACCGTTCATTCTCATTCCCAATGAAGAAAGAATTGCCTGACTTTATCCATTTCAGAGTAAAGATTTTTAATTTGTATAAAAAAAAAAAAGGCCGTGTATTAAACTTTCTAAGTAAACACGTTTTTACAGCCAGAACCTAAAACACCCTTAGCCTATATTTTGTGATACCATTCGGTTTTTCACTATTTTAATCTTAAAAACAGCTAAGAATCGAACAATTTTTTGTTCACTGATTTTATGGATAACACTTGGTGGAATAAGTTTTTGTTTTTTGTATTGTGTCACCCTGTATGAATACGCCTTTGTCACAAAATATCCTTAAGTGCCATACAACGGAGTGATTACTAATTACCTAGACGACCGAATATGTATGTATGTAAATATTTTTATAGGCTCAAGTCTGTATGAATATGCGGACTTTAGGATAGATTAGATTCACAGTTCAATTTACAAAGTATTTTTTTTCTTATAATTAGTACACAAAAATAGTGACAGCCAACATCTAGAATAAAACAAATTTATTAACTAAATGTAAAAGTAAACCTACATATAAAACAAATAAAAGAACAAAGAATGAAGAAAAAAATTATAAAAGAATATTAAAATAAGATAAAAATAAAAGTTAAAGAAATGAAACAACGAGCAAAAAGTAATGATAAAAATTAAATGTTTAAATGAAATGTAATGTAATAAGAGAAATAAAAAAATAATAATTTAGAACCAAATTGTTAAATTAATTTACAGATACAACCATGAAGGCCCTGTCCCGCCAATTAACAAACCAACCATTGACATACTTGCAATTTACGTAATTAAATTTTTAATAAGCTTCTTAAATTTAACAATCGAATTAGTGCGCTGAACATTTGTCGGCAGACGATTCCACAAACGCGAAGCTTGAACGAAGTAAAAGTCACATTGAACAGAATAATAGAAAATAGGAATAAGTAAGTTGATTGCTGTACTCTGGTTGGCCTGTACATATAAATTTATCGAGAGAGAATAATAACGTTCTCTGCAGGTGATTATTGAGAGAACAACCCAGCAAGTTGTTACTGAAAGATGAGATGTGATCAAACTGTCTAAGTCCATACACAAATCTACTATCTTACACAGTCATTAAAGGCTACTTTCAGCCTTCTTAATCAAGTGGAATAAAAGTTTGGAAAAACTGAGTTGCCATTTGTAAAATATGGAAGAAGAAGTGATCTGAACAGCAATAAATTGGTGCCAATTGGCAGAATACTAACCGATAATCATAGCCGCGGGACGCCAGCGTAGGTTTTATCTATCATATTACCAATATGATCACAGCATATCATATTCGTACCAATTAATGCACTAAGACTTTTGACACGTCTAGAAAAGGGCAGAGTAAAACATTTAAAGTGACGGGTGGGAGATCAGAGTGCGTAATATCATTGCGTCAAAGAGACTTGAGTGGATTCAGTTTTAAATGATAATTTGTAACCCAACGAGAGACATTTTCCAGGTCGGGATTCATGCAATTTAAGCAATCATTTAAGAGGCCGATAGGTCTTCTAATTTGAAGCTGCACGTCATCAATATATACATGAATATTGCAACTGTCAATGATATTTGGCAAATCATTTATAAACATTCTGAACAATAATGGACCCAGTATAGACCCTTGTGGTACACTGCAATTTAACGGATAAGCGTTTGGACACTAGATCACCAACTTTTACACGTTGAGATGTTCCTGATAAAAAGCTACCGATGAGCGCAACAGACGGATTTGAAAAATTAAAATAAAGCATTAGTTTAGAGAGTAATTTGATATGATTAACTAAGTTAAAAGCTTTAGAGGAGTCGAATTAAGATAAGACACATAAATGGTTCATGTCATGTGATTTTCTGATGTTAGATGTAACTTCAATCAGTGCCCCGTTTCGCAACTATGCAAGCAACGGAAACCAAATTGGTATAAGGAGTGAACAAGTTATGACAATCCAAATATTCAATTATTTGAAGAGACAATAACTCATCTAGTACTTTGGCCAATTTATAGGGCAGTAATCAGATTTGCTTTATGAATCATAGGAACCGGTAAAACTATGGTTGTTTCCCATATAGAGTGGAACTGAGAAGTGGTTAGACATGTGTTGAAAATCTGTAGGAATGGATCGATAATCCATGTGAGAAGAATTTTTAGAAATTTGTGGGAGATTCCCTTAGATCCTGTAGCAGTGGATCTAATAGCCAAATAGCATTTATCATTTCAGATTCATTAACACATCTAAAACTAAAGTCAACATTATTATCATTACTAGATTTGAAAATACTCCGAGGGCTTGAAGATGCATTAGATGAGGAAGAAGTTTGAAAAGATGAGAAATAATTAAGGATCAATATCGCTGACAGAAATATCTGTGCCATATACACCTGCTTTATGTAGGTTATAGATGGATTATTTCTCGTCTACAGTAGACATCGAGCTTCTATGGTAGGCGATCAGAGATAACCATACTGATGAGACCTCTCTGATCGCTGGATTGAAAGGTTTGATTTCTGTGCATCTTTATGTAGGTTAGTCCATAGATTTATGGTAGAGAGATAAAGTGAAAATTATGCTGCATAATACTGCTTTTTGGCTGCATGAATTTTAGTATTTGACCTTATTTCGTAAAAGCTCATAGTATAATCGACGTTCAATGGTTCTTAACATCCATCCTGATATTTCGAACATGTACCAGTACAAGACGATCCTGGAGATAATTTATTAATTCGTAAAAAAATTGGATCTGATTGTTGCCTACGTCTCTGCATTAATACGAGCCCAGTGCAAAGATTGACAATTTTTATCAAGTGCAGGCATATTTATGTTATTATAACTACGAAAACTAATTATTTTGTAAGGAGGACAATTTCTTATATTAAAGTTGTAATCATATATGGAAGGAGAGGTAATTTGGTTATGATATAAGACTACAGTCATTATTTGTAGTTAAAAATAAATCCAGTAGCGAAGGGTTATTCATAGAGCAATACTTAGATGTTAGAATTAACTGTGACCTAAAAGATCTGTTGTTGAATCCCCGTTTTTATTTATTCCGATTTTAGGTTAAGACTTAAGACTGGGATCTATTTAGGACTGAGGGTCCGCATGTATAGTTTAGGAGAGAAAATGCGTGATCGAGGTGAAATTGATATTGCATGCATGCGCATTTTGGCAGGAGCGAGTTTCTGGTAAGTCAATCTTGTTTAGCTAGTACCACAACGAGCAATGAACTAAAAAGTACCCTGTAATTAATTTATGTTTAGATTTTCTTAGATGAAGGAGTTTTCTGTTGTTTTTTCGCCACAAGTCTTGACGAAAGTTTTCGATTACCATCGCCCTTGCAACCCGTTCAGTCTAGGAATTTTTGTGTTTTGCCTCCAAGATATTCGGAGTAACACTGAGGTGATATGTCTAATGATCTTTAGATGTGTCTGCTCCAAAAAAGCGAGTTTTGATTACTCTTTTGACAATTTCATTGCTGCTATAGCACTCATGTCCCAGTATCCACATACGGATGATCTATATTTCACCTTACCAGTTTTTTGTGTATGTATAGACACACCACTATTAGATGTTTTTAGAGTAGTCTGGCTATGCAAGAGAATATTGATAACCGCTTTGCAGTTTATGGGATCATTCTTTTATAGCCAATACTTCAGCTTTCGAATACGGTTATTATTATTATAACTATTAAATGGAGCGTGCAGACAGAGTTACCGCCTCTCATTGATTCATCGAGATCTATAAGACCTTTTGTGATATTATCCCTATTTTTACAAAACCTATAACTTTCTTGGGGGCCATCTTTGCACCATCCTCTGGCAATGGGAATGTCTTTTCTAGATGTTTTAACCTTATTCGGCCCAGAGATTCAAAGTTACATTGGACGTGTTCAGCAGTCTTATCGTCTTCCATACAGAAGCGACATTATATACCTTACCCATATTTTGAGATGATATATAAGTAGGCAATGCCCAGTAAATAAGCCCATTATAAGCCTTTATTCCTTTGTGCTGAGCTTGAAGAATAATTTTTTCTCTTTTTGCGTATACGTAACGACCTTCTTCGTTTGTCTCAACCCCAGGGTATTTTTAGTGCTGTCCTCCCAAAACCTGAATTGCGTCATAAGGTGACTTTTTGGATGTAAACAAAAAAAAAGGCTCATTGTCCAATAAACGGAGGTCTGGCTCATTTCTTTACAAGACGGTCCACAATCTTCGTTGCTTGTAATTCCTTTATGTCCTGGCCCCAAATCAGCGCAATCTTATTTATTTCGACCAGTTGCTTCAAGCCAGTAAGGCAGTCCCAGATTAGACTCAAAGGTAAACGAATTTAATACCTTGAATGCTGCTTGTCTGCCGGAAAATGGTAGGTGAGATTCCTAGTGCCTTTGTGACATGGTACTTCGGGCCATATGTGCCGCGCCTTATCAACCTAACATTTTGGATCCGTTCATTAGATCATTTTTCAAAGGGTAAAACCCGAGAAAGCCACTGTTTACGGTTCCTGGTGTGCTATTTCCTTTACAGTTTTAAAGTTAATGCGTTTCGAAATAAAGTCTGTATACAGTTAAAGTAGATAGAGTAGAGAGCCTCTGAGATGTGATATTTGGGGCCATATATACCCAATTCGAACTGTTTGGCTTAGAGGAAGGACGGCTTGTTGGATTGCCATTTTGTTGGTTTCTTATATATACCATCTACCAGATTACATCAGACATTCTTATCGTTTGCTCGAAGCATATGTGGTTTAAATTATGTAACTTACCAACTAGGTCTCCGGATTTAACGGATTAACAAATATCTAAATTTAAATGTTTTTAAAAAAAAACTATATAATTTAGCCAGTATTTATCCTGACGACGAAATATACTAATTGCGCCCTCCTATGCTCTGTCATTAAATGCATATAATTTTTTAATGATTACATAACAACGTGCCATTCATTTGTCGATTTGCTATTGTCTGCATTATAGTTATACCCCCATCCACCCCAATTGTTTTGCCATCTGATAATTTTGAAAATAATTTTACATTGAAAGCTGATAGACCGAAGCGGAAAAATGCCCAAACAGAACACTAAAGTTTGGCAAATTACATAAGCACCAGTGGCACGATAAGATCAACAAGCAATTGGAAATTCGACATTATGCAAAACAGCCGTTTAAAGAACAATAAAACTCGAAAGCTTGGGAACATAAATGGCAACGACATCAAATTAGCGAATGGCGGAATTTGCATAAACAAATCTATATAAACTGAGCACGTTGAAATGCTACTACTGCTACTTGTGGTACTGCTGCTACTACTCTACTACTGGTGCTGATGAACTTTGTGCAAACTTGAAAGTTTCAAATGATGGAGTCTGTCTGATGCTTGTGCTGCACAATTGCAATCCCCCAAATCAGATCGTTTTGACTATAATAATATTATGGTCCTTGTGTACGATGGTAGTGCAATGGCCAGCCCAGAGACTAACACCATACAGAACATCGACGACGGTGGCGACGACGACGAAGAGAATGCCAAAACTTGCTGCTGTAAAACCAATTAAAACATTGCAGTACCGAGCTGCACTCCGTGAGATATCCCATTTACTACAACTGGAGGTCGTGATTTCCAATATCACAAGATCAATATCCATCAATAATTGAAATGAGTTGGAATAGTTGAAAGGCGGCCCCCTTCGCCGCCCCGAGTAACAACAGGCAAATAAATTAGTCGGCAACTAAAAGTCCTATCCGTAAAGCGGTACACACGCACACACACACACACACACACACAATGGGTGGCGAGAGGTTGTTGTGACGAAATAAATTTGTTTCTCTAATTGGCTGTAGGATTGTTGCGTTAACCTAGATATTAGGCTCCCCAGTGCAGTAATGTGTCGATAACCACATCGCCGTTCAATAAATAAGGGACTTTGATTCTGATTGTCGATGGCGGCATCTAAATGCCATTGTAGTCCAGAGGAGTTAGGATATTTTTGTATGTTTATTGGTTTTGCTTCTAAATACCGGGGAGGTCGTCTAAACTAAATGTCACAGCCCAATTAGCGAGTGGTGGTTTTGATTTCTTTTTTCATGTGTTTTTGTCAAATGGGACTGTTTACCTATGTTTGATATCAGCCCATTAGTGATGTCTTTATATCGAATTATTGTGGGTACCTATGGTGCTGTATTTCACACAAAACACCTTTTGTTAACGAATGAATATCTCTGAATGATATAAATTTTCCTAATCTGACAAAACCAGTTTTCCATTAATGTCTTGTAATAATGGAGCTGCTGGTGCTGCTGCTGGCCACTGAGATAGTCATAAAATGTTGGCAATAAATTTAAATGTTCCATAAAGTCGTGTCAGCACGGCGAATGTAATGGGATCAAAACATTTCTTTTTGTTGTGCTTTAAATCAAACTGAATTTTCTCAATGACACAATGAATGTGACTGACGTAAATGCTGTTTTTTTTTTTTTTTTTTTAAATAAAATTTAAATTTTATGTTTATTGAGTTTTGATGAATTCATGCAAATCCATTCGGTTAATCCTATACCGGTTTCAAAATATTTTATATTTCAGTATAGAAGCTGAGTAAAACAAAAGTTAAAACACAAAGTTAAAATAAAATCTTAATAAATGAATTCTACATTATTCCTAAAAGAGATCAAAAATAAATTCCCTGATCCTTTGATTGGTGATTTGTGTTCTATGGTAACTCTTATTCAAAATAATCCCAGTGAATTTAACAAGCATTTAATAATTCCGACCTAACGAAGATAGAAACGTCAAAATTTATTAGAGCTATCGCCTGAAAGTAGAACAAAGGAACGAAGAGCAGCTCGTAAATTCCACGGCATTAGTGACTTCTTTGCCAAGAAAGGTTTACATCATAACAACATTGCATTTGTTTTGATGTTTTTGTTTTTTAATATAGGAATTCCGCTCTATTAAAGAGTCCAAAATCGTGGGTGATTTTTGCTTCATGCCAAGACTGAAGTCGTTTTTCTCGAGATCGAAAAAAACATCTTTTTCGGATTTTTTCTATATTTTTATGAATCTACGAATTTCTCTCTCTCGGAAAAATCTGTAATCGTGGAAGGATTCTGCTCTTGTAATTTAGTAAATTTTGCTTGACTTTAAGATCGTTTTATTTAAAAAAAAAAAAAAAAACACGGGATTTAATATTTTAGAGAGTTTTGCTATGAAATAAATTCATAGCGAATTTATTCAATACTAAAATTGTCCGAGTTTTCTACCGCAGCTAGAGAATCGAATGAAAAAGTGTTGAAGAGTAAGTTTGTTTTACAAAAAAGGAGTTTAGTATCAGCAGGAACCGTGATTCCTGCCTGTCACATACGCCAAAGTAATGGCCAACCTGACCTCATATATACAAAATGGGTGAAAGAATAAAGTTGTAGGGGGAAGAAACGGGGAGATATCCGGGCAAAATACTGCAGTATGCCAAATGCTATGTTTAATTTTTACACGTGGCCATATCTACTCTCTTTACTTATTATTATTGTAAAGGGTTTTTTTCTCCACTCAATTATTGAGCTGTGAATTTGGCAGCAAACTCGGTCAATTTTCATACTGACTAAATTCGCAATGAATTTATTTCATAGCAAAAGTCTCTATGAAATGCTAGTCCCGTATAGGGCTAATCTTGCTAGGCATTCAAGTAAATATTTACTACTTCGCCTCAAATATGATTCACACTTAAAAATTATTTAAGTGCATACATATATGAGGTCAGCATGAATCCAAGCCGTACTGATGGGTATACGGTTCCTGCTAATACGAAATGCCTATTTCCATATTGCCATACTTATCAAAAATATTTGAGAAATTACTTGATTTTCAAATACGAGAATATTTACTTCGTAATAACTTGTTTTGATGTTATCAGTCAGGGCTTAGACCTAAACATAGTTGTACAACTGCTTTGCTCAAGATAAGTGATGATATTCATGCTGCTATTAATGAGGATGAGGTTACGTATTTAGTTTTTCTTGATTTTACTAAAGCATTTGATTTCGTCAATCATCAGCTCTTACTGATAAAACTGTTTTCCTATTATTATTTTTCTGTATCGGCAGGTAACTTAATTGCATCCTATTTATATGATCGCTTTCAACAAGTTCGATGTGGTAACTCTTTCTCCAGATTTCTTCCAATAAAAGCTGGTGTACCGCAGGGGTCCATTCTTGGTCCCTTACTTTTTTCCTTATTCATTAATGATTTACCCAGTATTATTAATCATTGTAATTTTCATCTCTATGCAGATGATTTACAAATTTACACATCTAGGAGGTTGGGCTTAGTGGAGGATGCAATTTTTGGTATTAATAGCGACCTTGGAATGATAAATTCTTGGGTAACTGATAATGGTTTACTTCTTAATCCTAACAACACTAAAGCAATTGCTATATATATATTGTTTCACAAATATCACTCTGAATAACACTACTATCCAATTTTGTGATAAGGTAAATAATCTGGGTATAATATTTAATAACTACTTCTCCTGGTCTAGTCATGTTGACAACGTTGTTGGGAAAGTATATGGAGCTCTACGGCGCTTAGTAATATCATCATCTTGTTTGCCGTTAAATACCCGCCATAGATTAGCTAAAGTACTACTTTTTGCTATTATTGGCTATGGTTGTGAGATTTATGGGCATCTTGATTCTTATTCAACCCGTAAACTGAATGTTGCTGTAAACTCCAGCACTCGCTTTGTTAATGGTCTTAGACGTTACGATCACGTCTCTCCATACTCAAACCAATTGTTGGGTTTTCCATTTAAGTTTTATTTTCTGTACCATCATGTAATTTTTTTGAATAAGATACTAATTGGATTAGCTCCTCGATACCTTTTTGATAAAGTTACCACTGCTCAATCTGAACGATCCTTAATACTACTAGTACCGAGACATTCATTTGTAGCTTCTCAAAGGCAATTCTTTGTGCAGGCTGTCAGGCTATGGAATTCCCTTCCTCTTCAAATACGCAGACAGCACGAGTGCAACAGTTTCAAAACTAAAATTTTCAATTATTATAGTAGTTTGTAACTAGTCATAGCATTGTACTGTATTTTTATGGTTCTATTATTTCTTATAATGTTAAATTTCATTATCTTTAGCCTTGATAACTAATCCATATAATGAATTATACTTTATTTACTTTATTTTCTATATTTTTATAATGCTAATTTTCGCTTGTTTATAGCCTATAATGAATTATACATCGTATTTCCTACACATAATTTAAAGAATTTATTCTTACTTGTGTAGAGTTGCTTATATAATAAATGAAAATGAAATGAAATGAAATGAAACGCCTTTTTTTGCAAAAGAAATTTCTTTCATTTTTTTTCAAAGATATTTGATTTTTTTCTGAATTTAGGAAATCTGCTTTCTCGTAAAAATTTAGAATCGTGCGATAATTTTGCTCTATGCCGGGCTTTGAAAAGGTTTTCTTGAATTTTTATATATTTCTTTATCTAGGAATATCGCTCTATCGAAAAAATCTAGAATCGTGGATCAATATTGATTTATGGCGGAAATTGAGGCGTTTTACTTGAAATCGGAAATAAAAATTTTCGGAATTGTTATATTTTCTGAATCTATGAAATCCGCTTTCTTGTAAAAATCTAGAATCGTGAGTGCATTTTGCTCCATGCCGGGCTTTGAGGAGGTTTTCTCTAAATCACAAAAAGAGATTCTTTTTCGGGATTTTATATTTATGTGAATGTAGGACATATGCTTTCTCGGCAAAGTCTAGAATCATGTGTGGATACTGCTATAGGCCGGGCTTTGAGGACGCTTTTATCGAAATCGAGGAAATAATTGTTTTCGGAATTTTATATTTTTCTGAATCTAGGAATTCCGCTCTCTCGGTAAAATGTAGAAACGTAGGTGGATTCTGCTAAATGGCGGACTGGGATTTTGTATCTATCTGAATCTAGGACATGCGCTCCCTTGGAAAAATCTATAATCGTGGGTGTATTCTGCTCTATGCCAGACTTTGAGTCTGTTTTTTTGCAAAATCATAAAAAAAATATCCTTTTCGGGATTTTGCATTTTTTTTTAATCTGGGATATCCACTCTTTTGAAAAAGTCTGGATCCGTCGGTGGATTTTTTCTATGTGGGATTTCTCGCAATCGCAAAAAATTTTTGTTTTTGGGATTTTGTATTTTTCTGAATCTAGGAATTTCATTCTTAAGGATAAATCTAGAATCGTGGGTGAATTTTGCTTTATTCCGGACTTTGAAATGGTTTTTTTTTCGATATCCCAAAAAAATTCTTTTTCAGGATTTTGTATTTTTCTGAATCTAGGAATTCCGCTCTATTGGTGGAATACGAAATCGTTGGTAGATGTTGTTGCTAGTTTTACAACAACTACTTTTCTACATTGAGATACATGGATCCACTATTTACTGTTTCACTCTTCCTAGTTTCATGTTAGTTCCTATTAAATCCCTTTACCTCCAAAAATCAATTCCAAACATGGTGACAACCTTCATAATCTCAACCACGCCTCATGCTCTGTCATCTCAATTCTTTTGGCCATTCAACCGCCTTTCAGGGAATGAATCACTTAAGGGAAAAAAAAATTTAAAAAAAAATTAACAATTCACGGCACGTAGTTGAAGCGCATTCTGCGTGTAAACTTTACACCGATATCACTTAACGCACAATTTGCAATGAACGTCTGCTAGTGGTTAGTTGGTGGTAGCTGGTGGCTAGCAACCATGGTATGGTATGGCGGTGCGATATTACTTATTCGACATCAGTTCGGGGTCTGTTGATTGTTAAATGCTGGGGCAGGCAGGCGTTAGCATCGGTTACGCTATGCGAAAACGTCTTAAATGTGATGTTTGCGTGATGCATATCGGTGCTGAATTCATTGCTTCTTAATGCTTTTTTCTTCTCTGAAATTCTTCGGATTGCAGTTTTCCTTTTGCTGATCGACATCTTCAGAGTTCAGTTAATGTGTCTAGAGAGGAGAGTTAAATCGGTGAATTCTTTCGGGTTCTGCACACAGTCCGTCCGTCGTACAGGCTAACAATGCCATAGCAGCCCAAGAATGTGATGGTCGGGGTCAAACGTAACCAACCATCCAGACAAAGTCTTTAGAAGGAAAAACCGTTTATAGTAAAAGAAAGAAAGAAACGCGAAAAAAGTAAAACAAAATGACGACGATACCAATCGCCTGGTTAATCTTAAAGGATGAATTGTCGACTGTCGAGACGTCGTCGTCGTTGGTCGTCGTTTGCGGGATTGCGGGGCTCAGACTCCGTTTTACTATGTTTGGCTATTTCATATATAGAGAACCTTGCTGCCTCTGACCCGGCCATTATACATAGCATTCCTACTTACTTTTATATGTGCCTTTGACCAAGACGACTCCGACAGGCAGCGGCGTGTATTTGCGGTTAAAATGGAACTGGTGAGATGTTAAAAGTGGTGGCAGTAGCCACCGATGTGGGACTCTTGTTATGTCCATGTTAGCCCCCAATAGAGGAAATGTGTGTCCAGTTGCAAGTTCAAAGTGTTTGGTTTGCACTTTGGCTCGATCTGTAGCTATATGAATAGCTTTCTGACTAAACGTGTCTATCTTATGAAGAATGTGTGTTTGTGTGTGTGTGTTTGTTATGTCCGTAATATGGTTAGGCTGATAGTTATTCAAGGTGATGAGTACCTACCTTTATACATAAATGTACTTAGCTCAGGCACTTACGTGAGACATGAAAAAATCCTTTGAATTCTTTAAGGATAGAATTGTGTGGGAAATTGGCTGTCGAGGGATTTGAATTAACGCGAGACTAATTCCCTGTCTCCCGGTTGGTTTCGTTAAATTGATATGCCCGACCGAGTTGGGCTCTGTTGTTGCTGCTATACTTCTGCAACCTATTGTTGAGATGTTTTTCATCACGGCGGTTCATAATAACTCGCTTAAGAAAATTCGTTTGGGTTTCCTTATACAGACAGAATAGGAACATGCTGGAAATTAGGTGTGCGTGCATTTAATTGCGAGTGACTACGTTAAAAATGGTAATTGTAAGTTTCAAGCAAAATGTCGACTTTTAATAACTTGTTTAAGTTATTACCGCGCAATATTTCATGTGGAAAGCCTTGAATGGCTTTCTTTGTTAGAAGATTTGAAGGAGGAGAAAAATGCTAGCATGTGTTAGATTTGTAAATGCATTTTTCTTTAGAAAAAAAAAAAGATTCTTATCAAAATTTAATAGGGTCCTTTGCAAAGGTGGAGAAATTTTCCTCCTAGTAGCAAACTAAATACTCCATTAGTCATGAAACAGAGCTTTGCCAGAATAAATTGAATTGTATCAGTAAGGAATTGGGGGAAACATGTCTAGGGTACGTAGTCAAAAATTAAATAGAATTGAATTTAAAAGGCTGAGAAATTGTTTCCTTAAAATTTTGCTGAGCTTGTTGGGTATAAATTAGTTTTTTTTTTCCCAACTGATAAGATTGCCTTATCTTTCAACAGTTATATAATAGCGGACCGACTGGGCTATTCGAGGACGATTGCTTGGAGCGAGTCAATAAGGATCTTTCTACAATCTATGATTAGTCTCTAGCGAATGACCTAATCCTTAATTCTGACAAGTCTGAATGTTTTTCATTTTGGGTGGTGGTACTTTGATCAGATCTATACCTCTCGGGGAACAAACTTTAACATAGTTGATGAAGTCATAAATCTTGGAATTAGACTCAATGCGGATATGAGATGCTGTGATCATGTCAAATCGGTTCTGGGAAAGTTTTATTGTGCGCTACGCAGAATCTGGCTGTCTGCACGAATTTTAAGCTCGAACACCAAATTGAAGCTCATTAAAACTCTGATGTTAGGAGAGTGGATGAAATATAAACGGTAATTTTGCTACTCTTCTTAGCACGCAGTTTTGAGCTAGATCATGTAGTGTGCGGTTGATGTTTAGCTTATGAGGAGTGGGGGGAAGCGACTTATTTAGACGGTGCGCTCGGTTTTGTCGAAAGTACAGCCATGACCTAGCAAGAGGTATCTTCGTCTCTTGCACAATGCATCATACTAAATTTTTATTCAATGACGGCGTTAAACACTCGGAAATTTTTACTCGTTTGGAGGAACCGTTTGGACACGCTATACTGTTTCAGAATCGTGTGTATACATTCATGAGCCAGAGAATTGAAAGATGGTCGCGAACGTGTTGAAAATAAAAGTCATGATCGACGCCGAAGGATTAGCATCCATCCCATTTGAGAGTTTATTCAACGTGATCCTCGGTTAATTGTTGAAGAAATCTCGTCCGAAGTGGGTATCAGCTATGGGAGTGTTCAATCCGTTATCACTGATCGAAACAGGAAATGAGTTTAGAGATTTACCGGCTTCTCTATTGTGTATTTATACCTGCGTTTGTATTAAAAGCGCTTAAGTAAGAAATCTAAGCGAAAAAGAAGGGGTCCGATGCTGCAGTGCTCGCTCCAAACACCTGGTCTGTTCAATGCTGTAACTTCCGAACGACTCCGAATCACTTTACCCACATATTCCTCACTATATATTTGGATGCAATCTATGCACAAAAAAAAAAAAAAAAAAAATATATATATAAAGCACGGGATGACCCCCTTAAACGAATTAACGGATAACCTGTCAAGTTGTCTTAAATCTTTGATCATTAGATGCCAAGCTTAGGTATTATATTATATGCGATCAACATCAAGCCTTCATGATTTTGGCCATATTCCCAGAAAGAAAACCAATTGCAACGTGTAATCGAACCATGTCGGATTAAAATTAACAAATAAGAGTGAATACTCCTCACATCTCCATTTTTTTTTATGCACAGTAAAGATCTGGTTCGTAGTTCATCTTAAGAATTGAACATACACTGTTATTCGTCCAAGATTCTTAGCCTGTGATTTAAAGTTATATTAGCTCGTAAAGATCATTTCAGAGAACCGTCCGTTCCCACAGAGTTACCTAATATGTCAAATTCTTCAAAACTGGACCGATATATCTTTGAATTGGGAGTTATGCCCATCTTATTCGATTGTGGTTTTGTTGTTGAAAATATTGTAAAAGTGTGCTACTCGCTTTTGATTATCCTTTGGATGACTGCATGAATCTCGATTAACCTTTTCGATGTCATGCTAGTTATATTTAAAACACACATTAATCTATGTAGTTCGCAAAAATATAAAATCATCTTCTTTAAATACATCCGGATTTTGTTATTATTATTTTCCCCCCAAAACACCAAAACTGATATAGATATAAATAAAATTATATTGCATGTACCAACTCTATCCACAGCTCAAGATACAAATATACAAACATGTATATAGGTTACCTAAATGCAATAAGCTTAGAACCAACTTTAATTGGTATATGGAAACAAAATTGTTTTTCAATTTAACTTGCACTATTGATTCTTCCAAGTTAGTCTAAACTCAAATCCTCTCTAATATACACATACAAGCACATTTAAGACAAAAGGCCCGGAAAGTTACTAAAAACTTCATTCGATGCTTTAACCCAATTCGATCGATAATTTAGCTTAACTGAAAAGGCGAATTATTGATGAGTTCGGGATGCAATCTGTGTGAGAGAATCTTCTCACTGATTGAAAACAGAGTTTCCCCCAGGGGAATGAAAAATAAAAGGAAAAAAAAAAAAAACTTTCATTCGACCTTATTGCGTTTGGGCCGACATTTCTCACAACTAAAAGAAAACTTGAACATTCGACTGACTGAGAGATATCGATCAGGACAATCCGAAAGGGGATACAATTTTTGCTCTGTTCTTCTTCAATCTACTTGTTAAAAAATTTAAATATGAAATTTTAAGGGCGCCCGGTTATATACTAAAATATATTGTCCAGAGAATTTTCGCCGAAAAATTCACGAAACAAACAAAAGTTTAAGTAAATAGGACCTGTACTCATTGTATTCACAGTCGAATAGAAAATTATATAAATAGGACCACCTTATCACTCTATTCACTCCTCCACCACTACCTCCTCCTCCTACTCCTCCTCATGTTTTGCACTGGTTAATATTTCAAACCCGTTGTTAAATATAAATTTTCTGTAAAGTTTTACTTTTGCTGTTCCATAATAAATTTATATTTAACAAAGAAACCCCAAAATTAAAACCGCATTCCTGTAGAGAGATTTTTCATTTAAAACGGACGATTCTCTCTCTCCTTGCTGAGAAAACTTATGAAAATTCATTTAAAATTTCATTGGAGCTTGAACGTGACTTGTTTAATTAAATCACAGAAAGGCTTAGAGAGATCTCCTCTAGTTCGTCGTCCACTAGATTTCCCAATGGAAGGACATTTTTTTTTTATCTTACAATCGTAATAACGCCGACCACACCAACTCTGCTCGTATATCATTTTATTATTTAAAGTTTGAGATAATATCGCCCAGGGATAAAGGTTAATTTATATAATTTTATGAAGATAAAAAAAAGCAAGTTTTATTGTTTAATTGTGCAATTGAACGTGATCAAGGGGGAAGAAGGCATAAGTGCAAATGTGAATCTAATATGGGAAAGGAAATGATAACATGAAGTCCAGTCAATAGGGGTTTTGGCACTAAAAAGGTGGGAAAGTTGTGAATTTTATGTATGTTATTTATCTCCGAATGAAAAATTATTTTGAAAAAAAAAAAACAATTTTTGTACCTATAATCTAAGATAACGGACCGCGCAGAACATCTCCAAGGGTGAAAAATTGGATTTTTCATCAGGGCCCGGAACTAAATAAGATATATAAAAATCACAACTACTCCACCTTTTGTAGGGAAAAGGCCTTATTTAGTCTCTATTTATTGGACTAATGGGAGTTCCATTTTTATGTGTTATACTTCGGTGAAAAGTTTACTTTTTTTTCTTTTTTCATGTTTATTTAGAGAATACCGTGCAGTATTCTCTCAGGGGCAATGATATAAAATTTATACCATATTTTTGAGAATTTTTCCAGTGAAATTGGACAACAGTACAAATTCTATACTATTCGGGGCCTCGCGCTCGGAATATTTCCTTTGTAAAAAAGTTGTAATAGTTTGGTAGGCGTACTGAGATGAACTTAAATTCCGTGAAAAGCATAAGACATTTATTTTTCCTACTGTGAGAGTGATAACGGAATTATATTGGATCCTTAAAGATTTTTTTTGTCTAGTTTAATTTTAAATTAAACTGCGATTATTTGAGATCATAGTAGAGTTTACAGGAACTCTTTTTCAAAAACTTTTGAGAGGTTAGGTTTTTTATACTACTGCGCAAATAATAATTTTGCGAAAACAGGTAATTTTTTGTTTTTTTTTTAAATATTAAAAAAAATATGTTTTTTTTTATTAAACTACATATAATTGAATACAGTCATGAATTGGAAAATTCTGCGCTTGGAGCATACCGCGGTAATTTTATGCTATGATGAAGGTGGATCCGTAGAATTGGCAATTGGATTCCTTCCAACTCTGAGTCTGAAGATGAGGAAAATACTCTGGAAGAAGATAACTTGCTACCATTTTATGATGAATCCGGAAATGTAAAACCATCTCAGCCATGTATAAGCCAATTTTACCAAAGCATTGATAATTTAGTTCTACAAGTGTTGAAAGATTATAGATGTCAAGGGATAATTTCAAAACTGATGACGAAATTGTTCTGCGCGATTTAAAAAAAAGCTTCGAATGCAAAAGCTTTTAATGCACCAAACTAGAGTAGAAATTTCCATATAACTGAACCAGAACAATTCAAGAGACCACACTATGGTCCGTCGGAGATTACTGAAAGTCTTGTTTAAAACGAAACACGGGATCTTTTCAGTGGATTACTCACTGATGAAATCGTTGAACATATATAAACGAGGATTGTGTGAAAAGTTTCCGACCTCAACATGAAGATGGCAGCAGTCGTCAAAAAAAGCTGAGAAATGTGTCTGCGAAGGCTTTGAAAGGTACTCACTAAAATTTCAGGAAAAAGATGAGTATCGAGCTATCATTAAATATTTGTTTTTGAAAGGCAATACGCCTACGAAAATCGAAGACACTATTATTTACTACCATGAACTTTTGGGCAGCTGAATTTAAATGTAGCCGTACCAGCTTAGATGATGATGAACGTTCAAGACATCCGAAAACTGCAACCACTGACAATAACATCGCTGAAGTTCATCAAATGATCCTAGATAAACGTTGAATTAAAATTAGAGAGATATTAGAGACTATGAACATGTCCAAAGAACGTATTTGTCACATATTACATAAAAATTTAGGCATAAGAAAGCTGTCCGCGCAGCGTTTGCTCACTTTGAACCAAAAATGTGTTCGAATGAACATTTCCAGCGCAGTTTACGTGCAATAAATCAATAAGAAAATTAATAAATATTTACTAAAAAACATTTTATCTTATTTCTTTCTTATACAGGGTTTTTCCTGAATGATGGTCAATGGAGCAGGGGGGGGGGGGCGGCGGCATATCAACTAGTTACAGGGTGATTAAGAAAAAAGGCCAGGTTTTCACAAAATACTCTGCATTTAAAAAGTACAGGGCGTACGGTTACCGTCAAGAGTTCAGTATAAGGCAGAGCTTCATAGCCTTTCCAACGACTCTCCTTTTCAGGAGTTATTGTGGTCTAAACTAAAATTTTTGGATTTTCTTACCTTTTTTTAATTTGACCTCTATTATTTTTGCAAAAAGGTCGTTATATATATATATTTTTTTTTATAACAACTGTAAACTGTAGACTCTCGTCTTTAATTTGACCTATTACACCTATGTATGTGCTATCTATAGAGGTAAAAAGATCTAAAATGTTTAGTTTAGACCAAATAATTTCTGAGATGAGAGGAGGCCCGGGCTGGTTGAGCAGTCGTTGGATTGGCCATGAAGTTCAGCGTACAAGTAGCCTTTAACTTTGACCGTAAGTCCTATACTTTTTAAAATACAGGGTGTTCTGTGAAAAACTAGCTTCTTTTCTTAATCACCCTGTAACTTCGAAACGGTTAATATGCCTCCGCTGCCATACAATTTTTTGTTTGTTGAGTAATTATGTTATGGCTCGTCGTCTTTTTATAGCCGCCATGAACCGCTACGTCTTTGCTCCATAATGGATTGCCTTGGAAACGCCAACTTCATGATTTCGCTCCATCGAATTCTGACTGCGGCGAAACAAGCTGACGTGTGGTCATGCAAATGTCATTTGCTGTCATTAGCAAAAATGTAAATAATCGGATGAAAATCAGATTTAGGTAAGTTTATGGCTTCACCTACTTTTCTTCGAGAACTTTTGTTTGAAACGACATGTCTTCGAAACGATATTTCTTCGAAAAACTTTTCTTCGAAACGACATTTTCGCAGCGGCGTCGAAGAAATGTCGTTTCGAAGGAAAGTTTATTTTCAAAACCATGCATATAACGACGCCAAAAAAAACATAAAAAGAAATGGGGCCAGAATTTCATCATGTCCTCGTCGTTGGCCTCGGATAGCTCTGAAAGTGAAAAATTCGTTATCAAATAAACGAAATTTTCGAAGAAAAATATTTTCGAGGAAAAGTCATTTCGAAGAAAAGATTGTCGATGAAATGTTTTGGAAGAAAAGTTTGCGATGAAAAGTAAGGATACCAAGTTTATGATCCTTTTGATTTATTTGATTAACGAGATTTTATTTATTTTCAGAGTTTGCAGTACTCAGTGCGGCTATAGGCAGTGCTTCAGGTGGGGGATCTGGTATAATTAGATAAGTATATTGTGTTTTTATTAACCTATCTTGATATTTTGTGACTCTTTTTACATTTTTAGGTGGCATGTGTAGCGGAAGCTACATAATAATTTTATTTTTTTTTTGTTAGTAAATAAAAATAGAATAAAATATAATTTATGATTGTCAGAATAATATTTACGCTGACTATAAATAAAATATTGTCAGAGTACTATTTGCACTGACTGTATGTAAAATAAAAATATTCAAATTTGACGTTTAAAGGAAAACACTTTGAAGAAAAAAACTTTAAACACAGATACACACTACTGTACACAATTTCAGAAAATACCCCTGATAGACATATCATGATGAGCTCATCAATGAGCTGCTCATGAGCAATCAGATGAACGTACTAATGAAATTTATTCGCGTTTGAATCAAATCCGGGAAAAAACTAATTTATTTTCTTAATCACATTTTACAATATTAGATGAGCACTTCGATGAGTACATAATGAGCGTTACGATGAGCTTATTAATGAATATGTCAATGAGGGTCGTGATGAACTTTTTAATGATCATGTCAATGAGTGTCACGATGAACTTATTAATGAGCGTAGCACCGAGTGTCACGATGAGTTTATTAAGGAGTATGTCACTGAGTGTCATGATGAATTCATAAATGATAATCTGCATTTACAATTGATTTCATATTTTTTTCTGAATTCAAACTATAAGACGCTGAGGCGTAAGGATTTGGGCATAACGTCTTGTTTAGCATACCGGCGACAGTCTTTCCGCGGAAAACAAATAAAATATTAATTTAAATTAAATAATTTAAAAACTAAAATAAATAAATCACAAAAATTAATTCAAGTTTTCCTAGTAGAAATGTCATCTGACAAGGTGATGACAATAATAAATATTTATTTATTGCTGGTGTAGTATATAGGGAGCCCTTTCATGCTATCCAATGAGCCCTTCGATGAGATTTAATGAAAGCTCATCAGGAAGCTCATTGGGCCTTAATTTTCTAATGTTTCTTTATGAACTGCAAACACCTTGATTGTTTTCAGTCAAATTAGTATTGGTTTACATAAAAACTGCCCCTTGCGGGGCAGGAGACAAGGTAAAACTGTGAACAATTTCTACTAGGGACACATCAAGAGTTTTTGGAATGTATTTGTTTTTAAAAATATAGAATTGTGTCCAGGATATTTTAGTTTTAAGTGAATCGCCAGAGGGCAAACTTCTTTAATTTAATTTAATTTAAAACGCCAGAGGGCAAACTAGAAAAATAAATAATTTTATTTAAAACGCCAGAGGGCAAAAATCTGTTAAAGAAATATCTAAAGTTTAATGCTAGATTTTTAATAAAATATTAAAAGATTTAAAAATTTTTTAAAAGAAAAACTTATGACTTAAAATAAAAAATATATTATTACAAAATAAAAAATAATTTAATTTCATTCATCTTCCTATCATAAATTTTGGATAAATATATATAGATATATATACATTTATATATGTATTTATGTTTATAAAGAACTGTTGAACTGCAGCATCTACAATTGTTGTCTCGATTTATCATCATCTATCATCTCATAGATATTAACAACAACTAGTTCAACTCCAACTTCTCCACACACACCCAACAGTTCAGCATGTACTGTGAGGGAGTTTTATCGAGGGATGAGGATTATGTATGTGGATTGAACAAGCTGTGTAGATTTATATATCATAAGTTATTATTCTATCCGCTAATCTATTATTAGTATAAGTGCTGTAGTTATGCATATTTACAGAGACCAAATCTAGATAGCCTGCTCTTACTATTGACATTATCAACGTCTGATTTGTGTCAACAGTCGAAAACCTGTTCTTCTCTTGTTGTGCAAAACTTGTCCAACTTTATAATGTAACTAATGGGTCATAAATGAAATACATATTTCCACATACTAAATATTATAAAATGAAAAACGAAAACAAAGTTTTTCCCATTGTAAGTACGTTTGATCGCACATATTTCACGAATTTCACCATGCAAACAGTGCAACTGGAAGGCAAGTCAGCTGAGCAAATTAAATTAAATGCAAAAGAAACACATATTCAGTCCTCTCCAGATATCCTTGGGAGTAGCGAAAATTCCAATTGGGAACGTTCTCATGCATTTTATTTAAATAGACCGTAATGGGGAAGCTTAAATTTCTAAAATACTCTTGCTCGTAGTTTCATGTGAAATATTTGTCTTTCGCCGTTCATAGTTTGTTTACTGTTCCCTGAAATTTGTGTTTAAACAGTAGCGCAGTATGTAAGACGGTACCTACCTATGGTATCGCTATCGAGTCCTTTGTAAATCCTTCGAGTTTTGTAATTTAAGGAATATATGTAGTACATGCATACATATATACGTATATGTAATTAAGTTGTATGTACAAGGGAAAATGCTCTTATAATTAGTTGATAGAAATATGAAATTTATAATGATTTTTTGTTAATGTTAATATTACACTACCAATGGCTGAATTGTGGTGTGTATCTAACTAAGAATCATCAAAAATAGGCTTAGATAAATTAAAATTAAAAATTTTATGTTTAGTTTATATTCCCGAAACTGGAATAGAATTGCGTAATAAATTATGAGATAAAAGGAAGCAAAGTGCGCCTGTGCGCCAGTTTAATAAAATTTGATAGAAGAGGAATTGATCATATTTCTAATTTAGAAATTGTTTCCTATCACAATTATTTAAAACAATATTAATTCTGCAACTATAGGATAAAAGAAATTTCGGATAGAACAGGCTACAATTGAAAAATGGTGTATGATAAGAGTCTGGAAAAATATCCTTTTTGTACTTAAATTGTGACAGCTAGCAATAACTCCCGAAGTCCGTCATAGATTTTGCTAAAAAATATCAGGACCCAGCAGTTGATTTAAGAATCTTGTCTACAAGAAAAAAAAAACGTATAACTGTTACTAAGTTATTATACAAGGACAAGTCACACATTATTTCCAATTGGTCTGCTGAGTGCTCGGATACAACTGAAAATTATCTATTACGTATATAAGTATAGGTGAACTATTAACTCCACGAATAGAAGTATAGCATTAAGCAAGTAAGTAATAAATAAATTAAATAAAAGGAGACCCTTAACAGATTAACCAAAATATAAAGAGAACATTTTAGAGAGCATTTCATTGGAGCGACCCTGTTGGAATTTTCATTTATTTATTTATTTCTACAAATCTCATCAATGGATGATTACCACAAAATCCAATTTAAATAAAGTATAAATATAAAAAAAAGAAAAGAAACTCAAATGAGTGAGGAAAATACATTAGATTTTAAGAGTAACATAAAACAAAACTACAAATCAAGCATGAAAATGAACAGAGCTAGATCAAGTGAGCTGGCCATTCAAGAGACGTTTTACTTGTGCTTTAGTCATATATACATAGATCAAGTCATCATGCCAATGAGCATTAAACAAACGAGACATCGACGTAGTAGGCTCATTAAAACTATGACAAAATAGAAAACAAAAAATGTCATGATTACTCAAGGAGCGACAAGGAGCGACAAGAAGCAGAGATATTTAGGAGGCCAAGCAGCTCATTACATCCTGGTGATTTAAATGCGTACTTTCTGTCCGCTGGCATTCCTTCTACAAACAACTTTGACCCTTTCCATGACATTCAGAGTCTGCCTTTGCATACCCTCTCAGATTATTTTCGTGGAGTAGATCTGGAGGAAATGATTTCTGCCATTTTTTCAGTGAAATCTGATGCGATAGGGCCTGACTTCCTCCCTCCACGCCTAATAAAAACACTGTTACCTGTAATTGATAAATATATTCTTCATATTTTGAATACCTGTTTAACGTCATCCACTTTTCCCAGTATTTGGAAGTCTGCTATTATTCTTCCGATCCCGAAGAAGGCTAATGCCAAATCACCTAGTGATTTTCGCCCCATAAGCATCTTATCCTTTCTATCGAAGGTGCTTGAAAAGCTCGTATATAATCAGATCCTCGGTTGGGTGGAAGTGAGCGGATCTCTGACTCCTTGGCAATCTGGATTTCGCGCTTCTCACAGCTGCCTTGAATAATAATGATTTTAGCATCTTAGTACTGTTGGACTTCTCTAAGGCCTTCGATAGTGTCGACCATAGCCTTCTACTTCATAAATTAGCAACCAATTACAAATTTAGTGCATCAGCTATCTCCTTCGTTAGGGCGTTTATCAGTGGTCGTTTCCAACAGGTTAGGGTTGGTGAAGAATTTTCATATGCTTTGCCTGTATTGTGTGGTGTACCGCAGGGCTCCGTGATTGGCCCATTATTATTTAGCCTCTTTATTAATGACCTTCCTATGATAGTGGAGAATGTGAAGGTGCACATGTATGCAGACGATGTGCAGATCTATCTAAGCAGGCCTATTGGTCTGCTTGAGGATTGTATTGAGCGACTTAACTCTGATCTATGTCGTATACACAGGTGGTCGATTCTCAATGGACTTCATCTTAATCCTGCAAAATCACAGTGTATTGCTTTCTACAACAGCACTTTAAACCTCATCGATATACCTCCCGTAATCTTGAATGGTTTTGCTATCCAGGTGGCCAGCAGGGTTACTAATCTGGGAATTGTTCTAAGCTCAAGCATGATGTGCTGCGACAATGTTAGTATGATTCTCAATAAGGTTTATGCGGGGTTGAGAAGGTTATGGCTCTCGGCGAGTATTCTGGGAACAAATATGAGACTGAAATTAGTAATTACACTGATATTGCCCTACTTCACGTTTGGAAGTAATGTGTTTCCTAGCTTGGATAGTGAGTGTAGGCATAGGATGGAGGTGGCTTTCAATGATTGCGTACGATTTCCTTATGGCCTACGAAGATTCGACCATGTTTCCCCATTTGCTAACACGGTACTTGGCTGTTCTTTGAGTACATATCTTAAGCGGAGAACGATTCTACTCCTCTTCAGGATATTAAAGAACAACCGGCCGGAATATCTTAGAGAATTTTTTCAGCTCTCTTCATCGCCACGTACTCATAATATTATAATTCCGCAATTCAGTAAATTGGTTATGGAACGTTCATTCCCTGTTCAGGCTGCCCGTCTTTGGAATAGTCTACCCGTTAACGTTCAGAGGGTCCAAACTGTCATTGCATTTAAGACTCTCATTAAAGCTCACATTTAAGATCATTACTACGTATATATTTGATATCTCCTGGATGATATTCTTTCGCGCGGTAAGTGCAATCTTGTAAATATTGTTACTTAGCTACTTATGATTTGTTTTGTTTTTCTCTTTTTAGTTTTAGTTTCTTTTATTAGTGTTTAATTGTTAATTGTTAACTCTTTAATTTCTTTATTTCTTGTTTTTTCTTTTTATTTTCCTATGCGCTTAATATAATTTGAATTTGTACCTTAATATAGTTGTACTAGTAAAAGATTGTAATCTTGTGTACATATGCCACAGTTAAATATATTATTATTATTATTATTAATTGTACCATGCAAGCAATCAAATACAAAAAGGATCCTAGAAATTTCACGCCTCCTTTCAGGGGTATCGATGGAGAGCAACGTGAGTCTATCAGCGTAAGGTGCTAAAATTACAGGATCATTCCAAGGAAGGTCATGAGGAGCAAATTTAAGAAATCTGCATTGATTTGCCTCAGTCAGGTTAAAATTGGTTAAAGTAGGACTGGCATACTCCAAGATCTAACCTAACAAAAGCGTAATAAAGGTACTTGGTGACAAAAAGATCATTGACAATATTTAAAATATGGTTTTAAATGAGAGTCTGGAATCAAAAATAACCCCAGATCCTTGGTGCTGTTAAGTATAGAAGTACATTGATGAAGTAATTCAGATATAAAAGACTATACGCTTACGATAATAAGACATAACAAAACACTTATCAATATTCTAAGGAAGAAAATACTTAGAACACCAAGAGTAGAAGGTGTTTAAGTTAGAGGTAATCAGAGCACAGGCATAGGCATTGAAAAATCTTGATGTTGGTATGAGGTAGTAACAAGTGTATGTCAGTCACTGATATAAATGAAAAATAATAGCGGACCTAGATGGTTACCCTGGGGTACTCCAAAAGTACTAAGGATGTTTCTGAGTAGTAGGTATACCATGAAAAGAGACTTCCTGGGTATGGTTAGACAGACAAGAGTTTAACCGAAAGAGAAACTGATGAGGAAAACCCAGCAAAGTAAGCTTATGTAAAAGTATCTTATGGCTAAACCTATCGAATGCCTTACTAAAGTCAGTATAGATACAGTCAATTTGTTTTCTTGCGTTAATGGCAGACATACAGTGATTATAAAGCTCCAACAAATTGGCAGTTGTTGCCTTATCCCTAATAAAACTATGGTGGAAACTACCTATTAACGGCTTAGGGTGGAAATAGTGTGTATCAGCTTCAATAATTTTAGGAATAACTGAAAGATTAGAAACTGGTCTATAATGTTATTATGTTATTTCTGTTCCCGTTTTTATTATGTGGAAAAATTAAAGAGTGTTTGCATAGGTTAGGAAAGACGCCAGATAGACACGACAATTTAAATTAAGTAACATAACATGGGGATAAGCGGAATGCTTTCCGCCAAATTCGAAATATATTTCGAAATGACGGCATCGACAAAAACAAGAAACTTCAACTCAAAATAAGTCGAAGGAGGCATCGCCATTAAGTAAAATCGCTACAACTAATATCACAGTTGAAATCACTAAAGGCAAATTAAAAAAAAATCAGCAAATAAATTGGCAATAATTGTGGAGCCCGCACTCTCAGCATTACCAAATCAAGGAATCTCTCTGAGATATGCCACTGCACTGGAAGTGACCTGTAGAAACTTTTCTGTCAATGAAGCGGGGAAAGTGCTGAGGAGTAGACAGATAAGCTGGATGAAAGCTTTTCTCATTAGAGTCGCATTGTCACGAATTAGTCGGCATATTAAAATTACCGAAAATCAGAAGATTATCAGAGGGCAGCATAGTATCAGTAAGGCTGTCGATAGATGAAGCCAACGAATCGTAAAATGAGGGGGGCGAGTCTGGAGGAATATACGCATTGACAAAAAATTTATTCATAAGCCGAAGGCTCAGAACCATCATTAGAAGTTCAAGATCATCCACCCTGTCCAAATTAACCATAGAACACAGAATAGTACTTCGGTGAACCGCACACAGAACACCCCCATCGACAGCAACATCCAGCAGGTCCAAATGACAATCCCGACGAAAGTCCTGAAACTTGGGACCGAAAAGATCAGCATCGACAATTTTTTCACACAGTCATGTTTCGGATAATCACACAATGTCCAATGAGCAGGTGTATCCATCCTGTAGTAGAATTCAGTATATTCCAATCGAAACTAAGTTAGAATTGGAATAGTCTATGATGCAGAAAACTGTTATTAGGTTATCGGCCAAATATACAGCATATGCCGCTTAAGACCGTATTCCTTGAAATAGATGTAATAGACAGGGTGACCCCTCCGAAAATGTACCGCTGAGGAGTTGCAAAATACATTTTGCGTTCAATATTAGGCCTTTGATGTCCACACCAGTAGACAGAAGTTTAGTCAAATTATTGAAATTATATAAAGTTATATCCGTGCTGCAATCAAAGTAGGCAGTTATAGTACCAAATAAGACTCAAAATCGATTATCTCATTATGCACGAGCAGAGCGGCAGGATAATCGTCAACTCCTCATACGCTTTGAGTATACAAGCCTTTAAAAGTATTTTTAATTATCCCTTGGGTGATCTCGTTGGGTTTATAGTTAAATGTATCAAAAACTTGAATCTACACGTAGAATTGATTACGGATTGGAGCAGTTTTGTGATATTTATAAATGTTAATGTTAAGAGTAGAGGCGACAAGGTCTCCAAGACCTTGCGGACACCGCGACCATAGTTGATCTATTGTGCCTTCCCCTAGAGTGGTTAGGCTAAATCGAACCTTTTAACGGGCTCGATTATTGCATTTGGGGTTAGATTGCAGACATTATCCGGAGAGACATATGCTCCTTCAATTATATGCAGCCATAGACCTGCAAGTGCTGGGCACTCACATATAACATGCATCGAGGTTTCATCTTCTTTCTCGCACAGTCGACACAGTTCGCTGACGGATTTGCCTATCTTCTTCAGGAAGTGACGGAAGGGACCATGACCAATTGCGTTAGCAAATAGTCTGAGCGACTGCCTGCTAAGTCCAATAAGTTGGCGCATCTGGAGATTTAGGGGTTGAATAATTTCTTCGAATGCCTCATACCGGGCGCGTTATGCCAAAGTAGATCCAGTTGCCTGTTTTCCTACTTAAGCAAAGTGACTTTTTTGTAGGCCAAATGTCGCTTTTAGCCAATTCGTCCGCTTTTTCATTACCGTCCACTCCTTCGTGTCGAGAGACCCAAAACAAGGTTACTTGGTTGTCGCTGAATATTTTAAAATGCATAAATCGTATAGTACGCGTTAACAGGTAATATCGAATCACAATATGTGTAGGTATGCCCACTAAATTTTTGATAGGTGGTGCAGTGACGTTACAGCAACAACTTATATGAAGACTACTAGTTGGAGCTTCTAGTAGCAGCTCCACACTAGTTTCGACTCAAACGCTTGACAGCAAAGAGTTAGGAGCGCAGCTTGGCTGTATGTAGATGTTGGAGTTCTTACAGCCGCTATTTAGGCTTTTCGGAGCTCCAACCTCTATAGCATAGACTTCCTCCTGAAAAAGCGGAATGTATAGTTCCACTTCTGGACCAACTACCCCTGCACATGTTCTCCCGTCCTTCCGGGATCCGTCTAAAAGAAATTTACAAAAGGACTACACCTTTACCCTGGGGTTGATATAAAGGTTAACACATAATGTTAAAAAATCTCACAACAGAAATTAGTTTAGCTGATTTTTAGATTTGGGTCAGAAAAAACAAAAACAAAACACAAAAACAAACTCGGATAGACTTAACTTTAAAATTTTTGTCTAACCTGTAAACTAGCACGCTTCAACCTAGGCATACAAATTCAATGAAAACCGGAAACTCTAAGCTTGGGCGGCCATTTATAAGCTATTAATTAAGTCCCAGTTCTACACTTAACTTTATCACTGTCAACTTAAACAAAACATATTCATGTCAACTATCAACGGCTTTATCATTAGTTAGTCTCACAAAAAAAAAAAAAAGATTTGGACAACCCTTAACGAATTGATATGGGTAAAACAAAACGCGACAAAAAAGTTGAGAGCTTTGTTTATTCGAAAATCTTATGAACCCACTCATACCCTGTTTTATTAGAAATGTAGGTTAGAATGGCTCAACATAAGAATGCATCTAAGTAGGCTGAATGTGCTGCAGTGAAGTGTTGCGATACAAGATACAAATCCAAACAATGAAGATTACAACGATGTGAACAGAATTCCAGGTGTGAACTTGTCACAGAAATCTAGAAAAGTAGGAAGAACGGTTCTTTTATTTGTTTTTGTTTGTTTTTTGTCATCGTAATTAATGAAGTTTCGATTACAACATGTCACATCTGACAACCTCTGGTAATGAAATTAATTACATCAGTGTCCCATACATCTCTCTAAACAACTCGTCATCACTTCTACATTATTGCACCATACCGAAACGATCCCAGGCACTATCATAATACCTTTTAACATTTTCGTAAAAAAAACTCAAGTCGCTAGGTTTTTGTATTTGTACGGGCACTTATAGGCTCCCATCTTTCAATGTTACAACCTCATCCAAAATGTTCCCAATCTCCTCAAGTCACAAGATCTTAATTTATGCGGTCTTCGATGAAGAAATGGATCCTGATATCCATCTGCTCATGACTTGAATTTTTTTTTTATTTTTTATTTTTTGTAAGATTAAAAATTGAATTAATTTTGATAATAATTTTTATAAATTGATTTTTTTTTTGTCTAAAAATATTTTTGCAAATTTGCAAACAAAAACTTTAAGCACGTTTCGTGTGAATGCTGACACCATCTACACAAAAACTTCCCTTCTTAAATTTTTTTACATTTTTTTTATTTTGTTTTTTTTTTGTGCAATTTCTGGGGCGTGATGATATCATTGGTAATTTTTCAGTCATAAATTAGGATTAGTCCATCAACACCGTAACAATTTCAAGCAGAATACTTTTGGGTTCGTCAATTTTTCTAACCAGAAAAGAAATGATTCTCCGCATCGCATCGTCTCTCAGATGTTCTTGAGCCGTGAAAAAATATTCCGAAACATGACGTGAGACAAATTACAGGAAAGACAGATTATTATACTTGTCGGTGTGTGTTCGCTTGAAATATCACGAAAATTATTAGTGTCTACTTTATACAAGCTCTCATTCAATAATAATTATATTTCTTACTTGATGTTAATATCAGAAGAACAGTTTCTAAGAATAAGAAGGAATAAAGCAGGAAAGGTGGGCGGGAGGGAAAGAAATGTTTTTGATTTGGTTGAATACTTTTTTTTTGTCAAGGAAAAAGTGAAATTTGAAGATGATTTTAAGAATGGTATTTGATTGATTACAAAAACATCTTGGTTACATTTTTAAGCAGATGTAAATTAATATAAATAGTATGATTACAGGGGAAATAGAAATTTTTAATAATGTTCAATAGGAGTAATTTAAAATTTTTAATATGATTACTAGCTGCATATATATTGAAAAGGAATTAGTAGTTGTTTTGACAATTAACAAAAACTTAAAGGTTATGTCTAACGACTTTTTAATTATTTTGGGAATTACATACCTTTAAAAGTATGTCAAATAAATAACTAAAAGTAGGTAAACTTGAATTACCTGTCGAATACTTTTAACTATTTCCAAAGTTTTATCTAAAAAGGCGATTTTAAACAACTATCCACTGATAAAAAAAAAGTGAGCAGGATTTCTTGAAATTTGAACTTTACAGTCATTCCACACCTGTTTTTTTCCTACCTGTAGGTATTTGGTATTAATCAGGGTTATAAAAACATATCTGTGTAGAATAATTTTATCACATTCTTTTCCCAAAAGTAATATTAATACGACAAAAAAATCAGAGTGAAATAGAGTGAAGTAATTTTTAAATTAAAATTGTTTTACAGAAGTTTATGAACAACCATTTGAAAATTATATTTTTATAATACCTCATGCTAAACGGTAAGTAATTGTGCTTTTTCTTTAATTAAATGAATGTTGTTTTGCACTTTTATGGTATTATTTATATTTTTTTTGTTATTATATGTTAAGGTTTCGAAGACAATTGATATTTAGCGTGATTTTTTTTGGAAAAAGTACAGAAAATGTCACAAAATTTACAACCAATTTCTCCTATTATGATTTAAATGTGACGTGCCCTTACTTCACATTAACTAGTTTTTTTATTATTTTGCAGCAAACAATTGACTGCAGCTCAAAAAGTTTATATTATTGGACTACACGAAGGTGGGAAATCGGAACGAGCCATTCGAATTGAGATGTTGAAACAAGGTGTAACAATAAGTACGGGAGAAATCTACAAAATTATTTGATCGTACAATTTTCGAAGAACTGTTGCCCGCAAAAGTGGATCAGGAAGACCATGGATATTGTCGGATAGAGACAGCAGCTCATGAACACAGATTCGATCCTTCTGCGTCAAAGAGCACAAAGTCACAGATTATTCCGACTGGAGAGCAAGAGCCAATACTTGGGGAAAAATTTTGCAAGATAAACTAGTGAGAAATAAATAATTACAAAATACAGTACAATATTTCTGCCATCGCCGACATTTTATCTCAACGCCATGAAAGGACTTCCATCTACGCTGGATATGCTTCTTACAAATTCCCCACTTCACATCTCAAGTCCAGAAACCAAGACTCTTCTAAGCTCAGACCATAATTGTGTATTCTTTGAAATACGAGATCATAAATCTCTTCAAGAGCTCAACCCTAGGATAAATTACAACAGGACAAATTGGGCTAAACATAAATCTTTAATATCGCTAAAAATAGACCCTGCCATAATCCTTCCAAAACAAATCTGATCTAGACAGCCACATCAACAAATTCACATCTATTATCTTGGATGCAGCACAACTATCCTTCCCAAGAGTAAAAATTAACCATTCTCCAAACAGCTTCAAACTACCCAGCTATATAAAAAATGCGATCAAATGAAGAAATCTAACAAGGAAACAATTGCAGCACACACGAGACGCCACCCTTAAATATTATATAAATGGAGTACAATCCAGTATAAGGAAAGAAATTTTCAGCCATATAAACCTACTTTGGTCACACAAACGATGTTCTCCTGACAAAAACTCCACTCCCTTCTGCTTAAAAATAAAAACCGAATCATCCCAACTTTAAAGATGTCAACAAATTTCCTGGTGACTGATCTAGAAAAAACCAAAGTGCTCGTCAAAATCTTCTCAAAAAAGTGCTAATATACTTAACAAAAATTTTACCAATTGTCTCAAAATTAGATACTTTCCGAACCAGTGGAAAGTTGCATTAGTGGTTCCTGTACCTAAACCATACAAAATCAAATCAGATATCAACAGCTATCGACCTATAAACCACCTCAGCTCCACAAGCAAGTTATTTGAAAAAATTATAAAAGACTATCTGAATAGAATTATCGAAGAAAAATCAATCTTACCAGCCGAACATCATGGATTCAGAGAAGCACACTCCAGCTTCCACCAGCTGCTAGGATAGACAACTTAGCCAACACTCGTTTTCGCGAGAAATAATCATGCATCATGCGGCATGATAACGCTGGACATTGAAAAAGCGTTCGACTCAGTGTGGCACGAGGGCCTTATACACAAAATGCATGCAGCGGGATTTCCAATATATCTTATCAAAATAATTCAAAGCTTTCTTCAAGGCAGATCTTTTTATGTAAGCATAAACGGAAAATTTTCCAAAACCTACGCACTCAAAGCGGGCGTACTGCAAGGATCATCTATCAGCCCTGCACTTTATAACATCTTTACTAGCGATGTACTCCAACCCAGCCACTGCCAACGTGGGGCCATGACCATTAGCAAATAGTCTGAACGACTGTCTGCTAAGTCCAATAAGTTGGCGCGTCCGGAAATGAGAGGGGTTGAAGAATTTCTTTTATTGCCTTATACCGGGCGCGCTACGCCAAAGAAGATCCAGTTGCCTGTTTTCCTACCTACGCAGTTCCCCCCTAAAGTGGCTTTTTGGTAGGCCAAATGTCCGGTAAGGACAAGTATACGGACATTCAGCTCCGGTTTTAGCCAGTTCGTTAGCTTTTTCATTACCGTCCACTCCTTCATGTCCAGGGACCCAGACCAAGGTTACTTGGTTGTTTCTGGACAGTAGTTGGAGTTTCGAGTAGCAGCCCTACACTAACTTCGACTCAAAAACTTGAGAGGAAAGAGCTAGGAGCGCAGCTTGGCTGTCTGAGCAAATATAGGTATTGAATTATTGCAGCCCTTATTTAGGCTTTCCTGAGCTCCAACCTCTATAGCATAGACTTCCGCCTGAAAAATGAAAGGTGAGGCACCAAGCTGGATGGATAGTTCCACATCTGGACCAACCACCCCTGCGCCTATTTTCCCGTCTTTCCGGGATCCGTCAGTATACCAGACTTGGGCCCGTTGCGGAAGCTGGAGTCCTCTGTCAATTATCTGGCTTCTTTCATTTATGGTTACTTTGTAACCTCTTTCAAAAGAAAGTCTCGTGGCCATAGTATCTATTGGAGCTTCCAGGTCGTTAATGTTGACCTGCTCGACGACACTGAGATGACCCACACTGGAAGAGGTGCGCTCATCTGGCCTTTCCTTTCGAAGCATACTAGCCGCTGCTTCCCTCTCAAGAAAGAGGTAGAGAGGCTGTAAGCCAAGAATGGCTTCAAGTGAACGTTGAGGACACGATGTAAAGGCGCCAGTGGCGCCTAAACATGCCATCCTTAGCACCTTATCAAGGGTTCTCCTGGTTGTTGCCTGCAATGTTTTAGGCCACCACATATTTGCCCCATTAGAAAGTATGGGTCTGACTATGCCCAAGAACTGAACGCCCACATGCCTTTGTTAGTTCTCATTTCCAGGTGGGGATTCCAGATAAGCTTGCTTGCTTCCCAGATATTTTGCTTCTTTGAAATATTCTATTGCAGTTCCATTTAACTTAGAAGATTAGATTTGAAGACTCCTTTCCTTAGTAAAAGGAACTAGCACTGTTTTACCTGGATTTATTGATAGTCCCATGTTCTGGCACCATCCGCTAACGATATTAAATGCAGTTTGCATAAAATTCCTTTAACACATATGACAATGTCATCAGCATATCCTTGGGCCTTAGAGTCGGTCTCTTGGAGTAAATTTAATAGCTCATCCACAACCAGGACACATAAGAGTGGTAATATAACCCCGTCGTGTGGGCAGCCGCCAGTGGCCATGATTGTTGTGAATTCACTATTCATGGTAGCTGTTATGCAGTGTTTCTCGAGCATATTGCTAATCCGTCTGACGATGCAGGTTTCTATGCCTGTATCTTCGGATACTCTCTTGATCGAGTCAAAGAAACTATTCTCGAATGCGCCTCGTATGTCCATAAAGGAACATATAAGGACCTCCTTTTCCTGTGAGGCTTTCTCGATTGTCTCTACCAGACTGCTGAGAGCGTCCTCAGTGGATTTTCCGATTTGGTAGGCATATTAATTGGCATTGAGTACAATCAAATAATAAATACCTTAGAGGCAGTTTTTTATCACTTAACCGATACTACACAAAATGGAAAATTAAGGTCAACACAAAAAAAAAAAAACCCAAGCCATTTTCTTCTCAAGAAAACGAAAAACATAGTCTCTACCTAGGAGAAACTTAATTCTACTCGGGCTCCATATAACTTGGATGGATAACACCAAATATCTAGGTTTATACTTAGACACTAAACTGACATACAAAGTAACAAGTAACACAAAAGTAACAACCTCAGAAAATATCACTTTGGTATATTCCGGTTGTTAAAGTAGTAGTAACGGTAGTATTGGCACAGTAACCGGACTAGCAGAGAGTCTAACATCGGACAGAAAAATAACAGCTAAAATATGTATACTCAAAAATCTAACAGGTGACAATTTTGTAATTCTACGCTTCAACGGAAGTTGCAATAGATGAACTCTGCTCCCAGTCTTTTCAATAACGGAGATCGTCATAATAGTGGGTGGCTTTATTTCTGTCCTCTTAATGAAGCCCATTAGGTCTAGGTGGGGTAAATTTTTCAGCTCATCCACAGATAGGAAAGCAGACCCAAGTGTATCTAGCCTGCAGAAAGTATTCGGTTGTCTCATGTTCTTCTTCCAGGCAGGGGAGACATTCAGAGCTGTTAACACATCTCATCCATGTTAAATGAGCGTAAAGCTATCTGTGGCCAGTGATGTTCTCGGCCAAAATTCTCCAAGAAAAAGTCTGAGAAATTCCTATTAGTCCCATAAAAAAAAAATTGTACAGCAGCAAGTACTCAAGTTCACCCAACTCTGCTAACGCCTGCAGCGGTTTCCGGTCCAAGGAAGGGAGAACAAGTTCTGGCTAGAAGATCAGCTTTTTAATTCCCCATTATCTTCATGTGCGCAGGAATCCACTGGTGGGACACCTTATCCGCAGACGTCCTGTAGTCTTCCAGTAACTTAATTGTTATGCGAGGTCCCCTCACAGCCATCAAGGCTGCCTGACTATCCGACAGGATAGTAATGACTGTTCTTTTCATTTCCATATCAAGTATTATCTTCGATGCCAATACGATGGCGAAAACTTCAGCCTGGAAGATAGTGGTGTGCCTTCCAAGTGAATACTCCAATCGGCCATCCAAGGCGAATATTCTTGATGCAGTATGCATAACGTCTAATGAAAAGATAAAAGAAGCAGAGAGAGATCTCTACAATTGTGCTGCACTTTGGAGAGAAATTTTGCATCAAAAATCAAACAGTATTTACTTGTCGTGCTGCACTAATACAACCGCAACAAAATAATTCTTATTTAGAGGTGTCCGAAAATTCACGTCAAGCCTGCAGCAAGAATACCCGTCTAGAGGCGCCTACTCTGTTGTTAAACCGGTGTGCATACTGCATCAAGAAGACTCGTCTGGGATGGCCCAATGTCAGTGAGTACAGTAATGTCAGGTTCAAGAAAGTAAACACTAGATCCGGCTCCTTCGTTAATGAAAGAGATGTGGGTGAAGATTTTTAGAGAGTACCAGTTAAGGCTCGATAAAGCACTTCCCTCAGCACGTGATTCCATTTCAGTAAAACCCATATGAGAAGCGACGCCCAAAACGAAACTCTGGAACCATCACATCAAGTGGCATGCGGGTCAGAGAGTTTGCTTGTTCCAGTCCACACGGTAAAGAGTAATGCAAAAAACCAATCCAGACGGTCTCCCGACTTCCCCTATAAAAACCTACCTGAATGACAAAAACCAGGGCTGACAGATTAAGTAAGACCTCAAGAGCAGAAATAGCCGCGGATGGCATAGAGCCTGTAATTCTCAGACAATTAAGCCTTTGTAGGCCTGCGAACAACTAGATATTTTTCCAATTACATTTTACCACAAAAAATCCATTCAATTCAAATTTTCTCACTACTCATTTACTGAATATCCAAATGTACATACACAAAATTGATATATAACTCTTAAAAAGTCATTTCTTATGGAAATTTCGCTATAAAACTAAACATCAATTCATCTTCAAGATAAAACTCATAATTCCATACGGTGTAGGTACGTCATTTATAAAATTCTCTCATCAAAGGTTAAAGTCAACATAATAAAATTATTACATCCTTCCTGCTGCTAAAAATATTCTATACTTAATCTATCTATACACACACATACACACACATACACACCTCTTCCACATGCTATACATAATATAATCTGCAATTTACTATGGTACGACTGCCATGCAATCATAAAAGTCACTTTACTCCCATGAAAATGTGTATTTTATCAAATATGGCTATTATGTTTACATACCGATGCATGTGCTACATATATACATACAAACATGTATGTAAAGCCCACCTCTACCTGTCCAATAATTATAAAGTCATTTATCCTTAGGTGGCATATCATCCTATTAATGGCAGAGCAACTATATCTTTTACTGATAGTTAAAAATTCTCATAAAATCACATTGGCATTTTACTCCTGGTAATGTATGTATGTATGTATGTATGGCTATGTATGTTTCTATGTAGGTACATATAACAAGAAAATAATCAACTTAGTTGCGCTGCCCAGCTTCCTTTCTTGGTTCTGTATAATGAAATGAAAAGAGCCAACAATTAGGCGACCACGATCTCTTATACTTCTGGCGTTTATTTCTATTCACCACTCTGACCCTTTTGCAATAAAATTTTAATGACTGAAGCTATAAAAGAAATTATATTTCCCTTTGATGAGACTAACGCTATTATTCGTCCCGCGTCCAGTGCCCTTCATCTATATAATCGACTTCAACACATACCATACAGATGTATGTATTACTTTCATACTATATTATGAAGACGACAATTACTATGTATGTGCTTCAGAAAATTCTAGTCTACTAAAGACAGTCCACAATTGCTTCTCTTCATCTTTCATAGATGTAGACTAGCCATAGCACTCCTGATAATCCCCAAAAGCTGCAGGTATGTATGCATATATGTACACATTGAATGAGGAGATATATGTATATCTAACTATCGGACAGGAATGATGACATTATCATATGAAAATCTGCCATCAATTGAAACACATGGTAATGACTTCACGACCTAATCAACCAACCAACCAACCAAACCAACTATGGAGCGATCTTCTTTTCACCACGGAGACATCACAGACAGACAGACAGACTGACTATACTAAATTAAAGAAATTCAAATTTTCTCGATCGATTCTCAACGCCTAATTAACGGCAAGACCACACACAACTTTAGTCTATAGGAGAGAGAGAGAGCGGTGTTAACTAGTTCGTACAGAATACATCACATCGGTCGTCATATCGAACTAGGGAATCTGTCCTTTTCCCGGGCCCGGAAAACCTACATATGTATATACGTAATTCTCTAACTTTGCACATCACAACAGAGCAAAAATAGAAAATGCTAATTAACAGAAGTCGCGAAGAGTGTTTACTAGTTGCTGTAACGATACATGTGTAGTGGCCAACTAACCCTCAACAACATTTCCTCCAGGTTTATGTGAATCTGTTGAAAATTTTTGCGCTATCATTTTATTACTATTTTTGTATATCGTTGCATTACTAATTAGTTTCGGTGGCTGATGGCCTGCAATGTAAACATTATGATGCCTACTTCCTTGACCTGACGACCGATGTGCTGCTACCAACCACTGTCTACAGATGTTGATGTTGTCGGTTGACTAGCCGAATCCTGTTTCATTGAAGTTAATGACCCAATTTACGGAGCTATAAAATGCCTCCAGTGTTAAGGTGTTATCCAGGCCTTAATTAATTCTATGTAGGTATGGATGTTTGTATGTATGTATGGATAGTGTATAAGACGAACTAAACTTTACATAATATCTAGCTATTAGATATATTTCGGCACTTAACGTTTATACATACGTGCACACACACACACCACAAAGAGTGTAGCCTAAACAAATTGCCAACATACATACCTACATATGTACAAATCCGGATCTCTGGTATGTCCGAATTTTATCACAATTTCCCTATACCGAAGGTCTCAGCATGACCTCTCCCATATATGTATGTATAAGTATTCAATACGAAAATCTAGTTTTAGGGGTTTCCTTCATATTATTTAGATTACCACCCACAGTCGCCCCAATAAACATTTAATAGAGCCAAAGTGGACAATGGGCACACTCTTGATAATAACTGCCCATCACCTTGAGATATGATCAATTTACCATGACAGGTGAAACAGGTTTCCAAAATTTATGCAAAAACTCTCCTATCCCAGAGTCGCAACGTAACCATAACGATGATGATAGGCGTTCTGTGATTTATCGAGCAATTTAGTAAAAGTACGACTAATGGTCCCATCCATGCTGAAGTATAATTTTTTTTCCCCTCTCCACAGAGTGTGTCTCTCATATTGAATTTGCTTCTAGATATAATATGCGACATTGTGGGTGATTGACCTGGGAACTGTTTTTTTTTTTTTTTAACTTTCCAATGATTGTAGTAAAACTGTCATAGAATTCAAAAAAGATAGATTTAGAAAAGAAAAAAAAATTATTGAAATGGTCGCAAATCATGGAAGTAAATTTCCGAGATTGTGAAAACATGTTTCATTAGCGCAGCTGCTTTTCTTCATAAAAAAAAAAAGAAAAATGAATTCCAAAGTTTTTTTTTTTGTGCGGTCTTATCATAATTTGGGATTTACTAAATACTTGCTGATATATATACTATAAAGCCCTATAAACTAGGATTACAAAGGCTTTGTTTGATTGTTTATTTTCTTTTGTAGGAAAAACAGTTTAGTAGGTGAGAAAGTGAGCGTCTTTTATTCCTTGTGAGAAATTATGGGAATATTTTTTTTTTTTTTTTTGGTAATCTAGTTAAGAACTTTGAAGTATTTTATTTTTTATTTTTTAGTCGGTGGGAGGCGCCAGACGGCTACATATATATGTACTATGCTGCTGAGTCGGTGACATCAAAAGGATTTATCGTGTCGTTTATTTCTGTTGTAATATTGTAAGTTATATAAACAGATTAAATGAAGTTTCTTTTTATAGATGGAGAGGATTATATAGAATTTTACACTATAGAGACAGATGTAATCAGATGTTGATGATGATGCAGTTTTGAAAGTTTATATTTTATTTAACATAAATTATACTGGTGTAAAATTTTACACTATTTTTTTTAATTTATTTTTTCAAAATACCACCATTTTCCTTAACATTTTCACGGTCGGTGGAACCCAGGTTGGTGTAATAGACACGTGCCGATGGTGGTGGTGGTCATATATGAAAGTCGATCAAAGTAATCTGTTATGCATGTGAACTGATAACGTCCGATCAGGATGAACCTTTCAGAGTTTGTAAGCTCAAAATAGCTCACCCCATTTTTTTTGTTTACCCGTAACACACCCCATCTCCTCCAGGAGGGTTAGAACTTTCGTGATTTTACGATGAAACGTCGAATTTTCAAAAAATCATACCTATCTCAAGAACAGAGTATTTACTTTTCTGATTCAAATGCCAAATGAAGCTTAATGCTTCATATTTTGAAAAAAATTTTTTGTTAATAATAGTTTTGTTCAAGAAAGAGTTTTTTGGGATTCTCCGGTATATAGCAAAAGCTAAAAAATGTTCTAATTTGTTATGTCATCACCTAACCCATTAATTTTTGGTGACAAGTTTCAAGTCTTGGTTTGACTCATCAACAGGTCCGAAATAGCGAAATTGGGTGATTTGAAAAACAAATGAAAAAAATGAAAAAAAGAAGAAAGAAATGAAAAATGTTTGAGAAAATTAGAAAAAAACAATTTTTTTTATTTATTAAAAAAATTTAAAATTTTTTTAAAGAAACAGATTCATTCGAACCGAATCGAACCTGTATATGCCACGCAGTGGGCTGAAAAATAAAGAAGAAAAGGAGAAGAAGAAGCGTTTCGTGTCAGCAGAAAACCTTACACTCATCGGTGCAGCTTGGTTTTCTGCCTGCTGCAGACGCTTGACCTTGGGACCTGTTGATGAGTCAAACCAAGACTTGAAACTTGTCACCAAAAATTAATGCTTTTGCTATATACCGGAGAATCCCAAAAAATTCTTTCTTGAACAAAATTAAGTTTAACCCGGTAAAAAGTCCAAAAGAGTAATCTTTTTATTTATTGTTAATAATAGTGTTCCGTTCGGTGAGTTTAAAAATTCATAAAAAAAATATAACTTTGCATGGAGAGGGCCGTAGAGCAACGCTGTTTTTGTAGTGATATTTATGGTGTTTAGGAGAAAAAGATAGGTGAAGAAAAATTTTGGTTGTCGTTCGGGTGGGGGGGGGGAGGGGGGAGGGGTATCAACCACCCCCATAGGGTTTGTCCGAAATTGGGCGTGTGGGGTATCAAATTAAAGTGAGCAGAGAGTCTTATCGAGTACGGTGGCTCTTGTTTTTTTGATCCTGTAAACTTCATACGGACGTTTTTGCCGTTAAAAAAGGCTTTTTTGACCGCTCTTCATTCATTTTGCATATATTTTGCAAGTTCTATCCTTAATATGCATTACCGGTCTGTTATGTATGCTTTTTACAGTGAATTTCGACGACATAACGAGTCCTCGCAAATACGAGATTAAAATAAAGCCATTTTTTACACTAAAAACACATCAATTTTCCACTATGAAAAGGATTGGTTTCCTTTTTTTTTCGAATTATCTGCAAAAGTAATTATCGGATGGAAAAACTAATTAAATATGTGATTAGGATACAAAATGTAGATGCGACGTAGATGCTTTAACGTTCATATCTAAAAATGTTAAAGAATCTCTTCTGTGCTGGAAGATGATCAAATTGTGTTTTTTTCGGGTAATCTCAAATCTTAATTTTAATTTTTTTAAGTTGCTACTGAAAAACCACAAACCTTTATCTAGGATAAATTCCAACTTGTTCTAACAAAGCCGAACACCATCTACTAACAAAGCCGAACACCATCACACTTTTTTGTACATAGATAGATAAGGCATATAGCTTCAAAGTAAAACTACAAAAAAAAAATGTGCCAGAGGTCCATAGTAGAAAAAAAAAATAATACGTGCCCCTCAGCGCAGTACTCCCATAGTGCATTACAGAGAGTTTATAAATTCATATATCAAAATCGAGGGCGAACACTATGGCAATTGTTGTACGTAGATAGAGCTTCTAGCTTCAAAATAAAAATACAAAACAAAAATGTCCTCATCAATAGTAAATAATACTATTTTTTTGAAAAACAAAAATACTATTATTAACAACTTTGTTTTCGTGCCGTTCTGTTATATATGAAAAATATTAAGTATTAAGGCAAGCACACCGACGCGGTGGCGGTGCCTGTAGCGGTAGGGATAGCGGTGATGATGGCGGTGCGGTGAATGTAAGCACACACCGACGCGGTGGCACGGTTGACGAAACGTACACAAAATAAAGTTAGTTTAAAAAAAAAAACTTTTCTAATATCCCGGTATTCTAGACGTGACAAATCATACAGAATTTTGCTTAATTTTACTACTGAAATCAGTTCTTCACTCATTGCGATGACTGCATTGTTTCAACTGAAATGAATTTCGCTATCGCGGTGGCAGTGAGAATGCAACATGCCAGCAACTCACCGCTACCACTTTTGTTACCGCCACAGCGTTTGGTGTGAGCGCTCTCAATCATTTTAATATTGTGCATCCCAACGCCACCACCGTCTCTACCGCTACCGCCACCGCGTCTGTGTGTGCTTGCCTTTAAGTTTCATTTGCCATTTATATCAGAAAAATCGGTTGCTCCATTCGCGAGATATGAATTTTTGAAAATGACGTTTCATAGTAAAATCACAAAATTTCTAACCACCCCTAGAGGAGGGGGGGGGGGGGTGTCGTGTTATGGGGAAACAAATAAATATGGGGGAGCTATTTTGGTGTTACCTTCTACCTGTGAAAGTTTCACCCAAAACGGAGATGGTCAGGTTGTCGGCAAAAAGTGCTGCTCGTAGAGAAGGAAACTAATGTGCGGCAGTGAAAGTGTTTGTCGAGGTTTGTAAGGTTTCTCTTCGGTAAAGGTACATCGTTCATTTATCGGCTTCAGTGCGTGTGAAAAAAATATTGGTTTTTCGTGTTTAGGAAATTTCAAGAGGAAAGATTTTAACTTTTTATTAGAAATAACCTTTTCACATCCTAACTAGCCAAAACGCGCAATCAAATAGTAACAGTTTATCATGTAGGCACTCCTATTTCATGCGGCACCTGTACAGGATGAGATTAATTGACAATCCTAAATTAAGAGGACATGGCAAGGAGATCGAAACGCTATCTTACTTTCTCTGTCACTGTTCGACACTGTCTCAGCTAAATCATAGACATGTTCCCACCTTCTAAATGAACTGGGTGAAGCAAGCAAAGAAGATTTTGAAACCAATTCTAAATTTTATTTATTATAAATTATGAAGGTAAACTACTGACTGGCATAAAATCGAGTATCTATACGTGACGGAGCATCCCTTCAATCCATCCATCTAAATAACAAAGAACCTAATATACATAGATTGTTGAGATAAGTCACAAATAAAATATATTTATCTTAATTCACCTTCATCTGCTGAGGATCTTTACTATCATAGGAGTCATAAGTTCGAGTCCCATCTTGAATTGGATCTACACTTATTCCTTGCCTATCTCTCTTTCACATCTTTATCAACAATAGCAACCAGAATGAAGCAGAGAATATTTGTAGGGTTTAATAGCATCACAAAAAAACCTGTCATCAGCTCGAAAACATTTGGGCCAACAACTAGCCGATTTCTAAATGTTGTGCAATGGTAGCCCGAATTGAAGAGTCTATATGCATGTAAGAGACTTATGCTGACAAGGGGAGTGTACAAAAAAAAATATTTTAAATTATGTCCTGGACACCTAGCTTACACCATTCATCTGGTATAATAAAAAGTACAATTTAGGATAATCCATGACCTTATCCTCAACTGATAGAAGAAAAAAAAAAAATATTCTAAAATTACTTTTATGGAAATCCTTTTTTTTTCAGACTTTTTATGCTTCACTTCATTAAAATTTTCTCAGTTGTCCCCGATCCTTTAGATCTACATATATAAAGCTCCCAAAATCCATAGAGCATTAACACATTTTCCTTATCCTTTACTTGCCTACGAATTCAATCAAGAAGGAAATGAATTTCTTCTACCCAAATCGTATAGCTGTACATACACCCACATACTAAAAACATACATACAGTGGCTTACTGTCGTCGACATAATCTTTAATAATTGATTCTAGCAACAATGACGACATATAATTCCTTCTGTTCCCTAATCCCATCATACAGTACAGAAGCGGCCCGTAGCTTCATCAAGAGAGACCTGAATGCGAACAAAGAATATCCCAGTCCCCGGGTGTAATACCTGAAAAAATACTTCATTCATCATTCGGTTTGATTAATTCATTGTCTGTTCCGGCGTAGCTTCTGTTCTCGACTTGCCTCCGCATGTGGTACTCTACGTTGCGAGCCACCTTGTTTTTATTCATTAGCGTAATGAGATTCCCTGAATACTCCAAATATTCCGGTTTAATTACATTTGAACATTTTGGGAAGTGAAATGAATCATGTTTTGTTGAATCGGGAGATTCTGGATGCAGCAGTAACATAACTTCACTGCCTACCTACACCTTCCTCTGGTGGAATTGGACAGGAAAAAAGCTGTTCGCATGTTTTGCCAAAAAATAAAAGAAATTTTGTTTTTCTCTCCAATTTCCCTTGAATTGAGCTGTGTTGTGCCACCCAAGTCTAAAGTAAAAGAAAAACAGGAACGTAGTAGGTATGCGGCTGAGATTTGTTGACAAAAATATTCCCACAAAAATACTTATAAAATCAAAAATATTAGGGATTTCGCCTCTGGAACAAGAATTAAATAAAGTCAGCCCACTTTTGTCTTTTGTTATTTTCTCCTTTACCAGGGGAAGATATTCCAGGAATTTCATGAGATGTTCGAATTGTTTGGTCTTTGTCTCATTCATCCTCTTATCCTTTCTTTTATACATAGTTGCTTTGCCTTCTGTAAGAATTATTACAGATGCTATGGATAAAAGGAGTTCCATCCACTTCCCTTTTGATATTTATTACATATTTTCGAAGGAGGAGGGCATGAGAAGGAGGAGGAGGAGCTGGGTTGTATTGTAGAAAAACACTGAAAATTAGAGGTTAAGTCTGAGCTAATTGAAATATGATTGTGGTTGTTAGTCTAATGGTGATTGACGCAGGGGAGGAGCGAATTATTTTCCGAAGTGAAAATAAATTAACTGGAATTTTTGACATTTTCTTCAGTTTTTTCTGTTAGGTAGGCAAGTAGGTAGGTAGGTAGGTAGGTAGGAAGATGAAGAGCTTAGAAAGATCAATCATTAAATGAATTTCTTTGAGGATGAATAATTATCTATACGTCATTCAGGAACAAATTATTATCAAAGGGGGGTAGGTATTTGTTTCTGTAATTGAAATAAAGAAGGGTTTTGAATAATATCCTTCGAGGTGTTGATTTATTGCTTGGAGTGTATTTTAATAGATAATGAATAATAGATTTTCATACCTACATATATATGTACCTACACTGTTAAAACAAAAAGTGTAATTTAACACAGTTTTTTTCTGCATTTTGATGTGAAAACTATGAGAAATTATAAAGAATTTGGTGGAATGGTGGATAATAGTTTTCTCCATTTTTTTTCGATAACATCGATCAACACAAATTTTGAATCTGAGTTCTCCATATCTGATTTTGGTTTCTTCCACATTACTAATTAACGAAAAAATAGTGTTAACTGCGAACTTTTTAGCGAACCTGTCGCCACGCCCCATGCGAAATCCCACCTCACATGTACTATCACTCACAGTTCAATGCCTGCCTTGCGAAAGTGTAATACTGTAACAGGGAGTTGAACTGTATTTCGCCACGACGACGGGCTGCCAAGTTGCAGGTATATTATCTATGTATCTATTGGATGTATGGATTGAAGAGAGGTCCCCGGAGGGAGGGACTCTGGAACGTGGGCCACGGTAAGGACCGTTGTTGACCATCCAGACCCACGAGAAATGATCATAGGTCCCAGCCAGATGCTCTTATGTACCAAAAAATTAACTCCCAGCCCGCCTTACCAGCCACATGCAATTCATCTAGGAGGTGTGAGCCAAGGAATCGATAACGTTTTTCGGAGAGAGCCGGACAGTAACAAAGAAAGTGAGTCAACATTTCGGATTCCTCTCCGCATCCTCTACATAACGGATTATCAACAAATCCTAACCTATGTAGGTGACCTCTGAGAGAACAGTGTACAGTAAGAATAGAATCGAAAATTCTCACGGTAGGCTTACTTAGTCCTAGTAGTTTTTTTGTGAAACCCGGGTTAGATTTGCCCCACAGTTCGTTTATTGCTCTACCCGAAGGTTGGCAACACACTAAGTCGCGGTTTTAGATTCAAGGCGTCCCGATGCGATCCCACTTGTGGAGGGTGGTGCCTCTGAAGACGCACCAAGACGCGCATGCTCGTTTGCTTTTTTGTTTCCGTCAACATCACTGTGACCAGGCACCCAAAGAACGAGAGATGGAATTCAGGATGGTCTTACACTCCAGTACTAAGTTGGAGGTTGTGAAGGGCTTTAAGAAGGCCTTGACGGCCGCTTGGCTGTCCAAGCAGATGGCAATCTCCTTATTCTGAGTGTCTGAGCCAAGGAGGTACCTTCCCGCTTCAAGAATGGCCTTGACCTCGGCCTGGAAGACCGTTACATGGCTTTCCAGGTGTATGGCCAGTTCCAAATGAGGCTCCTCACGGAAGACGCCCGCTGCGGTAATGTATCTAATAATTACTTCATTGTATGGACCCAGATAATAACGTTCAATTGCCATCATATCTTGATCAAAACGTTCACCTTGTTCTTCCGAACAGGCACACATCCATCCTTGAATTGATCCAAATGTACATGTAACACATGTGCACTTTAAGGGAAATTCTGCATCCCATGAGAGAAAGTTATCAAGTATAGTTGAAAAAAGATCATTGTAATTATCAGTTCTATTGTTTCTTAGGAAACTATGAACCACTGCTTTAAGACTGTCCCAAACTTGCCTTTCGTGTGTGTTGAGTAACTGTACAAATTCCTTACTGGCCATTATTTTCTATATTTTTGATCCGACGAAAATCCTGGCTTTTAAGGCACTTTCACATCAAAAACAAGAACCGAAGAAATGTAAACCGAAAAACTCAATTTATTCCACTTTAAAACAAGATTTTTACTCCAATAATTAATAAAATAATGGAAAATAGTACTTACATATGTATAATCCAGTTCAAAGATAACCTAATAAGAAGATAGGACACAGCCGAAAAAAACTGGAAATTTTTCTTATTTTCTAGGAAGAAACAGGTAATGTCATATACTTTCGTCTTTTGCATGAATATGGGAGAAGAACTTGCCTATGCATAATTGTAGTGCAGCTGAGACAACGAGTTTGAAAGAAAAATAGAGAGATCATACCTTGAATACCTTCAAAATCCTTTTAAACTATTCATTTCTGTCAAAGAAAATTCTCATTTTTCCCGGGAATATCAGAGAATCGTGAATGAGTTACTACCATCCACGTAAACTCTTCAGAGAAAAACGAAAAGCGTTTATTGCTCGAGAAATAAAACTTAGAAATCACTCAGAAAAATATTTCGTATTTTTTTTTACGAAAAGCATCGTTAAATCATATTTTCAGCATTTTTCGTAATTTTTACTAAAATTTCTTAAAGATCAAGATATTTTCGTATATTCTGTGAAGAGTATTTACAAAACGATCGTAATTTGTTTTCGTAAAAAATACACTAACGTCAATACTACAAAAATTTCCTAGTTTTAAGGATGCAAATATGAAATTACGAAATGCCCAAAAATTTACGAAATGTTTTGATCTTATCAACACAAATTTGATTGATTCGTATTGGCATTTTGTACTTTTGAGCGAGTTTTTTGTAGAGTTTACGAAACGGACAGTAAAGTCAATCAGAACGTCGCGTCGTAGCAAAACTATTCTCGAGTGCTAATTGTGTTACCGTCGGTATTGTTAAGAGGTGTCTTGTTTTGTGCGCTAAATATATTTTTTTTTTGGTAATTAAAAATGACTATAACAGAAGATAATTTAGATTTATGCACGAACGGAGCATTAAATACTAATGTGTATTTAAATTTCGAAGAACACAGTGAAGTGCAGCCAGTGCCAATAATTACAGACCCTTTATTTGACTTGCTTTGTGATTGGATTTTCATGGAAGTGTATCAAAATTTGAAAGGTGTGTTGTGGAGTTATTTCGTGATTTTAAAGTAAAATTGAAATATAATGTTTTCTAGATCACGGAATTGATGATGAATGTTTAAGGGATACAATAAGGATACACACTAAAACCGAAACACCACCTACTTGTCCATTATCCTACCATCATCACGTTCTCAGGACCCTTAAAACATTTATGGACATTTAGATTTGAGTCTAAACAAACAATGTTAACTCCCGTAAAAATATAAGACTTACTTTGGCTTTGAAAATGTGTGTTAAGAGGAGTCAGTACTCAGCAAAAATTTCAATTTAGATACCAGCGAGCCTGTAGGCAATAAAACTTACTATACGTAGGTTTGTGTCCTGAAAGTATGAAAATTCATATAAAATTAGCGTAAACCTAGACCATAAGTCACATTAGAGACATCTAGCGTGAAAAGCAGAAACCAATCATGCGACAATTTAAGGCGAAAATGAAAATTTGCAGTTCAAAGAAATTGAAAATTTTTAACGAGTATGAGCTCTCCTAAATTTTATTTTGCACATAATTGTTAAATATACTATTTTGCTTTATATTTCTTCAACTTTCAACGAAAAATTGCAATTTCTCATCGGTGAAATATCGAGAGAGAAAACAAGTACTATTAAAGTTAAACAATTAAAAAAAGCGCCACTAAAAATGAAAAAACTTGACGTTATTATTTTGGTTATTTTGGTACAAATAGTTTGCCAGAAATTCGCATTGAAAAATGTATGAAACTTGCAAATCTTGGTACTGACTCGTCTTAAGTTCTCAAATAAAATTCTCCAAACTACCGATTTTCCGAACATAACTCAGAATTGCAAATACTCCGAAAATTTCAGTGAGAGTGATTTCTCAGCTCTAGTTTTAGAATTCTTCAATTTAGAAACTTTTGAATTAAATTTGTTTAAATACGTTGACTATTTAGGCACTACTTATAAAGAAAACTATATTCTATCAAAAGTAAGTTAATTAACTGAGTTTTTTTTTTTTAAATTGTACGCATATTTGAATATGAAAACCTGTTCAAACCAACATTAAATAGCCACCTGAAAATTAAATCATTCAAAAGATTTTAATTCCAAGTATTTCTTATTATTGAAACTAGGTTGGGAACGAAACTACATATACCTACCTACAAGCTCGTCGATAAAGCAGTTTTTTAGTGGACACAACAATCGACACATGATCGCTACATTCCACATTACAAAATCTCGACACGATCGACAGAATTTATCAGGCTTTTAATCGAAATTAAAATGTATATTATTAGCAAATTATTACTTAGCTTAAAAAGCATAAAACATTTTAGTATTAACTAAAAATAATTTAGAAATAGCCATATTGTGTATGTATAGGTATATTCTATTAGTTCAGTTAATACGTTGTACGTACTAAGCATAGCTGCTAAGGTCAATGCACTCGTCTGACCTACGCACAGCTGTTAAGGTCAACGGACTTTCTGTTGCTACCTACGCACAGCTGCTAAGGTCAATGTACTTTGGTTGCTATGCGCAAGGTAAAATAATTTGTTGGTGCCGTGCGCAGTTCAGAGGCAATATAAGTCGCAGGCCAACTTGAATCTTTCTCTTTTAGTATCCAGCTTCTATAGAGTCCGCATCATTTTGGAATTCGACTTGGCTAGTGTAATCAAATATAATTAATAATAAATTAACTTTATCTTGGGTCTCGACTGAGATAAAGATATTTATTCTGGGTACCGACTAGAATAAACACGACTAATACAACTTTGCTTTGGGTCTCGACCGAAGTAAAGTATCTTGTTTCGGGGAACGACTAGAACAAGATAATCACTAACTATTTACTTACCAACGCCATAAAGTCGATTCCATAGTTTTATACTGGTGAGTACATCTTTGATTAATATCATATATTATATTTCATATTGATTAATATATTTATATACCTATATATATACATATAGTGCCATTGGTCAAAGTAGCCACAACTTTGACAGTGTTATATTGAAATTAAAATTATTATTGTGTAGTGAGTAAGCGATTTTTTTTAATATATTGAAGTTTAGTTCTTAAGTGCGAAATTGAATTCTGTTAATTTTAGTTCTAGTTGTAATGTTGTACTTAAGTTTTACGTGCGTCCAATAAACCACTGGCTATAAAATATTCCCCGGCGTTATTATTTACAGTCCACATCCTTCTCTATATTTTTTCTTGAGTGTTCTCATTGGGCAGAACAAAACCCCTGGTACACTATTTGCCTCAGAATTCATATAATTGTGTACGAATACTATTTAAGTTATATTATAAAAGAGGATTAAAAAAAAAACTGGAAATTCGAGTTCTGAAAGATTTTCTTAATCCACCAAAGCACTTGTACTACCTTTCGACAGGTAAATGTGTAGTGGGAAAAAAAAATTTTTTTTAGTCAATAATTTCAAATACCGTTTTTTACTGTGCTATCCGGGCACCACTATGTATGTTTTAGGTACTTCACTTCCAGTACTTACCAAAAAACCCAAACAAATGTATAATGAATTAAAATAAAATGTTACGTTTACAATGACATCTTCTACAATAAAGTAAAAAGTGATTGAGTGAAAAACATGCTTAAGGTTTCTGAATGAAAACTTTTTTATTAATGAACCGATTTTTATGAATTTTTTTTATTTATATTGAAAACATTTAGCTCTTGTCCTGGAGGGTTTTATTTTTTCGAAATTCATTTTCGAACATTTACATTATAATGGTTAAAGTTAGACATTTTCGAAATCGAATAACTTTTATTTGAATCGTACGATTTTTTAATTATAGCACTTTTTTGAAAGATCTTTTTATTCTGAACCAATTTTTTCAAATTTTAGTTCATTTGGACTTTTGAGTGGGGAGAAAAATAGGGTGGGGGGAATTTTCAATATTAACTCTAACTTGAGTAATTTAAGGAGTAGGGGGATGAAATTTATACACCTTATAGATCTTTTGATAAGCTATCTTTTGGTTTTCGAAAATATTCGAAATTCGAAATAGATTTCGAAATTCACGGAGTTGAAGTTTTCAAATCGTCATTTCAGATTTTCCCTTATTTCTCCACTCCCTGAGGGTCTAGCGAGATGTTTTAAGATTCGTTGGAAAGCCTATGGGCGTGGCTATAAAATATCAAAAATTTAGAAAAACGGTATTTTCGAAACGCCTAGAAAAGGGCGGAAGGTGGGGCAATAGCGTTTTTTTTAAATCGCTGTAGATTCCGTATTTCTTTTCGCAGGCGGATGAAATTTTTCATAGATATCAACTTTATAATTTACCATATTATGATGTTATCTTTTTTTCGAATTTCGAAAATTTTTCATATAAACTTGATGATTTTCGAAAAACGTAAGGGTCATTTGCCCGGCTTATAACAAGTGAAATTCCAACTCCACTGGGTCGAGTGGGGTATCGTTGGAAAGAGAACACTTCAGATTTTACGAATCTGAAATTTTACCCCCCTCCACTCCTCCTTGTGGGTGGGGGGAGGTAAAACGTAACGTAAAATGTTAGGGGGTGCAGCGGGGGAGGGGGGTGTCCGAGGAAAATTTTCTGTGTGCCAAATGAAAGATCCATTCGAGGACTATCGATTTGTGCACTAATATCGCTTAAGGGTGGTACTGGGTTGATTTAACAGGGTGTTCAATTTACATCTACCCGCATCACGGTGCTACCCCACAAAAAAAGTTATTGCAAATTTGGGATCCCAAAACATAAGTAATAGCGCATCAAAGAACATGAAACTTTCTGGAAAATTTAATAAAACATCAGCGAAAAACAAATTGGTGTGATCGATTTTCTTTTTCTGCCCTTATTTACTTAATAATAGTATTTGAAGTTCAGAAATTTGCTTTAATTATTTTCAATATTCGAACCTGTTTTGCGGGGAGAGGGGGGACCCGATGAAAAAACTAACTTCAGATTCGTCTTTAATTCAATAAAGGGATTAAAGTTATGAAAAAAAAATTTGGGGTGGGGGGATTTTGTGGTGGGGGGTTGTTACCCCCACCCCCCCACAAGCCCCAAATTTGGAATGTGGGGTGTCTAATTAAAGCCCCCGCCGAGCTCTATCGAATGGCGTTTTTCAAATTTCAATTGAGTATACTTCGTAGTATATTTTTTTCACCCTCTTACATTTTACCTGAAAACCACTTTTTCACTTTGTCGGACCCTGCATCATAACGGATGCCCGTAGAGAAAAAATTTTATATTCGAATTAAAGGTAACCAAATTCTCTATCCATTAAAAGGTTTTCATTTGTGATTTGAGACATTTTCTCACTGAGTTTTTCCTCCCGAAGTTCAAAGTTTTTCCTCATCTGGGTCCCATATACCCCATTACTACATATGAGTTATTTTTGCAATTTTTTTTTAACTATAGGCATTAGTGTTCGATTACGAAACTTTTTTATCTTTACAAAAAAATTTCTCCGAAGCACCGTTATTCCGTAAAGAGAAATTGTAAATTTTTACATCATCTCACGGCAAAAAGCCGTCGTAAAAGGAGGTTGTTCTACTATTATTAAAATTTCTCCTAAACTATTAGTCCGAGCGGAAAACTAATTAGAAATAAACGTTCCCAACAAAACAGGCTTCATTTTATCCGCTGACATTATACTCAAAAAGTGTATAATTAAGTAGTAATAGTAGAAATAAAAACTTTGAAAACGACCAAAACGGTCAGAAAACGCCATGAAAAACCGGCATTTCCTTAATTTAAGCCATTTGGTTGAGATACTTTTGTTTTTATTTTAGCTATTTTTAACCGGATCTTCATAGTTCATTTTTTCTATTATAACTATGACCCCTGGGAATCTTGTGGATTTTTTTCAATTTTTTCCGGAGCCGGGAAGGGCTCCTACGGGCCCATTTAATCACCCTGTTCCCAAAATAACAAATTTCATTCCCATAATTACATTGCGAGGCAAGCTAAATTAGTTTGATGAACACACATACGTATATATTATGCGAAACTAATTTTCACTTGTGTATGAAAGCATTTGTATATGAGCTAAGAAGTTCACAATTTCATTGAAATATGTATTTATAGCGCAAGCCAAGTAAGATAGTTTGGCTTAGCCAGTAGGGCGCTAGGTCAGAGAATTTAGGGATTGTGGGTTCGAGTGTTGAGCATGAATTTTTTTCAATATTGAATTTTTTATATATATGGCGGGTTCACTGCTAAAGTGAACCAAGTATGTTGGTCTATTGTAAAAAATTCACAAATCTTTTTCAAGCTTTTGGTTTGACGGCTACTTAGAATTGTATGATATTCAAGTAACATTTACATGTACCAGTACCAGTACTTATATTGGAAATAAATTTACCAGTAAAAGTGAGACTTGATGCTTATTATGAGGATTTTTTTCAACATAAAGCAAGGTTGGCCTATTTATTATTAGAGTACCTATATGGAAAAAAATAAAGAAAAATATGATATATGAGACGGTTTTGGATGTAGGTTTATGTGAAATGTAACATTCAAATTTAATTTTTTTTTTAAAAAGCCCATGTGCAAATTTTTTCCCCCGGATGGACGGACATGCAAAACTCAAAATAACTTTTAATAACTTGCGTATAACCCATGATTACATAACCTGTATATATACCCTGATTTACAGATTTTCACGGCAGGAGGTTGTTCTACTCTTATTAATTTTTCTTCTAAACTATTAGGCCGATCGCAAAACTAATTAGATTTAACTTTATGTCCTAAAAATAAATCTTTTTACTAAATCTCGATGCGATTCTAATTACCGATTCGCCGATGAGTTTTGTATGATACTATCTTTCATCGGTCATTACATTACATTCAGCGCCATCTTTTTTGTATATCCTGCAAACAATTAAGCCACTTTTTTTCTCTTAACATTATCTCTAATCCACTAGCTTTTATCTAAAATAAACTACAAGACATTATTCAAAGCCGTTTAGCAATAACTAACCAAATAAGTTTGCATGGTTCGCTAAATTAGATTCTAATTAGATTCGTCCCTCATTTCTATGGGGAATGTTACGTACGATTGAAATGTTTTAATTTTAACGGGACTTATAGCAATCGTATAAGTCCCGTTATAAATTTAGAAGTAGTATACTACTGTCCCTAAATTATTGTGTTTTTTTCAATGCTATCCGACAAACGGTTTAAAAGATTGTCATACATAGATTTCATTATGTCATTTAATTTTCATGCTCATATTAAGGAATGAATTAAAATTCCCGTTATTTTTTAATTAATATGCTAATTTTTTTAGCTTAATTTTTATTACGATTTTTTTCTGATTTTTTGAGCATATTTTCAAACTCTGCCGACATACGTGACAAAATCTGAATATTTGGCGCCCGAAATCAGCGTCCTGAAAATTGATTTGGAAATTTCGTTATACGAAATAACAATTATTCTAATTTTTAATTTTTTTCTAAAATTGTGATCATAAAAGGATTGTCTATACCGAATTTTAGCATTCTCTGATTTTATTTTCCTATTTAAAAAAATTAAAATGTCCTGGAAATGTAAGGTCCATTAGACGACTCCTGGTGGGGGCCACATAAAGCAACTGGACAGTCTATTTCAAGAAGTGGCTTTTGACATTCCTGCTTTATCGTTTAAAATTTATTTGAGCCAATTCGGTTACTTCGTTCAAATTCTACAAGCATTTGAGTTCGACAAGTCCAGCCAAGATTTGCGAAATCAAGCATTTTGTAAGGGGTTTGCCCATCAAAAAATCTGAAAAAATCATGATTTCATTTTTTGAGCCTACCCCCACATGTGAGGACTCATTGGAAAGGTCTCGATGAGTACATTACAGAAATAACAAAAATTTCCCCCCTCCTCCAATTTTTCGGGTGGTTTAGGACTAAAAACAGTTATTTTTGCAGTCTGCGCTTCCTAGCGGTGCCCCCTTGAACTACATAGACTTGTAATGCAGAAGGCCAGTATAGCTACTTATGTCCTATAATTTAAAATTTATTTGAAGTCATTACCTCTTATCATTCAGGAGATATCGAATTTCAAAGTATTCAAGTCCCAATATAATTAGGGAATTCCTTGGTGCATGTAGGTATGTACATATGTATGAAAAGTGGTAAAGCATCAATTTCTTATTTTCATCCTATCTTAGCGATTGACCACTCATTGGAAAGGTCTTGGCGAGTACATTTTGAATATGCAAAAACATTTTACCCCCACCATATAATTTAGTGAAAAGGAAGGCGGGGAAAGGAATTATTTGTACTACGCGTACAGTTTGAGCACGTGTATCTCCTCCAATTATTCACTTATTTCAGAAAATTTTCGATTTTCTGTTATTTTGAATTTTTCTGATTTTTTGAACATATTTGCAAACTCCTGGGACGAACAACGTGGCGTAATCAGAAATTCTTGAGCGCCAAATTTCCACCTTGAAAAGTGATTTGAAATTTTTATTGTATGAAATAACGGTTATTCCAATTTTTAATTTTTTCCTACAATTGTTATTATAAAAGGATTGTCTGTACTGAATTTTAGTATTCCTAGATTTTATTTTTCTATTAAAAAAAAATAAAATCTCACGATTAATTTTTACGCGTCTGTATACACCCGTGAGATCGAACACAATTCGGTCTAAATATACATTTATAGCCCAAATCGAATAAGGAAGTTTGGCTCAGTCAGTAGGGCGGTAGGTCAGAGTTCTAGAGTAGGGCGGGTATGGGTTCGATTGTTGACAATGGCAGGGTTTTTCTTTTTTTTTTAATTTTTTTTTATATATGACGGGTTTATTGCTAAAGTGAACCAAGTCCACTTTTACAACTGATAGTAATATTGATTAGAGTTGGTCCATTGTGATTTTATTTACTATTTTTATGAAAAAGGCCGTTTGCTAACTTTCAGCGCTCTAAGTGAACTATGCCTATAAAAAAATTCGTATACAAAATTTCAGTTCACTACGTAGATGCATTCTCAAATATTCTCAAATATATAGCGAAAAACTAAATCTTTAAAGAAAGCCCCATGAAAGAGATACCCGATTTGTTTTTTTTTTTAAAGCCAGTGTGCAAAATTTCAACTCAGTTAATTGGAAATTTTTATTTTTCCTGTATCTTACTACGTTCATGCGTCAGTTTCCAAACAAGATAAACAAAAGTACCAAAGTGCCAAGTTCCAGTTTTGAAGTTTGACAGTCAGGCTCTAATATGACCGAACTTCACGCAGAGATAAGCCGGCATTTTGGTTACGCTGAAGGTAGATACACGACAAGTATTCCCATTAGAATTTTGACACATTGAAGCTGATAGCCTGTGACGTAATTGTGTGACTAATGTACTTGCATGTTTATAGGAAAGACAGAGAGATCAGAGAGCGTATTGTGTTCCCTGTACCGTGCTTTCCTATACATTTCACGATATGACATCATCTAATGGTGGAACATGGTTCGTAATGGGAATAACATGAATTCTATATACATTGGGGTACGCTCATGTACCTGAGAAGATGGCCTTATACCGGCGCGGCGCTCCCTTGAAATATCGAGACTTCCAATATAGGAGAAAGTTATACTCACTTAGCTTTTAGCGTTCAGGAGATATCAAAATTCAAAATATTTAAGCCCCATCTAATTGGGGATTGGTGTACGTTCCATACATTATGTATGTATGTATGTAAGTGGTAAAACATCAATTTACTATTTTTCATCCAATCTTAACGTATGATCACTCATTGGAAAGGTCTCGATGAGTGTATTATGAACATGTAAAAATATTTTACCCCCTCCATATAATTTAGTGAAAAAGATGGGGAGGGTGGGAGTAAAAACCAGAATTGACTCCACTCTTTTGGCTATTGCTCCTCACCCTCCTTACCGTTTCTCTTCATTCTTTTTGCATATGGTAGCCAACCCCTCTCTCTACAAACAGGCAATCATCTGTTCCTCCCCTCACACCCTCGCGAAGCACACCATGCCAATCTACAGTCTACATTAAAAAAAAATTTCCGACATGCCTCCACTCTTTTGTCCATTGCTCCTCACCCTCTGAACCGTTTCTCTTCATTCTTCTCTCAAATGATAGCCAACCCCTCCCCCTACCTATGGGAAAACGTCGCACCGATCCCAACCCTCTCGCCGGGCATCGCCGGCGGGCTCACCCTAGTATTTTATTAAAATATGAATGTGAAACATTGAAAAATTCCTGGATATATGTACATAATGTTTATACATACATATTATGTATTCTACAGGCAAAGGTAAGTTTCCTGAATTAAATTTTTTTGGACTTGGTACAGAATATAGCCGGCAACATTAAATATAAATTATTTTGCATTAATAGGGTTAGATTTTATTTAAAAAAATCATCAAACCTTTGTCGTTAGATGCGATATTTTTAGTAATAGTATTGCAAGAGCATAGTGATCAGTTTGTTTTTGTCGTATAACTGTCCACAACTGTTGAAAAAAAAACCTGGCAAACATGAATTACAATAACAAATGAATAGTTTTGTCCTTGCAATACGCTTATAGGCGAAAAACCCCATCTAATAATAAAGTAACGAAAATACCAAATTTTTAAATATTTATCAGGATAATATTATGTATGTAATAAAAACTAAGCCTAAGAATCTACTAAAATAATCGTACTTTTAACGGCACCGTTTTAATTAAATTAAATCATTATTTCGTAAAATCAATCAAATTCTCGTAATAAATATGGGGGGTAACCACGTAAAATCCCTTTTACAATGTTTTAAGTAAAACTTTCGTAAAAAATACGATGCATTATGTAAACTGTTCGAATTTACGAAATGCTATTCGTGTATATCTTACGAAATTTTCCATTGGCTCGAAATCATGGGTGATTTTTGTAGATTTTATCGTTGTTTTTCGTAAATCTTACAAAATATTTTTCTGAGTTTACTCAGTCAACATTTATGGATAGTCGTTCAAATACTTATAATTAGTGCATTTTGTTGACTCAAATGTAATTGCAAAACACAAGCACGGAAAACCATTTAGTGATGGCGATGGTTAAAATGGCCACGAATTTTGTTTGAAGATTTTGAAAACAACAACAAAATCATCATGGGCATAAATTCTTCTGTTTTATTTTCTCTCTATCTTGATGAGAGCACTGACATAACTGGATCAGCACATTTAGTAATTTCTAGTCGTTACGCTGTTGGATATAATATAAAAGAAGAAATGCCAAGCTTAACATCATTAGCAGCAAACAACAACAAAAGAAGTAGATATTTACAATGTAGTTGGAAATGTACTTGCTGAAAAAAAAACAGACTTGAAAACTTGACTTGAAATCTACTTGAAACTCAAGTAGGATTTTTGGTTGAATTAATTCCAATTACTTTACTTTAAATTTTCTTGAAATTTACTTGAAGTGTCACTCTACCTTTGACAACTCTGCATTAAGTTCAATACAAAATTGCGGATTTTTAGATAAATATCTTGAGAAAAGTGCTAAAAATCACATCCTGAATTAGCAACAGTAATCTTCTTGTTGTTCTGAAGTTGCGTTTACATGAATTCTTTTCAAGTAAATCGAGCAAAATTTTGTGATTTACTTGACTCAAGGTATACTTGAAGTCAATGCGCGTTTACATGATATTTTGATTACTTCATCTCTACTTGAAGTATACTTCAAGTATTTATGTAAACGTATTGATAGATCTTTTTAAAATTGTTTCTGTAACGACTGATGGTGCTCGCAATATGACTGGTGAGGTAAATGGGTTTCTGAGCTTGTTTGCTCAGCTCGTTGGACATACAATTCTGGCTCTGGAGAGGCCAAATCATGTTTTTTTTTCACCACTTGACTCTCTTTGAACTGGATGTAGTTTTTGCACAACCGAACCGGTAGGTATGCTTAGGGTCCTTGTCCTGCTGTAGTGTGAAATAGCGGCCAATAAGGAGAGTGCCAGAGGCGATTTCGTGGTGCTGCAGATTGCTGTGGTATCTCCTAGCGTCCATTGTACCTTCTATTTCGACGAAATCGCCAATAGCACCCCCTCCAAAACATCCCCAGGCTATGACTTGAGGTTGTATTCAAAACAATGTAAATTAAGAATAGATCTTTCAGGAGTACATGCTCTAAGTTACTAATCAGAAAAAAAAATTTATTATTAAGATTTAAACTATAGCATTATAGCAAAAAGAAGAAAAGTAAAAGCAGACTAATAAATTGTACAAATTAACAAAACGAAGGTATATAAGTATCTATCAATTAAAAATAAAAGAAGGAAATACAGTACTAAAAAGCATGAAAAAAAGAAGAATAAATTAAAGAGAAAAAAATGAGATAAAAGAGTGATCAGTAGTAGTCAAAATAAAACACTATTGGTAAGATTATTGAAAACAATACGTTTAAAGCTGTCAAAGGTGCCCGCCCATAATGAGTTTCTTATATCAATTGGTAAGAAATTCCAAATACTGACTGCTTGGACGAAAAATTGTCGATCGCTCACCAGAAATCTGCTGATAGGTGGTATAAAAGTTAGTGCTCGACTTGATCTATTGAAGTGCAAGAACTTAAACAAATAGTGCGGACATTGAAATTTTATGACCTTAGATAGTAAAACTACTGTCCTGGATTTGCGATACCGCTGAAAAGAACAGCCAAATAGAGAGTCAACAAAAGGTGAAACGTGGTCATAGCGCCGAAGTCTAAAAATATACCTAATGATGCAATTGAAAGAGACCAGAAGCTCCCTCTCAGAGATACTATCAAGCCCATTATAAATTTCACAAACATATAATAAAATCGGTGCAAGTAAAGCTTGTGCTAGTTTTAATCGAGTTAATAAGGGAGTAAAGTCGCTAAAAGCCCAAAGGCGTCGCAGTCCATAATAAATTTTCCTAACCACAGAATTTATATGGTCACCCCAAGTTAATCTATTATTAAATATAATAGCCAGATTCTTAGCTGAAGTAACAAGCGAAATTACTGCACCATTTATATGAAGTGGAGAAAAATCGGAACAGTCAGTACCTAGCCTACTTATAATTAAACATTTAGATTTACTTGCATTTAATTTGAGTCCATTGGATGCAGTCCATTTGGCAAGCACATCAAGATCGTCATTAATAGAGCAGATTCCATCCTCGGACAAACCAATAGGCCTAGAAAATGTAAGCTGTACGTCATCCACATATAAATGAGGTTTGCAGTTCTTAATAACCGTAAATACATCATTTATGTACAATGAAAATAATAGAGGGCTCAAGACTGAACCCTGCGGGACACCAGCCAAAAGGGGAAGAAAGTTAGAGTAACTTCCATTAATATGTACAGACTGAAATCTGTCCCTCAGATAACTGGCAATTAACCTAGATACCTCGAGTGAAAAATGAAAGTATTTAACGAGCTTTACACATAAACGATCATGATTAATAGTATCAAAGGCTCTAGAAAAATCCAATAAAAGCACAAAGGTAATGTAATCATTGTCAATGGCCTGCCGAATATCCTCTGAAACTTTGAGCAGAGCAGTAATGCAACTATGGTTGGCTCTAAATCCTGACTGACAGCAATTCAATAAGTTGTTACTCCGAATATGATCAGTAATTTGTGTGGACATTATCTTTTCGGTGACCTTGGAGAAGAACGGTAAGATACTTATTGGTCTGTATTCACTGCTACCATCACCTTTAGATATGGGAATGACTTTAGAGTATTTCCACATACAAGGAAAGTACGTAGCTGTAAAACAAGTGTTAATAATATGCGTTAGCGGTGAAATTAAAAATCTAAAAAGGATCCTGACAAACCGAGGGTCAATCCCATCGCAACCTACTGCACTTGATTTTATACTTAGTAAGGCACATGCTACATCCTCACGATTCACCCTAATAAAATCAAAGGGAGCAATGCTATTTGTATTTTGTAGCTCAGCAACATTAGACCAATCAGTATCATCCAACTCCGCCATTGACGCAAATTGATTATTAAGCTCATCAGGATGCGGGAGATCACCAGCAATGGTACCACTTACAATACCAGCAGATTTCAAATTCCTCCACAAGATCTTAGCGGGTTGGTTTATGTCTAGTTTGCGTGCAAAATATGTTTCTTTCGCTGTACGAATAACATAATTAGCATTATTTCTTAGCTCGCGATAAGTGTTCCAGTATTCTCCAATTCGATATCGCTTCTATAGCTTATAGGCTTGATCTCGTACCATTATGAGTTTTCTAATAGTATCCGAAAACCATGAGCAACTCTGGTTTTCAACGTAACAAATTTTTCATGAAGATCAGCAATATACTCATTAATTATATGGATTTGAGAGTCTACATCAGCAATGTCACGTACGATATCCCACTCTATTCTCTATTGTCTCTGCTTCTGCGAGCAGATCCTCTAACATAATAGATTTATAGTCATAAAAGGAAAATGAGTGAGTTGAACCATCATTATCAAACGTGATATCATATACAATCATGATCATATCATGGTCTGAGATGCAAGGAATTGACAGCTGATTTTTAAACTTACTCTTAGATGTGCATACCGTAATAAATACATCCAACAGAGAGCAAGATTGCTGCGAGAAATGAGTTGGTTCAAAATCAATGCGGTATAAATCAACAGAGGTCAAAATATTAGAAAAATTATCACTAGAGCTGGAATTTACCAGAAAGTTTATGTTGAAGTCACCACCAATAATGGCATGTTCATACAAACATATGTACGCCACTAAGAACTAAAAAGCTCAAATTTTGATTCATCCGTGAAAAGCACTCGTTTCCATTGCTCATGGCTCCAGTGTCAATGGAGTTTGGACCATGCCAATCTCTTCTTGTAATGGGTCCTCAGCAATGGTTTCCTGACTGCGACGTACCCATTTAACTTGACTGCGGAGCGACGTCGCTTGACGGTCAAAAGTGATACGGGCTTATCCTTCGATTCCATAAGTGCAACACGTAATTCGGGTGCCGTTTGAAATCGATCCCATTTGCTATTCACTATTATGTATTTGTCCTTTTGTTCTGTGGTCACTCGAGGTTGTCCGGGACGTGGCTGGTCCGTTAAACTTACTGTTTCAGCATATTTCTCAAATGTTCACTGCACGCCACAAAGGAAAATCTTCTCCTGTGTGGTAATAGATTGCAAAGTATGCCCGGCCTTCCACAAGGCGACTATGGCAGCATGCTTTTCGATTGATATTTCCTTTCTCGGGCCTATTTCTTTGACCATTATCGCAAAATCACTTTGCATTTTTACGTTAGAAATGACAAACCGGTCAGTTGTGGTAAAAGGCATAGATAGATAGATAGAATGACTCACGGCGGTAAGATGGGCGCACTTGGCAATTTACAGCACTGCCAGAGCAAAACTCTCATTTTCGAAAAAAGCTCTATAACTTCAGAAAAAAAAGATACTCTTCAATAAACTTGGGAGAATGTGTCTGAATATGTTAAAAAATAAATAAGAGCAAAACCTTTACTAAACGCCTTAAAAAACATAAATTTTCTTAAAAAACTTGCATTTATTGAAATTAATGAGCGGGGTACTGTATAGTATTGAACAGGGGCCCTTTGACATACCTTTTTGCTTTGTGATTGTTAGCCTCTATATAAAATCATTTTGCATTCTCATTATTATTTCCTCTGTAGAGATATGCTACTACTACCTACATATACATACATATAGGTATGGGTGCCAACCTACTGTATTGGGTTTGCAGAGCTCTGATGTCCATATGGCGATGCATTTAATTATAATAATTCACATGCCTCTCTCCATCCTATCTCCCAAAAGTCTAATTTGAACCACGCAATCAAAATGCCTGAAAGGCAGTCATCGTATGTGAATTATTCAAAAATTTTCAAATAATCTAATTTACTAGTTCCTCCCACCCCAGAACCCCCTTAACAATTATTTCAATCTAATTTACTTGATTTTAATTCGTAAATATCCATAATGAAATTCTTCCTTTAATTTCCTCAATTTCCAAATGCCTATACACAAGTCACAAAAGTGTCCAGGACTTTCAGGTGTATTCCTCTTGCATTCCCAGCCACATCGTTGCTGTGTTTATAAATGAATTTCGGTCGCTTTTAATTCCAATATTAAATCTCTTGAAATATCATTCGTGTTAACTAATTTCTGATAAATTGATGTTAATTAGTCATGCAACCTGGCTAGAAGTATAATTCCCGATATCCAATTAAATTTCCGTCAAACGATGCTGATGAGTTCTGTGCTTAATTTTATTGGGCACAAAGGTTTCCAAAACTTTCCTGTATTCGTTCGTATTCCTGTATAGCGATTATACTATAAGGATCAAGTCCAAAATAATATGTGCAGTTGGTAGGTGTACGTATAGACGTCCTTTTTAATTTTGGTCCACAATCTGCACGAGTGTATTATAAATTGTGCACAGCACTCAAATCAATTAGCGAGACGTGAATAAAACTGCGAATCCATATATTTCTAGGTTTCTACCCTGTACCAGCTCTTCAGGGCACTGAATTTTCCATCGTCCTGGCATGCATCTACCATTGGGCGTGTTGTTCCTGTTTATTGCATTCTCGGTGCATTTTCGTAACTACTATATCGGTGTAGTTTTTGTGAATGTACAATTATTCATTTGTCATGTTGGGGAGTGGGGGGGGGGGTGTCTGTAGATACATCCAAAGTCGCCATTCCATTGCAGATGTACAACGCGAGAAATTATCCCCCAAGGCTCAATGTGTGTGAAACAGAGTCGCCATACCCATCAAAACAGCATCAGTCAATAGAATTGTTTTTTTTTGCGTTGGGCTACAGTCAAAACGCATTTATACTTCGACTTCAATGTGAAGCAGGTGAGGGATATCTGTCGGGTTGCTTTATGGTCCATCCTCCCTCTCTTGTGTGTCGGTCAGTTAAACCAACCCGTTCGTTTCTTGTTCAGAAATTTATTCAACAGCCAACGTCTTTTGAGTGAAACTATTTTTTTTTTCTTAAAGTTGTTTTTTTTTTTTGTTGCATTGCAGTTAGCCAGATAGGCTGAAAATTATGACTTTTTGCCGTCTCTATACGATAAGTTCTTATACATTTCCAACATTACCTGTGTGATTCTTTTCTGTCTGTCTGTCTGTCTGTCTGTCTGTCTGTCTGTCTATATGTCTGTCTGCCTGTCTGATTGTCTGTATACTTGGAACCATGAGCATTTTGTTTTCTCCTGTCTTTTTCGATTGCACTAATTGCATGGAAGAAATGTGTTCTCCCGTGTGCACACGACGATGGTAGATCAACGATCTATCTTATGAATTCTGGTCGAGTGAGCAGATGCTTAAGGCCAGATATACCTACCTATACTATATTCTGGGCTTGTCAGATTTTCCATTTCATGTTAAACATTGCGAAACATTTCTGCCTTTCGCTTACGTTTAGGTAGGTAAGCTTTTTAGCAATAAATTTTAATTTCCGACAAACACTTAAAAGTTTCACGAATATAATTCCGATAAGGTAATAAACGCACGTTTAAGGCGTTGTTAACGCAAAAAAACTCGAACGAAACGCAATGAACAAAGCAACAAAAAAAGAAAAAAACAAAGACTATTTCGTTTTTTTTTTATACTTCAGGCCGCTCCTCGTTAGTATGCAATTGATCGAGGTACTCTAAGTGCTGATAGCGACTTAAAACACCTTTTGAATTTTGCTCATTTTTTTTTGAAGATTTATGAAATTGGATATTCAAGGGAGTTGCTACATTCTGCAAGAAAAGTGTGTGTATGTTGTTGAGGTTAAGGATGAGGATGGCGATATGTCCTTTATATGCCTCTGACAACAATGTTCAAGGTTAATAGATATCATCCTCACAACGTTCTAGATTTTACAGAGTATTCAGGACTAGTTCTATTCCTATCAATTGCAGTAGAGTCGCATAATTTTTAGAGTAGGTTTCCTTTATTTAGCAGAGTTTGCATGTTCACACAATGACTGTGTCACTCTTATTTGTGAGGTCTTTGCTGAGCCATCAATATGGTTGGGTGATGATAGTTAATAGACGTGTTCAGCAGCCCACTCAAATATTTTGAAGAACTATTACTACATTTACATGTTATAGTTCATTTATGAAGATGTTGAATGCAAATTTATGCCTATTCTGATGAAATTTTTATATTCTATAACACAGAGAGTGGCGCCATCTTTATTTCATTGAGCCCATACTTAACTTGTGTAAACAACTCCTAGCTGTGTTATCAAGTCTTAATTTATTTTAATTTTAACATAGGTAGTTGGTCTGTGCGCAAGTCTTTTTAGATAAAAATTTCAACCGATCGATAATAATCATTACTTTTGCACTATTATGAACCATAATCTCAATTGCGTTACCGTTCTGATTGACGTCTAATTAATAATATTCATACCAGCAAGATACATTTATATAATGAAATAACAAAAAAAAAAAACGAAAAATATTATATTTTGTTTGTCGATTATAATCCTTTCTGTACTTTTGCACTGGAATTGAAAGGCCCAAGGATTAGAAATCTAACCATTATCGAGCTGTATTTGTAATTTTCTCACGAACGCAATTTTTCCAAGTATTTTTCGTAAAATTTAAAAAATAACAAATTCAAATTAATTTGTAAATTCGTCGAATTGTGAAATTGCGGCTAATTTTGAAAAATAAAATAAAAATTTCGAAATTTAAAATTTACACCGGTATATAACGTCTGGGTGTTTTGGAGTTCTGTTTTGTATGTCACTAAATGGCTAGAATACTTTGTACAGGGTGTTTCACTTTCGGTCCGTATAATTCAAGCGTTTGATAGCTAAGGTGTAGACAAGCAAAAAATTATATAGGGAAGGAGAGGGTAAGACGCGTCGTTTCGGCGGTAGAGGAATTTAAGCTTTTTAGTACGTTTTCCAATTTACACCCCGTAATTTTCTTGAAATACACCCTATCAAGGTGAGATTCATCTCAGATGATAGCAAACCATCTCAGCTTTTTTGTGACCTTCCGTCGGAAATTGTAGTAGGATGACAAAATCAAAAAAATTGAAAAACGAAAAATTCCTAATTTTTTCAAATTTAACGATTTTTCCCGCTAAAATGCATGACAACTATATAGTTTTTTTTAGAAGATTTAGAAACCCTGAAATGTTACCTTTAATTTGGCTTTGCACATGCAACCGTTATTTAGACATTTCTGTAGCGTCCAAAATACGAACCTACATATTAATATTTACATATCTATAAATAAATAAAATTATTAATAAAAGTTTAAAATGTAGAACGGAAAATTTGGAAAAGAATTGAATATTGCATTACGAAGTAGCCTAAAGAATTACACTATAAAAAATACATGTAAAAATTTAAATCAAGTATACATACACTTAGAGTATTAGAATTTTAGGTATAGTAAAAATGTATGAAGCATCTGAGTTTGCATAGAATAAGTACATACAAAAATGTCAGATATAAATATTTAGTAGTATTGAAGAATTCTTAGAGTCAAGACTGCGACAAGTACAATACGATACAAAAGTATCGTAATAAAATTATATAAATATTTTTAAATGATAAAAAAAAATATAAAAATAAAAAAAAAGATTAAACTAACCAAAATATAAATTTGTTATCACTTATAAATAAAAAGAACAAATTCTTTTTATTATTTCATAGATATTTTAAATAAATCTCTATCTAATAAAATCTTTATTTTTTTTGTTTCATGTAAATGAACAAAAAAAAAAATCAAAACTTGCTCAAGCTGATTTCTGTGAAAGAAATCTCAAAATACATTGATGTTGGTATTCAGAAGTCAACAAGAAATAATAATATTTAACTACCAACCATCAATATTGGTGACCCCGACAACAATTACGAGCACATCAGAATCTATATTCGTCAGCATCTATTTTCGTTATATTAGTGACACCCCGAATAAGAAGTTCAGTATTGAAAACATCAATCATCAAAGATTAATGACACCACAAATGACATTTTCGAACATGATCTTTGGTTCCCCCCACCAGTGGTAAGGAACCAATCAGATCGTTTTTGAAAGATAAGAAGAGAGAAGAAAGAAAACAATCGTCAATCAGACAAGAACAGAAGAAAAAAAAATAAAAAGAAAACAATCAACAACTAGGCAAGAACAAAAGAAAACAGAGAAGACAGAAGAAAGAAAATAATAAAAACAACAGAACAAGCAATGAAGAAACAAGGAATATCAAATAACAAAAAAAATAACAAATAAATAAGAATAAAGGAATAAGGTTCTTCAATTATATATTTTTTTCTATGTCAACATTTTTTTCCAAATTTTCTTCTTTCACATAAACATTGACAGCACACAACAATACATTTTTCTATATATTTATGTATACAGGGTGATTCTGATCAAGATACCTTCCGGTATACCACGCGATTCCTTGAGGTAAGCCGATCAAAAAATTGTTCCACATACCCCCCCCCCCCCCCCCCTCCCAAGAAGCCTTCCTTTAGGAGTTGTGGCCAGTTGAAGATTTCCCCAATATTCGTGAACCCTGATGGGAATAAATGAGTATAACTTTTGAACCACACTATAGATTTTGGTTATTGTTGACTTATTTAATAGCCCAGAATAGTAGCTATCGAAAAGTGTATTCCTCTGTATTTGTTAATTAAGCATCTTTAAGTTATTCTCAAATATTTCCAAAACTTTGATTTTTTTTACACACAATTTCATAAATACCGTTATTTATTTCAAAAACTTTCTTCCATGTAACCCAAATTTATTGCTTCTAATTAATGCCCCTACTACCCTCTATCACTGGGAAAAAAAACGCATGCCAATACCTGAATCAGTTTTAGCACTGGAGGTTTATTGGCAGATTCAAGCCAGATCAAGCTGATCAACTGATTCGGTCCCTGGTTTAAAGAGAACAAGAAGATGATTAAAGGTATGTTATCTAAGATTTAAACGCTAGTACGTAATAAATATTAACAAATAATATTGTTAATTACTAGTATGTGGTTTTCAAATGAAGAATATGCGGATATACACCTCATCTACGGTGAAACTCACAGAAATAGCGGCCTGGCAAGACGATTGTATCAGGAGAGATTTCCTCGTCGTAGACTTCCGGATCGCAGGATCTTCGAAAGTGTAGATAGGCGTATAAGGGAGTGGGGGACAGTTCAGTATAGACGACTAGATCCAGGAATAGGGAGGCATGATGTAAATCTTGAGGAGGAAATATTGAGAATGGTAGCTGCAGATGAAAGTACTAGTACCAGAAGATTAGCGCAGCGAACAGGAACCTCTCAGTCAACAGTTTGGCGAATACTTAAATCTAATCAGCTATACCCGTACCATTTTCAAATAGTATAAGCTTTACAAGAAGGAGATTCAACTAAACGCCTTCAATTTTGCAGATGGATCCTTGAAAAAGAGCCAACATTTCCATCAAAAGTATTGTTTACAGATGAAGCTACTTTCACCAGGGATGGAGTAGTAAATACTCATAATTTGCACACCTGGGCTTCACTGAATCCGTACGCCATTTTAGATGGACATCTTCAGAGGAGCTTTGAAATAAATGTGTGGTGTGGGATTATTAACAATTACTTATTAGGTCCGTTTGAAATACCTACAGTGAATGGTACCACTTACCTCTCCTTTTTAAAACATGATTTAGAAGACATGTTGGATGAGTATATTCCGCTTTCCCTTAGGAACGAGATGTACTTTATGCACGATGGCGCTCCGCCGCATTACTCTGTTCAGGTTAGAAGTTGCCTTAACGAGCAATATACTGCGCGATGGATAGGACGTGGAGGACCAATTCCTTGGCCAGCTCGATCACCTGATCTCACCCCTCTTGATTTTTTTTAATGGGGCTATTTAAAAAGTATAGTTTATAGTTCAGTTATTACTTCTAGGGAAGATCTATGGAATAGGATACAAAATGCTTGTAACCATATTAGAAATAATAGTAATAATTTTGTTAGAATGAGACACTCATTACTTCGAAGGGCGCAATTATGTATAGACCAGGGAGGACATCACTTCCAGCATATTTTATAGGGTTTGTTACTTTAAATTAATAAAGTAAAAATTATTACCAAAGCAATTGTGTTTCCAGTCATAAAAGATCCTACGTACCTACCTGTGATTATTGCTTGTATGCAATTTTATGATCTGGCTTGAATCTGCCAATAAACCTCCAGTGCTAAAACTGATTCAATAAATTTGGGTTACATGGAAGAAAGTTTTTGAAATAAATAACGGTATTTATGAAGTTTGTGTGTAACAAAAATCAAAATTTTGGAAATATTTGAGAATAACTTAAAGATGCTTAATTAACAAATACAGAGGACTACACTTTTCGACAGCTACTATTCTGGGCTATTAAATAAGTCAACAATAACCAAAATCTATAGTGTGGTTCAAAAGTTATACTCATTTATTCCCATCAGGGTTCACGAATATTGGGGAAATCTTCAACTGGCCACAACTCCTAAAGGAAGGTTTCTACGGGGGGGGGGGGGGGGGCAAAGATCATGTTCGAAAATGTCATTTGTGGTGTCATTAATCTTTGATGATTGATGTTTTCAATACTGAACTTCTTATTCGGGGTGTCACTAATATAACGAAAATAGATGCTGACGAATATAGATTCTGATGTGCTCGTAATTGTTGTCGGGGTCACCAATATTGATGGTTGGTAGTTAAATATTATTATTTCTTGTTGACTTCTGAATACCAACATCAATGTATTTTGAGATTTCTTTCACAGAAATCAGCTTGAGCAAGTTTTGATTTTTTTTTTTGTTCATTTACATGAAACAAAAAAAATAAAGATTTTATTAGATAGAGATTTATTTAAAATATCTATGAAATAATAAAAAGAATTTGTTCTTTTTATTTATAAGTGATAACAAATTTATATTTTGGTTAGTTTAATCTTTTTTTTTATTTTTATATTTTTTTTTATCATTTAAAAATATTTATATAATTTTATTACGATACTTTTGTATCGTATTGTACTTGTCGCAGTCTTGACTCTAAGAATTCTTCAATACTACTAAATATTTATATCTGACATTTTTGTATGTACTTATTCTATGCAAACTCAGATGCTTCATACATTTTTACTATACCTAAAATTCTAATACTCTAAGTGTATGTATACTTGATTTAAATTTTTACATGTATTTTTTATAGTGTAATTCTTTAGGCTACTTCGTAATGCAATATTCAATTCTTTTCCAAATTTTCCGTTCTACATTTTAAACTTTTATTAATAATTTTATTTATTTATAGATATGTAAATATTAATATGTAGGTTCGTATTTTGGACGCTACAATTTCCACCTATCAGGCTGAGACAAAAATAATAAAGAACATATTCCCAAACATGAGAGTATTGTATTAAATTTGGAAAGACTAAAAACAAAAATTAATAAAGACTTTTGCCCAAATTTATACTATAGATGCTGCAAGCAGCTCAGTGAACGGATATTTTGCATCTAGTTAAAACTTGGTTAAGAACAACTGCTTCAGAATAGATTTTCGGACATGCCACCCCTAAACATGGAAAGTGAGTTAATTAAAAACAAACTAACAGCGCAACATTGCTATGTTTGCAGAATAAAAATAACCGTTACAGACTTTAACTACCTCTTTATTTTTGTTTAATAAAAACGTGAATAATTGATCTAAAATGTGTACCTAACTTTAGACCTGTAAAGTATTTAAGTACATTGGTACTTAAGTATTAGTACCAGTACCAGGACTTGGAATTAAATGTTTTTTAAGTTCAATTACAAGTCCCGATACTGGTATTTAACGCACGTACTACAAATACCGCCAATACTGCAAAGAACTTCAGCTCTTGTAAATTATTTAAATACATCATCTAATAATAGAGCTTATTTGTATCTGGACAGTGCCTCAAGAAATCTGACCGCCTTCAGTAAAATAGAAGGAAAATTAGCGCAATATATGAGTAACAGTAGGACAGAAATTGACATGCTGAATCGATATCCTTTGTTAAGAAGGTTGGTAATCAAGTGCCACAATCCCCTCTCTTTTCTTCCGCACATGTGGAGCGTTCATTTTCATTTGCAGGTCTTGTAAATGCTGCACATTATCTGATTTGACATTTGTTTTGCTAAAAGCAAACCCAAATACTGTATGAACAACTTCATACATATTTTATGATATTTCGTAAATGGAAACCTCATCCAGTTATTTAGTTGGCTATAGATTTTTCAAAATTTCTGATTTGAGTTTTCGATAGATCTTGGACATTATAAGTACCAGTACCAGTACCTGGACTTGTACTTGAAAATTTTTAAGTACCAGTACCGGAACTTGTACTTGTACTTTAAAGATTTCAAGTATGGGTCCTTGTACTGGTACGTGGAATAAATACTGGGCATTAGGCAGAGCGTCACTATTATATCAGTTTGTCGTTATCATTATCAACGGTAAATAGGAGTGCTTGCTTTCTAGAAAGATTTAAGAAAACCTAAGTTTTGTTCACGGTTGGTGTGCCAAGCTATCAGTCCAACTCCAGAAAAACAACAATTATACCTTTTACTAGAAGAAGAACAATGAGAAATATAACTAGCCCGACACTCTTTGGTAAGGAGATCTGAATGTCCAAAGACTCTAAATAAATACCTTGGGGTAATTCGCGATGATAAGCTCAATTGAAACAAATATTTTGAAAAAACAGTCCAGATAAGTACACTAATGCTGAGGAACTGTAGAAAACTGGCTGGCTCAATATGGGGACTCAAGCCAAGTATAATGCTTTGGCTATACAAATTAGTAGTCAGACCCATGATCACCTATGCTTCAGCAGCACGGCGGAACAAATGTAAACAAAAGACAACCATCAGAAAGCTAAAAAAGGTCAAATGGATGGGCTGTCTCAGCGTAACTAATGCCATGCGCACAACATCTACTGGTGCTGTAGAGACACTATTGAACCTGCCAGTAATCAGCAACGTTGTTGAAAAATAGGCTGAACTAATGGTGTACTGAGACCGGATAGATAGGTATAGTGAATGCGACTACAAAAGCCTACATACTATAACAAAAAGAATAGAAGCAAATCCAATACTGGACATGATATCAGATAGAATGGTCGTTGAATACAACCTCTGTCTGCCTCTCCAAATAAAAGTACCAAATATGGAGGCAATAGATACGAATCTAGGAAATGAAGCACTCGTCTGGTGCACCGACCGTTATAAAACCAAGACAGGAGTTGAAGCCTAGGAAAATATGCCTCAATAATACCATCACTAGGTGTGCATACGAAATCCTCAGGCGATCCTATACTAACAGGAAAATACATATCTATACAGATATCCAAGCGCCATTGAACGTTATCTAATCACCTGAGGTTAAAAAAACCTTGGCACGAGGAACTAATTAATAAAGGGTTTTCCAATAAGAGGTGATATTTTGATATTCAAAGAAAAATGTCATTTTTAGAGACAAATGATCGAATCTTTATTTCATTATAAAGAGGAAGGTATGCCGTTAATAATGGAAAATAACATCAGCCAAATGACGACCACGACCACGACCACGCCTACAGGACCATATCCTTTTCATGAAATTTTCCATAACCAAATCGCAAAGTGGCTGCCCTATGTCCTCGATAGCCTCACGAATACCATCTTTGAGGTCTTGAATCGACGCTGGGCTGTTGGCAAGGTCTACGTCACGTGGCCCCAAAGGAAGAAGTCGCAAGGTGTTAAGTCGCAAGATCTCGGTGGCCAATTGTGATCACCTCTTCGGGAGATAACACGGTCCGGAAACTTTTCCCGTAAAAGATCAATGGTTTCGTTGCTTGTATGGCACGTAGCGCCGTCTTGTTGAAAGTAAACGTGTCCATTCACCGTAACTGTTGCTCCAGCCTCATTTTCGAAAAAGTAAGGTCCAATAACCCCGCGGGACCATAAACCGCCCAAACAGTCACACGTTGAAGATAGAGAGGCTTTTCAACAATAACTCTTGGGTTTTCCGAGCCCCAGATGCGACAATTTTGCTTGTTGACGAAGCCATCGAGGTGGAAATGGGCCTCATCACTCAAGATGAGTTTTCGATGGAATTCCGGATCATTTCCATGCATTTCAAGGACCCAATCAGCAAAGACTCGACGTTGTTGATGATCGGCCGGCTTGAGTTTTTGTGTTAACTGAACTTTATAAGCCTTAAGACCCAAATCTTTATGCAAAATACGGTGTAATGACGTTTGTGGAATGCCTAATTCCAAAGAATGACGAGGAATGGACAAACCTGGCTTTTATTCAACACTTTCGGCTACAGCAGCAATATTCTCGGCTATTCTTGAGCGACGTGCACAGGTTTTATTCTTCACATCACTAACTTGTCCCGACAGCTCGAATTTTTCTACCAATTTCTGTATTGCGGTCCGACAAGGTGCTTCACGACGACCCAAAAATATTCGAGTTTTACGAACCGTCTCTGCCACATTTTCACCATTTTTATAGTGAATTTTAATAATTTCAATGCGTTGTTGAATCGTGTATCGTTCCATTTTTATTAATGGCGTAGTTTGTACTTGTCAAATGTAAAAAAATGACAGCTCCAAAAGTGACATCTACGGAAATAGCGGGCTAATTAAAATAACACCTCTTATTGGAAAACCTGTTACTTCAATGGGTGCCAGGACACTATGGAATTGATGGGAATGATAAGGCAGGACTAGTGGCGATAAAAGGAACATCAATGCCCCTCATAGAACGGGAATCATTTTGCGGTATTTCTTACAGCACTGTGAAGCTAACCATCCAAAACTGCATCCAGAACCGAATAGACCAGAGATGGACTTCAATCATAGGATCCAGCATTGGCGTAACTAGGCCTCTTTTTGGGGTCGGCCAGGTCCCCCAACTTTCATACATAGGTTTTAACAAACATTTTGTTTGCGAAGTACACAGTAAAAAATAATTCCCTAAAGTGAGTGGCAACAATTTGTGCCACACAGGTTAGGCATTTGTCGATAAGATTAGGGAAAGCTCCACCTTGGAAAACTAAGATTAGTAGGGAATTTTTGTTTTTTCCTCCAAAAATTTAGAGAATTTTCATATTTTTTTATGTTTTTTGTATTCCCAAAAATGTAGGGGACATTCCCTAAAATAACGGGAATTTTAAATTGTTCTTTTGTTTTGTTTTGGGGAGTATAACGGTACATATTTATTTTTAGTAGTTTTACCTTTGTTTACTACAAAATTTTCAATATCAGAATGACATCTCCTTTAAGTAATTTCTATGGTGCCAGTACTTTTGCGCTACCAAGTATTTTGTTAATCTTTTACGATAATCTAGATTGGTATTCTTTTGCCTATATAATAAAACTCTGGTGAATTTACGCTGGACAGGCTCAATTTGTGCACTAAAATAAGAGTAAAAAGGACTCCAAACCTGACTAGCATACTCGAGAAAACTCCATACTAAAGAATAATAAAGACTGATATAAGAGGATACCGACCTAAATGATTTGTAGGTGCGAAAGATAAAGCCTAATAAACGAAATGATCTGGAGGTAATAAAGTTTATGTGTGGAATAAAGAGGAGCTTTCGGTCAAAAATCACACCCAAATCTTTTATCCCATAAACACGAGAGATAGCAGTATAGTGAATGGCGTAGTCAAAGAGTATTGGGGGCTTTTTACGGTGAAACGAGAAACATTTACATTTACTTACGTTGATTTCAATACAGTTTTCATGACACCATTTTTCCAGCCATAGTATATCCTTTTGTAGATGAACTGTAACATATCTACGAGAAAGCTAGAATATTAAGCGCAATTCTGTCGATAAACGTCTCAAGGCACTGGTCCAAGAAGAGCCCTGTGAAATTCCAGGATTTCTCGATTCTCCTAAGTAAAGACCCGAAAACGTAAGGTCAAGGATTTTGCTTGTCCAGAATTTAATTTTCATGTATGTACACCTATGTAAAAATAAATAAAGATAGAACTAAGCATGAAATAAACCTTTTTTTGATAAGTAAAAATAATTGTTGAAATAATAAAAGCAGAACCAATAATGAAATAATACTTTATTAATAAATAATAATAACTGTCAAAAACAATAAAAGACACCATCCCTGTGGTCGTTCCTTAAACTCCATATAAATAATTTTTTCGAGTTCAATGGATGACACCGAACAGCTGATTTCCTTCTCTTCCGTCTGACACGAGCAACAGCGAGTGACGAAAAGTTGACGTCCGCAGCGAGTAAGGAAAAGATCTATAAGAATCCGACCAAAGTTTTTGTTAAAAATGTAATCAGCAGAAACCCTGCGAAAACAACAAGATTATCATCCAAAATCTAATTGGATGCAAGATCCAGCAGCGTTCACCAGCCAGCTAAATACTTGGTTTGCACAAGACGGGGTCACATTTGTTAGATTTGTGACAAATCGGATTGAAGCAAATTGCATCAATGTGCATCGCTTAAATCTTACAGTGCCAATTGGAAAACTACGATAAATTCATCAATAAGATACTTGAACTGGCAAAATTACAACAGTCATCGCAGGAAGGAAATTTGAAGGATTGGTAACTCCTTATAGAAATATCGAAATATTCATATCAAGACCGACCACGGCATCACGAAAACGGATAGCACGCAAGAAAACAAATCGAATCTGGTAACACGTAAGATAATTATCGCTAATTGTAGTTCCTTTAACAAAATCGAATTAAATTAAAAATGAAAATGAGTATTAACCCACATTTAACAAAGAGAAAAATTATCACTAACTGTAGTTGCTAGAACAACATTAATTTGAATTGGAAATTATAATTAGTACTAATCCATATTTAGCTAAATCATTTTATAACAGGGTGGCCGCAGATAGGGCACCAGGGTAATTGGAAATGGTTGTACCTATGTAAAGCAAAATCCGAGAACCTCACACAAATATGTAATTCGAATCGTAAACAGTTGTCGACTACTCAGTAAAATTCAATTTTCAGCCTAGATGACCATTTGACATACACCAATTACGTCTTAATTATTTACTTAGATATAGGTAATGTAAGCCGAATCAACCCCTAGACCAGGTTCAGCTTACAGAACACAGTCCATCACGTTATTAATTTTCCTAAAAATCTTGGCATCATCAGCGTATAATAAACAATCAGACATAAAACAAGAAGGCATGTTGTTGATGTATATGAGAAAAATTAACGGTCCAAATATTGTACCTTGGGGCACTCCGGAAATTTGCTTAAATGAGGGGGATTGTAGCCCATTAAATAAAACGATATTATCTTCTGCTAGTTAGATAGAAGTGTCTGTTTGAAATCTCATCAGTGCCATTTTTCGCGCAGACAGTGCTTCTGATTAATCTTGCCAAATGCTTTAGCAAAGTCAGTGTGAATAAAATCTATTTGTGTATTTTCATCGAGAGTACACACGATTTTGTCTGTGAATAGAGATAATTTGGTGATCGTAGATCGCTCTGGTAAAAATCCGTGCTGTTTTTCAAATATAAATGATTTTATTTGGAATAGGATTTGATGGTAAACGACTTTTTCAAAAAATAAGTGCAAGAGCGTTAGAGATAGAAATATAACGATTGGTGACCAGATTTATAAACAGCCATAACGAAAATAATTTTAAGAGATACTGGGTAGATTTTATTAGTGGATGAAAGATTGAATAAACTACTAAGCAGCTCCGCCAGACTTTGTGCGCATCTCTTAAAAAGAATATTTGGAATCTCGTCAGGTCTCATGGGTTTTTGTCACAATAAAAATTTCTCAATACATTAAGAACTGATTCTGAAGGAATAAAGCTGAACATTATATTCATATTGGAGTTTTTTGGTTTAAATGAGAGTTTATGGCGCGGAGAGCTTTGTAGCGGCTCACCAGTTCTCTCTCCTGGGACAATAATCATCTGCCAAAGAAGAATGGAAAATGTTTCTGTGCAAGAAGCTTCAGAGTTTTTTTTCAGATCCTGTGTAGCTACTATCATCATCCTTTTTTAATAATCCGAGTATATTGGGGGATCCTTTTGACAAGACTTTGTGGATTCTTGCACAGACAGGTGTCTCTCAAGAACTGAAAACTATGTTCATCATTGTGCTCAGCGATTGGGTTTCCTATGCATTATTTTGTACAAAATTTTAACAAAATACTTGAAATTATTTCAACACAAAATTCAAATAACTCATAAACTGCAAGAAACCGATAATCAAAACAATTTATGTATCATCTACGCACATAAAATAGCGTGATAAAGGTCTCCACTTTTCGTAATGGCCATCTTGAGTTCAATACCGGCAACTACATCCCGCATTGTGGTTTCACGACGTTTTTGTTCTATTTTTGTTTTCTTCCATAAGCTTGGTATAGAAAACGTGGTAAATATTGATGAATGCTCATATTTAATAGTAAAAAATAAATAAATAAAATAAAAAATGAAAGAGATTTCCTTAAATTGTACTCTCTGGCATTGACAGATAATTAAAACTATTTTTTTTTAATGAAGGACGCTGTACCATTGAAACTCATCCTGAATAGTAACAGGCACATATCGTTTGAAAAGAATTAAATTAATTTAAGTAGATCTTCCACTTATAAACCCATGCTGGCATGGAGGAAATAAAGGGTTTTCCAATAAGAGGTGTTATTTTAATTAGCCCGCTATTTCCGTAGATGTCACCTTTGGAGCTATCATTTTTTTACATTTGACAAATAGAAACTACGCCATTAGTAAAAATAGAACGATACACGATTCAACAACGCATTGAAATTATTAAAATTCACTATAAAAATGGTGAAAATGTGGCAGAGATGGTTCGTAAAACTCGAACATTTTTGGGTCGCCGTGAAACACCTTGTCGGACCGCAATACAGAAATTGGTAGAAAAATTCGAGCTGTCGGGACAAGTTAGTGATGTGAAGAATAAAACCTGTGCACGTCGCTCAAGAACAGCCGAGAATATTGCTGCTATAGCCGAAAGTGTTGAAGAAAATCTTGGTTTGTCCATTCCTCGTCGTTCTTTGGAATTAGGCATTCCACAAACGTCATTACACCGTATTTTGCATAAAGATTTGGGTCTTAAGGCTTATAAAGTTCAGTTAACACAAGAACTCAAGCCGGCCGATCATCAACAATGTCGAGTCTTTGCTGATTGGGTCCTTGAAATGCATGAAAATGATCCGGAATTCCATCGAAAACTCATCTTGAGTGATGAGGCCCATTTCCACCTCGATGGCTTCGTCAACAAGCAAAATTGTCGCATCTGGGGCTCGGAAAACCCAAGAGTTATTGTTGAAAAGCCTCTCTATCCTCAACGTGTGACTGTTTGGTGCGGTTTATGGTCTCGCGGGGTCATTGGACCTTACTTTTTCGAAAATGAGGCTGGAGCAACAGTTACGGTGAATCGATTGCGCTATCGACAGATGATTAATGATTTTTTATGGCCGGAATTGGATGGTATTCATCTGGACAACGTTTACTTTCAACAAGTCGGCGCTACGTGGCATACAAGCAACGAAACCATTGATCTTTTACGGGAAAAGTTTCCGGACCGTGTTATCTCTCGAAGAGGTGATCACAATTGGCCACCGAGATCTTGTGACTTAAAACCTTGCGACTTCTTCCTTTGGGGCCACGCGAAAGAGAATGTCTACGCCAACAGCCCAGCGTCGATTCAAGACCTCAAAGATGGAATTCGTGAGGCTATCGAGGACATAGGGCAGCCACTTTGCGATTTGGTTATGGAAAATTTCATGAAAAGGATATGGTCCTGTAGGCGTGGTCGTGGTGGTCATTTGGCTGATGTTATTTTCCATTATTAACGGCATACCTTCCTCTTTATAATGAAATAAAGATTTGATCATTTGTCTCAAAAAATGGCATTTTTCTTTGAATATCAAAATAAAACCTCTTATTGGAAAACCCTTTACCTTCAGTAATTCATTAAAGCAAACCTAGGCTATCTCAATGTTCCAGGCTTTAAAATAGATGGTCAACTTTATAAATTATGTTTCTTCGATTCATTACTTACTCGCTGGACCAGTTTATTTTTTTTTCTTTATCTGTGCTAATTCGATGTGGAAGCAAAACATACCAACAATTCTACAACTCGATAAACTAATGCGAGAAAATCTTAGGATTTTTCTAGTCAAATGGGTTATAAGAGCTTTCGGCGTTTTTTTGTAATACTTAAGACTAACTTCACCAACTCATCTATATCACCATCATATTCTGTGTATGGATGTGTACCCCAAAGTTCTCAAGCGTGATCATTTTCCACCTCTGCGCAATTATAGACAAGGACCGGTAGATTTTCACACGAGAGAGTTTTTGCCTGATACTCAAGTGCTACGGATTTTTTGTAGCTAAGTTCCTTTATACTGGACAGGAATTTCCCAAGCTTTTAAATACTATATACAGAATTAAATAGGTACAACCAGTTGTTTTTCACGATATGAAAGCCGTCAAAACATAGAAACTGTCAAAGAATAAAAAAAAATCAAAAGCGGCACCTTGTAGGAAGTAGCTCAACCAAAGTAGCAACTGTCGCACTAAATAGTAGGACAATGCATTCGAAACCCATTTCTGTCAATGCGGAATAACTGAATATCATGAACTATAATTGTTTTTAAACATCTAGCGAATAGAAATACTCAATAGTTAGTTTTAGCTGGTCACATATCTATTATCGTCAAAAACCCGATGAAATGACTTTCCTGGGCTTCCGTGGAGATTAAAGAATGACAGATACACTTAACGAAAATCTGTATGTCAAATATAAGGTTTATAATACAAAAAAAAAAAAAAATCTTATTATATTTTATCAGAGACTGGATGAATCTTCTTTTAATGGTATGAGCTTAACTTTAGCTGTATAGTTTCATGTAGACCACCACTATCTTGATAGCTACCACTATCTAGAAACCCACAGAGAATTCATAATGCCGGTTGCTATATAAAGATATAGTCCGCAGAAGTACCGAAAAATCCTAAGTCACGTTAACGTTATTGCAAGGAGGACGGAGGTGATGGGGCACAATAACAACCAGAACGGCTAGTTGAACCTATCTGAGAAGAAAATTTATATTTTCACACAAAAAAAAAAAAGTATGTAAAGTTTCATTCTTTATTTTGAAATCCCAGAAATGAATTGCTTTGAACTTTTATAGTTTTTCCTTTTTTTACTCTCAGATAACATAAAAATACGTCTAGGTACTTGTATAGACGGCTGACAATGTAATTGATAATTTAATGGTTTTACTTCTAAAATAAAAAAAAATCAATGACTACTCACAGAACCTTTTCCAATTCTCAAAGTAACCCTCGTTTACAATGTGAAACACTAAAAAGAGCGATGTCAACGTGCAAGTCGCTCCTGTGTCGCCACAAAATGCTTTGTTCCTGTTTAACAAAGTCCAAAAGAAGGACTTTTGGTTTATTTGCGATGACGAGATAATTTAAAATATCTATCAATTCCATGGACAACCTCTTCCGATAAAATTGTTACCCTTGTTTTTGATAGAATTCTTCCTACACTTAGTTATAACACAAACTTCAACATGAGTTCATCCCTTAAAGACAAATTTAATTGAACTACGAAATTTTCGTAATCTTTCGTGTAAATAAAACTGTACGTATGCGGAACAATTTACCATCACGGGTATTCTTGAACTCAACCCAGTTCGTTTGTATCTATACCCATCACTGGCACATAGAATTCCTTTAAAATTTCCCAATGGAATAATATATCCCGGGATATTTCTATTAAACATCAATTTCTATGCCAATTATATAAAAAGGACTTAAAAAATCACAAATCACAGCTCAAACTGAAGGGGTTCAGAAAAAAATTCTGCCAAAAACGTCTTAATTCAAAAATTCACCATGTTCACGTGCTCCTGTAACATTTTCATTTAAAGCCATCTCACAAAAATTACGGTAAAATAAATCAAATTTCAATTCAAAACCATCGTTGGCAACTATTTACTTATGTACTTAATAAAAAACAAAAAATCGCCCCCCTGTACAATACTCGGAGAAGGCTCCAAATGCCAAAGTCTTACAAAATATTTCAAAGAGCAAAAAAAAAAAAAGACCTCAGAAAAAAAAAACGCTCAATAAAAAAATGAAAAGTGAGGAACGCAAAGGAATCAAAAACAAGAAGAAGAAAAAACACAGATTTCCTCAAAACAAGCAATTTTCTGTGATTGACTGACTCTCTGCAGTTGCCCAGGTCAGGGATTTATGGAAACCGGCTCTATCCATCAAAATTATTGGGGTCGGACACCATCTTGCATTTGGCTCTGTTTTCCTATTGCACAATTTTACGATTTTCTAGGTATAGTTGGAGTTTCAAACTAAAACTGGGATTTTGGGGGGATACCTACGTGGGGATAGATCAGATCAGCACCAAATTAAATTATTTTGTTGCTATGTACTTGCTACATATAGGTACCAAACGAGAAAAAAAAAAACAAACAAAAGCAAAAATATGCCGGTAGCCATGGGTCGTCTGTTCAAAAACAAAAAAAAAAAAAAATTTCCTGCGGAATAGCTGTTATTTGGTATAAATATATGAATTTAAGTTGAAGGTACTCACCATGAAAACTATGATTAAGAAAAAATATAATCCAAGAGTTGTAGGAAATCGGGAAAAAATCCAAAAAAGTTTAATGCACAAAAGAAAAACAAAAAACTTTTTTAAAGTTTTACTGAAATTTTGCACATTTTTCAGAAAATATCTAGCACTGACACTAAATTCCGTTACAAAGCCGGCTTTCACACTCTTGCTCTATGACTTTTTTTGAAACGCACTCACGATGAAAATTTTTAGCACTTTCACAAGAAGAAGGAAAACTTTTTAAATTTTTTTAGACACTTTTTTCAAGATCATTGTTGTTGTTGTTGTTGTTGTTGTCACAAATCTTCACTTACACGATTTTCCACTAACTATATATAAACGAAGCCGGGTGTTAGTAGAAGACACAAAAATTGCTCCTTGAAATCATGAAAATTCAAGAAATCCTGTTTAAGGAAACAAAAAAAAAAAAAACGAAAAAACGATTTTCAACAAATGTCCGTTAACCGGTTTGAAATTTTCACTGTCAAAAATTTTATATTATTAAATCCGCGCAGTAATTTGATGATTCAATTCCCTGAGAGGGAGTTAGTTGGAGGTAGGGGGATGAAAAGTTTATTCTTTCTTACCCTATTGTCCGGTGACAATATTCAGTTTGACAATAAGATTAGTACTAAGTAGTTGAAACTGTAAAAAAAAAAGCCACCCTCTAGATTACAGTTACATACAACGCTCGTGTCTCGCTACCATGTAGGTAGTCGTTTTCGTGATTACCGCACTAAAATGAGGAAAACAAAACAAAATTCAACCGCGTATAATGACGTCCTCCCACCTTAGAGTCGAGTGCAAAACTGAGGGCAATTAATGAGACTACACTGAGGCCAAAACGTGTTTCTCCGGTTGAATGAGCCGCGAAAGCGAAGCGCCAAAGCTAAGGAAACACACTTCTTACTGTGCTGCTGCTGCTGCTGCTTGTTCGCTGGTGGCTAAGTTAATGCCCGCCTCAGCCTCATGTATACGAAACAAAAGAGTAGCTTTGATGGGGCCTTACTACTAGAATCCCACTAACGGCACTAAATAAACTCAAACTGACTGGCTCCTTTGTGTTGTGTGCTTATGTGGTGCTCAGTGCTGTAGTAGCACAGGAGAAAAGACTCGCCGTAGTACTAGGAATAGGAGGAATAACAAAACTTGAGAATTTACATGTTCCATTGATCCTGTGCTGTGTACCATTCCATGGATGGAATTCTGTTACTACTGTGTTCTCTGATTCTGACAGCCAACAAAGCTAACCATCAGCAAAAGCGGGAGAGCATTTTTGTAGGTGGCCATCGCTTGCCACCATATGAATGTTTCGCGAGATTTGCGTGCTTCATGGATGGCTCCCCTATTTCTGGGAGCTGTTTTGAATTGCAGTGTAGCTCTTCTCTTCCGGAGATGTTGGATCGAATTTGAAGTTATGGGGAGCGCTTGCTCCACCAACATTTCATTCAGTCATTTACTGCTCCTGCTCTAAACTGGTAGTCGTCGATAGTTCTGACTTTTGTCGTTTCTGACGACAGGTGGTATAAAGGGGGGGCTATCATCAGGACAGTCATCAGAACTTTATTGGACCTCCTCGGAATGTCTATAAAACTTGGAAATGAGGAAAAGTTTCTGAAAAGATGCACTTTAATTGCGACGTTTTTCTATGGAAAATTGTTTGTAAAATTGTAAAAAACTTTTTCGTCCCTTTATATTTTTTTTTACCCTTTTTTTTACATATTTTTACACCAGAAAAGGTGTGTGGGAAATATGAAAATTATGTTCAGGTGCAAGGTTCAAGTGATGCCTCTGTTGGTATTCATGCGAAATTGGGGGGATAAACAAAATCTAATTCATCGCTCTCCCTATAAGCACTGGAGGAACAAGAAAGGCAAAGTAATGACCGCCTGTGTACACCAAGCAGCACTTGTTGCATTGCATACTAAAGTTTCGCGCTCTCCAATCAGCTTGAGGCTATTTTAGGAAGAAAACGATTTCTTTTTGCTTTTGTTTTTCTTTTTATTGTTGTCGTTGCTGGACATGGAAGCTTATGGGGTTCTTTCTCGGGCACTTTTTGCCTATATTCGCAACATTGGATAATTCTGGCTCTGAAATTGCTGGAGGTGGTGTTCATGAACATATGGAAATCGATCCCCCCCCCCCCCCCTCCCTCTCATTTTTAACCAGCATTCATTCAATTTGGTATGAACCTAATCGAATTTAATTTCCTTCATGATTGATACTCATCAAACTCCAGGCTGTGTCCATTTAGTAGAGAAGCAAACCACAATGGATTTTTAGTGGATAATTTGAAGTGTGAGCGATTTATTAACTTTTTTCTTGCGGACCAATTGTTTTCAATTTTTTATTTTTGTTTTTTTCTTTTTTTTCTATTTCTTGTCATGGGTTTTGTGTATAAAAGATGTATGACCGCGGTGGGTAGTTTGTTATGTGTCGAAATTATGATAAAGGAATAAATATTAAAATTTATTTTTCCCGGACGGGAATCTAACCCACACTTATTAGAATCGGTCAATGATGGAGAAAAGAAGAAGATTTTTGAAAACTTTTATTTTAAACGATTCTAAAACAAATCATAAATACAAGAGGGAAAAACCACCGTCTCGTCCGGAGTTTGATGCCGGGACCTTCCGCTTTCCGGGCGACTGCCCTTACCACTGTGCTAATAAGACAGATGATATTTTTTCTCTATTCTTCTATTCGCCATCTTTGACCGATTCTAACAAGAGTGGGTTCGATTCCCGTCCGGGAAAAAATAAATACAAATTGAATTTACAATTTATTTGTGCGCTTTCATCGTTACTGGTTAATGCCAGCTGAAAGCAAATCGTGGCTTAGTAGGCTAGTAACAAATTGATAAATGCAAGAGGGAAAATCATCTGTATCGTTAGCAGTGCTGTCGTTTGTACTCCGATCGGACTATTTGTACTCCGAAAACTAATAGCGTACTCCCGTAATACTCCTTTTATAAAACTACTCCGCTTTTCATTTCTTAATACTTAAAACTCCTATATACGTATGTTGTTAGCAAATAATCCAATTTAAAATTATACATTCGTAGTACATTTTAGTAATAACATCTACTAAGTCCGTTTGAAAAGTTGGTTTGGTACTGCTCTGATTAGTTTTAGCCTATTATACCTATTTAGTCATGTCATTATGATTCGTTCGTTAAACACTGTGATTCATGTTTATGAAGTGAACAATCAACGCTCTCTACTTGAAGAGCTCCAGAAATTGTATTCTAGTTCAGAAAATATTTATTTAATCGCCCTATGCCTTTTCGTTTGTCTTCCCTATTTTCTTCATTTTCCTTCTCACAAAAGCTAAGTCCAGTTGTTTTTTGGTTATAATTCGGCGAAGGTATTTAGTGATTTAATTTAACTATATTATTTGTTTACTTTAATTCAATTGTAAAAAATGTTAATTTTTTGTAATAAAACATATAAAATTTGTGAATTGTGACACAAAGGAAAAAACTTGAGAATAAATCCCAAATTTCAAAACAGAAAAAAATTCAAGGAACTTACAGCTTACACCATCTCTATGGAAATTTTTAAGGACGACGATTAAGATTGTCTTCTTTTGTTGAAAAAATAAGAAAATATTTCGACAGTAAAGTTGATATTCGGGGCGAGATCATTTTTTTTTTTTTTTGTTTAACGGATTGTTAATGGGTCACATTTGAGAAGACAAAACATTATGTCCTTGGTGAAAAATTCTTATGGGAGCTAGGATAACAAAAAAATAGATTTGCATTACATTTTTTCTCAAAAAAGCAGACCTCGAACAAAACAAAAAAATTCTCGTCTCCAAACTAATTGAGATCCCAATTTAAAAATTTAACCATTTACTAACAACATTATGAGCATTAATTTAAAAATAAAGGAAGGAAAAATTAAGAAAATACGTTTGAAGCTATTCAAGGATAAAGGATACATTTAATATTCAATATCAGTATCAAATATATGATTTTTTGAATATAACTCAACAGACCAAAAGTCGGCGAATTTTAAGGATTTCAGAGTCCTTTAAGTCAACCAGCATGCGGCACAACACAAAAATAAATAGTTGTATTCTTATCTCATAATAACTACCTACTTAACTTTCAGCAAAAGAAAAACGAGATTGGTGATGGTCGGGTTAGGAAAGTGCGATTTTTTATCGATTTGCTGTAGAATGAGTCTAATGAGCGTCGACCATTATTTATAATGAGCTCAACATTCTCACATATATATATATTACTAACTGTTTCATATTTACCGGTGAAATGCAGAGTAAAAATCTAATGTGATCAAAATCACTTTCGCTAATGGAGAAGTAAGTTTCAAGGTATCCAAAATGTATGTCCATAGGTAAAGTACTAAAGTTAATTCTTGGCAATATTGCAGACACAGTATTAAAGTTTCTAAATGTAATGGCTGTGGTATAGCCAATATGAATATGGCAAATGTATCCGAAGATCAAAGGCAATCTTGAACAATTCCTAGAAATTCAACAAACATAAATAATAAAGAAAACATAATTTCTAGTATAACGATAGATTTAGAGCAAGACGGGTGCATATGTCAAGAAACCATTCTTGGAAATTTTATGGAAGCTGTTTTGTCTCCAACAAAAGATAATACGTACAATAAACAAAATAAGCTTGTTCAAAAATTTTGCTTTATATACACGCAGCCTTATAAATAACAGGGAGTTTTGTAAAATATGTTTTAAAGTTATTGCAAACAAGTAAAAAACCTCGAATTGGTCTAAAACAAATTCTTACGATACTCTAGATGAATTCCCGTATGTAATTTCGTATGGTCATCCATCTGTGCCAGTTTGATTTTTGAAGTGGTTTTTCGCAAATATTTCTAGAACGGTTCATCGGGAAGAAAAAATTATTATAACCAATTTTATAAGATTTCATATTCTGAAGAAATTTTCAGTACATGAAAACCATAATAGGACTGATCGTTTACACAGTATAGGTAAAAATGCTAAATTTTTATATGGCAACACCAAGAAGTGGTTGCCCGATTTAGTTCATTTTTTAAATTTTATTTGCTAGTACAATGAAAACACCATGTACAAAATTTCAGCTCTCTACGTAGACGCGTTCTCAGGTAATGTCCATAAGGAAAAACGAAATTTTTGCATGGCAACCCTACGAAGGAGTTACCCGATCTGTCCCATTTTCGAGCTTAATTTTACGTTTTTTTTTTTAAGGCCATAGGAAAAATTTCAGTTCTCTAAGTACACGCGTTCTTGAGTTATCGTTAGGATGGACGGACGAACGATCATGCAAAAATCAAAATAACTTTTAATTTTATACATTTTCCTCTACCAGAATTATTTCTGTGCATTACTGATTCAAATATTGTAAAAGATTTGAAATGCAGAAAAGCTAAAGCGACTGAAGTTATCAATACAATTTTGCATTATGTATTAAAATCCTTACGAATATTCTGAAAATTCAAAAAGTTTTCAATAATTAAATAATTAAACTAATGATAAAATTTATGTATTTTATTAGACGCAGACAACATACAACTAGATAAGAAAATCTCCATATAAGCCCGGATCACTTTTTCAAAGCTCTTTACCTTTTTATTCAACCAAAGAAAGCAATCATTGCGAAGAATTTATGTGGCATAATACAGCAAGAGAGAGAAGGAATGTATAGAGCTTTTCATTAGGGATCAATAGTTCATTTTAATTCGACCGCTTTTTTGTGAGGTTTTCATATCTAAATGTAAGTTGTCTTAGATGCAACTATGCTTTTCTCAAGAATAGCTTTTCATGACAGAACATTTTTACTTCATGCAAGTATGATTACCTGAATCAAAGCAATTAATTAATGAATCTTTTAAATCAACAGCTGTCAACTAAACTTAAGAAATTCTTATTGCTGAAGAAAAATTCATGGGAAAATCTTAAAATAAAAAAAATATAAATAGTGTAATAATACTAGACATATAAAAATTTATTTAAAAATCTAAATATGAATCATTTTAATGAAAATGGGTTTTCTTCGCACTAATATGATTTCAGGATCATATTCTAATTAATTTGAATTCATTAAATTTCGTTAGTCATGTACTCCGTTTTTTTCGAAAGTACTCCGCTTTGGCAGCAAATTGTACTACTTTTGAAATTTTCCAAACGGCAGCACTGATCGTTAGCTCAGTGGTAAGAGCAGTCGCCCGGAAAGCGGAAGGTTCAGGCTTAAAACCCCCGGACGAGGCGGTTGTTTTTTCCTCTTGCATTTATGATTTGAATTAGAATCGCTAAAAATAAAGCTCTTAAAAATTCTTCTATTCTCCAAATATTAAATCCTTGAAATAGTGGAATCAAATGATATGTTGTTCCATGCTGTCTAACAGTATTCAATTTGTTTGATTCTGCAAGGAATTTTCATTTTATTTTCAGATTGTAATTTAAAGGTGACATTATACCAGGCACTGTGATGCTCTTCGCACCTTAAAATAATAATAATAATAAAGACAGCCACACAGCCATACCTGCACGTTAGATAGAGATCGAGATGACTCTCCTTTCTCGAGCTGTCGAAGCGGATTTAGGAGGCTTCCCGTAATATTGGAGGGTTAGATTGATTTAAATCCCTCCATGTTTTTTGTTTTATTGATGTATTTTAATCTCCGTTGGATTTGGCATACCTATACTTAGGTCCGACCAAAGCCCAAAGCAGCATATTAGCACATTCGACTCGAAAATATTGGAAAATTTCAAATTTAAAACCACTCAAAGTTATCGGTCAAAAGTGGAGAGTCCCAACGAAATTCCCACAATTTAGGCAAATTAGAATTTTTCGAACTGAGCCAATTATTTAGAACAGTTTTAATTCAAGAAAATGTAAAAATCTGCTGGGGCCGGAAGTAGCAAATAGGGATGCTTATTTTATGAAAGCTTTGGTAAGTGGAGTAAATGAATAAAGAAGTCCCGATGTTAAAGAAAATAATAGTTAGAATGGTTGAAGGCTAGAAATAAAAGGATAAAAAAAGGCAAAAGGAAAATAATTGAGAACAGCAAAACGAAATCAGGGGAAAGGTGTCAGAAGTGAGCAAGAAAAAAAGGCAGTTAAGGATTAGTGGAGGATAGTCTTCAGGGAAGATTTAATTGGGATCAATTCGCTCAGGCCATTGTATATGGATGTACGTACACAAAAAAAAAAATTTTTTTTAATTTAATTTATTGTCTCAAATAAAATTGTGAATCTTTCCGATCAATTTGGCGACTCAGTGGTTCGTACGATCTTGCCATGTCACCCAAAAGCTTTCGTCTATTATGTTTTATTTTATATCCATATATAAATTCAATTTAGACATGATTACGGATTGCGGCCTTAGTGCTGTTTATCGCTGGAATTGAGAAATTGCAGATTTATTTTAATAAAGATCTCACTCGGGTTACCCATGCTGAAAAAATTAAATCTTTGAGCTATTTATTCGCGTATTGGCATCGAATGGTTGCTTTTTACCTATTTAATTACTAATTGCTAATTTAATTCTTCAAGAGACATATGGTAGCCTGAATATTGATTTGCCCCATCTGCCAAATTTGATATTTTGAGTTAAGTACGGTTTTTGAGATTATTACCGAAGATAAATTAAAAATTATATATGTATCAAGATAAACCATGTCATGTTTGCCCCATATCATATTTTTACCACTAAAGTTAGTCTTGGTTTACCCCAAATCAAATTTGTTTATACATGGGGCATGATGAAATTCACTAAATACGTGCGGAAATTCAAAATTTTATTTAAAATTGGATTGCTTTATGTGGCTAAAGGCAGAAACACGCCTCAAGGCTTGTCTCAGAGAATTGAAAACAAAATACACCACCGGGCTCAGTGATGTTATTGTATTTGCGACAATTCCTTACATCCTGGGAAGAAATAACTTAAGATCGATTTTCAAAAATATTGATTATAAATTTCCAGTGATTCTTATTTGCCAAATATCTCGTTTGACAGATCAAAATTAAAAACCAAAGAAATCAGTTGACAGAAGTAGGCCTGAGAGAGAAAAATTTCCCACATTGAATAAAGCGCGCCTTGCGGCTAGGTCTTGGTGCTAGTACCTAGGCAACACAAAACCTGAATTAAAAGTCCATGTTGGAAATTTCGATAACATCTCGAGGAAGCCTCGACGCTTGGATGTGTTTCTAGAACACTACCACTTAGAGTAAATCAAAATCAATTTTTCCAAAATTTTGGTTTGCTCCATGTACTTTTCCTGTCAAGATTAGACCAATATTTGTCGCTTGGTCTTAATTTTGAATAATTTTGAGGATTCGCTTGCTCGGGTACTACGGGTATGCATTGATCATCGCGGAAATCTCTTGCTTTTCTGCCATAGTGGCCACTTGCTAAATCCGACTAAAACAAAGCTGGTGCATCTTGCTTTCTAAGGGATGAAAGAAAGCGCTTCTGAAGACACTCCTTAACGTACACATCCGTGTTGATTGTGAATGTTGACACAAAAAGGATGATGGTTTCTAGCCACACGTACATATTGCTTACCAAATTAAATATTTACCGGGAAATTCTTAAATTTGGGATTTGCGTCACTCCTCTTTTGTGCCACATAACCTGTCCTAGAAACTGGTTGAAGTTGGTTTTCAGCTAAGTCGAATTTCGTTAGGAAATTTTCGTACAAAACTCGGCTCTTTGATTTTGCAAGTTGGTTCTTTTCATTTTTTCTGTTCGGTGTTTTCTGTGCAAGGAAACATCTCTTAAATCGATGGACCGTAGCATATGACGTTCCAGCCATATTTCTAAACAACATGCTGGCATTGCGTTTAAAGTTGTCCATTCCAAGCATGGAGGCCAGAGTGGCCCATAGTTCTATCCTGCTAGATTCCCTTTCACAAAAACCTTCCTGTGCTCTTAATGAAGCGCGCCAGGTCTTGGTGAGAAAGGTTTTTCAGCTCATCTATAGATACAAGGGCAGATTCTAGAGTATCCAGTCTGCTTCGGGCGAAGGCCGGACAAGCACCCAAAAAGTGTTCGGTTGTCTCAGCCTCTCCTTCTAGGCAGGACAGACACTCAGAGCTGTCGACAACTCCCATCCTGGTTAGATGTACGTGAAGTGAGCTGTAGCTGGCGATGATGCCAACCACGGTTTTACAATTTTTTTATTCCGAGCCCCATAAGAAAATCGGAGATATTCATATTGGGCCCATAAATACACAGGTTTTTGCACCTACATGTACTCAGGTTTTCCAATCTCTCATATCAATATCAGCTTATATGAGAGACCCGATACGCGATGTGGCAACGCCTACGGCGGATTCCAGTCTCAGAAACGGAGAATCAGCGCCATCCCTAGGTCAGAACTTTCATTCCTCATATGACCAAGGACCCACTGAAAGGACACCTTGTTTTGGATACCTAACTTATTCGTAGACGACCTGTAATCCCTTAGATGTTCTCCAAAAACCACTCAGAGCTATCAAGGCTGCCTGGCCATCCGAACGTATAGCAATGTCCTTCCCCTTGATTTGCATATCAAGGGCTATCTTCGCTGCCATTTCGATGGCGAAGACATCAGCCTGGAAGACAGTGGTGTATCTTTCAAGTGAGTACTCCAACGCATTGTCAGGTTCAGAGAAGTAGTCGCTCGCCCCGGTTTCCTCTTCAGTGAGAGAGCCGTTGGTAGAAATTTTTAGTGCGGACCGCGGAAGATCTGATAAGACACTTCCCTCAGTGCATGATTCCCTTACAGGAAATCTCACAGAGAAACGACGCCCAAAACGAAGCTCTGGTACCATCGCATCTCGTGGCATACTGGCAGGAGAGTTTTCCGCAGGTACAGCCTATACACTAAAGAGCACTGAGAAGAGCCCGTCCAGCAGTCCTCCCAATATCCCCATGAGCGCAATATGCACACGGCCCTTTTGGTAGGTTAAGTAAGACCTCAAGAGCAGCAGTGGCCATAGATCACATGGAGCCCGTAATTTCCCAAGCAGGCAAGGCTTTGCAGACCCGCCAGCTTCCAAATTGTAGTCCTCACAAGCGTCTTCGACCATCATGCGCAGGAGGCATGTATGAGCATATGTCTCACGATCGAGATATGTGTCGAGTGCACAACTCTTGGTCTTATGCCCCATGTACAACCAAAGACCCTCCTGCCATACTTACTTTTATGGCTAAAGAGCCGATGTTAATTTGAACACCTTAGGCAAGGTAACAATGTAAAAATATTTAGAATTGCTTTGATAAGCCCCTGTATGCAGAAGTAGGTAGAATATGCCCGTTTACTGGTAGAGTATGCCGTTGTATAAAGGATGGCAGAGTATACCTATGTTTGTAGATGTGGTAGAGTACTGATTTTATTAAGATAAACACCGGCTTTCTATATAAAATTTTCCTCGTATGAAACTTTAATATCGATTATTTCACAAATCCTTCGAGCATAATTATCACTGAGATTGCAATATTACACTAAAATAATTTCAATGCTAGCTAGCGCTTGTTTATAATTTCTCAGTGATTCATATCAAAGCTATGACCTCAGGCATGGATATTCTCACAAATAAAAATTATGCTTGCATAGCGGAATTCCCGTACATTGCAGTTTTTTGATCAGGTCAAGCAGTCTTGTTTGGCATTTTTGTTTGATTATGTTTACTTTTATTTAATTTTGTTGTCTGAGTTCAAATTTTACAAATGTTACCTCTGCATCCCACAAATTTAAGATAGGTAGGTATTGTTCTAACATTTTCCGGACGAACATTGCCTGAGATTCTGTGAAATTTTCGGCAGCCTTTTTTTTATATGCTTTCAGCAGCTTTTTTTTATGTCATATTCTCAGTACTGGGTATTGACTCTGGACCAAGGAGTTTTCTGATAATTGTTCAAAACTTTCTCCCTGTAATAAAAGAGAAGAAAATTCATAGAAATTTAAAATTTAAAAAATAAAGAAAAAAAAAACAAAAAAATAAGTGTATTGCACCATCCCGCTGTATCCGAGTAGTCTGGTGTGAGATAATTATTAACTTTTTCTAATATAAATATAATTTCTAAGCACACAAAATTAAACTTGCTACTTGGGGAGATATATAGGTACACAGATCTTTTTCTCTAGTCTTGATTTTGTGGCATTTATTGTAAACCTGAATTATATCGCCATATCATAGTCATAAAATGTATAATTGAGGCTATAACAAAATATTCTCAATTTCAGTCGCAGTGTCGTAACTGTTACCACTTTCTGTTATCTACTATCCTGCTTGAAAAAAAAAAAACTCTATACAGACGACACCTTATAATTTGGGTCTCCTATTTTAAATGCCCCATTAGTTGAATACAAATTATACTTACTTGAAAAAAAAAAAAACAATATCCAATTTTTCGTACTGCCACAGTAGAATGAAATCTTTTTCCAATCTTTACGGAGAGGGATGAAACGATTTCTTCAACGATTTCCTTCCACCGAAAACTCTTTCATTTAACATTGAAAACTTAACATGCAACTCCATTTATTTTTCATTACTTTTTTTTTATTTCCATTTACATAGGTTAGTTCATGCTGCATGACTCCTCCAATTTAATGAATTCTTTCTTCATCCTTCTTTCACCTCCTAGAAATTTAGAAATTCTAATAATGGACATTCCATGATAGTGGGGCAGGTTGTGAATATTTCAAAACCATCTAGATACTCATTACAACTCCATTCATTAAAAAAAAAAATAATAATAATAATAAATTGTCGTTTTATAGTTGTTGTTGCCATATTTATCCAGAAGTTCACATTATTATTTGATTTTTCACGGTGAACAGATTGTTCACATCAATTTTCGTCCCTCATTTAGGTACTGGAACTGCCATTATTCTCATCGGTAGCAGCCAAAGTGTGTCTCGTTATAGACCGAAAAATCTATTGATTTACTCCAGTCAAGCACATTCCTTCCCGCAAAACTCGTGGTAGACTAGGTAGGTAGGTAGGTAGGTACTACACGCAAACAGGTATCCCATTAAAAAATTGTTCTATGCACAACAGCTATAATAGCACCGAAGGTGAAGCCCCAGGTATACCTTTACCTAGATGGGTACCTACATGTACATATATATACAGGGGATCTAGCTGCTGTTACGTGGAAGGTATCCTTTGAATAGCGTGACTAGATCTGTGCAGCTGTTAATTGCACGTTTTATGGCCCAAATGAAATGCAGTATTTTCTTGACAGCGAATTTTTCCTTTTTAAACGTTTTGCTGTTAGCGGTTTTGCTCTTACTGCTAGTGTTGATGCTATTTTTACTTTAATTATTGTTTCACTTTGATTTCGATCGGACTGTGTGCACCAACTTTACAAAAAAAAAAAAGACATAGAAGAAGAAGAAAAATATTGTAACTTCAACGCGCGAAGTATGCATATATGGAATGCTTCACTGTTACCAACAATTATTGCATTATTCCAGATGATCAGGTTCCTGTACCTACAACTTATATACAGACAAACAAACTTGTATGCATGTATGTAATGTATACACAATTTCTGTACTATAGTAGACCGCATGTAATCCCCCAAAGAAAGTACATCAAGATTTCAGAGCACCACGGAAGATTCTCACTAACAGTCTGTCTTGTCCAGAACACCACCACCACTACAATAACAACTTCACAAAAGTAAATCAAGTTTTTTGCTTTAATTAAGCCTAGTTCATAGGTGATCTGTTAAATAAAGAGAAAGAGGGGCGGGCGAAACCATGCGAAATCGATCCTCCAGAGGCTACCGGTTGAATAGCGTGGCGGCCAGGTATTACCTGCAGTGCTCACAAGAGGATATTTCATAAGAGGCCGATAATGACCGATAAAGAGGCGACACTAAGTGAACTCAGGGAATGCACTTTATGGCAGCTTACACGTGGTCTAATTAGAACCTAACACTTGTGGGTGGACAGTATAATTGAAAGTTGCCATTATCTCACGACATGCGTAATATTTGAATGTTCCGTAAACGGGTATAATGTATAACGGTGTACAACTATTACTATATGCGAAGCAGTATGTTGTACGCATTCCATTTAAAGAGAACCGAATAGATCACGCAAACGCGTTTATAAAATAAACTAAAAGATTGTCACCTTCAAGTATCGTCTTTTTGTTGGGGCTTTACATACTCTCGATACTTACATACCTTAGTTATAATAAAAGCGTTATATTTTGATAAGAAGTAGCTCAGATGACATAATGGAAGATGCTCTGCCTGTATTATGCGCGAAAACCAGACCTCGTAAAATGTAGGGAATATTCCCAAAAATGTTGGGAATATTCTCAAAAATGTTGGGAATATTCCTTACATTTTAGGAAATTTTAAGAAATATTTCCTACATTTTAGGAAAAAATACCTAAGCTTTGTGGCAAGAATTGTGCACATTTTTTACAGTGTAGAATAAATCATTTCATCAGAATACTCTTGCAATCAAATTACGTTTTGTATATGACAAAAGAATGAGAAATTTTTTTAAAATATATTTCATTTACGCAAGTTCTGATTCTAATTTAACTAGACGATAGTAGATGGTGCGCAAACAGATTAAGAGTTAAGGAGATCGCAAAATGTCAAGTCAATTAATTGTCTTTTGACTTGTCATCGACTGATTGACTTTCATTCGTTGCTAATTGATTATCGTTGCATGTGCGCATACCGCATCATCTTCTATAATCGAATCAAGGACGTTGAAAGATGTTTCGATTTTTGTAAAACGTGTTGTTAAAAGCTAGGTAACCAATTGAAAAATTGCAATGAGAAAATTAAACCTTGTAATAATTTTCTGGAGATTGAAAGGAAGAGAAAGAAGGATTACAAGAAGAGGTAAGTAGAGGAATCATCCATGACAAAAAGGATGATATCAAACATTTTTAACGTGTTCAAAGATTTGGAAGACACAGTCTTACTTCATATTTATTGCAGAATGTATAAGGAAAATTTTTCCTGAATTTGTAAAAATTGTAGTTGAAAAATATAAAAAAAATTTGGTCAAGACTCAAGATTGAGTCGGGCTCGGACAATCAGGATTCCGTGCCAGAATCTTATCAATGAACAGTCGATCGACTGAACTTAAATTTGTCTGTGATAACTGAAAAATTAGTACATTGTTCCATTTTATTCTGGTATATGTAAGTAATTGATTATTGTGCGTCACTAATCTGTGTTATCAAATTTCAATCATAATTAAACAGACTGACGCCAGAGTAATCTTATAAGAGTTGGTCTGATTAGTAAGAGCTGTCTTAGAAATAAAAAATAAAAAATACAATATAAAGAAAAAAAGAAAAATTCAGCAACTATAAGTCTGACGACGAACAAAAGGCGCAGTTTTCCTGTTATTTATTACTAAATTTCTAAGTACTAATCCTGATAATTTCAAAATTTTATCTTAAAAGAAAAATGTTTTTTGCACATTTTGGGGTATAGCCCAGTATCAAGTTCGGCTAAAATGTGACATTTCCATGCAAATTATAGTGCTAGTAAAATTTTACTGATGAATTTGCTAGTGCAATATGGAGTTCACTAATAAAAAGTTAAGGTTCTCTCTTTATCAAATAGGTGGCAGGTGGTTTGCAGATTGTTTTTTGATTGATTTTTTTTTTATTATTAAGCCAAGCTCAGGGGATACACTATGATGCAACGCACAACATCGTAGGAAGGAGATGGTGGAAGGATTAGAGGATATGAGGAGAGTGGCGGAGGTGACGATGTATGTCGCCCTTAAATTTCCGTAGATTGTAAGCCGGAAGAAAAACCGAAGATGGTAAACTGTTCCATATTCGCATTGTTCGGGATAAAAAGGAATCATGGAATTTTACTGTACGGCCGAAAGTAATTTGAAGGATAAAAGGCTATGCGCGGTTTGCAGCGGGAGTATTGCATGCAGGAATCATTCTATAAGCGATTAGACTAGATATTTCATTGGAGTCGATATGACAAGTTATTGCCATATCGGCAATGAGCTTGAGCTAGGTCTAATGTAGGAACGCTAGATTTGATGGGCTGAAATATTTCATACACCTTTCAGAAATCCAAAACATTCCTATGCTCCTTTGGTAACAGAGAAGATGTGATCTGTCCAGTTTAACTTACTGGAAATATTAATGCAGCGAATGCTTAGTGACGGTGAAACAGAAAATAATATTCCAACAAAAGAAACGGGAGTGGTTAAGTTATTGCCTTGTTTTAAATGAGATGAGACAGCTTTGAGTCTTAGGTGCATTGAATTCGACGCGGTTCGTTTTATCCCAAGCGAGTATACTGTTAAGATCGTTATTGAATGATCATATCATGGAATATCTGACTTTTTCCAATAAAAGCGGTTCGTGAAATGTTTAGTTCCTGTGAACGATGCCTGGTTGTTGTGATTGGTTCATTACGAGCACTTTCACTAACAGCTGCTACTGTATCAGGACTACGAACTGGATGAACATGTTGATACGGTCTACGACCTTCCACTGAACCTGTTTCTTCAAAACGATCAATTATTTTTTTCAATTGCACGCTCAGTATGACGTCCAAGTCGACTAAAACTCTCACGTTCTTTTTGAACGACCATTTTCATAATACACTTCTGCAATCAAAATACACTGTTGTGTTGTTATCGACTCCATGACTACAAATGGGATATTTTTGACTTTTTACACGTCAAAGAAGTTTTTTTTGTTCAGTAACATTAAGTACTAAAAATCATCGACTGATCACGTGTTACTGTGTTTGTACACGCTAATATCCGAAACCGCGCAACCGATTTCAATGGAATTTTATGAATGTGTTTGGCTAGTTCCAGTTTGAAAGATAGGATATTTTTGGAAACAAAAGATGGCGCTGTTGTCGAGATCTAAAAAACTACCTCAGAACACGTCGACGTGGAAAGCTAAAATATTGTACACGGCGTTTTGATGAAAATTGCAAAGACATGTTCACAAATGGACCAAATCGGGCGACCTCTTTATGATGTTGCCGTACAAAACTTTAGTTTTTCACTATATATTTGGAAACTGTCTGAGAACGCGTCTACGTGGAGATCTCAAATTTTGTACGCGGCGTTTTTAAAAAAAATTATGTAAATTTAAGTTCAAAAATTGTTTAAATCGGGCAACTCCTTCATAGTGTTGCCATGCAAAAACTTCGTTTTTAATTATAGATTTTGGCACTGCATGAGAACGCGTCGACATGGAGAACTACAATTTGGTACTTGGTGTTTTCATAACAATAGCAAATAAAATTACAAAAGTGGTCTGAATCGGACAACCCCGTGTTGATGTTGCCATACAAAACTTTCGGTTTTCACTATATATTTGTACACTGCCTCACGCTAAAATTTTGTACACGGGAAAAACTAAATTAAGTTCAAAAATCGGACCAATTTGGCAACTCCTTCGTATGGTTGCCATACAAAACAATGGTGGTGTTTTCATAGAAATGGTAAATAAAATTTCAAAAATGGACTAAATCGGGTTACCCCTTCTTAGTGATGCCATACAAAACTTTTGTTTTTCACTATGTACTTGGTAGCTGCCTGAGAAGGCTTCGATGTGGAGAGCTCATATGTTGTATACGGCGTTTTCATAAGAATTGCAAATACAGTTCCTTTGTAGGGTTGCTATACCAAAATTTCGTGTTTTACTATATATTTGGTCACTGTATGAAAACGCGGCGACCTAGCTACACTCTCCCACACATATAAAAGTATGCACGCACACTCATTGAGGCACACACCCACACTCATTGAGGCACACACCCACACTCATAAAGACACAGAGTGAAACACTAGATTACGGAAACGCGCGATCTAGTCAGATAATAGCTTCGTTATTATTTATCTCTAACAACCACAACCATTGCTTCTAAGAAACAAAGCTTTTTTAAAGACAGAAATAGAAAATCTAAAAGCCGTTTTTTAACAGCGTTTTACTTTTTTTTATCGATGTATTGCAAATTTCATTTTGTTATAGTTATTATTATTATTTCCCTCAATTCTTCCGGAATGATCCTTTAGTTTTAACTCCTACAATTTGAATAATACAGGCACCTGTAAATTGCAGGGCTGTGTTCAAAATTCAGAGTTTTTCGTAGTCTCCAGTGAGAAAGGAAGAAAATTAAAAAAAAAATTTAAAGTGATATTGAAGAAGAATTTATACAGGTTGAAGCTCTCCGATAATCTGAGCACACTGCATATGTCAAAAGTAGGAAATTTAGGATAAAGTCTTTCGCATTTTAGTGAAATTTTTAGTTCTTTGTACATGAGATTAATTTCAAACCCAATTCGAATTTAATAAATTGAATAGATTCCAAACTCCTAAACAATTCCTAACTAGATAATTTCAAACTCATCTCTTCACATATTATTTTTCGATAATTCTCAAACTTTTGAAAAGTACCACATTTGTTCTAAAAATATTTTTATTTTTTTTTTCATTTAATCCCAGCATAATTTCTATGCTTCCAAAAAGGCTAAATGTCAATGAAAAATCACCATCCCAATCCAGACGACTTGTCATATGGAATCACGTGACTTTCACTAGCCCTTGAAACCCACCTACTTGTACATGACGTTTTCTGTTTTCTTTTCCAATTTCAATAAGGAATGGGATCGGCGCGATGGTGATATTGCCTTAAGCTGGGATTTATGTCGCCGCCAATATCAACTCTACTCCAGATTGAAGACATCGTCCAGGTGTCACGACAAAGTCACGATGAGTAAAAATAAATCCAGTGGCTGCCGATGCGAGGTCGTGCAACGAACGAGACTCTTTAGTTGCTGTGATGTTTCTTGTTTGTTATTGGTGATGACGAGTGCGCTGACGCGATGTGATTTTGGCTGCTGAATGGATGCTTAGTGATATTTTGTAAGGAGCGAGCTGACAAGATCGGCTACGACGAACGATGGATGCAACTTTCTTTCATTGGACCTAGCACGATTTCAATCACAAACTTCGGCTGCGGTGATCAATTAAATTCACCCGAAGAGGGTATCCCAGTTGGCACGACGAAATATAATTGCCACTTAAAACGTTTTTTTTTTGCAGCGCAGGGAAGAGGGATGTTAGGCAATTGTTGTTGTTGTTGTTTGAATTGATTTTGATGGTTATGTTTTGATTGACGAGGGTTTTAATTATTCGAGTTACTGCAATCATTGTTAAATGGGGGCTCTTTTTTTGGAATAAATAGAGGTGGGGTAAAGCGTTGGTGGCCCATTTGATAGGATTGATATTGGATTATGGTTCTTTGGGTGGTAAATTTAAAGCCAGATGGTAAGAACCAGAGATTTGAGTATTTTGTGTTTACTGATTTGTTTTTGTTTTTGTCTTTTATGTTGAAATATGATTGACATGCCATTTGGAACTCATCAAAATCTGCAGATTCGATCAACACATTTTACATGAAAGTGATGAATTTCGATTTATCAATCTGGCTATAAGATGAATGATGATGTGATGATAATGATGATGGAATAGGTTGCATGAGCTGTTGTTTCAAGAAAAATCCGAGTAGTACAAGGATAAATATTTTTTAGTGAAGAGACTTCCTTAATGGGAATTCTTATTTTTCCAAGATAGTAAGTGTGAAGGCTAAAATTGTACGCTAAATAAAATAAATAAAACTTTTAATTTTTTTTGTGGAACGACGACAGTATGGTGGGCGGAGTTCTTGGAGCCCTCTGGTTAAAGTGGTGTTAAGTTTACGGCTAATATCAGACTAAAGGTTTTACAGCAGTTTATGTTATGAGTAGAAAGAAGACAACTGCATTATATCAAGGATGATCTGTCTTATTTTTGGCTGGTAACGTTAATCCATTTTTTAAATAGAACTTATGGGACTGTGACTTATTTGAAGATACTAACATAAATATTCTGTCATATTCAGCCTTCATATATAAAACTGAATAATATCTTCAATAAAATAAATCGGTTTTTTTTTAAAGGTAATTAAGGTAGAATAAATTGTTGAATTATTTACTTCCTCGATATTTATCGAGAATCTTTTAGTTGGGCATAGTAGAAGAGTAGGAGTATAAGAATGAAATTTAGCCAAGTAATGCTATATAAACATGGAAATCTGGTTGTCTCGAAGCGCTTTGAAATTTTCAATTGGCAAGTTCAACTCTTAAAATATGAGAATAATCGCATAAGTAAATGGCACACAGGTTTTGCCTTAGTTTTAGAAATTGCCATCTTGAAGGTCGCAACTGATTTTCGGTCATCCTTTAACAATAGAAAAATCGGCATATTGTATCTCCTTGATTTTTGGAAGGAATTTTGACAGAGTTTAAGAGACTTTGGCTTTAACCTTGCCTTTAATTTTGTCTTTAAATTTACGTGTAACTTTGACTTTAGCTTTACCTGTAACTTTGCCTTTAACTTTCTCTACAGCTTTGCCCTTATATTTGCTTTTAACTTTGATTTTAACGTTTTCTTTAATTTTGAGTCTAATTTTCCTTTAACTTTGCCTTTTACTTTCACCTTGCCTTTGACCGTTTTTGACTTGGCTTCGACCTTCACTTTGATCTTGTCGTTGACCTTAACTTTGACTTTGATCTTGCCCTGGACTTTGACCTTAACTTTGGGCCATGGCGTTGACCTTGGCGTTGACCTTAACTTTGACCTTGATTTTGCTTTTGACTTTGCCTTTGTCCTTGACTTGGGAAATGGCCACGGCCTTAGCCTTGACCTTGACTATAACCTTGTCTTTGACCTTTAGTTTAGCCTTGACATTGGTAACTTGATCTTGACCTTGACTTTGATCTTGACTTTGACCTTTACTTTTACCTTGACTTTACTTTTGAACTTGGCCTTGTTCACGTCTTTGACCTTGACCTTGCCCTTGACTTGTTTCTTGATTATGACCTTGACTTTGACTTTGACCTTTTCTTTGACTTCAACTTTGGCTTTGACCTTGAGCTTGACCTTGACTTTGATCTTAATCTAATAGCTTTATTGCACGGCGTAATCCTGGACGACCGAACACAATTGATTTTGGGTTTGCTGTCTCAATGACGACAACCTGCATAATTGGTTCGTCCTGTAGCAATGACCAACGAATCTAGGGTGATTGATGTTCAACAACCCCACATACTGGGATCCAGTTAGTATACAGATAGTTCAAGGATGATTAGTCTCAGAAATTAAACTTTATATTTTTAGACATGTCAAACGAGTAGCAAATCCCCCATCCAGCTTCATGTAGGAATAAAATTTTCGTTTCTTTTACTACAAGTTTTCCTTTTGTTATCTTCTTCTTAAATCTTGACTTTTCTTTTTGAAAGTTGACCTATGACTTTTTATACATTTTGATTTTTCGTTATTTTTACAAAATTATTTAGCTAAGCCGTTCTGCATTCAGCAAAGTCTTAGTAGACGTGAATTTCGAAATTCATTTTTTTGGGTTTACAAAGTGGTTGGTCAAGATGTGCGACCCGGCATAAATGTTTCGCCAAAACGTAATTCTTATCGGTAGTGGCTCACTGTTCGCTCCACTTTAGGTCATGGCTGTTGAGGCCTATATAAAAAACATGAAGTGCTGATACCTGTAAAATTTGTGTATATGAGCGGGCTGCATTTCTCGGCTCCCTGAAGCAGGATAGAATATATTCGGGTAAAGGCAATGGAAGATTTGATTCAATTGAAAACAGCTGCCAAAGAGTTTTTGATGAGTCTTCAATGTAAAGACGACTTATTAGAATATTATCGGTGGGGTATAACAAACATTAAAAGAAACAATTATAACTCGTAATTGTGCATTGTTATAGTGAGTTATTACATTTAAATCACGAGATTAATCTGGGAATAACAATATTTTATCATTTCGTTAAATGCAAGACTTTTAATGGAATACTTTGCCCAAACGTTAAATAAGAACAAAATTAAGTCAAACTTTCTTAACTATTTCATTATTAACGTCCAAGGCATCAGTTCTGGACTGTTATTTTAAATAGACGGAATGTACCTAGCACTTTAATTCCGGAATTTTGGAAAGTTACAATTTATGACATATTTTTGAATGTGAGCAAAATATATATTGATAGTTTAGTTACTGCGTAAAGTGGTAATCTTCTGGAATTCTTTCACAAATATGCTGCTTGGAAACAGCTCCGAAAAGTGGCAACACTAATCACGATTTATCCGAAGGAAAAATTTAAGAAAATTCCTTGAAATTGCATAGAAGTATTTGATTTTTCCTATAAAATTATTCTAATTGGTTTTATACACTTTATTCGTTTTAATCAAGTACATAGAGTCTAGTTATAGGACCCTGTAGTTAGGATAAGGAGGAACTTAGCATTTTACCGGTATTACACCAGTAAATATTTTAGTTTGTTGCAAGATTTTTTCTGTATTGTGAAAAAAATATCAGTTCGATTTATATATCTTTTAATTTATTTTCATCCTAAAAATTTCTTAAGGCCGCTACACATGCTCAAACGAATCGTACGGCTAGTGCATGGCCAAGTCGTATGATTTACATGAGCGTATTAAGCGAAAGTCGGAACTTCAGTTTAGACTGAAGTATGGCATGAATGAAATCGGCCCAAGCTATTGCTTATAAGCCAACTATAGTTTAATTCTATAGCAAAGTCGTCACATTTTCTTGTACGCAATACCTTCGGGCGATTTCATTCATCTCCGGGTTTCGCTATACATGCTCATGCAAATCGTACAAGATCCCCAAGCCATAAAATTTGCTAGAACATGTGTACCGACCTTAAGACCATAGCTGCGCCCCGTCCCAAGAACTCTGCATCCGCCACTGTTCAATGGTGTATGTAACGAATCATCACAATAGCTTGAGTGATTATAATCTTTACGTCCATTATCCAACTGTTGTTAAGTACAGCTATCTACAAGTCACTCTTCATCACTTCAGATTGACCTTGCTCCGAAGTGAACAGGACCCATATTGAATTAAAAAAATGTGACGAGCGCATTTTTTTTTAAGGCAGGGGAACCATAGATCCCAAACACGGAGGCCAGAGTGGTTCATTGTGCTCTCGTGTCAATAGTCCTATCACCGAGATCTTCCTGTTCTCTTGATGAAACGCATCAGATCTTGGTGAGGAAATCCTTGAGCTCCTCTACAGATAAGAGAGCAGAATCTAGAGTATCCAGCCTCCTCCAGGCAAAGGCTGGACAAGTACACAAAAAGTGTTCGGTTGTCTCGGGCTCTTCTTCCAGGCAGGACAGACACTAAGGGCTGTTAAGAACTCCCATCCTAGGTAGATGAGCGTAAAGGAAGCCTTGGGCCGGTGATGATTCTAACTACAGTTCTACATTGTTTCCTTCCTAGACCCATGAGAAAATAAGAGATATTCCTATTGGGCCCATCAAGTAAAAGTTTTGTGCACCTGCTAGTACTCAGGTTCGCCCATCTCTGCTGATGCTTCCGATAAACATCCGCTTTGATGAGAGACCCGATACTCGAGGTGGTAGCACCTACCGTGATTTCCGGTCCGAAGAATGGAGAATCAGATCCATTCCTAGCTCAAAGGTGAGCCTTTTCATTCCCCATGATTCTCATGTGACCAAGAACCCATTGAACGGAGACATTGTTGTGGAGACACAACTTATCCACGGACGACTTGCAGTAACCTAAATGTTATCCGAGGGATACTCAGAGCCATCAAGACTGCCTGACTATCCGAAAGGATAGCAATATCTTTTCCGTTGATATTCATATCAAGGGCTATGCGCGTTGTCATTACGTTGGCGAGGACTTTACCCTGGAAGATATTGGTGTGTCTTCCAAGTGAGTACTCAGGAAGGCAAACGCCAGCTCCGGATCCCTCATTAGTGAGAGGGCCGTCGGTAAAGTTTTTTAGAGCTGACCGGGGAAGCATCCAAACGGCACTTCCCTCAGTCCACGATTCCCTTACAGGAAAACTCACAGAGAATCGATGCATAAAACGAAGACAAAGAGCACTGAGAAGAGCCAGTCCAGACTGTCTTCCAAACATCCCTATGAGCATAATCTGCACACAGGCCTTTTGGCATCTGCCTGAGTGACAAGATTCAGAGGTGGCAGATTAAGTAGGACATCAAGGGCAGCAATAGTCGTAAATCGTATGGAGCCAGTCATTCCCAGGCAGGAAAGCTTTTATAGGCCCGCCAGCTTCTGGATTGCAGTCCTCACAAGCGTCCTCTGCCACCATACACAGGAGTCATATGTGAGCATAGGTTTAAAGATCGAGGTGTGCATCGAGTGCAGCCAAAAGTTCTCCTGCATTGAGTGAAGACCCTCATAGCCGCATTAACTTAGAACAAGACTCAGATCCCATATTGCCAAATCTGCTAATAAAGCAGTTTATTTTCAACTCACCAGTTCCTGCTTAATACTTTCCTTATAAACAATATTTTATCCACTCTTTTTTTCGTAGTATTGCTTTCGCTAAGGCTAACGTAATATTTTGTCTACGAGATCTCCATATCAACAATTGAAAATCAGGCAAATTTGGTGGCAATATTTTCAGAATATTTATCGAAAGTCTGACTATGTTATGAGCTAAAGCCGGGAGAACACACATAACCGTATGGAATGCGCAAGTGGTTTAAATGGGAAAATTACAAAAGGCAAGCCGAATTTCTTAATATTCATAGAATTACAGGGTGACTATCAATTTTCGGTTTCAAGAGAGATTTGCCTCATATGAATTGTTATATTATTTGAAGGAGGGTTGATAGATTTTTTTTAAGGTATCTCTCCACGCAGTCAATTAAATATGCAGTTTCATAAAGGAATGTTTTTAAAATTGATTGCTCTTAAAGAACGTTTGGTGAGAAAACACCAAAATCTTAAATTTAAATATTTGTTGACTAGTCTGAAACGGTCGTTCATTGGTCTCATGAATTTTTACATTGATTGTAGGAACGTTTCTGCTTTCCTTCTTCCATGTTCAATAAGCAAGCAGTGTGAGAGTTTTTGTTTTTGTCCAGTAGCATTATTAAGCTTAATGTGGTCTGTAAATAAGTCACAAAACTGTGCGGCTGTTTTTGAGAGCCATAATTCAAGGTAAATGCAATTTCACATCTATATTAATGTAGTTTTAACATTTGTTTTGTTTACCTTTAAATTTTTAGAACTCTACAAGATCTTCTACCACTATGCAGTACTTCGTTTGGTATGAATTATGTATATGAGTGTTAATCAACATCAATGGCGGAAGTTTTCCACAAATAGCCTGGATATAAACTTCCAAATGGTTATTGACTGGTAAGTAACATCCAAACACAAAACTACAAACTTAATGTTTTCTTTATTATTAGATTGATATGGACTTCCGCATACGATTCGAAGAATCAGTTTTGGATAACTGGACGGCATTAAAAAATGCATCATTAAATAATATACTAAAAACAAAAGTGTAAAAGAACTATGTAAATTCTAATAAATAAAGACAAGAGAGAAATATTGTGTACATGAAGTCAGTATGTAATTGTATTTTCTAATGTGGGTAAAATTTATATATATATATAAATAATTAAATTTAAAGGTGAACGATGAGGGGGGGGGGAATTGGAAAGAGGTAGGAGGCATGTACGTCACATAAATTACATAGTACATTGCAGCAATAAAACTTAGTCATAAGATCTACGTACGAAAGTTACTGCTGTAATGAATATAATGCATTGGATGAATGAAAAAGTACATTAAAAAAGATATTTGACCATTTATAGAATCAATTAGCTTAGTACATTGAATCTATGAACTTTTCATTGAGCCTTTATTTTTGATGTATCTATGTTCATTACCGCAATTAACACATTCATCGGTTGCAAATTGATAAAAAGTTAATTTTTCCAACGAACTTTTTTATTGGATCTACGTACGTTGGTTTTACAACAATTATAACTTCTTTTCTAGTTCAATTAAATTGGAATTTTTTAACTTTTTAGTTTAGAATTTATAAGCAAATCGGAACCCTGAAGTTGAGGCCTCATGTCGTTAATTGCTCAGCAAATAAACTTCATCATGAATGAAATTAGAAACCCTCGTTAAATTATTATAAATTGTTCGTTTAAAGAAAAATTTTCTTCGTTACACTTTTTTTAGTGTTAATTTTTAAATAGTTTATTCAAGTCATTTCGCTGCAGCAGAACATATAGTCTAACATAATCCAATTTAACCGCATTGCAACATTATTATGCGGTGAAAAATTCTGATTGCATTTGCAGAAAGATTGGACCTCACAAGAGTGAGGAGGCATCTTTAAAAATTCATAGATTTCTGGCTGAGCGGTTGCATGCGCGCTGTTCATTCATATAAGGCCGAACAGAAACCGCATTTACTAGCTTCGAAAAACCAGGGCGACATTTGAGGTTTCCAATTAGCTTTTTTCTTTTGGTTTTATATTTAAAATTTTTCACCTTTGTGGTCTGTCCGCCTTTCTGATGATGGGATTTAACAGGTGGTTACCGTATTTAGCACTTAGCGTCATTACAACAGTGGAATTTGATGAACACAATTTGCCAATTAATTCACCCTCTTTATCTTCTTGGTCGGTGGTTCTCTTGTAATTGGATCTCGTTCAATATATTTTTTTTTATTTTGTTCTGTCATGTCGATGCTCCATGCTGTCGCCAAAAAATGCAGAAAAAAAAAATGAGAAACTAAAAAACGAATCACCTTCTCCTCACCGTATGCCATCCCGTCGTTAGTCTCAAATTCTGGAAAGAAAAAATATAAGAAGAAAAAAAAACAATTGGTTGTTTTTTCCACAATACCTTTTTTGGCTTTTTTCCCAATTTCATTTTATGCCCCCTGAAAGGAAACTTTAAAAATCCTTAGTCTTACCTGAAATAATTTTAATGTGCTCTGGTTGCCTCACCTGCAGCGATTCTTCTCTTAAACGAGGATTTCTGTAGATGTCAGATGAGATTTGTTCCTGATGGGTATAATTGTCGGTTGCTGAAGCAATATTTAAGCAGTTCTGCCAGTTTTTTGGGGGCCAATTACAATTTAACGTTGCTGCTATGGCCATACCCCTGCCAACAAAATTTTTATTTTGCTGCCTGCATCTGACAGGTTACATGCATTTGATAAATTCTTAAGAATGCCCAGTGTGTCTTGTTTCATTTTAATTTTCAATGCATCATCATTCGTTCCCTTCCATTTTCCTTGAAGGCTTCCGATGGTCGTCCGTCTTGGGGACGTTTTTGAAAGAATGGCTTTCTTGGCAGTTCTTGTTTGTTTTTAGAGCTTCTTCTCTTGTCATAAGACAAATAACCAAGGAAACGTTTGTCCAGTCAGCCAATTGTTCAGCGTATAACTGTACTTTAGTTGCACAAATTTATTATTCTTAAGCACAGCAGTGCGTAACTTATATGAGCTACAAAATTGCATAATCCATGTGCCATATGAAAGTTCATAAGCCATTGATCACTTCCTACATTTATATATGAAACGTATGTATATGGTCGACGACATGAAAGCAAATTAAAACTAGTGGGTGCCGCAATAGAGCTATAGAGTAGGTACCTACACATGTATAAAAATCCAAGACCAGATCATAAGACTTCGGCTCGGACAATGAAGTCATTTTCAAATACTTTCAACAAACTCATTGTTCAGAGTTCAATTAATCAATCCCTTCTACGCCTAGTTCATATACGTTAGGAATTCAGTTTGGAGCAAGTCTAAATCGATTCTGCATACCTTGTCTCAGGTAAAACAGAAAATTTGTCATGTCGTTGTTGTCCAGACTGTGCTGTAGTATAAAGCCTTGAATTATACCTGTCAACGTAGCGAGTATTGAAGCTGGGATAAGGAAAAGAAAAACAGTATAGACACGCTCGATATAAAATTGATCAATCAATCACGTAAATTAGTTCACAGTTATATTTCTTCCATTACGTGCAAAAATATCTGCAAAAAAAAAAAAAAATCACTTAGATTGCATGTGGAAACCATCCTTGGTCAATACCTATATCCGAAAATTACCGGCTTGCATGGAAGACTTTTTGTCTCCTGTGTAAAGACTAAGCATGCAAGTAAGGGTCATCATCTGGGTGGTCCATTTATCTCAAGCTTCAAGCTCACAACTATGTATGTATGTATGTATCGCGGCAAAAACATGCACTTTTGTGGAGCTAATTTAACCGCACGGCAGCGATTTTATGAGTGTAAGCGGATTAAATGTTTTGCGCCTGCGCGTCGCATTGTATACCTTGTGCCTTGTGTAATGTTCGGTGCGGTGCGACCCGTTTCAGCTGATCTGGCTCTCAACAAAATATGATCACTGTAATCGCCTTATGAGCAACAGATGCCCGCAGATTTGCATTTTATAATTCCTTCGATGCTACCGTTTGCTTGTGCACAGTTTTGTGGTGTAAATGAATTCAAGCTTTCAACGGCGACGACCGACGCGAACGGGACAGATCTTGTTCGCCAAGGGCAATTTCAGATTTGATGTTTGTGCACGGTCGACATAGGGGTTGGAGATTAATTGGATTGCGGTCAAGACAGATTATTTTCATCACGCCAAATTAAGGGTACTTTGTATAGGATGTTGTTTTTTTTTTGTACGTTGGACATGTATGTCAAACTTATGTATGTGAGTCATTCATCGTAATTTTAGGATTACATGAATTTGTCAAGGATTTAGTTTTATCGAAATACATAAGTGGTATAAGCATTTGTATTAGCGTTAATCTGGACTCCTTTTTTTTATGGTAGAGGGTATTGGAAGGAGAAAATGTGTGTGTTTTTGTTCAGTGCAGGTGGAGCAAAGAGAGACCAAGGTGGCATAATTAATTACCATGCATCATGTATTTACTGGAATTTCCATGTCCTCTTAATGAAGCGTAACACGTTTTGGGGTGAAGTTTTTAGAACTCTTCTTCGAACTTAAGATAAATTTCTATTCTACAAATCGCGAAGGCTGGACAAATACATAGAAATTTGGTATGCATGAGTATCTAGACTAATACCCTAGGTAGACGGGCAAAATCAATGATCATTCGTTCGTATTTGAATTTTTCCAAAATCGATTTACCATTGCATTTTAATTTTAATTATTAAAAATGTGTTGTCAATTACATACGAAAATTGACAGGGCTTTCGTTTTTATCAGCAAAACCTTCGGTAACTGGATTTTTGAAAAAATCAATTACGAATGAATGATCATTGATTTTGTCCGTCTGCCTAGGGTATTAGTCTGGGACCATCATCTCATAGCTTCATCAAAAATTCTTGACGTATGACCATGCAGAAGCGAATCGTTGGGGGGGGGGGGGGGGGGCAGAAGGAGCTATCGCGAAGGGTCACCTCATCAAAATGTGGCGCCTTCCTAACAACGAAATTCATATTATACGAATTAGGGTATAATTCTATTGAATCTCTGATTTTCTTATTTTCTTGTGAAGCAGTTTATATCTAATACATTTAAGTATAATTCTAAAAACCACGCATATTTATTTCGTCATAATTTAAACAGTATTTTCCGTAGAACGGCAATATCTACTATAAGATAACAAAACAGATTCCGTAGTAAACAGTAGAACGAAATGTTGACCATTTTTAGAGTGCCTCCACTAACATATATAATATGGACTGATTAACTTTCTATTTCATGTGGGCTCTATTGCTTATGTCAATAAAAGTTCTTACGCCGGTGCCAACATTGAAAAAAAAATCATTGGCGGGAAGTTGAAAAAACAAGCGCGCAGCTCGAAAAATGATTATAATAAAACGTTTCGAACTTCTGCTTCATATCTTATGAATATATTGTGTTTGGTAAAACAATTTTATCAGTAATAACCCTAAATAATTAATATAAAAACATTTATTTCGACGGATCCATTTATTTATTTGTTGCTTACAGTTCTCCTCAGTTGGTACTTGGTGCTTAGACCGAAAGAGTCAGCAATATAAAAGTGAGCCCACTTTTTGCAGTGCATTTCCATTAACGTAGTCAGTCCATATTATACATGTCAGTGAGTGCCTCTCATAAAGATTGCATCCACTTTACGGAAAAACAAATCACACCGGAAAGATGTGACTCATTTAGTCAGCCTTTATTTAAAGCTGCATTTTATTAGCTTAAAATGATCAATCGAATATTTCCCTTGAAGCTGTAGTGACATATACTGAAGACTTACTGCCTACGTATACCCCAGCAGCTGAACACTGCGTCTCGACCATTGTAGCTTCATTAGATATGGAGTACTCTAAAGCTAAGTATTACTCAAGGATAACTCTACAGAAGCGGCTTCATTGATAGTGTAAGTGAGGCCCTGTGAGGAACTGGTTACTGGCAGCGAATCATCCAAACGACGAAGCTTTTACAGTAATAGTCCGTCCAATAATTGACACAAATAGAGAATATCCAACAGATTCAAACTTGAATTGAGACATACCCATATCACTTGATGTAATTTGTGTTCTACTTGAATTAGGCCCTTGTCAGGCTTTCCTTAAAGACAGTTTTAAAAAATTTCCAAAATATGAAGCTGGACTTAATTTCAGTACTACTTGAATATTTCTCTATCTCTGACCGATTCTAAAATTTCTGAGTTTGATTTCCATATGGAAAAATAAATAAGAATTGAAAAAAAATTAATCGTCACTAGAGCCGGATTTTGTAATACGGAGAATTGGAAAATTTTGGAAATGAGAGTTGTTTTGAAAATTAATTCTTCATTTGGAATTCTGTAACTCAGAGATTTGTATTGAGAATTCTTGAATTCTTTATTCCACTTGTTAATTCTCCGGTGTTTTGCAAGTGGAATAATAAGAGAAAAAATTCTGCTTTTGTTGTGTTTTATGAAAGTTCCTAGGAGTTTTAAAATTAAATTATGTATTAACTGCATACCCTGAATATATTTTAAAAACAAAAGTAATCCAAATCCATAGAATACTTACAGAGAAATTGGATTTTGGTGTCTCAAGGTATCCGATAAAAATTTTAAATCCGCAAAAATTGCACAATTTGGTCGTCTTCTAGTACAGAAGATATGCTCTATAAAAATTTTAAATATGCACGTTAATGTAGGATGAAATCGTATTTATAATTTATTAAATATGTAATTTGATTTTAAGTCCAATTAATGGTTGCAGATATAACTACAAAAAAAGTGAATTAGTGCTTTTTAAGGTTAAGAAAATTGATGCTTTTTAGTACAAAAATGGGCATATTTTCAATTCATAATTGTGAAGAACTGGTAAGTCATGAAAATTCACTTCCCAAGAGAAAAATGTTCACAACAAAGTACTCATTGTTCTGATAGAAAGAACAGAATAAATACATGCAAAATAAAGAATTTCGGGTGTATATGACCCACGTGTAAAACGAACAGGTTTTGAGCGGTAAAAATTCATCCCCGCCAAATTTCTCTCCTCCCCGACCTCTAATTTTTCCTGATACCAAAAACATTTCTCTCCTCATCTCCATTCTACAGTTATCCCAGGAAAACTGAAAATACCGTACCTCCTACATCCCTCAAAGCTACCCTACTAAGAAAAAATTTCAATTCGTCTCGAGAGGTAATAAACCCATGTACCTTGAATATAAAAAAAAAACTAACCCTCTACACCAAAAACTGATACCATTTAAAGTCCCTGATGGCGATTCGCACATTTTCGCACTTCTCAAAATTTTCACTAATTCTCCAAACATATTAGTGAATTGCGGATAGAGAATTATGAAGTTTTAATTGGAGAAAACAAAAATTCTTGTCTCCCATATTTCCTAATTCTCCGTGTTACAGAAATCAGGCCATGGTTAATGCCAGCTGACAGCACTAGGCTAGATAAAATTAAGAAATGCAAGAGCGAAAAGCATCTGTCTCATTAGCTCAGTCACCCAGAAAGCGGAAGGTCCCGATTTCAAACCCCAGACGAGGCGGTTGTTTTTTCCTCTTGCATTTATGATTTAATTTAGAATTATTAAAAATAAAAGTTCTTAAAATTCTTCTATTCTCCATCTATTAAAAATATTTCAAATTCTAGGAATTGTCTATAAATAGTGTATTAGAATTCATGCTTGTCAATGACATGTGCTATTTTGGCTAACTTCTCGATTTTATATAAAATATTTTTTTTTTCTTTATTAATAAGTAGTGCAGGAGCAAGCAATCTGAAATATTTGCAGATTGAAACTCATCAAGTTTTAAATGTGATCTAGAATGAGTCATTGAAAGACAGTTGGCTACTGAAGTGGATTATAATATGGTTATACATAAATTTGTAGGAATGAAGCCTAGGCCAAGAAGGCCTCATTAATTTATAATTCATATTTATATAAAAACTTATATTAATTTTATTTTGAAGTTTTGTTATGTTTTCTTTTAATATAAAAAAATAAACTACTTGAAGCTGGAGGTCTATTGTTTTCTTCAAAATATGAAATTATATTAATTTTTATGTAGGGACGCCTGTTTAGGGTTCCGTACCCGAAGGGGAAAAAGAGGAACCCTATTCTACTAAGCGTCCGATGTCCGACCGTCCGTCACTCGGATGTATCTTATGAATTGTAATAGGTAGAGAGTTGAAATTTTCACAGACTGTGTATTTCTATTGCCGCTATAACAACAAATAATAAAACTAAAACAAAATGAAAAATTAAAACTGGTCCCATACAAGAAATGTGTTTTTTTGCGAAATCGACTCCCACTTGGCCGTTAATCTATGTTATACTTACTAATTAAAAACTAAACTCGTTCGAAGAGCTAAAAGTGAATTAAAAGTGAATTTATAGAAACTAAGTAAAAATATTCAATAGTGAACAAAATGAGATAAGCTTACATGCAAGAAAAATGATTAAATGGCAATCGCTTGAAGCTAACAGGAAAGCGGGTTGTTTTAATTACAAATGGGACGACATTCTGCACACAAACATCGTAGAAGAAAAAAACAAACGAGTACTGAAATGCAATTTATGTCATGGTACAGGTAGAAACCCAGCAAACATTACGATACGATATCGAATCGAACACGATTCGTTAATGTGAACTAACACTTCGATCTCGAAGTCGTTTTCGATTCGATATCTATCCGAAAAAGACAAAAAATGAACGCAATATCGAGTCGTAAAAACGATTCGATTCCGAGTCGTTTTATCGAAATTATCTCGAACTCTTTGTATGTGTTTTGGTTGCATACAATAGCCTTATATACTCGAGTTTGAAAAAATGAATCGATATCGAAACTGGTTATTACCTGGTACATACCTTAGACAGAATATCTTCATAATGATTTCATTTATCATTTTCTTGAAGTAAAATTAAATGAAATTGTTGTTGTTTTTGACGGAGATAGCATGGTTTATTCTGACAAAAATAATATCATTTAACATCTGACAAAAAGCGCCACTACAGTGGTAGACATTCGTATGAGCGCACTACATTTTTTTGACATATTTCTTGAAATAAAAAAAAAGTCAATACTTTTAAAAGAGATATATTATGTTTTCTTTTGTAAGAAATGATTTGAATTAATTTTTGGCAAAATATTTTTCTTATTGTCTATATAAAAAACCAAAATTACAATTTATGGCTAGACATTCGTATGAACGCACTTGTCACTTTTAAATAAAACAAATTAATTAATTCATATTTTTGGCACTTTTTTCATTTAATACTTAGTGTGGCCTCCTTTACTTTGAATGACACTAAATATTCGGTTGGGCATTGAATTTGTCAGATTATTTAGAATATCCGGGCCAATTTCGGACCAGCACGTGCGAATGGCTGTTTTTAAGGCATTTACGTTATCAAACTGACGTCCATTTGCATACACCTTGCCAGCGAGAATCCGTTCTCAATAGGATTACAGTCAGGACTACAAGCGGGCCAGTCAAGCGTACGAATATTTTTATCAGAAAGCCAATCCTAGGTTTGCCTCGAAGCATGAATGGATGCATTATCCTGCGGGAAAACTACATCTTCCTAGTCGCAGCTATCCAGATGACTGATTAAAATGTCTTCCAAGAGATCTGTGTACATTTGGGAGTTCATTCGAGTAGTTATAAAATAGATTGGAAGCTTTTTTTTTACAGGAGAATGCACCCCAAACCATGACGCTTCCACCGCCAAAATTACGCTTCGATCTGACCACGTCGTGTTTTTTTCAAATTATGCCAATAGCAATTGTAACAGTCTGGGCCATCCAAATTGAATTTTTTTTCATCAGAAAAAATTACTTTTTCCCATTCAGATGTCCAAGACATGTACTTTTTGGCGAATTGTACTCTCTTCTCTCGGTGAACGGCAGTTAATCGGGGATTTCCTTTTAGTTTTGTCCATGCTGTATTTGGCGAAGTCCTTATAACACACGCAATATGACATTAGGAAATAACCACAGTACATAGAACTTACTATCCTAAATAAGATATAAGCAATTCTCAATCGAATATAATTATCAAGTGAGCAGTGCAGTATACTTTTAGACTATTCGGGAATATGTTCACATCGGTGAAGCCTGTAGATATATCTGGCACATAAATTATATGCAAAATTTATTCTATTTCGGCACATGTTGCTAAGAGCTTCAAGGCCATAATTTGAGTAAGATTGTTCAATTTTGCCCTCCTGGAAATATGTTACAAGTTCATAATAGCTTTGGTTACATTCAGATGCAGGTCAGCTAAGCGTATAGATAGGAATAACTCATCACAACACATAACCAGCATATAGCTTAAGGGAATACTGCCTAGGAGCTTTCACCATATCATTTGTCCAGAGAAAAACAGTAGAATACCCAAAATGGACCCCTGCGGTACCCCCAAGTATAATGTTTTATGATAAGAACAATTCATTCCGTTTGCAACAAACTGTTGCCTGACCGAGAGATAAGAGTGCATAAACTTTAACGGACAGCTTGAAAGCTTGTATCATTATACATAGAACTATCTAATGACTGTGACGCGTAGTTTGACTTAGTTACATATTGTATTGTATAGGCACTAGCGTTACTACTGCAGACGTAACCAAAGGGTAAGCAAGCAATGCCTCAACCTGATTTAGGGAACGCTGCAATTTTTTCTTAGAAATCTACTGGAAATTTTGCTTAGAATTGTTATGCATTTTTGGAGGCCGACAACGGAACACATTAGCTCTGTTCTTTTGTGTACCTTGTTCTAGAACTCCCATAAATACTGGAGAGATTGAAGCGAACTATTTCTACTGTTCGTTTCATTTATAAATCTTATATGAATATCTAGGAGGCATTCTTTTGCGTATCTTTTGTTCTGGTCTGTTCTGCGGACACAAAAGAACACAGCTATTATCTCTGAAAATTCTTCAAGACTGAATAAAAATTCTGTCGAAACATTTTCTGTAAATTACTAAGGAGAAATGAATTCTATTTGCTCATTTACGAGTCTATGGGCTCATAAAAATTGTTAGTGGCCCAAGCAGCCACTGCAAAACTGCAAAAATGTAAAAAAATTTCAGGAAATTTCTCAGAAAAAAATTGCGGCCTTGTTACGGAGCCTTGTTATGGAGAGATCGTTGATTTTATATCTGAGCGAGGCACTGCTGCCTTGGTACGGTAAAAAATCAAGAATTTCTTTTTAGAAATTTACAGAAAATGTTTCTACACAATTTTTATTCAGTCTGGTGTGATTTTCAGATAGAACATTTTCATGCCGTTATTGGCCACCAAAATGCATAAAAATTCTAAGGAACGAATTTTCTGTAAATTTCAAAAAAAAAATTTAGGCCTTTCCTTTCCTACATCTGGTACAGGCATAGTGGATTTTATATTCTAGCGAGGCGTTGTTTACTTTCCAGTCTTTGTATGTCTTTAGTTTAGTTATGCTCTTACCCCTTGTCGGTATATCTTAGGGATGGCCAATAGTTGCAAAATTTCAATACACCGCTATTTCCATGTTGTTTTTTTTTCAAAATATCGATACACTATTATTTTGGCTCTTGAAATATCGATATCCTTAGTATCGTCGATATGATATTTGTAATTATATGTATAAATATAGTACTATGCAATGCATACTATGTTGTTGCGTTGCATATCAAATTGAAGATCTCTCCGAGTACTATCGAGTGGTGGACTCTTTTCTTGATTCAGAAAACTTTCTCGGGATATATTTGTCGCCGGAAAACCTACTTTCATGCACTTGGGTAACGTATACCCCACTTAATATATTTCGCATATATTTTTCCTTTTTTTTCTTTCAGGGACATAAGTGCTCTGTTGTGAACATTTTTTTCATAGAAAGTCATTTTCCACGACGCACCAGTTTAGCACAATCATGAGAGGAAAAAAATCCACTTTTCCATCCAAGAAAGTCGCTCTTAAAATATATCCGATCGCCAAAGCTTTCCCCTGCTTAATCTAAAAAGATCCATCCTTAGTTCATCAGTTGCACAGGCTTGATTTTAGCGTGTCGTGAGCAAAATGCAAAACTGTTCAAAATGGTACAAGTCGAGCCATCTGACATTATAACAAGAAAGCATTTTCGCAATCACTAGATAGTTAATACATAAGGCTTGTATTCAGTTTTGAGTTTATTACATAATCATCGTTCATTTAGAAATACGTTTTAAGTCAGCTTTGACATACTTTACTGGAGAGACAAATAACATAGCCAATCTTAACACTTGATTCTAAGCTGATGCAATATATAAAATAACAAGTAAAAAAGCTAGAATTGGTTTAAGACCAATTCTTATGACATCCTATATGAATGCCCGTATAAAATTTCGTATGGTCCCCGATCTATGCAAGTTTGATTTTTGAAGTAGTTTTACGATATTTCTAGAACGGTTTGGCGGACAGAAAAAATTGTTATAGCCAATTTTATAGGATTTCGTATTCTGAAGAAGTTTTTAATACAATGAAAATGTCTAGGACTGATCGTCTTCATAATTTATATTGCAACATTAAGAAGAGGTTGCCCGATTTAGTTTATTTTTGAAATTTTATTTTCTATTACTACAAAAACACCATGTACCAAATTTCAGCTGTTCTCAGGCAGTGTCCAAATATATTGCGGAAAACGAACTTTTTGTATGGCAGCCCCACGAAGGAGTGGCCCGATGATTTGTTTCATTTTTGAATTTAATTTTACTTTTTTTTATAATCAGTGTACAAAACTTCAGCTTTCTAAATATACGCGTTCTGGAGTTATCGTGCGCCCAGACAGATGGACAGATGGACGGACATGCAAAAATCGAAATAACTTTTAATATTATGTGTTAGTGTATCATCAATTTTGCTCTACCATTATTATTTGTATGCGTACAAACGGAATGACAAACTTAGTATATCCTATAGATTTCATCGAGGGTATAATTGAATCGATTAGAATTGACAGGGCGTATGTCCAAAGCCCAAAAGTCCTGGACTAGTTAGAGATTTTAAGTGCCACAAGTCCTAGACGTGAGTTGTTTTAATACTAACTGTTAATTTATTATTACTTCAGTTAGATATCGGCATGTGAGGTTTCTATCACAAAATTGGTCTATCTCTACTCAATTTATTTCCATTAAAAACAAAAATCATTAAAATAAGGACATACGAACTTTCAATATATGATATATTTAAGTTAACATATATATATATATAAATAATTTATATACAAATATATATCTATTCTAAATAATTCAATTATTGCCGCAATCCGAACGTTACAACAAAAAAGTGTTACTTATCTTCAAAGAAAAAGTATGTCAAAACTGACATGAAATGTATTGCAATATGAACGACGATATATTAAAATTTATCGCATCAAAAGTTTTATTGAAATCAATCAAACATAGAATTATTGCCAGATTATTCTCTCTCTGTGTTATTCTTAAATTTAGTAAGGCTGAGATTGAACTGTACCGGGCATAAAATCCAGATTGGGCAGAGTTAAGAGTCCACACCTATCAATAAAACCTAAAAGCCTGTCAAAAAGAAGTCTTTGAAGGACTTTTGATAAAACGGGAATGGTACTAATAGGTCTATAATCAGATGGAAGATTTGCCTTAAGAAGTCTTTTTTACAGGTACTTTTTTACAACATCCTGTAGTAATAGCTGTATTGAAGATGTGACTATTTGGCGTGACTATAAATGGAAGGATTCACTTAAAAAAACTGAGATTGAAATTGTCCAAATCAACAGCATTAGATATGATTGATTTTAGAGCCCAAATGACTACCCACTCCGTCACATTCATAAATGAAAAAATCCCATCATAATAACCAGTTGAGTATAATGTAAGAACGAAATTATTACTTAAAATGCCTGCGGAACTGCAGAAGTAGTCGTTTAGCTCATTCAAGTTTTGTATTCATTGCTTTAATGTTCTTCCATAGCTTTCCGAAGTGCAGCGATGGGTCTCACTTTTTCCGACAAAAGTTGGTTTTTTTTTTCCTTTTGAATTGTAGCAATGATTTTATTTCTCAAGAAAGTAGACTTAATGACGAACTATCTTAGTATTTCATTCAAGGACACGATTGAGACAATTCAACGTGCATAACTTAGGACAGTTGAATGCAACTTTTAGAGAGAAATTTAACCAATTCATTATCACGGCTATTGTATTGGATTCAACTCAGCTCAATAAAATGTCATTTATTATGAGAAAAAGATGTTTTGTGGGCCTTAGATTCCTTTTAGATATGGAGTGTATGGGATTATACGACCCCGGTCATTTATTATGAAATTGCTGTCAAAGTTTAGAAATTCAAGATGGATCACAAATTTTGGCATTATAGTCTGATTTAACTCAAATCGATATATGTATGAGGGGGCTTTAGAAGGCATCGCAAATTACCAATTTATTTGATTTAACTTCTTAAATTATTAATTACGATCCAATTTGGTAATCCTATTTAACCTACTTCTACAAATTCAACCACTTAAAACTTTACAGACATACGAAACTTTTTAATGATGAGTCGTAGGCCTATCAAAGGAATGGGAGGATTCTAACTTTGCATTATTAATTTGAAAGTTCTAAGCAAGTGTCTGAATACTTTCAAGGTCCTCTAAATGGCTTTTCTATCAAGATACGTTAATTTTTATGAAAGTCCATTATGGCGGCCTGTTGAAGGACAGTAGGATGAACAGCTGAAAAGTCGGCCGAACGAAGTTATTTCTCAGCGTGAAGAAATTTGAATCAGACATATACCTAATACCCTACAGATTTCATCAGGGTATAACAATAATAATGTAAGTGATAATTTCAAATTGCGTTATGAACTATCAAATAAACATTAGTAAATTTTGAAGTCTAATATTGTTAGTTTTTAAATAAATTTATCCGTTAAATCATTGTTAAATTTTTTTCAGTTTTTTTTTTATATTTATCAATTTCTTGAACTTTTGTTCCAAAGGTTGATATATCGCCAAAAAATTAATTGCCTAGATTATGTCAAACTTCATACATTCGAATTCGTTCGTTGAAGCATTCATAGTTTGATACTTCAAAAACTTCAAAGGGCTCAACAAGCTTCGAATAATACGAATCCACTAATTTTGGAAATATGTTATCTGGAAAATATTGTCCTGTTATCGGAACTATGTATGACGTATGTACTTATTATGTTAAGTTGAATTTAGTAATAAAAATTTCGTTGTTTTTGTTTTTTTTTGTTTTTTGTTAAAATTCGTAAGCCCCTATCCAAAAACTCCCAAAATTCGTAATGCGCTACCCGGAAATTATCCACAGATTTATTTTTAATAGAATCGGATCAGAATGGTGAAATTAATCCACCATATTAATTTTTTATTATGTAGCCTAATACTAAGGTCCGCGTCAAATTAAATTTTCGCGGGTCTCCAATAGCGGGCCGTTTTTTAGCAGCTAAAATATGACAGCGGACACTCAAAGAAAAGATTTATTAAAAACAAGTAGAAGAAGAATTTTGCAATTTTTTTTACAGTTTTAGATTTTGGTACATGAAAGAACACAATTTGGACAATGGAAAATGAGAATTGTACTACAAAATAGAAAATTGGTTGAAGCGATTATGGGAAATAGCGAAATCGGATGGCACGAGACAGAAAGAAGTATTTAGTCTTTATGCTTTGTTGATAGAAACACATTTGATCAACGTATGAGTGTACAATCCTCATCAAACAAACGATATTGGATATAATTTGTTGGTCACCAATTCAGGAGAGGATTAGGTATTATTGAGAAACAAGACATTTGTGTAATATTGTACTTTTACAAGATATTAAAGAAGAATATTATACGTGTGTGAATGCAGTGTTCAGTGGATGCTATGAGTTCTCATATTAGCTCTATAGAATATTATTTTCCTGTTTTCATAGAACATATACACAAGACTAGCAACTGAAATGATTTTATTGCTTCTAAGAGGGTTAAGAATAATGTTTTTAATAATCACCACTATTTATTCCAGCTGAGGTAATCGAGCTTAAAGTTCGATCCAAACTGAGGAAACAAAAGGTTACATGTCCGAGGTTGGGCGCTTGTAATTTTTTGTTGAAATCGTGTCCTTTATGTTTAACTTTTTCTATTTGCAATCACTGTTTTTTCAAAAAAGGACAAATGTAACAAATTTTCGACTCTTAAAACTAGATTTGCGTACAAAATGGCACAAGTCCACGAAAATTTATTGATTTCTTCAAGCCAACAACTGAATAAAAGGGAACATGTTCATCAACGTGCGAATAAAAAATCACATGTCCCTCAATGCGTGCAGTTTGTGTAGTGAAAAAGGTACATGTCCATTAGTTTTTTTTATTTTTTTTCTCCTAGTATATTTCAAATTTTTCTATGTCCTTAAAATGCCGGGAAGGACACCAAAAGTATCACAACCTATTAAAATTATAGTGGGATAATCTGGAAAGTCCATTAATTTACACAGATTTATGCGTGTTCAATAATTTTTTAGGAATGGGATATGTGCCCTTCTCTTTGCCCACTCCTCAATTAAAAAAAAGAAAAAACTGCTTGATGTGAATTTTAATTCATTTATTAGAAAATCTTCCTAAATATGTTACAAAACTTAAGAAATAATAATGAAAAAACGTTATTCAACTAAAATAGTTATGTAATCAGGGGCGGATCCAGCTAAAGGGCGCCCCCCCCCGAAGACCAATAAAAAAAAGTGCAGTAGATCCTCTGAATTTTTCCTAACAAAATGTTTCACATCTATTCTACTGCACCTTTTGTAAAAAACGTAACAATTTCTGGAAGCGTTCAATATGATACCTTTAGGAACGCATGCCCTAGCTAGCACTTTGACCTTCGCTCCAATTTTTGTCATGGTTGTTGAGGCCTATAGAGAAAACAGGAAGTGTGGATACCTGTACATGAGCGTCGCTTTGCTCGGCGTGTTTGAAGCAGCACAGAACCAATTCATGTTAACGCGATGGAAGGTTGGTTTTAATTGAAAACAGCTGCCAAAGGGTCTTTGATAAGCCTTCCATGTAAAGATGGCTTCTTAAAATATTATCGGCGCGGCGTGGGAAAACAAACATTTAAAGAAACAATTATAACAACGGCTACCCTAGGCAGACGGGCAAAATCAATGATCATTCGTTCGTAATTGAATTTTTCAAAAATCGCTTTACCATTGAATTTTAATTTAAATTACTTAAAATGTGCTGTCAGTTACATATTAAAATTGACAGGAGTTTCATTTTAATTCACAAAACCTTGGGTAACTTGATTTTTGAAAAAATCAATTACGAATGAATGATCAGTGCTTTCGTCCATCTGTCTAGGGTATAAGTTCCAAAGCTGTCTCATCTCTTTAAAATAAGATCATAATTTTTCCACACCCGTTTCTTTTGAAGGAGCAATTCTTGACGATACACCATCTTTATGCATTCTTGACATTAGTATTTGCAGTATGTTAAGCTGAACAGATAACAACTTCTCTGTTGCCAAGTAAGCGTCGAAATATCTTGGATTTCTGAAAAGGTGTAGGAAATAATTCAGCCCATCGATTCTAGCATTCCTCTACAAGTCCTACATTAGACCTAGAATGGAATACAATATCCATATGTAGGCCGGGGCTGGTCGCAGAGCCGTAGCTTCATTGGATATTGTCCAAAAGAGAGCCTTTAGCTCATTGGCGATGTGGCAAAAACTTGTCATATGGACTCACTCGAGCACCGCTGCTATATTTCTACATGCATGGTCAATTTTCTGATGAAATATCTAGTCTGATCCCTAATTCTTGCATGTAATACTCGTACTGCAAGCCGCGTTCAACCTTTTACCCTTGAAAATATTTTCGGCCGTGGAGTAAAATTCCGTGATGAATTTTCATCTAGAACTGTGCGAACGTGGAACAGACTACCATCTTCTGTCTTTCTTCCGGCATGCAATCGGCGAGGGTGACATACGTCGACAGTTTCGCCATTCTCCTAACGTTCCTTAATTCCTTTCGTCATCTATATATTTCTCCGACTTGCCGATGAAGCTATATATGTACAAAATATATTTTGCATCTGTCTATTTTAAATAAATGTAAATTTTTAATTCCTTTGTTTTACAAAGATACTATTTATGATGATTCGTGAATTTGATTAAAGTACGTTTCCCTAGTTTTACTAACTAAAATGGATGATTGGGAAGTTTTGCACTTCCACCATTTACAAACCTTTGACTTTTCGGAATGGCAAAGATCGTTGAGCAACTTTCTCCGTTGCGAGTGGTAGCCACTTGCTAATCTGTTCGACTCGTATCATTTTGTGCATTTGACATTAGCGTGTGATGGCGGGTGTCTCAAACTTTTATTCAGTTGTCAGCATATACCATTTTTAAACCAAAGTTGCGTCGTTTTCAGCATATACAATTTTTAAACCATAGTTGCGTCAACCCCCCCCCCCCCCCCACAAGAATCCTGGATCCGCCACTGTATGTGTATGTAATGCCCACAATTTGGAAAATTTTGCGTAAGGATCTTGGTCTGGTCTTAACGCTTACAAGATTAAATTGGTGCAAGAATTGCAGTCGCATGTCCATGATTTCTGTCAGATGTCTGCTGAATGGGCCCTAAATCAATTCCAATTTGGCAAAATTTTGTTTAGCGATGATGGTCGTTTCTTTCTTATTGGGTACGTATTATCGGTAGATTCATATTAATTGTTTTGGTGTGCTGAGAATTCTGAAGCACGAGTTGCCTATGCATCAGGAAAAATTCAATGAGACCGGACACCTATGAGCCGGAAGCATCATCGAACCATTTTTTTTTTTTTTTTTTTGTAAGGAAAAGAACATCGTGCATATGTTAATGGTAAGCAATACAGAAACATGATCTGGGAATTTTTGTTTCCAAGGGTTCTGGACTTTCGGTTTCAACAGTATTGTGCTATATGCCATACGACGACTATACTGAAATAAAGCAGAATTGAACCTGTGAATTGGCCACCAAGATGTGTGATTTAACGCAGCTCTCGCTAGACTATTTTTCGTGAAATCTCTGATCTATGCTGATAAACCAGCTTCGATCGATGTATTGGAAATCTATATAATAACAATTATAATAATTTATTTATAGGAAGTAGTACATAAGATTAATAAATCTTATGTTCGTACATACAAAAAATAATATGGGATCCAGAAATTATAGTTACATATAAATAAGGTGAGTAAGCAAACATAAACAATTTGAAACTGTTAGAGAAAGCAATTAACTAATACACACAAATATGACATTATGAGAAAAATACAAATAAAAAAATAAGAAAAAGTACATAAAAAGTTCAAGAGTTCAATAAAAATAGATCGACTACTACACTAGCAATAGACTGCACAGATTAAAACTTAGAAAAGTGATCAAAAGTGTTCGCATGATCACAGAATATGAGCTTTAATAATAGCTTTGAATGCATTAACGGTGTGAGCTCGCTACATGCTAGAAGAGAGATGATTCCAAAGCGAGCAGCCTGAACAGGAAAAGAACTCTCCATGCCCGTTCTGCTGAAACGGGCAATGATAATTTTATGTTTATGTGGGGATACCAGAAACTGGACAAATTTCGGAGATAACTAATGTGTTTACCAGTCTTTGCCTAAAGGGCGTGTCTAAAAGACTGACCGAGAGCCACAGCCTTCTTAAACCTGCATAGACTTTGCTAAGTACGACTTTAATATTATCGCAATATTTCGTGTCTGAGCTCAGAACAATTCCCAAGTTTGTATAACTTTAGTGTGCATAGGCAATATAAAACCATTCAAACTTATATCAGGTATGTCAATTTCATTCAGTGGTCGGTTATAGAAACAGATAAACTGCGACTTTGTAGAGTTAAGCAGTAACCCACTCAGCCTAGACCACGATGCAGTCCTCAATGAGGCTAATAGGCCTACTTAAAAAAGCTGTACATCATAAGCATACAGTTGAATTTTTGCATCTTCAATAATATCGGGAAAATCATTAATTAACATGCTAAAAACTAGTGGACTATACAGAATCCTGATATATATCATATGATGTGGTCTTTAAGGCAAAAAAATTACTACCCGCCTTAACTATCTGATGGTGATCACAGAGGAATTCTTTTGTCAAGGAAATAGCTGTTGCACTGAATCTGTATTCAGGTACAAGTTTACGAAGGAGGAATTTATGACTGACACTGTCAAATGGCTTAGAAAAGTCAAGGCGGCTAAGAGTACTGAATTATTATCGTTTATGGCCATTCTTATATCTGCTGATACTTTTATATAATATAAGATGTGTCATTGCATATATACGGCACCAAGTGCTCGTCAAACTTGTTAAAAGTTGGACTGATAGGATGACATACGACGAGCAAAACTGATCACATGTTTCTATGTTTGAAATTCCTTTGGCTCTTACAATATACCGCTTAATCGCAGATGTGTGTAATAAAGAACATTTCACTCTTTACAAGTCATATAATAGCTCGCATGAAATTTTTAATACAGGGTGGGCCAAAAGTCACCATGGGGTTTAAAAATTTAATAACTTTTTCGTTTGTACATTGCTCCACACCCTGTTGACCGTTTCTCTTCATTCCTTTTTTATATGATAGCCAACTGTCTGTTCTTCATAGGTAAGCATGTTTCCCCACCCAACCTTACCCCTCCTTTTTTTCATCCTACCATATGTTACCAATTTAATTTTTAAACCCCATGGTGACTTTTGGCCCACCCTGTAAAGTAAATATAATTAGTATTTTTAATAATAGAAGGAAATTTGTTCAATGAAGCCATGTGTTCAGTTTTGCATGCATCTTAGAAAAATAAGAGGCTGAATAATTTTTAATATTGTTGTCCGTTTTTAGCAGCAACCCACTAACGCGCCCTATGTAGGGTTCCACGTCGCACTTTAGCTCTTGTTCGCGGACATGCGCATCCTTATAATGCCACTTCATTACTACCATGATCTGTAGATTTCAACTCAGCACGACCAAAGCGTGCCACGTGTACCCCACCACGATAATGGGCTGCTTTGCAGGACACTGTATACTGATTCGCTCAGCGATCAGGGATTTCGATCGCATTCGGTTAACATTCGGCCATCCTGTGCATTGCTGTCCTCAGCAATACATAACATTCATTCCATTTACAAGAGTGCAATTTTTAAATACTACTGTAATAATGTTTTAGTTCTTGCAGTTACTTCCACCACATGCATTATGGTTAGAGCTTCATTGGCCAATTGCTAATTATTAATTTACTCAACTAATACATTACGCAAAATAAAAAAATTCATGCACTATACTTACAACATACACACTTTACAGCATTTCATTCGCGGTCATATATACTCAACATACCTGTGGGTCCTCCCCACTTGACATAGTGATAACACGTATGTACATCATGTATTTGGCCAGTACTCCTGAACCATTTGACGTTCCCTCATTCTTTTTTTTTATTCTTTTTTTTATTTTTTTTCAGTTAATTGTGCCTTAGAGGCAATTAAAGAACCTTAACAACATTTAAGATAGCATCGTCTTTTTCATAACAGAGGGAAATAAATGATAAGGACAGTGCTCGTATATAAGAACAAATCAGATTATTGCAAATGTAGGAATTTATTATTAACACAAATAAGTTCATTCATCATTTTTTTTTTTTAAATCCAAAGTACAGAAAATGCTTCCACCCACCATTGCGTTCAATTGTTCTTCTATGTTCGGTGTCGGAAAATATTCTCTTCTTGTTATTAAATTCAACTTCCGATAATCCACGCACATCCTTGAAGTTCCGTCTTTCTTTCGCACTAAAATTGCCGGGCTCGCATATTCAGACGTTGAATCCTCAATTATTTTGTTTTCCTTCAAGTCGTTAATAATAGTTTTTAGTTCTTCTAGTTGATGATAAGGAACTCTATACGGTTTGTATTTGACGATATGGTTCTCCTTCAATTCAATTTTCATGTTGACTAAATCTGTTTCCTTGAGATCTTTAATACTAAAAGCGAAGCACTCCCGAAATTGGTTAATTAATTTTAACAAAATTATTTTCGTATCATTATCAACACTGCCGATATTGAGATCATTTATTTGAATAGGTAGTCATAAATTATTGCGCGATTCCTCCGTAATCAAATTAACAGTTGATTGATCGGTGTTCACGTTCTCGGCTATTGCATTGTTCAGAATTTGAAGTTGTCCAAAACTTTTGATTATTTGTATTCCTGGCCGGTCGAGAAAACTTTGTCCAACGATAATAGGAACATCCTGTACTTTATCAGGAACCACCAATAATTCAGCTGTTGCGTTGACGTCACCTATAAATAATTTCTTCTGTACGCTTCCGATAGCAGAACATCTACCTCCTGCGAACCCCGTGAGAATTGTATTGTTTGTTTTGTAGTACCATTTATTTTCATCACAATCTTTTTTTCGGATTGTGCAACACTCGCTTCCTAGGTCGATAAATGCGGGAATTTTCCTACCCTCTATTTCTACCGTCTTAAACAACTCGTTCTTCTCTTTGTGCAGTATATGTACGTTTTTAAACGTTTTGTTAATAGTCGTCACTGGATTTATTGTCGCTGATTTTGTTCTTCCTCGGGAGTAGCAGTCAACAGAGCGATGACCTATCTTGCCACAATTGAAACATTTTCCTGAAAATCTACTCCGAGGCAATTCAATTTCTCTTCCGTGACGTCGTGTAACTCGAATGTTTTGCGAGTTTTGCTGGAGCTCCCAATTCCGAACTTATGGGTTCACTATTCTTAGAACTCACTACATTTCTATTTATTTCCTGATCTTGTAGAATCTCATAAAGTTTTATCCGCTTCAATACTTCTGTTAACGTCTGGCAGTTAGCTGCAGTAAGTATAGTGACCAAATTTCGATCACTAAGCCCAGTAATAATGTAATTTATGGTAGTGATATCACTTAGCTTAGCTCGCTTTGCCAATGATGCTACTTCATAGAAGTAGGACTCCACGGGTTCTGTTGCCCTACGTTTCCTCCCAATGAGCTGCATATGTATGCTAGCCTCATCGATCGGAGATGGAAACGCTTCGATGAGTTGATTTTTCAAAGTTAGCTACTGGAATATTTCGTGTTGTACAGTCTGATACCAGTACGTTGCGGCGTTCTTCAGTCTTAAGGAGGCGTACAACATTGTTCTCTGGTCGGACAGTTTATATAGTTGCTGCACTCCATCAACTATATCACACCACTGACTCGCGGGGAGGTTTCCTACCATACCAGGAGAAAACTCAGGGATTAAGCTGGATATTTCCTCAATTCTTAGATGGATTGCTGGATCGCCATTATTTGTTCCCGAGCTTAACAAGGAATTCTCTCGCGGTATTATACTTTGCTCGGCGCTTCTATTCCTCGTTTTTGGCATTTTGCTTAAATTAGATTGTCCACTTCCACTCAGAACTTTTCTTTGAGTTTATTTACTAGCACTTCACCACCTTTGCTTAAATTATTTTTCACTCTAAACCACACTATTCAATAAAAGATACTTTCTACTGAAGATAAGAACACGTAATGATCCGATTGATGCAAATATTTCTAAAATATCGCCCGGCAAAACTCCAACTTATATACTTAAAAACAAAAACGAATTCCCATTCCATCTCCTCTGAACCTATGTGAAGAGAATCGCGTGCTAAAAAAAACAAAGGAAATACACACTCCATCCAAAATCTCTCATTCACACACCCATGTATGCCCCACGCAAACAATTTACATCCCTAGTAAGAGGACCTTATTATCACTGACTGGTATCTGCCATTACCTCTCACCATATCTCCAACCAGCTACATTGCAATGAATAAGAAACAAAACAAGAGAACGACTTAACGGCGGAAGATCCGTATTTATGGAATTGTGATCTCAACACGCATCTCAATTGGGATTACTTCCTACCCCGTTATCTAAGGACGCTCCGCCTGTAATTCTGGTTCCTTACTTACACCTCAACCACCTACTGTCACTACACATACAAAACTATCACTTCCATTCTTCGATACAGTTCTAATCATTCACACAAATGCAACAATTTCATCCGCACCGCCAGTCTTCCGAGAATTGGAGTATAGTTGACGAACACCACCCGACTACATGTTGACTCGTTTAGAAATATACTGAGTCATTGTTATATGCGCACAATGCACTGAGTCATCCTTATATGCGCGAAATGCACTGAGTCATCCTTATATGCGCGCAATGCACTGAGTCATCATTATATGCGCATGACCCTTTTTTCTTTTAGCCCCATCCTTTCCATTCTTTCACCATTCATACACACATTGCGCAACATCATTTATATATATTCACTCATCTCGATTCCCGTGATTACATTTTCCTTGTTGAATTCGAATCCCACTTCTGACTTTGTTGTCCGTTTTTAGCAGCAAACCCACTAACGCGCCCTATGTAGGGTTCCACGTCGCACTTTAGCTCTTGTTCGCGGACATGCGCATCCTTATAATGCCACTTCATTACTACCATGATCTGTAGATTTCAACTCAGCACGACCAAAGCGTGCCACGTGTACCCCACCACGATAATGGGCTGCTTTGCAGGACACTGTATACTGATTCGCTCAGCGATCAGGGATTTCGATCGCATTCGGTTAACAATATTTAATCCATAAACCTTAATTTTTTTAATGCAGCAATTCTATTAGGCATGCTATGATAAAGATTATCAATAATATTTGCCGGAATATTTTTCCATTCTTCTTGAGTTCGGCTCGATAGTTCATTCACTCCCTTTGGTAGCTCCGGATACCTCGCCAACTTTCTTTTTAAGTAAGCCCATAAATTTTCAATGGGACTTAAATTAGGGCTTTGGGCAGGCCACTTTAATAACGAGAATTTTTGTTTTTCTAGGCATTCTCTTACTATTTTTGCCGTATGTTTCGGATCCCCGTCCTGTTGAAAGATTAATTTTTCCTCCGGAAGTACACTATTTTCAATTACTCGAGGTAAATTGGACTTCAAAATATTTAAATAATCTTCCTTTCTCATTATCCCGTCTATTCTAAAGATCGGACCGACGCCATTTCGGGTAATGCATCCCCAAAGAAGAATGGATCCACCCCCCATGTTTCATTGTTTGCTTCACAGCTCCAGGCTGGATATGAGGTGTATTTTTGCCCGAGTACCATGAACGCCCATCCGACTCATATCTGTTTATTTTTGTTTCATCGGACCAAATAACCTATAGTCAGTGAAGTTATTTAAATAGCATTAGCCAAAATTTAGTAAAAATACCTGTTTCCAATCATCTGCTGTCCAGTCTGAATGTCTTCGAGCAAACTCCTTTCGGGCTAAAATATTTTTAGTCGAAAGAGCAGGCTTTTTTTTCTTTTCCACAGCTTCCATTCCAATTTTCTTAAGGGCCCGTCGTACAGTCCATTCGCTGGCATTGCAACCAAGAGATACAGCCGCTTCCTTTGGTGTTTTGACGTCGCCGATTAATAACAGTCGACCAATTTCCCTACTAGATCTCGGTGAGATTTTTCGGGGTCTGCCACCTTTTGAGATATTTGTACTTTTACCACTAAGCTTTTTAATTTTCATAACCATTGCTTGACTGATTTTACACTTTATGGCAATTTCGCGTGTTGAAAATCCGCTATCTAGCAATTCAATAGCTTGATTTTTTATCACCGAGCTTATAGCGCGCAGTTTTATTAACCGCTCCAAATACACCACAGAAAAGTGAAATAAACACTAACTCTATTCATTCCGCAAAAAATGACTCATCAATTCAAGGTAACGAAACATCTTATTTTCGCAAGAATTGAAGAATTTTCAGAATCGAAACTGTTTTTTATATGGCGTGGAAAACTGAACACATGGCTTCATTGAACAAATTTCCTTCTATTATTAAAAATACTAATTATATTTATTAAAAATTTCATGTGAGCTATATATGACTTGTAAAGAGTGAAATGTTTTTTATTACACCCATCTGCGATTAAGCGGTATCTTGTAAGAGCCAAAGGAATTTCAAACATAGAAACATCTGATCAGTTTTGCTCGTCACTGCATATAACTGGTAGCCGCGGTGACCATGTACCCTAAATTAAATTTTAATATAATCATTAAAAGTATCTTTTGAATAACACAAAATTTATGCTTAGTTTTTATTTATTTTATTTAAATTAAAAATCCGGACACGTTTAAAAACATCCGTTATATCGATTATGACAAGAATTGTTTGAATTTTTTCTCCTATTCTATTACTCAAACTTAAATAAATTATTTATGTTATTGGGAACTAATCTCTAAACATAAAAATGAAAGGTTGGTGTAATTTTGATAGACTATAATCATATTACTCAAAAAAGGTCATATGTTAATCAAACTTAAGATTCAAAGCAGATTTTCTATGCTGCAAAATTAATTTATTAAAGCCATGGAATTGGAATCGATAGACAAGAAAATACATTTTGTTCGGCGAACCTTTACTCTCTTCTAAATCTGAACAGACATATTAAAGTCATTAAGGTGGGATCTATCGAATTGGTCAAACTTTCTTAAAAGGAGCCTTCAAATTAAGTCCCATTAAAAGTTTCCTTAAATTTCACCTTCATACAGACATACATACATACATACATATATGTGTAGAGTCATATGACCCTATGTGTATGGATATATGTAGTAATACCCTACTACCCCAGATGAATACTAGCGCTATGTTCTTGTTAAGACAAAATTCATCCTAGACAGAAAAGTAATAACAAAAGCATCTGCAATTTAACGCCAGAACATATAGAAAACAATTACATTGAAAGCTTTCATTTATTTTTCAATGGTTGGGCCTTAGATGTTTTTCTATGTGTGCGTGTGTGCATGTGTGCGAAATGTATTCCTATGAGTCTACAATTAAAGGGGTTAACTCGAACAGAATTAGTTGGTCAGCACACTTCTAAATAGGATTTTCACCCTCCATAAATATTGACCTATACCTAAACTATGCACTCTCACTGACCCCCGGCCAGGGTGTATAGGTTGGGGGATGGGGTGAACTATATAGATATGCAGTCGATGTAGTCTCGCGACGGGAGACAAAGACTACTATACTGGCATACAGGCATATATTATGTACACTAAGTTGTCCCGCAATTATTGCACTTGCTGTAAGTTATGGCATCCGGTCATAAATTTTATCGAAATCGGTCCAACAATTTAGTTGCACTTGCACTCTCAAATATGTGTGTACGATATGAGAGTAGCGCTACATAACAACAACAAAAATAACAATAATAATAATAGAAGGACGCCGGACCGTTGACATCATGCAAATATTTAACATGGAAATGCACACCAGACGGGTCTGAATATATGTTTGGGGGGGGGGGGGGGGGGGAGGAGATGACGACATGGCTTTAACTTTATTTGCGATTCTTCGAGTTATTTATGCGTTCCGAAGATGTTTTGCCGGACTGGGCACAATTTCATGGACTAATAATTGCTGGAATTGTGTTTAAGTCACTACTACACATGGAGTAGAGTAAGTTTTGTGAAAATTCCTTTAACTTCTAGGACAAATTTATTAATAACATTTATTATTTTGTGTGAAGAGTGTTGAGACTGCATTTGGGTTTAATTAAAAAACATTTTTTAAATTGATGAGTTGCGAGAATATTTGCAATTGGAAAAAAAATTATATGAAGAGTATTGAGGTCGGTGATATCAACTTAAGAGTAGTTTCAATTTATTATTAGTATCTATAATTGAAGCACAAGTGAATTATAAATTTTCTTAAATATGTGCCTACTCCAACTAATTAGACAAAAAAAAAACAAAGAGGGGGGATTTACACTCTAAGTGAGAAAAATAAAAAGCTTGTTTAAAAAGATATGAATATAGAAAAAATGGTTAAGTGTTATAAAATGAGATATACAGAAAATAAGTACATAAAAAAGGATTTACATTATTTTTTAAACTACAAAAATATTTAAAACATTCTGACTTGAATCTCCGATCTGAACGTATGGTTAGAGGAAATGAGTTCCCTGGTATGACACGATAGACGAAGAAAGATCGAGAGCTAATCGAGAGTCTATGATGGCGAGTCTTGATTAAAAGCGTTCTTTCAGAATGTGAAAATTGTTTTTTTTTATGATATTGCCAAAGCTCAAAGGATACCTTATGATGCCGTACCACAACCTTGGCAGGAAAGAAAAAATGGGGTGGGGAATTGAGTAATATTAGATTGAGACAAGTACGTGACGGTTGCACATTACGCCGATTCGCTCTGCCACTAGCGAGTATTTTTGTGAGGTCATAGTTAAGTGAACTGAACATGTCGCTTCGTTTGTCAGCTATAACATTTCCACGGAAATCAGCTATAGAGTCGAATGAGTACACGAAATCAAGGGTGCTGTCGTCTACAAAACCACGAATAGGATTGAAAGTGAGAGCTAGAAGAGCATTAATAAAACTGAGGAAGAGAGTAGGAGAGAGCACAGAATCTTGCAGTACACCGGTATGGATTATAAAACGGTGAGAAGTAACTCCGTCCCATATAACTTAGATTGAACGGCTGGAAAGAAAGCTTTTAATCCATATTAAGAAAATAAGGTCTAGACCTAATGCCTGAAGTTTAGATAAAAGAGCGGGATGCCAGACTCTATTGAAGGCCTTCGAGATATCTAATGCGATGATCTCAGATTCGCCAAAATTATGGAGGCATCCTTTCCAACGCTTGGTAAGGAATGTTACTAAATCTCCAGTAGAGCGGTCAACACGAAAGCTGTATTGATAATCGCTAATAAGGTGATTACTTTTTAGATATTTCTTCAATAAGGTGTTGATGAGTGTTTCGAAAACCTTCGAAAGAATCGAAGTGAGGGTGATTGGTCCATAATTTGAGGGATCGCTTGCTTCTCCTTTTTGGGTATTCGCTGAACATGTGCAAGTTACCATACCGAAGGAAAGACTTAGCTAAAGAAGATGCGCAGCACTTGAGTACCAGCGGCAAAATACCATCAGGCCAGCAGCCTTAGATACATTGAGACCTGCGAGCACTTTCAACACCTCTCTCGTGCGGAAATGTAACGTTCTTTGCCTGTAATTGCATGTTGTTGGAGAAGGAGGACTTTGCGAAGAAACTGGCAAGAATGAATTCGCAGCAAATTTACCTGCAAATAAATTAGCTTTGTCCAATGATTCCGTGTACACATCCCCGCTTTGAATTAGGGGCGGTACCGAAGAGCTGGTGAAATTGTTCTTGACTGTTTTAACAAGAGACCAAAAACTCATACCACTACATACAACTACTAGTACAGATTTTCTGTCTAATATTTTAGTCGTCGAACTGGAACATAGCTTGCTGGGTTTGCAGGTGTGACGTGATTCTCTATAGTTCTGTCTCAATTCCTCTGAAAGGCACAGTTTATATGGCTGTATAATAGTCATTGTTAAACCAAGATGAATTCTTAGGTTTGATATTCTTGTAACTATGCGGAATGAAGCTGCACATCCCAAACCATAAGATCTTGATAATGGAATTCAGAGCAACATTCAACATCACACGATGAAAATCACTCAGACCAGTCTAACTCTCTAATGAATTTGTTAAGTGAAGCCCAATCAGCTTGATCATAGTGCCACACCAATTTACGAGGGCGACTGGTGGGTTTTAGTGAAGAAATGGAGAATTGGGCTGAAACGAGACAATGTTCCGAGCTGCCAAAAAGAGATGAGAATGAGGTGGAGTAATTGTCAAGATCAGTTGTTTGAACAAAGATCTAATATGTTGGCGCTATGAGCAATTATATCAGACAAACGAGATGGGCTATCAACTAACTGTTGCAAGTTAAAGAACTCGCTAAATAGTTCAACATGTCTCCCCGCTGGCTTTGTGGTTGAAGAATGTCTGAGCCACTGCATGTTGTGGACATTGAAATCGCCAGCAATAAAGATTTCGGAAGTAGGAGATTTGATTAAAATATTTTCTATATTGGAGGATAAATGATGTGTTGATGAAGTTTAAATCTAATCCAGACGTTATTAAACTCAGAATAAGTAGAAGCAAATTCACTGAGAAAGGCACATCATTACGAGTTTACACAGCGATAGCCTCTGAGGTAAGAAGAGTGACACTAAGTGATAACCCGATAAGCCAACCTGATTGATATCAGCAACAAAATTAACCTTGGTTTCAGTTAGGGCCAAAACGGCCGGTTTAAAAGAAGACAAGTGTAAATATACCGAGAAATAATTACTTCGTAAACCACGAGTGTTGCAAGAATCAAAGCAAAATTATTGTGTTGTCCCAAATGATCAAAAGCACACAAAATAAAATTAAATGCACGCAGTCAACGAACTGATAATGACAACGAGCCGCAATTGCAAGCCAAACCGCTGGCGAGTACAAGGTAGCAGTAGTGTTATGCCTACTGTGCTGACCTTTGCATCCAAACAAGCAGTGGGTGCCGATTAATTGCATTCAAAGCAGTGAAATTACTTTACTCTCAATGTGAATATATATAGGGAAAATGGATCAGACTTACCTTGGCTGTGCAATTAAAATATAGGTTATAAAATCACTTCCGCTTGGCGGTCACAGTACTAAACCAAGTTCCAACACTGAAAACTCGCGACGAGGTTTTTATATTGCGGAATAACTGGGGAAAGCACTACCACTCTCAAACTTTAATCGACAGGCAGAAACCAAGCCATACTGACGATTATACGGTTCCTGCTTATATGAAACGCCATCTTTTTGGAATGAAATTTCTTTTTTCAAAGATTTTTCGTTTGTATAAAGAGTTTTTTCCATTCAATTCTCGAGCTGCAGACTTAGCAGCAAACTGAGTCAATTTCAGTTTGAATTATTTCGCTATGAATTTTCATAGCAAACCTCTATGAATTGGAAGAGAGCTCCACATCCTAATGGACTGGACAATGAAATGGCTCTCACTGGTACGCGAGGATAGACATAGAAAATATTCTTGCAGATTGAGCAAAGGTCAATTTATTGTAAAGGTACACTGGCTGTTTTGTTAAAACTAAATTGCGAAGAAACATTTCAGTTCGAAATTTAAGGTAAGAGTCCAATCTACAGTCCAGAATAAATGGGAATACGCAGTGATATGACTGAAACGCCCTAGACGAAAAGCACAACATATGGCAGAGCTGAATGCTACATTGATTGATTATGCAATGAGTGGGAATCCAATTTGCAAAACACCTCACAGTCGAAAGTTATTAAGGGGACTAGTAATGATTTCATTACACTTGTTTCCACAAGTATGAAAGCCGCAGATTCAGTTCAGAGTACTATTAACATATATCTCAAAATTTCTTTACAAATTTGCTGTATGGAACGGCAGTATTGTTAAGCATTACGTTAGAAAATGTGAAAGTATCTAACTTTGTATAAAACTATAGCGTCACTTTGGCAAAATTTGAGTGGAGCGAATTATTATCAGCCCATTTGGAGACTCTTGCAAGATTCTCCTTCATTTTGCACACAGCATTCTCTATAAGTCCTAAAGGGGTAGATATGATGAGTTGAATGTCATCTAACAGGTGCGGATCTAGCATTGAAATTAGGGGGGGGGGGTCATCTTATAAATTAAATCGAGCAAACCGAGCAAAAAAAAAAAACAAACAAACATCTAACATCCAACGCTGTAAGTCGGTTCGCATAGCCACCGTAGTACTGCAGTACTTGGAACTAGGAAATCCGCATTAAGCGGTGTGGATGATGTGTCATTTTTTAGTATACTTTTTTTACAAAAACTAATTTTTTTAATAGAATAGGGTGCAAACTGCAGGAGTCATTCAAGCCAAACTTTTCTCAGTTTTACACACTGGCATATATAATATGGACTGCTCGATATGCTATTTCATGCGGGTACAAAAATAGTTCATACGTCGGTGCCAACATTGAAAAATTTATTGGCGGAAAGTTGAAAATTGAAACCTCTCGAATTTCTATTAACCCAAATAATTAATTTAAAAACATTTATTTCGACAAACCCACTTATTTATTTATTGTTTACAGCTCTTTCTCAGTTCGCACGTTACATAGAACATAGAGAAGTGACCCAACTAAAAAAATGCAACTTTTCAGGAGAGCGAAAAAGCGAAAAGCTGTACATAGAATTATTTCTAGCTTAACGTAGTAATTGTTTGCTAAAAATAGTCTGAACTCTTAAATTTGTTAGTAAATATATTTCTGAAAATTTATATAAAGAAATTTTAAGTTTTTGTTACCACAGTTGGAGAGGTTAGCTGTTAATCACCTCTTAAGTTGTGTCGCTTTTGTTTGTTGCGAAGTAAATATTTTTACAATTTTTTTTTAAGTGGCACAACTCAAAATACGATTTTTAAGAATTAAATTCCGTACTTTGAACTTTGTGGAAAAATGTCATAACTCATAATAAAATTTGTAAGAAATAAATGCTGTTTTGTGGAACAGTGACACAATTTAAAATAATACTGTTAAAATGTCGAAAACATATTTACGTTTGTTATGAAGATCGTCACAACTCAAAAAGTGACACTGACACACTGTTCTATGAAAAATATCTCTGTTCTTAAGTAACAGAAAAGTGACACTATCGCTATCTAGCGGCAAAAACAATCAGACAGAAATATGCCAATTTCATGGTCTAATTAGCTCAAAAATGACAAATTTTGAGTTAGGTCACATTTCTATGTGACGTGCGAATTAGTAGTTGGTGCTTAGATCGAAAGAGAATGCTATATAGAAATGAGCCCACTTTCTGCAGTGTATTTCTATGGACGTAGTCAGTCCATATTTTAAATGTCAGTGGTTTTACATAAGAACGCTGCAAATATTTTAGAATGTTAGGAGTGTTAGAGTGTGTGAAATTGCCATCAGCAATTGATTCAAAATCCTCAGTTAAAAACAAAAAGTATTTCCCATAGAACGACTTGGGACAAATAAAAGTTTTAAATTTCAACCCAAGTCGTTTCAATAGAAGAAAGCCCCATGACAAATCTTACCTTCAATAAAATTTGTCGAAAATAAAAATACGATATGTATGTACATATATAAAGGGTTTTCCAATAAGAGGTGTTATTTTGATATTCAAAGAAAAATTCCATTTTTTGAGATAAATGATCGGATCTTTATTTCATTATAAAGAAAAAGGTATGCCGTTAATAATATAAAATAACATTAGCCAAATGACCACCACGACCACGCCTACAGGACCATATCCTTTTCATGAAATTTTCCATAACCAAATCGCAAAGTGGCTGCCCTATGTCCTCGATATCCTCACGAATTCCATCTTTGAAGTCTTGAATCGACGCTGGACTGTTGGCGTAGACCTTTTCTTTCACGTGGTCCCAAAGGAAGAAGTCGCAAGGTGTTAAGTCACAAGATCTCGGTGGCCAATTGTGATCACCTCTTCGAGAGATAACACGGTCCGGAAACTTTTCAGTTTCTACTTGTCAAATGTCAAAAAATGACAGCTCCAAAAGTGACATCTACCGTAATAGCGGGCTAATTAAAATAACACTTCTTATTGGAAAACCCTTTATTATACTGTCGTTCGTTTTATTTACTTTCTTCTCTGTGCCAGTCCAAATACAAAATATGTCAACAACATATCGATATGAAGTCTATATATGTTTAGTTAAATTATTATTACTAATAAATTTCTTCTTCTCAAAGCAATCCATATAAAACTCGGCACAAAAGAGAAAAGTACGAACCCGTGGCAAGTCCATCCTTTTAAGTATAAATTTTATCATTGAACCCAAAATAATTTTGTTTAGTGCATATTTTGTTCAAACTTATAAGCTGGAGATAGAGCTCATGGTTTCGCACTTCAGACTGAATTACCAATTAATTTCTCAACGGGAATAGAAGGAAATAAACTACATATATTGAAAGAGACCAATTTCGCATTATGACGAACTTTTAAATGCTTTATTTTGTTTATTAAGGGGAAAAACAAATGAAAAAAATGAAAAAAAAGAAGAAAGAAATGAAAAGTTTGAGAAAAATAGAAAAAAAAAAACAATTTTTTTAATAAATAAAAAATAAATAATAATAAATAAAAAAAATTGTTTTTTTCTATTTTTCTCAAACTTTTCATTTCTTTCTTCTTTTTTCATTTTTTTCATTTGTTTTTCAAATCACCCAATTTCACTATTTGGTACCTGTTGATGAGTCAAACCAAGACTTGAAACTTGTCACCAAAAATTAATGGGTTGTGTGATGAAATAACAAATTAGAACATTTTTTAGCTTTTCCTGTATACCTACCGGAGAATCCAAAAAAATTCTTTCTTGAACAAAAACTTATTTTCTAAAGCATGACAGGCTCGATCAAAAGAATAAATAGCGTTTCCATCCTATTCTAGGAGCTTTTGATATAACCAAGCAACAAAGAAATATCAAATTTAATTTTCCCCAAAATACAAGACTTTGACTTATCTGAGACTTTCGAAAATAAAGAGTGGTAAAGTTGATTCCTTAGACTTTGTTTGGCGCCCTTTCTGAGCCACAGTTCTTTAATTAAGACAACATCAACGCTCTCAACGTAAAAAAAGGACAGTTTTTATACATTGTTCCTTCACTGTGATGAATATTGATTTTAACCATCGATGGTAGTTCCAGATTCTGGACTCATAGAAACTCATGATTCGAATTCACCTCCCATCTACGTTGCATCTAACCATTTCGTTGGACTGACTTGTTCGGCTTTAAATAAAATTTACTAGCACGGTAATGAAAATGGCAATTACGGAAAATTCAAAACTTTTAAGCCATGGAAATTATGAAAAATTTATTGAGCTTACAATCCAAAAATAACTCTTCAACTACTGTTAGGTGAAATAAATAAATTAGTATAACGTGAATAAGTTGAAAAGTAATATTACTAATAAGATTAAACTTTTTCTTTTCCAACCATTTATGATTGAACTAAGTAATATATAATTCACAAAAATACAATTTAGAAATTTTAATAGTTTAATTATTAATGTTATCCACTCCTAATTTGTATTACGTACATAATGAAATTGGACAAGAATTATAACAAACTCGACGACTTTTGCAAGAAATCCAAATAAAAATTTATTATGCAAATTAAATGCGCCCCATACACTCATTTGAACTTGTTGGAGATGCATCGAAAGTCTGTATCGTTCAATCTAGAATAAATATATAATAATAGTACAAAAATATAATAAATAATAAAAATTTTTCACTTACAATATCTTCTAATTTCTTATTCTCAAAATTTTCTATAAATAAATTTAGCCGATTTATAAATTTCTTTGATTCCCGGATAACAATATCCGCAGCAGTAATAACCAAAATTAAATTAGCAAGATCCAAAATTAAAAAGATTCGTATAGTATTATCAACAATACCAGAAACCAGAGTCAAATAAACAAAATAGGATTCGTATACGATATTTGCGAGAGACCGGAAAATTAGAAAAATTAGTTGAAACTCATAAAGTTTATTGAAATCCTTTGCATTTTTAGATATTTTTAAATAAATCATAAACAGATTTTCCAATCAAATACCGATTTGTTCAAATTTATATGTTTTGATTTCATTTGCTGAACACTCTTCACCGATTTGATTAATTTCTGACAACAGCTGCTCCAGATAATTATCACATCTCGAATATAGAACACTTATGACAAGAAATCCAAACAAAAATGTATTTAGAAGGAACTCTAGCACTAGTTTAAAGTAAATTAAGAAAATACTCCAAACCAAATAATACGATGAAAATGTTTTGGTCAACATAGATATAAAAATAATTAACATATGGCACACGATTAGAATCCATTTACACAAAACAGGGACTAGACATCTTTTGTTGAAGAATGCTACTTCCCGTGTTACACTGTACAATTCCATGCTTATGTTCAAAATATTATTTACAATGTTCATAAATTTTTGGTTATTTCGATGTAAAATGATAAAAACTAATATGGCTGATAATGACATGTTAATTTTGTAGCATTGCAAAATGATCAACTCGAACCGCGCGAGGTGCAGATTGGTTAGAAAACTAGAAAGAAACTTTCGTAGTACTACTGGAGGAACCAGTACAACTAGCAATGTGCAGTAGATTTTCGAGATGACATTGAATAGACGTGACTTTGTGACTAGATTTTTCTTGCGATTATAAGTTAAATTAGTTATTCCCAAGTATTTTGATGAAAGAAACAACACAATTATCACTCTAATGATAATATAATCCATATTCAAGAACACCATACTTTCTCACTCTGAGTTAATTCCTCGACTTGAAATCCTACACTTAGCTTCACTAATTTTCTTAAAAGCTTTCTGCAATAATTTGTAAACTCAGATGTCATTGAAGGCTTATTGGAATTGCGATAACAATCAATACGTCAATATGAATATGGGTTTTGCAAGCAATAGAGAGCATTTATGCTTACAAAAACATTGTGAACTCATTAGCTATATCTGACGGAGTGGGTAGTAATGAAAAAAAAAAGGAATGCACCATCTATAGGAGATGCCATGTAGTTGTTCAAGTGTAACAATTTGCGCTTAATGACTTTTTTCACGAAGTGTCTGAAAATTTTTGTCATTTCATGAAGAGCTACAAACCTTTACGCTGATAGTGTAATACCAACCGATATGCTCGAATGGGGTGATGAGTGAAGAGGGTGAAGAGGGATGTCGCACCTAGGCTTGCGAGATAGCCATACACACACACACACACAAATGCCATATCCTAGATTATACAGTCCTCATAATTCATCTATATCCTGATGATGTGCAGTCAGTTATACTTTGGCCATCCCATTGTATAGTGGAGGATTGTATTGAATGATTCAATTCTAACTTAAAGAATGTTTCGAGTTGGGTGTCTAGTAATGGTTCCCAACTGAATTCCAAAAAAATCTCAACGCATTCCTTTTTATCGATGACCTTTTGATGATTTTAATTTGTCACGTTTGTTTTTTTTTCTAATTATAGAGTGCTATCGTTTACTGATCGTGTTCGAAACCTAGAAGGGTTTTTCAACTCTATTATGAAACATTATGATCATATTAATAATATAATGGGTAAAAGTTATAGTTGTCTTTTGCAACATTAGTGAAGTCCCTGGTTTGGTTTTATGTTACAGATATCTGTCTATTATTTTCTCATTTTGATCCTGTATGTTCGATATAATTAATAGTTGAGTACAGTGGCTATATAAGATTCGTGTTTGGTCTTTGGAGATTCGATCACATTTTCACAGCAGGGAAACTTTCTGCTTAGTTATCACTGAAGGAATAACTATGGTGTAGGTTTCTTGTATCCTTTCATACAATTATATTTACATGTATTTTAAAAACTCGGGGAATAAAATTTGGGTTTTGAAATTTTATTCCAAAATTTTGATATACCTATTCAAAGTGATCCCATTTTAATTCACATAAGTTGCGACAGTCAATGACTCGAAAGAAATAGAAAGAACGGAGTCAAAACAGAAGTAGAAGTAAAACCACAGATGAGTAATACCCGGATTTGGAAACCACCCATTTAGAAATTCGAATGGAATTCCGGTCGTTTTAGTTGTCATTTTTGACGGGTTTATATGGAAATCCGTACTATTTGCGCACGGATTTCCGCTTCTTTGACCGAAGGAAATTCTATCGAGATTCCAAGTCTTTGATTGTATAGGTGGAATGTGGAAATCTAATTGAATTCCTAGACTTTTCCATGGCATTTCTATATGGAAATTCTAGGGATTTCAATTCTTTTTCTGCATTTTTTATTTAAAATATCACAAGTCCATTAATTCTATGCAGATAAAAGTGTGGATTTGGCTCAATGAAAAATAAATAAACAAATAATGGAGGAATCCATTGCAGTTGATTGTTATGGTAATGAAAACATAATAGTTTGTGCTTAAGCGTTTTATTAAATACAGATTTTGCGTTCATTTTCTTAGATTTGATAAATGAAACGAATTATCTATACATTCCTACGGAGCCTAGCACTTCGTCATCATCCACGGATCAGTTAATCTCGCCATCGTCCAATTCAACGCTGACGTCGCCTCCAACCAAAGAAAAATCTTCTGGATTGGTGTCGCCTCCTCCTTCAGCAGGATGGGCGCTTCGGCTTCACGTTCTGCAAAGAAAAAAAATTTTAATGAAGCATTAGTTTCTTTGGCAGAACAAGAAATTAAGGCGTTCAAATAATTTCAGCTGGAAATGAAAGAATCGGAGAAAGAGCACTTGAGTAAAATTGACACTACAAACAACATTTTGAAAGAAAGTAACGACATCTTGAAAGAGAGTAATCAAATGCAGGAAAAGTTAATAAATTTTCTAATCGAGAAAGAGAATAAAAAACAGTGAAACCGTTTAATATTAAGATATAATAAAAATAAGTGTTCGTATCGTTATAATTTTTATGATTTTTTACTTACTAAAGAATTGCGAAAAGAGCATGTCGGATGACATTTCCTGTAGGCTCCCCATTTCCTCCTGTAAATGATCTATTTGGCTGCCCTATTCCTCTCTGAAGCTTTTCTAATTCAGATAACCAGTTCTTGTTAATACAATCATTTCTCTCGTTGCATACGTTATGCAAAAGACAGCAAGCTTTTATTATTGCAGGAGCATTGTCGATATGCACTTCCAAGCCCTTTCCCAATCGGCGAAATCGGGCTTTCAAATGACCAAAAGCATTTTCTACTACGCGTCTGCATTTCGATAGCCTAAAATTAAAACGCTTTTCATCTTCCGATTGGTCTATATGAAATGGAAAGGGTTTCATAACACGCTCGGACAGCCGGAAGGCAGAGTCGCTAATCAATAACGTAGGCACACGAATTCCTTCGATTTCTCTACTGTTCTCGGTGAAAATTGGATTTGCTATATGTTGTTGCTTTAGCAAGGAATTGTCAAATATTGTAGAGTCGTTGCTGCGGCCGGGAGTTCCAACATTGATATAGGTAAACCGATACCGATAATCAACTGACGCAAACAGAATTAAGGAATGCCACCCTTTGAAATTATAGTAGTCTGTAGCCTCATCTTTCGGGGGATTGACTTCGATGTGAAATCCATCAATTGCTCCAAAGCACTGCGGGATTCCCATTATTTCAAATCCGGCCACAATTTCTTTGACTTTATCTTGCTTAGGTGGATAAACATTCAAGAATTCGGGCTGAAAGATATCCCACATCACCTTTACGAATGCCAAAACAGTTTGGCCAACGGTTGTCCTGCCCACACCAAATAAACTGCCAACGGTTCTGTATTCTCCCGAAGATCCGAGAGCATATAGGGCGATAGCAATTCTTTTTCGAAGAGAAATGGCCGATCTCCAAGTGGTGTCCTGTTTCGACAGTCGTCGCAGCCTTGACACGAGAAATTCAAATGTCGGTCTATCGACACGAAAATATGTTTTAAACTTTTCGTCATCGAATTTCGGCACATCCTTTTTCCAGAATTGGGAATTTTCGACCTGAAATAAATAATGGTTTGTAATAGTAGATGTTTAGATGTGCCTAGATGCCAAAAATGTCATTTGAACAACATCGGGACTACACACACTTCTTGATTCCTGAACTTACCTTCGACCATATCCTCCTTCGTCTTGTACGATAATAAGAATTATTCATATATAACATTCGTGTGAACATTTTAGCCCATAGCCATGATCTCACTGTAACCGTTTTGTCTTCCTGCCCATATCTTGCATTTGTCTTAAATTTACAATTGCTTGCTGCCTCATCTGCATCGCCTGCTGACGCTTAGCTTGAATTAATGTAATTGCATCCTCAACTTCCATTTTAAAAACTTAAAACTTAATGGCTTATTCGTTTTAACTCAAATCAAACGTCACCTACGAGTTACCGTACTAAACGTTAGACATGCGCGCTACTATTAAAATTACCCCGATTTATGTGTATCAGGGGTCTCCAATTAACTAGGTAATTCAATTACCCTGAAGCAAATACCCAGCTAAATTTACCCTATGTGTATCATAAACATAAAACAGCGCTTGAGAATTCCGCTGGAATTCTGTAAGAGAATTTGACATCTGGAATTTTTGCTTATTGGGCAATACTAGAAATTTGCTTAGCCACGATGTATGTTATCAGTCAGCCATAGATTTTAGCAAAGGCAAAAACCTCTGAACATTAACCAGCCTACTGATCAGCCGAACAATTTGGTTTCAGCCTGCGCTTGTGCTTTAAGCTCAAAGCTTTGAGTGATTATCCGTGGCTGGTGAATGGTAATTTGATGTTGGCTAGCTAATTGCGTTTGGTTGTATTTATGTATTTATGATGGTGTATTGGAGCGGGCTGCTGCGTACAACATAGAATTCTGATGCTGGCTTATGAATTTAGCTTTAGCTGGTTTCATTCTGCATTGGCATTTGTAAGAGCGGTAAATAAACTCCATTCGAGATATCTGATTTTATTACTATTTGAGAATTTTTGTTGGCAATTTTTTTATTTTTACTGAACATGTGTCAGTTATATTAAAGCACTACTACACTCCTATTATTTTGATATTGTCAAGGGATTATTCTGTTTTACGAGAATATGTCCATAAATAATTGATTTGATGAGGGTAGTTCTATATTTGTATCGGTGATATAGGCGTTTGAATTTTCTTTATTTTCATTTTTTATTTTTTGTATGAATATTTATTTTTTTTAGGGTCATTATTTCATATTTTGTTGGAATTTAAGTTTTCCATGTTTTCCCTGTTTGTTTCTTCTCTGCATATTTTTATTTTTTAACATGAATATTTTACCGGCGTTTGAGTTTCCATTATTTTTCTTTTTGTTTTCTTTGTGCGTATTTATTCTTTTCTGATCATTATATTTCACATTGTATTGGCGTTTGAATTTTCCTTGATTTCTTTTCTTTTCGTTTGAGTTTTACTTGTTTTTGTGTTTCTTTTTTGTGTGCATATTTAATTTGGTTAAGGATATCGCATTGTATCGGCGTTAGAATAGTCATGTAATTTTTTTTTCTTCGTGGGTGCATTTGATATAATAAAAAATTACTGTGTATATTGATTTTTTTCGTAAAAAATGGGAAAAAATTTTGCATGTCAGGTGCTCCATTTTAAGCTGTAAATTAAATACGAAATGCTTTCCTAAAAGATTTTTTTTTTATTTACAAAAAAAAAAAAAAACATAAGTAGCATGAGTTCTACTCATGCGATTGTTTTTGTAAATAAAAAAAATCTTTTAGGAAAGCATTTCGTATTTAATTTACAGCTCAAAATGGAGCACCTGACATGCAATTCTGCTTGTAGTTAATCTGCACAGGAAATTCAACAAAAAGTCAACCGTATATCTACGATATTCATTTTGATAAGCAGATATTGGAAAAATGAAATTAAAAATGTTAGCGGTACAAAAATTTCAGCTTGCACCTTCACCTATTTCAGAAGTTCATCTCCACCACTTTGTAAATAGGGATAAAAGCATAAGAGTTTATGCAGTGCCAGATACAAGGGTGGGAGGGCGATCGGGGCTCCGATCGCACCCGCTATAGCTTTAACAAAGTCAAAATTTATACTCTAATCAAATAAAATCAGAAAATATATACAGGGTGATTCTGATCAAGATACCTTCCGGTATACCACGCGATTCCTTGAGGTAAGCTGATCAAAAAATTGTTCCACATACCCCCCCCCCCCCTCCCCTAGAAACCTTCCTTTAGGAGTTGCGGCCAGTTGAAAAGTGCGCCAATATTCGTGAACCCTGATGGGAATAAATGAGTATAACTTTTGAACCACCCTATAGATTTTGGTTATTGTTGGCTTCTTAAATAGCCAAGAATAGTAGCTATCGAGAGGTGTATTACTCTGTATTTTTTTAGTAAGCATTTTTAAATTATTCTCAAATATTTCCAAAATTTTGATTTTTTTACACACAACAGTTTTTGAAATAAATAACGGTATTTATGACATTTGTGTGTAAAAAAAATCAATGTTGTGCAAATATTTACGAATAATTTAAAGATGCTTAATTAAAACATACAGAGCAATACACTCTTCGACAGCTACTATTCTTGGCTATTTAATAAGCTAACAATAACCAAAATCTATAGGGTGGTTCAAAAGTTATACTCATTTATTCTCACGAATATTGGCGAAACCTTCATCTGGTCACAACTCCTAAAGGAAGGTTTTTATTGGTGGGGGGGGGGGGGGGGTATGTGGAACAATTTTTTATCGGAATCGCGTGGTATACCAGAAGGTATCTTGATCAGAATCACCCGTATATAAAAATTTTTTTTAAAAAACGACTGATGTTTGAGAATAGGTTTAGAGCTAATAACTCTTAAAGGTCTTCAGATACCACATTGGGTGTAATAGGTCACATTAAAGAGGAAGATCTACAGTTTTAATAAAAGAAAGATATGTTAATGACCTTTTTGTAAAAATAATAGAGGTTAAATTGAAAAAAAAAGGTAAAAAAATCCGAAATTTTTAGTTTAGACAACCATAAGTCTTGTTGGGAGAGGGGTACGGGGCTGATTGAGAAGTCGTTGAAAAGTCTATGAAGTTCTGCATATAATGAGCTTAACTGTAACCATACGCAGTGTAGGTTTTAAGATACAGGGTGTTTTGAGAAAAACTATGTTTTTTTCTTAATCACCCTCTAACTCCTAAACGGTTTATATGTCCCCTCCCTAGTGGGAAACACCCTGTATAACTGTCGAAGTTATTCTGTTTTGGTTTTGAGGGATACATGAATAATTCCGAAGAAATCTATGTTCGCGACGTGAGCCATTCAGTATAATTATGGTCAATAACTTTTTAAGAACTGATACTAAATCATTCCCTGAACGACCGCTAAGTTCTTCTGTCCACACGGCGCAATATGTTGAATTTGGTAAAATAATGTTGCAGTTAGATTATACGTTCAATTTTCGTTTATAATAAAATATCAAAGCAAATACCTTTGGTAAATTGAAGACACTCTGCAAATCGTATCATATAATAATAGAATTGGGGTCAATTTTCGTTCCATCAATTTACTTTTTAGTAAAATCTTAACGAAGTATATTCATCTTAAACACTACAAATATATCAGTGTTGAAGTACATATTCAACAGACAAAACAATTCGACGATAGGTTCGACTCTTTATCTTTAACCCATTGTTCAACGCTAAGGGTTATTGATAATGTACTATGGGCATAAGAATAATTATCAATTTCTTCGAGGTTATCCTGAATATAAAAATAATATTCACAATACATTTAAAAATTTTAAAAAATTGCTGAGTAGATATCAGTTATATTAGCCTACTGACATTTCCGTAATTTCTCATTTAATTTAATTCGAGTCGCAACTTGCTTAGTAGCAGGAAATAACAAATCTAAATGATGTGCGTTCATTGACGTTAAAATATCAATGTCTATGTTACATTGTATACGTTTTGAAAAATTCTTTTATATGCACTCATGTTATTTTTTATTATAGATACCTACATGCCTTGAAATATTGGTAATATTCCTCAAAATTCTATTAATCGAATTATATCCACTAAGTCGAACAAATCGATTGTAACTATTTCCACTGATTGTACTTCCTCTGCTTCCTTTATTATACCTAAATTAAAAATAACACTTTCCACACTCATCTTTTACCTTGCACAAATAACTTCATAATTAAGTCCGCGTATTCTTAACTATGAAGTTATTAGCAAGATCTGAGCTTCGAAGATAATTTGTTAGAGCTTTAAGTACTTTACCAGCTTCCGTCATTACGTCCGACTTACAAATTAAAGTTTTACGATCAAGTTCTATACTATGAAATGAACCCAATTAGTAGCAAACTGATTGATGCAGATAGTAGCTGTACTTCATTGTTCGGGTATCAAAGTATTTTTATTAATTTTACGATATTTTCCTTAAATTTAGGAGAGTGCATGTAATACTACACAATCTCTCTCTAAAGAATATGTACGAAATATTTTTTTACATTTTATATTATCAAAAGAAGTTTACATTTCGTTAAAAACTACGAAGCATGCTTCGACAATCGTAAATGTACATGCGTTCCTTTTTTTACGAAAGGCTTTATAAATTTTTAAAATATGTTTGTTAAAATGCGTTATAAATCCTAAAAAAATCTTAAGGATTTTAAGTAATTTTACCCAATACTACGAAAAGCTTCCATATCGAGAATTTACGACATCCTTTTAAAATACTTTATTATATTATTGTTTAAAATTTTTGTACAGGTGTATCATACTTTTGTATTGTTTCAAATTCACTCAGTCATTTCTCCACTCTATGTATGATATAAAAATACTAACAATGAGCTCATGTAACCTGTAGCCAAGTAATATATGAGGTGTGATAAAAAAATTCGGTGAATGAATGTTTATAGCAGCAACTTCTGGCGCTATATCCATTTGAAGCTATCCGTCTCATAGCCTGATTCTTTCAGAAAGTCAATATTAAGGTTAAACAACTTGACTTGACTTTTGCGGCTTCAGAGTAGGATGAGTAACATCATGTTTACCATGTCTGTAGCACATTATGGACTTCGAGCAACGTGTTAATATTACATTTTGTTTTAGTTGGAAAAAAGTGCCAAAGAAGCTCGTAAATAGTTAAAATCAGTATATAGAGATAATGAACTGACCCTGAAGACTGTCTATAAATGATTTGGGCGATTCAAAGGCAAAAATGAGTGGGTTGACGACGAGCAATGGTCGGGACATCCTTGGACCTCAAAAACACACGAGAAGTACAAAAACTAGCAAATCAGATTCATTAAAAAAGGCGATTGACTATTCAACAGCTTGGAGTAGAACTGAACATCTCGCCTGAGCCATGATAGGCCAGAGAAATGGTTCAATGTCTTCCACTTTCATCTCGACAACGCTCCCTGCCACACCTCACTCTCGATACGCGAGTTCTTTAAAAAAAAAATCCTTTCTGTCCACATCCACCTCGTAATATAAGTAATTAGTTTTTTTCCTTATGTCCAAATGTCTGGATCCGCATTTGAGTTTATGGTAAATTACAAAAAGAAATGAATTTAGATTTAAATTTTCAGGAATTCAAATCTATGTCGAAATAAATTACAAAAAACAATGCCGGGATTGAAACCTCATGCAGTATTTGCGAAAAATGCAATTAAATAATAAAACTGCGCCAGAAGAAGGTTACAGAATTACAAGACAGTTTGAATACGAAGTTGCAAAAATAAAACTTTTACAAAAACAAATAAAATATTTGGAAACAAGTGCGGCTCCAAAACGAAAAAAAAAAGCGACGAAAATCAAGTCGGAGCTAAAGACTATTGAATTGTCTCAGGTTATAGATAGCACACCACCTACAACACAAAACACAAAAGTACTATGTAAAATGGTGTTGGAGAAAAATAATACTTACAACTATAGGGAAAAATGGATAACTCAGGGTCTTTTCTATAGAAGCTCAGCCTTCTATAATTTTATGAGAGCTTTTCTCGATTTAAAACTTCCTCATCCTAGCTCATGGTACAAGTGTTTCGTAGTTTATGTTCTTAAGGCTGGGTCTATGTCATAATTGGGACAACTCGGTGCACAGTTAGCAAGATGGGGCGGGGCGTTAAGATTTTTGAATAAATAGCAAGTTGATTAATGGAATATTTATTTAAACACCTAAGGCAACAAATAACGTTTTCTAATTTTTAAATTTGTCCCCCAATTTTTATTGAAAATGAATTAAAAATGAAAATTCAATGTTTTTTTTTTAATTTCTCTGGTTTGCGGAGCGGGGCTGCCACAAATTTGAACTAAATTAAATAAATTTTTAATATGAGTTTTTTAAAGTTAATAGGCAGAAAATAACGTTATCCGATTTTTAAAATTCTACTTATTTTTATGAAAATTGTATGCAATAGATTGCTTTCTTAATGAGTAAAATGCGGGTAAAGCAATCTATTGCGTCAATTTGTCGCAGATATAAGTGGATTTTGAAAAATCGGATAACGTTATTTTCTGCCTATTAACTTCAAAAAGCTCATATTAAAAATTTATTTAACATAGTTCAAATTTGTGGCAGCCCCATTTTCAATAAAAATTGGGGGACAAATTTAAAAATTAGATAACGGTATTTTGTTGCCTTAGGTGTTTAAATAAATTTGTGAGACAGCTGGTGACGCTAGCTCGTCAAATCATGAGTTTTTACAAATGGGCATCGTCTACTCTCCACAGAGGGCCGACTTCTAAACCAAGTACATGGTGAAGGAAAAGTTTCTTACCTTACGTGGACGTAGTACTTCAAGCAGTTGAAAAAGACCCAAATACTTCGGTACGTGCAATCCAGAAAGGGCAGGAGTGCCTAAAAGTGTAGCTCACCGAATTTTACATAAAACATGAGCTCCAGAATTACAGAAGCAGTTGAATTTGTCAACAACGGAAGAATTGCCCGTCTGATAACCCGATCTTTTTTAAGAATATGTCGAGTTTGTATTGCAGCTGAAGGAAGGCAGTTTGAACATCTTTTGTAAATAATAAATCTTAGCATCTAAATAATTGGTGTTTAGTTTTAAATTTAAGGAAAATTTGTCCTAAATTCAACAAAAAGTTAGGATCTCTAAATTGAAAGCGTCACTATCTGTCTCACTCACATTTCATGTAATGACTCTCCGTCTCACTCAGGCTAGAATCTTAATGTTACGGTCTTACGGCAAACTTTGGTTACACTAGAATCATTTTTAGTGAAAAGAAATTTTTCGAAACTGGGTTTCTTGAAGAAAAAATTTTTTGTTCCGTAATCTCAGAAATAATGTAGCAAGTGTTATACCATTTTAGAATCCTTATTAAATGCGTCAACTTTTAAAGATACTTGCCAAACTGGCGTAGTACATTTTTTTTTTCATTACAGTCAGTTAAAGTTGGCTGAAATATTAATTTTCTATTCTTGGTTCGGCACAATGTGACATTTTATTCCAAGCTGGAACAGTTGGCATAGAATTTAAAGCAACATGTTACATAAGCATTATTCGGAATTACATAAAAAAAAAATAAAAGTGAAAAAATATAAAGATTTGTAGCAACAGGAGCTATAAAACCATCACAGGGTGTACATTTTCTCGAAAACAAAAGAAATGTCTATAATTTGAAAAATAAATTACTTAGATTTTTTTATATTTTTCTGCTAACTGTTATGATTTGGTCTATCATCCGATTTCGGCAGCTTGACGTCGACTTACGGAACACCCTGTGTATACAGCAAAATTTAATCAAGATCCTTTAAAAATTGATTCAGCCATATACGTGCAAAAAATTCGAATAAAAGGAATCCAAATGTATTCGAATTTAATCGACTTTTAGGAAAAATAGTGTCCATTAAACGCCTCTTTAGCTCTAAATATTCAAACTGTGAAGAAGACACTGATCAATTTTTAAATATCGATCGGCCAACTTTTGCAGAAGACTTTAATACTGATAATGCCAAAAAAGATCTTGAATTAAAGTGTAATATGGCTGGAGATGGCAACGCAAAAGAAAGTATGTTTGGAGCTGCAAGAGTGAAGAATGTAGTTATAGAAAGTGATATCGAAAGAAATTTTGTATCACTTGCTGAACAAACGTCCTGTAGATATTTTCTGGGCACCTGATGCAATAGAATTATTTTTAAACTAAGAGGCAATAATTCTGTAAAGTAAATATGTCAACGTTGTAAGTAAATGCTGACAAAAAAAAAAAAGATGGGAAATTTTTATTGTAAAAAAAAAAATTAAAAAAGGAATGAAGAAAGCTCAATAGATTTTGGCAGTTTAATAGCTTCAAATTAATTTTTATTTTATTTCAAAGTTGCAAATTTGTAATTTACACAAATTCAGGAAAAATGCACAGAACAGACAAAAAAAGGATTTAAAACTTGGTTTTCTGATCTTGATCCTTGTTTAAACCGTAGAAGCTACTCCATTTTATGATTGTAGTGCTCCTAGGAACACACTGCAAATGGGAAGTAGAAAGCGTACAAATGGGAAAGACAAGAAAATACACGAGTAATAGTAAAATTAAAAAACTGAAAATACTAAAGCATTTATAAATTGGCAATGAACATCTTATTTCGTTTTATTATTTACAGAATTAAAAGTAGGTACAACTTTTTTGATAGTTTTTAATAACCAACAGTACCCCAGATTATATGATTTCTCAATAAATTCATATTTTAAAAGAATGTTGACTTCAAGCAATCAATTCGTCATACTAATAATAGCGGGGAAATAGACATATAGACTGACATGAATAAATCAAAATAACTTTCAATATTATGTGGCTGTGTAATCCATTTTGCTCTACTAGAATTATTTCCAAATGTTACAAACTGAATGGTAACTTAGTATACCTATTAGATTTCCTGTAACCCAATTTACTACATAATATTTTAAGTAACGAATAAAATCGTAATCAATCTATCGCTCATCATATAACAGTTACTGCAACAATTCAATAATGTGGACCATGTGAGTTACTCCAATAGTTTTTATGCGAAAATATTCTGTAACTTCAATAACTAACATTTAAAAGCTCCTAACCTAATTTTCCTAGAATGATGCAAAATGTTGCACACAATGAATTTGTACTAATCAACACAGTTTCAACTTTGAATGAACTAAAGTCAACTTTTTGTTGATTTTCAACACTAAAGATCTTATCGAATTTAGATCAAGAAAAAATACTGCTTAATGAGTTCAAACAAGTCTTTTATCTCAGTTCTTCATTCATGTCCGTTAATATTACAACAATCATAAAATAGGACAAAAATCCTACTAAACTTCGGAATTAATAATATATTTGAAAAATAAGAAAAAATAGTGAAAGCTATAGAGTTATGTCAAGATATTCAAAAGCTTTAGCAAAGACTTTAACCACAAACAATGCACAAAAATCCTTGAAGATGTCATTGCATATGGGGCATGTACTGACTATCCTATCTCCTTCGACAGTATTTTTTTACTAAATTATGTACGTATCATAATTGAATAATTAATACGCAATGGAACACGAGTTATATCCGGATTTTTTTTTTTTTTTTTTTTTTTTATTAAAAGTTGAAGGACTTGAACAAACTATATGGCAAGTCCTATAGATGGTGCATTTATTTTTTTTATTACTACTTACTCCGTCATATATAGCTAATGAGTTCACCTTTTTTTTGTAAGCATAAATGCTCTCTATTGCTTGCAAAACCCATATTCATATTGACGTATTGATTCTTATTGCAATTCCAATAAGTCGTCAATGACATCTGAGTTTACAAATTATTGCAGAGAGCTTTTAAGAAAATTAGTGAAGCTAAGTGTAGGAACTGAAGTCGTGGAATTAACTCAGCGTGAGAAATTATGGCGTTCTTGAATATGGATTATATTATCATTAGAGTGATAATTGTGTTGTTTCTTTCATCAAAATACTTGGGAATAACTAATTTAACTTATAATCGCAAGAAAAATCTAGTCACAAAGTCGCGTCTATTCAATGTCATCTCGAAAATCTACTGTACATTGCTAGTTATATTGGTTCCTCCAGTAGTGCTACGAAAGTTTCTTTCCGGTTTGCTAACCAATCTGCACCTCGCGCGGTTCGAATTGATCATTTTGCAATGCTACAAAATTAACATGTCCTTGTCAGGCATATTATCCATCATCATTCTACATCGCAATAGCCAAAAATTTATGAACATTGTAAATAATATTTTGAGCATAAGCATGAAATTGTACAGTGTAAGACGGGAAGTGGCATTCTTCAACAAAAGATGTCTAGTCCTTGTTTTGTGTAAATGGATTCTAATCGTGTGCTATATGTTAATTAATTTTATACCCATGTTCAACAGAACATTTTCATCGCATCATTTGGTTTGGAGTTATTTCTCACTTTACTTTAAACTAATGCTAGAGTTTCTTCTAAATACATTTTTGTTTGGATTTCTTGTCATAAGTGTTTTATATTCGAGATGTGATAATTATCTGGAGCAGCTTTTATCAGAAATTAATCAAATCTGTGAAGAGTGTTCAGCAAATGAAATCAAAACATTTAAATATGAACAAATCGGTATTCAATTGGAAAATCTGTGTATGATTTATTTGAAAATATCTAAAAATGCAAAGGATTTCAATAAACTTTTTCAGTTTCAACTGATTTTTATCCTTTGCCGATCGCTTGCAAATGGCGTGTTCGAATCCTACTTTGTTTATTTGGCTCTAGTTTCTGGTGTTGTTGATTATACTGCAGGAATCATTTCAATTTTGAATCTTGCGAATTTAATTTTGTTCGTTTCTGCTACGGATATTGTAATCCGGGAATCAAAGAAATTTGGCAATCGGCTAAGTTTTTTGATAGAAAATTTTGAGAATAAGAAATTAGAAGAGATTGTATGTATAAAATTTATTATTATTAATTGTATTTTTGTACTATTATTATATAAATATATTTCTTCTAGATTGAACGATACAGACTTTCGATTCATCTCCAACAACTTCAAATTACCGTATTTGGCGGATTTAATATCCATAATAAGTTTTTATTTGGATTTCTTGCAAAGGTCGTCGAGTTTGTTATTATTCTTGTCCAATTTAGTTATGTACGTACTAAAAATTACGAGAGAATGGGATAATATTAATAATGAAACTATTAAAATTACTAAGTTGTATTTTTGTGAATTACGTATTACTTAGTTTAGAAAAAAAATTTTTAATCTTCATAGTAATCTTTCTTTTCACCTTAAGCACGTTACACTAATTTATTTATTTCACTTAACAGTAGCTGAGGAATTATTTTTACATTGTAAGTTCGTTGTAGAAAATAAAATTTTCATAATTTCCATGTCTTAAAGGTTTTTGAATTTTCCGAAATTACCATTTTCGTTACTGTGCTAGTGGCTTCTATTGCTGATAGTAAGGCCGAACATGTCAGTCAAACGAAACGCTTAGAGACCACTCAGAAAAGGGTGACTTCGAATCATGAGTTTCTATGAGTCAAGAGGCGGGAACTACAATCAGGTGGTGCAAATTCATTCCTCATCATAAGGAACGAACAACATATAACTACTGTCTTCTTTTCAAGTTGAGAACGTTAATGTTGCCTTAATTAGAGAACTGTGTGGTTCAGAAATCATGCCATACAAAGATTAAGGAATCAGCTTTACTACTCTTTGTTTCCAAAAGTCTCAGGTAAGTCAAGATCTTGTATTTTGGAGAAAATAGAATTTGATATTTCTTTGAAGTTTGATTATATCACAAGCAATAGGAGGCCAATACTTCTGGTTTTATCACTTATGCCGTATTGTATATCAACACTTATACCACAACCTGTATTATGGAAATTTGTGGACGGAGCAGTCTTCAATTGTAATTTACCTGCTCCTAGAATAGGATGCAAACGCCAAATATTCTTTTGATCGTGCCTGTCATGCTTTATAGAATAAGGGAAACTGTAAATCCAGGGCTACCGGAAAATTATAAAATATACTTATGCTACTCTTATGTAACTCGCAATGGCTAAAAAATAAATTAAAGAGAACTATATTCCAAAAGCATTCAGACCTATAACGCTGATTTAAATTGTACTGAAATATCTGGGAGAACCATTAAAGTTTTCTCGTGTTGGACTTATTGAAGGGGAAAATTTTATAAAGCCATCTAGTTAATGAGATGCTAAGATCGCAAGAAGCAGATGAGTTCCTCCTGAGGAAGAGTATTCCCACCTTGACTCTGGGTAATGAATATTATTCTCCTCTCTCTATAAAGGATGATTCAAAGCGGTAGTATATTTTAATTATTTAGTCACTATCATTTTCCCGAAAATTTTTTTGACAATTTTTAGTGAGCTAATCGAAATACAAATGCTCCTAAATTGAGCAATAATTTGTAGTCTGAGACCGAATTAGTTCTTTTTACACGGGGAAGAAATTTTCCGATTCTTGAACGACTTAATCTTGGGTAACGTCAACCCCTGAAGATATTAAGAAAATATATTGAACTCTTTAAGCTGGTTTGGAGGATAAATTTAGATAAATTGGCACATAAACGTACATTGATGTCAATTGCTTTCAATGCTTACAAAAAAAAAAAAAAACAAAAAAAATGGGTCATAAGCCTCCGATTTCACCCTGTCTTAAATAAGTGATCTTGGTATGGTCGAACGCTTTGGAAGAAATGACTTATCCAAAGAAAGAACCCTATCAAGACACTTTTATTTTACAGGATCCTTAAGTACAATCCTTCTTATCGCTGCAATGGAAGTTTTGGTCTACACATCTAATGTGTTCCTTTGGACATTGATGGTAAGGAGACTGTAGCTGCTCTATTTTGAGAAATTCCATAGATGATACTACCCAGTAAAGGATATTCTATTTTTGTATTTTTTATTAGACAGAAGTGCGATTGTCGTATTTACACAGATCAACCACAAATGACTGAAGAAATTGTAGTTGGAGTGTACTTATAGTCTGCCTAAAAATACAGATTTTATTTATAAATAACGATATCATGTTTTAAATCAACTGTATGACACGTGATTAGAATAGAGTAGGTACCTTTTCGCAGGATCTGATTATAGTTACACACCAGAAAATGAAGCGGCAGATGAAGTTTTTACGAAATTCCCAAGTTTGGTGATAGAAGAACTTTGCTTGTTTTACGGATTTTACAGATTTTTTACTTGGCTGGTAGTTGATTGATTATACCTGATTCTATTCTATTCCCAGAATTTTGGAAACTGTATTTATTTGTCTGCAAAAAATGGGCAAACAATTTAAATCTGTCATATTTGTCCAAGATCCTCGATTGCTTTATATCCATTCTGCTCTACTATATTTATTGCAATCCATTCATATGCTTAATCCAGCACGGCTTTTTTAAATTTAAATCGACTACAACTAATTCGGTAGAGTTTTTCAAATACTATATTTTTATCACCTATTGAAAAGCAACAGACAGTTGACTAGATATTTGCTGACTTGAATGCACATTTAATATAATATATATAACCCTACAGAATTCAGAACCTGACCTTTTTTTAACTTCCTTCTCTTTTGGTAAATTGGTTATGTTCATACTTAACAAACTATAAGTACTTACTTGGTGTCAGTGGCGTAGCCATGCCTTGTGGGGCCTAAGGTAGGTATACCGTGAAAAAGGTGCCCCAGTTTTTACCGTGCCATTAAAAATTTCAACATAGAAACTGGAGTGAAAAATTTCGTTTATCTAAAATATTTATTTTGACACAGGCTATGCTAAAACGATAATATTGAGAATGTTTACAAACTATTTTATTAGTTTTCAGACTAGCAAAATCGTTGATCACACTCTCGAAGTCGATTGAGTCAGTTCTCGTTCATGGTCTAAAAGAAAAGATTGTTTGGAGTCAGGAATTCGAAACTGCTCGCGAGTTCATGCAGCTATTGAAATCTTGTCATTTCCTGGTTGATGCAAACTGGTGAGGAGAGTCTTCCGCAATGTAGCTCATCTTTTGCAAGAAACCCAGCATCTGCGGAATTTTCGGAAGACATCTTCTTCTTTCTCTGAAAACTCTCTTCAGCAAAATCTAAACTACTTTGCGAAATTATTTCAATCTCGACTCTCCTTCAAATAGTTTTGCAGCGCTTTTAGTCTCTGAGCTCAATTCTGGGTGATTCCATTATCGCGGGTGTAACATTTAGATGCTTCTAAAGTTTCATAGTAATGAAATAAAAAAACATTTTTAATGAAATTATTCTGGGAAGAGCTACATTTTAACATGTTCACTTTTTTACGTTTATAAGAATTTTATTGAAATGTTTAAATAGTCAGAAGGCAGGTTCAAAGTGCTATCGCGGGTGCAACAAGTTGGCCCAAATTTTCTAGATCATAAGACAAAAACACAAAAGTATGTTAATTGTGAAACATTTCTTATGTTATGCTTTGATATTTCGTACGGCGTTAAACTAATCAAGTAAAGAACTAAAGAAATATATACAAAATAAAAATAAATAATGATTTATTCACTTTTAAAGCAATCGCGGGTGCAACGTCAAATTATCGCGGGTGCAACCCGTCTAATTTAAGTGAACATAAACAGCAATAAAAGCTTATAAAGGAACGAAATAAGAGATCAAACAATGTTTATTACTAATCAGCACACTTCTTTGTATGTTATGTCATTCACGATTTCAGTGAAACTTTTGCCATCAATCATCGTCAGAAATTGTACTCTAATTTCTCTATCTTCATCCATATCGCTCTGACATACCCCCACATAGCGATATTGAGTAATTTTTTTGCCGAACTTGCAGAGCAGTTGCAAGTGCACGTACAAACCATCGCAATTATCTTTTAATAAGACAGCGGCACAGACAGTACCAGCTTCAGGAGATACTTCTGCTGGTAATTTTGAAGGTTGAAGAGACGTTGTTGGAGGTACGTCATTTAAAGATTGGTCATCTGAATCACTGTAAACATGAGAAATGTGCAATTTCATTTTAGGTGGCACAAAGGATTTACTCTGAACCGATACTGAAGACTCAGATACATCAGGACACAGAATCTCGTTTTGTATTTTATAATATGTAAGAGGCTCCAAATCGCTATCGTCCCAATAAATTTCTGTTTTAGTGGTGGTTTTCGGAGATTTCAAAACCACTGTGTATTTGAGATGAGAAAGTGAGGTTCGCGCCACGTAAATGCTGTCGCCGGCCTTCAATTAACACTGGGATTCGAATCTGGGGTAATATCCCAACTATTGAAATCTTTGTATACGTCGTAACTGTTGAACATGCAATCTTCATTTTCCACATTACATGATACCTGTTTCAGAAGCTCTTGATGTATTTTTAGAAAATCTGTCGGATTTGAGTGAGTTGTACACATGAAAACGTTATGAGGAATATCGTTGATAGGTAGAATATGAACAGGTCTTTCTTTATAAAAAACAGTCTTTCTAACGGATGTTTCGGGGTAAGTTTCTTTAAAAAATTCGAAGGCTTCACGAATACCCATAATCATTTTTCTGGATTCGTAACTTCGTTCTCGTATTAGATTTGATTGATTGCAAGTCTTTCATCTCGGGCATTTTTCTGCTAATATAATTATTATAGACATCACAAATAATCACAAATCTGTTTTTTTAATTCATCTGTCAGTTTTCGAGGCACTGCTTTAGGGGAGTAATTTTTGTCAGATGCAGCAGCTTGCAATTCAGCAGTTGCTTTTTTTTAAAACTTCAACTGCTTTAGTGGGACTAGCTGGTAGATTATATTTCACTTTTGACACAGTGTGCAAGGACTGCTGTATCCTACCTGTTTGTTTAATTTTTTCTTCTGTACGACGCTTTTTAGTTGCCTGCATTCTTTGTTTTGATCTGATTCTAGCCAGTATTTTCAAATCTTCATCTGACTCCATTTTCCTTTTTATTACTTCTCTCCGTTTTGAATCGCGGTCCTTTCTCGCCGGAAATGGTTTGCATAAAGTTCAAGATTTTCTTTTAACTTTCGCTTATATTTCTGCAAAGCAGTCTCTTTTCGTTGCTCTTCTGTAATTTTAGCCGATGTTTTCAATAAAAAAGCAGAATATAATATAAACACACCTATGAATCACCAATCACACACAGCATATATTATTATTCAAGGCATAAAAAACAAACAATAAAATATATGATGAATCACACAATCAGGGTAGTTGTCAAAGAGTTGCACCCGCGATTCTAACATCACTATCGCGGGTGGAACCAATATGAGTCAACTATTTTTTCAACTCAACTAACATTACACTCTTAAAAACAATTGATTAAAGTTTTCCTTATATTTTTTCTTACTTCTGCAAAGTTGCAAAACGTTCGCACTTTATTTCTATGAAAAACACAAACTTTTAAATCTTTTGTATCGCGGGTGCAATAAAGCAACAGTGACTTCTAAGAGTCCATGTTTCCCGGTATGATTTTGCAATTTATACCAATTCTTTGAATGATAATATTTCCAAGCGCGCCAAAAACTTCAATATGAAGTAAAATCCATTTTTTTTTTATTAGTAAATGTTGACCTTCTTCTTTGCACTGATATCAATAAGAGTAACAAATACTGTGATTCAAAAATTAATATCAGGAATCTTCTATAGCAGAATCGCCCTTCTGTAACTTGAGGACTCGAATTTGTAAGGACGTTTGGCGCTATTCACCTCGACCGGAACTTGTGCCCAAAATCTAAGAAAACTGAAGATAGCATGACTACCAAAAGCAGAGCGGCATTAATCCTGGTATTTGCGTTTTCGGTCTTCTCTGGAAGCTGCTCCAAGACCTCCAACATTTTTGAGAAGTTTGTTTTGACCAGTTTTAATACATCTTCTCGGCGCTCAATCTCGTTTCAACCATCAGGAGCTTCAAGCTGAAACCAGCTATGTTCATCAAAATATCCCAACGGTGAGTTGAAGAAGAAAATTAAGCGAAAAATGGATCAAGTGTTCCGAAGAAAATTATGAAATTGACTGGAGCTTTCGGTGTATGAAGTAAAGCGAGGTTGAGTGAATGGTTAGTGCAAGCAAAATCTTAGCTTTTGGGTAAACATCCAGAGTAAGCTGCTGTACTCCAACGTGCTCGCCCTTCTTCACAGCATCATTGTCATAGCTTTGCCCTTGGCAGTTATTGATATCTAAGCTGTCTTTTAACAACTTTTTCATTATATCAGAGAGGTCTCATCTCATCTCCGAACGCTTATCACATCTGCCGTACTTTTAGTGTAGATCAAATCAATAAATGACTCATGAACTTAAACGGATGATCCTTCTAGGATGATGTATCGAATTGAGATGATTGGCCTTTATATGAGGAATTCGGAGTGCTAACCAGTATTTTGGAGAAGCACTTGTCCCTTTTAACTTGAGCAATTACCTGCTGGCGGACGCGGATACCCAGAATGTTGATGAACTCGTTTGGTTTTGTGGGGACAAATATGTAGTTTTCGTTTTTACCAAAATCGATCCGAAGAACATGATATCATAAAATCGAATCGTATTTGGCCATCAAGGTCAACAATTCCAAAAGGTTTTCCTGCTTTCAGCTAGACCTGCTCTCGCCTTTCCCGTAAAATCTAAATTTAGCTTCGGAAGAAACCTGATGATATGCAGAATTTTTGTGAGAACTCCCCTCCAGCGTCTTTCTTCTGTCCTTATTGACAATTATTGTCAATTATGGAACTTTTCAGATATACCTCATCTCCAGTTTCCATTGCATGTGGCATCATTCGTGAGTAGTGGTGCTTTCTTTCGTCGATGAATGGCACATCCATGAGCGAAGAACTTTTTGCGTAGTCTGGATTTCTCAGAAAAACCAGCTTGTGTCCAATATAGGCTTTTCAACCTTTACAGAAATACCGCCTCCTCGAATCTTCTCTTTCTTTTGAACATCTAAATGTTGAATAATATTTAATCCGCGTCATACAAGTTCAACTGGAATGTTGTAGGGAACAACCCAGGAGCCAATTTCTAATGTCATTTAGATCAGCTAAGGAAACATTCGGCGCGAAAAGTCCATGTTGAGGGGACTGGCTTTTACCGACCCCTTGAACTACACTTTCGCTTTATTCCAAATTTTTTTGCACATCTATAGTTTTCCCTTTTACTGTTGCTTGGTCTTCGCCTTCTCCTTCAATCGCGTTCTAATGCACGGATACCGCACGTCCATCCTCGTATACTACAGCTTTAGTCAATTGGACTTGTAAGATATCATCATTGCGATCCGTTTCTCTTCGCTTGTTGCTTATCGTTTTGATCACAATCATAGGAGCGGAGTGAGCAGGATTACGTTCAGCGGGCTCCGAAGGTTTCAGAGTTGAAATATCATTTTGATCATTACTGGCTGTGGATTGTGGATTGACAAATCTAAGCATCGAACATTAGAGATACTCTTGAGCTCGCCTTCCTTGGCTTTTAGTCCCGTCATTACAGCGGATAAAAATGGCGTATAAATGCAAGGGAACTGAGCAGTCTGATTTTTAGACATTGTGTAGAGTGGGCCTAGAAAAGCTTAACTTGAAATTGTCGACCAAGATTTCCTATGAGCTTTCTCCGCCATCTTGGAAAAAGGGGTAAATTTGGTTTTTTTGCGATAAATCGGCCCTCCGTCATGATACGAAAATTGTGATTGTTACTTTTTTATTGCTTTTTCACCTAGCGTTGATCGTTGTTGAGATATCGGACGAGAAAATAAAAAATTAAGAGACCGTAACTTGTTTTTTGCTGTTTACTTCTTTTCGTGATATATATCGAAAAAATGACCACTATCAAACTTGTAGGGCATCTTTTTTTCTCTTTTTTTTTTTTAGACAAAAATTACGACTTTTAGCTCACCACAATGTGAGGTGGTCTGACAGTAAAAAATTAGAAGACAGTAGAGAAATTTTTTAAATTACAATATAAATAAATAAAACAATAAAATAATGAATCACCTGCATAAAATTTATTAGTTTTTGAGTTGTAGAAGATGGAAATGAATGGAAGTCCGTTTTTCATATTTATACTCTTCTTCTTTTCGACGGTCCTGGTTCACAGTCCTCATGCTCGGAATACTCATCGAATTGTGCAGATTCTACAACCACATGACATTATTCTTCTATGGTCGATTCATCCTCATCATCCTCGTTGAGTAGGATGTCGACTTTGGCGACGTTGTTGCATGTTTGCCCACTGCAATTCAGGCAAATAAAACTCAGGTGGCGCGGTTGTCTCGAAACTTTTGACGTGTTTGAAAAACGTTGTGAAAATGGGTGATTGTTATATTTCCGAAAGTGTTTTGTTTAACTGTAAAATGCTAAACGTGAGTCAAATTGACTCCTTTCCGAATAATGTTGCCGTTATTTCATTATTTACATATCGAAGTAGCCACAACTTCTCTGTACCTTTATTAATGAGTCTGCTGCAACTGTAGATGGAATATTGAAGGTAATAGTTGCTTGTACGTTACATAACGACTAGCTACAGGAGTTACAATGATGTATGTTTAGCAATAGTCCGGAACCAATACAAAAACTGCATCAGAGGACATATTGTTCATACTACCCGAAAATTGAAAATCCAGCAAAATACTGTTCAAAGTGCTCTAGGAAAATATGTGGGAAACTTGCTATTAAAACTTGTTCCCAGAAATACAAAATATTTGTGTACTTAGTTCTTTCTATGTCTTTTAATTAATAAAAGGATGAATATTGTTGTTTATATTACTACAAACATATTTTGAATTAAAATGAGTCAATTTGACGTACGTATTTATTCTGAAAAGTAATCCACACATGCTTGTAGAACGCAAATGAAATGAGTCAGGGAGGCGCGCCTGGTGGCATTCGTAAGTAACATTCCTCTTTTACACGCATGCGCACTTTAAAGTTTTTGCGTCTATCCAATGTATTTTGAGCAGTGTAAATATGGACACGTGTTCTAGTGATATGTCAACGAGAGTTAAACAGCGTTCTGTTTTAACTGCTGGAAAAGTTACTCCTACTGAAATTCATCATCGTTTAAAGGGTGGTTATTTTTTTTTTTTATATTTATTAAGCCAAGCTCAGGGGATACCCTATAATGCAAAGCACAGCGTGGCAGGAAGGAGATAGGGAAAGGATTAAGGGATATGAGGAGAGCGGCGGAGGTGCCGATGAATGTCGCCCTTGAACTTTTGCAGGTTGCATGCCGGAGGAAAGACAGAAGATGGTAGACTGTTCCACATTCGCACAGTTCGGGATAAGAAAGCATCACGGAATTTTAGTGTACGGCCGAAGGTAATTTGAAGGGTAAAAGGATGAGCGCGGGATGCAGCAGGAGTATTGCGTGCAGGAATTATTCTACAAGGGATCAGACTAGATATTTCATCAGAACATTGGCCATGCAATGGTGACGATGATGTTAATAGTTCTACTGTCAATCAATGGGTAATAAAATTTCGTGGTTGCGAGCCTGGAAAAGCCATATTTGTTAATGACACACGAAGCGGACGTCCGATCACTGTCACAGACGATAAGCATCGCAAACTCGTCGATGATTTGATTTCGACAAATCACTCAACAGCGTATCTCAATGTTGGAATATCCAAGGAACGTGTTGGCGTCATTATTTGACAATTGGGATACCGCAAAATCTGTGCACAATGGGTACCACCGTATCACGCTGTTTAACAGACGAGAATAAACAGCGTCGAATGGAATGCTGCCAGCAACTTTTGCAGCGCTACTGTGACGAAGGAGGCGACTTTCTATTAAATATCATGACCGGTGGATGAGTCATGGGTGCATAAGAAAGAATAGAAAAGACAAAACACTGAATATCGACAAAACACAAACATCAACAAAAAAATCTCTTGAGTGTGTTTTGGGATGGTCATCGAATTTATGTGACCGCTTATCTGGAACGAGGCAAAACGGTAAGCTCTTCTCGGTACATAGAGACTACAAAACACCTCTGAAATCGGCTTTATCATATTAGAAACAGCTTGGATCCAATAATCTTGTAACATGACAACGCTCGTCCATACACCTCACGCGCAGTAGAAGAAGCAATGAGAAAGCTAAAGTTTGAACTGATTCGACACCCGCCTTATTCCCTCAATCTTGCGCCTTGCGATTTTTATTTTTTTCCTCTACTCAACATAGACCTCAAGGGTAATTATTACACCTCGGACGATGAGGTGAAAGCAACTATCAGGTCCTGGTTTCGAGAAAAGTCTGAAGAATTTTTCAGTGACGGAATGAAAAAATTTGTTACACCTGGGGAGAAATGTGTTAATCTTAACGGTGACTATTTTGACAAATAAATAAATGATTTGCATGCTTAAGAATTGTACTTTAATTTACTTTTTACCCGATCTAACTATTTCTGTTCCTTCGCGTTCTACAAGCATGTGTGCATTATTTTTCAGCCTACCCTCGTATGTTTATTAGTATTACTGTTTTTTTGCACATATGCAGTATTGTAAGGTTAAAGACATTTATGTGGCCAAAAAGAGAGTTGTTCAGACTCTTTTAGCAGCGAGCGTGAAAAGAGGACGCGAGGGGCACTAAGGCATGTTACAATCTGTGGAATCAGTATTCAATCAGAATTCACAGTTCGTTCTACAAAAACTATGGCAATGAAAGACTAGCGCAGTTTGACTCTCGATGAATGTGCATTGGAAGAACCCGAAAGTTCAACTGTCTCTGATTTTAAAAACAATTGCTTGTTTTGTGGAAAAGTATTCGGCGATCAATTGAAATTGCCAACAAACAGACGGAAAAACAAAACAAATTTTTTTTAGCACCTTGCTGGACGATACAATGAATATTCCCTTTCTATTGTGGAGCTTATTCAGCATATAGCCGATCTCGTCCACAATTCGATGAGTATTCCGAGTAGGAGAACTGTGAACCAGTGCTCACCAGAAATTTTATCACTGAAATATAAAGGAGGAAATTGATAATTAGGTTAGATTTTTTAGTTCTACCACTACCATGTCATGCCTTCATTACTAGTGTTATAAAGTTAGAAGTTATAGCTTTGTACCTACATTACCTACTAAGAGCTCAAAAGTATCCAAGGTTCGATGATAAGATTTGTGAATCCAGAGGCTACTATGGCTATTTAAAATTGGAACCATAGATCCAGTTATGCAAATTGACCACCCTGACCCTTTTATTAGAACAAACAGCTACTCATCAAGCGGTCTGCCCCATGTACACATCCTTGCTGCGCCATTGATTGATGTAATTTTTTTTCGCGGAACTCTTTGTAGAATCCTTAGAATTATTTCTGATGTGATACAAGGCAGCTGACTAGTACCACTGATCTTTATTATTCAGATCAACAATTTAATTCTTTATTACCTACTTTGATAATACCTGCATTTTTATATTCTTTCAAATGAGGACGAATCTGCCGTCTTAAATTCGTTTTTGCACTCTCATGTGGGTACTTTTTCAGTATGACAATCATATTGGGTCTCCATTAAATGAGCACGAAGGGGTTCACAAATTTTAAATTGATAGTTCTAGTACAACGCGATGTAAACGATATTGAAGTGGCCGAAATTAGAACAAATACGAACAAAATAGTATTAACTTTACAACCATGCAATACTTAAGATTTTAAATGCTATTAAAAAAACTTTTCAAAAATCGCATATTTAATTTTATCTACATATTCTGAATTACACTCCTCTTCACCTACCTCTGTCCAACATTTCCACCTTGATAACCCAATAATTGCCCTCTAATACCTACATACAAAAATTGAGTGAAGATTCATCTTGTTGCATTATAAATAACCTATAATTTATAGAAAAACAAAATTCAACCAATTCTACATTTCCTGTTCCGTTTGCTCCTCTTTAAGGCTACAACAGTCAATTAAATTATTTCTGCCCACCTAAATTCATTCATTTTATACATTGAAGATTCCGTCGCCGACGAACCGAAACATTTCATCAAGCGTTTCGTCTTCAGTCTTTATTGCGAGACTCTTCAAGGAAATCGGACGCAGTTTAGAAAGAGCAACAGAACAAAAAAAAAAAAAACAGCAACAACAACATGATGCCAGACAACAAGTATAAAGGTATAATTCTTCCCCAACACATCACTAATTCGGCTAACACCTGTCATTATTTATCAATTTTCGAAAAGTCTAACCGCCAATTTGAGGTGTTTTCAGAGGGCCATTTAAGCAAATTAAACACAACCAGAGGGGTACAAAGTGAAAACCAGAGCAAGCATAGCGAGCCTGAGCAGCTATTCGCCCAACCATACCTAGCAAGGTAAGCGAGAAACCTGTTGTAACAGAGATGAAAGTTTTTTCTGTTTTTATTTTTGTGCTCATATAGGATTCAGAGCAATTCACTAGATGCCATGCAGCACCATAAAAATGGACCAGGGAGGTCTGTGAGGTAACAACATAAGGAAGTTTTTGCTCTCCAAACTGTTGTGTAGTAGGTACCTGAAATGAAAACCTGCTGTCCCCGTGCGGCAGTTTGAGTCTTTGGTAAACAAATTATCAAAACGGAAAATTTGTTGTTGTTGTTTTTGTTGTAATACTCCTCCGGGCAATTTGGGGAAGTACCAGTAAAAGTAAATACATGAATCCATGAACAGATGAATTAAAAATTGGCGTCCGCCTGCATTTGACAGTGAAATTTCAGAAAGTTCCATCGCCATTCCCGTTTGTATTTGTTGTGGAGTTTTAGCAATTTGTCAATAGTAGGTACCATGGAAAGTTCTCCATATGACCTCCAGAAAATTGTTCTGGAATTGCCTTGGATATTTTGCAATTTGTTATAAATTTTTTATTAAAGCATTTTACGTTATCAGATTTTATGTTCAATTTAAGAGAATTCGATTGGAATTTAATCGACTCAAATAAAACGTACTAGTAGAAATTAACAAAATTCGAATCATGTCTATAGGCATGAGACGCTACCTAAAAGGGAACTTTCGGTTAAAAAATATAGATATAATATATTTAAAAAGATATTGATTGGCCCTTTGAGTAGAACTACAAATTTAACGAAAAAGCCAGTGTTCTTCAGTGCTCACACTTTTCTGAAATAAATTTATAATACATTTTTCATAAAGAATGAATAAGACAACTATAGCCATATTGCACAAATACATATAAATTTTAACAAATGACTGCAGGAAGGAAGTTTTCACAACTATCTACTATAAAATATTTCCGCAACAAAGTTGTAGATGTAAATGATTTTACAAGGGTTTCAAACACTTTCTCGCAGACTGCTAAAATCCCAAGTAGCAATCCGTCACCGCGGTTACAAAATAATCAGGATTTCTTTCAAAAAATGGTTGCTTCTCAGTTATTTTGTCACTCATTCAATAAACGCAGCCAATTTTAGTGTCAGAAAGACTTCGTGGTGTATGAAACCAGACATTGAGGTGTCAATGTGCCTTAAAAATAACTGGTTTGGAATTTGTAGGTTCTTTATAACATTAAAGCGACTGCAAGTGAAAAATGGGTCTCTTCGTTACTAGCTTGAAATGGTATTGCGAAATTCAGTCATATTTTTCCCATATTTACACCAAATTAAGAAAAAAATGAATCTTCAAAATTGAAAGAAGACCCTACTATCTCCAAGAAAACCTACTGGTGAATTTGAAATTTTATAATGACCTCAGAGCAACAACAAGTGACAAAAAAGTTTATTTTCCAAGGGAGAAATGGTTTCGCTGTACCCTAGAAAACACTGTTGGTGGATTTTAAGTTTCATAGTGACTCAGAGCATCGATAAGTGAGGAAAAAAGTATTTTTTTCAGGGAGAAACGGTTTCGCTATACCCTGGAAAACACTTCTGGTGAATTTTAAGTTCCATATTGACGTCAGAGCAACTGAACTTACGGAAACATGCAAATGAAAGACGCATAATGTACTTAACTGCAGACGGTACCGGTAATGCTACATGTGCTCCGCGAATGAAAAATATCCTGAAATTTAGTTTTTCATATAATGTGGTAAATTAAATACAATAGTGGGAAAGTAAATATAATAGTGGTTAATTAAGTAAAATAGTTTTAAATTAAGTAAAATAGTGGTAAATTAAGTAAAATAGTGGTAAAATGGTATAAGAAATAAAAAAATAAAGGAAAAAAGTTAAATCAATTAAATTAATGTAATTTTTTCGGTGAAAAACGAAATGAAAAAAGTTAAAATAAGACGGAGACATTTAAGTCGACAAACATATATAACATACGTGTAGCTACAGACATATACCTATATATATCTATTGAACAAGAAAATAAACTTCTAACGTTTGGCGGAATAAATGTATGAGGATGAACTGTTAGAGCAGTTATCGTGGACGGGGACAGCAACAAAACGCAGTTTTGTAGGATTTTAGGAAACGGTGCATTTACTTTTTGGAGTTGTTAGACATTTGCATAGCAAATTTACCGATAACGACGGGCACTATTCTTCAAAGAATACTTAAAGCATTCTAAAACTAGGGTGGAAAGAGAAAGGTAAGCAGTTCTTGCATGCTAATATTTCGCCAAACTTGTTTTATTCATATTTATTTCTATTATTAGGAAATGAGAAGATACTACATGGCCAAGCACATCCACTTCAAATCAACCATCTATTAATCTACACCAAGCGTAAAAATTAATTTTGCTAATTATGTCATGGGTATCCTTAAAAGTTTTCTGTTGAAAATAATCAATACAAATAAAATTCTTAGATTTTTATTTTTTTTTATTTAACTACATATATCCAAAAAGGTTTGTTTTACATTACTTGAATTTTTGCTGTATTGATTTAATTATATTATGTTAGCATATTAAGCTCGTTCAGAATTATAATTACCACAAAATGAAACTATTGAATATATAATAAATAATAATACGTAGATATTTTCTGTTTTAATTTATTTATATTTCAACATAGAACCTCTACAAAAGACTATTATATAAGTCTCACTAATTTTAGCCTCTTTCCCGTATCTTGTGCATTCCGGATTATACTTTAGATACCTCAGCGAAGTATTATGTGATGATGGACGCCAGGCTTTTTATTTAGATCACTTTAACCTCAGCTTAGTAATTGATTCCAGTGCTTAACTGTGGCTGTCTTCATAAATGTATAATTGCGTATGTTCAAATTTGTTCAGTAAATATCATCGTGAAGTTGAATAAGCTGAGCTGCACGTAATCATGCATTAATGTACATGCTGTAATCAAGGTCCAATGCAAACTTTTCAAACATCTTGCCAAAAAACGTTGTGGTAACGTTGAAAAAAATTGTTTTATTTACCGTGTGGATTAAGTTACATTTACACCAAAGGATATAAAAAACGTCACAGCAACCTTTATATCATCATTAATTACCATGGTAAATTGGTTATTATTTCACGTAAGTCACTGAAAAACGTCATAATAACATTAATACCACTAGTTTTTTTTACCATGACTTATAGGTTACATTTTCACCGAAGTTATTAAAAAACCGTCCAAATACAGTTGAATACACGTCATCAGATCGTAAATGACACGTTATTTACACGAATATGTAACTGTTGGGTGTATGCAACCGAAGTGATAAAACGGTTATATAACGTGGTTTTCATTTCAATTTGCTACTTGGGATGTTTTATTATTGATTTATAAATTAGCGTCCACAATTCTTATCCAGCGCGCCCAATTAGCTCTATAAGGGTTTTTTTGAAGCTCGCACAACATTTGTAACAACAATTTTATGAAACGGTATGTTTTATAAAGAGTTGTGAGAAAATTCCCGTGGCCATAATTAAGTATAAATTTTTCATTGGGGTGATTGCCAATCGCGAGTATTAATGAAGCACGTCAGCGTTATGTTAAAAATAAGCGTCGGCGGTAGGCTGACTCCGCCGCCACAACACCACCCAAATGAACTGCATGAAGTGGGAAATGGAAGACTTAAGGTCCAATCCTAAACTTCTTTCGATGATCCAGCTGAGATTGACAAGCAATGCCACCATATAATTCACACTTACTTTTTATAAAAAATATTTATATGGGCAATTGATGTGACCTCCATCATTGAACTTCTATGGTAGGCGATCGGAGATAACCATACCGATGAGACCTCTCTGATCGCTGGGTCGAAAAGTTCAATCATTTTTTTTTTGTACTTAAATGCATTTTGTAAATTTATTGAAATTATTTTCAATAAATTTCAGTCTGTTAAACGAGAAATCTTCTTCGTATAAATCTGGAGGTGAACAATGGGCCTTACTGTGGCCTAAGTTCTACAGACTCCTTAGCTTTCTCAAACCCTCTTTAGTCCATCCATTAAGGAAATTCCTGGATCGATTTAAATTCAAAGTAGATACTTTCCGATTTTACATATCCAATATTGGGCCCTATTCTGTCGGTAAAATTTTATCATTTTATGTTATGTTATGCCTTAAATAAAATATTTCCCTAAAATCCTATTCTGTACCAGAAATTTTCTTTTCTTTTACGCATCGTAACATAAAATATTTCCTGTTATGGAGCATAACATAGAAGAACCTAAGCACCACATTTTAAAGGTATTTTGACATATTTTATGAAATGACATTCGTCAATTGACATTTGTGGTGTGAAGTAGTTTTAATTAAAAGTTAACATGTCCAACGCTGTTAGAATTGTAATTTTGTCAGAAATTGTGGAAATCCGTGCTCGGTATGGTAAAAGATAAATAGTTAATGAAATTTTCATAAACATTTTATTTTATGCAGAAGAGACCATAGGAGAAATTTACGATATCTTCGCGATTCCAGCGATCCATTTGAGTTGCCCAGCTATAGGTTTCAACAGTTGTTTCGGCTGGATAAGATGGGGGTTAAAATACTGATCGAAAAGCTAGAGCCTCATGCCTCATACCCTTAGTGCTGTGATGCAGATATGAGAATTACTTACGGCAACGCACGCTTTGCTGGATCTGTACACGACTCTGCAATTTGGATGACATCACAATTGAGGCGAATGTGCTTAGAAAAAAATACTTCGTTTAGTTTTTTATTGGGTAATATATTAACATATTTTAAAATACCGAAATTGTGACATTTTATTTTCAAATGTTTAGGAGACTCCGGATTTCCACTTGAGCCCTGGTTATTAACACCATTTACTAATGCAGAACAAGGATCTAAGGAATTTCGTTACGATGAAGCATTTGTTAAGACAAGACTCATTGTAGAAAAATGCTTTGGACTGTTAAAAAGTCGTTTCCGTTGTTTACTTCGCCATAGAACGCTTCATTACCATCCAACCACTGCGTGCCGAATTATTTATGCCGTGTTCGCTCTACATAACTTCTGCATTAACAGAGGAAGCCTCACAGACGGAGATGATTTCCAAAAAAAGTGATGAAGTGTCACTTAATGAAGAACCCATTACAAATGAACGTGAAGCATATGACGTATCGGGTGAGTTCATGATGGTTATTTTTTCCCGTGCCATACTTATGATCATGTTTTCTAGGTAATACCTGGCTTTCTGCTGGAAGACGAGTCCGAGATATATATGTGGATAAATACTACACATAGAAATTGTGAAAGACTGCCACAAGTAACAAGTATTCATAGCTGAAAAATTGTACATTTGGAAAGGAAAATAAATACATCAACATTTTATAAAAAAAATTTATTAAACTATATGTCTACTCTCTTTTCTTGTTGGCTAACATTTTCAGTGCTTCGGCAATATTATTTAATGCATTTGTCCGCATTTGGCTCTCTACCAGCTCTGCCTCCTTCAGCTCAACTAATCGTAGGAGTTGGTTGCCAACTTCGCGGAGTGCCCCCGTGTTCTCTTTCTCCGCGTCTAGAATATTTTCTAGTTGAACATCTATAATAAAATAGACTAGACTTTATATATGCTTTGCAAAATGAATGCAATAAATTTTACCTCTAGGTGTTTGCACTTTCCACTTCGTTCTTCGTTTTTGGCCACCGCTTAAGGAAATTGGTATAGGCATTGTATCTGCGACACAATCGACAATGCCCTCCACAATATCAGCGTTGTCTGGAACTCTGCCTTCCTCACTTACAATGACTTCGATACAATTGGCGATAAAAGTTTCTTCTTTGCTGGTAGGTGGGGGGCGCACCGAAACCTACTTCCGCTTTGCTTTGCAATACGCCAGTCAAAGCAACCTTGCCCCAAAGTGCGAGCGCTCTGAGCTCTATCTCCTTGAGCTCACTGGGTTTTTCTGGACCACCACCAGTCGCATCTCGGTAGACCTCTTCCTGTCTCTTTTTGTGGCGTACGGAATTGCGCCAATTCTCAAAAGTCTATATACGATGGGAAATTAAAATTATAAAATGCAAGCGTAATAAAACAACAAAGCATACCTTTTGCCAAGATTTTTTGTCTTTCGATGGGCCGCTATTGGTGCAATTTAATAATATTGACAATTGGTCCCATAGGGGCTGGATGGAGAGATCAGTATCCTTTTCATAGCTGAGCTCCTTATGCTGCTCCAGGAAAGAACAGTAAATTTCATATGGTTCCTTCGACGTCTTCTTTACCCGCAATCTTTTTTCTACAAAAAGAATAAGAATTGCAATATTTGTAAGAACAAGAAACTGCAATTACCTACCAACAACTTTTCCATCAGCCATTTCGTCCACTCTTTGCTTTTGTTTTGATTAAATACATTCATTTTACGCAAATGTCAATCGATCAGCTGTTCAAAATGTAATAGATACCAATGCGGAATGTACTAAATATTTTATGTTACGTGTTCATAAAAGATTCCATAATATAATTTTATGGAACCACGACAGAAATTACAGAATAGGGCCCATTAACTGGGGCGCACTGCTGTTATAATTGATTTTTTTTTTTTATGATTCACTGAATATTTTATTTCATAATATGATGAAAATTAATCTTAGGATTTTATTTTAACTGGAAGGATCCTTCAGTTCCAAATTTTGCAGCTGGCTTTTAAAACTCGTTCTGAATTGAATTTAAAGTATAAAAAATCAGTCTCATATGTGCACATGCAATGAGTCATACAGCTCTTTTCTGACTTGCGTGCGTGTTCTCTTCTCAAAAAATCGTGCATATTTTGATTAACAAACATGAGTGAGTTATATGCTTAGCGCTCCAGTTCAGTTAACTCCAACGCATGACTATTCTGATTTATAAAAACTGATCCATGTTCGCACATACTACATACTGGAAAATAAAACAAATTTAGACATTTATTGACAATTTATGTTTCACAGAGAATTGGACTTTTTTGTTAATTATAAAAATATGTCGACGTCCAACTGAACATAACAGTTAGATAATAATATCAAGGCTAAATGACTCAAATGCTAAATGCTCTGAGAACTCACAGAATTTAGTTTCTGTTACTGAAATCATTTTCAACTAGAGTAGTACCATTCTTCTGTTGCTTTCTAATTTCATAGATTTCGTATTTGTCTAAAATTATTCCTTTTTTTTTTTTTTTAAAAAAAAGGGCACCAGTTTCATTTAAATTAAATGAATGCTTATTTTTGCGAAGGTGTTTGGCAAGGCCTGATTTCGGTCTATTGGATTAACTTAGAACTTGCGTATGTGTTTAGAAATCTTGTCTTAAGAGATCTGTTGGTCTTTTCTATTTAAACAGTAGTTTTCTTATAAACTTGAATTTTGTAAAGATTTATTTTGTTATTAGCTAACAAATTTTTAAGGGTATATCTTTTGGAAAAGGAAGGTGTTGTATTAGCATTTTTTAACATAATTTTTAATTTATTAGATATATGTGGAATTGTCTTGAATTTGGCACCTTGACTGTAACCAATTATTAGTACATTTGCTTGTTCTACCTTACTATTGGACAGGTTAAAAGACCTGAAAAATTCGATATCAGGGCCCGCCAGTATCTCAAGTATGCTATTTATCTGTGTTTTGGATATAACTTGTTATTTATCAATCTTGTGAAAAAAAAGAAGTTATAAAAATAGAGAACCTTTATAATTCTCTACAAAAAGTCTTTAATTAATTTTTTTTGTAATCCTAATATTTCTCGATTAAATGGACAACGAAAATGATACAGATCGATGAATCGCACACTTTGTTTTGTTGGTGGGAGAATATAAATTACAGAGTGCAGTCTAGAAGACTTGAAGATCTCTTTAATGAGAAATTAATAATTACTGTGTAAAATCTAGTTATTACCATGATTTATTTATTTTCGAAATATTTTTTTTATATCCATGGTAGGTTTAATTGCGCAGATTCTGGGGTATCCTTATTAATGTCAGAATTCTCCTGAAATTTTACAGCATTTTCTCTGCAACTGCGAAGCATTAGCCAGGCGGAGATTACTCCACATCGAACAGGCATTTGATCCACCAAACTACGTGTGGAACATCAATCGTAGAATAGTTCAAGACTTTATTAACAGTCTAGTCTACAAATAGAAAGTGAATAATTTGAATGGGAACTTACAATATACTTTTCACGTCGGTGTGAATTCGAGGCTACAACCTGTACACCCGTCCAAGAATCTAATCTAATTCTCATTGATCTCATCAGAATAATCCAATAAATCGAATCTCACTACATAGAAAGATTTTCTTGAGTTTTTTATTGTTGATGGAGCCTTTTTTCGCCTTCGTTTTTATATTCCATTCTGCTGGTTGACGACTTGAATTGAAGCGCAGAGCATTACAAGTTGTGATCTCTTGTAGTGCGGGTTAATGTGCAAAAGATATAAATTTTATTAAAAGTTAAATAAATAAAAAATTATAAAAGTGGAATATAAAATACTAAAAATGTGACAAATGCGAAATTTTTAAATACTTTTGAAGTACATATTTTTATAAAATAAGCTAGGATTTTCCTTTTATTTTTACAGGTTGGAGCTCATTTGAGGGTGCCGTTGTTACGTCGATATGTGACAACGTCACCCAGAAATAAGCCTTTGAATGGGAAAGAAGCTTTTCTATTCAAACTTTTCTTATCGAAATCGTAACTAGTTTTCCTTACGAAGTCGTATCACCCACTTTTTCATACATTTTTCGAAAAGAACTTGGGGTGAAATCGATTCCGAAATCGGGAGATTTTTCGGACATTATGTTACGCATTCAAAAGGAAATCGGAAAATTTGGCTTGCTGGGATGACAAGTATTATGTAAACTGTTGTGTTATGTTAATTTACACCCAGTAGGGCATTTGCAGAGTATGTCGTTCAACAAAGCAATGACGCAAGGATGCAATGGAGTCAATTGTTATAATTTTATTAAAGTAGGTATCCTTGGACTTATTTTCAAACTCATAATTTAGGAGGTAATACATTATCCTGCCATTTTTGTATTTGATATTATATATTAAAAAAGAATGCTGCTTTTAGCTGTTCCTACTGTTTTTGGTAGTAAGGCAACATTATTTTCGTCACCTATTTCATAAAAATTTATCTATCTGGTTGGCTAACATTACCATTAGGTCATGGGTTCCAAACCCCAAATCGAAACGTTCCTGGGCTTTTGTTTTCTACTTGGTTTCTTTTCAACTTTTACAGTTTCTCCTCTCCCATGTTATTTACTGACCTAGTTATTTCCTAATATTTTCTCACCCATACGTTCAGTCAGCAAAGTATTCCAGCCAAGCGAAAATTTAAACATTTGCAAGGATTTAAGCAAGAGAAGAGATGTAAACCCAAAGAACAGCAATCCAAAGGTTCCAAATTTTTCAAATTTTTTGAAAGGAGGGGCACTTCTATTAAAAATCTGTCAATGTTATTCTGATTGGACCATCTAAAATTTTTATAATATTTTTCTAAATGGCATGTTTAATTTATTAAACAAAATTGGTAAAATATTTTTGCTCTTGGTCAGTTACTTTTGGATTAATGATTTTTGAAAAAAATTAAATAAAATAAAAAATTTCGTGTGTCTGGTAGTAATTAAAAATTTTTATAATAAGCAAGAATATCTAATTTTAAAGGCAATAAATACTTTATATATAACATAAAACTAAAGTAAACTTATACTAAGATGAAAGGATCCTCAGGGTCCTTCTTTAATTCCTAAAAAATGCATATTTTCTATCTTTGAATTTTATTTTTTAATATGATCTGCTGGTAAGTGTTCCTTGAAATCCTACAAAATTCCAGTTTGGGTCTGCGTGGATTCATTGTTAACCCTTTCATTAGTGAATTATTTTTTATAGCATACACGTTCCATGTGTGAGTTATTTTTGAACTTTTAAATAGATTTCGCAAATAGAAGATACATTTTAAATCCATTTACTGATTTTAATAAAAATTGAAATGTAGATTTCTAACAATATGAAGGAGATTTCTCGTCTAACAGACTAAAATTTATTGAAAATAATTTCAATAAATTTACAAAATGCATTTTAAGTGTAAAAAAATTATTGAACTTTTCGACCCAGTGATCACAACTACCTAATAACAAAAATATTAATTTTTATGCAGGGGTTGTCAATTTTTCATGAACAAGTCGTTAAAACGATTAAAATTCAACATTTAGAAAGAAATAAAATTCACAAAATTTAGCGGGGGGGGGGGGGGTGGTGGTGGTAAGGCAAAACAAATTGTGCAAGTTTCATCCCAATCGGAGATGGTAGGGTCCAATGCAATGATTGTTTTCTTGTGAAATGACTGCTTATATTCGTATATATGTATATATACCTACAAACATCATTGATAGAATTATGCAAGAAAAAAAAACGAGCTGGGCTGAACCATGGCAGGACGAATATGTACGTCGATACCGCTGAAACGTTCAAATTAATTTTAATTGTGATAGTTGGTTTGATCATTCATTGGACATAAAGTATTAAAAATAATTAATATCTTCCAAAAATTGTGGTATAGGTCTTGCTACAGATAATAAAAATTAAAGTGGTCAGGTAAGGTAATGACTTTGCTCATAATTACTGTCTCGTTTTTAGTACTGACACTTAGGTACTTCTAAAGTCAATTTCAAATGGAAAATTACAAAATTTTCCACAGACCACTTATTGTGCCAAATTTATTTGTAGCGAACCGCTTGCTTTCATTCGGAGTCGATCTTAGAATTCTAAGAATGACGGCTTATTTAAGTAGGTCGGTTAATTATTGCATTCGGAAATTTTAAAGAAACAATTTATAGACTTTCATTTTTAAAAATTAAGTATTCTCACGTAGGTATTTTGGGAAATATTTAATATCATTTTAAATAAAAAAAAAAAAACACACACACACTAAAATATGTATATAAAATTTTGTACTGTGGCAGCTCATTTCTCTTCACTGTTGTGTTGGAGCAGAGGAGCGATACCCCAATAATCAAGGTATAAGAGAAAGTATCTAATTTTTATGTCGGGTAGTATCTACAGAATGATTAGCTCAGAAAATATACAAAAAAAAAAAAACAAAAAACGAAACGTTCGCAGCACTATCACTCAGACTCTAGCAGTAATCTCCCATATCATTTTTTGTCGAGCACATCGAGACCTATTACTCTACACCCAGTTGGTCGCTTGAAGCCAGAGTTATAAATGCGTTAATCATTTTGAAATATAGAATACAAAAATTTTCCAAAATATTGCCTTGGTCTTGAGAAGAAATAATAATAATTAACACAATAGAAAACAAACGGTATCAACATAAGTATAATTCAAGTTCATTTATTGACAGTAATTAAAAAATTTAAAAAAAATATATATATTCTCTCTAATTTAAAAAAAAATTAACTAAATAACTTACACTTCATTTTGGGATTCATAGAACTGCCAGAAGGACAATTATAGTTATTCACATCAGCGAATTCATCAATATTTTTGAATGGCAGTGAAGAGATCAAACATCGCTGCCATTGAATTAAAGTAAAGAAAAACAATTTCTTACTATCAAATCCATATTCGATTAAAATCTTATTTTCAGCTTCATAAATTTGTGGATTTTCTTCAATCCATGCATTATAATCCCTTAAAGCGTACCGAAATGATTCCGTAATATAAATTTCTCGTGGTGTTGTTGGAAGAAAAGCTTTGATATTGTAATCTTTTTCATCATCTTCTTGTTCTAGATTTCGTCCGACTTGTTGGCTTGTACAGCTAATTACATTTTCATATTCTGAACCAATTATTTCCGAATCACAACTTGAAAAAAATTTCGACCATGCCCAAGAGCTGATAATAGCAAATTTCACAGACATCGGTTGATTATGTGTTCGAAACAAAATTTCCGGCATTTCATCTTCAATTTTTTTCTCTCGATAATACAAACGAACACGAATCGGAATATTATCAATATCAATTGTTTCCAAATATCTTTCAATCTTTTTCAATGGTGCTAGATTTAATAGATTTTGAAGATAATAATTACTCGAAGTGATATTGATCTCTGTGAAGTTCGTATTCAATTCATTCAGGTATGTGGAATTGTTGCGATTATTTATAAAAGCAATTCGTTTTAATGCAAACATTTCGAAATATTTGTACGCAATAAAACTTTCATATAAATATTTTTTTTCTAGTTCCTTGGATGAGTTTACATATTTCGTTAAAACACTAAGGAAACTCTTTTCGTCGTATTCATTGAAATTTTCTTTAAGAATTCTACCATTGAAATATGGTTGAAAGTATGCTACAGTTGCTTTTTCGCAGCTTCCATAATTTACAGACTCTTTGTAGAGATTCGCAACACTTTCAATGACTTTATACATTAAGACATTAACCGGTGCAATATTTGCACTTGTACCGTCTTGAAAACTGTCCACTTCTGATATCACTTGTTCAATGGAATCCTGAGGGACACCGAATTTTTTTAAAATATTCCTTTTGAATTCAACTGAATGTCTTCTCGCCAAGTTATCATATGAACGTAAAATTCCCAATATATAAAATCTATCGAATTTCTCTTCAGTCCAGTTTGAATTGAAAATAGGCCAACCTGTGGCGTATTTCGTTATTTGCAATTCTTTAAATTGTTCTGGGAAATTCAATGAGCCTTGTTGACAGGACGCATAAAATGTTTTCACTTTACGTTCAATTTCACTTAGCGCAGATTCATTAGAGGACAATTTTTCAATAAATTCTTCATAGATGTCTTCTTGTTGTTTAAGGATTTCATGTCCTGTTGTATTCCAATTTTTGCAAATGTACTCCTTATAGTCATCGCATGGATCAATTTCAGCATTGATTGAATTCTGGTAGTTTTGTGTAGCAAATTTCAACTTTTGCACAATTTCGTCAGATAAATGTTTTGAATTGGTCGCAGTAATTGGGACAATATTAAATAAATAAATTTCAAAACAAAATAAAATCACTGTGAGCACCGACATGATTGGCTAATTTGAAGAGACTAAAATATTAAAGATTTCAGTTGACATGTGTGCTTATCAATATCGAAAATGTATATGTGTATAAAGGCTAAAAGATAAATAACAAATTAACACAATTTAAACATTAAATTAAATGTGTAAAATTGCAAGTTTTTATTTCTTTCGTATGTTGACCTTTTTAGCCGTAATTATCTATGCTTAAAATATGTTTACGCGAAAATTATTTAAGCCTTATCGCACTTCTACTAAATAATTAAATAAATGTTTTTATTTTCAGGGTTAATCCGAAATTTAGTACTAACGCTTATCATAGTTTAAGGCAAAAAACATGTATCAAAATAAATAAGAAATTGTTCTTACATTTACTCGAAGTTATCATGATCCTAATATTTATGCATACCTTCTGGGTACAGTGATTTCGCGAACCTTTCCTTACTTTCATAAACGATTTATGGGCTACCTTCGATAGTGGGATTTATCATATGTTTGTGATTTTTTTGTGCCTTAAGAGTTTCGAATGTATAAGATGCAGAACAGGCGCGTATCCAGACCTGCTACCTATTTACGTTATATGACAAAATCCAATTTTCGGTTTGATTTGGAAAAGCTATCGATAACATTATTCACATCAATGTCGATCTCAAGGTGAATATTAAGAATTCATAACGAGATACGCCTTCTCGTGCAGAGCTTGTTGACCCAAGCGATTCTGTCACGGGAGAAGTAATTGACTGAAAGTGAGCTACACCTAGAGACACATTTAAGGGAATGGGGTTGTACAATCAATTTTAGCGGCACTTGAATCAATCCATTTGATGGTTTTCAGCCACGAATACTGTATAAAAATTCGAAACAAAAATTTTCAAGTAAATTTCTAAGAACAACATGTATGGTTGCCAACGTTCATTAATATCTTTAGCGAGCAAGCTCAGCCAAGACACCTGAATCATTATAACTCTTTAGAACCATGGTCGGCCAACGCTAGTGCGTGAAAGAACTAAAGAAAAAATGTCAAATATTTCTAAGAAAACTGAATGTGCCCCTGTCCGAAAGAGTGAACCACCAAAATCAATCCACCAATTCGTTTGGACCGTTGTCGGTGAATCAAAATTCTTAAGAACAATTTGCAAGTATATTTCTAAGAAAAATTTAATGCTTTCCTACGAACGTAAAAATTTTGAATAACTCAGGCATGAATCAGTGTCGCTATGAAAAATCAAAATCAGTAATGTGTTGATAATTACATGGAACTAGGGTTCTACTGGGAGAACTTTAAATCAAAACTCGTTAAGTCACTTTGTAAACACTAAAATAAATACGTATTCCCAAATTATGATAGATGACTTTTCGATACAATAGCTGTGTTGTTTTGCGTACCTTGCTCTAGAAATTTGTACCGTTCGCTTCATTTAAATTTTTCTATGAAAATATATGAGGCGTTCTTTTGTGTATCTTTTTTTCTGCTCTGTTCTGCAGACACGAAATAACACAGCTTACATAAAACACAAGAAAATGCTTTAAAAAAAATCGTACACGTTTGAAAGACGAAGAGCTACGAGTGAATGACTATTATCATAGATGCTACAAGAACTAGATGTCGCATGCAGTACCAAAAAAGTATACGAAATTTATATGGCTGAGTGGTTCATTCCGGAACGGGTCACAATATTTGAAATGATGTATACGTCGAGTGATTCATATTTTTTCGTATTTGAAGTGTTGAGGAAGTCGATCAAATGTATACAAAATTGCTATTATAAAAACATTTGCGTGCGGCAAGCTCTAAAATATATTATGGTCTATTGCAGAATGCACTACCCATTACACAATCTGTATACTCTGCTCTAGTATGCCATGCGACATCTAGTTCTTGCGCCATCTATGCTATTATACCCACTCCAGACTCCACTATTACTACTAAAGAGAAGCCAAGCAAATGCCTAGACTAGCGCTGGCTGTCGCCGCAGATTGGAAAAGTGCATTGCAGCACCAGCATAATTCGCCGGCGTCAGCTACATGATGTGTCCGTACCATACGAAAATCATCCTGTTACACTTTTACAACCCACTTTATAGTCCAGCACCAAATTAAACTCACTCGATGTTGTGGTGACCCTGGGGGGGGGGGGGGTCATGACCTCCGTGACCCTCACCCTGCTTACGCGCCTGATGCAGATAAGGACTGGTTTCGAGCGGAAAATATTCTCATAAAATAAAGATAATAATTGCATATATTTTATTTAAGGCTTTATATTGCATAATTGTTATCGTAAAAGATATTTTTGGAAATTAGCAAAATGTACTAAGATCAGTCACCTAACCAAGTATACAGGGTGATTTTGAATTCGTGATATTAAAGGAAACAGAAGATAGGTTAAATTGTTAAGAAACTAGAAAATTGTACGCGCAAAGAGGGGGCAAATGTTCCCTTTCGCAGTTAAAAGGGCGGATATCTGATTTTGGGTACCTTTTCTCCCAATACTCTGTACTTCCTTTTTATATAACCTATGAAGGTAATTTTCAGCTCAGGTGAGAGTAAACTGTCTAAGTTTTTCAACAAGTTTAACAACAAGAATAAAAACAAGTTTATCAAAAAAGGTCGAATGAAGGTAGGTACATGTGGATACATGTAGGATCAAATAAAAATTAACTTTCTGATGTTTCCAAATCTTGTGAGAAAAAAAAGTAATGATTTTCAGGCATTTTGGTTGATGAATCAAAATTTTAAAAAAATATGAATTTTTGTCTTTAACGTTCTATAACTATCGACATAGGGGAGTGGGGTGATGCCTCGGCATTCGTTGGAAAGCCTAGATGGTTTACTATCATCTGAGCTGGATATGTTGTATAAAAATGTAGTTACGGAATATTGGGCGAAAAAGTACCTAAAATCACAAATTTATCGAAATCCGAAACAACGCATTTGAACTCTCTCTCACTAAATTTTTTTGTTTCTAACACTTTAACCCACCAATTCAAAATTTTCCTGTAATGAGGTAATAATGCAAAATCGCATTCAATGAGGTAGTTTGACAAGAAACTCTCAATATTCTAGAATTGAATTTCTCCGTTAAACAGTTTCTTTACTTGAACAGTAAATATTGAGATTAAAATCGTCTAAGTCTTTCTCGCAAAGTAAAAGTAGTAAGAAAGAAACTATCAACTATAATAGATGTAAATAAATCACGCAGAAATCATGCATAACGTCGATGTTTTTATGAAAGCTCCTATTTGTCACACTAAACTATGTTGAGGTTTTGGTACTGCTAACTCAACCGCCATCTCTTTACCCATAGGAAAGACTCCGTTGTGGAAAAATAATATTGTTAATACGTATAAAGTAAAAAAGAAATATCCTATGTGTTACTTGACATATGTTAAATTGACAAACATTCCCAGATCAGCGTAAGAAGAAGCAAAAGAAGCCATCACTGTATGTGATGAAACTTACATACATATATGTATATGAAGAAGTATTCCAATTTCTCACTCCAAATGCAAAACTACAGCTTATATAAAAACCTAAATCTTCTAAAACCATTTTGTTATATTTGGACAATACACGGTTTCACAGACTATCACGAAAAAAAAAATTTAACGATTATTGGAAGATGAAAAAGGGACTTTTCATTGGTTTTACATAGAACAAGATTCGGAAGGGCGATAAGAGACTTAGAAACATACCGATAAAAAGAAAATATGTTAGTAACGACTGATCATGAAATCAAAATCAATTTATAACCGAGCAAGCTAATAAATCAAGGTTAGTATCCATAGGTTGATTACTTACTGCATTAGTTCTATCTTTTATCTTCAATAGAGCCTTCAAAAATGTTTCGAAATTTTATCTGAAAATTTTAAGTGTTTAAAAAAAGTAAGCATATCACGTTGGTATAAAAAAAACGAGAGTTAATTCATTTGTATTTGCCCTCTAGTGGCAAAAGGACTTCAACGAATTCCGAAGCGGGACAGCTCCTTCTAACGATTTTCTAATCGAGCCAATTCATAAAAATATGTATCCTTTTTTATTTTTTTGTTAAAACTGTTCTCTTCGAATTTTCTTTTAATAGTATAAAATCAAAAAAAATTTTCTTTGCATAATTTTTACAATTTTCGAAAAACAAAAAAAAAATTAACATGCGAGAAGTTTCGTGTGAATACTGCGAGTTTGATTTTAGGTTTATCCATAATTAAAGTTTTGCGACTTCATCAAGTCTTCAAATAAAAAGCAAAAAGTGTAAAAAAGTAGCAGGCTTACATTAATATTTTTATAACGGTTATTTTTAATTAATTTAATTTTTGCGTCTCGTTTTGAATTCGTGTATGTCCGCACATCAGAGGAATAATTTTATGTGCTCCGTTTTCTGTCAGTTCTAAGTCAGATCAGTTCGTGATTGAAATCTAAGTTTTGTGTAGCACACTCAAAGCTCTAGAGGAATGTTTTTGGGTTTGATACTACTACCAGAAATGGTATAAGAACAAGGCATACTATGTAGAGCAGAGTATGCAGATTGTGAAATCCGTAGTGCATTCTGGAGTGGACCATAACATGTTTTCGAGCATGCCGAAAGCAATTGTTTTTATAACAGCAGTTTTGTATACATTTGATTGACTTCCTCAACACTTCAGATACGAAAAAAATATGAATCACTCGAATGTTGTGATCCATTCCGGAATGGACTACTCAGCCATATAAATTTTGTATACTTTTTTGGTACTGAATGCGACATCTAGTTCTTGTGCCATCTATGCTACTACTGATATTGTTGTTGATCACATTCTTGTAATAACAAAATATAGAGTGAGTCTCTACTTGACAGTGACAAAGAAATTGGCTTAAGTAAGTTGCGAAACTTGTACGATTTTCAAGAGAATGCGTCGATTCAATTGCATCATAGCGCAAGTTCGGAAATGCGATCTCGTTACGCGAAACGCGATTGCGTCGGGTATGATTTCCTATGATTGACGTTCAAGTCGTAAGAATAAATTGAAGTGGTGAACTGAAGTGCTTCAAGAATTACAATGAGTTTTGATGTCTTATGCCATGTGACGCTGAAGAGAAATACAATGCAATGAAGAATCAATTAGGTTCTGTATTGTAGTATTTATCCTGGAAGTCTGTGTGGTTTTAAGGTGGTAGAGTAGAGGTTATGTAATACTTTTAGTTCAATTTTGGTAATTACATTCATTCTAACTAGTGGTAATGGAAATGCTTATCTTAGGATCTTTCAAGATATGTAAATAAAATTTTGGAAAATGATCCACAGACGCTCCGTGCTCTACATGTAATAAGTCCCTTCTTTTAGTTGTATAATTGCCACTATTTACATATTACAGAAAAACTCGACAGAAAAAATCATTATGTTTTTTTTTTATCTAGTTATGTACCTTCTAAACTATAGTTATCTCTGGCCAGAATCAATTTCTGTTTTAAGGGAGGGAACATGATTCATGTACTCAGATTAACTCTGAATCAGACCAACTCTGGGAAAGAATGGTGCCATCTACTAAGGTTCGACGGCTTTATATAGCCTTTTGGTGTTGCCCTAGTGAACTTGCTTTGACTGAGGCGAAAACAATTGGATGTGTTAATGCTTAGAATACAGAGACAACAGGAAATGTTGATACCTGTAAAATTCCTGTTCATGACCGTGGCTTTTTTCAGGGTATTATGAAGTAGGTCAGAATTATATTGAAGATAGAGACAAATGTATTTTCAGCTATCAAACAAAGTTTGCCTAATTTGAAAGAATTTGAATCTTGTGAAAATAACGACGACGTGGGAAATAATTTTTTAGGCAAGTATAGTCATAAAATATTATTTTGTGTACTTTACACACATTTTTATTTTAAATTAAATTCATGTTAATAACAAAAACGATGAAATATCGAAGATTTGTTTACGTTTGCGACAGCTGAGAATCTCCGTGTGTATCTTGGCGCAGTGGCACCGATCAAGAGCACGACTAAGAGAATTTTCGATGGGGGCAACCATATATCGTGTTACTCTGCTCTCTATATTGATTTTACTACACGGCTGTACTGAGCTTTCACTACACCGGCAATAGATACTCACAACCGGAATTTGACTATGCTAAATTTGGCTTATCAGACTTCCTGCACGTCACGCGCATGTACGATTGTACATAAAAATTACGGAAAGTCAATAGAACGGTCACGTTCAACGATTGAAACATATAGGCGTGAGCTGGTAGATCAAATTCATTTGATTTACAAGCGCACTCGCGAGAACAAGTGGCACTCGCATTTAGTGATTAATAAATAGTGAATAATGAACAATGGACCTGGAAGTTATGATAACTCAAGTGAGGAAAAGAAAATTTTTGTGGGACATGTAAAACATGGAATATAAAATTAGGGTCTATGGGATAATTATAGAACAGAGGTGGCAAAAGTCAACAAAAAAACCGATATCAGGAAGTGGGGCTAATTCTATTTATCAAAGTAAATGGAAACATTTTTTACATTTGGATTTCCTCCGTGATTTTTTAACACCAGCTAAACTTAGTGGCAAGTTAACCGATTATTACTTCGAAAGTCAAGTAAACCAAAATTTGCTAATCGAGCAGGAAAATTATGACGGGGACCAGATGGAAACGCAGATGCAGGAGAATGCTAAAATATCTTTCAGAACTAATGAAGATGTTGTGGATTTTGAAAAAGGTGAAGAAGGTACGAAATCTTCTGCCACAAAAAAGAACACTTTAAAAAATAATTGCACATTTAATGTGTCGTAATATCTAGAAATGGAAAAGGAGACACTTGCAATTATGAAAGAAGATTAAAAAAAGATGATAACTTCAATTTTTAGATCAAAATATTGTATCTTTTGATGATTTTTAAAATACATATAGTTTTATTTCATAACGTGCTTAATTTTACTTATCTCAAAGTGACTGACAACCTTTCCGCTGCAGTGATTGAATTTTCATGATTAATTTGTTGTTTTTCTATAATTGGCTGTATTTTATTTAAAATATAATAAAATGAAGCCGAAATCATTCTATAAGACTCATAAATATTTGTCGTTGTCTACCCTCAAATTTATAACGGTCACGAAAAATAGGATGGACAGATTAGGTTTTCTTTTTTCTAAACAATACTTTCGCCCTAAAATAACTGCTTTCTGCACAAAACATATCTCTCGCACTATAAATTACGTACAAATGACTAACGATAAATGCTTAGTACCTGTCACAAGCGTAAGTAGCTAACAAGCGTGAGATCTGACCACAGAAAACGTAAACGCTTACAAGCTTGAACAAGCGCAACAAGCTTAAACTTTTACAAGCGCGTGACGTGACCGCAGCCATAGAATATAGAGAGTTGTGAAGGTATCTAATCCTTAGTTATTATTTTTATCAGATATTTAATATTCGAACTACGCGCACTAATCACTTGCATCTGACGAAGAAGGGACAGGAAAGGATCGCGTCAACGATACCTTCTTAAGCAAATTCCCTTTTATTTTATGACTTCTTTGAATCGGTGTACTGTAGTTATGATGTGCAGAATGGTAATGATTATTCCAATGAATACTCCTCACAACTTAACATAGAAGGTATGATTATTCTTGATTCAGATGTTGAACAAGCCATCGATAATTTGAAAGGAAATTATAAATATGACTATGACCTTGTGTCACCAGTCATGGTTAAATCTTGCAAATATTCCTTTATTCCAGCTTTAAAATATATTTTTAATTTATCACTTAAATCTGGAATATTTCTAGATACGTGGAAAACTACAATTGTTAAACCAATTTTCAAAAGTGGTGCACGACATTGCATTAACAACTATAGAGCTGTTGCTCTCATGAATGTTTTACCAAAATTACTTGATAGCATTGTCGCTAATAAAATATCATTTTTATGCAAAGAAATTATCTGCTCTGAGCAACATGGATTTCAGAAGGGAAGGTCAACAGTCACAAATCTTGCCCTATTCACAAATTATTGCATCAATTCCATTGAGGAAGGAGCTCAAGTTGACTGTGTTTACACAGATATCTCTAAAGCATTCGATAGAGTATGCAACCATATTTTAATAAATAAGCTTCGCGCTCTTCACTTCCATTCAACTTTTCTAGATTGGATCACGTCTTATCTTACAAACCGCAGACAAGTTGTCAAAATTTATACAAGCTATTCACGCATCTTTAAAGCAAATTCTGGAGTTCCTCAGGGTAGTCACTGCGGTCCTATTTTATTCAATATTTTCATCAATGATATTAGCACAATATTCAAGTATTCACGTTGTTTAATTTATGCTGATGATTTAAAGTTGTTTCTAAAAATTACCTCCTCAAATTCATTCCTTCAGTTACAAAATGATCTTAATAGTTTATCTATCTGGTGTCATAAAAATAGGCTCAATTTAAATACTTCAAAATGTCATGTTTTAACCTATAATCGTTCTATAAACCCGATACACTTTAATTATGTTATTAATAATGTTTCTTTAAGTCGTGTACGCGAAATCACCGATTTGGGTGTAGTTTTTGATAATAAACTATCATTTGCAAGACACGTAGAATATATATGTATAAGATGTTATAAACTTGTTGGTTTCATAAAAAGAAACTCTAAGGAATTCAAAGACGTTGGCACTTTTAAAACTTTGTTTACCAATATTGTTCGTCCCATACTAGAATACGCTGCAATCATTTGGTCTCCCCATTACCAAGTGCATATCCACAGATTAGAATCTATTCAAAGAACATTTACACGTTTTATTTGTTATAGGCTTAAAATATGGGGGGATAACTTACCCTCGTATGAGTCAAGACGTTTACTAATAGGTTTATCAAATCTAAGCTTCAGACGTGATATGCAATGTGCTTTATTCATAAGGGATATTCTGTGTTCCAATATTTTATGCCCAGAGCTTCTTAATATGTTGAATTTATATGCTCCTGAAAGGTCCTTAAGAGCAAGAAACTTGCTTTATGCTTCTTCCCATAGAACCAACTATGGTCATCATGAATGTGTAAATAATTGTATCAATAAGTTCAACTATTTTGACAAATATTTAGATTTCTCTGCTTCAAGAGAGAAATATAAGCAATCTTTATTAATGCTTGAAAATTCAATTGAATAGTAATTACATAGAATTCTTAGTTTTAATTTTAAACATACATGGAAATTACAAATTAAATAGCTCATTATTTTTGTATAAACTCTGTTTTCTCAGTAGACTTAGCAATAATTTAATTAATTAATATTTAAGTATTAATAGTCTGTAGGAGACGAACTCTGTAGACTCTAAATAAATAAATAAAATAAATAAATAAATATTTCTATTACTTTATGCGAGCAAGTGAAGCCGTTCGCATTTCTCAGTAGTGAGGGGTTAGTTAGCCTTAAAATGTTCGGTTATTGCTACCTATTTTCTTAGAATTGACTAGTAAATGTTCTAGCTACGGAAAATGCATACCTTACTCATGATTCGTGCATAGTTAAAACAAATGACGAATTAGTGCGTTTTTTATCAATACTTTCAAAACCTTTTCTCCTTCTATACACCCGATAAATCAGTTCAATTCACAATCTCCTGTATTTTGCAGTCGACTGCACGCAACCAGAAGAACACAGCTATTGAGAAAATATTTTTTTTTTTATCCAAGACATCTAAAACTCAGACTCAAACAGTAAAGCAATTCCCCTTAATTTCCCATTACAAAATGTTTGCAATGATCACCTGATTGTCAGTTTAGTGACAATCTTCAGAAATTACAACTCAATCTGAATAAACCTGCCCCCCAAAATGGCTTAATCGCATATCACTCATCACAATTAAGTCATCATTCAAAACTCAATACTTCTAACCAGCCAACTCTTATCAATTCGAAAGTTAAACTATAGACTAAACAAATTCGCTTAGAAGTCTCATTTCATGTAAATATTGAAAATTCATCAACAAACTGATATTAAATTGCATAACAAAATAAGCACATCTCATCACATTTCTCCAAACAAATTCCATCAATCTGAGTGTCAAAAATTTATTACCAAAAATGAACACCCAAGTCTCATTATCTATCTCTGTATTTATAACGAACTCCCTACACAGATACTAGATAGATTGGATACACGTTGATCTCATATTTCACATTGATTTACAATTTTTCTTCATTTTGATAAGCCTCGACGAGTTTAACTGAAAATGTTTTCCCTTTACGCATCATCACTTCCATCATAATCGGACGCGCAAGTTTCTATGCTTTCTAGAGATATGATTTGTGTCCATCATACTAAAATTGATTTGACAGTTTTAATCAAAGTCGACAGAGCTATTAGCGTTCATAATTCTTCCAGTCCATGGTTACATAAATTCAGCTTCTCTATGGATGGATAATTAATCTGCTGGCGATACACAAAAGTGTCGTCGCCCTCATCAAACTTCAACAATTAAAGTTCAAATTCATCAGAGTCCAAATGGGATGGAATAATCGGCTGGTCTGTCCCCTCTTATCGGGGATATGATTGCTCATTTATATCAGAGGCGCACTGTTGTCGTGAATAGCAGCAGCACACGAAAATGAAATCGTTAGTGTTGTGGGGTTTCAATGTTTTCAGAATTTCATCATTACTCTTATTGCCAGTCACGGTGGTGTCAGATTACTACACAGCTCCTATCCTATCGGTCCGACCATTCTATGTCAGTTGATTTCATTCCGACACATTGCTCTGATTACCAGTGAAAATTGTGATATTTTCCAAAATTTCAATTATATCCGAGGGCTTACCCTGATATCCCTTCTCTCACCTCCTGTCGTATTTTCCCTGTTCCAAGGACCCTTGTTTAGGATTGTCTTGTTTATTTTGTGGGATGTTGATGGTAGAACATGGTTCTTCTATGTGTGTATACATAATAATTCTCTTCGACGCTTTGCAATCCCCTTTTGGGACTTCTCCACGAACTAGAGGAGTCTAGATTGTATATACGAAATGGTAGTGTAAACATTTTGGTCTTAAGCGTTGCGACACAATCCTATTAGTCACTTTTATGTCATGTCTCAGTCAGTAGTATACGGGGTAGATTCGAGAGGATTCACCATTCTTCCAACTTGTGTAAGTATTATTTGCAAATGCTTAACGCATTAAAGACACTGATGGGGTACAGCTACAGACTAGTAAGGAAGGCTCAATTCAACTCAAGGAATTTCAGGTTTATTTTATTCTTTGCGGAAGCATGTACAAATGTTATGAGAAGCTGAAAGTGGTTTTGTTCTAGGGAGAGTGCTGTCGATAACAGGATGACACATGTCATATATTCATATTATGGTATTTTTTGGTACACCTTGGACTATAAGTGGTATAACATACTTAGTCCTTATGGAGAGAGTAATGATGTTCCCTTTATGTAAGTGTTATATTTCATACAAATTGTATGCAAGATTTAAGGCATGTGAATAAGGCTTCGAATCTTTATTCTCGTCAGTAATGCAAGAGCAATTCTATAAGTCGTCGGCTATTCATCTCTGTCGAGAAAGAGATTTGAAATAAAAATTATGAGAGATTAAAATGATATTTAATTTGAATAACAAAATAAAAATAAAACTTCATTTGAGGATTGTGATGAAGCAGGGATTTAGAGAAATTTAATTATAGGAGACATCAAGATTTGCGAATGTTTTTAGAGCAAATTAAAAAAAAATCCTGTAGTCAAAGACGAAATTTAGAAACTTCAAAAACTCGATATTGAGGATTGTCTAAAAAAGTGTTCAGAACTGAACATCTTTTTAATTTCATAGCGAAATCATGGACACGAATAAATGGACAGTTTTCCTTTCATATGCCTTTAGACTTAAATTAAGTTTGAGTTAATTACAGTCTCACTACATGGTCCTTAAAGCGGTAATTCAAAAAACAGCAATAATTCAAGAAATCTTGGATTATTTTCTAAATTATAATCTGAAAAGTTACTTCCAGTAACTTTGTGTCTAATTCAAGAATCTTTGAATTATTTTTGGAAGGAATTAACAGCAATACAACTGCGTGATTAATTCAAGAATCTTTGAATTATCATTAAAATGCAACAAACCATTACTAGCTTCGCAAGAAACAATTCAAGAGCCATTGAATTTTCGCTACGAATTAGCAATAGCTTGAGATAATGATTCAAGAATTCTTGAATTCTTGAATTATTTACTCATCTTGCATCATCAAACTGTCGTAAAAGATCCAGGTAATCACAAAAAGATTCAAGTTTTGTTTGAATTCTTTTTACAAAAAAATCAACATGCCTACAGATCCATTACATGAGGATTCATTAAAGTCCCAAAAGTACCTATTGAAGGCCAAGAAGCAAATAGCTGGGGATATTGAAAGAACTGCAATACAGATGAATGGGATGCTATGATTGTTTGTATTGCTACCCGAAAGCTCGACGCAGAAAGTCTTAGATTTTTTGAATAAAATCTGACAAACCCAAAAGAAATGTCATCTACGACGGAGTTGTTCAATTTCTTGGAAAAACGTTGCCAGATTTTAGACTGCATAAAAAGTTCAAGAACTGATGGAAATCAAAGCAACAAAAGCTGCAACAAAGAGCAAGCAATATATCAGTGTGCAACAATTGCGTGGCCCACAAATCAACTGAAAAATGCAGAAATAACGTATCATGCTATTAATGCAACAAAAAGCACCACACTTGCATTATAGATTTCATGAATGTGAAGCACAATCCGAGAAAAGTATGACTAATCCTGCAGAATAGCCTAAAATCAAACTAGCCAAATGCATAATAAAACCAAACTTCCAACGGTTAAACTACCCACTGCCAGGGTATATTTAAAAAATATGTTTAATAAATCAATACCCTTTAGAGCATTAATAGACACAGGTATTGCTCATTACTGAAGAAGCGGTGCAAGTCTTAAAACTAACCACAGAACGCAGTAAAACAACCATAATGGGAGTTGGCGATACTAAGTCCGCCAAACCCTCCAGCAAAGTAACTATCCAAATTTAGCTAAAACATGCAGAACGCCGAAGCCTCACTGCAGAAGCACTTGTACTGCAAAAGTTAAATTCGTTACTACCAGACGCACCAACAACACGAATTGATCCAACAAAGTTTGGAAATATAACACTAGCAGATGAGACTTATCATATTCCTGGACCAATAGATATACTGTTACGCGCAGACGTACACGCATTACCTAATACTCGACGGACTGATATCAGGGCAACCTACGGCATAAAACACAAAATTAGGTTGGATTCTCTTTTGTCGTGCTCCAGATACCTTCATCAAAACCAACAAGGTATCAAGTTTTCTGTCCACAGCTGAGATAGATAAAAGGCTCGAAAAACTGTGGGAAATAGAAGAAGACATTTCCTCAAATCAAGTAACCGATCGACACGTACAACATTTCCAAGAAACACGTCGATAGATATAAATTGAGCGATTCAAGAAATAAAGCCTTCGCTAGTTTACTACAACCAGAAAAGACATTAAATAAATTTCTAATATAATACCTGAAACTTGGTCGTCTGAGCCCACCTGATGCCTTTATAGGACATGTATCCAAAGTATTCTACCTGCCCCACCACGCAGTATTTTAAAAAGACAGTACTACGACAAAATTATGAGTAGTGTTCGATGGATCCTGTAAGTCGAACACAGGACTAAGTCCGAACGATTTATTACAAAGGTCCAAAACTTCAACAAGACTTACAACAAATACCACTAAGATGGAGAAAGCAGCGTTATGTCTTAACAGCAGATATAGAAAAGATGTTTAGACAAATCAAGATAGCTAAAGAAGATCGAAACTTCCAGCGAATACTCTGGAGATATTCCGAGAGAGAGCCATTGCAAGAATTTGTATTGAACACAGTTACATCTGGAACAGCCCCTGCAGTTTGCCTAGAAGTAAAAGCTTTGAAACAGCTTACAGAAGATGAAGGTGATGATTATCCTGTAGGAAAGAATGTGGTAAATATTGACTTCTAGATGGACGACATGCTTTCAGGTGCAGACACCCGAGGTGACTCACGCCTGCTCCAAAATGAGATAATCTCCCACTTAAGCAAAGCTGGATTTAATCTAAGGAAATGGACCCCAAATAATCACGAGTTGTTACAAAACATGCAAGAAGAAGACATAGTTGAAAAGAGAATCCTAGAAATTGGAAAGGATAATACTATAAAAACCCCAGGAATATATTGGAATCCGAATAAAGATGAATTTCAGTTCAAAATAAAATTCGATAAGGAAGATTCAAAACTAACGAAGCGAATATTACTGTCAAGAAGTTCCACAATCTACGATCCATTAGGATGGTTAGCCCCAGTAATAGTAACAGGCAAGCTCATCATGCAAGCTATATGGCAAACAGGCACAGACTGGGATTTACCGCCATAAATAACAAAGGCATGGAAAAGGCTATAAGCGGAGATGCAGGAACTGCAATCGATCAAAATGCCACGTTTGATTAACCATAGAATAGGCCAAGTAATGAAGCTTAATAGGTTTTGCGATACGTCTGAAAATGCATACGCAGCCATCATTTACACAAGAACAGTTGACGCATTTGGTAAAATACATACAACTCTTCTAGCGACTAAAACTAAGGTAGCACCCCTGAAGCAAAAAATCACGCTACCAAGATTGGAACTGTGTGGTGCTTTGTTGTTGGCACAATTACTCAAGTCAACTATTGACAACTTGGAAGTAAACTCATCTCAGATATTTGCCTGGTACGACTCTGAAATGGCTTTAGCATGGATAGCAAAAAACCCTAACAATTGGCACACCTTTGTGGCAAACAGAGTAAGCCAAATACAGAGCATGTTTAACACAAGTATATGGAGATCCATATCCTTTCAAGAAAATCCTGCAAACGTTGCATCAAGTGGTATCACACCAAACAATTTGGCTATGCATAACCTAGGCCACTATGGCTAAGACAACAGTCTTTGGCATGGCATTGAAAGAAATAGACTCAAATTAGTTGAAGTTAATTACAGTCTCACTACAAAAGGTTACTCTGTCAAGTTAAAAAATCTATTCAAAAACATGAATTTTCGTTAGTCGCGTATTGTTTAATGGCAACAATCGAAGCCAAAATAATTCTTATGAATCTGTAAAAGTTACTCTAAAGTAGTTACGAATATTTAAGTGAAAACTCTGTAGGCAGCTGTTTTAGTTATTCAGTTTTGACTTTCTGTTAGTCTGTCAAATTTCTTTGATTTTATTAAATATGTAAATAGTGAGCACCGCGCCCAAATAATGTCTGCCATTAAGTGAATAAAATTGTACGAAAAGTTACTTTTATCCTGATTGATATTATTATTATTAAAAATAAAAACTCTAACCTCTATCTGGGGTCTATAAAATTTTTTCTAGAATGGTACGAGTATACCGTTTTAATTTAGTTCCTACTGGGTATGCTGCAACCGTTCTGGCAATGCTCCCATAATTGGTTGTGAACCATTAATGAAGTTCAAATCGACGACTCCTGCCTGACAAATCACTAATACATGAACTAAACAGTAAATTTCAAAATGGTGTGCATGTCACTAAACCACTTGACACTTATGTATATGTATGTGCCTGCATCCGTGCAACGTAATATTTCTGATATTGCTTTTTATTACAAAGCATTGCTGTCTCACTGAAGGACTTTGTACAAAGGTGTGAAATATCTAAATAAAATTCAAATTCAATTAAAAACAGAAAATAGAAAATATAATATTTGAACATCTGTAGATGACGAAAAATTGCAGTTTTTTTATACAAATATTATCGATTTGTGATTTCCCATTTTCCATTTATTGAATTGAGGAGGACTTTCCTAGTTTTGCTACCTTCACGGTGGTAATTAAATTTCATACGGTTCCTGAGCAATTCAAAGACTACACATTAATTATATCTGCAGTAGACGAGGTTTGAAAATTGCGATAGGTAGGTAAATAAACAAATATGTTAAGTTTTGCCTGATTTCAGCAGAAGACGTAATTTCTGGCAAAGTTTACCCAATATTCAATTTAATGTGGTATAATTCCAATACACTTCAAATCCTTCCCTTCATGACTACAATGTTTTTTTTTAAATAAGTGTTTTCATCTCTTCTATCAGCCCCTGCATTTGTTTTAAACCCTGTATAACCGGCAACGTATTCATAAGTGCTCTAATAAATATCGTGCAGAAAAACTTGATTAAATAACAAAAATACAACAACAACAAACGTCCATAAAATGACTACCTTTTGTCTACCTAATATGATCGTATAACGTGAGGAGACTGTGAGAGTGCGAGTGCATTGAACTTGATGAAGTATGTATAAACTCCTTAGTTATACTGCCACTCTTACAACATGCTAATGCAATCGCAAATTCTTAAGTGATTAATAATAGTACTTAAGAATTAATCAGCTCTAAGATACATGTGCTTATTTCACTTGAACCTGATTCACTTGTCTGAAACGCTCAGCTAGATCTCATTCACGTATAAAAGTGAAAATGATCCATTAATCTCTGTTCTGACTTTCAAGATACCAAACTATCACATACGGGGTATCAGCTCGAGGCGGTTTTATCGTGTTCTAAGATCGAACTGCGAAAGATTCAATCCAATACATAATTGACGGAGTCGTGTTGCAACACGCAACAACGATCATGAAAACAGGATAGGCTCGCGCTTGACATGCAGAACGAAATGTATTCATCAATTTGAAATTAGGTGGCGTTTCTGCATAAATGCTCTCCATACCACAATATAAACAAGTTTTATTTACACGACAACCAACGATCACGCAGAGTTCTGATTATAGATGAAATGTGCATTCTTGAAAAGTCCTCTGAATCATATCGATATCTACGCACGATGAGCAAATAGAAACGTTTATGATGATCTTGCTCGCCTACTAAGTTGGACTTAATCATAATTCATATGGACACTGTGGCACAATAAAGTTCAGACTTGCAACTGAGGCGATGAAATTTGCATAAATCCAAACAGTGATCGAGTTACTGCGGCGAATCTGTGATCTACATACATATAGTAGATACATATATGCATAATATTGAGATTTCAAAATTTCGTCGTAAGGAAATATGTAAGTGGGCTGTGTTCATTGTTAAATTCAAGACTGATTTGAGTACGTACATATACTGCACTTATGCAAAATAAGTTTGGAAATTGATGTGCTCAGATTTGTATGGGAGATTCGTTTCTGGTATTTTTATTAAATTTAAATACTGAAGAGGATGCGTGGATGGTTGAAGCCTTTATATCGTATGCATACAATTTCGTTGTATGCATACTTAGGCAAATAATTGTCAGAAAAATTAATTCACTGTAAACGCGTTAGTGACTTAGAATTTGTTTTTTTTTATTGCTTGGAAAGCGTTTCTATATCCATCTCAAACTTTCAATAGAAATTCTTATATTTACTTGCGGATTGAAAAGTAAACAATAAATATCCGTTAGTTATTAACAAGTATACAACAGGGTGTTCTAGAAATATAGTTCGAAATCAGCCCACTATTTATAGTTTTATGGAAGGTGACAAAAACTTGTATGACTGGTAAGTTGGCGGAGGGGGGGGGTGGGCAGAGGATTTTAACGTTATAGTTACGGGAAGTGGACGGTTGTTTTTATGAGAATCATCTTATAACTTTCACCCAATGATTTCTAAATCAGATTTATTACATAGCAAATCGTTGAAGTTTTCAAACGCTTTATAATATTATCTCCTGTTCCCCTCCATTAAAACAGTAATTAGGAAAGCCAAAATTTATAAATTCCTGCTCAGTTTTTCAGCTGATTTAGTTAAACTTGATTTGCTATAACATTTTTGAATTCAATTATTTGTTTAATTAACTCTGATAATCTTTCGGAATGCGTATCCGAGAATCTATTGCTTTTTCAACTAATCTTCTTGTTGTAATTTTAACATAATAAATTTCGAGTCTTTAGATGCAACTATTAGAACAATTCACTAATTATTATTACGATTTTAACAAATTCGATTCCACAAATTACTTGGTTTATTTTGTATATCGCATTCTTTAAAACAACTAAAACATTATTTTGAAAACAGTAGTAAACGACTAATCGAATTTATTAAAGTAATAAAAAAAAAAACACGTTATTAACAGCCAAGAACCAGCTGGAAAATTTAGTTAAGGTTATAAACATAAGGTTAAAAAACGAGATAAAGTCAATGGTGGGGGGGGGGGGGGGGGGGCGTTTTAGCGGTTGAAGTGAGACGTGGCGGAAAATATCATTCACAAAAGTTGTAAATAATAAAAACATTTTAAATTTTCATATAAGGCATTTTTTAATATAACCTCAAATTTTCCTAGAAAATGGCGGAAGACGGTTTTTTTTTCTCTCGTAAAAGTAATTCAATTTGCATGAAATTTTGGGAAAGTATGCGTTCTGCATTGAATATGCATGATTTTTTTGAATTTGGGAAGCAAGTGTTTTCTAAGATATTTACATTTTTTGATAAAACAAAAGAACAAAAATCTTGTAAGATTGGTGTTCTTCTCGATTTAAATATTCATTTTAGGCTAATTTTAACCATTGAAATGTCTACTTTAAAATGTTAAGAAAAATAAAAACACAGGACTTCGAATCATGAATTTTTCAGTATTTTTTATGAATTTAATTTTTGTTTTTTTTTTTTTTTTCTGTTAATAATGGATTAAATTGCCACGACAGAATTTACTTTAATGTCATATTTAACTGTTAAATAAATACCAAATTATTTAATAAAAAATCTTTTAAGTTATGCATATAAATGCAATATAAAACTTTAGAAAATTTTGAATTCGGAAACTCATATTAGAAGGGTACTTGGAATAAGTAGTTATAAAAAATTCAAACCTGCCTGATTGTCGGTGGGGTGGGGAGTATAAGGGGCAGGTCCATGAGAGCAGTCGAATTCATTTTCGAGTAAGTAGTACCTATTCAGTCATCTGGTTGTGTGGAAGCATTTGGGAGAGCGTCTTTAGGAAGACCACGTGGTGATTGAGCATCTACTTCCACTTCGATGGGCATGAAACAAGCGAAACGTTCATGTCTTAAGAAATCTACAAGCATCTTTTAATTTGAATATCGAGATATAATTAAAATACTGTTTTTGCAAGAGAAATTTCAATTTAATATAAACTATATTAAATAAACTATAATCAGAATTCTGAGCAAGCAAGCTCCCGAAGACACCGCTGCGTTTATTATAAATACTGTAATTGAGCTAGCAAAATACGACAATAAAATTGTCGTCGTTGTAGGTCCACTAAACTCAAATTGTCAAAGTATTTTTTTTCCACAATCCAGGCTTAGGTAATGAAAAGGATTCATTTTATATGTTTAATTGATTCAAACACGAATCGTACATAAATATAATAGAATTGGATTTCGATACAATTTCCGGTTTTTGTTGGAAAAGGAAAAAAGATACAATAATAAAATCATTATTATTAATTATTATTCATCTAAGATGATAGCAAAACGTCTTAGCTTTGGCCAATCAGCCTTCCTGCCACCTTTCGTCGGAAGTTGTAGGACGACAAAATCGATAAACCAGAAAAAATTGCAAACTTTTCAAATTTTAACAATGTTATCGCCAAAATGTACAATAACTTTACAGATAGTTTTTTTACAAAATTTAGAGACCACGGGATGTTACCGTTATATTGACTATATAAAAGTGCAACCGTTTTTGAAATATTCTCGTTTCTCTGATTCATAATTTCACTGATTGGTAATCGCATTTACTATTATGAATGTAATTCCACGTAGAATTAACAAAATTAATGAAATTATGAATCATAGAAATAGGAATAGCTAAAAAACGGTTGCATTTAAGTAGGCACATGTTCATAGTCAAATTAAATATAACATTCCCGGGTTTCTAAATCTTGTAAAAAAAAATGTATATAGGAAGGTGACATGAAGACTGATTGGGCATTCGTTTGAGAGCTGAGATGGTTTGCTATTATCTAAGATAAATCCCAGCTTGATAGAGTATATATCAAAAAAGTTACAGGATGTAAAGTGGAAGAAATATGTACTAAAAATGTAAGCTCTCTCGCCCGAAACGATGCGTTTTACCCCCTTCGCCTTAAAACTTTTTGCCTGTCTCCACCCCAGCTATCAAACCTTTGAGTTATGTGCACCAATTATGAAACACCCTGTATATCTGCACATCTAAAGGAGAAAAAATGAAACTCTGTCCCCAACACTTGCAAGTTTTCGGGAATTCCATCTGTGGAAAAAAAGTGACGATCAACGATGCTATCATCATCCTCGTAATAATCATCCGCACTTTCATTTGAATATTCCATTTAAACCGAATCCATAAATTCCCAAATTTATTCATCCGAAATCGTTAATCGTTAAAAAGTTACATACTACTTTAAATTTTCGGAACACTTTACCACCGTTGTTTTCTTCTCTGTTTCTTCACCCCTCCTGATAAGAAATTTACACAGATAAAATTTAAATAAATACGTAAAAATAAAACATGTAGTAACAAAAGAAAGGAAAATAGTACAAAATTTACACCTAATCCGTTATAACTGCCTCTGGAAGGTTATTGTTTTTCGGCGACCAAACAAAACTAAATTATTGATTTGAATTGGGATAAAAGCAAATTAAGGAAAATGAAGCTTTTCCAAATTTACCGATATATTTTTTTATAAAAACCCAACCACTATGACTCACTCTTTCTGCTTGTACAAAATCTATTATTTCAATAAATAGTTTTCTTTTGCATTCATGAATCAAATGTTAATATTCAAATGACGATAGTTATCAAGTGAATGACCATACGAAGTTTAAATCGGTTGAAATGTGTGAGTTTAAGGGAGGATTTACAAATGACATGCATTTTTTACAGAAATTATGAGGGAGATAGTACATCGTATACGGAAATTTATTTATGAGTGACGAGAGATGGAAACGCGTCCTGAATTTTTTGCGGACGTCGATTTGTCACTGTGTGCGTGTCCGGAACTATAAAAAGACTCAAGCATCGGCAGTTTTTATAGTTACTGAAACTAAAATATTGTTATTGGCAACCCTAATTTGTTAATTTCGACTACTGGTGCTGCCATATTTTTGTTGTTACTATAATTTTATGGCATATATGTCTGTCATAGCTGTCAAGTCAAATTATTTGGCAAAATGGAAGGAAATAAAAGTAAGTTTTTAATATTTAATTAAATATTTCGAAATTGAAAGTTTTTAATTAATTCTTTATAGAAAATATTGAAGTTATTTCGGAAGTTGTTTTCCAACCACAAGCAGGGAGAAGTGCGTAATTCACTGCAGTGGTCCTTTTCCTTTATAATTTGCTAGAATTATTCCGCCTTTGAGATAATCCGTCATGTGAATACCAACCGGACTGGAATTATCTTCACCGGCGTTAGTTCGGTAGTGGAGTGGAATTATTTTCATGTGAGCACTTGAGTGGATTGACGTTTACATATTTGCAGATAGTTACTTAAGTTTTTGTTTACTACGAAATAAAAAATAAGTAAAACTTTCGTTATTGTACAAAATTTTGATTGTAGAACTGAATTACAGCACCATCTGATATTTTGCGAGAAATTTTTTCTATATACTCTCGTCCTTTGCTCCGAACTCCTTCGTGCTTTCATGCAATATTTTAGAAATTGTAAAATTATACTTCTTACCATGATCAGTCTTTGAATATCTATGAAAAAACGATTAAAAACTTGGCAATTTCCAATTAGACAGTTTGACAGTTTACGATTTTTACCATAAAAACTAGAGGGCAGCGTATGTTTGAGGTATTGCAATGATTCTTTCCGCAGCATTTAAATTTCAATTAACTATCTCCCTCACAGTTTCTGTAAAAGTTGCATCATAATGTAAATCCTGCTTAACTCTAGCACAAAGAAAGTAAATCGAATTAACTGGGAAAAAACGTTCTCCTTTAATTTAATTTAATTAAATTATAATAGAGGCTACCTGTAGGCGGTTATAACGATTAGAGGGTTAAGTATTTTGCAAAACAACTAAGGGAAAATCAACTAGTTCCAATTAGAAATGGCAACTAATTAGCACTTACAATTTGAATATAATTTTTCCCAATGAATTTGAGGGAATTAGTTTTTTACAATCAATTAATCGCGATCTGTGACTTTAACTAATAATTTTTTATTCAGTGTAGGAGGTTTAAAGGCTATTACGTTTACAATTACCTTCTCATATCTACAAAATGTGCTCCCAATCTAGCTCTATTGGCCGAGACTTGAATAAAAGCTAGGTTTCTTACTTGTTGTTGTTTTGGGTGAACATAGAACTGTACCACCTAACATTCGTTGCAATTCGAGATCGAATCAAAAGCTATTTGATCTCGATGTCATTCTCAATTCAATTTCGATCCGACCACGATCAAAAGGAACATTCTATATCGAATTGTAGTAACAATTCGATAACGATTCGTAATAACGGTTCGGTAAGGGTTCGTAATAATGATTCGATAATGGTTCGTAATAACGATGCGGAAATGATTCGTTTTCTCAAATTAAAATCAACACAATCAACAAATTCACACAATTAAATAAAATCATGTTGGTCAAACAAAGAATAGGAGTAAATGGAAACTCTTCTCATATGTTGCAGAAAATTCACTTGATAAATTTAATACTTTTCTGTGGGGTTGAAAATAAATATTGTCAAATTTGGAAGGAATTTTCTGCAATATATTGAAAATATTATAACTGACTGATAATGTGATTTATTAAAATTTAATGAAAATAAAAATAATTCTTTAAACAAAAATAAAATAAAACTCTTCAGAAAACAATTAACAGTTAAAAAACAATTAAAAAATTTGCAATTTGCATTTTTGTCAGCCTGTACTTCGCGTAATGAAAATGACGCATTGCGGTTTTCTCGAAGAACTGTTCGGGAAGGCCAGGAGACTTTACGTGAAATGCATCTATCCAAAATGAACAATTTATAAATGCAATCTATTAGTGCATTGTGTACACTTACGTTTTATAGCCGTAACTATTCTGAGTTCCTTCGCTGATTGTATGTCCTTTTTGGCAAACCAACAGAACTCCTGAGTAATGTTGTCTGTGAATATTCGCATAATAAGTAATATCAGGCAACTCACTACTTGCTTTTAAAACCGAATTGACAATGGCTTCAATTTCTCATCGGCTGTTTATAGATCAGTTCATTTATCCAACCCATTAAACCTCTTTTTAGGGTTCCGTACCCAAATGGTAACAACGAGAACCCTATTACTAAGACTTCGCTGTTCGTCCATCACCAGGTTGTATCTTATGAACCATAATAGGTAGACAGTTGAAATTTTCACAGACTGTGTATTTCTGTTGCCGCTATAATATCAAATAATAACAATAAAATAAAATTAAAAATTAAAGGGGGCACCCATACAAGAAAGTGAGTTTTTAATTCATTATTATTATCATAAGTAGGCATTATTTTTTCAAATGACAGCATTATTTTTTCACAGGACGCCTATTCTCATTTGAAAAAATAAATAAAAAATAAGTAAAAAACGAGTTTTCAAACAAAACTGAGGCCAAGTCGCATGAAAAAGTAGAAAATAAACTTTTCTTCACACACAGAGGTGGACTCAGATTTTTTGATTGGGACATTTCTCTTGAATATTCTTTCTCTTCATGAATCAAATCATTTATTACCTCTGATTGATCTTACTGAAATATATCGGTGATTGTCAGCGAATAAAATCTGAGTCCACCCCTGTGTGTGAAGAAAAGTTTATTTTCTACTTTTTCATGCGGCTTGGCCTCAGTTTTGTTTGAAAACTCGTTTTTTACTTATTCTATTTTCTGCCTTTTTCACGTTAACTAAATTGGAAAATTCAGCATTTTTCCTGAAACGGATTTATCACTAATCATATCGATGAAAATTTTTCCGATGATTTTCCCGCTTTTCCGGGTTTTCCATGGAGTTTTCCACAAAAGTAACTTTATGCAACTCATTTCGCTCTACAACTTTGTCTTAGGTAGCAAAACGCTCAAACGCTTCCTTGGTCGGAAAAACTCCGGAAAAGCGTTTCACATGAATTTTCCTCGATTTTTTCTGCGAGTTTTCACCATTGTCGAAGAGAAAGTAATGATGCCAGTTGATATGGAACTTGATCCTGCATAATTTAGAAAACTTTTTCACCGGAAAATTTTCCGGAAAAGTCGGAAAATTCCGGAAAATTTTTCGGAAAAATCGGAAAACTGCATTTTTCCTGAAACGGATTTTTTAATCAAATTTGTACCAAATTTTCAAATGATTTCTCCCGATTTTCCGGGTTTTCCATGGAAATTTCCGGTTCAAATTTTGACAGATTCAATTGTCATGCGACATGAACCTGTGTACCAAATTTCAGCTCGCTGTGATGACGAAAAGTGGGTCTACGAGAGTGTCGAAAATAGTAAAGAAATAGACAAATTCGTGTACGAGTTAAAGGGAATGGCTGGCCTCAAAAAGTACTTAGTTCTAAATTTTGTACGATGGTATGGAGCCCTTCGTGCGCGAGTCCGAATCGCACTTGGCCGGTTATTTATTTTATTTTATTTTAACAAAGCTTTTGAGTACTTACCGAAATTATAAATACAATGTTGAATACACGGACTGCTAACCACTTTTACTAAATGATCGCTTTACTGCACTTTTAGACCACAAATGACTTTTTTAAATAAACCTCCAATAAAATTACAAGAAAGCTACTTTAATAATTTCGGAAGTCGGGAATATTTCCGACAGATACACATCGCTAAGCGAAGAATTTGCGAAGAAATCTCGAATTTCAGAATTCGAGAATATTTCGCTGAAAACGAAATTCGCTAAAATGTTTTCTAGGCAGTTAAGTATATTGAATAAAGACCGCAGCTAATGTGAATGTATCCGGCAGTGGTACACAAATCAACGATTAAATGATAGTTGTTAAATTTTCACCGAAATTGGTATTAAAGTTGATTTAATTCAAACGAAAATAAATTTTCCATTTCTACATTTTTTCTGCTTAAAAAAAACAAATATTTTGTTAAAATTACATCTAACAGGAAGCTAAACGCATTTAACATTGAGTTAGACAACTTTATCACAAGAACCAACAGTTGAGTAGTAAAATATTCTCATGAATAACATCGTTCTTAAAATGGATCCAAATTAACGTGAAATTCTACATACATGAGCTCTTGAAATGTATTCGATAGAACTCATTCCCCAGTGACAATTTCTTTTTTGTTCAACTCATCAACTCGTTGAAAGACTCTCATATATTTTGATTCGAATCTACTCGCAGTCGCAGCATTTTATCGTCATGAAAATGCAGCTCTCTCCATTGCCATTGCCATTGCAATTACCATAAAAGAGCTCCTTCATTAGACTCAGTTGTGATATTTTTGTGCAATTTGAAGAACTTTTTCGTAATTACAGGGTACGCTCAAATTCACATGTGAATACGATAAATACTTGCATGACGGCAATATTATATGGAGAGGACCTGGGAACTTGTGTGTGCAGCTCTTGATAAAAAGTAATCCTCTTGTTTCTATATACGGTTCATGTATAGTCTTAAATTTGCGGCTTGAAGTGTTCACGGAACAAATAAGAATGCACTCTGACTCTATTTTGTATAGTATACACAGATTTCTATGGCAACGAAATGATACAGAAAAATAAATATTTCCCAGAGAGCCCCAACTCAACCTCCCAAACAGAGAGGGTGTAAGATGAAATTTCCTTGCAGTAGAATGAAGACGGAAAAGCTTTTCTCTGAATTTACTACTCTTTAGAAGAAGGAAAATGAAAATGGAGTTTTTCTTTTCTTTAGGTTTGAGAGAGATGGGATGGAAGGCAAGAAATCCTCTTGATTAAATTGCTGTCACCGAGAGGTTGGTTTGTAACGCGCCACTAAAGCGCAATTTATAGTGAACTGGCGCTTCAAATGACCGTGAAAATAAATCATCATGGCGATGATAACTCGAGGATTAAATTAAAAACGTGCCCAAGACTTTGAATATTTCAGTGAAGCGAAACAAGCCACCACCAGACGAAGGCAAGACGGCTTCTCTGCTAACTGCAGGCAGATGATGTTCATAGCTTTTATACTATGATGATATGGGATGCTTACTTATGGACCTTCTATTATTTATCAGTCTGTCTATACACACACACACACACACACACACACACACGAACATATATACAAAATTCATAAAGGATTTTCTAGACTTAATCACTCTGCAAAAATCCACTTTGGCTTAATGAAGCTCGAAGACGGCATGTCGACAGTTTTAAGTCTATGGCGAAATGCATGACGAGCTCCATAGAGTTAATGAATTTTTGCTTACAATTAACTTGTGAGGCATGCGTGAGGTCTCTTGAGATGAAAATTTATGAGTACAAGACGGCTGACAGATGTATGAGGCGCAAACGTCACTTCCAATGAAAACCGTTGGAATTCAGTATGATGTCTGATGCTGTGCGTAATGTATCTGCGCTCGCTACGATAACAAGGCAGGTTTACATTTACTTCTTCACGTATGAGCAATTTATTTATTACTAAACCAAATAAAAAATAATAAAAAACTTTGTTCAATTGACTTTGCGTGAAAAACAACTTTCAGCTTTCATGGAATGTGGTAAATAATTATCGCAGTGATAACTGACATTTTCATTTTGATTTTAGATCATAGATAGCTACGAGGATACTACGGCACGACAAGATGAATTCATTGAATGAGAGTAAATCTGAAGTTCGGGCTGAGGAAATTTTTAATTAAAAATTTTTGAATCCCACATTCTGTCGTTTTTCATCACGAAGAAGAACTTTGTTGGTCAGATGCTGCTTGTTTTTTTTTTTTGTTTTTTTATAAATATGGCGATATGAAGTGAGTGTCATGAAATTTATTAAGTCTTACTGTCATGGGAAAATTTTGTTGTTTATATTAAAGTACAAATTAAAAAGATAAGAAGAAAACTAAAGGGATAAGAACGTGCAACAATTATTAAGTCTGATGAGGTTAGCCGATAATATTATAGATATCTATTGATCCATCTCCATCTTCTCTTCAGCCGAAGATTGCAAACAAAGAATAGTTGAATATATCTGCATTAATTTGTTTCCAGATATTTAAGGCATAGATGTTTCTTTATCCCAATAGTGCTGTCATGTAATACAAATATATTGTTGATTTCGTCATATACCGAATATTGGCGTATATTACGGGCGAGTTCAGTCAGTCAAGTGTAGGACCTACACCATAAATTGAGAAGATGTGTAAAATTGGGGATGTAGGAATTTATATGCCACATTTATATGAATAGCTAGGTATACTAGTCTGGGTGTGTTGAAAGCGGCTTTGATTTAAGGCGAATATTAAGTTGATTCTACTATAGATAGGTTCGTATTATGGAGATTAAGTTCTATGACCACTCTCAAGGAAAAGATGATTGGATAGAGAGCAGCTGGTAGTGAGTCCCGCTATCGTGCCGTATGACTCTAGTGCAGGGGTTGGCAACCTTTGTGGAGTTATGAGCCATTTTTTTCCCGATGTGATAAATAATTTTTTTAAAGAGCCAAATATAAGTATATACATCGGTAATATGTATTACAAACATTAATATAAACGTTATCTGCTGTGAAACATGTATTTATTGTGAAATCAAAACATTCTATTTTCCATACTACCAGAACATATAAGTCAACGTATTTAAGAAAATTGAAAAACTCTTTTTATAACTTAATTTCAGCAGGTTATACATATAGCTTTCCTTAAAATAGAAATCAAATGTGAAAAATAATATAATCGCAAATATTTAATATTAGTGAGATTTTGGAATTGTGTACAGCCACAAAGTTTTTCCAAATATTATGAATATTCAGAAGTTTTTAATTTCATGCAACTTTCGAGGCTGTCGTCATTAAGCGAAGTTCTTAATTTATTTTTAATAATCGTCATATTTGAAAATAATTGTTCCCAGTAGTATGTAGATCCGAAAATTGTCAAGTGCCAAATGTATGTTTTCACTTGATCATAAATATGAGGAAAGAGAGTTCCATGTTTAAATATAATGTCTTCCTCCTTCCTACATTTTGAAAAATTCATCCACTGGTGTCTGACAGCCAATTTTCATTTCTCTCTAGTTAAATTTTCTAGTTTGGACTGCAAATTTGTGAACTTTTCTGTCCATTTATATGTGTTTTTCAAATCTAATAACTTTAATTCAAATTGAGCTCTATCAATAGATGGGAATGGTGTAAAATTCAACTCTCACACCTTCGCCACTTGGCTTAGAGTAGGGTTTCTTGCATTTTTACAATGGCGGTGACAAAAAATTTACTGTTAATATTACAACCTGAATACGACGATACGATTAAGAAGATGGAACTGGGCTCTATTATTGAATCCGTTCGATTCGAAGCAAAAAGAGCTTAAAAAATCTCACTTGAATACAAATGTTTTTAGAAGTTACCTAAGATTCTCGCGTATTCGTTTAAGTCTCCTATGATTTCAGTTAATTTTTTCGCACAAAATTTTAAAATAATTCGATTGGATTTTTTTATCGGATCATTTGAATTAGTTTGAACTAGAAAATTAATAGAAGTTAAAGGTAACTGAAATTAATTTGTTTTAAATTAAGGAATTTTATTAAGAAATTTCAATTTAAAGGGGCGCTTTTTTAAGGTCTTTTCGAATCGAACAAATTGGAAATGGCAGTAAACAAATATTTTGCTGAAATTCCCCGCATTGCATGATGGGTTTTTCAGAAAAGTTGTAAGGCTCACTATAAAAAGGCGCTAATTTCTAAAGCTCACGAATGTTTTCCAGTGTCCTGGTAACGCTTCTGTTTCTATTCGATTCGGTTTTGAGTGCGGAGAGTAAGGTTAGCTAAACTGGGTATATAAGCATGCGATCTGCCGCGCATTTTGATGTGTGAACAAGATTATTATATTTGTTTGGCAATTGCAATATTACAGTTCATTTTTCAATATTAACTATCAAAATACTGAAGAGCCACAAGTATGATTCTACTGAGCCGCAGGATGCCGACCTCTGTTCTAGTGTATTCAGCAATACATAAAACATTAAGGATCCATCTTAGTGTGATGGCTTTGGAAATTACAGATATTCATGATTTTCCTTGTTTTTTAATGCACAGGATTTGATAATCGATCCGAATTTTTTTTGTTTCTTCAAATCCCTTATGCTCTATAAAAAAAGATTTAGTGTAGTTTTTAAATAACTTTTACCTACCCCTGACCAAAAAGCTTTGTGTCTAAGCGCCTGCGGAACCGTTCGCAACGAAACTGTTTTAGCGTAGTAAAAATGGATGGAGTTACATGGTTTTTTGTGATGAGAGAGAAAGAGAGAGAGAGAGAGAGAGAGAGAGAGAGAGAGAGAGTGAGATAGTGTATAGAAGTTATGACTAAAAAGTATATTTTTTTTTAAATGTATAACTTTTGCAAATAAATCACTAAAAAGTAAAAAATAATTTTTTTCTTTCTCTGTGATTATAGTACAACAAGAAAAGTTTCATCCCAAAATAAGAAATGCTACAACTCAGATTAAATCAAAAAAGCTTGGGCATGAGTTGTAGTTAGAACAAGTAAAAAAGCTAGAATTGGTCTAAGACCAATTCTTAGGATACCCTAGATGAATGCCCGTATTAAATTTCGTATGGTCACCGATCTATTCAAGTATTGATTTTGAAGTTGTTTTTCGCATATATTTCTAGAACGGTTTGTCGCACAGACAAAATGATTATAACCAATTTTATAGGATTTCGTATTCTGCAGAAGTTTTTAGTACCATAAAAATGTCTTGGACTGATCGTTTTCAAAGTATACGTAAAAAACCGAAATTTTTATATGGCAACACCAAGAAAGAGTTGCCCGATTTAGTCCATTTTTGACATTTTATTTCCTAATGTAGTAAAAACATCATGTGCGAAATTTCAGCTCTCTACGTCGACGCGTTCTCAGCAGTGACCAAATATATAGCGGAAAACGAAATTTTTATTAGGCAACCCCACGAAGGAGTTGCCCGATTTGGCTCATTTTCGAACTTAATTTTACTTTTTTTTTTTAAAGTCTGTGTACAAAATTTCAGCTCTCTACGTGTTCGCGTTCTCAAGTTATCGTGCGCACAGACGGACGGACGGACGGACAGACGGACGGACGGACGGACATGCAAAAATCGAAATAACTTTTAATATTATGAATGGGTGTCCAATCCATTTTGCTCTACCATCATTATTTCGAGGTGTTACAAACGGAATGACAAACTTAGTATACCCCTATGATTTCATCTAGGGTATAAGAACGTGATTCAAGTAATGGCTGTCCAAACCTTTAAGATTTAATCTGAGTTCTAGCATTTCTTATTTTGCAATGAAACTTTTTTTTTGTGTATATCACTGTAAAAGAAAAAAATAATTTTTGATATTTGGTGCATTTTATTTACAAAAGTTTTTTAATATATTTAAATAATTTAAGTTTTTTCTTATGTTTTTGATCAATGTAAGAAGATGCATAAAAAAAAGTGCTTGAAAAACTTCTGAGACGTATGAAGCTTTTTTTTATTTCGATGAAAATTAATAAAATGGCATTGATTTCCGTATTGAGTGAAGAATTTGGTCTCGTTCAAAAAGACATGGAATTTTCAAATACAAAAAAGGCTTCCATATCACTCTAAAGAAGAACGTGTAGAATGATGTAGCCAAAATTGAGATGGATAGCTTAAAAGCTCTTCTTTTGAATGCTTCCACCATTTTAATAAACGACGTTTCAAGAAAAACGAGTTTCAAGTTTAATTTATTTGTATTTATCACGTTTTCATATGAAATGCATGCGTCGTAGACATTTGATGTAACTCAGCACCTAACGAGAAGTCTAGGCACTTCATGAAATGTAGGGAGATAGTGTAACAGTTTACGCTTAATCACTTTTTACATGATTTGTCTCAAATTTTTAGTCACTTCATGAAGAGCTACAAGCCTTTATGCTGACAGTGTAATACCAAAGGACATAACCGAATGCGGGAGAGGTAGATGAGTGGTGCGCGACAGCTATACACACAAATACATACACACGCGCGACTCGACAAACAGGCATACAACAAACGCATGCGTGTGGCTTAAAAGCGTAAAGGCTGAAGCATTTCATGAAGTAGCTAAAAGCAACATCATATAAAAAGTCATTAGGCGCAAACTGTTACACTATCTGCCTACCTTGTGGGAAGCGCTGAGTTACATCAAGTGTTTACGGCATATAGATTAATCGTTAATGCTTACAATATTCACTCGGCTTTTTCAAATTGCTCATTTCAGCATAAACTCGATTTCTATATGATTTTATGCACTCGATTCGTTTTAGTGGAGTCAAATTCAGTAGGTAATATAGGCCCCATAGTCACAAGCAGTTGGTCGAATCATTTTTTAAAAAAAAGCTGCAGCGAGTGGAATAATTCGATTTTCGCGACCACAAGTTTAAAAGAACGTTTCAAGAAGTCCATACTTTTGGATAGTGCCTAAAACTAAAAACAAAATATTTTCAAACAATGTTCGTTGATTGATTGATAATTGATGTTGAGACCACCTAACAGGGGCTCTGGAACGTATGTCTCAAAAGGCCCATTGTTCACCCTCCAGACTTATGAGTAATAACTCATAGGTCCCAACTGGACACTTTTATGAATTTGAGTATTGTCTCCCAGCCCCCTTCCAGCTTCGTGCAGCTCGTCGAGGAGGTGTGTGCCAAGGAATCTTTCCTGAGAGGGCCGGACAGTGACAAACGATGTGAGTCACTATCTTGGGTTCTCTCCGCATCCCCTACATACAGGGTCAGCAACAAACCCTATCCTGTGTAGGTGACCCCTGAGACGAGAGTGCCCAATAAGGATTGATACCAGGGTTCTCAGAGTTGGCTTGTTTAACCCTAAAAGTTTATTTGTTTCTTTTGGGTTAGGTTTGCCCCTCAGTTGCTTTGTAGTTCTACCTGATGGATGATCCAACCAAAGGCGACAGTGTTGACGGTTGGCCCAGGCCGGGATATTAGAAATGAGGTGATTTGGTCCGATCCCTACTGTAGAGGGGTATACCTCCGAGGATGCATCAAGATAACCACGTTCGTCCGCCCTTTCATTTCCGCTAATATCGCTATGACCTGGCACCCAAATCACCGATATCCTGTTGTTCCGAGAAAGGAAGTTCAAGGTGGACTTGCATTCCAATACAAGTTTGCAATTTGCAAATGGCTTTGACAAGGATTTAATAGCTGCCTGACTGTCCGAGCAATGTCCACATGAGGCTCCTCGCAGAAGACGCCGGGCTCCGGTGTTTTCTTCTGATTTGGAACCTTCTGTAAATATGGTAGGGTTTGTTATTGGCTGAAGCACGGAATGTGATTCCCATTCTGCCCTAGCTGGAATTTTTGTTTTAAAATTGTTTTTTGGCATATTCTTGACGTGGTGATCATTGTTGCTGTCAATTTCAGGCACAATAGACTGCACAAAATCAAAGGTGGATTCATGTGTGACTCGTATGCCGGTGCGAATCCAACTCTGACCGAGATGCAGCCTCAGCGCAGCAATTAACGCCACATCTTGACATACATATTAATGGATTGTACGTTGACCTCAAGAGCCCCAGAACTGGTTGATTTGAGAGCGCCCCTTACGCTAAGTAGGCACAATCTTTGAATTTTCTCCAATCTCTTGCGATGATTGGCGAACTCCGTTGACTTCTACCACACCCCAGAACCATAGGTTAACATTGGGCGGATGACGCTAGTATAAATCCATAAGATCTTCCGCATTTTAAGCCCCCATTTCTTCCATATAGATCTGCGGCACATCGCGAAGGCTTTATTCGCTCTGTCCTCCAGGTATGGCTACCAGCTTAGCTTTCTGTTTAATGTAATACCTAGATATTTTACTCTGTCCTTCAGTTCAAAACGTGTGGAGCCGATGAGGGGCAGGTTTAATCTGGGAATGTACATTTTGTTAGTGACGAGGCATAGATCTGTTTTCACTGGGTTGACGCGAAGTCCGCAATCCGTAGTCCAGTCTTTGACTAGTCGAATTGCGTTCTGCATCAGTTCACACAGTTCAGATTCGTAGCTACCGGTAACGAGGATTACCAAGTCGTCTGCGTAACATACGGCTTTATATCCCATCCGGGTGAGCGCAAGCAGAAGGTCATCCGTAATGAGCCCCCACATAGGATACTGCCTTGAGGGGTGCCCCTCTGGACACTTTTTACTCAGCTTATCCCGCCCATTTTGGTAATGACAGTTCTATTGTTCAACATGTGTGGGTTCCAGTGTTTTAGGGACTGAATCACTCCATATTTTGCTAGCTTTTCGGTGAACTTATGTAGGAGAACATTATTGAAGGCACCTTCTACATCGATGAAAACACCTAGCGTAGATTATTTAAAGAGGAAAACCTTTTCGATAGAGTGGACAACTTCGTGGAGAGCAGTCTCAACAGACCTTCCCTTTAAGTATGCGTGCTGTTGTTGAGACAACCTCTTCTAGGAATGGAGCACCTCAATTCCCAGTCGCTGTTGCATTCTAGGTTTTGAGTAGCAAATAAGTCAAGCTTATTGGCAGTTGAGTGGTAGACCACTGCCTTGGGAATAAGCACAACGCGGACTTCTTGCCACAGCTTCGATGTGTATTCCATTCTGATGCATGCCCTGAAAAGAAGGGTTAGATTGCTGTTCAAGGGGTCCGCCGAGTTTTGAAAGAACAAACAGTGTTACACTCGGATGAACTCTACGCACTGACAATGGACTGAGCGTATAGTCATTTTCCTATAGGAAGGAATGGTACAAGTTTTATAGTTTTCTCTTTCGCACTATGGTAGAGTTAGAGCTACCAACACAAAATATTGCTTACTGAACGTTTTCTTATGTCATTTGATGTTTTTATGTTGGCTACAGATACAATCACCGCAGAAAACATAAGGCAAAGATAGTGTTTACCATGCTCCGTCTCTCTTGACCATCCGCAGGATTCAGGTAACAATAACTTTTTAAAATTAAAGTCGGAATGAGTTGAATTTCTTATAAGCGATTAAAATATCACTGGAACACAAAAAAGATAATTTTTTAATTTAATTCGATTTTCGGGTGTACAATTTCATCTGGTTGGTTGACTTTTACATGTCTTTTATGTAGTAAACGCTTTAAAGGGCGCACTAATGGTGATATACAGAAACAAAATATTTGTGTCACATGAAATAGCAAATCGCTCAGTCTCTCCCAGAGAAAAATTCAATAGACTGGATTTTATAAATTGCTTTACGGAATGCGGTTTTTTAATTTTTATAAGAATACTGGAGAAGCCCGCCATGGTTGCTAGGCGATAATATGGATGCCTAAGTAGGTTGAAGTGGGGGTTGGAAGGAGTGGAGTGGTTAGAGATGCATCATATCTAAGCTATCAGCTGACTCGATCGAGCGACTCCACACTCTAGGATTTCACCCTGTGGCTGGGGCCGTGCAGACGTTCTTATGTGCGGGAGAGTGTAGCTATATGCTTAAATATACAGGGTATTCCGTATGTGGTCTGGCACCCAAAGGCTACGGATAGGTAATGCTCAGACAAACAAAAAATTGTGTGTGGGGGGGGGGGGATCGTAACTGTTTCCGAGATAACGGGACTTTAAAATATTTGGGTGTTTCTATAGATCACCCTGTAACTTCTGAACGTTGCAGCCTATGATGAAGGTGGATAGATAATCCTTGGGCCTTTTCAACAGTCTATAAATATTTACTCGGTTTTTTTATTTAACTATTATTTTTATCAAAAAACACGTCATCAATACCAATTTTTCATATTGAATTTAAAAAGCCCAAGAGATTAGCTCTAAAACGACCTAACACACTCTGTACCCAAAACGTAACCCTTTTTGCGTTTTTTGCATTTCTTCTTAAACATCTCCAGCGAAAATGGCTGAAAAAGGTCATTTCCAAAAGATAATTGCGTACTTTCTGGCACTTATTGAACTTTTTCAGCCATTTTGGAGATGCTTAAGAAAAAGTGCAAAAAACGCATAAAGGATTACATTTTGGGTGCGGAGGGTAATAGGTGATTTTAAAGCTAAGCTTTTGGGCTATTTAAATTCAATATGAAAAATTTACATTGATTACGTGTTTTTTGATAAAAATAGTAGTTATACACAAAAAAAGAAAAGGAATAAAAATTCCGAAATTTTAACTTTGTTGAGCCATAACTCCAAAACGGAAAGGGTGAGGGAATGAATTGGAAAAGTCCAACGATTATCTATCTACCAAAGTTGAAATCATAATCATAGGGTGTAACGTTCAGAAGTTACACGGTGATGTATAAAAACATATCTAAATTTCTTTAGGTCCCGTTATCTCGGAAACCGTTACGGTTCCCCCTCCCCATACAATTTCTGTTTGTATACACACGACGTAACCGCAGCCTTCGGGTACCAGACTACATACGGGACACCCTGTATAGTTAAAAACGAAATTTTTGTATGGCAACCCTATGAAGTAGTTGCCCGATTAGTACCATTTTTAAATTCAAATTTATATATTTTTTAAAAAAAAGCCCGTATGCAAAATTTCAGCTCTCTACGTCCATGCGTGAGTTAGTACTCAAATCTATAGCGAACAACTAAAGTTTTGTGTGACAACACCAAAAAGATGTCGACCGACTTGGTCGATTTTTAGGGTTCCGTACGCAAATGGTGCAATGGGACCCTATTACTAAGGCTCCGTTGTCGGTCCGTCCGTCCGTCCGTCTTTTTGTCAGCGGGCTGTATTTCATTCACTGTAATAGGTAGACAGTTGAGATTTTCACAGAGAGTTTATTTCTATTGCTGCCATAACAACAAATAATGAAAATAAAATAGAGTTAAAAATTAAAGGGGGTCCCTACTCCCTATACAATGTACTCTTCTATTTGTTAGATTTAAAAAGTACATAGTGTTAAATATTTTATGATGGTGGTACGAAACCCTTCGTGTGCGAGTCCGACTCGCACTTGGACGGTTTTGGAATTTATATTGGCAATTTATATGAAAATACAGTGTACAAAATTTGAACTCTCCACATCGACGTGTTCTCCAGGCAGTGCCAAATATATAGTTAAAAACGAAATTTTTGTATGGCAACCCTATAAAGTAGCTGACCGTTAGGTCCCATTTTTATACCCTAGATGAAATCATAGGGGTATACTAAGTTTGTCATTCCGTTTGTAACACCTCGAAATAATGATGGTAGAGCAAAATGGATTGGACACCCATTCATAATATTAAAAGTTATTTCGATTTTTGCATGTCCGTCCGTCCGTCCGTCGGTCCGTCCGTCCGTGCGCACGATAACTCGAGAACGCGTATACTTAGAGAGCTGAAATTTTGTACACGGACTTTAAAAAAAAAAATAGTAAAATTAAGTTCGAAAATAAGACAAATCGTGGGATTGCCATATAAAAGTTTCGTTTTTCGCTATATATTTGGACACTGCCTGAGAACGCATTGACGTAGAGAGCTGAAATTTCGTACATGTTGGTTTTGCTACATTAGCAAATAAATGTCAAAAATGGACTAAATCAGGCAACTACTTCTTGGTGTTGCCATATAAAAATCCGGGTTTTTTACGTATACTTTGAAAACGATCAGTCCAAGACATTTTTATTGTACTAAAAACTTCTGCAGAATACGAAATCCTATAAAATTGGTTATAATCATTTTTTCTGTGCGACAAACCGTTCTAGAAATATAAGCGAAAAACAACTTCAAAATCAATACTTGAATAGATCGGTGACCATACGAAATTTAATACGGGCATTCATCTAGGGTATCATAAGAATTGGTCATAGACCAATTCTAGCTTTTTTACTTGTTTAATTCAAATTTACATTTTTTAAAAAAGAAGCCTGTGTACAAAACTTTAGCTCATTTATATGGTGAAAAAATAAAGTTTTGTATAGCAACACCAATAAGGGGTTGCCGATTCCAATTTTTCTTTCCCTAAAAACCTTGTCCTGACAATTACGAACGCAAAAAGAAAAAGAGCCAAATCGGTTGAGCTCTGAAGTGATGATGTATATATATATAGATATATGATTTTAATTAATTCAATTCAGCCATATGTCCTATTTAAGGGATTTCACAGTTCAACCTACCCAGTGGAAAAACCTTGTGGCGCGCTATACAAATTGCATTTGCCTTGAGATTCACACCTTTCTCTGAGCAGCACTCGTTTCGTTTAGAGGAAACGTAGCAAGACATCTAATTAATTCGAAATTCATTCAGCCTTAGGCTACCATAGTTACTAAGCTAACAGCCAAGTTTATATATTTTTTTGAAACCTTTTAAAACTTAAATTTCTGTTCCTGCTGCTTTAACTGTAATATGTAATTTTTGAGCCTCAGAGGAAGGGAAAAAAAAAACATTGTAAAAAAGCAAATGCAATTGTCTAAAGTACTAAAGCCTGAGGCATGATAGTAACACTGTGAAAAAGTGTGAAATTTCCAGAGTAGTTCAAAAAGCTTCGTGGAATTTTATTTTGCAAGTTCTTCTGAAACTGAATGCTTTCACACTGTCATCAAATATGCAGATTCAGAATAGTTTCGACGTTCCACCAACCAAACAGGCGCTTTTCCGTTCCAAAAGTGAATCTGTTAAAATAATCTCGAGTTCTCTATATATACACATACACACACATGTATACAGAGAATTTAGGTCGTCAACAAAAATCCATTGTCCACCAAGGAGGAGAGGAAAAACTTAAATCTCGTCGCAACGAATTACACCAAAAATAAAAACACGTGGGCAAAAGAAGTCAACGAAGTTTGTTTTATGGTAAATTTTCCAGCATCGCCTTCTGATGATGCAATTCCATTGACATCAAAGGTCGCTGCTGCTTGCTTTACTTTGCTTGGCTTTGCTTTGCTTTGCTTTGCTTTGCTTTGGCCATTTCTTTCTCGAAAAGCAACAGACTCGTTATGATTAAGTTTTGTTCCCCATTGTCGCGTCAGTACCAAACGTTCTGTGTACCACTGAGTCCTGTACTTACATACATACATATATATATGTATATATACAAAAAGGAAGTAGTACATACCTACTGACGAAGAAATGCCTGATGCCATTCAACTTGTCCACCATTTCAAAAACCCTTTCCCTTTGAGAGTTGACGGTGACGGCATCCCATAAAGAGGTTTTGTTTTTCCTCAAAGTGCTATGAAGCTTTTTTCCCTTTGCTATATGTTTTCCTTTGCTTTGATCTCGTCCATTTGCATTGAAGATTGAATTCCTCTGGACAATCAACCTACAGTTGATAAGTGACATGAAAGAGGAGGATCTACAGTAGTTGTTGGTTGGTTGAATCCTTCATTCTTCCATAGTTGGATTTCGCTTAAAAAGAGTTCCGCCAAGCGTTTATCGAATAACTACAATGAAAGATTTGCACGTTTTTGGTAGGCGTATGAACGTCAAAGTTCCTAACTATAAGCATAATAGGTCTTTTCATAAATTATTTATAGTCGACGTATGTATAAATGCCTTTGTACCATAAACTTCTGTATGGTATGTAAGTAAGTCGATTCGACTGAAGTCAGCTTTTTTTTTTCGTGCGGTTGCATTTGTTTATAGTACACGAAGTACTTAAGCTATCATAAACAAATTCTAAAAAAACGTAATTGATGTTACGCTCTACACATCTGAACTAACTATTGCGCCGGTGTGTTTCGCTAAACAGAGAAAATCAGTGATTTTTGGTAGAAAAGAAAAAAGGGAAATTTTCTAGTAAAGGTGTAAATTCTAGAACTTGAAAGGCTTTTTTTGGAAGGAAACAATTTACATTTACAATTTTACATTAACTTCAACAGAAAATTTTTCAATATTTCGTTACATTTCCTTTACTTACTTCCTTAATTCTTCGTGGCATACTATTTATAGGTTCATGTCGCTAACTGAATTCTTAAGTGTCCAATACGCCACTTTTTTCACAATACAAGTTATAGATCAATCTGTATGTAATCGACCACGCTCTATTCATTTTTTTATAAGCTTTGTTCTAGTTATCTGCTTTAGTTTTCGAGATAATATTTTTGATTTTTTTCAATATCCTTGAAATTTCGGTTATTTTGAAAACACATTTTGTTCTTATTTGTTCAATATCCAGTTTTGGTATTACATTGAACACAGTCTCATAGTATCAGGCTAATTTATAAATTTTGTGTTTAATTGTTCTATGTGCAACTTTTTCAGATATTGGACATTTTTCAATTTCTAAAAAATAGTTAAATTTTATGCTTAAGTGTAGTATTTAACAATTTTTGCCTTAAATGTCTAATATCATATAGAAGATTGACATTACTGTCAAAAAGTATAAATACAGGAGCCATTTTGAATTAATTTTCAGTCGTAGTTTAACCGTTGTTGAATGAGGATCATGTTTGTGAAATGGTGTAATTTAAAACCCGAAGTAAGCTATTTCTTCAATTGCTTATTAATAATTTTAGTTAATAAAAATTTGTAGGATGTCGAATAGTACTACTTCTTCCACTCCTCCAGAAGTAAGTCCAACCTTACTCGAAATTCTTTCCCGAACAGGTTTCAGCGATGATTCTGTTGCAGATCCAGATTTTGTACCTTCATCTCAAAAAAGACTTGCTGGAAGGAATGATATATGTGAGCCAAACGAAAATACTATTGAAGTTTTGAACACACCGAGATCTGTTGTCAGTACGTAGAAAAGAGTTAGGAAGAGAACCGCAGAAGCGAATAATTGGAAAAAAGTCGCTAAAAAACGTCAACGTGAACAAGGAAAGGAGTACATGACTGACAGTGGAAAATTGAAACCAGCAAATTCTGTCCAAGTACCCAAGTGTGGAAAAGACTGTGCGTATAATTGCACTTCTTATTTCACGGAATCAATGAAACAACAAATTCATAGCTACTTTTAGACGCTTAACGATCCTAAAAAAACAAAAAAAATTTTCTATACAAAGTATATTTCCATAAGTTCACCCAAGAGCAGGAGAGTCAACTACGGATCAAGAAAAAAGAAAACATACGCATACAGTCTAGCTATAAGAAACAGCAGGCAAAGAGTGTGCATATCATTTTTCTTATCTGTGCTAAATGTGTCACAAGGTACAGTTTATTACATTTTTAAAAACAATTTTGACATGGCAGTGTCTGCTCCAATTTCTTTAAAGAAAGGAGAGCGCCTGACATGCAAGTTCAAGGTGTGCGTAGGCATATACAAATGTTTCCATGTGTTGACTCACATTACGTTCGAGCAAAAACCGAAAAACAATATCTTCAATGTGTTCTAACTCTTGGTAAAATGTACCGTTAGTACGTGGAAGGAAATAAAAGTAATCCGAAAAATATTTAATATGGAATATAATTTAGTTTTTTTTTAAACCTAAGAAGGACCAATGTGATACACCTCAAGATCAGGACATTTTAACAAACATGAGGACCTAAATAATAAAGCTAAGAAGCGAAAAGCAGGTGACATTGCACAAGCTTTCAATAATATAAATCTAGGACTTATATGTTATGACCTTCAAAAAGTATTCTCATTACCACAAGGTCTTACCGGAAATTTCTATTAGAAGAGGAAATTTAATACTTTTAATTTAACAGGCCATTGCAGAGCAGATAATAAAACATATTCTGCTATATGGTACGAAACTCTAAGTGGTCATTTAAGGAATGATTTGGCGAGCGCTTTGGTGAAAATTTTGCAGTGTATTGCTGATAATAATCCAATGCTAGCATACTTCATTCTGTGGTCTGATACTTGCGTTCCGCAAAATAAGAACAGAATAATGTCACTAGCCATTTTGAAATTTCTTGAAAAAAGAAAAGAAACATGCAAATAAAGACAATATCACAACTATGTATATTCAGAGCTAGGAAATTCCAGAATACAGGAAATTGATGCTGTTCATGCTGTGATAGACCGTTATTTAAAAAACATATCTATTCATAGTCAAATTTCACTCTTGAGAAACCTAAAAGATATGATCTATCAAATGGTATCACTAAAAATCTTACAGTGTTTATCAAGAGACTTTTTTTTAACTATAATGCTGCAAGTGTTGGATTTAATTTTTCTGCTGTATAATATAATTCTGTTAAAGAAATTTTCTATGATACTAAGGATCTATTTCACATCACTTTTCAAGAGGATTATGGCGAATTCGCTAGGAAGAAAAACATTGCTATTTTTACTAAAAAAAAAAAAAAAAAAAACAAAAGAAAAATCGTTAAAATCAAACTGAACTTCCGAAAGTATCTAACGTTAAATCAACAACCACCATGACCAAAAAAAAATTATAGATATATCTTCGATGCTTCCTTACATGCCTGCGGATGACGTGAAATTTTATCAGGCAGTTTTAAAGTTGCCATAAAAATGAAACCAAATCGTTTATATTTTTCAGATTTAGTTTCGTTGCACTTACTAATTTTTTGAATTTATTTTTTTGAGAAATTTTTTATGTTAGGTATTTTTCGTTTGTTATTTATTAACTATTGTACTCTAAAAATGAAATAAAGACTTATTTTTGTTTACCTAATTTCTTTTATTTTTGTGAAAATAATTAATTTTATCTTCGTTTAGGAAGGAAGAAAATACTTTTTATTCGATATTATTATCACTTAAAAAAAAAAACGAACTGTTTTTTACTAATTTGATGGAAGAATGTTTTTGTTTTTTTCAATATCATATAGCCAATTTATATTTGGCGTATTGGACATGGAGCAAAAACATAATCGTAGATCTTTTATATTTATATGAAAATTGTCCAATGTACATTTTGACTATTTTTTTAACTTCATTAAATTCTAAGTATACGGGTCACGTCTAAAACAGCGTTTTGAAACTAACAAAACAATTCAGTTTCTCATATTAAATAACACTTCCTTTATAAATCTTTATTTTACTGGGTTAAAAATGCATTCAAAGTTTCAAATTCGTTTTTCCCCATTTCAACTTTTTGTATATTGGACACTTAAGAATTCAGGTAGCGATGTATTCATCATTGCTCGCAAATTTGTATCAATATTCCAAATATGACTTATATTTTCCTTTATAATTTTTATTGCAGGATTGGGACGGCTATAAACTTTTGATTTGAGGTATGCCCAGCAATTTTCATTTAAATTCGGAGAATTTCCGGGCCATGGCAAACCCTCAATTTCTTCATGATTTAAAAAATCTTTAATTAATTTCGAGGAGTGCTACTTTTGCATAAATGTAAAATTGCTCCTTGTGCATGAAAACGAATTTACGTATGGTGGTAAAAGGACATCTGAAAAAAAAGTTTTAGACTGGTCCAAGCGTAAAGTTCCCTCGAACAAATATATAGGACCGGGACCTTCTCCACTAATGCAGCTCCATATCATCACCGAAGGTGGGCGATTTGCTCTATACAGTCTGGATTGTACCGATTCCGTTACCGCCTCTAGACGGCACTCGTCATATTTACCAAATGCATTAATACCATGTAATTTGTTGTAAGTTCGGTAGTAAATTTCACTTTTACCTTTTTCCAATCATCAACTGAAAAATAGATGTAGTTTAGCCCATTGTACTCTTTTTTTTTTCATTATTTCGGTTAATTTGGGCTTTTTTACTGGCCGCCTGCATTGAAAATTTTATTTGTACAACCGTCGTTGTAACGTGACCAACGATATTTCTACACCTTGCTCCTGAAATTACCGGTGAATATATGCTGCCCGGGGTTGCAGAATTGCGCTTCCAGTAATTTTTCAATCTGTCCTCTTCGACATTTTCCTCGGTTTTCCGTAATTGGCAAGCTTACTAACAATCAAAGAAGCATTTAATTTTAAAGATTTTGATATTCTGTCGACTGTTGATGCCGACACGTTTTCTTGGCGAACGATTTGTCTATTTGAAAGATCTTGCGAATGCAATAATGTCATAATAACAACATTTTTCACTAGAAATTACTTTTTTGCGTCCCATTTTCGTTAAAAATCAAAACACACTTCTTTTTCTTCTTATTGTAGAAGTGTGCACCAACAACTTCACGAATGTGAGATCTGAGCTCAGCGAAGGGGGGTGCCGGTTATAAAGGATAAATCAAATTTTAGAATCCAATTATGAAATATATTATTCAATATACTGCTTAAAACTAATATCATACATAAATTCCGTTTTCTAACAAAATACTAAATTATCTTAAAGCTATGTAAAATAATTCAATAATATAAAAAGTAAAATTCAGGAAACAAGTTAAAATTCAATCATAGATCCAGTGCCACCACTGTGATTTGGTTTCCTTTAATACTGCAAAAAAAGAGAAGCGAATCAACAACTAACTTCATGAGTTAATTCAAAAATAGAATGGAAGTTCCTGTACTGCACGTATAAGCAGGGTAGCAGTAATAGAAATAAGTAAATAATAATAAATAAATAAATGGCAGAAGTATATTTTTTGCAGCAGGAGTAAGTTCCTGGTTAAATAAAGGATAGAATGAAGCAGAAGTAAATTTCTGCAGCAGGAGTTAATTCCTGCTTAGATGTGGGATAAAAGTGAAGCAGAAGTAAATTTCTGCATAAATTCCTACTTAGATGGGAGAATGGAATTAAAGCAGAAGTAGATATCTGCAGTAGAAGTAAATTCCTACTTAGATGAAGGATAGAATTAAAACAGAAGTAAATTTCTGCAGGTGGAGTAAATTCCTACTCAGGTGTGTGATGGAAATGAAGCAGAAATAAAGTTCTGCAGGAGTAGTAAAATCCTACTTAGATAGATTTTGTTGAAAGGATAGGAAAAATATTAAATTCTAGTGGAGGATGTGTTCAGAGTAAATTCTGAACAAAAAATGAGGTGATTCTGCTGTGGTTCGGCGCCTTTTTATAACCGCCGTGAACCGCTGAACGCTCGTTCTCAAAGTTGTATTCCATTGAACTTTGATCGCGGCGTCACGAATTGACGCCATTTCGTGACAATTGTCATTTGATGACATTAGCAGATGAAAATAATTGGACATATGATGGATTTTTGGTAAGTTTGTTAATTTATTTTATTTTTTATTTAAATTAATGATACTTTTGTATATTTAAGCTGAGGATTTTAATTGGGGACGTGTTTAGACGCCGCTGGACCAAAGGGAGGAAGTTCCCTAGTATTACATAAGTCCTTTTTTTGTAATTGTTTCGAGAATTGAATTCTTTGTGGACTTTTTTTTGTATCTTTTTATGACTTTAAGGTGTTCTTAAACGATCTGACAGAATGTCAGATATCTGTCGATTTTTGTAGGTAGATACATGTAATCACGGTGGCAGATGTTGACATATATCTGGCGATAACGTCTGCCACTGAAAAATGTCCAGACATCTGTCGCACGTTTAATCAACCTTTTTTTCTATCTTATTGAACATCGTCTACCAATCTGCCCAGTAGATTTTTGAGCTGAACAGATATCTGTCAAGCATACTCTTAAAAAAAAAAATATTGTGCAAGTAGTGATAGGAGTATAGAGCAGACTGCAGGAGACAAGTTCATACAAGGTTTGTATTATCTTATATAATTATATATTATTATATCTACCAGGAGTATACAGTATATAAATAAAATAATTAACAGAATTTTTCTTTTTCTAAATTTCTATTTATGGAAGAAGTTTGAGATAATCTACTTCTATATTTCTTTTGCTTATACACATTTTAATCCAAGTTCGTCTCTTTTTTTTAACTTTATCACTTTTTCTTTCACTTGTACAAAATGCACTCTGCACAATAAGTCACATTATTTTATGTTGTCTTTGCCAGATAAAAGCAGTATTTTATCAGATGAAAAATAACAGATCGTCGTGTAATCAGTGAAGACAGACGCATGCCAGATAACTGACCAAAAACTATCTAACAATTCTGCGCCGGATGAAATTTGCCCGCATATCTGCTGCGTGTGTAATCAGTAAGGCAGATATCTGCCCACAAAAATTGGCAGACATCTGACATTTGGCCAGATCGTTTAGGAACATCTTTAGTTTATTTTGAAAGAAAAACCAATAACTACTGTATATCATCTAATCACTTTTAATTTCTTTCCTCTTATTTCTTTTTGCACATAAAAACCAACTTTCACAATGCAACAACCCGACTAAAGTGAGATAATAAAAGATCAAATTGCACTTATATACCTATACCTATACCTACATATCTTAAACTATTTATGACCGTTGCCTACCTCTGGAGGGTTGCAACCAAATACGTATATGATAATTAGAACACAAAAATCATTTGCACAAAGAAATACCATAAAAATTAAAATAATGTTGGTGTCAGTTACTGAAATCGAAGAGTGCCTCCAAATTAATGATCACATACTGTAAGTGTGAGTACAATCGAAGAAAACGAGAAGATGAAAATTTTAGAATATGAAAATGGCCCTGCATTTCTCCTCCTATCTTGTTTCCTTTTGACCTTTAAGGCTTATCCATTCCCCTATTATCTATCTATCAAAAATATCCTCTTCTCCGCCCTTCAAATAGGGTCCAAAATATGTAATATACCTATATAATAATAAATATATATTAAGGAAATGTATAAATATATGTGGGATTGTAAACAGTTGTAAGACCAGAGAAAAATAATTGAATATGAGCTACTTAGGTCGAATTAATCTTTAGTATAAAATTAAAAAAAAAAAACCAAAATGAAAGTCACAAGATAATGGCTATTTTTTTCAAACCGTACACGAGTATTTTAAAAGTTTGCAAAAACGAAAAATGACTAGTTATAAGTACGGACATAAACAACTTTATACCCATGACAGATTGTCTCTATAATGACTTAATTTTGTGGGTGTCTTACAAATGAAGTCCATCAGAAACCGATTTGCAACATTTCGCTTCATTTTCAAATGGACTAAATTTTACTCCATTTAGTGAAATCGCAGTGAAACTGCTACCAACCGTCGATAAAATGAGCGGAATTTAGTGGAATTTAGTGAAATATGGATTGTTTTTCCAGTGACAGCCATCAGCTGATTATGAAAGAAATTTCTCTTCTTCTCTTTTTAGTTTCTTTCAAGAACAAAAATTGTATTCTACTAAATATTTTGCAACTACAGTAAGGCAAATTTTCCTGATAGCATTTAATTAAATTATTGAATACAGCCATGATCTTTACCTACACTGAGGAACTGTTAATGATATGCCAAATGAAAAAAATTTCATTAATAGTCTCTCACTTCTTCATTTCCATGAAATGACTGAATTTAAAATTAAGTCATTATGGACAGAGTCTTTCTGGGGTATCAAGTTCGGAGCATTGTATTGGGCCATCATATCCGAGTATTCTTGATACAAGTATGCAAACCGGTTTTTTAGGAAAGAGGTTAAAAGATGGCCCATTAAGTGCATTAGAAAATGACAAACGACATCTACTGGTTCGGACAGTAGACAACTTTAGGTTTGGAGAATCGATATTTTTGGAATGGGATATTCAAAAATGTTCTACGACAAAATGTAGAGTGTAAATACAGCACTTTTCAGCACCAAGAGCGAGTCTTGTCTCAGAAGTGAACGTAGGAAACAGGCGAAAGTGTTCGGTAAGCAGTATAGTGGAATAAAAAGATCTTGTGAGTTATATCAGAAATATTATGTTTTAAGTATCGAACACTCGTAACAATATAGAGTACTTTTATTGACATATGAATCTCTCGTAAGAGTACAGGGGTAGCTTTTGGATATTGAACAACTTCATTTGGCTTAGGCATACATAAAATCTAAATAATGATCATAGAGTGTATACATACCTTAGATGTTACAGGGTGATTAATAAAAAAACGACATTTTTGGATTTAATTTTCAGCTTCTATACGACCTATCCTTAGTTGGCTGGTATTTTTGGAATACTCTCTATATTTTAAGTTTGTTACTTCGGAAACTTTTAATCCTTACTCTAGATACTTTTCGAGCATTGCATAGGAAGGAAACCGATGAAACTCCAATTTCCGTTTAGATGGTTCCTGAAATGTGAAATAAATGGGTATAGGAAATCAAACCAACTTTTACCAGTGCAACATATATTGTATGTATATATAGAGGTAGTAGACGCCTTTGTTAGAAACTAAGCCGGAGCAGTATAAATTTTGTGGTCAAGTATACCTTTTTTTTGGAATTGACAGGCAGAGAAAATTTTCCTTTTCCCATACTAGGTTAATTCGACGAAATTCAGGCGCAAATTTTACAGAAAATTTCATCTTGCCAACCTATTCTGCAATTTCCACATAATACCCTATTAATCCATTAGGTTCATAAACGATGAACCACCACACTTCCATTTGATCTATTAAAATACCTTGATGCTATCATGATTAATTAGATTTCCAGCGTTTCCTGGAAACACGCGTCTGTAGTTAATGACTAAGCTGCTATAATGGTGAGTCCAAAATCATTGCCCTAGATATTTCAAAGGCCTTTTTTTGTTAGAGTCTGGCATCCTGTCCTTTTAGCCAAATTTAAAGAACTTGGTGTTTCCCCTCCGCTTCAATTATTGATTGATTGTTTCCTATCTGGTCCGCTAATTCGTGTTGTATTAGACAGCGTTATATCTGAACTTCATTCTATAAATCCCGGTGTGCCCTAGGGCTCCGTTATCTCTCCGTCTCTCTTTCTAATTTTCATTAATAATTTGCTTTTCTTTATTTTCAGTCCCATCCAATGTTTTGCTGATGACAGTACCCTTGATTTCACATATTCGTTTGACACTTTCACGGACTCCAGAGGGAATGCCATATCTATCAACAAGGTTGCATCATTAGATCATGGAATTACCATCTTCAAAATATCCTTGTTTGGCGCAAATCGAATCGCGTCGAATTCAATGTATCTAAGACTCAAAGTTATTTCATCTCTTTAAAACAAGATCACTACTTAACCACTGTCACTAAGCATTCTTGGAATTAGTATTTCCAGTAAAATAAACTGGGAAGGCCACATCTTCTCTTGCCAAAGAAGCATCAAAATGTCTTGGATTTCTGAAAAGATTTAAGACATATTTTAGTCCGTCAAATCTAGCGCTCCTCTACAAGTCCTATATAAAATCTCGAATGGAATGCAATTTTCACATCTGACCCGGGGCTGCTTCCACAGCCTTAGCTTAATTAATAATTGTCCAAAAGATTTCTTTGAGAACGAAGTTCGAATTTCGAGAACATTGTCTCCGTCTTTATCTAGTCCCATCAAATTCCCTTTACGCACCCTTTTGACTATTGACTCGAAACGATAGTAATAAATAAAATTTAATTTATTCATAGAAAATTTTTTTGGAAGAAAATGCTAAGTCGAATTTTAGTGGATTTTCGCACGCATTTCTATATAGTGCTAGAGATATTTTAGATACTATCGGACTAAACGTTCTACACTTTAGGTAATCTTTTAATCCCATTTTACGATCTTAACTATATATAACCAAATAATTTTTGTTAGTCGGCTAGAAATTTTCAATTCAAGAACAGTAAAAGAATTTCGAGGTTAATTATGGAATTTCTGACCTTAGTACACAACACATTAACCTTCTCCTTAATAAATGCACACTTGGCCTCTCACTTTCTTATTCTGTGTACCTACCTATTTTAAAAATCACTTAAACTTGTACGATTATACCAGTACTTAACGCCTTGAAACACCAAACGTTACCTTCTAAAGGTGTTGTTGATTAATTTCGACAGTCAACGAAAACCGTGGAATACGAACAACACACTGGCATGCATACTATTTGGAAAAACCCATCTCTTTCCTCAACACGGGTAATAATGCGAATGCAAATTACGGTACAAAGTTCATTTGCGTTTCGTGACTAACCACAAAAAAAAACCTCTTCATCGATTTCTACTTGACCTAGGTGAACTCAAGGAACATGAACTAAGGAAAGAACCCTCTTCCCCTTCAACATATTTCTTTTGGCATATTCTGTATCTAGATTCTAGAATCACTGCGAAAAGTAAATTACTAATTAGGACTGACTTCATTCGGAAATGTATCTAGACGTGTTGAAAACATATTTGAAATTTGCAATGCATAGCAATTTCCATAACGAAATGAAGTGAAATTTTGTTACTGCATAAATGCATGAAAGATGAGGTTTTTATCTTATTTCGACTCCAGAAAGTTTGGCTTGATGCAACTGAGAAAAGATTCGTAGTCGGTTGCGCGCTTATTATTCAAAGTGTATTCCCCGGGAAAGTACACAGCAGCGAGATAAGTCAAACAAAGATTCATGGCGATCATCGAACGGAATTGATTGGACTCTTGTTTCTTGATTTCGACTCCAACCTAGAGCTGCTAGCTCGTGATATATTTGTGTTTGTGATTGACGTTGCTGCGCCAACACTCGTCAGTTTCAAATGTTCAAATAGTAAACACACGCTTGAAAGAGTTCATGCCTTGGTGGTGTATAGGATTTAGCACACAGAAAAAAAAAAAAAAACACAACCTAGTTTGCTTCTTTTAAGGCTCCTTCTATGCAATTCATCTCATCCTCCCAAGCATCCTTGGGAATCTCCAGTAAAGTGAAAGATTTACGATTTATCGGTTTGATTTGAACATCACGCGACTTGAATATGGAATTCAAGGGATTTACAGTTCTTGAATCTTGTGCGGTGGTGGTTTATTTCTCTGCACGCCTTTAATATATTTTTCATGTTGAATTGTGTATAAAAATGGTTCGAGTTTTTTGTTTTTTGCTTGTTTTCTTCAGATCGCTAGGATTCCTTAGCATTGCGCGAATTCCCGTTTATTGTCCTCGCATATATCTAGGATCTCCATCCGTCGGGAAAATGTTTGCTGACGATTTTTAGTGCTAGAACAGATTACAGCTCCTGGAGCAGGAGGAGCAAAACAAAAGGTGTTCTTCGATGATACGTATACAGGTAAACGAATCGAACCGTTAGGAAAAGTTTGTAAAGGGATGGTTGGGATTTGATCTCAATGTGCAGAACTGGAGCTCTATAGAGAGAATTGAGATAAATATTCTACTGTTGGTGGTATCCTGAAGTATAGTGCATAATTAGGAGAATAATGGAAGCAAGAATGAAGAACATTTATTCATTTAGGATATAATTAGGAACATTTTTTTTCTTTGTTTCTTCAACACTTATGTTAATTTTATGGGTCTAAACTTAATGAATGTTAAGAAAGGGGGGGGGGGTTGAATATTTCGAGACCCGTATAATATACGAGTCAGTCTACATGCAATTATATGCGTACTGGACATCTGAGTTCACTATAATGTAGACAGCATGCAGTTCAGGGATTCATTGCCGACCTGATGAGATCGCCCTGCATGCATTGCTTATCGAAACACGCAGTATATTCTCAAAATTTCTTTATAAAATTTTCATTTTCGTCTTCAAAGCCATTAACTGGCAAATACCTCGATACTTGTCTTTTAAAAATTTAATGAATATTGTCTAAATTTAAATTTTATATAACTTTTTATTTCCGTACAAGTATTCATGCTCAAATGGTCAACTCTTTATATATTTATCTGTTATTACCTTTCATGGGCTAAGGATGCGGTCGACGATAATCTGTAAAAAACCAGCAACGTTGAAATATGTCTTCTAGCATCAAAAATACATACAATAACGATGCAGAACTTCTCCAGTTATACTGGTTAGATCATCATCTTGGCATACCCGGTTGTTAACTACTCAAATCCACATGGTAAAGTTAAAAATGAAAAAAATATATATACATATATATGTATATAAAGTTATATAAATAAAACGGTGTCCGTATGGTGCTAGTGGTCTAGTCACCCCTAATCTTAACCATAATCTTAATAATAAAACGATAAGCTCATTAAGTTAAGTAGGCAGTGATATACCGTCTAGAAAATAATGAAAAATAAATTAATGTCAAAATTCAAAGAAAATATCATCTTTTGGTGTAATTGAATTATTTTTGAAAAAAGTGAAAGTTAGGGCGAAAAAAATTTTATAGGAAATAAATGTCAATTGAGAGTAACCAGTTATAACTCGAATGGTCTAGAAGTCGTTGGCTACGAAATTTATGATTCCACGCTTAATCTAGTAGGCTTAAGGTAATGCCATAAATATTTTCAATTTGAAGTTGAATTTTTGCCAAACACAGAGTTATGCATTTGAGCTTTCTTTAAAAAATGTAATTTAATCAGTCTTTTTTTTTTCACAATTAGTTAGCTCATAAAATGGGGTATAAAGGACCCCTTTAAGTGGCATGATGGGTCTATTTCTAATAAATTGATTGAATAAAAATCTATGAATTATGTTTTTTTTTTACAAACGATTATTAGATGAGGGTTTCAGCGGCATCCAACTGACCATCCTAACCTGTGAAAGTTCTCACAAAGGAACCATTTTTCATTAAATATCACAAATTAATGCAAAAATCGTTGACTATATTCCCATTAATGTTTGTCGAGGTCACCTGATAATACCCATTTGTCAATTTTCTTCACTCCAGCAATTTTATTCCGGTGATGACTTATTGTTCTTATGTATATATTAAGCCATAATTTATTTATTTAATAAGCAATTAAGAAGAGTAGTATACAGAGATTAAGTCTAATAACTTACTACCTTAAACTTAAAATACTAGGCTACAAAAGAAAGTCTGAAGAAGAGAGAATTATATGTTTAAGAGTTACAACTAAGACGCTGTTCAGTCCACCGACGGAAATACGCCCCAAATCATTCCATAGACGAAATAAGACCTCCTAAAAAGAAAGAAAAAGAACACAAAGTATTAAGACTAACTTAAAATATGTCAGAGCACTTATATAATTTAATGCTACACATCTCCACCAAATGCATTTTTAGCTGGACCACAATAAATTTCTCATATTAGGTTATATTGTTATAACCCCTGAAGTCTGTAGTCCGTGACAACTTATTTTATCTGAAATTATTAAAAATTAACTATTTAAAAGCAGAATACCATTAAGCATACTTTCATACCTCTGTATATTTACATTTTTTCATGTCATCAAATGACATTATTCCAGTCAGCCCATTTCGCCTTCGCCTCAGTCAGAATACATGCAATTGTAATAAGCGTTGCTAGGGCAAGACCAAGAGGCAAGATGAACATAGCCGACGAATCGCAATAGATGGCAGCCATTCTTGGCTCAGAGTTCATCTGATTCAGAGTATAATCTGAATAACCAATCGTGTTCCCAATTTCCATATAGAAGTCTAATTCTGTTCAGTGTTTAATCTGAAATTATTCCTATCCTCATTACAAAAGTCTAATTCTGTTTAGAGTCTAATCTGAAAATTCCTATCATCCACATTCATCATCTAAATTCCCACACCTAAGCAGAAGAATAATTCTGCCAAACTTTTACTGTACTATATCTGTTCAGCACTACATGCTGCAGCACGCTGCTGCCCCCCTTTATTTTGCTTATTTAGCCTTCCCGTCTGACCGGCCGCTATCGTCAAATAGATTCGTAGAGAGCTCTTCTTTGCTACCCTTCTGCTTATACGCAGTAGTAGCACTAACATCCTAGATGAAATCTAAAGGGTATACTAAGTTTGTCATTCCGTTTGTAACGCACAGAAATAATGTTAGTAGAGTAAAATGGACTGGACACTCACGCATAAAATTAAAAGTTATTTTGATTTTTGCATGTCCGTCTGTCCGTCTGTGCGCACGATAACTCGAGAACGCGTGTACTTAGAGAGCTGAAATTTTGTATACCGGCTTTAAAAAAAAATAAATAAAATAAAATTAAGTTCGAAAATGAGACAAATCGGGCAACTCCTTCGTGGGGTTGCCATAAAATATTTTTATTTTCGAATATATATTTGGACACTGCCTGTGAGAATACGAAATCCTATAAAATTGGTTATAATCATCTTGTCTGTTCGACGAACCGTTCTAGAAATATGTGCAAAAACCAGTGTAAAAATCAAAATTGTTCAAATGGGTTCCCATACGAAATTTCATATGGGCATTCATCTAGATTCTAGGGTATCATAAGAATTTGTCTTAGACCAATATTAGCGTTTTTACTTATTTCTAAAAGTTTGTTTGTAGACAGCCAATTAATTCTGTTCTTCTTTTTATTTTTTCCAAAGCTAAAAGAACGAAGTAGGCTACGTCACTCAGACGTAATTAACTTTATATTAGAATTTTAATTTGTTTTATCTTTAGTTTTAGTGTATTGAATTTGCTCGAATTTTATTTTATATTATTGGATTCTTATATTAGTTGGAGAGGTCAATTTAAGTCTTGAATTGTGATAGTACTTTAGGTATTGAATTATTAATACAATTTTATATTTGAAGTTTGAAACGCTAAATTATGCTCTTTATAACCCGCACCCCCTCCCTTCTTGTTCCAGACAAGATCTCACAGACACTATAAGGGAAATGTACACAAAACTATAAAAATAATAATAAACTACATATACGAGTAAGAGAAAATTAAAAGTAACAAAAAACAAAAAACAAAAAATTTATACAAATAAATGTATATAGAAAGAAGATGAGAAAAAGAACTTAGAAATTTATGATATTATAAGTAATTAGATACAAAAAGAGAAAAACAGAATTGAAATAACTTAAGCAATAGTAATTAAAACTATTAAAAGTATGGAATTAATTTATAATAATGAAGAGTATGAAAAGAAAGGCAAAAAATAAAATAAAAAAGGAAACTGAGTAAAACAAGATTACGCACCAAGTAGAAAAGAATATGAAGAAAGCAAAGGGAATCACAGGAGAAAATTAAACCACACTATAGAAGCCGGATAAGCTTTCTAAATGCCAGTAAACCAGTACCAAGAGTATCAATGTTATTGAATTTAGTGTTGCAAGACTCTTGAATTCTAATGCAGCGCGATTTTTCTTTCAAATTATTTTTGCAAATTGGAAGTCTGAAGAATGGCTGATATCTTGAATTCCGAGGATAAGCGTTAAAGTCTATACTAGAAAGTAATGATAGTACTATTCAGTATTTTATAAAAACAAAGTCATGTCCAAAAAGATTCTTCGTTTTTCTAGCGATAACAAGTTGAATTTCACTAGTCCGTCATTATATTCACGAGCGGAAATTAGATTTAATTTAAATAATAATATTCTGGTAAATCTGTGTTGAACAGTTTCTATTTGTGAACTATAGGAAAAGTCGAAGAGTAAAATGGATTCCAGACTTGACTAGCATATATTAAAGTGTACTTCTTATTAAAGAATTGTAGAGAGTAATATAGGAGGAAGGTGACGTGAATGATTGACACATACGAAAAATGAAGCCCATAAGACGAAAGGACCTAGAGGGGATGTAATTTATGTGAGCATCAAAAAAGAAGCTTGCGATCGATGCTAACTGTAATAGCTGGATCCTCTTCAACTGCCACTACGAGATCAGTGTTATAAAGGAGATATTGTGGCCTTCCTCTAGGCTGATATTCTAATGAAAGATCTCCTTGAAATTTCAAAACCAAATTACAAATAGTCCTTTCATCCCATGAATCCGATCCAAAAGCAATGTTTATTTCACATGCTGCTGCAGCGACACTTACACCCTTTTTAAATTGAAATGAAGGAATCGGGACTATGAACTAGTATTAATTACTTAACTTAGTAGCTACTAAAATTTATAGAAATCCGTTTATCAAGCGGGCGATTATAATATTACACACAGGTAGTGAGGGGTAGCCAGAGCCGGAATAGAAGGACGGGCGATCGTGCCCTAGCCGGTGGTCTTCGGTATTGGTGTTCCTCGGTGCTGGTGCTTTTTGGAGCCAGTGGTCTCCGAATTAACTACAATACATGTTCATCATGTACTCCGTTCGAACGCTGTGGCGAATTGTCGGAAAACTTATAATATAAGTAATTTTTTGTTATGATATATTTTTTATGGACGTATACACTATGATATGTCGTGGTGTGGCGTAAAGCGTAACACTTGTTTAGTATCAGTATGAGCACAAACGCAATGGAGCACCACACACTAAACAAAGCGTTTCGCGAAATATATTATTTAGTGTTACAAGTATATAGGGATGGTTACTATCTATAGATATACATCAGGTTTCATTTATTCAGGAATGGCCGAGTAAATATGGTCGTCTAAAGACGCCGACTACGGAAGATAACATTCGAGAAATGCGCGAAAAACAGGCCGTAAGACCGAATGTAACCTGTAAAATATTGACAGAAGAGCTAAAATTGTTCAAGGAATTCGTCGACATGATTTCCATTCTTCATCCGAAGGACATCATCGGAACAGCTAGCCATGATCCAAATGTTTTCAAATAAATTATTACTGCTGATAGCACTTGGTGCTACCAATATGATCCGTCGATTAAACGTCAAAGAAAGTTTGGTGTGAAAGTTCCTAAAGAACAAAACAAAAGTTCATGTCTAGAAGTCACTTGTCAAGACAATGATTATCGACTAAAGTAATTCATTCCAAATGGTTAGAAGGTTATCAAATAATACAATTTGAGCATTATGGACGCTACTGCACGATAATACGCTCTCGCAGAAGTCCACCGAAATTAGTTGATTTTTGGCCCAAAAAAGTATTGTAATTCTCGACTATCCGTCCAATTCGCCGGAGCTTGATTGAAGCCGCCGCGACCGCATTATACCCAAAACAGAAGCTGCAAAAGTCCTTTGAAAGAGGATACTTCCTTCGAATGAAGAAAAAAGTATCCAAATAATTCTTACAGTTCATTTCTAGAACAAAATTTCGGTTGATTTATAGACAATCAGTGTAACTGTAGAGTATCCTTTGAGGACGACTTAATAGTATAAGAAGAATATTCCATATCATAGAAGTTTAATTGTTACCAATACTTGAAAGAAAAAAAAATACTACCCAGGTCAGAAGAAAATACTGCGCCTATCACTGAAGAAAACATTCGAGGAAAGAAAGAGGACAAGAGGATTACAAGCTGTATGTACTAATGAAATAGAGTCGTTTGACGATAGTTATAATTTTAAAACCCTATTCACATTAAAGTTTACTTTTAACGGAACTATTTTATTTTGGTAATAACACTTACACATCAGCTAACATTTCATTGAATATTATTACATTTCAACAATGTTTCATACCGCTATTAAGTTCAACTCTCTTAAACAAAACCCATTCATTCTAATGTCCAGAAAATTACCGACCAGTGATAACACATCTGTTTACCATATTTTTATGATTAATTCAAGAAGGTTAAAAGCCTTTTTATGACCCTCAACTCAACGATTTTATATCTCAGAGCAAGTTATGATGTAAAAGTGTTGTTAACGCTTGTTTGCATTTCCCAAACGAGCAGTAAAAAAGAACTAGAAAGCTTTCTCGATTGTGTTATAAAGAGTTTGAAGGTTTGAACCCTTTGAGATTAGAACTAACGATCCGATATTGCAAATCTAACAAAAGCCCTTTTCAAATCTCATATAAACGGATGGGCTGGTATGTACAAGATATGTACAGTATGTATGTGGGATGGTTTCTTGACTTGTCTGAATGTCCACCACCCGCACCATTACCATTCTGTACTCCCAAGTCCCGAATACTCCCTATAGACTAGGACCAGATAATCAGTTTCTAAAAGAATTTATGTTCAACAGATCCACTTCGGTCTGCTGAAGTTTTCAGGATAGGAGGAGAAAAGTTTTTAATTTAACTTTTGTGTGGAGAACTTGGTTACTTTTGCTTGTGATGATAGAGAGGGAAGTTGTGAACATGGCTTGGTTTGACTTGGCTTGGTTTGGTATGGCATGGCATCGTAGTGACGAACAAAAAACTTTTCTTACCCGGGGGATGATGAAGGGGGTGAGGAAATTAAAATGTAAACATTGAAGGCAAATAGCGCTTCTTGTTGAAGTGCAAGCTCGCATAATGAAGTTGTTAAAGTTTAATGTTGTAAAACATATCGATCGGAAGAAAGCACTAATTGGGTCAGTTCTGCAGTAGACGGGAACAAATAAAATAAAAGTATAGTGAAAGTATAAGCTCTTAGCACTGTTTTGAATAAATGAGATTTTATGGGGAAATTTTTGAAGTGATTTATTTTGAATTTTAATTCTATTATGTAGGGCGGGAGGGGATTACAGTGAATATATTTTTAGTTTATTAATGTGAAATATTTTATCGATTTATTTTAATTTTAATAATCAATTAGAGTTTTACTAATGACATATACATATTATAACAGAACGACTTACCCCGCTCTCCCCTTTTACTCCTCTAGGTTGAGAAAATAACACACCATGTAAGATGATCCAAATTGTGTATAGCCTGACCTTCATGGAAGAAATCTTCAATAACTCTAGGCTGTTTCATGTATCAGCTTCTAACATTTTTACGGTATGGTCCGGTCAACTTGAGCCTCCCACTATCCTCTCCGCACTACACCAGAAGAACCATCACCTAATTTTATACCTAACGTGACTCACTTTTCCTGTATTAAGCATGTCAGCGATTAGTACTGTGTAGATTCAATGGAAGGATTCGCTGTGGTTCTTTTACGAGGTTGCTTGCTGTCTCCTAGTTTCCCCAGTGTTGGATGTTTTTTTCGCGAAATAATTCCATCAGATGCCTTATGATAGATTTTTCCAGGACCACATCATCTAAACCGTCAGAATGTACATGATTAAAATATGCCAAAAACTCAACTAGAGATGCCGGCTGCCAGGATTGGTCTAAAAGTATCAAAGTAAGAGGATTTTGCTGATACAAAGCCCCAAAGTATATAAAGATCTGAAATTATTATCAAATAATCTAGTGACTAATATCATAGATGGTAGAAGAATTAGATGTCGCATGCAGTACCAAAAAAGTATACAAAATTTATATCGCTGGATGGTCCATTCCGGAATGGACCACAATATTTGAAATGATGTATTCGTCGAGTGATTCCTATTTTTTCGTATCTGAAGTGTTGAGAAAGTCGATCAAATGCATACAAAACTGCTAATATAAAAATATTTGCTTTCGGCATGCTCCAAACCATGTAATGGTCCATTTCAGAATGCACTACCCATTTCACAATCTATATGCTCTGCTTTAGTATACCATGCGACATCTAGTTCTTGCGCCATCTATTCTAATATGGATGATGCTGAATCCTTGAAGCAAGATTTTGCCCGGCACGTGGAATGAACAAACGCATTCATTGATGGCTACTAAATCCCCAAAATAAGAAGGTTTTTATTAAAAATTTTCAAATAATTAAACCATGGAGATGAGTAGAGATAGCCCCATCAGTGTATGTGACGACAAGTACGAAAGTCATTTTGAAAAGAAGTGTTTTCCATACCAACGATTTGCTAATCTTCGCCATTTCAAAGAAGGAAAAGTGGCAGAAATATTCTAAATGTTGTGACATTGGTGCAGAGTGGTACCCGAAGGGGCTCCGTTAACGTCACGACATACGTTTCATTGGGAAAGGCAAAGGTAACTGAAGATAAAACTTTATTTATTTTAGTGTTCGCTCGAAACCACGACATACCAAGGTCATCACGTCAAACTGGATATCGATCGGCCGGCATATGCAGGTCTCGTGAGCACTTGGGCCAGCTACGTGGATGCAGATAGAAGTAAGGTGATTGTCTCAGATAGTCGCCCTCTGTAGCTCGAACATATTCGGGACGGAATCTATAAGTCCTTGTCACGATATTTGAAGAATTGCAACTGTATATGCAATCATTATCACTTTTAGATGCATTATGAGCTAGATGAAAGAGTCTTTCAAAATCCCCCAAATCTTAGCATACGAGTAAAATATGCAAACGTACAAACATATGGCATTGCACCAATACCAAAAATCTAACCACTTTCACACTAATTGGGTTAATGATAAAGTTCTGGTTCAATAGAAGGGCGGGTGGTAAAGAATGAAAAATTGATTTTTTCTGCACATTGATGGAACCTTCAGCTACACAACCCTCTGATTTTTTTCTATTCTAAGGCCCAAATATTATAGACAATACATAGATATATGAATTCAAGGATTATCAACTGTGTCATTGACACGGGAGGATGGACTCGGAAATATTTGCTGTCTTTTTTGAGTTTTATGAACGGATGTTAGCTTTGTTAAGGACCAGTAAGCATAACTAAGGAGGCCGAAGTAGTAAGCAATGTAGGTATTGTGTGGTAGATATGTACGTATTTTCCATTTATCCTGAAATTTTAGTACGAGTGAGAATAGCTTCTGCCGTATTTAGTCATACTACTCCTATAATGGGTTGGTGTAAGCTGCTAATAAGAATAAGCCTATTTATAATTGGGGTTTCGAATTTCTTTTACTTACTTAAAGAGGACCAACAGGGTGAGAGCTTAAATAATAGTAATTGTTAAGATTTTCGTGAGAATTTAATCCATATAATGAATTTTGGTTTTGTATACTAACAAACATACGTTAAACTATTAAAAAACATTTTTTTTTTACCAAAAATTAAAATTTTTATTTTAATGGCGCAAAAGGTCATCCCGTGAGGGTCTGCTCGAAAAAGTACCTTCTATGGTTCTGGCTCTCAAGATTTGTGAGGAAAACAAAAAAAAAATGATTCTATAATTTTTTAATAATATATAAATGTTGTCGTCTTTTTTAATTTTTTTGACCAAAATGGCGGCCAACTGAAAAACAATCATTTTTCCTCAAAAATTCAGTCAGTTTTTAATTTTATTTTTAAAAATTTTAACTAAAAAAAGACTACGATTAATTGGAACTAATTTAAGGAGCTACCCTTTGACTAAATTTTCAGTCGATCCAATGTAAATTGACCGAGTTACACTTAGAAGGGATAAGAAAAATGGTGTTTTTTTTTGGAATTTAATTTAATTTCTTTTCTTTTATCGGTAATAATTATTGTTTGATTTTCCCTTAATTCATCGATTCCAGGTCTAGACAAAGGAAAAAATATTATCAATTCCAGGATAATGTTCAATAAAGGATCATAAAACTACACACCATGAATATTTCCTAGAGAGGGTTGTTCAGAAAGGATCATCAAATTGAAGACAGCTGCCGACGCATGCTCAAGTTCGCTTAAGTAGTCGCCAGAACGTTTGTCATTCTTTGAATTTAAGCTTAATATTTTATAAGTGCAAATTACTAAATATGCAAAAAAAAAAAATTTTTAATTATATTTTTTTTTTGTGAACCGCAACCCTTTGGTTCCATTTAAAGAAAAATATATTAATCCTGGAATCTATAATGATTCAATATGTACTCTGCAACATAATTACTGCCCTGCATACTGAGACCAAAACCTTTTCTTTTTACACCTTGATTTAAGTAGAAATGTCGTAAATTTTTATTCACATTTTTGAGGTGGAGATAATTTAAGGAAAAATGATTTGAAAAATTTCAAGATTTTTTATTAATATGTATAGGTGAACGTTGTTTCCTCATAGAGCCAACAAAATGTTTTTTTATTTCATTGAAATTTTTATCGTGATAGATATAAATAAATAGATACAAAATGGCTAATATGTGTTAAGTGATACTTTTTTGTTTTTTTTTTATATGAAGGGGACAGGTGACACTATCCCAAGTACTGAGGCCAAAGCGGCCTATTGTACTGTTGCTTAAGCCAAGGCTGAAAAGTCTACAACGAAAATTACTCGTCATCAACTCTTCATCTGGAATACAACTGCACCTACATAAACATCTGTATACAAATATTCATTACCATAAATAAGTTCCGCTATATTCTGTTATTGTTGTTTTTAACTGAACTCTAGTTTTCATGTAATTAGTTTCTCTGTTAAGTTTAAGACCTTAAGCAGTCCACATCTGTGCTAGAATAAATTGAATTATAACATCTGTGCTAGAATAAATTGAATTATAACGTTTGCAAGTGTGACTTATAATTTTTTCCTAAAAACCCCCTTAACGAGCCAAAGGGATAAACGTGCTTATAATCGTGTGATTAATGATATAAATCACCTCAGCATAGAATCACGTGTACTAGGTACACTTTATAGAGAGCCACCTGAATAGCACGTGCCGCTATTCATTACCTTTGTTGGAGTGTCAACAACTGTCCTGCTCGGAGGACATTCACCAAAATCTTCCTGTCCTCTTAATGAAGCGTATCAGGTCTTGGTGAGGCAGGCAGGCTCATCCACAGATAGAAGGGCAGACCCTAAAGTATTTAGCCTGCACCGGGCGAAGGCCGGACACGCACACAAAAAGTGTTCGATGGTCTCGGGCTCTCCCTCCAGGCAGGATAGACACTCAGGACTGTCAATAACTCCCATCCTTATTACATGAGCGTGAAGTGAGCTGTGATGATGCCAACAACATCCATATTGTTTCCTTTCGAGACCCATGAGAAAATCGGAGATATTCCTATTGGGCGCATCAAAAACAGTATTGTACACCTGCAAGTATTTAGGTTCGTCCATCTCTGCTGATGTTTTCTACGAACATCCGCTTTGATGAGAGACCCGATACTCGTGGTGGCAACGCCTACGGCGGGTTCCGGTCCGAGGAACGGAGATATAGCGCCGGCCTTAGCTAAAAGGTCAGTCCTTTCATTTCCCATGATCCAAATGTGACCAGGAATCCACAGAAGGGATACATTGTTGTGGATACACAACTTATCCAGATACGACCTGCAATGCCCCAGTTGCTTAGATGTTATCCGAGCGCCACTCAGAGCCATCAAGGCTGCCTGACTATTCGAGAGGATAGCAATGTCCTTCTCCTTGATTTGCATATCAAGGGCTTTGCAGCCACCGATATGGAAGTCTTCGCCTGGAAGACAGTGGTGTGTCTTCCTCCATTCCAATATCAGTCTCATGACAGTAGACACCCGTCCCAGATCCCTCATTAGTGAGAGAGCCGTCGGTGAAAATTTTGAGAGCGGACCGGGTAAGGCCCGATAAGGCTCTTACCTCAGTCCACGATTCTCTTCCAGGAAAGCTCACAGAGAAACGACGCCCAAACCGAAGCTCAGGTACCATGGTATCACGTATCATACTGGTCAGAGGGTTTTCCAAGTGATACTAGTACTGAGCCTGAGTTTGACGGTGTCAATTTTGGCAATTGTAATAGGCTTGATTGAGATAATAAGCATTTCGCGGTTTTTCATTTCTATTCTGCTATGATTTTATTGGTGTGGTGTATCCCCTGTATTTGAAGTATCAGGTTAGTTGCGGCTTACCGCTGGTAAAATTAGTTTTTCCTCATACGCAAATATAGTTCTAGCTCGTGTTAGTAATATCATTTTCATTATTTCTAAATTCAGTTCATTATAAATGCCACTATTCAACTCACACAGTATTTTTTAAAAATATTTTCAGCGTTAATTGGCTGAGCATCAAAGTGGAAAATGAAAAAAATAAACTGATATTAAATGTATTCGAAAAATTTACTTTTGAATTTTTACTTAAAAATCACAATTCTTATGTGAAAATTGATGATATTTATATCATTTTTAAAATATAGATATCTGAAGGTGGTTTGTGAGAAATAACATCTTCTTAGTCAGCGCATTTGACTATTTTGGTAAATGTTCCATTATATGTTGGTACACATAATTCTGTAGAAATTTCTTTAATCTTGTGTTTAATTTCCTTTTTGAACTCTGGAATATTACCCATGGTTTATTGGTATACACGCTATCCTTTAGTTGATTCTAAAGGAACAAGTCTCAACAAATCAAAGCGTATGATCATCATTGCAGTCAATTTAGTGAAAATAAAAGTTAAAACATTTCAAAACCCAAGAAAGGGTGCCCGACTTCTTCCATTTTTGAACTTGTATTTGCAATTATATGACAACATCATGTAAGTAAGTAAATTTGTTCTCGGGTATTCGTAATGTTAATGTTAAGAGTAGGGGTGACTAGGCCTCCAGGACCTTGCGGACACTGCGACCATAGTTGGTCCATTGTGCCCTGCCCTAAAGTGGTTAGGGTCTTTTAACGAACTCGATTATTGCTTTTGGAGTTAGATTGAAGACATTATCTGGAGAGATAATTGTTCTTCCAGTGATTTGCAGCCTTAGACCTGCAAGTGCTGGGCACTCACATATGACGTGCATCGAGGTTTCGTCATCCTCTTCGCAAAGTTGACATAGTTCACTGTTGGATTTGCCTATCTTCTTCAAGAAATAACGGAAGGGGCCATGACCAGTGACTGCGATAGCAAATAGTCTGAGCGACTGTCTGCTAAGTCCAAAAAGCTGGCGCGTCTGGTAATGAGTGGGTTTGAAGAATTTCTTCGCCTGCCTCATACCGGGCGCGCTACGCCAAAGGAGATCCAGTTGCCTGTTTTCCCACCTATGCAGTTCCCCCTAAAATGGCTTTTTGGTAGGCCAAATGTCAGGTAGGGACCAGTATACGGACATTGAGCTCCGGTTTTAGCCAATTCGTCCCCTTTTTCATTACCGTCCACTCCTTCATGTCCAAGGAACCAAGACGAAGGTTACTTGGTTGTCCCTAGACACTAGTTGGAGTTTCGAGTAGCATCTCCAGACAAAATTCGACTCAAAAACTTGAGAGGAAAGAGCTAGGAGCTCAGTTTGGCTGTCTGAGCAAATTTAGATATTGGAGTTTTTACAGCCTTTATCTAGGCTTTCCTGAGCTCCAACCTCTATAGCATACACTTCCGTCTGAAAAATGGAAGTTGAGACACCAAGCGGAATGGATAGTTCCACATCTGGACCAACCATCCCTGCGAGTATTCGTAAGGACGAACAGTTAGATAAACAGATGGAGAGACAAACGAACATGCATAAATCAAAATAACTTTTAACATTATGCCGACGTATTTCATCCATTTTGCTCTACCATCATTATTTTTATGTGTTACAAACGAAATAATTTCATCTACGGTATTAAAAGACGATGAGTACCGATTTCAGTTTGTTTTGCGAATGGGGCGCTGCCGTTTGTTTTCTGGATTCTACGTAGGTATCCATGTTTTGTCTCCCATTGCCCTGTGCATGACGATTTTCAAATGATCCAACATTTCCTGTATAGTGAAGAAGCATGAACAATATTCTTGCTACAATAATACTGATTGTTTACCGTTTATCCCTTGGCATAGGTCACTCCAACAAACTAATTTTTTGATTCTTGATACTAACAGACATCCAGCCTGATGTTTTTCTTTGATAATGAAGCGATTATTAGCAAACTATGCATGTTGGGACCAACATTAGAAGGCCACCTGAAAGTAAAATCGTTTAAAAGATTCTAATTCCAAGCATTTCTAATTATTGCAAATAGGTTGGGAACGAAACTATGTACACCTACCTACAAGCATGTGGACAAGACAACAACAATCGACACATTATGGCTACATTCCACATAAACAAATCCGGGACACAATACCATGAGAGGAAATTAACTTGTCTTCGATAACATTACGCAAATCAAATGGAATTAGATTAAGTCATTTGTACAGTTAAATATATCTTTTAAGGTAGCTAATTAGCAATATTGCAATAGGTATCATATTGTATAATTTTAATCATATTAACTTTAGCTAAGCAAAATGAGGAACGGCAACAAAAATACCCAGAATTCCAGGTGCTATGCACAGCTGCTAGGCTCAATGTAATCTTCTGACCTACGCACAGCTGTTAAGTTCAGCGGACTTTTCTATTGTTATGCGCAATTTAAAATAATTGGTTGGTGCCGTGCGCAGTTCAGAGGCAATATAAGTCGCAGGCCAACTAGAATCTGTCTATTTTCACATCCAGCTCTCATAGATTCTGCATCATTTGGAATCGACTTGGCTAGTGGTAACAACATAGAGTTATTAACAAATTTACTTTATATTGGGTATCGACTGAGATAAAGATATTTATTCTGGGTCACGACTGGAATAAATTCTGTTAACAAAATCACTTTATCTTGGGTACCGACTGAGATAAAGATAGTTATTCTGGGTAGCGACAGGAATAATACTAACAAATCTCAAACCTATATCTTGGGTCGTGACTGAGATATTCTGGGTGCCGGCTAGAATAAATACTGCTAATACAACTTTGCTTTGGGTCTCGACTGAAGTAAAGAATCCTGTTCCGGGAAACGACTAGAACAAGAATTCTACTAATCAAATTATAACTTTGCTTTCGGTCTCGACTCAAGTGAAATATCTTGTTCCGGGGAACGACAAGAACAAGATCATTACTAGCACACAAACTTTGTTTTGGGTCTAGACTGAAACAAAGTATCTTGTTCCGAGAGACGACTAGAACAAGATAATCAGTAACTATCTATTTACCAGCGCCATACACATTTTAAATTGGTGAGTACATTTTGATTCATCATTTAATACATATCTAATCATATTTAGTAATTATATTTATAATTATAATAATTATATATATAATTATATTTATAAACGAACTAAAGTACTTGGGAGTAATAATAGACTGCCAGCTAAAATAGGACAAGCATAAACTTTTTGTCACGAAGAGGCTGAGGAGAACTATTTAAAAGATCTTAATGCTCCGTGGTATTCTAGACTTTAGCTATATGAGGATGGTTTACTTTGCTATAGTTCAGTCTATTTTACAATATGGTATTACAGCTTGGGGAGCGACCTTCACAGCAACAATTATGCTACTTCATAACTTGTAAACTAAAATCATAAAATTATGTTTAAGGAAGTAAAATTACTTTTCAATCACGCAAGCCTTCAAAGATTTCAATGTAATGACTATTCGACTGATCTACTGCTTTACACTTCTAAAGTTTATTTTCTTGAATCTATCAAATTTCCCAGTACATTACACAAATTACTCCACACGTAGGCAAGCAACATTACCTTTGGCAATTAAGCGATGTTCAAAAGCTTTAACACAAAGACATGCCAGTATAATAGGACCAAAACTTTAGAATAACTTACCACCTGAGGTCAAAGAAAATTTGAATTTGGCTAACTATAAAAAAATAACTAAGATCTATGTCAAAAATTATTCAAATGTCTTTCAGATAAATACTTACTTTATGTAAACATAGAAACTATACTTATACAAGCATACATTCAGTAATGTAAACTTCTAAAATATTCCTTAAATTTTGTAAATAGCTCCTAGTTCAAGGCCGCGCTGTGCTCACACACAAGCCTAGCTTATGTGAGTCATTAGCTTAAAAATGTTCACTGAATTTAAGATTTGAATTGTTGTTGTATAATAATTAAGCTTCAATAAACTAATAATAATAATAAAAAAAAAAATATGTATTGGTGCCATTTCGGAAAAGTATATTCCTTTTGAAGTTATCATAATTTGTTTCATTTAAGTTGATACATAAATGAGCTTCTTAATTACTTAGTGACATAGTCGCCATTATAAGTATCTTAAGTTATATTCGTGAATGTCTAATCTCTGAAATATATTTTCCTTTGAATTTGGAATAGTGTATTAACTGTGACGTATTGTGAAATAAACCGCTAACTTTAGTCCCCATCCTTATTTATATTTTTCTTGAGTGTTCTCATTGGGCAGAACAATGCCTTTGTAAATCTTCTTATCTTCGTATCTTATATTTTAAATTCTATTGAATTATTTGTGTACGTGAAAAAAAAATGTTTTTAAAAGTATTTAAATATATTTTCTGATGATCACCACAACTACAATTCTGAGAAAAACCTACACATATACATGCATATAATAACATTCATTGAATTACATTTTTCCTGTTTTTGAAGTTTTGGTATATATTTTTTAAATAACTTAATTAATTAATAACTTTTCAATAATTCTTTAATTCATTAGAGGGGTCATGACCCCCTACGACCGTATACCCGCTTGGATCGGCGCCTGATGCTTGATAGACTTAAGTATCAATCATCTCACCACTAATGTCAATGAGTACAAAATTAAAATCCAAGATTGACAATTAATTAAATACCACCAAGGACTACAGTTTACTATAGTTATGTTTATTATGTTTGTTCTTTAAATAAAGAACACAAAATCAAAACTTTTGGATCATTAAAGTCCTTCAAAAGTTTTCTATATTTCTATATCCTTAAAGATGATAAAAGTATCCGAAATTTTTTGTGGTAATCATCCAAAATTTTGTAACCCCGGCACATACCTACCACCAAACTCCAAAAATATTATATTACATTTTGGAAAGTCCTCTTTTTTAGCAACGGACTATCTCCTTTTTCACTCAAAAATCGCAAAAGGCATATAGATTTACTATTAAATTCGCATTACTTTTCAATGCAAATCGCACCTCTATAGTGAAAGTAAAATCGGCCCCACAATACGTGCCTTGTTTTCGAAAACTGCAGACACAAAAGTGAATAAAACTTTTTTTAATAAATTTCAAAGTTTTTGCCCTATCTTCCTTCCTCCATAGCCCTCACACTTCCTGTGCCCATGTGCTAGGTTTCAGAAACTGTCCGTCTTGTATACAGAGAAGGATATCTTTGCTGGCAGCCCGCAAGTGAGACCCAATGAGGTGCTAAAGTAGAAAAAATTTCCAATCGAAGAATTATTTATGGGCGACATGTTTGTGATTTCTTTATTTATGAATTTAGTTTTCTTGTCGATTCGTTCGATTCTCGAAGACCGAAGGAAGACACTAATGCTAAGGCTAACTTGAACCTGCTGGTGCCGTCGTCGCCGCCGTCGCCGCTGTTGAAGATGGTGTCGTATGCCCATCTCCGTTTTCTTAACTTTTATATATACGCGATTCACGTTTTTGATGCCTTTCTTATCGTCGCGTCTCAGACGCACATTTATCGTCTTCGAACGAGCCTTTTGCTAGCAGAAAGATCCTGATGGGGCTGGTTTTTGTTTTTGCCTTCCCAACTATATATTGAAAAGGGCAGAGCCCATAGCCATCTAGTTATAGCCATAGCCATAGCGAAACATCATGAAAATGCTCTGCACAATTCCGAAGAATTCTTTATGGCCATGCTGATGGTATCGATGTTAATGTTGATGACACTTTGCTATAGATGTGATTAATACGTTTTCTGGCCTTAAGGTGGGAATGGCAGAGCGCTTGTCTAAAAACTTGCGGGACATGCACGCATGATTATTCCTTCATGGTCACATTTTGTCGGCTCTGCTTGATAGCATTATGCGATTAACTTTTTGCACAATTCTCATCACCTCTGCTTATATAAGAAACAAGAGGGAGAGATATCGAAACTGAAATGGTTCGATGGCTTCACGCTGTTCGATTATGAGGCAAATATAAATAAGAAATTCTGATTTTTTCTAATATTTATTCATCATTCCGTTGGCATTTATTTATGAAGGCGTAAGGAATGTGATGGGAGCTGTAAGAATTTAGTCTATGTATTTTCCTGTCGAAAATTGATTTTGTATTTTTCTTACAATTACATAAGAATTGTTATCATAATTGCTCTAATACTGTAGAGGGTGTGAAAGGACATTGTAGGACTGGCAATAATTTTAGTTTTTACAAATCGTGAAATAAACTCTATCGCAGTTTATGTCCCAAAAATAATCAGAATGGGCTTAAAACAAGGAAAAAAGCTGGAATTGGAAATTTTTGTATGGCAACCTTACGATGAAGCTGCCCGATTGGTCCCATTTTCAAACCTAAACTTATTTTTTTTTTTTTTTAAACTCTGTCGCAGTTTATGTCCCAAAAATAATCAGAATGGGCTTAAAACAAGGAAAAAAGCTAGAATTGGAAATTTTTGTATGGCAACCTTACGATGGAGTTGCCCGATTGGTCCCATTTTCAAACTTAAACTTATTTTTTTTTTTTTTTAAATTCCTCTATGTGAACGCGTTCTGAATTTATCGTGAAGACAGACAGATGGATGACATGCAAAAATCAAAATAACTATTCATATTTTGCATGGGTATCCACATCAATTTGCTCTACCATCATTACTTCTTGGTATCACAAACGACAAACGGAATGACAAACTTGATATAGGTACCCTATGATTTTATCTAGGCTTGACTTAAACAACTGTCACGTTCATTGTGCCCCATAGATTAATGAGAATTTATTATTCTAAAAATATCCCGTGATCTACCCTGATTATGTTAGGAAACCCAGGATGTATCTAAGCTATAAACCTTGCAGCTGTCTCAGCTTTGAAGAGAAGCTCACCTCTTTTGCTCGCTAGATCTGGATACTTTCAGAGCACATATTGAACTCATTCATATTTCTCGGGAGTTTTACAGCTTCGACAAAGAACGTTTGACTCTAGACCCAGCCTTCTAATAAGATTAGCTATGTTCCAATGACCCGTTACCATCCTCTAGTTTCTTAGTGTCAGCTCTGCTCCTCTAATGAGCTCCATTAATGTTTTGTTCATGTTTGTACACGCCATAATGGCCTTCCAATAAAGCAGGTAACGCAATTGACACCGATAATCTTAAGAAAAATCATTTTATTTATTCGAAATATTCTAACTCAACAGAAACACAACGACTTTCACGTTCAAAAAGTGAATCAAATGATGTTTTTATGTCATCTGATGTAGATGGTATTGCAAATGCTTGTCATTGAGTGCCTTTAATTAATATAAAACGGTTTCTTTTTATCGCTATATGCAGCTTAAGGTATAAAAAATAGTTACAAGGTCCCTAATCGTCTGACCTTCATTGCAAACATATGCACTGGAATAATGAGCGGAAGACATCCTTTTAAGCCATGAAAAGAAGATCAATCTAGAATTCTAGACGGTCCTGATGATTGCAAGTACTATTGAGACAAGAAAAGACTTCAAGAGAAGAGTAGGCCAGCATGGCACGAGTCTCTGGTGATAGTGGTGTAATGATTTTGGCTGGTTTTTCGGTACATGGAATCCTCAAATAATGGACTTGAGATTCTAATATTATTAGACAGCATGATGATCGAAAAACAGAGGAATTGTGCTGCAATATAAGGCGACAATTCACTCCTCTGGACCATCATAGAAGTTCTTTGAGGACAGAAATAAAAAGTTTCTCGATTATGCTGCACAAATTTCTAATTTAAACCTGGTGGAGGGACTGTGGGCAAGTTTATACCAATAGTAGGTGGTTTAACTCGGTAATTGAGTTGAAAATTGCCATAAAATTGCTGTGGGAAGCTACACCGGTGACAACACTGCAAAGTTTATTAGAGTCAATGCCAAAACGACTAACTGTGACCTTTAAAAAAAACAGGGCTATACTAGTGAGCTATTTTGAAGGTAAAATATTAAAATTTGGTATATCCATTTTGTTAAAGTGAGTTTAAACTAATACCTTCCTCTAGAAAAGGAAACAATATTTCAAATATATACAAAACTTATTTTTAGTATAAACATAAGTTTTTTGTTTTCATTTCGTTTTCGTTTTTTAGAGAAAAATGTAAAAATACGAAAATTCGGGTGAGTTTATATGAATTTCCATCATGTACATACATGGTGCTTCATGCTCAGAGGTCGATAGAGAAAGAGGTGATAGTACTCACCTAGTCAAACAAAAATTTGTATGGCAGAGGGGCTATCCCAACCATTTTGGAGTTACGGGCTGATTATGAAAATATGCTTGGTTTCACAACGCCTACCATTAAGGCCTCATTGTATGTACATAGAACCTCGTGGCTCTCAATTAAAAATTCTAGATTTTTTTATTATTGCTTTTACTTTGATTTTTTTTTTTTTAATTACTGAGTAACATAATTTTTTTTTAACTATCAACTGTAGACTGTGCTCTTTAATTCGATCTATATAACCAACTGTAAGCGTTAAAGAATTATTAGCCTTTAACCGGTGTTGGTTGAGCAGTCCTGGGAAAGATCTTAATAATGAACGTACACCCTGTTTTTCTAAGAAACAGATTATTTTGCAAAAAACCATCCCTATGGACTTATGGCGGCTTGACAGAGCCATCTGCAAATATTAAAGGGCCTTGGGTTTATATGACAAATGTCAAGGATTTTCGAATATCTACCTCGAAAGTCACTTTAAGAATTGAAAAATGTTATGTTAGTAGGCCATAATTGGAATGTTCGGCCATGCGTTCTGCTTTTCAGCAGATCGGTGTGCACATCACAAGATTGAAAAAGTATTTTATTTTAATTCCACTTAAAAAAAAAAAAAAAAAATATCATCAAGGTTCGACCTCGATTTTAATTACAAGATCCAGACTTCAAGATGACCATAGGTTCGACTCGATTTATAAGCTCACCCAGGCTGTTACAGAGACTGTCTAGATTTGGAAGTCTAATCAATTTAAACAGACCTCAAGATGACTATCGACTTTATCTGGACGCCCTCCATGTCATCATGGAAACAGTTCGGAAATTTAACTTATTCGACGTGTTGAATTTGTGCGCAACCCCAGTTTCACTTCAGGTAGACTAGGGGCTTTTAAATCCATTCAAAATATAGTTGCTGACAATTTAATTTGATTATTCACTAGACTTTGATTGTCTAGAACTAGGGGTTCAAGACGCATCGATGCTGCGATGCAGTTCCTCAAGTCTCCAATTCTCTTCGATAAGCAAATACTTCTACTATAACTGTTAAGTGGTTCTTCAAGACAACATATAGCTGCCCCCAGGTGGAAAGTTGTTTACCTCAGAAAGAAGTGCTATATTCTTTCTGTTGAGGATACTCGACATTTCTTATAGGTCTTTCATCAAATATTTGGCCATAGACCTCGAAACACCCTATATGCGGCATGATGGAGAATTACAGCGTGGAGGAAATTAAATACTACATAAAAATTGTAGACATTAATTATTCATACGGCGACGCATGCTCGGGACAAAAGGAAAATTCATGTATTTCTAAGATATTCTATATTAAAAACACTTACACGCATGCGTCATTAAATGAAAGTAAGAACATTTCTAGGTTGTCTTCTCTATAGCATCAGCAATACCAAAGCCCGAAAACAGATGATCGCAAGTCAGAGTTCTTGAAATTTTTAATATGTGTAAAATATTTAAAATTAGTGGAAACTTTAAGAGGAGTCAGTACTCAGCAAAAATTCCAATTTAAATACCAGCGAGCCTGTAGGCAATAAAACTTACTTACGTAGGTTTGTGTCCTGAAAGTATGAAAATTCATATGAAGTTAGCGTAGACCTAGACCATAAGTCACATTAGAGACATCTAGCGTGAAAGGCCGAAACCAAACATGCGAAATTTAAGGCGAAAATGAAAATTTGCAGTTCAAAGAAATTGAAAATTTTTAACGAGAATGAATTCTCCTAAATTTTATTTTGCACATAATTGTTAAATATTCTATTTTGCTTTATATTTCTACAACTTTCAACGAAATATTGCAATTTCTCATCAGTGAAATATCGAGAAAGAAAACAAGTACTATTAAAGTTAAACAATTAAAAAAAGCGCCACTAATAATGAAAAAACTCGACGTTATTTGCTAGATTTAGGCTTTATCTTTCGAAAATAGTCACAATCTAAAAAAATGAGAATACCTACTAAGAGGAATTTGATTTGAAAAAAATCAATTTTTACCATTTTTTACAATATTCCGAGCTAATATCTCCATTGCAATAAATTTTTTTTATTTTTCTCGACGTTATTTACTAGACCTATTCGTTACCTTTAATTTAAGATATAAGTCATTATTCTGGTACAAATAGTTTGCCAGAAATTCGCACTGAAAAATATATGAAACTTGCAAATCTTGGTACGGACTACTCTTAAGACAGTAGCGCCAGTAAATGATCCAGTGCAGGCAAATTGCTGCAGGGATTGCCAGGGGGAGTTGATATCCTACATATTTCTTATGAGGATTAAGTCAAGCTCGCAGTCAAAATATGTATAACAATTAACGAAAACTATTTTTCCTTGTTTATGTTAACACAAATAAATTTGAAAAGCTAAAATTAAAAAGCTAAAACCTACCTACTGTGACCTGGATGTCATTTATATATTCGAATTAATCTAGATGAAATTAATCATCAAAAATGTTCAAATGAGCATAATAACTACATGCAGTTTGGTATCTCTCCATGTTCATTCAAACTCTCAAGAGATTACTTCTAGGTCAAAAATATGTCCTCTCGCACTAAAATCATCAAAAGCTCCCCGGCGGTAATGCAGAAAACTGGAACAAACCAAGGTAACCCATTTAAGCATGGGGCCATGTGTATACAAAATACATACCGACATCCATAATAATTAAAACCGTGTAATTTTGGAGCACATCATGCTCATATTTCATCATAATTTCCCAAGATTTTCGTTATGAAATTCGATATAGGCGCGGATATATTTCATTACACATACACCATGGCATACATACTTACATGCATATGCCTAGTTAAGCCGAATAAGTAAACAGAAAGAGCTAATTCAGACTGAGGCTGAAAACAAAACAACCAGAGCAGTAGGATAGCAGTCCAGTCGAGCAAATTATGAGAACAAAAGGCCAGCATACAACAAACGTCTGTCGACAGGAGCCATTTCGAACTAAATTTTCGGGTATTGTGCAAAAATTTCTGTAGTTTTTGTACAACTTCTGGTCCTGCTCCTTGTAGTGCCCGCTCGCGTGTACACACGCTCGTAAAGTTGTTTGCTATTTCACTGACTGACTGCACTTTAGTGCAAACAAAACTTTGCGAGGTCCATATATGTACGTTCCACTATTATGCATATATATATCCATACCTACCTACCTACCTACCCACCTATCTAGCTATCTTTAGAGCTCTAGCAAAATATCACCCCAATCGGGATTCGAGCCCAGGCATACCAACTATATAGCAACTGGGGTAGAATGTTGATAGCAGCTAGTGTATAGAGCGCCACACAGAATGCTATTCAAAGAGAACTTTGTATGAAGCTCACCGTTGTTGTTAAGTGAAGTCCTTTATATGATGCTGCTTTTCCGCGGCCCCCTCACTTTATTCGCGCGCGCGTTTTATGTTTGTTGTTGTTTTTGTGTTTTTTTTTTCGCTCTTTATTCAAAATAACATCAATGGATCCTGCCTGCCTCATGTTGATTTTTCTATACACACATCAGAGCTATTCAGAGTCTTTAGAAAACGCTCGAAGCCAAATGTGATTGGTGGCGAAAACTTTGAAGACCTTCTTTCTACAGCTTTTTGACTGAAAAAACGATGCGATTCCCTTAATTGCCTATATAAGCTTTCTTTCAATTCGAATGCAAACAGTCAAGCCCTGTGGGGTGATGAGGATTTGATTCCCTGCACGTTAAACCATTTTGTTTTTTTTCCTGTTTTTTCGTTTATTTTTTTTTTATTTTGCATAGATGGTGATTTGATATCATACAAATAGAGGTCAAAGGATGTATACAGCAATTATTATAAAAAAAAGGGGAAAAAATAGAAAAAAAAACAAGAAAAAAAACGAAAAACACCTTCACAGTAATCCACCTAGATTCTATTTTGTTGAGGTGTATAAAAGAGGAACCATAAGAGCACATTTCCATTCAAATAAATCTTTTATAAGTAGCTGTTATATCACCTGAAAATAGTTAAGTTTGTTTCAGGGCCCCTATCTTGAAAAAAAAAAAGACAAATACAATAACAAAAACAATCTGCAAATAGCAAGTTGTAACCATCATCAAAGGTGCGTTTGAACTATTTGGATGTTAGATCAACCTCATTACTAGTTTCTGAAGCATTGGAAATGGTGGAAAATCTATTTTTGGCGTTGGTAACATGGCTAGCCTGAAGGTATCATGCCCATTATATATATTAACGCGGTCATAATGACGATGATTTGTATAAGATGTTAAATAACTCTATATTGTGTCCTGAATGTTTGAAAAGACGATTCCAATGACATGTTTTCATAGAATCATGTATTCTGATAATCTTTCTGAATTCGGGACTAGATTTTGTGGGTGCATTCAGTAAAATTAGTGGCTTATTTATATCAAAACATTCTTTGAATATATACCGGATATTATGTAATACTTATATGCCGAAAAAATCCAGATCGTACAAAATTGATCACGGGGTTATACAAGGATTGAATTTTTGTTCCTATATATATTGTGTGGTTATTTTTCATTTTGTTGCAACAGTGTCGTGTCCCCAGTAAAAACGCACATGTTATCCACATATAAAAACTTTTATTAATTATTAATAAAACTAATTCTAACAAGAACACAAGAACTGATCCGACACACTGTAGAAATTCAACTCCAAAAACTGAGCAACCTGATCCATCGAATCAGCTGTGCTCCTCAATATACCACTAGGCGGAAGCGACTTTGACCCAGTGACCAGCGCAATACCTTGCAATTATAATCACAAAGTATTACGTCAATCACTGCTGTCAGCTGGAGGCCCCAATATTGTATGTAAACAAAAGTAAGCCCAGCTGAGTATTCCACTATGCAAAGTGGATTACTTAACGATGACTCAATGCTTAATTACAAACAGCAGTAGATGCGACAGTTTATAAGTAAACTGCTAGCTTGAGTCGTGATGTCACAATTCCGCCAATTAGATATTGGGCCAGGACAACAGAAACAAAAAAATTGGCTCTGAGCAAAAGCAAAAAAATATATTAAAAAACCTTTAAAAAATATAGCTTTTATAAATAAATTGTACTAAAAAGTAATAAATACACAAAAAAAAATCATGAAATGCTAGAACTGAGATTAAATCTTAAAATTGAATATATTGACAAAATTTTAAAATTATATCACTTCTATCTCGTTTGATTTGACTTTAAACATTTTAACTCTTATCAATGAATTTTGTAAGTTTACAGCTTTTCCAGTACATTAATAAAAGATTGGGCATCCATAACTATAATCACAATTGTCTAACTGCAACTTATGCCCAAACTTTTACTAATGCACTTGAAAAGCTGTAAATTTACACAATTCATTGACAACAGTTTAAATGTTTAAGGTCAAATCAAACGAGATAGAAATAATATAATATTATAATTTTAGTCTCAGTTCTAATATTTCATGAAAATGTTTTTTGTTTGTGTATCACTATATTTTTTAAAGTTGTTTTAATATATTTTATTTACCTTACACTTTGTTACGCTCTTTTTATGCGCAACCATTTTGCTGGCTAGCAAAGGAGATACGTGGAGTTTTGCGTAAGGCCAAACACCTGTATGGACGCCACATGTTTTTTTTTCCGAGTACAAGAGATCGATTTAAATTAAACACTAGCTCTATGCAATGGAAATTTTATTAATTCAGCTATGTAACTATTAATCACAGAAATCAAAAGTACTACATACTTTTGGTCTAGCCAAAAACTTTTGTGTGTAAATAAATCAAAATTTTGGAAATATTTGAGAATAATTTAAAGAAGCTTAATTAAAAAATTCAGAGTAATACACTTTTCGACAGCTACTATTCTTGGCTATTTAATAAGCCAACAATAACCAAAATCTATAGGGTGGTTCAAAACTTATACTCATTTATTCTCACGAATATTGGCGAAATCTTCAACTGGCTACAACTTCTAAAGGAAGGTTTCTAAGGGGGGGTATGTGGAACAAATTTTTGATCATCTTACCTCAAGGAATCTAATGGTATACCGGAAGGTATCTTGATCTGAATCACCCTGTATATAGAAAATAAGAAAGAAAAAATTACATTTTGGTGACAAATGGTGGTAATTGGAACAAACTATCTAAAAAATTAAGCAACCCAGAAAACCCAATCATCGGATAGTTATTTCGTTTGTCATACCAAAAAATATGTTTATACTGCACACTATAAAGTAAAAAAAAAAAAAAAAAAAAAAAAAAAAAAATAATCGGAAGGAGAAAAAGTTTCAGATTCATTGATTTAAAAGTTTAAGAATGACGGAATTCAATTCAGCAACCTTGATCGAATTATCAAAATAATCTTCAACTTCATAGCAAGAATGACCTGCGTACGACAGCTCACTACTCTGCGATTACAAATAACGAGTATTAAGTCAAAAGAAGTAAAATCTGTTTCCTTTCCATTTCTGTCCCTTTCCTAAATATTGTTTTTTGTTAGTGTTTTGATATTTCATAGCCATACTCATGATATTTCCACCAACACCTCAGAAAATCTCATACACCGTTGAATAATGGAACAATTCTGAACATTTTCGAAATACAAAAGATAGAGGCTTAAATGTTCCATGAAAAATCCAAACGTCCTTATTATCCAATTGCAGTTACTCTAGTTATAAAGAAAGAAAGGTGGCATTTGTGCTCCTCTAATTGTTTATCAAGGGGTACACTGAAATGGAAAACAATAATTTGCACACAATATAAAAAGAGTTGATAACAAAAATATTATTAAAAAATTCATTCTATAATAATATAAATATATAAGAATTTAAATATTACATATTTTATATATCTTCAATAGGATTTTCGAAATGGAATATCGAATAATTTTTATTTCCACGTCTGAAGAATAATCTCTTCATAATAAATCAATGATCGCCAATATAGTTTCCGGACTTTACGCTCATTAGAAAACGTTGGAACCGTAGTGTTCACAATTTTGGTGACTCCAAAATCGTTGTTCTAGATATTTGAAGGACCTTTAATAGAGTCTGACTTAAAGCATTTCGCCTCTTCCCTCCTATTCTATTATTGTTTGAAAATTGTCTATCTAGTCCCCCTCCCCTAGACTCAATGAAGAGGATTTTAGACGTACAGGCCTATAAGCTGACAAATCGCAGATGGTGGGAATTGACTACATGGTCGAGGTTTGTCTTAGGAGGACTGAATCTATGCTGAGGAGGAGCCGTAATGATGTGCGTAGCCTTATCGCAGTTATTGAGGGGAATTGTCTCTTCAGTAAATATGCAGAGTGCTTTTAAGCTACATGCAATGACTTCTACAGAAATTGTATGGATGAGGAAGAGGTTGAGAGCATTCACCACTTGCTGTGTGAATTCTAACTTTGGCAAGCTTAGGAGGAATGCGTTCGGTAGCTACTTTTTCGATGAATTGGGCAAGCCAACAGACAAGGAGCTGGAGGATTTGATAAGGTTCATTATCTCTTGTGGTTGGTTTTAGCGCTCCCCTTAATCTGAGGTATCTTTCCCAGGTAGAGTCCCATTAAGGTGATATCACAATGTACCGCAAATAGTCTAAGTGAGGTTAATCGCAGATACGGTGGTCACTACTCTAATCTAACCTAACCCTAACCTTCTATCTAGTCGGTTAATTAATATTGTGATAGAAGGCGTTACATCTGAATCCCACCCTATATCTCGCCATCTCTCCTTTCAATCTTCATTAATGATCTAATTTCCCTAATTTACAATCCCATCCATAGCTTTCTCAATGACAGTACCCTTGATTTCGCGTACTCCTTTGATACACTTGCGGTCTCTGGAGGGAATTCCGCATTTGTCAAACGAGATTGCATAACTAAATCTTTGTATAACGACATTGACAATACCCCCAATTGGGGTAAAGCAACTCGCATTAAATTCAATACATCAAAGACCCAAAGCTGTTTCATCTCTGTAAAGCAAGATAACAACTTAATCACTCCCATTTTATTTGACGGAGGATTAATTTCCGATTCATCGTCACCAAGCATTCCATACATTAATATTTTCAGTAAATTAAGCTGAACAGACCACATCTTCGCTGTTGTAAAAGAAGCATCAAAATGTCTTGGATTTCTGAAAAGTGTAAGAAATATTTCAGCGCGTGAAATCCAACGCTCCTCTACAAATCCTACATCAGACCTAGAATTGAATACAATTCTTACATCTAGCCGGGGATTGGTCGTACAGTTATAGCTTTATTGGAAGAGAGAGAGCCTTCAAATTCATTGGCGAAATGATAATAACTTGTGATATTGACTGACTCGAGCACCGCCACAATGGATATACGACATTCGATATTTTATCGCTACATACATGGTACATACTTTGATGAATTGTCTAGTCTGATCTCTTGTAGAATAATTCCTGAACGCAATACTGTCGCTGCAAATTACTTTCGGCCGTCTAGTAAAATATATGCCTTTTTATCCCGAACTGTGCGAATATGGAACAGTCTACCATCTTCTGTCTTTCCTCCGATATATAATCTGGAAAAATGTAGGGGGATATACAGCAGCAACTCATCCATTCTGCTCACGCTTCCTATATCCTGCCCTTATCTCTTTCCTGCCATGCTGTGATTTGCATTGCCGAGCTTGGCTTAATAAAAAAAAATGCATAAAAATTAGTTTATATCCACACTTACTTTTCAGTTCGCCTTTAAAGCTCACTTAATCTGATAATACCCATGATAAAAGCTTGTGAATTGTTGTGCTGTCAAGTCGAGTTTTCGTTCGTGTCCACTTTTAATTTTTAATTTCTTTATTTATTCGGTGTTCTGTGCATGTGTTTTGTGTTTGTTTTATTCATTTCTATTATTTTGAACCGTTTCTCCGTGTTTTTGTCCGATCCGGACTAATTTTCAGTTGCGTAGTTTATTTTCGGATCACGCCGTGTTTGTCTCCTCGATTTGTTCGACGGGAGTGATTAAAGTCTTTCTGGGGTAATTTCTCCTTATTTTTTATTTTATTTTTTTTCTCTTCTCTGTATAGTTTCTGCATATGGGTGCATGCTGTGCACCTGTAAAATTTCTTTTTAAAATTTTTTTTCCCATTTTCGCTGTTTTCTTTTACCTGAATTGGGTTTGATGGGCTGACGTTGCCTCGATTAGGTACATATGTATATACAAGATCTGACTCTTCATGCCACCTATCTGTGAATGATTCAAAACTAATCCACAAAACTATTTTTTATTGCTAATAACTTAGTCTTGACGCAACCCACCTCGTCACGAAGTCTCCAATCAGTATTGTTGTTCTAAAATCCCTGGACAACCATCACACTTCAGCCACGCGCCACGCACAATTATTTTTACATCTTGGACTGCAATTTATTAAGCTTTGCTTTACACAAATCTTGTACTGGAACCTTTCTCGATTTTTTTTTTTTTTTTTTTTTTTTTTTTATTTATTTCTTGCATGTTGATCTGAATCATGGATGGTTGCTGTTTTAATAGTTGTCAGTTAACTGATAGTAATCTTGCTCTAATCAAGTGCCAAGGAATTTGTGGCAGATCTTTTCATTATGCTTGCGTGGGCTTCTCCAATTTTAGCCGCCTATCTGCTAAGTCACTGCTTGAGTTTTCTAACATATTCTCCTACTTTTGCTCTGAATGTAAGGAAATTTCGTTATCTCATATTTTAATGGCAGTAAAATGTAATAATGGTCAATTGCAGGAATTACTAAACAACACCGACAACCTGACCAATAATATAAATTCTCTCAAAGTGATGCAAACAGTACAATCCTCCGACTTTTCATCTATTTCTCAGGTTCTTGATGAGCTGTCTTGTAAAGTCGATAAACTAACTACGGCTTCAAACAATTCGAACAATTCTGCCTCTCTACATCATAGGCTTGATGCACTTGAATCCAAATTGGATTGCTTACTCGACTGTTTAAAGGATGGCAAATCAAAGTCTTCAGATTCTGATTTGCGTAAGTTTGCAGAATCATTCGGCAGGAACTTCATGGATGTTTCCACACATTCAAGACACTACAAAGAGTTGTCGTTAAGTTTAAACAATCACTTGAACGACCTTAAGACATATATTAATGATATTCCTAGCTCTATTGAGAACTTGTTTGGTCAGGAATCCGTTTCCTCCCCACTACAAACGAAACTTACCACTATTTCCGACGATCTCGCTGCTACAAGAGTGATAATGAGTGATATTGCAGATGAAATCAGAACACAATCTGATCTTCGCACAAGTGTTCCAGCTAATAATTTTAATCTTCCTTCTTCCGCTTCAAGCTTAAGAAGTGAACTCATAGCAGCCCAAAATGCAATCGCCATCTCGGACACTAATTTTAGTAGCCAAAAATCCCTTCCGACAACGTCCTCTGCAGGTGGTCAGACGGAGTTATCTGTAGGTAAGAATGCTGTCCGGGCTTCGCACGTGCCGCTTCCGTTGGCCAAATCTTCCGAACTTGACTTGGGTTTTAATAGGAATGCTCTTATTCCTGTGGAGCATTCCAAGCAAACCCGTAAACAAAGCATCCGTAAAAACCGATCCCGGAAACGTGCAATTGCAACTGAAAGGAGGGAGCCTTCCACAGTAGCGAATGGCACTGCATCTCAGTCCTCTTTAGGAAATGGTATTGGGGCCTCTTTGAGAACGATACCTAAACCTTCGAATGTTTTCGTCACCCGTCTCTGTCCAGAAACGATGTGCGAGGACATATCGAAGTATTTGAAGTCCAAAAATATTGCGACTGATGGTATTTCTTGTCGAAAAATCAGTAAAAGCTCTAAACCGGTTGCATCCTTTCTCCTAACTGTCTCAGCAGATATGCAAGACAAGTTGTTAGACCCCTTACTTTGGCCTCCTGGCACTTTTACTAAATTATTTGTACCTTCTGTGCGCCTACCTAGAAATAAAGCTAATATAAATAACGTTGTTCCAAAAAACTGAAGTCGCTTTCCCTTTACTATCAAAATGTAAGGGGGATTCGGACAAAAACCGCACATATCTTCAAATCCTCTGTCGCGGCTTGCTTCGATATAGTGGCTTTCACTGAAACTTGGCTGCATCATGGTATTCGCGATGCTGAAATCCTTGATAATTCTTATCAAACTTTTAGAAGAGATAGACATACTGTTTCGGAGGCTCGTGGCGGTGGCGTACTTCTCGCGTGTAAAAATAAGTTCAATTGCAGCAAAATTGAACTTCCTTGTTTCTCCAACACCCTCGATATTGAGCTCATAGCTCTTAAGCTATCTCTCCTAAAATATGACTTATACATAGTTTGTTGCTACATTCCTCCAGACTCCATAAATATAGTTGATGACAAAGGTCAAAATATTTACGACCTACTTACTTTAACATCTAATTTTATCCATGGTAAGATGGAACCTATTGACGAATTACTACTTATTGGTGATTTTAACTTACCCAATGTACAATGGGTACTTAATGAAGATGACGATGACTATCTTCCACTTAATAACTTGACAACAAGGGAATCACGTTTCCTTGACACTATTTCATCTCTTGGTCTCAGCCAAATCAGTAATGTTAAGAATGACATGGGTAGGCAGCTAGACCTGGTATTTTCTACTGACGCTGGGAACTTATTAGTTGAACCTAGCTCAGTTATAATGTCTACTCTTGACAAATATCACCCCCCTCTACTAATTACATATTGCCATGAAACCGAAAATCTCGCAAATTGTGACGAAACACAATACTTTTTCAATTTTAGAAAAGCTGACTTTTCAGAACTTTCTAGTAGACTTACCTCTATTGATTTCAACACATTGCTGTCTTGCAATAGTGTTGATGAAGATGTTTCTAAGTTTTACATAATTCTTTTCGATTTATTCGCTTCTCATGTTCCCCGTGAGCGTCAGCGGATCTCTAAAACATCACCGCCATGGTTCAATAAAGAACTGAAACGCCTTAAAAATAGAAAGAATAAACTGTGGAAAAGATATTTGCGGGACAAGGACATTATAAGTCACAGCAACTTCCTCACATCCTATAATGAGTTCAATGAACTTTCCTCTTCACTCTATGATGAGTATATTCAAAGTATGCATGTGAAATTATTTAGTGATCCACGTAACTTTTTTAGGTTTATTAATATGAAAAAAAAAACCGACAACTACCCCAATAACATGAAGTACAAAGATACTACTAGTGATGATTCGTCTGAAATTTGCAATATGTTTGCTTCATTTTTTGAAAATGCATTTTCCTCTTCAAATTTCCAACCTCGTAATAGTAACTTTAATTATATGAACGACTCTCATAAAGTTTCATTCACTATCCCTACAATTACACATGAGGATATACTTGATCATATTAATGGGCTTCCAAATGACTTCACAACGGGTCCCGATGGGATTCCTCCAGCCTTTCTGAAGTCATGTTGCCTCTCCCTAGTAGCCCCGCTGAGAATTATTTTCCAAAAATCGCTCGATAGTGGTTGTTTTCCGCAGCTATGGAAAAATTCTTTCATCATACCTATCCACAAAACAGGTAGTAAAAATGATATATCTAACTATAGGCCTATTGCGAAATTATCATGCATGCCCAAATTATTTGAATCAATCATTTACTCTCAGCTATCGTTTTCCTGTAAGAATTTGCTTTCTTCAAACCAACATGGGTTTATTTCGGGCAGGTCTACAACCACCAACTTATTAGAATTCATCTCGGATACTAATGGCGGGTTTGCAAAAGGCTTCCAGACAGATTGTATCTATACTGACTTTAGTAAAGCTTTCGACAAGTTATCTCACTCCGTGATATTGTTTAAAATGGAAAAGTATGGGTTTCCCCTAACATTCCTAAAATGGACGGAGTCATATTTAGATAACAGAACATACCAAATCAATTTCCGCCATTCCTTCTCTAGAGTCTTGAAAGCTTCGTCCGGCGTACCTCAAGGGAGTCACCTGGGCCCGTTGCTCTTTATTCTATCTATTGACGACATTGTATCTGTTGTGAAGCACTGCAAAGTCTTGATTTATGCTGACGATATTAAACTTTTCGCTCAGATTAAATCTTTTAATGATTGTGAACTTGTACAGAGTGACCTCCACAAATTTTTCGACTGGTGCAAAAGCAATAATTTGGTACTCAATATCGACAAATGTGAGGTTATGACTTTCCACAGGAATCTGAAACCAATCACTTATGATTATGAATTTTCGAATTCCTCGATTCGCCGTGTTAGTTCTGTTTGTGACTTAGGTGTCAAATGTGACCAAAGATTGAATTTCGTCTCCCATATAAACTTCATGGTATCAAAGAGTAGTTCTATGTTGGGCTTTATAAAACGTTGGTCTCGTGAGTTCTCGAATCCCACCATTACATTGCATTTGTACACTTGCTTTGTGAGACCCCTTCTTGAATACGCTAGCCAGGTCTGGTCTCCATTTTACGGTATACACATCGACCGTATCGAGTCTATTCAGCGGAACTTCCTACGATTTGCTCTCAGGCACCTACCCTGGAATAATTCATTAATTCTTCCACCCTATAAGGATCGCTTGATGCTTTTAAATATGCACTCGCTAGAGAAACGTCGTATGGTTGCCGATATAACGTTTGTGCATCAACTCTTAAACGGAAATATTGATTCTCCATTTTTACTTAACAAAATCTCTTTCCGTGATAGTAGGCACAATTTAAGAAGGCTACCTTTGTTGCATGTTAACTCCTCAAGGTCTAACTTTACCAAGTATGAACCTATTAATCGCATGTGTATTACTGTTAATAATATGGCTGAGCATTTTGTTCTCGACGTTTCTAAGCATGTTTTAAAAAAACGTCTATATAATATTTAATCTATTCTGTTTAATGTTTTGTGCATGTAATTTCATCTGGTGTTTGGGTTTATGTTTTGTGTAACATACTAATACTAACACCGACTAAGTGATGAATCGCATGTATTGTTGAGACGTTTATTTATTAAACGTGTCCATGCAGCGAGCTTGTGTTAAGCTGGTTCTGATAGTCAATAAAAAAAAAAAAAAAAAAAAAAAAAAAAAAAAAAAAGTCTTTTATTATGCCTAATCTGAAAGGCATGGTAAAACTACAAAGTTTTTTTTTTATATGTTCCCCAATCTTCCATTTGAAGTATTATGCTTACAAAAATGTCTCTACTTTATTTGACGCCATGAGCATGAGCTTATATGTAGTAATTAATCAGAATAAACGATGTAGTAATACCTCATATGTATTCCGGATAATTTAGAACCATGTAGTTGGATTTTATAGCAAAACAGCTGTAAAATGAAACCCAAACTTTCAGTCTTGAAAACCAAGATTTATATGAATCACTTCCACTAATCTATACATAATTTTTTAGTTTACTATACTATAGTATAATGTTTTGAGGTGAAATACTTCCTTTGATGTAATTATGCAATGAAATCGAGAAAATAAATTAATTTATTATAATTAATAGGTTAATAGCTCTTGGATTTGATACCTTACGACTACTTACATTTTGTATATATTTATGAGTTATTCAGCAAACGATTTCATTTTGACGACGTCGTCGCTTTATCATGAATTGTAGAGGAGGAATGAAAATCTTTTTCCCTACAATTCCAGATTTGTGTTTAAATGAGTTATTGCATCATCATTTCCTAGATCCAATCCGGAAATCAAAAAGTCTTTATCCCATCTTCTTTTCCTGCCAAGTGGGATTTGTTTCGCTATTCAGCCCAAAAAATTAATATTTGTATATTAAAAGAGAATACAACTATACCGTAGAAAGCATAAAAAGACAAAGAGGCTGTACAGCATCACACAAATAAAATAAACTGTCTAACTTGCAAATATAAAACGTCACGCCCTAGGTGACAACATCATGACTGACTGAAGCTTTTGTTCAGCACTCCATTCAATGCCATACACCCTCCGGAATATCAGCAGCTTGGACACAAGCTGACAAAGGCAAAATCCAATTCTCGAACTTTTCAAAGGTTTTCACCCGTAATACTTGCAATCCTCAGGTCAAAAGTGAAATTTCCTTTGACACGTAAATTGGCGTTCAAAGTTGGTTCGATATTAAAAGCGGGACCCAGACCTTCCTTGCACAGGCAATTTAGCAGAGTAAAATAAAAAAATAAAAAAAGAAAAAATCCAAAAACGAAACACAAGCGAAACATAAGCTTACACTAGCTTACACGAACAGTCCAGCTCCAGAGTTTTCATTTGCAGTGCTGTCAATCAAATTGGACAGAAGCGAATGGTTGAATATGGTCTCCGTGCATCTCTCAAGCTCGCATTTTAATTGGTCACTGACTGCCTGCCTACCCTGCCATTTAAAATTCGTAATTAATATCGCCATGTGTTGCACACTAAAATGCCAAGTGAATAGGTCCATTCATGCATAAGTGCATTATATATGTATGTAATTATCATATCTAAAAATAAAACAAGAGTAATAAATTTATACCTTGTTTTAATAAGAAATCTTGATGACACGTTTTCTGCAGTCCTTTCATAGTCGCTGACGGGTAAATGTATCCCCCGGGAGGTATTCTGACAATATTAATTGATAGAGTTGCAATTATTCTGGAGGGCAGTAATTAATTCTAATTTATTTCATCAATAAAGCAATCTTTATTTGTATGTCATCAGTTGGGATCGAAGGAGACTTCTTTGGTGTGAGACTTCTTTGAAGAAATATTTTGAGTTTTCAAGTTACAACAGATGCCTAGAAAGGTCAAACTGCTATTTCGTATGGTCGATCGTTTTGATGTTAAATATATTAGATCTCTTGCACACGATGGCAATTTCTGAAAAATATAAAACGAGTCAGTACTCCCAGAAAGAGTAACATCTAACATGACAGAAAACAATTACCTGTTGGAGTGCAATTACAATATTCATTTATCGGAGAAATTTTCGATTGATTTTAGTAATTAGAGGGGTATCAATAGCTTTAAACTGCATTCTCTATAAGGCCTACACACATACAGTTTTTTAAATAAAAAGATTACAAATTATAAGCAATCAGAGCAAGATGAACTTTACGTGATTTTACGTATAAGATCAAGCCAAGGAATCATCGCAGGATGAGACAAATTCAATAAATATCCAGAGTGAAAATCATTATTAATAAGAATGGATTAATACAAATTGAAAAGGATATATTGTAACGAAAGCAAGCGTAGTGATTACTCTCGCCAGAGAATCCAGTTTCAGAGATGAGTAGAAGTTTCTGCCCTAATAACTCCCATTACATCAGAGTGAAGAAGCATAATATTAATTATCACTATCATTGTCCACCAAAGTATTATCGAATACATTATTACGAACTTTTGTCTGTTCATATAAGGCAGTTAAGAAATTGGATTATTTTCTTTCAAATATAAGAAGAAATTTTGCAATATTTATTTATTTATTTATTTATTTTATTTATTTATTCGGTCAATTAAAAATGGTACATTACAGAGCTTTTTAGACTCCTATTACGATACTACCATTATAGCTATACAAACAAGTGGATGGTTTTACAAGCTAAATCAAGAAGAAGAAAATAATACAAGTGATACAATAACTTAAGAGCTAGTAGTGCATAACTAAACTTACAACCAAATACTACAAAAGTACAATTCAATAGACTAGTTACAAAATTGATCAATATAAGTACATTTGAGGGAAAAATTCAGAGCTATTCAATATCAATCAGTTAAAATAAAACTAGTGTTTACATCTTAGAAATATAGAACTACAAACCAGAATTCAAATATGGTACTTACGAGACAAAAACCACTGCATCAACTGCAGAACTAGATTTCATTAAAATAATTATAGATATAAACAATCAGTAGATTCAAAGCTACAATGTTACAGCTAGTTACATAATTCAATAGGATATTCACTACAAAAATTAGAAGCATACATACAAAATAAGTTCAAAATAAATTCAAAATACCACACTAAAGGGCTGAAATTCAGTAGGATAGCAGCAAAACAGAACGATGCGTGCGCATTTAAAGGTGTACCTAAATGAGATAGTTAATTAAGAATGAGCAGGAAAAATACAGTAGTAGTTGGACTACAGAGGCATCAAAGATGGGGAGAACTATAGAAGGATAAAAATAGTAATAATATAAAAATAGAATATTCATCAATATCATACTAAGAACTGGGTTAAGCATAAATATAAACGGAAAGGGCAAAGCAATATTTGAAAAAGGAATAAGCCAATATTTATTGTCCGATCTCAAGCAGAATCAACCTTTTGAATGACAGAGGACCAGTGTTGAAAATGTCTATATTATTAAATCTGGCGTTGTATGACTTTTGCATTCTGACGATGGGCGATTTATCTTTTATGTTGGTTCTACTAGTTGGCAATCTAAAAAGGGTGTTATGTCTAGAGTTCCGGGGCGGAATATGGAAGTCTATACGGGAAAGCAAAGATGGGCATGATATCTGATCATTAAGGATTTTATATAAGAACATTGAATCCAGGAAGGCTCTTCGCTTCTCAAGTGTAGACAAGTTGAATTTGGTTAGTCTCTCGTGGTATTCCATGGACATGTTTTCAAGCTTGAATAATGTGACAGCATAGATAGCAGAGCAAATCTCCGCTTGATACCCTGAATAAAATAAATCCACTTTCAGTATAATAAGGAATATCCAAGTATTTTTAAAAACGAATAACTCGTTCTTGAAGTAATACCTGAAGCGATTCCTTCAGGTTCTAAATACTCACCTTGACCGGATTCTAAAGGGTTTTCCAATAAGAGGTGTTATTTTGATATTCAAAGAAAAATGCCATTTTTTGAGATAAATGATCGGATCTTTATTTCGTCATAAAGAGGAAGGTATGCTGTCAATAACGAAAAATAACATCAGCCAAATGACCACCACGACCACGCCTACAGGACCATATCCTTTTCGTGAAATTTTCCATAACTAAATCGCAAAGTGGCTGCCCTATGTCCTCGATAGCCTCACGAATTCCATCTTTGAGGTCTTGAATCGACGCTGGGTTGTTGGCGTTGTCTCTTTCACTTCCATTCACCATAACTGTTGCTCCAGCCTCATTTTCGAAAAAGTAAGGTCCAATGACCCCGCGGGACCATAAACCGCACCAAACAGTTACACGTTGAGGATAGAGAGGCTTTTCAACAATAACTCTTGGGTTTTTCGAGCCCCAGATGAGACAAGTTTGCTTGTTGACGAAGCCATCGAGGTGGAAATGGGCCTCATTACTCAAGATGAGTTTTCGATGGAATTCCGGATCATTTTCATGCATTTCAAGGACCCAATCAGCAAAGACTCGACGTTGTTGATGATCGGCCGGCTTGAGTTCTTGTGTTAACTGAACTTTATAAGCCTTAAGACCCAAATCTTTATGCAAAATACGGTGTAATGACGTTTGTGGAATGCCTAATTCCAAAGAACGACGAGGAATGGACAAACCTGGGATTTCTTTAACACTTTCGGCTACAGCAGCAATATTCACCGCTGTTCTTGAGCGACGTCCACGGGTTTTATTCTTCACATCACTAACTTGTCCCGAATTTTTCTACCAATTTCTGTATTGCGGTCCGCCAAGGTGCTTCACAACGACCCAAAAATGTTCGAGTTTTACGAACTGAAATTGTGTAACTTGAGAATTCCCAAACTCTCTATTTCACTCGGAAACCTCTCAGCTCTTTTAGTTTTGGAAAAGTAAGAAATAAGAGCTCTCAACTGAGAGTATTGTGTGCTTTTATTTTGTTTTATCAAACTATCTAGAAGTTTCCAAATTAAAAAAAAGAACAAACAAATAATAAGGCAAATTCATGGAATACTTACAGAGAAACATAGATAAAATCGCATCTACATTTTGTCCGCTAATTAGATATATAATTAGTTTTTGGGTCTGATGAATGGTTTTACAGATAACTGGAAAAGAAGTTAATCAGTCCTTTTCAAGCTGGCAATGGCCGATTTTTGGTACAAAAATGGATATATTTTCAACTCATCATTCTGAATAATTGGTAATTCGTGGAAACTCGGTTTATTCTCAATAGAATACTAATGGATATGAAGGAAAGAATGGAAGGCAACATACAAGATCTGGGGTGTATGTGACCTAAGTGCAAAAAAAACCGGTAAGAAGTCAATTATATGAAGTATAAGGGATCTAAAAAATAACAACAAACGATAACCTTCTCCTTCCTCTCTAATTATATATGAAATATGGCATATTTCGGACAATCCGTATGCGGGTGGTACGACCTTCACCTCAAAACCGACACCACCAGAAAAGGTTCACCTATATTTTTGACCACTCCACACCCTAAAACCAGTGAAAACTCTCGACGTCGTGTCGTGATATATCCATGTAGGTATCTTCGATAAAAAAAAAAAAAAAAAAAAACAAATCCTCTACATCAAAAACTGATACGCTTTGTCGCCCCAGGTGATTCCCACCTTTTCACACTTAACTCCCCAACCCCATAAGTAATATTAGAGAAATGCGAATGGAAAGTTATCGGAGAAAACCAAAATTCTCATCTCCCAAACTACCAAACTCTGTGTGTTACAGTATCCGGCTCCTGATGAGAGACCAAACATAACCTAGAATCATCCGAATAAAATTGAATTTTTTTCGTGTTTTTTAGAATGAAACAGATTTGTCTTTTGGAGAATGGGGGAAAAGAACCTGTCTATGCAATATTGTAGTACTTAGTACTTAGGGTGTGCTCACTTGCTAGGCTGCGCTGTGGGTGGGTGAGGGTAAGGCAACTGGCGCAGGATGGGGGATGGGCTAGCTACTATATGAAAAACAAATGAAGAGAAACGGAGCAGAAGGAGTGAAGTTATGAAGAAAACAGTGAAACAATGTCTGGATTTAATCTTTACTTTTCCCATTTCCCCTTAAAGAGGGCGAGGGGAAGGATTACTCTATTAGCATGAAGTAAATTGTGAAAAAATAGCAGGCATCCCAAGGATTAATTTGGCCATAATATAATGTTATAAATCGTTCAAGAAAGTCGCAAGAAGCAAAAATGTGGATTCAGCAATTCAAAAATACCCCGGTTATTGGTGCCAAATCAACCGTAAAATGGGGTTGAAAAATAAGTAACTAATTTTTAGTTATGTACTCGCCGAAACTTTTCCAAAAATTACCCGCATGACGGGATACGGGACAAAATAAAAATTGCGATTTTGTAATGAGCTTACCCCTTGCAAAATGGTCAATTTTGGAAATTTTCGCGGGAGTTTCCGCGTTTGAATTGGCATAGAATCTGAAAGATCGCACCAAATTCATTTAGACGCAGTTCTAAATACAGAGGAGATATGTATCAACCCCATAATTTAAGTGGTATGCCCGCGAGTTTTGAGAGACCCTCGGTAGGTGGCGAAATGTGGCCATGCAAATTTTTTTTTAAATAGGTAAATGACATCCGATCTTGTTGAAAGTTTGTATACATAGCTTCTTCATAAGCGTGGATCCATAAAACATTAAAAAATTCGATTTATCTGTAATTAGCAAAAAAAAACTTCTAAATGACATTTTTAGGCGGAAATTCTGGCCGCCGAAAATTAATTTTGCAAACGCAACAGGGGGTGAGGGGAAATAGGCTAAAACTATCAGAAAAATCACAAAAAAAATATTCAAAAGGAATTTTACAAAATCGGAGTATATTTAGCCATGCTGTGGGGTGGGGATGAAATTGTACACTTGTACGCGAATTTAATTTTAAAAATGTCTTTCAACGCAGTTCCCCAGATTGGAAAAAAGAGTACACTGCTCGATAGTATTCGCCGAGACCTTTCATTTAATATGCAACATGTTGTATAAGAAGTATATAAGAAGTTGCTTGTGTTAACCGCACTTTATCCAATACTTAGGATTAACTCCTGGTTGAAATAATTTGAGTCAACCTCAATTTGTGTATTATTTAGGATCAGCTCCAATAGGTAATAATTTGAGTCAACCTCAATTTAATATATCCAGCATCGACTTCGGCATAGGATTGAGTTAACTTCAATATTTTGGATAGGCAGAATTAACTTCTGTTTTAAGATTGAGTCAACCTCAAATTGTGGATTTAGAATTAATTTCTATATTGGAATTCAGAATTGGATTGGGATCTTGCTCAAAATAAACTCCACGTCTTAGGACTTTATCAGATCAACTCTTATTTGGAAATGGGTGATTTCGCTATGTTCTATAGCTCTGATGGTGTTGCCCTGATAACGCTTCTGCCAATTGATGCAGCGAAAAAACCGTCTGACTGACGTAATGTCAATTGGATGACATGTTAATTGTAAATATACGGAGAGATGTGTCTTAAAGTTAAGTTTTGTGTTATTTATTATTTTAATTAGATATTTATTGGGCTTTAGTTTTTCTTTGTAAATAATTTATTTATATTATTTATTTTTCAGTAACATGATATTTTGTGTTTCTCTTGTGTCTTTTTTTGAAATTAATATGCAAAATTGGACAGGATGCATCGTGGGAAGTATATTTCGTTGGTGGACCGAACAATAGTAAAAAGCAGGTGAAGGCAAGTACACAACTAACTACTATTTAACTACTTAATGTGTAATGTGTTCCCCTGTTAGCCTCGTGTGCCCACAGTTCCCGTACACTGGATGAATGCAGGGTAAGAATACTCTAGGATGCTGTTATTAAAACAAGGCAGCATGGAATTTTGATGCAGTGGTGATTACAAGAGATCAGTATAAATAAGTAAGTATCCTGAATACTAGTAGGTATATATTAAATTTAATACAAAAATAAGTAAAAAAGCTAGAATTGGTCTAAGACCAATTCTTATGATACCCTGGATGAATACTTAGGTAATTACGTATAATAACCTGTCTATGAAAGTTTGAGTGTTGAACTGGTATACGTAGTATACATAAATTTGTAGGCCATTTTTGAAATTGTATTTACTATTTTTATGAAAACGCCGTGTGTATAATTTTAGCTGTCTACGTTAAGGCGTTCTCAGGCTGTGTCCAAATATATAGCGAAAAACGAAATTTTTGTATGGCAACCCCACGAAAAGTTGCCCGATTTGTCTCATTTTCGAACTAATTTTTTTGTTTTAAAGCCCGTGTGCAAAATTTCAGCTCTCTAACCTGCATGTACTCTCGAGTTGTCGTGAGCACAGTTGGACATGCAAAAATCAAAATAAGTTTTAATGTTAAACGGAATGACAAACTTAGTATGATTTCATTTAGGGTATAATTAGAGTCCTACATTTCAGATAACGCTCTAGTGAACAGCCCAAGAGTAGATGTATACATTGGAAGATAACTTTCTACCGCCTTAATACAAAGATAAATCGTAAGCTGTCATTAAATATGAGAGTTTCCCTTATTCAAGGAACACTTCACACTATTGTATAAGCTGTTAATAATTTTTATTTGGATACATTATGTTTGCAGTTATTTATATTATTTATTTTATTATTTGTTATTTATACTACTTCAAACAGGAACATTTATTTTAATAATCTCGGAATATTTTAAATTCTCTTACAAAATCTCGAGAAATACTGGAATGTTGGAAATCGTTCTAATTCAAAAATGTCCACAAAATATATTCAGTGAACTTGTTTCCCATAATCTTGTAATCGGGTCGGGATTTCGTAGACAATCCTCGTTGCTGGACGACTGCAAATCATATTTCTTTCAATTTTCCAGCTAGACGATGCCATAATATTTTTTAAACTGCTTTTGTTTTGTAAAATATTGTCACCGGAATTAAAAACAAAAGCCTCTTGAAAGAAAGATATATTTTTACCTTTCAATTTTTAACACGATAACTCGCGAAGATAACTAAAAATAATTAATGACATTATGAAAATCTATCACTTCCCTTCGGTTCGCATTATTGGCTGTGATATTGTGCATGACATTTTGTAGTTATACGTGCTTAAAGACAAAATTGTATGATTCAATTTTTATTTATTTATTTATGTTTTTCAATTGTATATTTTTTAAAAAAATGGAACAATTTCCGTTTTATTTTAAAATAAATTGGTACAATCACAATTTATCTTTGAATTGCAAGCTGCCATATTCAATCCTTCCTTTTTTTTTATGTATTGTACGTCTGACATAATGGAGGTGAACACATTGATGAATCTGTAGAAATAGCTTTTGAAAATTATTTAAATTCTATTAAATAATTTTTTCTTACCTTGTGCGAAAACTGCTGTAACGATAACAGCGATGAAGAGAACAATATTGACGAAATGCATATTGATTAAGTAAGAATTAAGTAAAACTATGTTTCTACTGGCACCTCTGTCCGTATTTATGGCAAAATTTTCAATTAATTAAAAATTCCAATATCAGTTTACTTTGCAAACAAAGAGTATTTTTAGGTGTTACTTTCAGAAAATACCATTTTGGTAATGTTTTCCAATAACATTCTCGATACCGTAGATGGAAAGTTACTCGCTTTTGTTTAAACAATTGCTATAATAAATTTTAAGATTTTTACTACTTTAAGCTATATATGACGTATGTAGATATATATGCCATAGAAACTTGAGGGCTTTGTACACGCGGAAGAATGTAGTGAAAATTCAATAATATATTTACTTCATAATATAAACACAAACACAAATTTAAAACAAATTTAGCTGTGAATTCACTTGAATTGAAATCAAACTGTGAAGTAAAATAAAATTCCAATTTCCATTGATCGTGTTTTCTTTTAAAATCGAAAACATAGGTTGATTTCGTTTTTGTTTAGGGGTTAACTGCCAACTCAAGCCCCAAACTGCGATCCGCAGAGGCAAACTTTTGTTCTTGTTGTCGAAGTCTTTAATGGCTCTCATGATCTGGGGAGCTTCATTTATGTGTTCTTGTTTGCTGCTTTTTATTCCTGAAGTTTGCACCCAATACATTTTTTTTGTTTTTTTTTTTGTAGGAGCAGTACTAGGAAATTTGACGCATCAGTATAACTGATACTAACACCTAAAGGCCTTACTCACTAGTATTTTTAATTGACTAGTCAGTAAACTGACGAAAGTAAAATTAAATTGGCAAAAACTAAAAATAAAAGGTCTGATGTGTAGTGGAAATTTGTATTTTTATTTCTAATCTTCTCTTATTTAAGTGGGAAATGACTTAAACATTTTTTAGTTTAATATACATTGTAAGTAGTCTCTATGTTTTAGAGAATAATGACGGAAAGGTGTTTGAACAAGGAAGAAATCATTAGCAATGCATACAAAAAAAGCAACATTTGAACAAATTTTTATAATGAACTCGTTAGTCAGTTGATCGAAACCAACGTATTTGTAGTAAGTAAAATTGACAGGCGAAGTCAGTACTGACTGTAAATTCTACTAACGAAATGTAACTGGATTTACATTAGGGCCTACACGCCGTCGGCTAATCAGAAAGTCCTTGAGCGTTTAATGTGAACATCTAGCTCGAAGTTTTAATTTCACGGCAGTCTTAATGCACGGATTAGTATCAATGCGACAATCAGCGCTTTCATGAGAGAGAATATATCCTGTCCCAGTGAGTATCAGTTTATGTCAGTACATGCTTGACATTGAACTAAGAACTTACTGGTCGAGGCGATGCCCATCTTAAATCTACGCCGATCTCTGGGTCACGGCACCAGGTTGATTTAGCACAACTCCATGCCGAAAGCCAAATATCCAAGCATACATTAATAAGCGGCCATCCTTCAGATCCTCGCACGCAGTACGTAATTCATTCAAAAGGAGATACTCTTCTGTGCAAAGAAGAATTTCACCTAAGTCATCCAGATTCCATGTTGAGGTGAATAGCGCTACTATAGTAGAACTATACATGACTCCTAAATCACGTTGTACCAAGTTAACAATGTCGGCTACCCAGCTGGTATCGCTTCATAGTTTGTGAACATAAGGCCATGGGTACTCCCAGTGGATCCTTTCATGCCGACCTTTAAACAAAACTGGTTACTCCGTTCAGGCTAAATCATGTTAGCACATAAAGTGACAACTGTAGACCACGAGAAGGTGTATCCTTCAAGTTAGGAGAGGCTTGAGACTACATCCAGTAAACTTCTAGCATACGAAAGGTCTAGTTCCAAGTCAAGACTACTAGGTTCATGGAGGCTTCAATTTGTGAACACGCACAATCATCAGCGTTCAGAATAGCTGTGTGCTTTCAGCAAGAAGCATGTATACAGCTTTTACCTTGCTTTTACCGTCCCTTGGAAGCATTCCGTATCACTAACTCCTTTTGTAGCTGCCGCCTTCTGCTGATCAGTCTTAACTGTAATTCCCATTTACCAAAATCATTCGGAATAACAACTGATATTGCCGAAGATCAGCTTATACTGGGCTGCGTTCGCGACTCTGTTCGATTCGCCAAATACTCAAATTATTGATTTAATTTTATAGGACGGATGCTGGCAGCTCTGTAACTTAGGTCGACCGTCACAGTTGACACATCATCTGATATCAAAAGCACAACACAAGACTGCTAAAAGACGTCATGGTTTTTTTCTTCTAAGACCTTTTCTCGTGGTATCGATCAGGAAGGATTATCCAGGAATCATGTTTGAATAAAGTAGCATAAAATAAGCATAAATTGGGGTAAACAGAGTAGGAATCTTCAGGCTAAATAATCATACACGATGACATATATTTCTTATACTAATTATTTTCCCATTTCGATCATTATCAATTCTTGTACAATTAATCAGCAACAAAATTAATTAATCAGTATGGCAATTGTGCTTAAGCCATGTCTAGCAATAAATATCAACAACATTAATTTCATTCAAGTCAAATAAAATGAAGAAATACAAACCGGTACGGTACTCTATTGTATTATTTCAACTAATTAAGATCACGAAACGGGAGTTTTTATTTTTTTACAAGTAAAACTTAAATTAATTATAATTAGTGCGCATTAATTCAAAAACGGACATTACACATTAGATTGACACTTAAGGTACAGCCACACGGTAGAGAATCTAGCTAAAGTAAAGAACTCTATTTTCAGAAAAAATTCCAATGACCTTGCACTTTAGAGTTTTATCGAGTTTGTTCTATACACAGATTAGTGCGAAGTGATCGAAAAGGAAAATATTTATTCAAATTGAGACAAACCATGAGATCGAACCAAATCAACATAATTGGGTGCAACGTTCAGAAGTTACAGGGTGATCTATAAAAACATACCCAAATTACTTAAAATCCCGCTATCTCGGAAACTGTTACGATTTCCTCCCCCTCCCCCTCCCGCAACCGTATAATTTTTTGTTCGCCTGAGCATGACCTATCCGTAGCCTTCGGGTGCCATACCACATACGGGACACCCTGTATAAGCAGTTTTTTCAAATATTAGTGCTATGCTATTTGATATGGAAATGGGGCGATAATTTACAATGCATCTAGGGTCGGTAGTAACAAAGCAATGCTACAAATATACTATAAATAACTATCTTTAAAATTTTAACATAACATCATTGATGTTGTCCGATCTCAGTATTTTACAAAATTGATCAACCTTAAGTTACGTCAGATCTAAAAGGTAATTTCCTCATTACCTTAGTTCAATTCGATTCCTTAAAAGCCGTTTAGATACATTAAAGGATATTCACCCTGGTGCATTGCCTACGTTAGGGGGAAAAACTAACAAACGCTTTGATATGCTTAGTTTATTTGAAATTCTGTGGAATAGAAGATGAAACTGCACTCTACCTACTAAGAAAATACCAACGTTACCAACCAACTGTAACTCGAAAAAAGTTATGTACAAAACCTAACATTCAAATAGTAAATTTTGCTAAGCGGACCAAACATATAACGAGCCACCCTGTCAGATGATATTAAATATATGCCATATTTTCATCTTAGAGTCAAGAACAATAGGCTCATGGGTCTGAGTCCAGAAGAAACGAAACGGCCTTCCCAAATCTACATCGATACTCCCAATGTATCATTTCATGAATATTTTCAGTAAACCTTTTACTAGACGACCGGTGGTAAACTTCCACTTAACCTTTTTCTAGAGATGGGTGCTAAATTTCCATTCAAACCACTCCACATAAGGATCAGAGTCTTCTGATAAATTTTTCACAATATTCCCCACATTTTGAATTAAAAAATCATTGAACTCGCAACATAAATCTTTTGCTCACGGGCATTACAAATTGGCTTATCGTAGAAACGTAAACCTATAATTATTACACATCTTCCGTGCTTAGTTCACATTATAGATACTGTCATTCTGCAGATACATCGGATTCGAGCGTGAGCATTTACCAATTTTCTAAATTGCCTAAAACGACATTGAATTCGATAAAACAAATAAGTTTTGACATTTCGTTTATTCGCCGTCATCAAATTGCCATTCTCAACTAAATGCAAAGTCTCACGACACACAGGAATTGTGTTGGAATTATAAAAAATTGTTACTAAAGCCCCCATCGTGCGGCTTACACTGAGCATCCGTTGTCAGTACATTATTTATTTATTGCTAAAACGTGCTGCTATATACGTTTCTATTCTACATTCTATTGGATACTCGACTATGGCAAGCGCTACTCGTATATATATAGCATAATACAGAATCTCATGAGCACGCATGAGAGCCAACTAAATTGGCTAAAGTGATCCCTTTAAGGATTTGAAAAGGTTTACTCAGCTAAACTTATTCCATGGCGAATTAGACTATGAATATATGAGCAACTAAGTATGCTATGCGGAGGAATATCCCCGGCTACTGCCTCTGCTCCCATGTGGAGCTACAAGTGCATCCTGTCTGAAATTTTTCAATCAATAAGTTGAAAGCATCTCGAAATTAGATTTTCTTCCGTGGGAGCCATGCTGTGTGACAGTATAAAGTCGTCGAAAAAGCAGGAACGAACACTTTTCATTCAATTTATCTAAGGAGGTTCAGGAGAGAAAAAAATCCAATAAGTCTTCTAATGGAGGAAGTAATATTCTGCAGGATATCAAATCGGTTTATGCATTTTTATATCCTGCTCTACTGCCCGGTTTGCAGCTTAACGTCAACCATGGTATAGTCTACACACGTACACTCTTGATTCTAGTTATATGATTCCTTCCATAAGTTACAGTTATAGCAGATACATATAGGTAGGAGGGACGTGAACATGAATGCCGATATGATTCTGAGAAAATTTCAAGAAAATTATTTTTAGAGTGAACTGCTCTTATAGGGCTACTTTATAATAGTAGATACCTGGAATATAAATTAATTTGGATAGTAAGAGATATTGGAAGTGAGATTTTCTATGCAGTTAGAGCAGAACTTGGATAGATGGTCTACAGTTTAATTCAGATTGCCTTGGAAGAGATTTTATTGATTTTTATTTTCAAATTCGAAAAGTAATTCAAATTTAGGAAATAAGTACATTTGACATTTTAATCTATTCCGATCATTCAAATGGACTAGCCAACAATCAGGAGATATTCAAGGGTGAAACAGTAGATGTGAATGGATGAATGGAAGGATTGAAAAGGGGTTGAGAACCATGAATGGGGGAGGTTTCCTAGAACCTAAACGATACCAAATGCCATTATTCACCCTCCAGAATTATGAGCAATTGCTCATAGGTCCCACCCGAACGCTCTAACGATATTAAGTATTGACCCCAATCCTCTCTGCCTGCTTCATGCAGTTCTTTCAGGAGGTGTGCCAAGAAATTTGAGAGAGATGGTCAGTGACACACGAAGTGAGTCACCGTTTCGGGTTCCTCTGCATATAGGACCAGCAACAAATCTAATCTAGTGTAGGTGAACTCTGAGAAAAGATGGCCCAGTGAGATATAACAGAAGTGCTCTCAGGGTTGGCCTATATAGTCCCCAATACCTTTTTTCGTCAGATTTGGGTTAGGTTTACTGTGTTGGCAGTCAGTCGAGGCCGAAATTTTAGATGCAATCTCGATTCTAGAGGATGATTCCTCTGAAGTTGCACCAAAACGAGCGTGCTCGTTCACTTTTTCTTTCCTGCAGATATCGTTGTGATCTGGTACCCAAAGAAAGATTACCCTGTTAGACAGTAAGAGCGAATTTAGGGTGGTTTTGTACTCCAGTATCAGCTTGGAGGTTACGAAGGGTTTTGACAAGACCAAGCATAGGGTAATTTCCATACAAGGCTGCTCACAGAAAATTCCTGCTCCGGTATTTTCTTCAGTTTTGGAGCTGCCTGTGTAAATCGTAGGGTTTGTCAATGGTTGTAGTACAGAGTGCGATGCCCAATCTGTCCTGGATGAAATTATTGATTTAAATTCGCTCTTCAGTATAGTCTCTAGAAGGAGGTTGCTGTTCCTGTCGATATCAAGTGCGATTCATTGCACAATTTCAAAGATGGATTCGTGTGGAATTCTTTTTCCAGCGGGAATCTAGGTCTGATGGAGATGCAACCTCAGTGCTGGGATTGATGCCCCCTGTTTGATATGTATCTGAACGGGGTGTATGTTGTGGATAACCTCGAGAGGCCGAGTGCTGGTTGCCTTGAGAGTGCCTCTTATGCTAAGAATGCACAATCTCTGAATCTTTTCTAAGATATTACGATGGTTGGTGAGATCCATTGCTTTCCACCCCACACCACAACCACAGAACAGTAGGTTATCATGGATCGCATGATACTAGTATAGATCCATATGTTGTTCAGTGGTTTGAGTCACCACTTTTCCCATAGAGTTCTACGGCACATTGCGAAAGCTCTAAGGGCCTTAGTCGCACTGGCTCGAGGTGTGGTTGCCAATTCACCTTCTTATCTAGTATGATACTAAGGTATTTAACCCTATCCTTTATCTCCACGCGTGTAGAGCCAATGTATGGAAGGCTTAATCTGGGAATATTCCTTTTCTTTCTTTCTAGATCGGTTTTCAGTAGATTGATATATAATCCAAAATCTATAGCCCAGTCTATGACTAGTCGGATTGCGTTTTGGATAAGCCCACAGAGTTCAGATTCATAACTACCAGTGACTAATATCACCAGGTCATCTGCATAATGAACCACTCTATACCCCATCTGGGTGAGTATTAACAAGAGATCTTCCATAATAAGCACCCATACCGCCCCTCTGTATACTTTTCACTCTGCTCACCCCGCTCAGATAGGCAAGGACAGTTGTGTTGCTCAATAAATGTAAAATCCAGTATATTAGGTTCAAGTTCACGCCATGCTTTGTTAACATATCTTTAAATATTGTTTAAGGCGCCTTCTACATCAATGAAAACATCCAGCGTAGATTATTTTTATTTTCAATTAAGTGGATAACCTAGGTGTAGGGCCATCTCAACTGACCTTCCCTTTAATATACGTGCTTAGGTAGTGACAAAAATAGTAGATTTAATCCGCGGTCTTCCAAATTGACATCTAGCAAGCTTGGGTTTTCCTTGCCAAATGCGAAAATCAATGCATCACTATCAGCAGGTGAGTCCTTTTTATGTACGATACTAACGTGTGTGTATAAAGTTTTATTAAAAGATCAATAAAAATTCCGAAATTCGTCAAAAGCGTAGACACTTTCGTTCCTTTCGTCCTAATGGATAGTCAAATGTATTTTATCAACAGGTTTCTTACGAATTTTACTCGCGCGCCGGTTTCATAAAACTATTTTCCCACCCATCCAGTTTCACTTTTTTAGTTTTACATTATATGTTTTTGCGATCTTGTCCTGATGAAAATGCCTACACAATTTTTTATTTGAAAAGTTGATAGTCACCAGTTGGGGTAACCATCCACGTATTGGTCTTGGTTTTTTTTTACTGAAGATAATCTGAGAGAGCAGGAAAAAGAACTATTTTTAATTATTTTTTTTTATTTGAAAAGTAAAATTTTCTGTATCCCCAGACTCGGCAATTATGTTACCGAGGCAATAGAAGTACTTCCTTTTACCTCCACTCTCTTGTGAATTTTTTTTCAAGAACAGTACAAGTATTCGACCTATAGAGATGGTTGCCAACTATTTACTGAAAATATGTACGGAAGGTGTAAATCAGGTATCCGGATTGAGAAGATTTCCATCTGAGTGCCTTTAAGAAAATAAACCACAACTTCTTCTGAATATATATGGAGAACGGGACTAATTCCTTTACGGTGTATATTTGGAAATTCTGACGAATGAAAATGAACATTTCACTGACTGGCTTGAGGACAGTACGTATGAAGGCTCATAAATATTAATCGTTATATTAATATAGTTTTCGTAGAAGGAACGGAAATGTTAATTCCTTCAATTTTCCCAACCTTCTTTCAGAGAATTGTTTACCAGAAAATTTATATGCTAAGGCAGTATATAAAATGGACAAACAGGATACATTTTAAGCTGTAATTAATGAGAAATTTAGTTAGACTTAAGAATTCAGCTAGTCGACAGCTAAGAAATCTATGCTTATTAGATTTAGTACAGTTAGTAGCGGTTATTGCCCTACAAAAGGTTGGGTAGTTGTGATTTTGATATGTGTTATAAAGATCCGGGCCCCGATGAAAAATCCAAGTTCAACCTTTGCGGAGGAGCGGGAGGGGGCGGGGGGTTGTTCGGTTCACCATCTTAGATTAAAGGTACAAAATTTTTTGCTTTTTCAAAATAATTCCTCAACGGCTGCTATGACAAAAATGGCTTATTCAAAATTGAAGAAGACTTAATTCCATAATTTCCATACATTTTTTCTATAAACTTTTTTTTTTAAGTCTGATATGTAACGAGCTACATCGGCGGAAACGTGAACATTCTTCCAAAATAATGTATACATATAGTCCATATACAGGGTTTTCGTCCATGATGGCTTTAGGACATATATAAAAGTCTGAACTACCTCACCTTTTGTAGGGCAAAGGCCATATTTAGTCTCTATTGACTTGACTAATTCACTTCTTTCCTCAAAGTCACTGTTAATAATATGAACTGAGAAGCAGGTTGTCACATTATCAGCATTCTTACTTAACAAAACTCTGTGGAAGGTATGGCCTTACATAAATTGACTACATTGATGTGAATAGTTATCTGGTAGACGCAGCGAAGAAAACTTATTTAAAACTAGCAATATTTTAGACAACATGCAGCGAATTCTTAATGTATATGATACATATCCAATAATAAAAGCAACCCTTGAATTTATGTTTTCTGTAGGGAAACTGAATCATTTCCTTGAAGAAAAATGCATCCTAATAATGAAAAGGTTTGACGGATAGATACATCTAGTCCGTTGCTTGCTCCATCCATATATTCAAATGCATTAGACTTGAACTTAATTGGAATTAATCTTGTTCCCGTTGAGTTGCCTGTAGTAAAAATCCTTCCATTGCATGTATGACCAATTTTGTTGATGAATAATTAATTTGGTCTTGTATTCCTCGGCTCCTCGCTACGATCGATTAACGCTGATTCTGATAAAGACATAGTTCTCCATCTGCTGATGTTGCACCTAACATACGTAAACAGAGACCTGATATTTTATCTAAGTCTATTTTTATCTCCAAGATTCATCCAAAACTACCAAAGATGACATAGTGATTAACTAATTTTCCAAAATTGCAATTCCCCATAAGATTATCGCTTACCGACAAATCAACTCATTACACATGCGTAAAGGCTACTTTTTCAATGCATTTTTTAAAGTTATTGTTTTCAACGACTGGCTGTCCACAATAATGGTCCACCGGCTTCCACATTAATCCATTGAAGTTCTTTTGTTTCATCTACTGAATATAATTTTGACGTATAGTCTAACTGATAGCAACTTGTTGAACTACTACAATTTTGTGGGAAACCTTGATACGTAAAATTGTGGAGCTGCACCTCAATTGACGAAACTATAGGGCGGTGGTGTTTTCATGTAATAAAATGTGAAATCACATTCCCAATTATCGGCTTCGTCGGGTCTGAAAATCTTGAGTTGAATATGTGTGATCCTAAAATTTCTCTAAGATGTGGTTATTTTATCGATAGACAAGTTAACAGATGATATCTTGCCTTTTGACGAACTTGTGATTTCCGATTACTTCAACCTGCTTTTAGTTTAGTGAGAATATAGAGCTAGTACTGCTGACCTTCTACATTCTGCCAATTATCAAGTATCGTCTTGTCTGTACAGCATTGAGTGCATTAACTCAATCAAAACTTGAACTTGGTATTCTATAATGTGTCTAGAGATGCCGAGATAAAGAAATTGTTGGTTACTTTAGTTCTAGAGAAGAGCCTTCAAGCTACACTTCAAATAGTTTCTTAGTCCGAATACCATTTTAATATTTTGCTGCTAACAATGTTGAGTTCAACTTAAAAAATACTGAGTTTTGCATTTTGAACATGTGATTGGTCGAACATTCTAAATTATAGAAGTGTTAACAAGGATTTTTGGATGATTATTTTTCGATTTGCGTTTCATTTTCTAGAATTCCATAATTATCTACCTTGATCTGCCTTAGTTCAATGACTATCTGAAACATTTATAGAATAAAAAAAAATAAAGCTTGAAAGAGGTTTTCACTTCTCCTGAGAACCATTATATAACTTGAAATTTTCGGACTTAGTTCGGTCTTTAACTTAGAATTAAAGTGCTTTTACAATTTTTTGAAATTATCACGTATAGTTGCCAGATATTCTAATGGCGTGTGTTTTGGGCATACGGAATTCAATAATTCTCTACGATTGCCAGTACCTACTCTTGGTGACTCTTTTAGAACTTCTTTGTCTTTCGTCATTTCCATCTTAAATTAAGAAAAGTTTCCGAATGGTTTGCCGACATCTCCCTCTACACCGACGTATCTAAAATAGACTCAGCTGTAGCCTTAGCAGTTACCACTGAAAATGTAAATGCACAGATACAAATCTTTCGAAAACTACCGAGCTGGTGCAATGTTCACACGGCAGAACTTACAGCAATATGGGAGGCAGCTAGGTGGGCAGCCAACCAAAAGGGCATCACGGTAATCTTCTCCGAAAGCCTGTCGTCCATCAAAGCTATTCAAATTGTTAGTAACAAGAATATTCTGGCGCAAAATGTCAGAGTAGCCTGATGTAAAACGACAAAATTTTGATCGCCCGGTATCCTGGCCTTGTAGGCATACCAGGCAATGAAAGAGCAGACTGCCTGGCCAAACTCACTGCTACGGGTGACGAACTCCCCCTCTATCCCCCAGCTTATACAGCGGCAGTTTTACACAGTAGGAAACCTCAAGACGAGCTCAGACTGCAGGCATGAAATAACTCAAACTCGTTTTTGGCTAGCCACTACATGCTTTTGAAACCAACGGATATGATCGACCTCCCCTACTTCTTCGCAGTAAAAGAATACCTCTTTCAAAGACTACAGTGTCCTTCCTGTTTTTTTTTTTGTAAAAACGTTGCGCTAACGGCGCACCCCATCTTTCTAGAGTGCGAGGAATTACAGAGACTACTAAACGAACGAGACATAACAACAAGACCTACTGAACTTCTCAAGTATACCAGAGAAGACACGAACGCGCTCCTCCCTGCACTCAAACAATACCTAAGAACAAACGGCTTGACTATTACATTCTAAACAATATTCAACTAAACGAATTTATGAACAGCCTGCATCGCAAAACGGAAAGTATAAAAATTGTTCTTAAAGAAATAATAATAATAATAAAAAAAAAATATATACATATATGAAAAGGTAGGATAATTAACATTGCCAGTGGAAGGAAAAAATATAGGTACATGTATACATATTGTTACAGGATTACTTACACCCAAAGCAATTTCCATCTTTCCGTGCGACACATAGAGGACCCAAATAAACCACGCATATAAAGGGCAAACCACACGTAGCAGCACGAAGTACGAGCATTTCTCTGGACTTGTGCCTAGACGTGGAAGCACAATTATGTTGACACGTTGTAAATGAAACGTTGGATATTGCTAACCGACTAGAAGAATTAAAAACTAATCAAAATAGGAGAATAAACTGTGTTGACATTCCTAAATAGAAAACGAGTATTGCTAACCTCAAGAGAAGAGGCATCCGATTGTTGTGTTCACAAATATAGAAAAACTAAGATCAGTAAATAATCTGACATTTGTTGTTACGAACAAAATTCGGCAAGTACTGCAAACAAAATTCATTAAATAATCTGATTTGTTGGATTAGAACTTACAAACCAAATTCGGCAAATACTGCAAACGAAAGTCATTAAATAATCTGACATTTGTCGGATTAAAAGTTACGAACAAAACTTCGCAAATACTAAAAACAAAACTCATTAAATTATTTGAAAGTTACTGAATTAAAATAAGGAAAAAAAAGCTTCGCAAATACCGTAGAAAAAAAAATCAATAAATAATCTGACGCCAATTGAATTGAAACGACCAATAAAAATTCAGTAGGTATTAGGACAAATATCGATTAACAATTAGGCAAAGAACTTTAAACTGAAATGTCAATTAAAATTAGCATTAGAACAAATATCAATTAACAATTAGACAATGAACTTTAAACCGAAATGTCAAAGAAAGATTTATCAGAAGCGTAAGAATAGATAAGAAATAATTTGAGAAAAGAAATGTAAAGAATTAAAGAATTAAAAACAGATGGCACCATATGGAAAAACTAGGTGTAGAAAAGCGCCACTGGGCACAAAATTGTAAGTAAGAAATAAGAAAAACAAAAAAAGTTGGACAGAAGCCGCCATACTGTAAGCGGGTAAAACAGAAAATTTTTGTGAGCAGCACTCAAAAATTAGAAAACAAAAGAAAATTGTAAGAGTCTAGAAAGGAAAAGTTTTAAATAAAAAATAAATAAAAATAATAATAATACGACAAACAAAAACGATGGAGTTTTTTTTTTTGGAGAGGTAGCGAGTTGCATTGCGAGGCAAAGGAGAAAATTTTCCAATCCCAGTTACCGGAGTCCCAGGTCGGCGCTGCAGAACTCTAAACAGGTAGAATCTTGTAGACTGTATCTGTCGGCCAAAGTTGAAATATCACCTGCATAAATTTACGCTGGAATCGCTCGGCCAGCCCAATAACCAGAGGGGACATAGTGCGGGATTTCGTGTCAAGTTCTCTTCCTTCCCCGAATTTATACACCGGCTGACACAAAACCTACTAAATTCCTGTAACAATATATATATAAAAAAAAGAACTTTAAGCTAAACTAAGAATAATGGATTACGATCATTACACATAAGATTATCTTACAATAAGCTTTCATAAACTACACTAGGCTACTGCAACTGACACAGCCCAGATGGCCGCGTAGCCGTGGGCCTAATACATTTATTGCAATAGGCTTAAGTTAATCTTAAAGTTATGTAATAAAGTAATTTTAATAATAATAATAGCTATTATTACAAAAACTGAGGTTAAACAATTGGGTTAGTAGTGGGCCAATATTAAGAACACATGGGACTTAAACCCATTTCCAAATATCCATCAAAGTATTACATCGAAAACACGATAGTTTTTTTTTTCAGATAGCATTTAAAGGCTTCAACCAACAAAAATATAATTTGAAGGGAGAAAGGAAGACTCCTGGTTAGTTGGTTGGATGTTTGGCAGACTTTTACTTCATCAAAATTTTCCATTACTAGTCATATCACTAGGTTCTGCTAGTATATATTTCTAGTCATATCTATAATTTAAGTAGAACAGGAATTTTAATGGTATCACATAAATGCTCGTATTGATTTATGACAGCCATTAAAATTCCTATAAAATTTGTGACTGGACAAAATGCCCCTCAAAACCAAAGATATTTCTCATTACTTGCTTGCTTCTTCGACCATTTTGTATTATAGAACAGTTTGAATTCTCACAAATATACCAGTTACGCGCAAAACTAATCACCAAATCGATAACATACTTTCCATAAAGACATCTCTATGCAGATCACGTTTCGGACGTCATTGGCGAAAAAATTATTACTCAACGAAAATAAATATTACGCCAATGCCATCAATGAACGTCCTTTACTCTTCGTAAATAGAATCGTCCTATATATAAAAAAAAAAAAAATAAGAAAAAACTGGGAATCGACATTGGTAGGCTTTAAGTATGCCTCTGCCTCTGCCTTATCCAGACTTCTTCATCCCAAACAAACCGAACAAGACTCATAATTGATATTTAGGACGATTCCAGATAAATGAGGACAATTTTTCAGCACACCAAAGACGTGATATCATGGGGAGCATTCGGATCACACTCCTTCTTCTAACCATACTAAACTTAACTGTAGCGCTAGAGCCGCCGTCGTCGTTGGCAGTAGATTCGACTCGATTCGACTCCATTCGACTCCATTCTACATATTCGATCCAACAAGGCTGATGATAAATTCACTAAGGAAACGAAAAATTGTCTCTATTCGTCTCGATGTGGTTTTATCGATGTAATAATGATGTCCGGTGGATAGGTCACGTTGCTTTCCCATAAACTTTAGCAACGTGAGCTTCTAAGGAATTTCTCAGAAATTTGTCAATTTCTATTTGTGCCGGAAATTTCAACTTAGTTAATCGTGCATTATTATGCTCGTGAATGATATAGTCAGATTGGGTTGGGTAGGTATTGTGTGGTGTGTGTGTAAGTATGTATGATATTAATTTAGTCCTTTTGGTAGCTGTCTAATTCGTTCATTGATTTGGTGATTGATAATGTCCTATTTTGATAAAAATTTCTTGTAGTTAAAATATTGTTGACACTTTTATAATTTTCCGGTACAAAAAAAAAACCACAACTATAAAATCAATTTGACAATTCTAAAAACATAAAACTTTAAAAAGTTTTAAAATCCTTTTTGGGGAAAAACAGGGATTTTTATTTTTAGTTTATTGAGTGGCAACGTTTCATTTACGTTATTGCAAGGAATAATATGTAGGAGGCATGGAAAAATTAAAAAAAAAAAAAAAAACAGGTATCGCGATGTCAAGCGATAGTGTGGAATTAAATTGTTATATAAAAAAAGTAAACAAAAAAATGTATAAAAGAATAAAATATAGAGAACTTACATTAATACATAAAATACCACTTATTCGACGCCTTAAGTATTCGAGTGAGCTTTCACTGAGCTTTGTTAGTTTTGTTGCTTTGAGGAATTTCCTCATATATATTGTTGCTAATTTGGAATTGGTGTAAGAGCGGGGTTAGTTACAGGTTGGTGTTTCTTCTCTGATGAAGTGTGTGCCTTTGTGAAGAGAGCTGATATCGGATTTGGTGCTTCTATAGTTGTACTATTCGTTAGTAGAACGTACATACAAATTTGATTAAGTGACTGAAATGAATGCACTGGTAAATTTGGATCAAGATCAGTGGTCTATTTCCTAACAATAAATCAACACTGTTCACTTTCTTTTACTTTCAAGAAACTACTGCACTTATTTTATAGAATTTCCCACTATTAACCCGTATTCTCCGGAATTAAGAAATACTTATCAAACCATTATGCAATTAAAGGAGTTGTCTAAAAATGGTCACCGCAGCATGGAATATGACACCAATTTATTCTATCGGTCGACAACCCTTAGTTAGGGGTTGTCGTCATATGACGACGCTAGGAGAATATGGGTACAAAACAATGAAAATCTAATTATGTGTTTTAAATTAAGATATATTATATAAAAGGAATTAAACTTAATTTATACATATGTATTTTGCATAACATGTTAATCTGTACGATATGGTTGCAAGAAAGTTATGCATAGCCCTATATTACATTTAGAACAATTTAGTTCTAACTGTATAGACTTATAGTTACTGCCAATACACCGGCTTTGCTTATTGTTTACTGTTTTGCGAACAAAGTGTTCAATTTTATCGAAATGGGCTACTTTAGATCCTGCAGAATTCAGCGGCTTTTTTCCAACTGTTTTTGGTACATTTCTGTGTTTTAATAGATATGACATTGCCAAATCACGGCGAAAACTAAGTTTAGTCAATTTCGTATTGTTTGTTTGTTTCCGCGCTAGCAACCAATCGTTCTGCACAGAAGTGTCGAGCATCCACATAAATAATGGCTACCACCATTTCTTGCCACGTATGGATATGCGGTAAGCCCTTATATTTTGATCCATTCTGTCACTACTACCCATATTTTGGTTATAATTTTGGACAGAATTAGGAGTACTGACAGAAGTGCGCTTGAGATCAGTCTTACTCCATCTCTTCACACTTCCTTCTGGATCAGATGCTAAACAAGTAGAAGCAATAGATATATATGAGTTATCTTTCCACCGACTCAAAATTTGATTTTTTTTAGTTTTTCCGTAGCAATTTCTGTATAGCTTCTTTTTTTCTTTTCCAACTCTTTTGGCTTCAGAAAATAGCAGCAATTTCCTAAGCGATTAGCTCTTATTGTACCGGTACAGTTATATCTGCGATCTTTTAGTTCCTTGAGTAAAAGAACGTTGTAAATAAATTATCATACTATATATAGTATAAAAATTTGGATTGACATAGAAGATATTGATCGAGGAAGTGAAGTACTGTAGATTCGCACTTGCCAACTTTACTTTCCATTTCTTCGTCTCCTTTAAAAGTTTTCCCCTGATATGGGTCAAAGGCGATTAAATATCCCAATGGTGAGTTTTATTGTATAGGTTTATTTCTAATCGCTTGCCTGCATCCATGCTTACCAAAATATTCCACATTGCTTCATCGTGCCATACTGCTGCAGTAGATATATTATTCTTCATAAATGTTTTTTGGAGATGTGAAATGAGGGGTCGAAGTTTGGAGAATTTGTCAAATTTGTTTAAGCTCAAATTTGATTGAAAATGATAAGATTTCATTATATTATCAAACCGATCCCTCCCCATAGCTTCATATATTACAGTGTTCCGCAGGTCCGGACAAATAAAAGAAACCCGTATTGTTGCACGACTATGTAGATATCATACAAAACTCCACCAAAATTGATACGAATTTGACAGGAAACTTCAAATAATTTTCGATTGGCAGTATGCAAACTGAGTTTCTAAGAAGAAGTAGAAGAAGCAGAGATTTTCTTTGAATAAAATGGATAGGTCTAGTGGAGGCAAAGAAATGTACATATATTCTCCTAGCGTCGTCATATGACGACATCAAAAAGTATGTAAAGATCACTGTTTTCCCAATTTTCTTGGAAAAATTTATTATATTTATAACTAATGCTGAACAAATATATAATCAAAATATATAAAGAAAAAAATTAATTTTTACTGCAATCATATTATTCAGTACTTACTTGCTTGTAGACGTCATGATTTTAGCTTTTTCTTTTAAGTCACTCACTTTTCAAGAATAATTACGTCCGGTCAGTGCAATGTGCTGGGATCCAATGACTTTATATACAGAAAACAATACTCAGTAAATAAGAAAACATATTTGCCGACATGATAGAACACTTCGGATACACTTATACATGCAATTTATTTATGGGTAATTTGCGTCGTCATATGACGACGCGAGGAGAATATGGGTTAAGATCAGATTATGTATAACAGTTTTAAGGTCAACGATTCAAAAATATAGGGAAACACACTTACAGGATTGTTTTTATAGATATATAAATAGATATTCAATATAGAGTTAATATAGAGCAAAGTTAAAATAACTTAACCTCAAAAAACTGGCACACTTGCTTAACTTAAATATCTTGAGCAATCGTATTAAGACAGGATAATATAAACTGTTGGGTCAGAGATCAACACACACTAGAAAACACACTAATTGACACCGATTTATGATGTACGATTTTCAGAAATAGATATGTTGAGACAAAACTCTGTACATAAGTTTGGGCCTGAGATTTTTGCATCACACTGAAAACACTTATTAGCACCAAGTTGTAATATAAGATCGTCAAAAAATGTAATAAAAATATATGTGTAAAATAGATGTGCACACGAAATGTATAATATAGATACCTATATATGTAAGTTAAAATATAGTCAAAGAGATATATGAATAAGCATTAAAATGTTACAAGTGGCTGGTACTCACCGATCTCAAACTTGGCACTTGAGGAATTGGTTAGAACAATTCTTTATTTCCGTCGAGACCAGAAATAAAGTGTTAATGTTAGTAATATTATCTCAGTCGAGACCCGAGATAATGTTGATTAAGTCAGTCGAGACCCGACTTAAAGAGTTATCTTAACTTCAGTCGAGACCCCAAGTAAGATTCTTTATTTCCGTCGAGACCAGAAATAAAGTGTTTGTTAGTAAAATATTATCTCAGTCGAGACCCGGCTTAAAGAGTTATCTTAAGTTCAGTCGAGACCCGAAATAAGATAATTTAATTTCCGTCGAGACCAGAAATTAATGATTATTAATAATTAATATACCAGTCGATACCCGGTATAAATGTTAGTCCCTAACAAGCCAACTTACCCCAAGCGATGCCAAGTGCAAAAAGAGATCGAGATCAGTCAGGTTGTCGTTTATATAGCCCTTTCTTGCACACGACACCACTGATGGAGTAGCAGAGGCGCATGATTGCAAGAATTGGCACTGCAGCTGTGATCTTACGGTATTAGCGATAAAATTTGCATAGCAACGAACAAAACTGCATAGCAACATGAAACTTAGAGCAACTAATGCAGCTGTGTTAAATTGAATTATATTTGCAAAAAATATTCTGTCTATCACGTAGCAAAGAAATTCCCGTTGGATATTACTTGTAATGATGATAATGATGAGTTGCAAATTGATCGACTTGATCTGATTATATTTGTGCCATGCATTGTATGCTACATGACAACACATGCTTTTGTTAGATGTTTCACCTATTTTTTGGGAGAATTGCAATTACACTGCATTTATTGTCTTTTTTGAACTCAATTTTAGCATGATATTTTTAATGAAGCTAAGCTTTTGTATTGTATTTGTGCAATATGTTATATATGTTTGGTTATGTATCTGTGTTTCGAATGAGAGTGATTAGATTAGATTTAATTTTATAAAAATTTTCTTGCTTTGTTTTCAGTATTTTTTTCTTTTCAGAAGGTATCTGTTAAGAAAAATATATTCGAAGCGATTTGGTTCGAACAATAGTTGTATTCTGAATTCTTGTATTTGGGAATTTTCTGTCCACTGAATTTGGTTTTTGTGGCAGTGAGGACTATTTGTTGCTGGATTTGGTGTTTCTACCAGTAACTTGCACTTTCACCTCACAACTGGAATTGGTGTTTCTACCAGTGTAGCACCCATGCTCTTCACAATTGGCGCCCACTTATTATTTATTTTAGATTTATTTTGATATTCCTATATTCATGGAGTCCGCAAGGGAACAAAGTGGTCATATGTTTCCTACATTTCAGGCCAGATTGGTTAATGGTGGGAATAAACGACGTAAGTATTACGTCAATATTTTAACGTTCGGGAATAGAGGCATTTAACTATTTGTAAAGTTAATTAAAACCTTTTATATTTTTCATTTTCTTACAAATAATAATACATTCTTTAGGACCAATGCTTAAGACATAAGAAAATTTAACTCAAGTTTTCTCTGATTTCAACCACAAATTCGGACGGGTCTTAAAAACTTTTTAGAAGTTAAATTTAGACAAATTTTGCCCTATTCCAGGACTTAAAATTGGGATGGACAATCAATGCAGTTTTTTTTTATGGATGTTACTTATTAAGTAAATGTAAAATTTTTTAAATAATAGACCTCTAGGTCCAAATTTCGTTTTTGGGCAAAGCAAAACAAGAACATATTTCTTTATTACCTATAATTCAATTTAGAAGGCAAAACCAAAAGGCGTTTGGTAAAGCTCAAATTTTGTTAGTAGCTTTATTAAGCTGTTGCTACCGATAATCGATAAAGTTTTGCTTCATATTGGAAACACGTGTTTTATGTCATCTGCTTTTCCAAAAAGCGAAGAAAGCAGTAACAGTTTTACCAATTCCAAAAAAAGCTTGTGCTTTAGAATTACCATCCGATTTCCGACCTAGAAGTATTTTGAGTTTTTTATCGAACATTCGGGAAAAACTAATTTATAAACAATTTCTCGAGCACGTGGAAAGCAACAATTTACTTACACGCTGGCGATTTTCGATCATCTTTTAGCTGTGAAACAACAATATTAAAAGTCTCCACAAATATTAGGTCTTCATTGAACAAAAACGAGTTTAGCGCCTTAGTTCTTCTTGATTTGTTAAAGGTCTTCGACAGTGTAGATCATAATTTACTTCTACAGAATCTGTTCAGTTCTTTCTCCATTGCGTTGGTTAGTGAGTTTTAACTGATCGTCAGCAGCTGGTTAAGATAAATCAAACACTCTCGGTTTCGTTATCCATTCTCAGTGGTGTTCCTCAAGGATCAGTACTGGAACCTTTATTGTTTAGTTAGATGGGTTACGACTTAAAATTCGTGGTGTAGCTTGCTCCATACTGATAAACTAGTTCAGCTATTATACGCAAAATACTAAACAATGTTATCATAGTAAGTAGTTGTATGAGATAAGCAGAGGAGGTATAATGAGTACTATGCAAGCTCTGTACCAGTCAATCAGCAACTAGAACTCAAGTTCTTCATAATAAGGAATGTCTGTTGTTAAGGGATGCCTGTTGTTAAGGAATGTCTGTTGTTAAGGAATGTCTGTTGTTTTATTGAACACGTCGTATCATATAATACATAAGCTCTTCTTTAATTATTTTCAATATTTACTTGAGTTTGACAGAATTCTTGAAAAGTTATTATTTCTGTAAAATTTATTGAATATACTTCAATTATTTGTCATTTTTACGATCTGAATATACATAGATATTTCCATCATTGTGATGTCAGGATTTTATGGGGCTCGAAACACGTTTGAACAATTTTATTTTTTCTCTCAGTTTCGTCATATTATAACACAAAATTTCAGACACATCTTCATCTCATACGATCTTCATAGAAAATTTCCAAATAAATATTCACTGTCCATATTTCATGTTCTTAATGGAATCAAATTGAAATTATTTTACAATTCCCAACATATTATATCTCACTCACCTTAATCAAAATTCTTAAACGAAAAAATTAATCTCTGATCTTTTGAAGTAACCTAGAATAAGCTCACGTAATTTTTCAAAACAAACACATTATACCTACTACATACCTGAATTACATAAATCGTAAAGTTCGCCATCGTGAAAACACAGCGTTAACATTATTTCCTTTCACAGACTATCGCCGGCCGCATTCATAAATATAAATCTTGTAACCACGCTGCTCCATGCAACTATCAAATATTCAAAATCAATCAAAAATGCCACAATTTTACATTCTCTCCGTTCTCCCCAGATCATTCTGTGTTGATTGAGATTCTAAGCATCGAGGTCACGATTTCTATTCGAATTCGTATAGATACTGGGAATTTGCAAATCTAAGTACCTACTCCACGTCCCGTTCAATTTGGCTCGACTTCTATGTAAGCTTTACTTTTAGAAAAGTAAAAACCACAGAAAAAAAAAGATGAAAACTAAGAAGAAGAAAACCCAAGGAAACACCACCACACCATCTTATGAGAGTTTCTTATAGTTTTTGCTTGCAATTTAAAAACGGACTCTCGCTCATATATCTAAGATTTCTTGAATGTTTTTGCTCTGTCGCGGGTCGTCTCGTCTCGTATTATATTTTACCTTTACGGCATGAGACTCGGAACGGCTACAAGAGAATTCAGTTCTTGTAGTTCTGGATTTGGCTTTGTACATAACGCCAAGGATGAACCCATAAATACAAAAGTTCACTTAATGGCTCTACAAAGTGGACGGGGAAAATTCAATTTGAAGTCATAAATAATTTCAAAGAGAGTTGAAAGAAAAAGTCTCTAATTGTGCACCTTTACGAGGCTAGGTAGGTTGTGAACAGTCATTTGATTTTCGCTAATGGATACAGTAAGAAGGTGATCAGGTGATTCTTTTAATAGGATTAGGGTATTGCTTTCTTGGAAGCTTGTTTTTCAATACGAAACGGGATCAATAATGGAAATACGTTTTATGTTTAAATGAAATAACCCTTTTGAAATGGAAGCACTTCAGAGTTATTATTCTGATAATTGAGTCAAGACTTCCGAAAGATATGAAAATAATAATTTTCTCTGGTTATTATTACAGGAAACTATTAAATATGGAGTTAATTGTAAATTCTAATTAAATAATAATTATAAGTAAAAATAGTAATGATAATTAGAATTTCTTTCATTTATAATTAAAGTAGATAACGAGATTGATGGAGATTGAAGCTGTATATAGTTGGCAGAATTATGATTATGACAATTAAATTTATGCTTAGAAGAATTTGTTAGTGTCTGCTGAATTGTGTTTATCTTCAACTTTTATAACTGATTCACATTTTTTCTGGAAGTTTTATTTCTCTAATACATATTCCTCCATTGCAATTGGTTCTTCACATCAGGGCCAGCACTGGTGGTGCTAATGATGCTGCAGTCAGAGCTATTAAGTCGGAGGCAGCATCCCTCCTAAATTTATAAAAAAATCATTTACCTTGGATATACTCTACCCGTTTATTAATATTATCAATAGCTGCATCACTAAGCAGTTTGCTTCTGGTTGGAGAATCTCCACTGTTCTGACATTAGTTGAAACCAATAAATTCAAGGATACTGGAGACTTCAGTCTCTTATGCTTTCTAGCCAAAGTGATGGAAAAGTTATTGACCTGACAAAACGTTCAATATCTTGAAACTAATACTAAAGACATGGCAATTAGGTTTCTGCAAATCGCATAGTTGTTGAACGGTTCTTTTAAGAGATACAACAGATATACGAAACTCGCTGGATAAGGATGAATTAAATGTCCTTGTTCTACTTGATTTTTCCACTTTGCTATTCCAAATTACTTCCTAAGCTGTCCACTAATTTTCGGTTCCATTGGACTGCAGTTGCATTTATTGGCCGCTTTTTGTCTGGCAGCTTTCAGCGGGTAAGAATAGAGGACAGTTTTCTGATACTTTATCTCTTATATGTGGTATGCCTCAGGGATCCATTTTGGGCCCTTTGCACTTCAGTATATATATATCAATGACCTTTCTAAGGTTATAGCCCAAGAAACAATTTATTTTATATAGTAGTAACCGTAACGTTTCCATTACCAAATTATATAACTTAGGTTATATAGACTAGTACTCGAAACCTCATCGTAACCACTATAAACCCCTTATAGATCTTAAATGGAGGATTATATAAAGGTTACTGTGACTTGATTTAGGTAACGTTATATAACTAAAAGTTATATAAAATGAGTAATAAAAATATTCTGGTTACTTTGATATAACTTCTTATATAACCCTTATATAACCTGGGGTACTCTCGATTAATTTCCTTTGGTCACAGCAGTGGTTGCGGTAATGTTTCGGTTAGCTTTATAAACTTTGTTTATAATGGTGTTAGCAACGTTTCCACAACGCTTGGAATTTTTTCAGACTGATTACTTTTAGTGATTGAAATATTAGGGAAATTACTTTTCGTTACCTTTATAAAACAATATAAAGCAAATATTTACCCAACCTGTCTTGAAATAGAATTTCGATATTTTTTTGTACTGCACTTTTATAATGTAAGGGTTTAATATTTTTACATCTTAGAATTAGAATTTATTGGCATGTACGTCATGAAATTCAGCTACAATTAAAATTTGTGAATATCAAAATAGATACTTCTAAAAAATACATACCGCTCCAGAAATAAGCAATGTTTAATTATTTTAATTAAATATGAAAAAATTTAAAATTTTCACTTATGTGATATCAATTGATAAAAGTAACATTACATAATTTAGAAAAATTATATATCTAAAATGACGTATTTTCTTCATATAAAATTAAAACGGAAGCCATGTATCAGCAATTTAAATAATTGGCTTAACCGACATTTTATTTTTTATCTGCAATGCAGAGATGAAAATATGGCGGCTTGTACTTAAATGAACAAATTACCATTATAAAACTTAAACTACTTTTATATAAACTCTGGCTCTGTTATATAAACCGAATTACCCTTATAAAGCTTCTAGAAATATTATATAAACTACAGTCATAATATATTACCTTTGGTAAAGTTGTATTTCTTATACTAACAAAAAAGCAGACGTTAGTGATCTTATATACACTTTGGTTATATTGTGTTACCTTTGGTAATCTTATATACCTTAAAGTAATCACAAAATGTTTGTGTCCTGTTCTTCTTATAATAATTTTTGCTGTATGCTCCTCGGCAGTGTAGTGAATAATTTTAGTTACGAAAAAAAAAAAAATCATATAAAATCGGTCAAATTAAAATTTCTTGGTGTATTGTCCCAACAGCTCGGGAAAATGCATATTGAAATGGCCAAATACAAAAAAATTGATGTTACTAAAAGTTTCCAATTTTTATAACAATCACCTTCGTTACTAAAATGCCATAAATAAATGAAAGTAGTTTTATAATGGCTCCATTCGATGGTAAAAGTCATTTGTGTTTATAATGGTCATCGTATTTACTACAAGGCCACCAAAAAATGTTCCGATATTTTATAGTATAGGTACCTATATGTATTACCGAAAGTTCCCAAATTTTATTAATGTCACCTAAATTACTGAACGTTATCGAGTTATATCAGGGTAACCACAGATACCGCAATAAACATTTGTTACCATTCAGTTATATAACGTGGTGATGAAAACAATGATAAAACTTTCTTATATAACTTCTACTAATAGTTACTCTAAGTTATGTAGACTGGTGATTGAAACATTTCCAATATCCAACTTATAAAACCTTTAGCAACTTATTTCCACGAGAACCATTAGTAATCTTAAAAAACTCTAATATAACTACGTCACCAATTGGTAATATTATAAAACTCTTATATAACCAGTCAAATGCTTATATAACCGAGTAACCAATATATACCACTTATAAAACTACCCATCACCTTCAGTCACCAAAAATTGGAAAAATTGTTACTTGGGACGAGACTTATTTTATTAATTTTGCCGAAAATGTCTATTCGTGGTGAGGATCAAGATTTACAAAGTGCTTATTTATCTCAGTTTCAATGATATTGACTATCATAACCAGCTTAACACAACTTGCTGCATGGATACGTTTGATAAAAAAACGGTGGTTTCATCACATAGTCGGTGTTAGTATTAGTATGTTAAACTAAATATAAACCAAACACCGGGTGAAACTACATTCAATGCACAAAAACATTAAACAAAAACGATTAAATATTATATAGACGTTTTTTTTAAAACATGCTTTGAAACGTCCAACAACAAAATGCTGGGCCATACTATTAACAATTGTTTTTTTTTTGTGCACCTAAAAAAGTGGGGGTCCTAAGCTATAGCTTGTGTAGCTTATATGTAAATCCTACCCTGGAGTTGGGGGAATTTCGAGTTAAGGAGTTTGCATTAAAAATGTTCTGATTTTGTACTTTATTTGTTTTACATAATACATTTTATTTTTATTTTATTATTGAAAAAATATTCAATACCTATTTGCTAAGAGCATTTGAGCCTCATCTGGAAGGTCTATTTTTGTTTCGATTGCGGACTACAAATTGCGGATTCAGAAATATTGAATTGACTTGCAACAGGAAATGCATAAAGCAATTGACAAGAAAATATAAGGTAAAAAAAAAACACATAAAAAAAAATTAAGAACAAACGATAAAACAAATGGCACGGGTTTATCTGAATTTATTCGAATTAGAAGAGAGGTAATAGTAAGAAAACAGTCCAAAATTTTCTGAAAATTAGTTCGAATTAGTGAGGTTTTCGAGAAAATGAATTTCAAATAAGAGAAAGTTTTTCTATGAAGAATCGAAGAGAATGCCAAATGAAGTGCAAAATATTCTATTTAAAGAGAAATTCGAGAAAATTGATATAGTGGTGAGGAAAACACCTTAACTCGTAACTAGATGAAATTTTACACACCCAACACATTGCGGACAAAAGAATCTCTTATATGTACATTTTTATATATATAAAAAAAAACATCATAAGAGAATATAAGCGATTTCATCTAGCGTTATCTTTAAAATTATTATAAGTGCAGCACCTTCTGGGTGAGCTTCTTTTACACACTGCACATGCTCCACATAGAAACTTTTATCCAAAATGATGATTTTCAGAAAATATAGACTTGTAACTTCACTAAAACTATTTTACCGTGAATAACTTAGTTAGGTTTACATATTTTCAATACCTGTCCAACTGCATCGTGGTAGTGTAAAACTTTCACCGTCATACCTATAGAAAACAGCCATATTTCGTAGTAATTTTCATCCTATTAGCCTTCGAGGCGTTTTGGTTAAATATTGATTTTTGTACAAATATTGATGTACCTCTAAATTGTAAATTTTGTGAAGACTAACACTGGGATACTATGGCGAGACTTAATATATACAAAAAATTGTTTTGGGTTTTGCATCCGAATAATTGCAGAGTAATAAACATATCAGAATATTTTTTAACTACGTATTCGAGTGGTGTCAGCACCATATTGGGTTTCGTCATCATACTCTTTGCTACAGTTTGTATTTGTTGACATTAAAAATTAAAAATCAGTTTTATTGGGCATATCGGATTCTGCCTTTTTACCACAGCAGAACTACGTTAAGGACTCCGTTATCTGTATATTGAAGGTCTCACAGCTGCAAAATGGCCTTTTTGAAAATTACCACACGAATTTGGTGGTGACTTTATAGGTATAATTGTTGTGTTTCTACTTTTATAGACTTTTTCCGGGGATTTGATGTAGTCAACCATTTCAATTTGCTTATTAAATTAGCATTCAATTTTCTGTTCGAATTTTTCGTCCAATCATTTAATTAGTCTTACAGGGTATGGATGATTAATTGTATGTTTGACACTCTACGACTTATAGGTACTCTATTCCACAAGGATCAATACAATGACCGTAGTTCTAAATTTTATTCTAGTTCAAGAAGGCTATTTTTGTATTCTCCAGTACAGCAACAAAAGCGAAACAAAATTTTATTTGTTGTTTCATCACAGAACTTATTGATGTTGGATGCAAGTCTTGGTTTTGACTAATCAACAGGTCCCAAACAGGGAAATTGAGTGGCACGAAAAAACGAATGAAAATAAAAAATGGAAAAAATATGAAAAAAATTCAAAAAATGAGAAAACTAGAAAAACAGAAAAAGTTAACAAAAGCAGATTAATTTGAATGAATTAATGTTAATGAGTCGAAATCATGACTTGAAACTTGCCACCCCAATCAGTTAGCTGTGTAATGAAACAAAAAATAAATTTTTTTTTCGATTTTGCTGCTGCAACGGAGAATCCAAAAATAGCATTTTTGAAAAAGTACATATATCTTAGCAGATCTTTTGGCTTTGTAGAGGACTGTATTGATCCGTTAAAAACTGATCTAAGAAATATTTCAAATTGAGCTACAGAGAATGGATTACTGCTTAACCCTCAAAAATCGCAGTATTTTGTTTCTACCGTAGAAGTATTGACATGTCAGAGATCTTGGCCGTCATTCTGAATAAAACCATCTTGGACTTTAGTGATTATATGAAAAATCTCGGCAACTTTCATAATTCAAGTATTAAATACTGCGATCACGTAAATAATGTGATAATTAAGACTTCGTCTATAAAAATCGTCTAATCTCTACTTTTGTCCTTCGTTACTCATGGGTTCCTATGAACTATTCCTTCATATAGATTTAGTTAATTTAATAATTTTCCTAAGTACTGTCGCCTTCAGGTACGCTTTTGGTTTACAATGATTCCACAATGATTCACCACTTAGCCACTATTGTCTTTTGGCTATACCCTAAGAGTTTGGAGCAGTTTAACATTTGAGATTCAGCTCTCGTCTCCCACATTATTTCAAATGTCATACAACTATGTCATTAAAAAGATTTTCTGAATATCCCTAATCCTCTCTTGTAAACACATACCTTCTTGCCAATATATGAATCCTTTAATAATAATAATTGATATATCCACGTCGAGCGCTTAAATCAATCCATTCCTGTTCAATTATCCCTTTCTGATCTGACGAGTTTTGCATCAAGCTCATTCAATTTCAGTTTTGTCTTGTCATGCAGATAAGGAGAAACCGTTTTTTTGTTGTTTCATTTCTATTCCTCCTGTTTTGCTCCATCAGTGACCAGAAAAGCGTTTGATTGTCGACTTCATCCATTACCAGATTCCCTTCAAGCTATACGAGGAACGAGCAAAAATGCTATTGGTAGCGATTCGAGCGTGAAATTGATAGTTTTTGTCAAATCCAGTGCTCTCGCTTTTTATTTATCTGCCGTGAAAGAGATTGATGTCCTTCCACGTAAGGTGAATTGGACTCATTTGCAGATTGGATTGGACTCTTTCGTCTCGGCGATCCTTGTCCTGTTTCTGTTTTTTTGTTTTTTCTTCTCTCGTTTTGTATTTTATTCCTTTTTGAGAATTCATACACCTACAAACATACATACCACATATATAGTGGTCACATAGTATCGAATTGAGTGCTATTTCTTAATTAAGATTGCGGCATAGCTTAATTTCGATCCATTAGGTCATGTTCGCCTTGTGGTCCTAAATCATCAGGAGAAAATCGGAAAATGTGTACTTAAGGAAATACGATTTCATTTCAAACACAGTGTCGGACGAAATTGTCTTGGGGAAATGTTCCATGAAATCGTGATTAATTTATTATTTTCGTGGGTTAAATGGGTTTCAAGAGAATGTGCATATCAGAAAATGCCAGATGGGTAATGAGATTTAAATGTTGGCTGGAGTTATGTTAAAACTCATTCAAAACGCAATCGAGTGAAAATTGCAATTATCTGGCGCTCACTTAATCGTATTTTGAAGGGAAAATTGTGTGCAGTCTTGATGAAATTATGTATCTCTCATATTATATGTATATGCAGATATACATTACCAAGTTATGTATTAGTTGTTATATAGAATTGAACTAAAAATAGCAGACCTTTCAGAAATTAGAGCACGGAACTAATTAAGTAAAATGCATGCTCTAGTTAAGTTTGTAATATGCAGTCATTCGAGTTTAAAATTAGTCATCGAAGGAGTGCTTTAAAATTTTATTTTGATTTAGCAAAGTTCTTAAGTACCTAGGAATAAGATATAGTAAACAAAATTTGCATCATGAACTCAATATTCCAGTTGAGTTTCGAGTCGAACCGATAAGTGTTGTTTAGATACATAGTGAACTTATTCCCTACATCAGCACTATGATCTACCAAATCGATAGCTGGAGGCCACAAACGTAGCCGATCTGAGAACACAATTCCTATGTCGATTAAAGTGAATATTTTGAGGAATCTTATAAGCAAGTTGCTGGATTTACTAAAATTTGCATCTTTTCTCCAAAATTCCTCGAGGAGCTGATTTTCATGAAACAACGTTATTCAGCAGGCATCCTGCGAAAAACCGTACAAGAACTGGTAACAAATTATGAAATAAAACAGAGCCAAGTTAATTATTACTAAACTGTTGTGGCCAATCACATCGTAGTAATGAAAATAGATAAGTAGATAGATGTAGAGAAAACAACGTACATATTATTTTTTAAGGACTTCCCTAATAGTTTTGTAGTGGGAAAAAACTCTCAATAAACGATTTATAGAAGTCAGACTCACAAGATTTCTATTTCATCGGGATGATGTCGTTTCGAAAAGCTTTTCGGATATATGTTGTCGATTTGAGCCAAGAATATTAATAAAGATACGAGTGCAAGTTTTAGAAAAAAGGTAATCAGATAACCAAGAAAACAAAGAAAAATCTATGTTATGATTGAAAATTAATTCTTCCATGCGGACGCCGTTGCTTTCCAACTTAGGAAGAAGGCTTCACGCTTTTATCAGTTTTATGCAATTGGTAAGATATTCGCTGAAAGCCTTCATAAATCTGGCATAGAAACATATTGACATGCTTATAACATTTTATATTTGGACTTTACCAGGATACATTGTATCATCCTTGGTTACTAGTATTTAGTAGCCGACTTGATCATAATGAACTATTATAAAAGCTGATACAGAGACTTAATGGAATTAGGGTCATGTTTATAATCAATATGGATAAATGTGAATTTGCAGAAATTAGATAGCAGTAAATTCATGATTCTAATGCATTATATAATAAATTTCCCGTAATTCATTCAATTTTTTGGCGTCGACTGTGGAAAATTGTTGTGCATATTAGAAAGAAATATTTACGTAGATACTGAAATATTTAAAAATAGATTCTTTGGTAAGAAAACTAAATACAGAGAGAAATGTTATCATATTATTAGTTTCGACTAATTTTGATAGTTCTCGCCAGACACTGAAAATGGAAAAACGAATGAAATTTTCTGCAAATTTGAAAATTATAACCAGCATACTTGTGGAATGTTCGGATGATGAAATTGATGAACTGTATGATAGCGAAATCGAGTTATTAAACAACCAAAATGAAGATGTTATTATCGAGAGCAATTATAGTGAAATACAGGGTTTTCAAATAAGAGGTGTTATTTTGATATTCAAAGAAAAAAACCATTTTTTGAGATAAATGATCGAATCTTTATTTCATTATAAAGAAGAAGGTATGCCGTTAATAATGGAAAATAACATCAGCCAAAAGACCACCACCACCACGCCTATAGGACCATATCCTTTTCATGAAATTTTCCATAACCAAATCGCAAAGTGGCTGCCCTATGTCCTCGACGCTGGGCTGTTGGCGTAGACCTCCTCTTTCATGTGGCCCCAAAGGAAGAAGTCGCATGGTGTTAAGTCACAAGATCTCGGTGGCCAATTGTGATCACCTGTTCGAGAGATAACACGGTCCGGAAACTTTTCCCGTAAAAGATCAATGGTGTCGTTGCTTGTATGGCACGTAGCGCCGTCTTTTTGAAAGTAAACGTTGTCCAGATCAATACCATCCAATTCCGACCATAAAAAATCATTAATCATCTGTCGATAGCGCAATCCATTCACCGTAACTGTTGCTCCAGCCTCATTTTCGAAAAAGTAAGGTCCAATGACCCCGCGGGACCATAAACCGCACCAAACAGTCACACGTTGAGGATAGAGAGGCTTTTCAACAATAACTCTTGGGTTTTCCGAGCCCCAGATGCGACAATTTTGCTTGTTGACGAAGCCATCGAGGACACAATCAGCAAAGACTCGACGTTGTTGATGATCGGCCGCCTTGAGTTCTTTTGTTAACTTAACTTTATAAGCCTTAAGACCCAAATCTTTATGCAAAATACGGTGTAATGACGTTTGTGGAATGCCTAATTCCAAAGAACGACGAGGAATGGACAAACCTGGGTTTTCTTCAACAATTTCGGCTACAGCAGCAATATTCTCGGCTGTTCTTGAGCGACGTGCACGGGTTTTATTCTTCACATCACTAACTTGTCCCGACAGCTCGAATTTTTCTACCAATTTTTGTATTGCGGTCCGACAAGGTGCTTCACGACGACCCAAAAATGTTCGAGTTTTACGAACCGTCTCTGCCACATTTTCACCATTTTTATAGTGAATTTTAATAATTTCAATGCGTTGTTGAATCGTGTGTCGTTCCATTTTTATTAATGGCGTAGTTTCTACTTGTCAAATGTCAAAAAATGACAGCTCCAAAAATGACATCTACCGAAATAGCTGGCTAATTAAAATAACACCTCTTATTGGAAAACCCTTTATTTAATAACGTCCAGTTCCGAAGACATAGATGAAAGTCAATTACAAGATCACCAAACTGAAATTGCTGCAGACGGAACCATTTGGAAAAAATTGAAGAAGGAGATGTTGGTGGAAGATTACCAGTTCGGATTATTTTCAGGGCTGTACCCGGGCCTACAACACATACAAGAAAAAAATATTATGAAGCGGGAACTAAGAAGCGCATTTTTATTACTGATTGATCATCATCATATTCTACGTTATATTCGATTCAACAAGACACATCAGAGGAGTCAACGATTACAAACAGACAAATTCGCTTTAGTTTCAACAGTTTGGTATAGATTTATTGAAAATAGCCAAAACTGCTTCAATCATGGTGCTAATATTACGGTGGATGGGCAACTCTTCCCAATGAACGCCAGATGTAGGTTCGCCCAATATATGCCAAACAAAACACAAAAAATTGGCATAAAATTTTGGCTAGCGTCGGATGTTAAAACTAATTATGTAAAATAAATAGATTTCCTTATTTAGGAAAAGATGAGATTCGAAATTCATCAACACCTCTAAGTGATTTTGTTGTTCTGAAACTTTTAGAACCATATATTATGAAAGGTAGAACTGTAACGACGGATAATTAATTTCTTTACGAGTATTCCCCTTGCTTCAATATTACTATCTCAAAATACTTTGTTGGTTGGAACAATACTTTCAGACAAGTGGGAATTCCCGAAAGCCTGCAAACAAAAGAAAGATAGCATGGGTCGTTTTTCAATGTTGGTTTATGCATAAAATGGATGTGCACTTACAGTTTACAAGAGTAATCCGAATAAGAAAGTACTTTTACTAAGTAAAAAACACAAACATATCAAAATTGATAAAAACAAAAAGAAATCACCCGAAACTGTGTCCTTTTATAACAAAACTAAATTTGTGGTCGATGTCACAGACCAAATGGCACGAAAATATAGTATTAAATCAGGTTCCAAGAGGTGACCACTTCAAGTTTTCTTCAATATCCTAGATTTAGCCGGAATAAATTCCTCGATATTGTATAAAAACACAACAGGTGAAAACATATCAAGAAAAGATTTTTTGTTTCGACAAGCTGAAGAACTTGCTTCTGAATATCAGGCCTCAATCGAAAAATTACAAGAAGTTGATATACCAAGTACAAGTAGTGTCACCCTTCCTGTACGAAAATGGTGTCAAATAGGACATTGCAATAATAATAAGACTACATTTATTTGCTCCATATGCAAAAAATATGTATGCAGGATATATACAAAGAGAAAAATGTATGTATGTAAAAATTGTGACTGATTAAATATTAAAAAAATTAATATTTATATTCTATATATTATTTTTCTATTCTATAATAACTAACAGATTAATGAATTGATATGAATCTATTTATGTGTTACAATTAATTTTATTCAACTGATTTAGCATTTTTTTAAGTAAATAAAGACTAGAAACACCGCTAAGAATTTTTTCTAAAGACCAATTATTCTGACTGGTTTCGGTAGAAATTTGTATGTAAAATTTCGGGTAAATCTAGTGTTAATATCAGAAATATGTCTTCGAATTAAGTAGAGATTGCGAATAATCAGATGAAACACATACACAAACCACCAGGAACCAGCAAACAATTAGATACTGTAACTAACGTTTCAAATAAATATAATTTGCGAAAAAATACTAATTATAAAAATTCAGGTTTTAGGAATAACTATTCAGAGTTGACAACAGGAGTAAGTAGGAATATAATAGAGCAGAGAGAGACAGGCCAAAATAAAATCATATCATGCACTAGATGCATGAAAAATCATGAGTTAAGAAAATGTCCGGCATGGAACACCAAGTGTAGGAAATGCGGAGGTAAGAATCATTTTGCAATTGCATGCAAGTCAAATAAAAAAGAAATACGAGAATTAAAATTTATGGACAATGACAACCGTAACAGTGATGAGTTTTATATAAATATAATTGAAAGTAATGAAATAATAAGTAACTCTTGGTTTGAATTAATTAAAGTTTCTGGTAAATTATTAAAATTTAAACTGGATACAGGTGCTGATATAAATGTTTTGCCTTATCGATTCATTGCGGAATTTTCAAATATAAAACTTAATGATTGTAATACAAGAATACAAGCATATGGTGGAACAGTTCTTAAAGCAATGGGTACAGCCTCTCTATCTTGCATTGTTAGAAATAGAATAAAAAATATAGAGTTCATTATAACGAAAGAAGGAAATATTCCCATTTTAAGTCTTGAGTCATGCGTAGATTTAAAATTAATTCGAAGAGTAAATGAGATTAATAAAAACTATATAAATAGGGAACAGTTCATAGAAGAAAACAAAGAGTTATTTCAGGGACTAGGAAGTTTTCCACAAAATTTTAAAATTGAACTTAAGCAAAATGCTAAACCGACAGCAAAGCCAGCTAGAAGGATTCCGATGGCAATCAAGGATAAAGTCTTAGCTGAGCTCGAATTAGTTGAACTAGAAATAATAGAAAAGGCCAACTCTGCTTCAGAATGGATCTCTAATTCTGTTATTGTAGAGAAACCAAATAAAACGATTAGATTTTGCATAGACCCTCGCGATCTCAACCAAGCAATTAAACCTTTACATCATCCTATCCCCACTCTAGAAGAAATTACACCTAAATTGACGAATAAAACAATTTTTACGGTTTTGGACCTTAAAGATGGCTATTATCAAATAACCCTAGATGAGAATTCAAGCAAATTGTGCACTTTCAGTACTCCGTTCGGATGCTATAGATTTAAGAGACTACCTTTTGGTATCTCAACAGCCCCCGAGGCATTTCAAAAGTTTAATGAGGAAAATTTTAAAGGTATCCCAGGATTAAGAGTTTATATTGATGATATTCTGATAGCCGCTGGTACAGAAAAGGAGCATGATGAGATATTAAAAAAAGTCATAGAAAGGGCAAGGAAGTTAAACGTAAAATTCAATCCTGATAAAGTGCAATATAAATTTAATGAAGTCAAGTTTCTCGGAAACATAATTTCAAAAGAAGGAATAAAATGTGACCCGGAACGGGTTAAAGCCATTGATAAAATAGAGGCTCCTAAAAATAAAAAGGATCTCCAGAAAATCCTAGGAATGATCAATTATATTCGAAATTTTGTCCCAAATCTTGCAGATATCTCACAGCCATTAAGAGAACTTTTAAAAAAAGAAGCTGTTCTTCGATGGGAAAACACCCATGCAGACTGTTTACAACGAATTAAGCTCGCAATAGCAGAAGCGCCAACTCTTAGAACTTTCGATGGAAAAAAGGAAGTATCTATTCAAGCTGATGCGTCAAAAAATGGGTTAGGTGCTTGTATGATGCAGGAAGGTAAACCTGTATATTTCGCTTCAAGAAGTCTGTCAGAGACAGAAGAAAGGTACGCACAAATTGAAAAGGAACTACTGGCGATTGTGTTTGCGTGCCAGAAGTTCCATCACTTTATTTACGGAAGGAATTTTCAAGTGGTCACGGATCATAAACCACTCCTTGGTATTTTAAAAAGGATATTTGCAGGATACCTAACTCTAGACTCCAGAGAATGAGACTAAGATTAACTAAATACAAGATAGATTTGAAACATTCACCAGGTAGGGACATGCATATTGCAGACTTACTCTCAAGAAATTGTGATAAAAACGTAAGTAATCCCGAAATTACAGATTTAGATCAAGTAGTTCATACGATTAATGTAGGACTCGAAAGAAAACAACAATTCATAGAAGAAACAGAAAAAGATCCAGTATTAAAGGACTTAAAGTTAATAATACAAGAAGGCTGGCCTAAGGAGAAAGCAAAAGTTAAGGAAAATATTAAAGCATTTTGGAAAATGAAAAATGATTTAACTCTGAGTGATGATTTAATTTTTTTAAATGAGAAAATCTTAGTGCCACAAAGTTTACGCGAAGAAATATTAGATCTCTTGCACAAGCCCCATCAGGGAATAGAAAAAACCAAAGCCCGTGCTAGGACATTAGTCTACTGGCCAGGAATGGCAGATCAAATTGAAAAAAGGATTAGTAGTTGCGAGCTATGCCAAAAACATAGAAACTTGAATGCAAGAGAACCATACATAGCACACGAAGTTGAACCCAAACCATTTAATAAAATTTGTATGGATATTTTTCATTACGCAGGAAAAAGTTATTTAGTAGTAACCGATTACTTTTCAAAATATCTAGAAATTTTACCACTTAGAAATAAAACTAGTAACGAAGAATTTTAGGAAATTCGGGTTAGAGTATGATATTAGCATAATAACGACAAGTCCACATTATCCTCAGGCAAATGGTCTGGTGGAAAGATCAGTGCAAATAGCGAAAACGTTAATGAAGAAGTGCAAAGAAAGTGGGGAAGAATTGTGGTTAACCTTATTAGAATATAGGAATACTCCAATTAAGAACAGCAACAAATCGCCAGCAGAAGTTTTAATGGGTAGGAAACAAAGAACTCTATTACCAATAAAGGACAAGTTACTTGAATCAGTAAATTCGAAACATATTAAGAACTGTATCCACAGCAATAATTATCGTAATGAAAACTATTATAATAAAAAAGTAAAACAAAGAAAGCCGTTTACGGAAAAGCAAAAGGTATGGGTTAAAAACTATACCAACAATAACTGGGAAAAAGGAACGATCAAGGCAAAACATTCCACACCCCGATCATATTGGATTACAAAAGATGATGAAACAGAATTAAGAAGAAACTCTTATTTTTTACGTCCTCGAAAATAACTTTATTTAATACTTGAAAATCTATAACTTACAACCATGCCGAACATCAGCTTTCTCATTGAATTGAATTAAATTGTTAAATTGTAAATTGAATTATATTTTAAATCTAGTCTAGAATGTTAGAACCGGAAAAAAGAAAGTTGGTAAGAGAAACTATAATGTTGAAATTAAAAGTAAAGATAAGATGTAAATTAGCACACTATATTTACCGTGAATTACATAAAATTACAAAATGTCAACAACTAAACAGGGGGAGATGTAGTATATATGAGTTAGTAACTACTATACGTGTCCAGTATGTCTCTTCCTAGATGTAGAATATTTATATTTGTACACACTCTCTCTCTTTTGTACTAGATCATTAGGAATTAATCAAGTAGACTAGATATGTAGCAGCAGTATGTACGCAGTCACCGAGCAATAAAGTATTTTTAAGCAGCTGTGCATTTCATTAATTAATCCCGAGTTCACAGATTATACATGTAAGTAAGTATTTCCAGAATTGCTACAAAATCAGGAGAAAATTCATAAGTACTTATTTCATATTTCTCCTGCGTAAACGTGGTTTATCACTTTTTGCTTAACTTAATTGCATATGGTAGTATTAATTACACCATTTAATTACTCCAATATATTCTTTCTCCTTTTTGATTGTGTGGTTTTTTCCCGGATCGTGGGAGTAGTTCAATTTTCTGCGTAAAATTCTTATTTGCCACTCATTTCAGGTAAAATTTTCATAATTTATGTTTAGTTAATATTTGAAAGGATTCCAACATGATCAAAAAATCACTTTCTACTTTCATCTGTTTTAGTTTGGCCCATAGTTCCTGCAACACTCGTATATAAGTATTCGAATTTGTTCTTGTTTTCAATTCCAATTTTAATTTTTTTTATTTTATCGCACAACCCCCCCCCCCCCCCCCACATCGATGAAATATCTGAATCCGCCCTTGCATTAGATAAAGTTTCGTGCCTCTGCGGAGGTACTTTTTCGTGCATTTGTGTGGAAAATGAGCGTACATTTGCTATTTCACACGATCATCTTTGGAATCCGACTATGTATCTCTGATTTCGATGAAACTTTCAGTTTGTATGGAATACGAAAATAGCTCACCCAAATTTTCCTTCACTAGAGCGGTTAGCAATTTCGTGATTTTTCGATGAAATGCCATTTTAAAAAAAATCATATCCCGAGAATGGATCAACGGATTTTTCTTATGCAAATATCAAATGAAACCAAATACTTTATATTTTTTACAAAAACTACAGCAATACAGAATGAAAACCATTTTTGTTAATAACAGTATTTTTTTTGCAAGAAAAATGGTACTTTTTACTATGTGTGGACCTATAGAAATTTTATCCCCCTAGATGAAATGTCATTAGTAATAGCGCATTGAACACCCATGATTAACATTAAAAGTTACTTTTATTTTCGCATATCTGTCTTTCCGTCTATGTATCTGTCTGTCTGTCGGTCCGACTTCGCGATAACTTGAAAACACTTTTACATAGAGAGCTGAAATTTTGCACACTGCCTTGCTAAAAAAGCTGGAAATTTTTCGTCTTTATTAAACTGAAATTCATACATACAAAATTCATTCTGATGCAGAAAAAATATCGAACCTTTCGACCCAGTGATCAGAGAAGTCTCATCAGTGTGGCTAGCTCTGACCGCCTACCATACAAAAGTTCGATGATAGAGGTCACCCAATTTTCCTAAAAAATTATAGATTATAAGTTTGCAACTCTTTCGAAGGGTTGCCATAAAAAAATTTCGTTTTTCACAATATATGTGACTACTGGCCGTAAATGCGTTTACGTAAACAGCTGAAATTTTGTACAAAACATTTTCTTAAAAATAGTAAATTTCAATTTCCATTTCTTTTTCAATTTTCAATAATTTAAAAATGGAATGGATTGGTGATTTTTCATGTTATTGCACTTTTATTTTCATCTGTTGAATATTATTATTGGTTTATGACCAATTCCAATTTTGCTTGTTTTTCGTATTTTTACTTATCTACCTATGTGTTCAAAACTACTGTGGTGCTCAGCTGCATTTTGGTGATATGAATTTTTAAGGTCACTGTATACCCAAAACTATGATAGATTGGTACGAAGTGCTTCACTTATACATATGTAAAAATTTTTGTTACTGGGGACGACTAGCACTTCTTTATTTATTATATTTTTATTTTGAAGCCCTAAGATTTTGCTATCTTTGTGTGAAAAATTGCAAAGGTGTTCGGCCTCCTTTTGGAGTTATGAATTTTTATATTCAACGTATACAGGCCTAATTCATGTAGGGTAGGAGAATTATATTTATTCTTCTGTCTTCTGAAATTTTATAAGGGTATCTAGCATTATTCAAAGCTGTGAGTTATATATGCCTTCCTACGTCTTCCAGAAAGTTGCAGTTGTGATAAAAACTGTGTTGTATTGAGAAAAGTGGAAGTAAAAGTGTAGTGCTTTCAAACAATACGAAAATATCTATGTTTCATGTCAGATATTTAATGAAAATTTAGATAATCACGAGAAATTCTGAATACCTATGTTAAAAAAAAAAACAATTCTTCCAATTCTTCAGGAAGATGCAGAGCCATCCAACCATCAAGAAGAAGCTTTGACTTTGAAGTTGATTTGTTTTTCTCATCAAATCTGGCCTTTATAAGTAGGTCGACCGAAAATAACGAGGAATTTATTCAGCCTGACATAGAATTGCTTAACAGAATTATCAGTGGGAAGCTCTTCAGTTATAAGAGTGATTACCTACCAAATAATTGAAATGCTTTTAACCTAAATCGTCCAAAAAATCACACTTGCAGACTGCCCTGCTGTGTTTATTAATTTCTTACGTCCACATACTTAATTAACATAAATTTTTAGTTCGATTATGTCTTACCCTTCTTTGTGGTTTCCTTTGTGTTAAAGTTAATAGTGTTGAATTGTAAATAATTCTCTGCTAGTATGTAAACATGTTGGAAATTGATTGAGCATTTTACAATAAGATTTTAAGGGTAGCAAGATTTTTCAAATATTGGTAGCAATTTTACTAACATCGATCAATGTCCTTAAACAAAATATTCATATGCCCACATATCACGCAATTGCCTTTCAAAATATTTTGAATCGGTCAATAATTTGGACTTACCATAAAACCCCTGTGAGTGCCACACCAAAACCTTTTACAGCCTTCATTCTATTCATACATTAAAAAAAAAGAAGATATATGTATATGTAACTAATAAAATCCTTTTCAGCTAGTCAATGCCACAAATTTTAAATTCAAACACACATTCATCAATCTTACTTCTTCACTTGGTCTCGACAAGCCACTTTGGTAGTCTTTCTGAATAGCCAAAAGGGGTTTAACCACCTAATTTCCATTCGTTTAACTAAATTAGACATATTAACCTCAAGTTGGCTCCATAAGTTTTATTACTCCTTAGACTGTCACTTGGAAGTTTGGGCACAAATTGCTTTCATAGCCTAGCTCCCTCGATAAAGTGACATCAACTATGGTATGCGACAGAGGATGGAAGGACCCGAACCTGTAAAAGAGGCGAGCGTTAAGAAAACTTTTCGAATCACATACATATATGCAAATGGTAAAACTAAATTACCCTTACAAGTATATTTAAGCGTTTAATTATCTCGTTGAATCCTAAATACTCTTGTGTAGTTGGACTAGCCCAATTCGTGAATCTTTGTAGACATGGTGGTGTTGGTCGTTCCTTTCTCAAAAGGCGGAAGTTTGCATCGAGACGACGATTTAATCTATTGCTAGGGAGTCCAGGGAATTTTCTCTCAATTGCGACTATATATAAACGGAAACTTTTGTAAGTCGGAAGAAGTCGTCGGTATTGAGTACCCCAGAACGACTATTAAAAGTGCCAAGTCGCAGATGGTTTTGTAGTTTCGACAGTTGAGCAATGTTCTACGCTTTCATCCCCCTTGACATATAAACAGTTTATTAACAGTTGCCGTTTTATAAGAATTTCGTCTTGCGTCACATAATTAGGTTATGAACGCATAGGGACTATAAACTTTTTCCTATAGGTTGTATCCTCTTGGCAGAGAATTTTTATTGCTCAGACAGAACTAAGTGGGCATTATACTGTGGAAATCATTAGATTTTCATGGATTCCCAGGTAGATAAGAATCACACGTGAAGTATTGTGTAGCAGGTGTTTGGCAAGTTATGTCAATCCTCAGGTGCTATAGTCTCCGTGTATAAAATGAATACTCTTTCAAAGGTTACCAGGTCTATTGTGAGATTATGTAATCTTATTACGTCGAAGAGTGCAAATTAGCACACATTCGTTCCCTTTGATTTGTAAAATTTGTAAGACTTGTTAACATGACCTGGTGGAATGCTGTCATCCTTCTTGGAGTACAACACTAGCACCGATGTAAACAGTTCAGTTCAAATGCCATTGCCATGCTGAAGTAATTGGACAGGGTGGCCGTTGATCGACAGAATACTAACGAGCCGAATGCACTGCCAACTCCACTGGTGCGCTACAGAACACAAGTCCAAACATTTAATTAAAGTCTTTGTTTCTGCCGTTGCTAGCGGTGCAGATTCTACTGAGCTACTATTGCTGGTATATACTGCTGCTCCTCCACAGTCGCCAGCAAGCTGTAGGTACCTACTACTGGGTGTCGCTCCTCCATTCAATAATGTACTTTTTGGTTGCAGTTGTTGCCTTGAGTTCCGTTCGTGAAAATTTGCAAATTAAAGAACACAGGCCAGAGAACCGAGGAGCTTTAATCACGGAACAATTTTACGAGTGTTTGGAATTCCATGAACTTCCGTTTAAATAAAGTTTCAAAAAGTTTTTCTCCATTCTACAGCTCGCGAAATGGTGTCGTCGTCGTCGTCGTCATCGTAGTTGCAGCAACTGTGAAAAGTATTGTGTTTTCCGAGGGCAAATCAGTCAGGGTTAGGTATTTCAATAAAAATTCACTCATTTTGCAATTCATCCATTAGATGCATGAGTACTGAAGTTTATTTAACAATTTAAAAATTGTACCGTTTCAGGATAGGGAAGGTGGAGGGTTAAGAAATGTTTTGCCTTTTTTTGATGCTTACTATTTAAATATTTCACCAATGAAGTCGTCATAGTTGGTGGAGAACATTAAATTTAAGGGAATAACTTTCCAGCTTTAACAGATTTTTTACTAAAAAGGTTATCACATGAAAAATTTAAGTACAAATAAGCATCCATTGCAAATGCCAATCAGTTGCCCAAACGCAATCGTCCTTGGCAGATAACATTGCTTCAAATCTAGGATGTTTCTGGTAATGCAGAAGATTTCATAATAATTTTTTTAGCCAATCCAATTCCGTTTGTCTTTATCAATTAATTTTGTATGCCGTTTATGTCTTGATCTGAATTTATCGAAGGTTTATCTTTCTCACTTGATCACTCCGAGATAGACTCCGCAATTTTTAAAATTTTGTGAAATTTATTCCATGTCAATTTGGGGATCTTGAAGCATTCCCAATCCAAGACTTTTTTATGGTAGTATAATGGTTGAGGTTGAAAAATCTTATAAATTTTCTTTTAGTTATTATTTAAGAAAATAAACATCGCTCAGCTCTGCCTAATTTGTTGATAGTTGGGAGCTTTCCAAAATCGTACTAGTTTTAAATATGGATATATACATAGACACATAATTAAAATGGCAACTGTAGGTCAAAATATCAACGAAAATTAATCTGTGATTATTTCAAATATTTAATTTCTATTTCCTACGTGAGTTTTGACTGAAAAATCAGTTTTGTTTTATTCTCTAGTTTCGTTTCGAATTCTATTGAGGGTAGTCATCAGATTCTGAAGATAGGTGGCTTTTTTTTTGAGTAATTTCTTCCAAATCACGTGTATTATAATTAATCCGTTTTGGTCCCTTGATCTTTATTGCTTTTTTTCATAATCATTATGTATAACAAAAGAGTCTTACTTCGTTTTTACTTCTGTTATAGGAAGTTCAAGTCTTCCTAGATGTGGTGCACAGGTTGTCAAGTTATTCTACATGGAATTACCTTTGAGTAAAATGTAAGAATATGATATATTTCGTCACATCAATACCGTTTATTGAAACTTGTTCCGCTTGGGAGTAGCTTAGAAGCGCACTTTGTTTAGCCAGTTCGTCAGCTGATTCGTTCCCCTATATTTTCCTATGCCCTGTAACACAGTGTAGAGGTTGCCAGCTCTGAACGACATTGTCTCACAAACTGGAGATTATGACTTTCGGGTCAAGAACTCCAATGGCGGCATGACTCTCTATAAATATGAAAGTATGTATTTTGCTTCGGTAGTATTTTCTCTGACAAAAACTCTTTCGGGAAAGAAAAATCTTTAAAATTTTCGAAAATATCTTCGAAGAAAAAAGGCTTTTCGTACAAATAGGAACCATATAACATTCAGTACGGGTTGGTTCCTGCCTTAGAATATATAACAAACAGGAATGGTGGTAAGCAAGATTTCACGTAAAATTCTTGTTGTATTAGTGGTCCATGTTTTTGTGGTTGATAGATCAGTACAGGTTTACATAAATGATAAATCCAGAGAGGACCAAAAAGTGTTTTTTAAACGATTAAAAAAAAAGTTTTTAGTTTGGTCCTCTGCTTTTAATTAATTCAACAAAAAAGCTTTCATTTTGATGAATTTCATTTAAAAGGAAAATTCACACTCGAAAAAATATCTGATATCTATTCCCGAGCAGACACGAGTATCCCAGAAATTGAAAATTCTCCCCCACAGAAAAAACATTTTAACGCTGTTATTATTCTTCCTCTTCTTCAAAAACATACATGAATTTGACAAAGAAGCTCTAGTTTTGACAATAGAGCTCCCCCTTAATTTCACTTACTCCTGTCTATGTATGTTCTCCTTTGAAAAAATTACGTTCATGTATATGAATTATACACGTTTCACTACTGACTTATAATAATGAGATGAGCGATTTGCTATTTCATGTGGCACACATAATATTTTTCCGTATATCATGGTTTGGGCACCCTTTAAAACGTTTACTACATAAAAAAAAAAGATTGTAAAACTCAACGAAGCAGATGAAATTTTACACCCGAAAATCGAATTAAGTTAAAAAATATATTTAATGTGATCAAATGATATTTTAATCGCTTACGTCATTAAAATATGTTGTGACTGTGGTTTATCCTCCTTAATAGCTTATTTCATCAAAATAAGTTTCAAAAAATAACAAACAAAAAAAACCTCCACAGCACACTAACCTCTGTATATTATCAATTCATAATGACAACCACTGACATTACGTCAGCCAGCTGTTTCCACCTCAAATAAAATTCAAGCAAACGTCGTTAGGGCAACACCAAGAAGTGAAACAGATATAACTGGCTGAAGCGGCTATATAAAGCCGACGAAACTCAGTAGATGTCACTATTCTTTTCACAGAGTTGATCTGTATCAGAGCTGATCTGAGTTTTGATGACCCTTGTGTCCCACCATTTAACAGAAGAATATTCTAATCAGAGATAATCTGAATGTCCTAGTTTTTTTCAAGCAGCATTTTGCTACCCTTCTGCAGTAGCAAGGAACATTTTGCTACCCTTCTGCTTTCACGCAGTAGAAGTGTCACTTTTACCATTACAGTTTACTCTGTTAACAGATTAATTAATTCTGTTAATCTTTTTTTTTTTTTTTGTTTTTGTTTTTTTTTTTTTTTCGAATAAACCAAAGGCGGCAGGCTAAGGAGTTAGAGTAAATGGAGTAAGATTTTATAGGAAATTTGGATTTGTTTGAATTCTTTGAATTTTTTATTGAATTGTCATTAGTAGTCTTAAGTTTTGGTAGAATTGAATTTTTGTCATATTAGGTTAAGCAAATTGAATTATACATTTGAATTGTAATAAATTTTATGTTTGAATTATTAAAAAGACTGAGTTGTCCTTTACACCGGCTCTCCTCCCTCACGATCGAGACTAGATCTCGCACTCGGTCAATTTCATATTGACTAAATTTTTTATGAATTTATTTGACAGCGGCTCTTTAGTTTTTTCTCTCTTAACTGCTAGTTCCCCTATCTAAAATATGTTAGAATTCCATGGCAGTTGGTACAATCTTGATATTCGAGGATTTCTGAAATGATTACATAATCTATATCGCATTTAATCTTGGAAATGTGGTTGACGCGTGAACTTGTTTTAGTCTTTAGAAAGATTACGTCTCTACCATCTCACCTATGATAGGAATTCCATAACCTGGATTTTGGAATCTAAGGGCACTACATAATGCTTGATAATGGATGTACAAATCCAAAGAAAGAAAATGTAAAATTATATTTATTGCGTCCCTTGAGGTTACTTTTGGCACATCCGTAGTGCCTAGAAATACAGTTCTATAAATTCTACCCAATTTAGACATCATGTATCCAAGAGCTGGGCAACCAAAGTATAGTTCATAGTAAAGAATTCGTTATGCGATAAATCGAAAGAAGCTTTCTAGGTTAGAAATCCCATTTCTTGCCGGAGGCTATCCAGTAAAATTTTAGATCAAGGATGACACCCAAATACTTCCAACTGGGGAAAAATAAAAATGTTTATCCATCTAATTTGAAAAGTGCCAAATTAAGTATTTCGGATTTTATAATAAGCAAGTAAGTGCATTCATCATAAATACAATAAGATAAAAGCCTTTTATTAGTACTACTAATTACGCTAAGTCTAAAGTTAATCAAATCGATGAAAATTTCCATTGATGTATATAAGTAGAGGTAAAAAGAAATTCATTATTCTATAACTATACCTAAAAAATAGAAATAAGAGAAAATAACTAACAAGAGTAGTAAAACAAAAGAGAAAAGAAAAAAAATATTAAAAAAAATCATAATAAAAACCCAAAATGAAAATATGAGCATAAGGATAACTAAATACGTGAATTCAATAGCAAACAAGAGAAAATAGCACAAGAAAAAAAGAAGAAGGATTCGAGTGCAGGTCCAGTCAATTGATTGCAATTGATAAGAATATCATTATCCATATGACGTGTGCTGCCAAAATAACCGTTTAAGGCTAGAGGCCGAGCTCTCACGGTAGATCGAAGCTGGAAAAGCGCTCCAAATGCGAATAGTTTGCACAAAGTCAGAGGCATTCAAAACAGAATATTTAAAGCGAGTTAATACCAACTCGCAACGTCTGTCACTACGCAAGAAGCTTAAAAATTTATTCAGATATGCCGGTCTACGAGTATTCATTATGTTATGCAGGAGAAGTAATGCCTTGTGTTGTAAGTGAGTTTCCAAGGAGCAATTCAAAGTTATGTGGCGAAAAGGAGAAATATGATCATGTCTGCGTAGCCCAAACACGAACCTAATGGAATCATTGTAGGCTACTTCAAGCTTACGCTTACAGCGTGAATTGAGTTTGGGGAAGATGATGGAACCATGAATTACATGCGGCAATACCAGTGTCCTGACCAACCTTATGCGCAGGTGGGAAGCAAATCAGCATACAGCCAGAGTCGGGGAAGCATCCCATAAATCTTTCTCAGGATCATTTTAATATGGTCACAACAACCAGTTTGAGATTTGTGTACGATGCCTAAGTTTTTCACTTTCTGTACATGTGGTTTGGTTGAGAAATTGAGTTCTATCGGGGGAAAATAAGAAGAGTTACAACTTCCTCTACATACCGCTAGTCATTGACACTTCTGGGGTTAAGTATCAGATTATTTGCAATTGACAAGTCAATGATGTTATGAAGATCTTCGTTGATTCTGCTCAAGCAGTCTTCTAAGAGACCAATGGACCGATCAATGTATAATTGCACATCATCAGTGTACAAATGGACGGAGCTATTTTCGATGATAGTAGGCAAATCATAAATAAACAAACCAGAAGGAAGAGGTCCTAATATTGATCCTTGTGGTACACCCGCAAGCAAGTGAAGCCTGGTGTAACTTCATTGACTTTAACTCGCTGGGAGCGATTCTTCTAAAAGGTACTAATTAACTTCTGCGCCGGCTAGGTAAAAGCAAAGAAGGTCCTTAGTTTGCTAAGAAGCCGCATATGATCTATACTGTCGAAGGCTTTCATGAAGTCGAGAAGGACGAAGAGCACAATGCGATCATCTTTCAAAGCCTTTCTAAAGTCTGTAGTGATTTTTAGAAACTCTGTCTCACAATTATACCCAGGGCGAAAGCCTGACTGCCAATGGGGCAAGGAATTTATATGATTTAAGTGTTCAGATATTTGATTTGCCATTAGTTTTTCTAGAGTCTTCGTAGGAAAGCATAGTAGGCTTATTGGCCTAAAGTCCTTGACGTACTTTGGAGAAGGCTTTTAGCTGTTGGAACTACTAGCGCTTCCTTCCAAAGTGAGACAAATTCGCCGAACGTTAAGAAGCTATGCAATATCTTGGTGATATGGCCAATAATGAAGGGTAAGATAAGCTTCACAAAACCATCAGGTCCAATAGCTTAGGATTGAATAGATACGATGGCAGAGGCAGCCTCAGTCTCATCAACGCCACGAAAACAGAATTCTGATCCAGAATGAACAATAGGAGTATTCGGGGAGGCTGATGAAGAGCCAGCACTGATTTCGTTTCCATTTGTAACGGTAAAAAGTTCCTTGAGCTCTTCAGCGTCTAGGTCACATGCATCACCACCACTGACTTCCAAGCTACGCAAGACTCTCCAAAGCTTCCTAGGTGGGACATCACAACCTAACTTAAGGGGTAACGCCACTGTAACGGCCTAAAAAAAAAGGTTTTTTCACGAATTTTTTTCTTGCGAAATTAAAGGTGTTTGAATAAAACCTTTTAAGGGTATTATCGGGCATACATTGAACTTTATTGATAATAAAATGGCGGCTCCACAGCCATCTTCCCGGGGCATGCTTTGCTTGCAGGGCTCCGCGGCACGCAGCACCACTGGTGCACATTTGAATCTAGACCAAAACAAAACAAAAACCATTAATCTAGAGGCTTATAGCTAGAGAATGCCGTAAGGATTTTTAAAAATATTAATTTTTGTAGATTTGGGGCGCGTTTGAAAAAAAGTTTGATTTTTGACGAAAAAAACGGCAGGTTTTTTCTTAATAAAAAATCAACAAATAAAGATATTGAAAATCCCGTAGGGCATTCTCTATATAATGTTAATGTTCATATCTGGTCAAAATTTCAAGTCGAAAATATGAAAATTGTTCGAGTTATGCTGCGTGCCATTTTGAAAAACCGTATTTCGAGAAAAACGCGTTTAAAGTTTTGAGAATAGTTATTTATTGGAAAAAATAAAAAAATGCGCTTGCTGTCGCTAAACTAACGGATAAACAAGTTAAAGTTGCAAATGTCATAAAGGCCAGTTGGGTTCAATTCGGCTTTTTCTGTCAGCTTTAGAAGAAAACTGGCGATAAAGCTGGCTGAAAAGCTCCAATTGTATTTCAGGCTTCAGGTAGTCGTTTCGGAGCAAGTTTGACGCGCTTGGTGGTGACTTCCATTTTCAAAGAAAAAAAAAATTTTTTCTCGCACGGGATTTTTTTTCTTATTCTAGAGGGTTTAAACGATTTTTCAAAAAATTTACAGTGGCGTTACCCCTTAACCGAATGATATAAGGATTTTGCATCTCTCACTTTTTTGTTGATAAGATTTCGCGTTTTAATAAATACAGATAGACTATTAGGAGACTTAAGCGGCTATACTGATGGTATAGGAAGTCACGCTCAGAGATTAATTTCTTTATCTCCAGATAGAACCAGGGACAAGTTCTTATTTTTATACTTTTAGACTGAAAGGGGGCATATTTATTAAGCAGTGAACAACATCACTTGCTTATTTTAATCCATGCACCTTCCACAATTTTACTAATTACGGAAAGAAATATCTTCGGCGTATGCTAGCACCTTTATCCTTTCTTATCTAGTCTGAACAGGATATTTTTATTACCTATGGATTTTACTACGTGGATAGTTCCAATTTCAGGCTGGATGGTTCTGCATCTCATCCCGTAATTTTTACTATCCTGTCTTAGACATGGATACGCGCGGCTAGATCAAATGAATTTAATTATTTTACTTACGCCTAGCATTTTATGGAAATAATGACAGCAATTTTGGGAAACAAGAAGCCCTTTACGAAAGAACTATAAAATCATTTTTTTTTTAAGTTGAGATCAAACTCTATTTTTAGCGGGCATGTCTATCCTATGTCTAAAGCGACTTTGTGCTGCCACAGGAGTATTATATCAACATATTAAATACCTCTTCATACTCTTCATAACAATAGTCTGTGAATTTCTAATGCTTAATATGAAACCTTATATCGCAGGTAATTGAATCCAGATTTAAGGACCTAATGGACTAATTTCAGTAAAATGCATTTCTACCTCTCTAAAATCTGCTAGCTCGTATCAATTTGCATTGCCAGCATAATTCGTTGACTAAAAAATGGATCTCATTAGATATGTATTATGCCTGGGTAGCTGAGTTTACTTACTACAAATGTTCTTATTAAATTAGGTAGGTCCTACCCTTTGGAAACGAAACGAAGATTTCAAAACTCCCGTACATGTTCAACAGTTTATAATATTAGTGTGACCTCTATGTTTACTATGAATGCATTTATAACTTTTTGCTTTTGATGTTTTTTTTTTATTTTTTTTTTTATATTATTTCTATTTTTCATCTAAAAGTTTAAAAAATTCTTATACAATTTTAAATTAATTCCATGTCGAAACTGATTCTATGCGCCACGCGCCCACATCTTTAGACTGGTAAATATTTAAGTCATCCTGCGAAATACTCATGTCGCTTGGTAAATATACGTTACACGGTAAAAGCCAATTTAACGGCTATAAAACTATACTAAAATCGTTGTTCAACTTCCTCTCAATACGGAAAAGCATATTTGCGCGTAGTACTTACATGCAAACATTGAACTGAGTCTGTGACTAAAGGGTTCATAAATTTCATATATGTCGAAACCCTTCAGACTACGTGTAAATTACTGCATCCTGGCCTATAGATTGACACTTGAAAGTCTTATAAATGCTAGTATAATAAGGAACAGAGGGATGGAGGAAGGGAGGGAGTTTTTGTTTTAAACTAGTCGCGCAGGTTTTGTTTATAATGCGTACCATTTTAACTCCATTTACATACCACCAACAGCAGTAAGGTATGCTGTTGAATTCGATTGACTCTTTTCAAGTTCGAAATGAACATGAACGGGTAAGGTCTCCTTTAAGTCAGTCAGAAGGCACATAAACTCTTCAGCTTCAGCATTCTGTACTACATGCATACTACACAGGATCCATAACGAAATAAGCACAAATCATGCAAAGTTGCATGCCGAATGTAGGTGTTAACAACGACCGGGTTTTCTTGTTCGATGAATATAAATTCGAAGAGAGGAAGAAACAATAATCGAGAAATTCTTGAAGAAGTCATTTATTACATTCTACATGTTGGGCCGTCTTGCTTGCATTGCATTGCAATATTTAATGTGCACAGCACTTATGTACCTCTACCATCAGGTCTAAACGCTCACCACAGGTAATAAAGCCAATAAATCAATTCAAAGTAGCATAAATGCGGATTATTTTGTCTCAGTCGAAATATTCTCAAGGTTCGCGTTTAATGTGTGCCGCCAATCGGAAATTGCCTCGTTGAGAAGATTCAATAAACGCAATCAGTTAAAACCCTTAAAAGCGCACTTAGCGCCCTGCAAGGCACTCCCAGAGGGAGAGGAGCCGCCGAATGTAGGCCCCAACTCAACGGGTGGTTTCTTTGAAAATTAATAGTTTGCCGGCGTATAATGCAGGCGAGTAATTGAGATTATGTACAGCAGATCTACTAAATGTACATACATATACATATATGCCAAGTATTGCCCTACTCTTGAGCATCATTAGTTCCATGAAATTGAAGTATATGAGAGTTCCCGTTCAGGCAGATATTAACCCGGACTCACATATTCCACTCAATTTGTTTTGCTGCACCAAATCTCTTCAGCCTCCAGAGTGTACCAATTTGGCGGGCTATTGAACAGAGTTCCGCCGCCAACCAATATACCTACAAAAATATTCGGCTTTGGAGTGGATTTCATTGGGAAGTGCGTCTTCATATGTTTGTATGTAAGTATAGCAGAGAACGAGAGAAATTTGATCTGCGATTATGGACAATTGAATCTTTATTGAAATTACTTCGAGCTGAATCTCAGATAAATGTTTTTTTTTTTTTATAGAGGTTTTGAATAGCAATCATTTAAGGTCACTTTGATGTTTTGAACAAGGAAATCTTATTGTGATCTTTATAGAAGAACCAAAAAAATTTTTTTTGAGTAGTGAAGTGCTTATACATTTTCGTAGTTTTCGGCTGCTCAAAGTCTTTTCTATACTATTTCTGCCATTCAGTTTATTCAAATCGGGGAGATAGTCAATTACAAAAAAAGAAGTCCAGTGAGTTTATCTTGTTTAAAATGTGTCTCATGTCATTAAAACACTTTGATGCGGGCACGGTTTTTCAAGATTTTGAACGTGTAGCGGGTAAATCCAGCTTTTTCGCGTGCTAATCAATTTTATAATTTACGAATGTTATTGATGTCAAGGAGCTTAATTTTGTAAATAAAGGATTGACTAATTAATTAGGTAGATATAATTTTATTCAAGTTTTATGTAAAAATGTCCATTTTACTGATAATTAGTTATATAATTATAGCATGGTAACGTCCAAAGCAATCTCCTTTATGTGGTTTAGCAAGGGGTTTTGGGACCTACGGCGGACCGTGAGCATGATGCCTTAATACTTACCGTACTATAAAAAATTTCAATACGGAAACTGTCGTGAAAAATTTTAATTTGCCAAAATCTGTATTTGACATTGGCTAATTTGAATTATAATTTTTAAAAGACTTGGTTTTTTTTGATACCTTAATTTCTAGTGGTCTAATATCTAAGGCATTTGAACTCAACATTAAAGTTTTTCAGTCTTTAGGAACCTTTCCTTTCTCTTTGCCCGATATGTATTTTATCGGGCAATACCTAACATATAAAAGGCATCAGATTCCAAGCCATGATAATTTTTGAATACTTCCTCTCGATGTCCTGAAGTAACCCTACTCTAGGTTTAAATTTTATAATAAGGTCTGTTGAACAAGTTGAACTTTATCCCATTACAATTGAGAATAACAGCGGTCCTGGAATAGAGCTTTATGAAACTCTTGAGTTAACAGTAGCTTCAACAAGGATATCGAACATATATTTATAAGCAGAGGATTGATTCTATGACTAATTCCAATTGTAACGAAAACTTTGTCAAAAATGAGGTGAACTAATTTCTAATATTCTTTTAATGCAGTTTCAGCAATGGGGGAGCCCTATATATAATATTTCCGTTTATTCAAAACTCTAGACAAAAATATTCACTTGGGTTAAGTGCGGAAAAATTCTCGATAACTGCTAATTAATTTTATTTATATATTTTTATTTTATTTTATTATTTATTTATTTATTTATTGACTATTCGGTTCACATAGATTTTGACAATTTCATCGTTTGAATGGAATATTTTCCTTATTGTAATCTAGCCCCACTTAGACAGCTTAGCTGGTATGAGAGTTGGGGAATCTAAATGTAATACAATATGTATTCAAATTACTGATAACAATAGATAGATAGTTTTGATCTAGATTATAAACAAAGTATCATATTTTAGTAAATATCAAAAGATCTAATAAAATAATAAGAAGTTATGACAAATAATTTTTTAAGTCTTTTACAAAAATTTTTAATGATGGTGACGATTTGATGTTGTTCGGCAGTGCGTTATATAATTGTCCAGCAGTGGTTAGTAGGCCCTGTCGTCTTCTTTTAGTTCTTGATTGTTTTCTGGCGATGTTGTTCTTGTTTCTTGTCATGTGATTGTGTATATCCGAGTGTAGTTCGGCTACTATATTTGTCCTGATGTTTTTCCTTAATATATTGTACATGAACTTAGCTTTTTCTATTTGTATGATTTGCTTCAGTGTAAGTTGCCTTGTTTGTTGATAGACTAGATTTGAGGCGGAGTCCCACGGCAGGCCACATAGAGATTTTAGAGCCCTATTTATTAAAATTTTAACATCTGTTTTTAACCTTTGCGAACATTGTAACCAATTTATAACATTATATCGAATGCGGGACAGGATATGTGCATTATAAATTAGATACGCTACAGGTCTATGTAGCTTAATATTTCTTTTTAATACCTACACCAATCAACGGAACCTTAATTGTCTGAAATAGAATTGTACATTATTATTAAAAAATATGTTCTCAAAAATTAAAGCACAGGAGAAAACTATTTTTAAGATAAAGCTATATAGAAAAATATTTTTCTATAATTATTTGACTGTGAGTCGTCCCTTTGGGTTACGTTGTCTCCATAACAACTTGAGTGAAATCTTATTCCAATGGAAGTTCTAGAGCTCTGATGATCGCCTACGATTTCTTGGTGCAAGAAACTTTAGAATTCTGAAATTTACCTGTAATTCCCTGATTTTATTTCACTTGAAGAAGATCTAAATTACTAGGCCGCTGGAATGGAACGGCTATCTTGTTAGTCATTAGGTTCATCAAAAGAACTCTTCTCATTTGGAGGGTTATTGTATTTTAATACCCTAGATGAAATCTATAGGGTATACTAAGTTTGTCATTCCGTGAGTAACACCTCTAGATAATGATGGTAGAGCAAAATGGATTTGACACCCACGCATAATATTAAAAGTTATTTTGATTTTTGCATGTCCGTCCATCCGTCAAACTATAGATGTTATCTAGGGTATAAAAACTTCTTCAGAATACGAAATCTTATAAAATTGGTTCTAATCATTTTTTCTGTCCGACAAACCGTTCTAGAAATATGTGCGAAAAACCACTTCAAAAATCATACTTGCGTAGAAGAGTGACAATACGAAATTTCATACGGGCATTCATCTAGGGTATCATAAGAATTGGTCTTAGACCAATTCTAGCTTTTTTACTTGTATTTTTATTTAATTTGTTTTCCTTTTCTCCTTTTTAAATGGGGTGCTGACATTAGACCCGACCCGGGCAAATAGCCTAAAATCAGCCCTCTTGGGTCTTCAAAAAAGACTTTTTGCTAATGCAAACAACTTAAATAATTAATTACACTGTTGTCCCACTGAACCGAGAGCCTCAAGTAGAGCAAGATAGAAGAGAAGCCGCTTGACAAACGAATATGGTAAATTTCAAACAAAGAATGCTATGTTCCATACTTAATACCGAACCTCTAATAATTAGATAAAATTCACTTTTTTACAAAATTTACTTTACTACAAAAGAGTTTCTCTGTGAAAATCGGAGAGACCAACAATTTTTATCGTGAAGGAACGAACTGAGGAAAGAAATGAACTCTTTGTCCACCACTCCTTGTTTTTGCAAATATTTTGTAACCTGCTAGAAATTTAATTTCCCTTTCACTGACACATATTGCTCAAAATGTACCAACAAAAACAATGAAACTGTTTGAGCAAATGTATAGAAAAATTCAGACTTTCTAATATTTAGGAACTTTTATGGTAAGCGTTCTCCCTGGCAGTAACTTGAATCAATTTATTACTAACTGACGGATGATGGGGCCAATTTTAATGAACAAAATAAAAGTATTTTGATTTCTGCCAATCGGAATTGTACTTTTGTGATCGGTACTGACAGTAATATTGTTTTGTATTAGTAGCACTGGAAATTCGTCGTAATTATAATGGCTGATTTACATAGTAATTTTTCTTATTGAGCATGTATAGTCACTGTACTTGAAAATTTATTTTAAAATAAAAACAAATTTGTTTTAAAATTAAAAAAAAAATTAGTATAACGCAAAATACTGGATAGCATCCATAAATATCATCAAAACATAAAATATATCATTTAGCACAATAAGAAATTACTACAAGCCTAGAAAATGCACATAGGTATAGCAATGCTTGAAACTTTGTTATAACCTTTTGATAAAAAATAATAATTCAGTTAACAGCGAGTTGGGCTCGCGAAATTTTTGTTCTATACCAGAATTTCTCAATGAACAGTCGATTAACCGAATTCAAGTATATTCAAATCTAATCCAAATATTACAAATGATGATAAATAATATTGAAACAGATGGACGCAAAAATAATTTTATTAGTAAGAGTTGTCTTATTTTTTCCAGCAACTATGAGACAGACAAAAAAAATCGTCAGTTTTCCTGTTATTTTCTAAGTGTCCCATATGTGGTCTAAGACCCGAAGGATATGAATAATTCATGCTTATACAAGCAAAACATTGTATATGTGTGGGGGGGGGGGCGGTTTTTGCACTTCTTCTTACGCATATCCAGCAAAACAGTTGAATAAAGGCCAACAAATAGGTATGAGCTCTTTAAGTCAATTTCGTCTAAGCATGACCTATCCATAGTTTTCGGGTCCTAGATCATATACGGGACGCCCTGTATAACTCAATGCCAATTTACCTTAATAATATCCTTTTCAAACGATACCCTACAAGATGCAAAAAAACTTTGTTTTAGGTGGCCCAACCCACCACCATAAAAAATTAAAAAAAAAGTTTTTTATAATCTTCGCATTTCGAAATAAAATGCGCGTAATGAAGACCTAACATTCTGCCAAATTTCAGATTCCTAGTTAGCGCCATTTTCGAGAAAAACGTTTGTGCTGTACTTTTTTTCCTTTGATGGACGCTTAAACACATTTTTCCGTATGTGTTATTCCAAATAAAAATGATAGTGGAACATATGATACTAAAAATCATTCCAAATGCATTAAGGGGTTATACTTCCCAAAATTTTTTTATTATTTCGTTTTTTTGTTTTTTGTTTTATTATCTTAAATCACTCCAAAATAACCCTAGAATCAAAGTCTACAATGCCCAAGTTCCGATCTAAACTCAAAATTTTTTTAAATCAATTTTTCCCAAACAGATTCGATGCTCCAAAATTACAATTTTCGCTTATTTTAGCGATGCTCGCATTTATGAATTTCTCTGCTTTGAAATTAGTTGAAGTTATCTATGATCAATATCGTGTTTTAAATTTAAATTATAGAAGTTGCAGCATCAAATTACGACGGTTACAAAACGTCTTTACAGCACATGTTTACTCACACTTGCACTGTGTTCAGTCGATCAGTCGGTCTCGTCGAAATCGAAACGCGTTTTTCTCGAAAATATGTTTTCAAAATCGGCGAGCAGAAGAACTCAAAAAGTTTACATCCGATTGACTTGAAATTTTAACTGTAGCATTATCATTTGATTATCTAGTAAAGTACACACGATTTTAGCTATTGATTAACAAGAAAAAAATTATAAACAATTTAAGTCAATTTTTTCGTCGAAAACACGATTTTTTGTTAAAACAATCTCCATTTCGCGAAAAAAAAAAATTCTAAACATATAGTCATATGTACTTCACTAGCGAAACTCATGTAGATAATGAAAAAAAATTCTTTTTGGTCTAAGTGGAGTTGTACGAGATTTCGATTGCTCGCCGCGGAAGACCTTTTTGAAATACCGGTTTACGGTAATCACTACACATCCGCCATTTTGTAAAAAAATGTATTTTTTTTCTCTTCTTCAAGAGTTGCTTAATCAAATGGTATATTATTTGTATGACATTAATCTCAAATGTCCGTAAAAAAAAAAAATTAAAAAAGCCTTATTTTTAGAGCGTTTGGAAGGTATAACCCCTTAAAAAAGTCAATACTTTTGAAGCAACCACGAGATTTGCCACATATAATAACAGGTTGGCAACATCTACAAAATACCTTGGCTGTAACTTGAGATATTTCTGAGTAGTTTTGATTCATAGCTCTCCATCTACCATAACCACAGCGGTTACCAGAGTTATATATAGAAAATACGTGTTGTAGTCGTGATTAACCCAGAGACCACCGGCCCCATGACCGCCAGTACCGCCCAATTACCCGTCCTCCGAGTCCGGGTCTATACTTGGCTAAGTCTTTCTGCCGCGAGTTTCGAAATTCATTTTGTAATGTTTACAAAGTTTGTTGTTTAAAAGTTTGGAAATAAGCGACCTGGTACAGACGTGTCACCAGAAGTCCTCGGGGTCAACATTTCCTTCCAGGTAGTTGGAATTTTCAATGACAATTAATTTAAGATTTCTTCATTCATATTATCTCATAGACTAAGGATAGTTGTGAAATATCTATCCCCAATTTTTCTATACTAGGTAAGTATGTATTATGGCTTAAATAAGGTTGTTAATTATTTTAGTGTATTGTAATGGAGTAGAATTTTCAATATAATGTAGGTAAAAAAACAACTTTCAGTTATAACTTCGGTGAAGTTTTTAGTAATGTTTTTTTGTACTATTCTTGACATACTCCGTTGACATATGTTACATACTCATATCTGCCTATGACAGTTTTTCTGTATATTACCTTCTTTAAAACTCTGAATATTATTTGGATGAACCCTCCTGCCGTTTCTAAGATGTCAATTATTCCGGGCATTTACGTATCATATGCTACGACAACTTTTACCTGCTCTTGACTTCTTCTAGTTATACCTTAGACATGCACGTGGTGAATTAATGGTGCCTCATATTCATAAATTCTTCTATGAAGGTATACTTAGTATTATAGTGGAGGGAGGCTGGAACCTCTTCCTTCTCAATTTATGCTCTGCCAAGTGCTCTTGTCTGGTCCATTTGGGATCCCAGCTGGGAACATCCAGCAACTCTAACAAGCCACCTAATGGTCGGCTGTGTGTACATATGTCAGATATACATACGTTCATAAGTATGTACATAGCTTCATATGCGTACCTATAAACCGTGGGTGTTTCAATGTGACTTAATGAAGACAGATTTGACATTTGTTTAGACATGCCTTGAAATCAATGAATGTACCACCAGCAGACTATGTGTTAATTGGTAATTTCAAGCAATCGCGCCAACGAAAATTGCTGCACCTGAGCTAACTGAAGGAAGAAGCCCTTAGATAAATTATGCCTGCATTCAGTTAATTTCTTTGACAATAACACGCAAATAGCAATTATCATAAGATCTATGAGATATAATGGTGGTCGTTTTTAAGTGCAGCAAGGTTAGGATCTTGCTGATTTCACTTTGGTATTAGTTCTTGATTTATTATGGATAAGCACATCATAACCATCCGTACGTTAAGTTTCATCGGGACATTATAATTGCGAATATACCAGGAAATGATATGTTCACGTCATGAAATCAAAACGGACAAGCATCCTAGTTCAAATTGGGAATTTGGATCAGTTTTACAGCAACATCATTTTGGTAGGTACTGTATGTGTGTGTGTATGTGTATGCAATGCATTTATGTACAAAGTTTCGAGACTACATGAAAGTTTCAATTAGGTACGTATATCCCATCCTCGGTTTATGGTTATATGCTGCAGGCATCATTGATGATATTCCCTCTCTTCGGTTAGGATTTCGAGGAGCTTGGGTTATTGGGGCTTAATCGGAATAATGTTTGCCATGATAATTGCACGTAATCTGTTTGGACACTTTATGCACACACAGCGGACCATGTAAACATGGATTCCAAGCAACCGATTGTGCTGATGCCATTAAAGTTGTCTGCCGGGTAACTTCATTTATGGACTGTCATCCCGAACTACAGTCGTAATTGATATTTACGAGAAGACGATTAGCACTGCAGATATAAATGGACACACAACATTGTTGCTTGATTACTGGTTTTATGCGCCTTTTGTATGAGTTCTTAAAGAAGCAATTATACCTTATGAGATGAAATTTTGATGTCTGTTAAATTTAGAAATGGTTGTTATTATGTCTGCCTGTAATTTTTATGACAATTTTTTAATAAAAAATTGCATTAACGCTGTTGCTCTTAAGTCTGACAAAGAGCAGATAATTTAAAGTAAAAAAAAAAAAAACGTACATAAAGGGTCTAGATTAGCAGAAATTAGGGTAACATTATTCTTGTTGATCGACTTCGCCGTCATTAACTTTAAGTTTCGTTAACTATGAATGGCTCTATGTTTCACATTTCCTGACAAAGCTGTGCAATGCATTCAAAGACATTTTCGGATGCTTTGATTAAATTAGTTAAAAAAATTCCACAGATTTCTCAGAGATTTTACTTGTAACATTTTGGGTAACACAAATTGTGAGATTAATTACTTTAGTTAAATCAATTTTGCATAGTTTTAAAATTTCGCCCCATTTAGAGAAGATACCAAATCCTACAAAAAAACAAAGTCTTCCATATAGCGTTTAATGTTGTATCTAGAAAAAAGGAGATGGTGACTTTTTTATGAATGTCGTCCTTTCTGTATTGTTGTCGATATGAGTTCTTATTTGCTCCATTCGCCATTGAAACAGTTTTGATAAAATTATTTTTAAAGTTTCAGGATATAAGAAAATGGGTTTGATTCTATAGAATTTTCTCTAATTTAGCCCGTAACATGCTTATTTTGTAAATAATATATATCCTGATTTTGAGGATTCCGTACCGAAAGGTTGTGTCTTATGAACCGTAATAGGTATACAGTTGAAATTTTCACAAACTCTTTATTTCTATTGGCGATATAACAACAAAAAATAAAAATAAAATAAAATTAAAAATTAAAGCCCCCCTCCCCCATTGAAGAAACGTGAAAGGTTATATGCCAAGGATCCCTGCAAACATTTTAGCGAAGAGTTCGCTTTCTCGAAGTAATCTCGAATTTGAGCAAGAAATAAGAATTTCGAGCTTCTCCCCAGATTCCTTTGTTTCTCTGATTTTGTTACGAATGAGATGAAAATAGAGAGCTCAGTATGACAATTACGCTTTTCGCCCAAGATTTCTCCATTTCTCTGATTTCGAGATTAAAATGAAATGCATCGAGATTCCTTCATTTCTCAGAGTAAGAAAATGACTCATCACTTACTGATAATGTTCAAAACAAAAATAACTTAACTGTTTAGTGGCAAGTGCTAAACTGTCTATTGTTTATCTGATAAGTGATATATTTAAAGGTGCGATGAAGTGACCAAGACAATAATGTTCACGGACAGTATTTTCCACTTAAAATGAATAAATGTCCATAAAAGCTTGCTCTGCGCGAATCGCTTACTACACGAGAATAGTTCGCTTCCCTTAATATATAAGAAATATATAACACCCACCACTAACACAAACACATTGTGCGCATAACTTCGTTTTAACATCAAATTCGGTTCGTCTTAGGATCTAAAGCAATTCGCTATCGAGGGAAAATCTCGGGTTGATAAGTCGAGAATCATGTTCCTTTACTACGCTGGTAGTTTGTTTTCCGTTCGATATCGAGTGCGATCTCAAAGTTTAAGCCAAATCTTTTTCGAATAATGTTGTTTGCAGGGATATTTTGGGTAACACGCATCGTAGTAGTCGTAGGTTCATAAGAATATGGTTAGAAATCGTTTTGAGAATGAAATAAAGTATTACTAGGAAGAGGAAATTTGGATTCCTTGGAATCAATTGCCAACACTTTTAGTTTAGCATGCTGAAAATGTAGTGATAGCCGCGATCGTTGATGAACTGATTGGTTTGCAGATACTGTGTTAATTTGAAGTTAATGATAGATTTGAAATTTTTTTAAAGAATCGAATTGATTGCAATTGGTCGATAACTTGACGGATCTCTACCCTATCCTTTCTTAGAAGAAGGCTGAATGTGGGCTAGTTTCTAAGCAATTGGAAATTTACTGTCGAATAAAACCAGTATAGAATAGTTTGCGCAGAGGGTTAGGTAAGGATAAGGCACAATTTTCAATTAATTTTAATTACCAAGGGGCGAGAAATCAACAGGACTTTGGACCTTGGAGACGTTGATCCTCTTAAGGGCTTTGAGCACATCTCCCGTATGGATGTGTACTGACTTTTGTATGATAGAGAATAATGTGCCACAAAGTCTGTAGTTGAGAAGAAATAATGTCACCGTAGAACTAGACTAAGTTCGATCGAACTATAGATCATACGGCACAAAACTCTACATCACTAAGTTAGCTTAACCAAATTTATGTGAATTCAAAATAAAAGAGTTTTTTGAAGTGGATTTGGTTTTGTTAAATTTTTTTTTTATATTTTATCCTTTTTGAGTTTGGGGAATCCAAAACAACGAAACGCCCAAAATAGTATTTAGGATGCCGACAATTTTCTATTGCTTAACGATTTCAAAACCATCTTCATATCGCTGAATCCAAACCTGCTTCTTTTGGGATCAAAGAACTTCCACATGACTCTGTTATCCGATCCTCTCTTTTAGATTCTTTAATCGTTTTTATTTCCTAGACGAAATCATAGGGCAGTTATACCAAGTTTCTTATCCCGTTTGTCACGCATAGAAATAAATAAAAAAGCTAGGATTGGTCTAAGATCAATTTTTATGATATCCTAGACAATGCCCGTATGTAATTTCGTATGGTCACCCATCTCTACAAGTTTTGTTTTTAAGGTGTTTTTTGACATGTATTTCTGAAACGATTCTTCAGATAGTAAAAATGCTTATAACCAATTTCAGAGGATTTCAGTACCATCAAAAGGTCTAGGACTAATCGTTTTCATAGTATACATATAAAAATTAAATCTTTATGTGGCAACACCAAGAAGGAGTTGTGCTATTTCTGATTTTTTTTTACACGAAATTTTTGTACGGCAACCCTATGAAGGAGTTGCCCTATTGTTCCGATATTCGAATTTACATTGAATTTTTTTCTTAAGAGCTAGTCTGCAAAATTACAGCTCTTTATGTAAACGCGCGCTCAAGTTATCATGAAGGTAGACGGACAGTCGAACAGAACGACAGACGGACGTACAGACGAACATCAAAATAACTTTTAATATTACCCCCAGCACTCTCAAATGAAGAGTCCGCTCAAGTAGTGAGTCCGCTCAAGATTTAAGTCCGCTCAATCATTGAGTCCGCTCAAGTTTCGAGCGATAAACCACTGCTCAGGTGTTGAACGGACTCAATTATTGAACGGACTCAAGCCCTGAGTTGAGCGATGTGTTGATATGACAAATGAGTCCGCTCATTTACAACTTTGGCCTGACTTATAAACAAAACAATTCCAAAAGACGTTGCAGGATTTTGTTTTTTTGTTTTCTACAAAAAAACTACATTTGTATGGTAACTACTAAAAAATCGCCCCAAATTGATTACTAGGTTAGGACTAACAAGAGCAATCAAACATAGTCTTCATTACATTCCTGCCAGAGTTTTAACTGTGTTTAAAAAAAGAGAAATAGCATGTAGCACAGAATCCATTGAAAACCGAAACAAATTTACTCCAGGGAATCATGTACTTACCTACATTTCTAAAATATTTTCAACTATAATCTAAATTCCATGTGAACCGTGGTAGAATTCATTGTCGAAATTCCCTTATTATTCGCGTATTTTCGGTAAATACATCACTTTGCAATGCAAAAATTCGTGAATTCCACGATGCAATTCTGTATCTATTCAACCGCGAATAAAATAAGAAACGAAGAAACTACTCCAAACCACCAGAGGCGCTCAAGAAGATTTTACATTTTATATTTTCAAGTTTAATGAACCAGCAGCAGCAGGAGCAGCAGCAGCAGTAGTTGCATTTCAATGGATTAAGGATGAGATAATCCTTTATGGTTGTACACGTTCATCCGTTGCACGATACGAATGCAACAACGATACGACAATGACGAAGAAACACTCCAATAACAGAACAAGTAAAAGAAAATATTTTCACAGGGTAGCTAACTGTCGTGTGTACCTATAATATTCCGTCGCATGAGTTCCCTAGACAATAGCAAGATTCTATTGTTATGGTTCGGGATAAGAGAAATCTGATATTATTACATCCTTTTACTTCGTCTTCCAGCTAGAAAGACGGTAGATTGTATAGTAAATGTACTGCTGCAAAAGATTCTAGAGGATCTAAAGGGCTTAAGATGCCAACACGACAAGACCGTAGTGGGTGCGAGTTCATATGTTCTCAATTGAATAGAGGGAGCCCTAAATGAAAGAGCATCAAATAAGGATATGCGGATAAAGGATGTTCACCATCGTGACATGTCAAAGTCCTCTTCCTGCATGGACTTATTGAGAGATGAAGTTAGTTTGATCATTTGCAGATTTATGTATGAAGTGATGTCATTTTCCTTGCTTTCCTGTACTATATAGGAGGAACACGTTAGAATAACGATAGCAGATTTTTGTACAGTCTTCATATGGTATTAGGATAAAATGTTATTAACCTTTTGCAGAACGATTAGTTGCTAGATTTATAGGGCACATTTAAAGTGGATCAAATCGGATTGCATTTCCAATTTAATCGAGTTTTCAGGTAATTTTATTTGAAAGTTTTTTATCAAAGCATTTTAGCTGAAAAGTATATCGTTGTAGTGCGGGATGATGTCTCTTTTTTTTATGTTAAATGTTAAGCAAAATTCTTAGGCTAATATTAAATGGTTACCATAAAACAATTTTTTAATACATTCATTGAAGTAATTATAAAAATTATTGATTGAAATAAATTTACTTCAATATTTTAGAGTATATTTTTGATATTGTTGATATTATTAAATTTTCTATGGAGATATTTGTGTAAGGCTACGAAATCACCTGAGCTTATGAACGGTGCAGGTATGCCGTAAAGTAAAATATACACCAGATGCATAAATTTCAAAAAGAATTCAATGAAAATTAAAGACTATTATTGCCATTATTCTAAACATTTCAGTATATAATTTCAACTAACACTAGAAAGGCCATGTAAATTGCATAACTCACAGTAAGAGCTTTTGGTAAATGGCTATTAAGAAAAACAGTTTATAATCCTTTTTATCATTCATATAAAATGGAAAAATAGATTACTTTTGGTAAGAGGTTGTGTAAACGTTTTCTTTATACAAAGCCACAAACTGTTTTACTGCAAATAATGTCCAAACTTAATGTGATCTACATTTGACATAAAGGGGGACCAACAGTGTTAAATCTTAAAAAAACATTTTCTGTTTTTACAAAAATAAATATTTGGATATCAATGGTACAATCTGACAATCTGGTACAATGGTGACAATCTGCTCGAAAAAAAGTGTCCCTCTTTGATTGTCGCTCTCTAGGCTTGTGAGGTAAAAAACATGATTTCATAATTTTTACTAATCTATATAAATAAAAGTCAATTGCCGCATGTATATTACATCATCACTAGAGAACGGCTCCACCGATTTGGCTTATTTTTCTATTGTTGTGTTCGTAATTGTCAGGACAAGGTTTGTGGAAAGAAACATTGAGAGCGGAAATCCCCGTTTAGTGTTGCGACACAAATCTTTCGTTTTTCACCATGCATTTGGAAATTGCCTGAGAACTCGTCGACGTGGAGAGCTAAAATTGAGTGCATGGCGTTTTGATAGCAATAGTAAGAGTTCATGAATTGACTAAATTTGGCAACCCGTTCTTGGTATTGCCATAAAAAAATTAGGTTCTCACTATGTATTTGGACACTGCCCGAGAGCGCGTCGACGCAGAGATCTGAAATTTGGTACACGGGCGTCTTTTTTAAAAACAAATGTAAATTTAAGTTCAAAATTCGGACCAATCGCTCATATTTGAGCACTGCTTGAGAGCGCATCGACGTAGAAAGCTAAAATTTGGTAATAGTGTTTTCATAGCAATGGTAAATAAAATTTCAAAAGAGACTTAATCGGGTTATCTCTTCTTGGTGTTGCCCTACAAAATTTTAATTTTTCACTATATACTTGGAAGCTGCCTGAGAAGGCGTCAAGGTGGAGAGCTCATATTTTGTATACGGCGTTTTCACAAAAATTTTAAATACAGGCCCAAACTGGAGCAAATCGGGCAACCCTGGCTTGATGTTGCCATACAAACCTTCAGTTTTTCATTATATATTTGGGCACTGCCTCACGCGTCGACGCAGAGAGCTGAAATTTTGTAGAAAATTTAAAAAAAAAGGAAATGTAAGTTCGAAAATGGGACCAATCGGGTAACTCTTTCGTAAGGTTGCCAATCAAAATTTTCGTTTTTTTATATATATATGGGCACTGCGGCCTGAGACCGTGTCGACGTAAATAGCTACACTCTTCCACACATATGAACGTATGCACACACACACACACACACACACACACACACAGACACACGCACACATACACACACACAGTCACTCAAAGATACAGAGTAAAATCCTAGAGTACCCCACCCCACCCTTTATACCCTAATCCGCAACCTCCACCATCGCCCATAATATAGTTGCCTAATATTATCGAGGGAAACGCCGGCGGGGTCCCGTAGTTCATATATAAATGTAGTTTTAGTTAAGCGTAGCCGGCCAACTGAAAAAAGTTTTATTTTCCCACAAAAATTCAGACAATTTTTTATTACCTTATTTTAGAAAATTTTAACTAAAACAAGGATACGCTTAACTGAAATTAGTCTAACAAGCTACTTTTTTATTAAATTTCAAGTTGATCTAATGTAAATTGATTGAGTTACCTCGAACACTGACATGAAAGTTGTTTTTTTTTTTTTTTTCATAAATTAATTTTCTTAATTGACTTTACCTTTATTAATGGATTCTAGGACTAGAAAAAGGCAAATAATATTGTCATTACTTGTATGTACAATAATCAATAAAAGATCAGAGAACTACGCGCACTTACCTACTTTATTTCCATTTATAATCACAAAGATTTCCTAGAGAGAGCTGAGAAAGGATCACTAATTTTCAGAAGACCGCAGTACATACGCATGCATAGGTTCACTTAAGTCTCCATAATTTTTATAATTATTTGAATGTAAACTTAATATTTTACAAGCGTAATAGCGATATGTTATACTACCACAAAATGAAAAAATAAAAATATAGAAAGTAATTATATGTTTAACCGTCACCCTGTTGGTCCCCCTAACCTTTCTTGTGGTCACCTTGTTGTTCAGGCTCAACTAGATGCCAGCTTTGTGTAGTATTATTTTCAATTAGGTGTGCCCTTAGTTTCTCGTTTTTCTAATTTTTTCAAATGAAAACTTATAACAGTCAAAATGAAAACTCCCGTTTTATAAGCTATAAAATTTGGCTGTTGCATACCTGATACTATTATGTAGAAGATGGAAATTTTTTTTCCTCAGAAACAGCATATCAAAAATTGGAAAGTCATTAACCAGGAAGTCTGTATATTGAAAAATTCAATAATAATCCAACTCTAAACTACGTTAGCAGTTAAAATTACCTCGATGGCCTTTCTAGTGTTAAAAGTCCTAATAACTGAACGAGCGCTTATGTTACAGTTTTCAAAAATCGTCGGCCTATTAGGATTCCAATCTTCCAGTATAAAACTGATTGAAAACCTTGACTATGAAAAAAATATTTGGGAATCATTCAGTTTTACATATATCCACTTGCGCAATAATGGAAAATATCGAAGACAAATTCAATTAGTTTGAAAGCTTCAATAACTACACTGCTTCTAATCACCAGAGTTATTAGTCGTAGAAAAGCTTTGGAAACTGTATATGTTTAAATACTGCTATCAGTTATTGCCGAAATAAATGAGGAATTTAATGTGTTTTCTTAGTATTATGTAGTCGTGGTAATCCATATCACTCAATAATTTACATGAGAAAAATTGTAGATTTAGGAACCCAGTAACCTAAATTTACGTGAAATTTCTAATACAAATTTGTGAGTAATTCTTGTTTTGATGGGATTTTCCGGAAAATTTTTCCCTTTCTTACTTATTTTATGTTTTGGAGAACTGTTTAAGTGAATTTTTGAACAGATAACATGGTTAGTGGTTAAGATAAGAGTAGTCATCTTATTTTGTTTATTAAAAATATAATCAAGTTTTTATTAAAATTAGATGATAATACAATCGTGTAAAATTGGCGCATTAAGAGAAAATTAAAAGTTAAAAACTAAAATCAATTATAGGGTCTTCTTTACCGGAGTATGCTTAAAACTTATAGTCAGATATGGAAAACACCCCCATCCAAAAATTTAAAGTTAACCAGATTTGTGAGCAATGAAAATTGTGCTTTATTTCTGCATATAAAAGCAATCTAAGAACAATGCTCCAGTTACTACATATATTTGAACTATGAAGGCAAAACAAATTTTCGACAAAACATTTTATTTTGAACAGAAGCAACAACATTGGTAATTTGAAAAAGCGACATGGAATAAGAATGTTTAATCTTAAATAATGAAGTATGATATATAGGTACTACATACGAATTCAAATTATTTTTAAAAATACTTCCAGAGAATATGTAAGCCCAATCGAGGGAAATATTTAACTGAAATTTACAATTACAACTTATGAAAATGCTTCCGAAAAATAAAAAGCAAAAATTTCTATAATTTATAATGCTCAAAATTTCGCTTGGCTGAAAATGAATGAAAATGTTTTACAAGTCCTTCATCAAGCAAGAAAGATCTTTTCATAAAGAGGAATCTTTATCACCAAAAGCTAAATAAATAAATATGAAATGTCCAATATATGTGTTCTTCCCTCTAAACTATACCGTCTTGATCCAGTCCATGGATCTTAAGTTCAATCAGAAAAGGAGTTTATTTTGTTATATTTCGGCTACAAAAGATGATGATTGGGTGTCTTAAGAATGTTAGTTTATTTTAATCTAGCAGTTGGAAAGAAATTTCTGAATACACTATACTATAGCAAATTTTAATTAAAACTAATATTGGACAGATTAATATGAGAGACTAATCATGTAGAAGCTAATTATCTGAAATAAACAGATTGAAACTCTACTGGGAAATGAACCAAATCTTTCGAATAGAATTTCTTGTTATAATTTGCCCATATTTAAAATGTGTCAACAACTAAATTAAGGATTTACATGTTGAAAAACTAGAAAATAACAAAAAAATACTTAAATCATTGAAGCACTAAATTTAGAATAACATAAATATTGAAAAAACATGAAAGAGTATGCATAAAAAAAAACCTTAGTGAAAAGCAAAAAAAAAAAAAAAACACGTCAAATATACTTGAGAAATATTATTCTCTAAAAATATAAATGATGGTGCTATCTCAAATAAATTTTTGAGTTTTTTGGTTTATATAATCAATTTCAAAGATAAAAGACTTAAGCAAGGAAATCTAATAATACTACTATAATTGGGTATACCCTATGGATTCATACTTGTCCCGGTCTTGTTTCATACATAAAAAATTAAAGATCTGTCAGACGTTTTATTGGACTGAAGCATTCATTACCTCTTCACAAATGAAGCTCAGCTTTACATAAGCACAACGCCGATAATTTCGATCAGATTATTTCGGATCTATATGGAAGTCAAGAGGACATGACAACTTTCTGAAATTTCCTATCTCTATAATATACTGAGATAAGAAAATCCTTAATTCTTTAATGACATCTGTTACGAATCTTTTAGAATTTTAGTGAAAAAATTTTGCAATGCACTTCGTCGAGTATAATTATCTGTTTATGTGTTTTTCAGATTGATTAAAATCCAATTTGTTTTCACCCTATTTCACTAACACTACAACACTACATTTATATCTTCTGAACTTCATTTATTGTACTCCAGAAATACTTTGTGACAGGCCAGTGACGCTTCTAATTCTTTTACCATCTTCATATTGCTATCCTTGGTTTTTGCTTGAATACCTCATTAGAACTACAACTAATGTCGAAATCGATCAAATATTTATTTTAATTTGCGTAATTCACAGTCCTTAAAAAAAAGAAACCATTTGTGATTTTTTTTAAAGTAATATGGAACTATAAGAAATGTTGAAGGACGGTGATATTGTATTTCACAGATATTCTTCGAAATTTTATTCGCTATTGGACTTATAAATTGGACTATGCGATGGAATACAGAATTTTTTGTGAATTTTCTGAAGTTGGAGGCTTTAGACTTAGAGATAAAATTTTAAGAAACCTGAAAAATATTTGAGGAATTTTTCATAAATTTTGCGGGCTTTTTGGGCTAGCTTTAAGCCCGTTTTTCTAAAAAACTAAAACAAAAATATACTGCAGAGTTTTTGACTCTCGTTATAAATTGGAATTGCGCTCCATCAATTTTCCGAATTTTGCAAGGATCTGAGGTTATATTTATCTAAAACTTAAAATTATTTCATTTCGGAGACTTTATTCGTCATTGAAATTATGATTTCATCAAATGAAAGAATCATTGTGATTACTGCAGATTGGCACTTAGTGACTATTTCTTTCAAAAAGTGGAAAAGAAAAAAATGTTTTTCAATAGGTACTTATGAATTTATGCTCAGAGATAGCAAAACATGAATTTCGATCTGTCTCTCTAGAATCTTTAACCCTATTTGGATTTTGTATGACTGGCCGTTTTACTCGAAAATTAAAAAAAAATTCGTTTGTGGGATTTTGTATACCCAACTTAAGATATAACACTGAAATTTATTTGAGATGCTTACAATTTTATAACTTTCGCCAAATTTTGAGTCCGATTGTATTAAAAACTCAAAACACATCTTTTTCAAATATCACTGTTCCATCAGTGGATTCCACTATCGTTACAAAATTACCTCCGATTTGTCGGATATATCTAGGGTTGGTTGTAATTTTTCGCGGTTTGGAGGTCATTTAGACCGATTTCTTTAAAAATTTCTTTTTTGTGATTTTGTCAAAACAAACATTTTTGCAATTTTATGAGTTTTGCAGGAGTTTGAAGTTGTTTCTATTAAAAACTGAAAACCAATTTGTTTTCAATTCTAAAGATTAATCCAGAATTATTCCGTATTTGTTGGGTTTTATAATTAATATAGCTATGTCACATTTATCTAGGTTAAGTTGTAATTTTTCTGGACCATGATTCTAAACAGAGTAAAATAAACAATGTAGAAAAAATATATTTGCAGTCTTTATTTTAAAGATCAATACAATTTTATGACCTATGGAGAAGCGACTGATAAAGCTATTTAAAAGTGAAATTGCTACCAGTAGTTTTTGATACATTCAAATTAAACTGACCTGAATGAAATTGAGAATAAAACAGTGTTGAAAAAAGTAAATCTTAGGTTATCACATTACAAAAATAGTTTAAAATATTTTGTTAGTTTAGATAATTGGAAAATTTGAGTATTGTAGGACTTTGATCCCATTTATTTCAATAGAAAACATTCAAACGTTGTTTCTCGGGATCTTAAGTTTGATTTAGGAAAATTATTAAATCTATTTTAGTAAATAAATCTAGTATACTTAGAATTTTTCTTGTCAGGGCTGACACTAAAAAATATATTATATATTTAAAAATTCAAAAAACTTCGTTTTTGCAATGTTATCTTTCATTGGAAGTCTAATTTTTGTTCTAGCGATAGACTTTAGAACGAATTATTGAGGGTATTTTGAATTTTGTTGGACTTTGACGCTTAAATAAAAGAAATATATACCCAGCAATAAAGATATTTCTTTTCTGGAATAATTCCACTCCTAACATGAATTGAGCGTAATTTCAAACCATAGTGAAAACAAAAATCATACTCAGAACAATGGAAATTTAGTTGTGATTTGGTAGGTTTGGAAAAATTTAGCTTACTAATAATAATAATAATCTGTCCCTTAAGTTGATAATAATTACGATATCACTAAAATTGGCAGTATTACGATAACGTGAAAAAAAAATTTAAGAAATATTCGTAGCCGTATATCATCGAAGAGCTGCTATAACATTTCACCAACAAAGTATGTACAGAAAGTAGAAATTATTGTTATCACTCACTTTAAAAATTATACTATTTACATACTCAATGCATGTACTATAAGGAATGATGATTTTATTGAGTTTTGAGTAACATTCTAACAAAGTTTTACATAAAATAATAGTTTACATTTAAATATAATGATTGTTTTTAGCATTATACTTGAAAACTTTAACAAGATAATCATTCATTCAATTCAACATGCAGCGAGTTCAAGAAGTCGTAAAGGAGTAGATAAATAGAAATTGTGGAATATTAATGGCCCAAGAACGGAGCCCTGAAGCACGCCAATTCATATGAGTGGAAGGTCAGATGCACACTTGGCGTAAAACGCATTTAGTTATCTCCTTCTAATATATGACAAAGTAAATACAAATACATAGTTAGAAAAATTAAACATTAAAAAAATTTGAATTAATTGAAGCTGCCGAGTAAGCTTACAAAACTTTAGATAAATCTTTAAGAACGAGCAGAAACTCTTACATCGTCATTAATCTAAAGTAAAACCGTATCACTACTGCTCTAAATCTTGATTGAAGATTAGAGAATGTACTTCGTATGTTTACAAATGTGGCTATTTGTCCTTACGAAATTTTGAGTTTTTAGAGAAAAAATGTAAAATGGGGAAATCATTTTACCATTGAGTTTATAGTGTTGACCTTAGAATTACGAAAATCAGATAGTAAGATTTCACTATTGACTCTACTGAATATACATGTATTGGAAATAATCCATACATTCGACTGCCTGAAAAGGTTTAAATTTACAAAATTTAGTATCATGTTGACATATTAAGTTTCGAATCCCTTGCGAAATAATAATTTTCTTCAAAAGAAATTGTTGCACAACATCATATTTCAGTTATATTTCAAAATAATCTTTTCGACATAATGTTAGGTAATATACAAAAAAAAGAACTGCTTTCTCCTGTTCAAGCATAAAAAAACCATCCCAGATTTTCCATCTCTTGCACCACGTACCAAATATCCATTAAGATGGACTTTTACTCAGCTACTTTTCTTTTTTTTTTTGTGTGGGGATAATAACATAAAACATAGACCTTTGTGACTTTAGCAACGTTGGCACATATGGTGACCAGAACATATTTACAAAATGAACACTAAAGGTATACAGAGACAGGCAAAATCCCTTTTCCTTTTTGGAAATACATTATCATCGAGTGTTAAGGACCCAGACACAATAGCCCACAAATTGATAAAGCGAAACATTCGTTTGTGTACTTTTGGTGAAAATCGATTACGTTTTCCTCACCTCTTGATTTCCAGAAGCCACTTAGCATTGCCGACCATCAAAACCGAAACTTCTTTTTCACATTTCCTTTATCCAATCCAGTGAATAACTAGAGGATGTCTTCTAGCATCTTCACAAATACAACATTCCCTTTTTGGTTGAGGTCACGTACATCTCTAATGCGACACGACCTTATTGATGATGACACTAAACAGATACTTCTTTGGCAAGAAGGAACTTTTTGCTGTTGATGGTTTTTACCACACGATAGTCGAGTGCTTTTAATTCGGTAAAATCGTTGAAGCAATAAATTTTCTCTCACCGAAAATTTGATGATTCTGCCTTGGATAATTGAAAAATTATGCTTTCACGTACCGAATACACTCAGTTTTGTGTTTGCAGTAAAAATGGTCATTCAAAGTTCAACATTGTAATTGAAAAAGTAAGCAAACTACCCTAAAACAAATTTGAGAAAAAAACTCAAAATGCACACTTTCTACTAAGAACATAGTGTGGAAAAGTGCATTTCTTAAATAAACCCCGAAAGACATACAAAAATTGTTCCACCATATCTCTCTCACTCTCTCTCTACATGCACTTATTGGTCACAATTTTTGCACTGTATGTCAACATGGAAAAATTGTCAGGCAAACAAAAAGCAATGAAAAATGGAGACTGATGCCATGGATTCCTGTTAAATTTTAGGAACAGTTTCTCGACCCCCCTTTTACTTTATTCAGAACCCTTTAAACAAGAGAAACGGGACAATGCAGTTACCCTTCAGCTGCATGCTAGCTATTAGCGTATGAGAACCCCTTTTAAGAGTGATGCACAAAAACAAAATGACAGCCGCCATGTTTATTCCCTTAAGGGGGCATCTTCAAGTTCAAGCCAGTCTCTTGCTGTGTTGTTCAAATCGAAAAAGACCTTAAGAGCCCTAAATGCAAAGCAGAATGAAGAATGTCCTAAGTGTGCACTTTAAATTAGGGGCCCTAATCCCCAATATACAGAGGCAAAACTCCTTTCATACGTGCACTAGCCAATCGGAGCATAGTAGGGGATACGAGCATTAAAAGCAGTTGTCTTTACATAAGTTATGTACAAAAAGAGGGGGGGCTTACCAAGTAAGTGTAGACTGGTATTGTTATTATTATTTGCGAAAATTTTTAACCATTCACATGGAAACGATCCGTGTAGTGCGATGAACCTAGTGTGACGACGATAGGCGGTAGCTCCCATATCAAAATATGCCAGAAAAAAAGGGTTAATTTCAATATTGATATTAACCGGAAAGATGGCGTCAGCAGGATTATATTGTTCTTATTATGTCGGCTGCAAGTGGTAATGTATAGTAACGTCTTCCTCTAAATTACAAACGATATGTGTAGGTATATTGGTATAGAAAAACCGCAAAACGTGTGTAAAGGTGAGAGTTTCAGTTTGCCATACACAATAAGCGACAATACTAAGTAGGTATAGTATGGCTTCCCTTTTGAAAGAAGTTCCGGCTTTAGCCTGTAATCGATATCTTTGTGATACGATGCCGAGTGCGCTTAATTAGCTTCATGAGCATTAGCCTACATAAATATCTTCTAGATTAGATGGTTAGGTGAAGGTAGGTATTAAGTTTCCAGGCAATATGTTTTTTTTTTCTTCTTTTTTTTTTTCTATACGATTGAAGGAGAATTTCCTTTACCTTAAATGCCACAAAGGGAAATGCAATTTTATGCGAATTAAAGAGAAAAGTCAAGTTGTATTAGAATGGATTTTTCTATCCTGATAAGTATTAGTCAAGTGAAATAACATTTAAAATCAAGTGAACTACCAGCATACATGGCTTTAGTTAAAGCTTATTGGATTTTTCTGTACATTTAATCCTTCAAGCATATTATTGGTCATTTACCATGTATATTACTGTATGGGCTAAAGAGATTTGTATTTGTTTTTTCTTTCTATAGATTCTTGAAGCTTATATGTAAAATTAAGATTTATATCAAATAAGGCCCTTAAAGAGAACCTTGAGGTACTCCGCATTATAGAAAATTTACAGTTCTGATGAGGATAACAGAGTAGAAAATTTCATTTGTAACAAATACAATGGCGTAAAACTAATTTCAAGTGTAAGTGAAAGTTGCATAATTTGTGTGTGATTTAACTCTAAATCACCAGGAATGTTTATCATTTTGTCGCTTTCAAAGTAAATGTCTTAAGAAACATGTTCAATATCAGATGTTACGAGATTTTCTGGAAATCCGGATTCATAATCTACAAACTTCGCTTATGCCCGCCTGTGAAAATTGTATTCCATCTCAAGCAGGCTTTATACCCAATATCAGATTTTGGATTTTGATAAAACTATCAAAATCTCAGTGAAGTCATAACGAAAGCATAAACATTTTATATTGCTATGACTAACTCCTTATTTTACGTGGTATATCTCCGTAAAACATGGTTATATTACGATATTTGAAATTTAGTTCCTCTTTCAAGGTATAACGAATAGATAAACATGACTCACTATTTATCTTAAAAGTCGAAAGTGGTTTTTAAATGCGGTACAAATGTCGTACTAAAAAAAACTCTGTAAATGAATTTATATCTTTTTTGACTAATGCTGCTAATGAGGTCTTAGTAATTCAGCTGACTTGAATTAAATCTGACTCAAACTCGAACTCGTTTCTGGTCTTTATTATCTCATCGTCGGTATCTATGATCTTGGATCTTTAGATATCTACAAATTAAACAGATTTCTTAATAATAAAAAAAAATGCATAGTTCTTAGCTTGACTTTTTTAATGGACGAACCAATCTTCAAAATATTCCTTAATAATAAAATTTTGTTTAGGATATATCTGATGGAGAAATTTTTGGTAACTATGCTTTTAATTTTCGTAAGGCTGATTTTTTTTTTTTAACATGAATGTCTCATTCGAAAAAGTCGTAATGGCTCCTTCTTGGAATAATGAGGAATCATATATAAATAAAACAATAAAAAATTTAGTTGAAAGATTTACATAAAAAATTCTCAATTAATTTTGAGTAAACGTATACTTTGTTTATTTAGATATTTTGTTTGAACCTAACGCCATTTTCGAGGTTTCAAACTCAAAATAAGATTTTACAAATTGTGTCGTCAAAAGAAGTGTACCGTGAAATTGAAAGTAGAGATGACGAATATTATTTTGACACTTTGAACACTGACTTTGATATAGAAAATGAAAAGAGTTTTTTTTTTTAAATTTGTAACTAGTGACACTGATAGCGATATAGTTCCGGTAGAGGGACGAGTGATGAATTACAAATTTCCAGGGATAGTGAAATACATGTTTTTTTGTTTGTTTCGTTTAAATCATTCATCCAGCAAGTCAACCATTCAGCGTGTAGTGAATAATTTTGATATTCTGTCTACTCTATTAAACTAAAGTGTGATTAAGTTCGTAGCGTCCATACGATACAAAATTTTACTGCAGTGAGTGACAATATTATTGAAAATCCGAGAATCTCCGTGCACAAGAATTTGGATTGTCTCCGGAAAATTTATTTAAAATAATAAAAAATAAAAAAGATTTCAATTTAAATCCGTATAAAATTCAATTGACATAACAATTAATAGCAAATAACAATATGCGCCGACGAGAGTCGAGTGAAAAGATTTTGCAGCTTAATACTGATGACCCTCATTTTTGGAAAAAATTATCATGAATGACGAAGCTAGTTTTGGCTTATCTGGATTTGTAAATAAGCCAAATATCCGCTATTGAGGCACAACAAATTCTGAATTGATACACCAACGACCTTCATAGCCTCCTAGAGTTACAGTATGGTGCACATTTTGGGCCAGCAGTATATTGGTCCACATTTTTTTTTATGACGCAAAAGGTAATGCTGTAACAATTACTGGCAATCGCTATCGTGACATATTGCAAAACTTCTTGGTACCCGAATTGGATCGATTAGACATACAACACAGGTGATTCCAACAGGACGGTGCCATATCACACCTGATTTGACCGTTCCCGACTTCCTCCTTTAGAGGTACTTCAAAGAAAAGGAATACTGCAACAAGCCAACTACAATCCCGATGCTAACGAACAACAATATCTAAGAAATTGATGAAATAAAACCCAAAATATGCTGAAATGCTATGCAAATTATGGTTCAGAGTACACGCGTCTGCACTGCGGCCAGAGGCGGCCATTTGGCTCGTATACCCAATTGTTATATACAAAGTAATTGATCAATAAAAAATTAAATTAAAAAATATGTTTCATTTCATAGGTATTAAAAATAAAATATATCGGCCTGGAACATAAAAACCATCTCGTAGAAGAAAATGATAAAAATGGTATAAATGAATTTACTGTTTGAAGAGATATTACGCATCAGAGACCAGCGTCAATCAAGAATTATATTTTCGACGAGAATGTTGAACATTTTATTGCTCAGAGCCTATTTTCCAGACTCTTTTCCACAAATACACTGTTTTAAATAATTGTATATTACTGGAAAAAAATCTAATACGCGAAAAATAAAATAGAGCAGCAGAGCTTATCTGAACGATCAACTTGGAATAACTGCGTTAATGTGAGAAAGAAGAGTTAACAGCTTTTCTGGGCGTAATCCTTAAGGTTATTGCACCTACCATTTTTTAAAGAAATATTTCAAAGAGGCAGAGATCTTCAAGTATTTTGCTTGTTATACCTGAATGGAAATATAAAAATGAGAATCCAAAAAGGCAGCATTTTTATCAATTATAGTGATGGTCAAATCCAAGAGCATTTTACACCAGATAAAAAAATATCAATCGATGAATCTATTACTAAATTTAATGGCGAATTTGTTTCTTAACTTACAATTCCAAGAGGCGATCATGGCAGATATTCACAGAAGATATTACGGAAACACCTCTGTGTGCTAGAATCCACAAGCTCTTGTCAAAAAGACCCTCATACACACTCGAGTTACTCGAAAAAGGTGTTGGTAGCTACACTAGAACAAGAAAAGAAACTCTGCAGCTTCTTGCACAGAAACATCTTCCACGATCTGTAGTTAGTGGCGCTGGAGCGTATCACAGCAGTCTTTCCTCGGAAGACGTTATCGTCCCAGGAGAGATGACTGGAGCGTTGTTGTCACTCGATTAAATGGACCATAAACTTTAAACCATACAAAACGCCGGGTGAGGATGAAATCTTCCCCGCTCTCTTACAAAGACGATTAGATGAACTCATACCAATCCTGATTAAAATTTTTAGAGCAAGTTTTGCATGGGGATATATCCCCAAAGAATGGAACAAGGTAAGGGTGAAATATATACCGAAAGCAGGAGGTAAACCTGAAGCACAGCTCAGGTCATATCAGCCCATACGCCTGACTTCATTTGTTCTTAAGGCAATGGAAAAAATAGTACAAAGTTAGATCAGAGACGGAGCGTTCAAGGAGCATCCACTAAGTCCGAACCAATTTGCTAAGTAAAAAGATAAATCAACCGAACTAGCTTTACTAAACCTGATAAATGGTATAAAAAAAACTAATGATGACAGAGAAATTGTTCATTCTTGGACAATGAAGGCGCGTTTGACAACACATCCTTTAAGTTAATAATTCCTGCATTGGTCAGACATGGAGTGAATCCAACACATAACAGATGGATGTAGGAAATGCTTTCCAACAGTATTACAAAGACGCAGCTCTCTGGTGAAAAACTGGAGGTACATACCAACAGAAGTTGTCCCCAAGAAGGAGTATTATCTTCTCTGCTCTGGTCTATGGTAGCTGACGACCTTTTAGTTCAGCTAAGCAACCAAGGTATTGAATCTTAAGGTTATGCTGATGACCTGGTAATCATTATCAGAGGTCAATATGAGCACTTGCTTTCTAAAAAGCTTCAAGAAGCCCTAAGATTTGTTTAAGACTTGTGTGCCGCATACAAGCTATCAGCTAATCCCAACAAAACAACAATAACACCCTTTACTAAAAGAAGGAAAATGAGAGACATAACAAGCCTTATCATATTTAGTAAAGAGATCTCAATGTCCAAAAAAACCAAATATCTCGGGATAACTCTTGATGATAAGTTAAATTAAAGCAAGCATATTGATTAGATAATCCAGAAAGGTACACTAATGCTATGGAACTGCAGGAAACTGGCTGGCTTAACATGGGGACTCAAGACAAATATCATGATTTGGCTATACAAATTAATAGTCAGACCCATGGTCACATATGCTACAGCAGCATGGCGGAATAAATTCATGCAAAAGACAACCAGCAGAAAGCTGAATAAGCTCCAAAGGTTGACCTGTCTAAGTGTAACTGGTGCCATACACACAACATCTACCAGCGCTCTAGAAACGATATATAACTTCCTGCACTAGGCGATATGTTTTCAAAGAGGCTGGACTCATATTGTAAAGAACCCAGACAGAAGGCTATAGTAAATCGGACTCTGAAAATCAACGCACTATAAGCAAAAAATCGAAGCAAGCCCAATAATGGATATGATGCCAGACAGAATAGTTGCTGAGCACAACGTCCTTTTACCCTTCCAGATAATAATACCAGATAGGGAAAAAATAGATTCAATTCTAGTAAATCTAAGCCCTATTAAGGTACACTGACTGTTCTAAAACGGAGAAAGCAGTAGGGGCAGGAATATTTGGTGTTAAACCAAGAGCTAATATCTATCAAAGATTAGGAAAATACGCCTCAATATTTTAGGCAGACGTATATGCCATCACCAGCTGTTCATATGTAAACCTCAGCCGATTATACACTAACAAAAATATTTATATCTTTACAGATAGCCAAGCGACTCTGAAAGTCAACTCATCACCCGAGATCAAAACTAAGTTAATGTGGGAATGTATTCAAGCATTAATGAACCGTGGAACATACAACCATCTGACGCTTTAGTGAGTGCCAGGACTCTCAGGAATTGATGGGAATGAAAATGCAGTCTTACTGGCCAACAAAGGAACAGCCATGCCCCTTATAGGACCAGAACCCTTTTGTGGTATTTTCTGCAATACCGTGAAGCTTACAATACAAAACTGGATCCGGAACCAAATGGACCAGAGATGGAACTCAATGAAAAGATCCAGTTTAGCCAAAAGATTCATCAAAAGACCTTCCTCAGAGCCTGGATCTTTTAGGAATATCTAGAAATTAACTCAGGATCATTACGAGAATCCCAACCGGACAGTGTAAGATTAACAAACACATGCATCGGAAGATCATCTCACCTACTGACGTGTGTAGGCTATGTTTCGAAGAGTATGGAACATCGGAGCATGTCCTGTGTGAATGTGAGGCCATTGCACAATGCAAAAAATTAATGCTCTTCCTAGGAAGAGTGGGATTTCTGGAAGAACTGTATTGCAAGCGGTTTACAATAACCTAAAGATGGCTGCAGTGAAAAGTCTACTCCAAATCTATATCTACAATCCCAATAAGCCTATCAAATGGGGAATCCATATTTTTATGTTATCAGACATACGTACCGGATACATATATGCTCTACTTCCCTACTGCGGAAACGTTACTACAAAATATCTCATACATTCGGACCTCCTTGTAAATTCAAGGATTGATTTACAACTAAGTATATCAAAAGTTATTGAACTCAATCCTCAAGCAAAGGAATATCATATGTTTGTAAGTAGATATTTTACAGGAATACCATTAGCGCAGGAGCTTGTAAAATTAGGAGCTGGTAGGTACTATTCAAACAAACAGAAAATATATTCCCGATTTGATTAAAAAACCAGTTGTAACAAAAAATAATATTGTTGCTGCCTATCGATTAGGCGATATTTTATTATTAGCGTGAAAGATTAAGAGAATCGTTACCATATTAAGCAGCTTGGATACCTCGAGTGTGCTAACTATACAAAAAAGATTAAAACAAAGTAACACTGTCAACATTACCAAGCCAGAAGTTATTATAAATTACAATGTAAATATGGGTGGTGTCAATAAGGCTGACGAATATGCAAGTTCATATTGTTTTATGAGAAAATCGGAGAAAATTATTTTTCTAGGGATTACAGGTATGCGCAATTTGTTCATCTTATATAAGCTGTCAGCTATAAGAGAAAACAAGTCGACTATGCCACATTTGATGTTCATCCGGAAATTGGTGGAACAATTTATAGACGAAATTCGTAATGGAGCATCTTCAAAATCAGGTATGCCATCATCCTCAGATAAAGCGGAAAATTTCAATGGTATGTATTGTGGCAATGTGAAAATGTAAAGTCTAAAGAATGTTCCGTATGTTCAAATAGAAAAATTCAGGGCGAAAAATGCTAAGCTAATTATTTTTGCAGCACATATACTCGAAAACCAGGTCTTCATATTGGAGGCTGCTTTGAAAGATACCACGCGATGGCGCGAAGAAGAACTATAAAATACAGTTTTTACATAAAATTAAAACATAAATTAATAAATTTGATTTTTCCTTCATAATCTTGTATAATATTTAGTATTGCTGTACTATTTGTTCATCGAAAATAATTCCGACCAGCACGGCACTTAAGTATAAACTTAATATGACCGCAAAGGGCTAAGGGCTTATGCCCAGTCAGATCTTTGACTTTTACGGAATACTTAAAATGCTTAGGGCTAATAATAATAATTCTCTGTCAGAATTTGAATATTTTTTGGAAGGCTTTTAGTTTTTGATTTTGATTTTATGTTGGCGCTATTTATTAAAATTTTCAGCTTTGATCTGTAGATTTAATGCATATCTTGTATTTGTCAGAAGTCACGTAAGCTATTGTTTTTTTTTTTTTTATCAAATAACACCTAATTTATAGTATATCAATAGAATTTTTTTAAAAAGCATTTAACTGAAATAAGTTCTATTGTCCAGCTGTAGAAATGCTCCGATTTCGAGGTCCATTATTTGAATGTAATATTTCGTCAAATCGATTACATCGATTGTCTCTAAATAGTTGCATTTCCAGATATTTACATACCAATTTTTGGTGGTCGAAAACCTAACACGTTTTCTTCGAGGTGGCATTCGTTAATTGCTTCAAACGTTCTTGCCGTTAGATTTGGGTGACGCTTGAGAATAAATTTACATAATATAACAGTTTTGATCAGATATTTTATTGTAAGAAGTTCGTTATTAGTTCACTGCAACAAACTCATTGACGACAGCTTGGATGTCGGCCGTTCTGAATGTAATTTAAACAGATTCCTTTAAATAAATTTCAGAGCGACTCTGCACCAATTCATTTTTTTTTTCACCAGAAATTATGAAAAGATAACCTGTAATATTCCTGGAAGAATATTAAATAATTTCAGGATTTTAGTAGTGAGCATCCTTCTTCAATACCATTATGAATATTCAGAACAATTAAACTGAACATTTTTAATGAGAAATCTTTAATTAAGAAAAAAAAAAACTTTCATTCCAATTTGGAACCTTTTTCTTACACAAATTCTATGAAAATTGCAAATTTAGAACGATAAAAGCACTTGTTCAAACTGTAACTAATTTAGAATTATTAACGTATCAGTAACCTTCTTAAAGAACAGGAAATGGTTTGGCAGATATTAAAATTCTGTGTGATAATTGAAACAATAATAATAAAAAAACACAACCAATTAATTTCAATTACAGTAACGTCTAATAGAAAAGGACAAGCGACACCTATCGGAAATGAATAATTTACGTAAAATGACATAAACAATTTTAGGTACAGAAAGGATAAGCGACATCTATTGGTTCGGACAGTAAGGAACTTTAGATTTGCATTGGAATTTTCGGGATGCTACCTGGACAATTTGTACATCAATTGTCGCCGCCAGGGCGACTCTTGCTTTAGACAGTGCAGTAAATACAAGTAAAGGGTTTTCCAATAAGAGGTGTTATTTTAATTAGCCCGCTACTTCGGTAGATGTCACTTTTGGAGCTGAACATTTTTGACATTTGACAAGTAGAAACTATGCCATTAATAAAAATGGAACGATACACGATTCAACAACGTATTGAAATTATTAAAATTCACTGTAAAAATGGTGAAAATGTGACAGATACGGTTCGTAAAACTCGAACATTTTTGGGTCGTCGTGAAGCACCTTGTCGGACCGCAATACAGAAATTGGTAGAAAAATTCGAGCTGTCGGGACAAGTTATATATATATACAAGAATATTGCTGCTGTAGCCGAAAGTGTTGAAGAAAACCCAGGTTTGTCCATTCCTCGTCGTTGTTTTGAATTAGGCATTCCACAAACGTCATTACACCGTATATTGCATAAAGATTTGGGTCTTAAGGCTTATAAAGTTCAGTTAACACAAGAACTCAAGCCAGCCGATCATCAACAACGTCGAGACTTTGCTGATTGGGTCCTTGAAATGCATGAAAATGATCCGGAATTCCATCGAAAACTCATCTTGAGTGATGAGGCCCATTTACACCTCGATGGCTTCGTCAACAAGCAAAATTGTCGCATCTGGGGCTCGGAAAACCCAAGAGTTATTGTTGAAAAGCCTCTCTATCCTCAACGTGTGACAGTTTGGTGCGGTTTATGGTCCCGCGGGGTCATTGGACCTTACTTTTTCGAAAATGAGGCTGGAGCAACAGTTACGGTGAATGGATTACGCTATCGACAGATGATTAATGATTTTTTATGGCCGGAATTGGATGGTATTGATCTGGACAACGTTTACTTTCAACAAGACGGCGCTACGTGCCATACAAGCAACGAAATCATTGATTTTTTACGGGAAAAGTTTCCGGACCGTGTTATCTCTGGAAATATGATCACAATTGGCCACCGAGATCTTGTGACTTAACACCTTGCGACTTCTTCCTTTGGGGCCACGTGAGAGAGAAGGTCTACGCCAACAGCCCAGCGTCGATTCAAGACCTCAAAGATGGAATTCGTGAGGCTTTCGAGGACATAGGGCATGAAAAGGATATGGTCCTGTAGGCGTGGTCGTGGTGGTCATTTGGTTAATGTTATTTTCACTTATTAACGGCATACCTTCCTCTTTATAATGAAATAATGATTTGAATATTTATCTCAAAAAATGGCATTTTTCTTTGAAGATCAAAATAACACCTCTTATTGAAAAACCCTTTATAAATAGGTGACAATGTTTTAATTGGATTGCGATAATTTGAAATACAGGCACTAGGTATAATTAAAATAATTATTTCTGAATTTTATAAAAGGAAAAATAGAGTGAAATAAAATTTAGTTATATATGAAAAATTGTGTTTCAAATAACGAACTAAGATCACGCTCGTCACAGTATCAAAAAACAATTCTACTAGCTTCCAACTATGCCTTTGCATCTATCAATCGACTTAGATATATTAAAATATAAAAACAACAATAAAGAGAGGCCTAGAAATTCACAAGTAGACTCGATACAGGGTGGTTTACCTTGCATACGAATCATTCTATAGGAAATCGAGCAAAAATCACATAAATTTTTTCGAAATTTTTACGTACTTGCAGGATGTTTTTTTTTCTTTATATTTGTAAGCCAAGCTTAAAGCACAGCATAGCAGGAAGGAAATAGGGAAAAGATTAGGGGTCATGTGTGAAAACAAAAACGCAAATTACAAATTTTCCCTATATAATGGGTATTTTGCGAGCTATAGCATTTTTAAAATTTCCAAAAACTGCTGTCCTAGTCTTCTTTAAAAATGCATATATATTTTTCTATACACTCTATGTGAGTGAAATATGACTCATTTGAAACGCAAAGAGATCAACTTATCTTGAACAAATAGCTGTTAAAAACTATAGTAGCAAAAGCAAGTCAAGAATAAGGATTTTATCTTTGTCCTTGCATATCCTGGCAGACGTAATTTTAAGGTACTATTTTTTTACTTTTAACCTAATATTATTCACTAAAACATATAGAAAATTTTAACTTGGGATATTAACGGAATCAAGTAGTAACAAATCACGAAGCTTGTATTTGCTCACAATAAATATTTAGTTTCATGAAGATTTCAAGAAAATTTCTATAGAAATTTTTGAATTTCCAGAAATTTTTTGACTTATAATAATGTTAACAAATGGTCTTAAATTTTATGGCATTTCTCATACGTTAAAAAAAAAAACTGTATTCAACTAGATGTGCACTTATTTATATATACTTCTTGTCATGTTTCTAAGCACTTACTTTCCTTGCCTGCCGCTATCCTAAACACATAACTACCTTACTTTTGAAATATCCCTGTCATAAACTCATGAAATCTATACCTTTTCGTATTACCCTCGTAACCGAAAGTATATAGAATACAAGGTATTCCCATTAAGAACCACGTTCCGCTATTAGTGACGAATTATCGTGAAATTGTATAAGAAAGCACGGTACAGAGAACACAATACTCTTTTTTTCTCCTCTCTCTGTCCTATAAAAATGTATATACATTAGTCACAAAATTACGTCACAGGCTATCAGGTGCAATGTGTTAAAATTTTAATGAGAATACCTTGTCTTCTATATACTTTGCTCGTAACCGAGAACAATGGGCACATTCTTAACATCAAGGAAGCCAACTGAGATTTTATTGGCTCTATCATGAAACATTGAAATCATTTTTGACTTATCATAATTATTTTAGAGTTATATGCTGGAATGAATGAGAGGTAAATTTCTCAAATATCAGAAATGCATTCCTCTTTAAATTGACCTCTGTAGATCTTCCCGACACTTGTAACTTGTAAAATTGCGATCGCAATAACTGCCTAATCAAAAAGAACCCCTTCCCCCTCCATCTATTCCGTCAATACTACATTATCTTTTATGCAACTTTCATACTTATATAAGCGATCATTGTATAAATTTGCAGTCGACTATAAGTATTTTTTAAAAATTAAGCTCAAAATAATGCGGTGTTCTGAGAAAATTCTGCACTCTCCCTTTCTTCAACGGGCAGCTAACTTACCTTTCAATGCCACGCAAGGGACGTATTTTATCATCACTGTGGGATTAGAGCATGAAAATATAATTCTGTTATCAAAACTTCAATCCAGATTATAATCATTGGTAAAAAAGTTGAACCTCAGTGCTCTTCCATATCTGTCAATTATGCAGAAGCCACCTATAAAATATTGTAGGTATCAACTCTCCATGTAAAAGGAGGCATTTCAGTAATTCCTCAAAGGAATGTCTTAGAAGCTCCCAAAAGCATGTTAACTTGCCATGTTTCCATGAATAATTCACCGGAAACTATAGGTGAAACGAAATATCATCACTAAAAAAAGAAAAAAATTCAAAAGTCCATGTACAGTTGAAAACAAATTGGCGGATGTTGATTTCAGCAACAACATTAACTAGCCTACATAGTTTCAGAAGTTGGTTTCATAATATGCTGCAAATACTTCAGATATTTACAGTAAGTTTTTTTCTTGCAAGTGCACAAGTATTTAGACAAGAAAACTTTAGTTTTTGCAAGATTAGTACGCCATTCGAAATTAGTATGAAATACTTTCATCACTTATGCGCAAGAAACTCAGTGTGGTGATTAATGTGGCGATCAAACAAGCTTGGATAAAAACTGTAATTAAAAATTTAATTGAGCACAGTATGAATTGTTTCTTCAGTAATTATACGATACGAAAAGTGCTGCCATATTTAAAGATAGAATTCAAAAGAAAAAAGTGCTGTGGAAAATATTTCAGATTTACTCAACATCAGCGCATAAGAAGTACAAAAAAAGAAAAACTTTTAGGTACAGACTTTCACCAAAAATTTCGTCAGGTCACAGCGAAAAAAAAAGTGATCTCGGTAGTGATGAAGTGTATGAAAATAAATAGGAATATTTCAAAAGTTTTGAGATTTATATACTAATCAACGTAGATACGTTCAAAAGCATTCACAACTTTTGAAAATAAAAAACGAATTTTTTTTTTAATAATCAAATTACCTGCAGCTAGAATTCTGAGTTCAAAAAGAGATGCTCACTTGCTCCGAATAACCGATTCCAATTCTTTATTCTTTTCCACTATTTTCGTTCCCAACTTCAAAGTCTTTCTACGACATACGCATAAATTTTGGAATAGAAACATGATCCTCACTAAGCTTTGGGGAAATCCTTAATTCTGTCTACGATTTATATATTTTTTACATCAAATTTTGCAACTGCTTCCCTCTCGACAAAAAATAGTTTCGTAAAAAAAAATCGTAGAAAATTTCGGCGACAAATAATTTTACATCATTCTGTACGGTTAGAAATATTATACTTGAATAAGTAAATCCTTACAAATGTTAATATAAACTTTATACTTTTGCCTGTTATAGATTTCAATATCAATAGAGTATAAAATTAATATATTTAATTATAGGTGAAACTAATCCATTTTATATGTAACTCCATATTATCTTCATCTATTATGTTACATAGAAATTTTATAATATAATATTCAATTAGGTAAGTTATATATTTTGTAGATAAAGTCTAAACTATATATTGTATATAGTGAATTAATATTAATTTTAGGTAGAAATTAGTAGAACATCATATTGTAGTGAAATTTTTTATTGGAATTATTTTGAAAATATACTTTACTCCATTGATTTCTTTATAAATGTAGAAATAAATATTTAAAAAAATCTTAAGTATCAATTATGAATCCAGTATAATCATATACGTAGAATCTCACTAATCCGGCACTTCAATAGACCAATACGTCCAATAATCCGGCACCATCCGCCCGCACCGCACTCGCCCCTCCGGATTACCCGAATGATAAATTCTTCTTCACCAAAATCCTTTCAAATTATTCATAATAATTTACGTCAGGCCACACTACCTCAATTTATTAAGAAAAAGATAAATTTCGCTTCAGCCAAGGTGCTAAAAGAGATGTAAAATTTCTGTCAAATAAAGCTCGCATTTCTCCCAAAAATATCAGAGAATCTAGCATTAGTCATACTTAAGAGGAGTCAGTACTCAGCAAAAATTTCAATTTAGATACCAGCGAGCCTGTAGGCAATAAAACTTACTATACGTAGGTTTGTGTCCTGATAGTATGAAAATTCATATGAAATTAGCGTAGACCTAGACCATAAGTCACATTAGAGACATCTAGCGTGAAAGGCAGAAACCAAACATGCGACAATTTAAGGCGAAAATGAAAATTTGCAGTTCAAAGAAATTGAAAATTTTTAACGAGAATGAACTCTCCTAAATTTTATTTTGCACATAATTGTTAAATATACCATTTTGCTTTATATTTTTACAACTTTCAACGAAATATTGAAATTTCTCATCGGTGAAATATACAGAGAGAAAACAAGTACTATTAAAGTTAAACAATTAAAAAAAGCGCCACTAAAAATGAAAAAACTCGACGTTATTTGCTAGATTTAGGCTTTATCTTTCTAAAATAGTCACAATCTAAAAAAATGAGAATACATACTAATAGGAATTTGATTTGAAAAAAATCAATTTTTAACATTTTTTACAATATTCCGAGCTAATATCTCCATTGCAATAATTTTTTTTTTATTTTTCTCGACGTTATTTAATTTAAGATATAAGTCATTATTCTGGAACAAATAGTTTGACAGAAATTCGCATTGAAAAATGTATGAAACTTGCAAATCTTGGTACTGACTACTCTTAATCTCTTCGGCACAAAATGAATGTAAACAAAAGCACGTGTTGTTCAAATATCATACGATTGCAGCAATTAACATTGGGTACAACTCTCTCAATCCATATTGAAGAAAAACGTGTTTTCACAAAAGCACGGGAACATTTTATGAGCGTAAAATTTGAAAACTCCGCCACTTCTCATTTATTTACGAAAATTAATCATTTGCCGTTCTGTTTCGTTGCATATACATAATATCTTCTGTGTCCTATCTTCTCATTAGTTAATCTCTGTCGTTGTTGTCAAGCAGTCTAACCTCAAAACTTATCACGTGCACGTACGTACATATTTAACTGTTGTTTTCAAGTAACAATAGTGTAGTTAAAAATGTCAAGTAAACGAAAACACAGGACCCATAGCTTTGAAAGATAAAATGGACATTTTAAAGAAGTTAGATAGTGGAGAAAACATGCGCAAATTGGCAAAATAATATGGAGTTGGGCGTGCTACTATACATGATCTTAAAAAATAAAAAAGAAAGAAAAAGATAGTGGACCACGTGAAGACAATGGAATTTGGACCAGGAAATCCTAAAATATTAAGAGTTGATAATTGTCCAAAGATGGAAATCGCTCTCTACATGTGGTTCATGCGAAAGCGTTCCAAACACATTCCTGTATCTGGAGAAATTCTGAAAGCAAAAGCAGTCGATTTTTATAAAAAAAATTATCAAAAAGGATGATTTTCGTACCAGTGATGGGTGGCTGAATAAATTTAAAAAGCGGTTTGGTATCCGTCTGTTAACCTTATCGGGTGAAAAATTGTCAAGCCACGAAATCTGTAGTGCAGCCATTTATCAAGCATTTTAAAGACAAAGTAGAAGAACTGGGTCTTCTTCCTGACCAAATCTATAATCCAGACGAGAGTGGTCTGTTCTGGATAATGTTGCCCAATAAAACATTCGTATCCTCTAAAGAAGCGAGCGCACCAGGTCATAAAGTGAGTAAAGATAGAATCACATTTATGCCGTATTCAAATGCTACTGGAAGACACAAATTGGATTTGTTAGTGCTAGGTAAAGCTAAAAATCCCAGAACTTTTAAGAACATTTGTCTGCCGGTCTGCTACAAGAACTAATTTATAAGTTGGGTCACGAGAGAGGTATTTAGTGCATGGTTCCATAAAGACTTTGTCCCACAAGTGAAGAAGTTTATGAAAAGATCCAACTTGCCCATAAAAGTTTTCCTCGTACTTGACAATCCTTCAGGCAACCCAAAAGAACAAGAACTTAGATCAAGTGATGGGAATATCCAAACCATCTTCGTACCACCAAACTGCAGCCGATGGATCAAAATGTTATCCAGAAAGTAAAGTCTTTGTATAAAAATTAATTGGCTCATCCATATTATTTCTCGGGATGGTGACATAAGGCCAGTGGCGGATCCAGCTAGCCCCCCCCCCCCCCCTGAAGACCAACAAAATTGCGGTAGATCTTCTGAATTTTTCTGCTGCACTTTTTGTAAAAAACTTAAAACTTTCTGGCAAAGGTTCAATTTGAAGCAGAACTTATTCGATAGAACCGATGGGAGATCTGTTTCAATTGGACACAGCTGCCATAGTTTCGTTGGTGAGTCTTCGCTGTAAAGAATATTATCGGCGGCTCTAAGCAAGCTCTAGCAGGACTGACCGCCTTTTGGCGGGCAACACTTCGATCCAGTTATATCTTAAAGTAATTTTTTTTTGCCTTAGCATGCCGCGACGACTTTTTTCATGTGTATATATACACACTGATATAAGTTTAATGGTGTCGTACTGTTTGTTTGACATTTATCGTCCTTTCAGGTGAAGTTTTCAATGCCAACAGTTGATAAATTAGAAAAGGCGGGTAATCAATGTAATGTACAGTTTTGTGTAAATATTGGACTCCTTTTGTTGAATGCCGCTTACATCTTTTTGGGTGAATAATCTTCGCATTTACTCAACTTAATTATTTTAACATCCGAACGACCTTTACCTACAAACATTTATTATCATTTTATCCATTAAATTTAGTGTATTTTGCTCCTATTTTGCTATAGAAATGTCTAAAAAACTACCAAAGAAGAAACGATGACTTCAAATCTTGCTGATCAATTTGATGAAGATAGCGACTCCACCGCCAACTTTGATGATGAAAACGATTGGGTTATAAAGGATCCAGTTATCGATGATTCCGTTGTTGATTTGAGAAGGACATTGATTTCTGATTTACTCAGTAAGGCTATGAAATTGAGCTTGAATCTGAGTAATATACCCACACCACCATTTGAGTATATGTACACCGCCTTCCCTTCCCCTTGATTGAGCAACAACATCAAGAGGGACCTTTTCCGGAAGCAAACTCATCGTCCGGAGTAGTAGAATATTCTCCATATTTTCAAGCAGAATCATCTTCTGAAGCAATAGGTTCGTCAATGTCTGCGCTTGCAAGTGATCATCTACGCTTGAAAGGTAGACCGGTAAAATGACCTCGTTCACCACCACCACAAAGAGAAGAAGGAGGACCAGATGTTCCTCCGAATTCCGGGGGACTTATTGTAATCCTGACTGAATCAATCCAGAGTCCGTAGAATTTGATAACATAATTTGGTGCAAGAAAAGTTTACAGTCACATCGAAACTAGGTGATATTTCGTGGAGATGCCAGATTACCTCTACAATTCAATGAATTGAAAACAAATTTGCAATATTTTCAATATTTTTTGACCGATGAGCTGATAGAGAAAATGTGTCATTTCTTGAATCTAAATATTCGGCAGCAGGACATCAACACGAAGTTCCAAGTAAGCAATATGAAATTTAGGCAGTACATTGGGATATTGATATACATGTCAATATTTCATTACACAAGCTTAGAAGAGTACTGGGGTGAACATTCTTTTGAATCAATTATAGCAATTATGACGTCGAAAAGATTTTATAATATTCGGAAATACATTCGATTCAATGACTTCACGTTGATGAAAGACTGTACTCATCCTAAACACGATCCATTGTTCACAATCAGACCAATTTATAATTATTTGAATCACAAGTTTAATTCGGTTCCTAAGCTGGTGTGGCTTTATGTCGACGAGCAGATGTGCTCTACAAAAATGATAAGTGCTTTCAGGCAGTATATGCCCAACAAGCCCCATAAATGGGGTATGAAATTATTTGTGTTATGTGATTCTTCTGGCTTCTCATATCGTTACTGTGGCAAAAGTGATAATGTGGTGCTTCCGAATACTGCCGATTTGGGAGCAACTGGTACTATTGTTGTCCATCTAACATAGCCAGATATAAAGAATCACATTATATATTTCGATAACTTTTATACATCAATGTCGCTTATAGTTTACTTAAAAGCTCGAGGCATTTATGCATTGGGCACATTGCGCTCAAATTGGACTAATAACTGCAAGCTGTCATCTGACAAAGCACTTCAAGGTCAAGGCCGGAAAAGAGACTATATGGAGGATCTTATGGGCTCTGCGTATGGTGTAGATATAACAACTGTTTTACGGAAGGATAAAAAAAATTTTGGACTATTATCTACATATGTTGGTGCAAAACCTTTTCTAACAGCGAATTCCCAGATGCAGCCTGAAAAAATTGCTCGATATGACCGAAAAAACAAGAAATTTCTTGAAGTATCTGCGTATCATAACAGAATACAATTATCATATGGGGGGCGTAGATCTTATGGACGGTATCCTAGGACGATACCAGATCCGTGTTAAAACAAAGAGCGCTTCGTTGAAATTATTTTTTCCCTTTATCGATATGGCATTAGTCAATGGTTATCTTCTCCACAGACGTATTCACTCTGGAGGAGATACTGCCGAGCTACCGAAATTCCGAATTCAAGTTGCGCAAGGCTTGTGCTATTAACAACAAAAGCCGGAAAAAATAACAGTTGGCTGACCTTCAAAAGCTTCACCACCAACAAAAGCAGCGCCGTCTGATGTTAAAAAATCATACGGATCGGGATTGGATGCTCATTACGATGACATTGGCCATATGCCAATTAGATCGTTCTGTCAAACGAACATGTAAATTGGGCGGTTGCAAATCAGAAACCCAAATGTATTGTTTGAAATGTAAGGTAAATTTGTGCCTATCACCAAAAAAAAACAAAATGTTTCCAAATTTATTTTACTAAGCCATAATAACTTGTCTTTATTTTTAATCTTTTTTTTAATTAGATAATAATTACTAATATAACAGAAAATAATAAAAATCACACCTGTCTTTTTTATCTTTTCGTTTTACGGGACTACCAGCATTTTGGCGGGCTACCTATTTTCGCACCTGCAGATAATACTATTCATCCGATTTTAATTTCGACTTCATTTCCATGCTGTCTGCATCAATATTAACCAAATATAAATTAATCATCGAAAAACAAAATGCCTTTCTAGAGGGTTAAGGAATTGCTTTACTTACTGACAATACCAATCAATCAGTATAACAAAAGCATAACTCACTCATAAAATGGTCATATATACCCATAAACTTCCATGATTGTAATAACGGAATAATCATTACATAAACAATTTCCAAATTCTCTGTCTCAATATTTTCAGTTTCGCGTCAGTATTACTTTCTTGATTTAGTTCGTATGTAAATTGTGAGTCATATTGCGCAAATATGTAAAATAAATCTGATTTAAGGGGCTACTTGGGTTTCGAAGTTTAAAAAAAACATATTTTTTAATTTTTTTTTATCTAATAGTTTCAAGTCAATCAGAGTAAACATCTAGGAGAGAGAGACTTTGGAAATTATACTCATTAGCTGCTTAGCTATTGGTTATCTGTCTCTCTCGCGCGCTTCTATCACTTTCTAATGGTCACCTATTGTAAATATTTTATTTTAATATGCCCTAGACATTGGAACTGCAGCAGGATCTTTCCTCTATGAATCGACGATTCTATGTAAGTTAAAAACAACATTTTTTTTTCGTTAAAAATTTGAATCGGTTTTTTTCTAAAAACACAATTTTTCAACCCGGTGGACACGATTTCGCAAAAACTAATGCATTGATCTTATTGAAATTTTTCGCACTTCTTCAAAATTGGATTGACCAGGATTTACTGAACGAAGGTTTTTTTTCGATCACATCTAATTTTACAAGACTATATGTATTGTAAATTGTACCAAAAATTGTGCTTTTGTGCATAGAACCCAGCCAAAAGTTAAAATTTAATTGTTTTTAATATCTTCGTTCAGGAAAAAAATTGGTTTTTTAATTTGAGGTAAGGCTATAATGAGTTATTCTGACCACAACGAGGACACACAATTTTATAAAATATTAATTAAATATTTCTTTTTTATATGCTTAAAATTTTGAATACAATAATTTATTTATTATAAAAAAAATAGAAAAAATATGCTTTTTTTTAATCGTCGAAACCCATGCAAACCCTTAAAAGGCCTTTGTTGATAACTCTTTAACACAAGAAGCATTTAAAAATATGGAGCACATTTTTTTTTTTTTTTAATAACTTATCTACCTAGTTATCTGAAGACGCACAGAATAGAGAAAATATTTTATTTTATATTTATTCAATCGAAATATCAAAAATTATAAGCATCACTCATTTGTTGAAAATTTTTACACCACCACTTTATTTACAACCCCAAACCAATTCAATTAGAAATGAAACTGATGAAAAATAGCATCCCAACTGCATTTTGTTCTGCTTTCAATTAAGCTGAAAAAAAACGAACCATTCAGAACTTTAGAAATTTAATTCTTAAATCAAATAAAAACCTTTGCAGATCTGCAATTATTTGATTTAATAATGACAAAAATTTTATTTGGATGAAACATTTCCCTGTTTATATCAACAAAGCTTTTGTTGAATCAATTTAATTGTGCAGTCAATTCCAGCATAGTAAAATATTAGTTTAAATCCATAAGACATATTTATATCAAACAAAAATTTCAAAGATGCTGAATGTTTGTTGCTTACGAATTTATTGCTGATATAATTACTTTTTGTTCAAAATGCATTGTGAAATTGTTGACTCAACTATGATTTATTAAATTTTGGACAATTTTTTTATGAAACGATATGATTTGTTGATTTCAACATTAATATTTCTTTGAGTGTAAGTGGAATGCTCCTCGTAAAAAAATTAAAGTAAAAAATATTTAATTAAGTGAGTTATTTAGTTTTCATTTATATAATTAAACTTCAAAAAATTATACAAAATATTTTTATTCCAAAACTTAAAAAAATAAAAATTTATTTCAATGAATATTATTGTATGCATGTGATGTATGTGTATAGGTTTATCTAAGAATTTGAGTTTGGGACCCCAAATCTGGGTGATTCAAAACCCTCGAGAAACACTTCCGAAGCCACGCAACAGACTCCCTCACTACCACATCAGAACCCTAATTTAGTCCTAACTCCTAACATTCTAAAATATTTGCAGCGTTCTTATGTGAAACCACTGACATGTATAATATAGACGGACTACGTCCACAGAAATGCATGGTCGAAATAAAAGTTTTTAAATAAATTATAAAAATTAGTGATAAAAACTGTTTTACCAAAGGCAATATATTCATACTCAACAGAGATTCGAATGGTTTTATTAAAATAACTTTTCAACTTTCCGCCAATGGTTTTTTCACGTAAGAACTATTTTTGAAACAAAAACTTGTACCCGCATGAAATATCACATTGAGCAGTCCATATTATATATGCCAGTGTGTAAAACTGAGAAAAGTTTGGTTTGAAGGACTGCTGCACCCTAAACTACTATTCCGTTAAAAAATGACTTTTTGTAAAAAAAAATATACTAAAAAATGACACATCATCCACACCGCTGAATGCGGAAACCTTCCTAGTACCTCTCTACAGTTCTGCGGTGAATAAGCGACGTACGGCGCTGGATGTTTTTTGATAAATTTAATTTGTAAGATGACCCCCCCCCCCCCCCCGCCCTTATTTTAATGCTAGATCTACCACTGTTTACGTGTCAGTTGTAGCAGCTCATGTGCAAGGGGATCAAATAAGCACCGTACTGTGCTGTAAGAATAGGAGGGGACGGGGACTACAAACAAGGATATTCTTTCAGACTGATTTTACTGCCTTATTGCTTCTTCCGGTCTATTATAGTCCTGATTGCTTCTACTATTAACTAAATTGCTTCCACATTTTTAAACCCCAGAAATACCTTCTTACAATAACATAAAACAGGAGCACTATTTCTTATGCAAATTTGTAGAATAGCAAGGATTCCAATAATCGTCGAGTCGAATCCAGATCCTCAGCTTTAATCTTAGATCACATTCAGAAAACATCCCCTATCACATCCATGAATTGAACGTGATAAGTCATATTAGTCATATTACCCTTTGCCATATATTTTTAAACTGATATTTTTTGGAGGAAAGATAAAATGTTCCTATTGTAGCATCAATCAAATATTGGACTGACATAGAGGGAACGGCATCAAAATTAATGATTTCATTTTAGATTGCAGCATCCCGGAACTTGGGTATATAGTAGGCCTTATAATGAGATATTAATAGTTAGTTGAAAATCTATCATGTGGTGGAGATTACTTTTACACAAAATTGGTATTTCTGTATGTAAAATTCAAAACTGAAAATTTAAAATATTGATAAGAAAGCATTACGCTTCGGTGTAAATTATTAATAATAGAAAATCTCCATAAGCCATTCAATTCAAATGTATTTTTTATGAACCTATTTAAAACCCTTTACCTAAAGGTGGACGTAAAATAATCACTGCGACAAGATAAATCGAAAATTTTCCAAGGACTCTTACACACGAATACTTAATAATTTAAGACACATGTCACAAATTTTGCACCAACACCACCACCACCACCACCATCACCGTTACCTTCAGCTATTGATAACACATAACCAACTTCATTCATTAATAATCCTCACCATTCCATAAATAATTTATAGGATGAGGTTATCCCACCTTCAGGCTTGACCATTTCCCGCCCATTGAAAACTTTCATCCACATAATAATTTCTACAGTTTATATAGGAAGGTACCTCACCTACACCCGCTTACACCTTCATTTTTCCAAAAGCTCACCTATAGCCTGGCTCAACATACATATATAGTAATTAATGAAGTTATACACTGGAAAAGACTGAGCCAGGTTTCTGCCCATCATCAAACTTATCCCAGAGAGGAAGAGAGCTTTATAGATGATTTCGAAAAGTTTGAAAGTCATACTAGCTAGCCTAGGTGTAGTATGTAGGACTTTGTTCAAAAATGGGGGACAAAGGAACCAACCATCTTGAAAAATTATGGGCCAATTCCGGCCGTATATGATGATGAAATATGAGAACTTTTGTATATGCACCGCCCTTCTACAATTGTAGCCGGGTCCGGGTTGCCTATAATAGCACAGGAAGGGAACGCATATGAGCGTCATTATACTGCAGAGAGATTTTCCGGTAGCTCACAATGAAAGTTGTTGGGTTTGTTGAAATGAAGCAAATTTTGAATGATGTGCAACAATCCGGCCAATGGAGTGCAACAAAGCAGAAGAAATTGAGCTTCCTTTTGTGAATGCCTTCGGAATAATCAGAGCGTAAGCTTTTGTGAACGAAAATAAAACGATATAGAAACAAGGAAATGAACAGCTCCCCGGGTCTGGAGTGCACTTTCACATAATTACTGGATTTTGGACCCTTTTACGTATACTACAGGTTCTTGCAGGATGGACTGTTTAGTTAGTTAGTTGGTTGGTTGGCTGGTGGGTGATGCCCATTCGATATGATAAGAGTTATTAAGAAAATTTTAATTAGGCATCGTCGATTGTATAAGGGAACGGCAGAACATCAAAGGAAGGAGAATTTTTGATTAATAAGAGAGAGAAAAATTGGGGTCTTTTCAATAAATACTTATATGGACGTCGACGGTTGAGAGTATGGTCGGCAGGATAAATTGAATGGTCAATAGATTATAATTTTTTTTTTAAAGGGGTGACATTGTATTCGGAAAGTCATTCATTACCCGAATGAAGATGAATAAAATGAAGTATTCAAATCATTTACGTTTGAATCGTCACATAAGAAGAAAGAGACAAGTCCACTTGCAAGTATGTATGTAATAGAACCAGGTCAATATATTAACTGCGCACTGCAATCTCAATTAGGGTCTTATAGATATTTTAATGATGTATATTCACATAGATAATAACAGACGGCCAAGCAGGGTGGTAATTAAGGAAATCATCGCAATATAACACGTGACAATATTCAAAATTTGTTGGGATATGTATAGGTACTTCAGGATAATTCCACTCATACTACAGCTGTTAGTAAGAAATGATAGTAGAAATAAATAGTAGCAGTAAATAGATTTTTTTTCATTTTGTTCACAAGAGGATACAATTATTATTATTAAAATAGGAGATGCCGACAGAGATACCGCCTCTCACTCCAATCTGTAAGACTTTTTGTGACATTACCCCTAGGTGCCCTAGGGCGCCCATTCGAACTTAACGTTTTTTACTAAATATATTGGGTGGCGCAAAAGTAATGCCCCCATTTGGTTCAGCTACAACTTCTTTCCTAAATTAGAAAACTAGAATTAGTTTTTTATGTATATATATTTGTGCACTGAAATTTCGTCGCATTAGGAATTGAAGATGATGTCTTTTAAATGGTGACCTCCAGAGTTGATGCACATTTCAGCCCAATTTATAAAATTTTCCATAATCTGCCGTAACACTTCCTGCGATATGTTCCTTATTTCTTGATGAATGTTTTCTTTTAGAGCTGCGAGAGTCTGTGGCTTGTTCACATACACCAGTGTTTTCAAATGACCCCAAAGAAAGAAGTCTGGACAGGTCAGATCGAGTGATCTTGCAGGCCAAGGCATATCGCAAAAATGAGAGATAACACGACCTGGTAAAGCGTCCCTCACTAAGTCCATAGTGTCGCGCGCTGTGTGTGCCATGGCGCCGTCTTGTTGGAACCAGATATGCTCCAGCCCCAATTCATCCAAACTTGATATCAAGAACTCACGTAACATGATTCTGTAGCGTTCGCAAGTGACAGTTATCGCATTACCTTCGAAAAATAGGGTCCGATTACACTTTCAGCACAGACGACACACCATAAAGTAACTTTTAGTGGCTGTAAAGGTGTTTCTTAAATATATCGCAAATTTTTATTGACCCAGAAGCGAGTATTCTGTTTATTGACATGCCCCGAGAGATGGAAATACGAAGATATCTCATCTAAGCTCCCTTTGACTGTCGGTGTACCACAAGGATCAACATTAGGACTCCTGCTCTTCAGTCTTTTTATTAATGATTTAGCAGCTGTTATCAAAAATAGCTCGGTTCACTTGTACGCTGATGATGTGCAAATATATTTAGCTCGTCCAATTGGTCTCTTAGAGGACTGTGCTAGCCGAATTAATGAAGATCTTCATAATATTTTAAAATGGTCAATCAATAATAGGCTGAAAATCTCAATCACTAGCGGTATGCAGAGGAAGTTATGATCTTAACGTTCAAGCTTCGTAGATACGATCACATTTCCCCTTTTCGTCACAGAATTTTGAATTGTTCTTTGGAAATACACTTGCAGCGCAAGGCATTACTTTTTCTATATAACATACTGAGCACACGTAAACCGACATTATCTGTATGAATTTTTAAATTTCTTGCATAGTGACAGACGTTGTGATTTGCTATTACCTCGCTTTAATTATCCTGTCTTGAATGCTTCTTACTTTGTTCAAGCTGTTCGCATTTGGAACGCTCTTCCAGTTTCGATCCAGCGCGCGAACAAGGCCGCCTCCTTTAAACACTTACTCTGGCAGCACACATCATTAGCATAATGATATCCAATTTAATTATTTTCAGTTGACTGCACATGCATTTGGTTTTCTTTTCTTTTTCTTGATGCTTAATTTGCTTATGTAGTTATTTTTATTATCATATTTCTTTAGTTTCATTTTTATTTTCATACTTTTTTTTTTCTCTTTACGCTATATTTTCTTATTTCTATCTTATAGTTATAGAAATAGTACCATGAATTTTAGTATTTATGTTTTATTATTTGTTTCTTTTCTTCCTATTTTCTCCTTCTAATTTCTCTTTATTATCATTCATTACTCATTTCTGTTTAATACTCGATAGTTACCTGCATTGTTCTACTTAGTTTTAGAATTTGTTAACCATAGTAGTACTAATGAAAAGGCTTCTGTCTTATTGTACTTTTTTGATAAATAAATACTTACTTACTTACTTACTTATTTATATTTCAATACCATCACAACTTGTTGTTGCATTTGACATAATAGATGTACCTTATATTTTGGGACGATATAAATTCTCTTTTCCACAAAAAAGTCTAAAACAGAGAGCATGGTAAGAAAAGAATTCATCAAATAAAAAGAAAATAGTTTCCTTCTTTAAAACAAACAATTTTATTTATTTTTTTTACATAAATTATAAAATGCCTATATACGCCGCAAGCAATGTGAAACTCGTTTCATCTTTGATAATAATAAAATTTCCCACATTAACGTATATAAAATATGCTCCCAGGTATTTAAAAAAAAATAAAACTAAAAAAAAAATGCCTACACTTAATCAATCCAATAAATTAAAGTAGACACAGGCATGGAAAAAATAAAAAAGTTTTCCTTTTCATTATAAATTCAACTCATTTACTGCGAACCCATTTTCACTCCATTAACACATTTTTATTGTGAAATATACAACAACAGCAACAGCAAAAACCAGCACTGCGGCCAGCGCAGTAGTCCCAATCACATTTTCGAATGCAATCAGAGAAGGGCCTTCACCTCTAATATGCCAACCGCATTTAAATTTGAAAAGTGGACGCTGCTGGACAGTCCTATTTTAACATGATTAACTGCCCAGTAACTCTGAGTTAAGCCTTTAATTTAAATTAATGGAAGGGAAATGGCCAGCAATAATTCAAGGCTAAATCTCACGTCCCGAAATCATGTCCTAACATGAGCACTTTGCGATTTTCCACATCCAAAATCAAATTAATTGCGTCACGTCATGGGTCCCCCTATACCCTCTCTTAACAACGTTGACGTCAATTCGATTAGAGAAAATGCATGACGCGTCCAATTTGGTTGTAGGTACGTGAGCGGAATTCCTTAAGCCCAGACAATTCCTGCCAAGTAGAAGAAGGATTAAAGCCACTCTCTAAGCCTAGTGCGATGCGTTCTTCCTCCTTCCATCATTTAATAATAATTGTCGGTCGTCAGTGGTGTAGGCACCACGTGAGGTTGGCTTGGTTGGATACTGGGGGAGTATTCTTGATCTGAATACGCGTACAATTAACTCTCACCCTATAAATGGAAATTCATAAAGAACGCATAGTCTCCACTTGGATCTCTATCACCATGGAGATATCATGAGACGTTTTTTGAGGAATTTGAAACACGAAAAAAATCATCGTGGACCACTTCTTGAGCTGATCATAATGCGCAGTTTACAGTGATGCATTGTGGAGTTAACAGGGTTTTTTTTTAACTGTGGCCGCGTTTTATCACCTTTAGGAACACACCTGATAAATGTCTCGGCTTTAATGGAATTCGTGCATTACTTTGGTTTCGATTAATCTTGCCTTGTTTCCCTCAGGCTTTTATAGTGAGCGAAAAAAAAAAATTATATCTTTTCACCATTTACAGCATCCAGCACGATTCAGATTCATTGCGTTATTTTTTGTTATCTCTTTTATAATTGTGCTGTTTTGGCAAGGTTCTGTCATGCAGCTCGCAAGTCTTTTGTTACTATTTCACTTTTTGTATGAGAAGTAAATAAAATTTACTTAGTTGCAGGGACCGGAAATCATAGTTGTTATTTTCAATGGCTACCTTTGATATCATCACCTGTATTAATGCAGATTCGTAAAATATAGAAATTGTTGATCTTCTTTCAAATACATGTCGGGTTGGACTAGAAATTTGGTACAGTCCATTTCCTTAGTTCTAGAGAAGAAAAACATAATTTTTAATTGGATTGTAGAAATTAACAAAGTACATTATTATTAGGACAGTGTATCCAAGCAAGTAAATATTAACCCTTGTGTCAATACCTACATACCTGAGTATGCTTGCAATTTTGAAAATGAAAAAACTTTATCTAATCTTCGAATTTTTTTATATCACTTTAGTAATCCTCAAGGGCTCTATTTGTAACTAATATATGCTATAAAATTTTGAAAACTATTCTATGGTTCGTCAGAAAATAGACCTGAATTAGAAATATACGTTACCAAGCTCAAAGCATACCCAGATATGTAATAAATTTTTTAGGAATGGGGATTGAAAGCAATAAAAAAATAGAGTTAATTCTTAAAAAACTTTATAGAATTTATTATGATAAATATTTTTTACATCTGAGAAATTCTGTAGAATGCTCTGAACGTACAGGCTTACAGCATGTTGAGCAACATTTTCGCGTGGGTCACCGCTTACCCTCCTCTTTGCAAATACTGCAGTTACTTTTCAGTCTGTCAGTTTGATGCCGTACTGCTGGCCCACTTGACGTGGATGTAGATCGAATTGGTATTTGGTGTCCCATCATGCATTCGATAGCATATCTGATCCCGAAGTTCCTCATAATGTGTGAATTCGCTGCTATGATTTGTACATTCTGGCATGGTGAGGTCTTCACCAAGATCTTGCAGAAATGCACGTCTCTTATTTGTCTTTTGGTTAGAATTGCGGGTATCGTATGTAATGAAGGCTGTCAGAGCAGCCACATCCAAAATATTATATAAAAATGCTAGGGTCCATCGCAACGTACGTCTCTTGGTGGTGTAATGTCCTACCATCTTATCCATTATTTTCTCGCCCCCCCCCCCTGCATTTGTTGTAAAACAATATGATTTCAGGCTTTTGGAGGACACCACTAACACTTTTATCGTAATGCACTGTTGAAAGCAAAATTACAGATTTCCTATTTTTTGATACATAAGAGCAAATCATGGTTTTGTCACAAATCCGAACTCGGTAGAAAGCAGTGTACGCGAGGGTATAGCTTGAAATTCTGAAGAAAGTTCCAGTATGAGGTATGCTTTGGGGTCGATACCTCAAAATGCAATTGATGATCTAATCACCCTTGCCAGCCAGTAGAAAAAGACGAAATTTACACTTATTATGAACAAATTCTCTTTGAAATACTCGAAAAAAATGCATTTCTATCATCAACAATTATCCTACCTCCAAATTTTGTAAGCCATATGCAGCATACCTACCTTTCGGAACAGGCCTAATCATAAAAATAAATTCTTAGGGACTGTTTGATTAAATATTTTCCTTATACATATATATAAAGCAAAAAAATGAAACAGTTCCATAGAAATATACGTAAATATGGTTACATACCAGTGCTTGGCATTATTCGAATAAATTTTCAATCAAATAACGATTTTTTTAAAAAATCAAATAAAAAATTATTCGGGTTAATTTTTATTTGAGTATCAATTTATTTTAAGTTATTCGCAAATAATTATTTGTTATTTGGTGCAAATTATATGAGTTTCAAATAATTATTCGTTATTCGATCGTGTGTTATTTGAATATCAAATAATTATTCGTTATTTGGTGAATTATTCGCAAATAATTATTTGTTATTTGGTGCAAATTATTTGAGTTTCGAATAATTATTTTTTATTCGATCGTGCGTTATTTGATGAATTATTTGTGATTTCTTATTATTGTGATGGTCATTATTTGAATTTCAAACAATTATTTGTCATTCGATTATGGATATATGTTTTCTGGTGTCCATTATTTCCAATTTCAAATAATTAAGTCTTGGTACACGCATTTGTTTTCGCAAGGTGTTTCGTTACTTAATTTAATTTAAGATTTAAGAGGAATTTAATAATTTTGTTCAATTAAGTATTTGTAAAGCGTTTGAAGTAAATTAATTGGGTTTCATTACTCAGAATAATCAGAGTCAATTAAATAAAAAACAAGTGAGTTTGTGCTTAAGACAATACGATTGAAGTGAAAACTTTACTTCAAGCCAGAGTAAGAAAGTATGCCTACTAATTATTTAATACTTGAGTTGTGACGTCACGACATCACAACCCATATGAAGAATTTAGAAAAAATATTTGGTAACAGTGTTGGCAAATTACAATAAATAATATTATAGTAAAAAATATCAATATTTTTGAAAATTTATGATGATCTGGCAGCTAAATGCTCTTTTCGATATTAAGCGGGTCTAAATGTGCCTCTTTAACTGATGAGCATTTTGGGGAGCTGATTTTATTAAAAGCAAACGCATATTATTAGTGCATATGAAAATTTAGTTAAAATGTATTATAATCAAAAGTAAAAAAAATTATCATCGTCTGAAGAGGTTTATTTTTCAAAATTCCTAAATATGAACTGAAATCTATGTCTACTCAAGGGTCATTAGGATTAGGATATAGGCGTAAAATAACCGAATGACAAATAATTGCTTGAAATTCAAATAATGACCATCACAATAATAAGAAATCACAAATAATTCATCAAATAATGAAATTATTTGATTATCAAATAACTCACGATCGAATAAAAAATAATTATTCGAAACTCAAATAATTTGCACCAAGTAACAAATAATTATTTGCGAATAATTCACCAAATAACGAATAATATTTGTAATCAAATAAATTTTTATTCGATTTTTCATTTTATTCGGTTTTTTATCTTCCATTTCTATTCAAATAAAAAATGCCCATCTCTGTTACATACCCGGGTATGTTATGGGTTCGTTTACGTCATTTATTTTATCCATTGACACAAGGATTAAACAGATGGGAAACGTAGGTAATATAGAATATGTTACAGAGTTACTACGAAAACCGTTAACAAAAACTCTTTAAAGCAGTTAATCCTGTTGCCAGCAAGCTGCTGTAAACCGAAAAGGGGACTACAGTCGAATATCTAATAGTTCTGTTATCAGTTGAGATGTGAAACGTCGTAAGTACGAATCTTATCAGGAAATATTTTAAAGTTAAACATGCAAAAAAAAAATGCAAAAAAATGCAAAAAAAAAATAATTTCCGTTTTATTTTAATTATCACGGGAACATTCACAATATAATTCTCCATTGGCTTCACTGCAAGATCCTGTATATTCTATGTTGTATTGTTTGCATAGTTCAGCACAGTCTGCAGCATCACACTCTGTATCTCTACCTGTAGAAATAGCTTTGAAAATTATATAAATTATATTAAATGATTTTTTCTTACCATCTTCTTCCTCCATCACTTGAGGAAAAGTAAAAACAGCTGCAATGAAAACAGCGAAAAAAAGAGTAATGAAGAAAAAACGCATTTTGAACAAGTTAAGTAAAACAACTGACTATGCTCCTACGGATAGCTCTGTCCGTATTTATAGCTAATTTTCCAATTGATCGCATATTCCAATAACAATTTACTCAGCAAACAAACAATACTTTCAGGTGTTAATTTTAGAAAATAAATTTGGTAAGTGCGTAATTGTTCGACAAACGATTTTTTAATGTTTTTCAATAACATTTTCGATACCCTAGATGGAATTAGACTCGCTTCTGTTTAAGCAGTTGCATGCTTACGATGTTTACTAAAGATAGTGCGTCAGATTATATATTAGATATGTCGAGTTCTGTATATGTGAAAGGAATGTATTCAAAATTAAATAAGATATTTACTTCAAAATATAAACACAAACACAAAACACATTTAGTTATGAATTCATTTGAATTGATATCATACGACGGAGTAAAATAAAATTCCTTTTGACTTTTATACTAATTTCCATCTTTTAAAACAGGAAAGATAGGATGATTTCTTTTTTGTTTGCACCCAATGCCAAAGCTTTTTGTTAGGAGCAGTAATAGGGGGTTACACGCGCCAGTAGAACTCACAATATCACTGACACTGACGTGTGTAAATCGCTACTGACTAGCCTTTTTTATGGACTAGTTTACTTACTAGTTTCCTGATTATAATGACTAGCCTTTTTTAGGGACTAGTTTACTTACTAGTTTACTGACTAGTCAGTAACCTGCCAAAAGTAGAATTTAAACGGCGATAAATGACGCGTGTAACTCCCGTGTAAGGAACTAAAGCGGAGACCATTGCGTGTATATGCCATACATTTTCGCTTGGCGATCGTGGAGATTGTTCTCACTTCTTAACATATGGTTATATCTCTGCCTACAAGTACCTTAGGTATCACTTTTTTTTGTTCGGTTATGAATTTACCCTAGCACAAAAACCGTAGATGAAACTAAAATTGTAGGGTGGTTAAAAAAAAAATAATTCTACTATTTTATGTGAGAATTTAGTAATATTTTATTTGTTTCTTTTTTTAATAATAAACTGGAAAGTGAAATGTTGGTAGGGTTTGTCATTTTGATAAAATTACTTAATTTTTAATACATTTTCTTAAAATATATTTAACAAAAGAGAAAGTTTTAAGGAAAGTTATTAGGCTATCGAAAATATGAACGAATCTAAATGTAGTGCATCTTAAGGTTGTTTTATATTAAGTACTAGAACTCACTATGCTGCTGATGATATACAGTTGTGCCTCATATTTTGAAAAACTGAGCCAGAGTCCCCCACATAAATACTGTTAAATACTGCTGCCAGATCAATCCCCTTTTTGGTATCTGGTGAGCTTGCTGTTCCAGTAAATCATAAACTCAGATCGCAACAACTTTTAGTTTTTTCTGGATGCTTAAACTTGAGCTACAAATTTGTTACAGTAAAAATCACAGATTCTAATTTATTTTATTCAACTGAATCCTTTCCATATTTCTAACCGAATCTCAACTAAAAAACCAACAGAACCGATCACATCCAAGATTTGTACGGAGCTCGACTTGACCCCCTTTCAAAGATGATCAAATCCCTTAGTTTAGGATAGAAAAAAGGTTAATTAGCATTTTCGACCCTGTCATTGAACATGTTTCATCACGTCCAAACTGATAGTTTTTTTCTAAAGGCAGGTGGACTAGAGATCCCTAATATGGAGCCAGAGCGGGTGATTGTGCTATTCCACTAGAAACCCTATCACCAAAACCTTCGTGTTCTCTTAATGAAGCGTATCAAGTCTTGGTGAGGAAGGTTTTTCAGCTCATCTATGGATAAAAGGGCAGACATTAGAATATCCAGCCTGCTCCATAAGAAGCTTTGGTTGTCTCAGGTTCTCCATCCAGGTTGTGCTGACACTCAAGGCTTTCAAGAACTCCCATCCTTGTTAGATGACCGTGAAGCTATCTGTGGCGCTGATGATGATGCCAGCAACAGTTCTACATTGACTTCTTTCGAGTCCCAAGAGAAAATCAGAGAAGATCTTATTGGGCCCATCAAGAAAAAATTTTGTGCACCTGCAAGTATACTTAGGTTCTGCCATCTCTGCTGATACTTCCTATGAACATCCGCTTTTATGAGAGATCTGATACCCGAGGTGGCAGTACATACAACTAGTTTCGGTCTGACGAACGGAGAATTAGACCCAGCCTCAGCTAGAAGACCCGCCCTTTCATTCCCCATGATCCCCATGTGACCATGAACCCACTGAAGGGACACATTTTTGTGGATACACAGTTTATACCTAGATGACTTGCCCTGCAGTCTCTTAGTAACTTATATTTTATCCGAGTGTCACTTAGAGCCAGAGCTGTCTGACTATCTGAATGGACAGCAATTTCCTTCCCCTTGTCCATATTAAGGACTATCTTCGGTGAAATTGCGATGGCGAAGACTTCAGCTTGGAAGGCAGCAGTGTGACTTCCACGTGAGTAATCCTCCCCAATTTCAAGTTCATGAAACTGAACACCCACACCGGCTTCCGTATTAGTCAGAGATCTGTCGGCAACAATTTAAAAAATGTACTCGGGAGGGCTCCATAAGACATTTCTATCAGTCCACAATTCCCTTCCTGGAAGACTCACAGAAAAGCGACACCAAGAATGAAGCTATGGTACCATTGCCTCAAGTGGCATACTGGCCGGGGAGTTTTCCAGTTCTATCTCACACGCCAAGGAGCACTGGAAAACCAGTTCAGCTGTCCACCCAATATCCCCATGAGAGCAATCTGCACACAGTCCTTTTGACATCTGACTGAATGACAAGATGTAAGGGTAGCAGTTTAAGTAGAAACTCAAGGGCAGCATTAGCCGTAGCTGTAGATCGCGTTGAGCCTGTAATTTTTAGGCAGGTAAGCCTTGCCAGACCCGCCAGGTTCCCGATCGTAGTCCACACTAGGGTCCTCCGCCACCATACATATTAGGCATATGTGAGCTTGTGTCGATGGGACGTTGGCTTGACAATATAACATGATCGGTTGAAAATTATCAAGCGCTCTTGTATTAACATGCGTATTGTACTGAAGGTAGGTTCATTTTTATACCCTAGATGAAATCATAGGGGTATATTATGTTTGTCATTCCGTTTGTAACACCTCGAAATAATGATGGTAGAGCATTCATAATATTAAAAGTTATATTGATTTTTGCATGTCCGTCCGTCCGTGCGCACGATAACTCAAGAACGGGTATACTTAGACAGCTGAAATTTTGTACATGGACTTTAAAAAAAAAAGTAAAATTATGTTCGAAATGAGACAAATCGGGCAACTCCTTCGTGGGGTTGCCATATAAAAATGTCGTTTTCCGCTATATATTTGGATACTGCCTGAGAACGCGTCGATGTAGAAAGCTGAAATTTCGTACATGATGTTTTCACTACATTAGCAAATAAAATGTCAAAAATGGACTAAATCGGGCAACTCCTTCTTGGTGTTGCCATATAAAAATGTCGGTTTTTTACGTATACTTTGAAAACGATCAGTCCAAGACATTTTTATTGTATTAAAAACATCTGCAGAATCAGAATACGAAATACTATAAAATTAGTTATAATGATTTTTTCTGTGCGACAAACTGTTCTAGAAATATATACGAAAAACAACTTCAAAATCAATACTTGAATAGATCGGTGACCATTTAGGGTATCATAAGAATTGGTCTTAGACCAATTCCAGCTTTTTTACTTGTTTGATTTAATTTTTATGCCATTGGATTTACTAACAAATTTAACTGAAGGCAAAATTTGCTGTGGGCATTTTTCTATTCAACCTACTTGGGTTGAAAACCAAAACTTTAGTTTTTCCCCAAGTCATTTTGTGGGAATATGTTTTTTTGTTTTACTTTATATTATATGTTGATAATTTTAAGGAATTGCTGATGCAAGTTAACCAAGCCTTAAGCATGTTTATTTTGTTTGAATGTATGTGTATATTGCGATTTGTATAGATACATAACTTCCTTCCTTCCCCGATAAATAGGATTACTCATTGGAAAGGAATAATTATCTTCAAGAAACTATACATTGTTTCTTATCGAGGCATCAGATGTCTCACATTTCGTTCTTGGGGAATTTAGTTGGCGTGAAGCCAAGCTATATGTCGTCATTCCAAATGTTGTTTGCAATTCGGTTAGACAACCTTCAATTTTGTTGCCCGGAAGGGCTATCCAGTAACACATCAAACATCTGAATAAATGCAAACATGCGTAATGAACTAATGTGGCAAAAAAAAACCTATGATTTTTGATACTTCCAACAAGGAACGAATATCATCACTCTAACATTCCACGCAAATTAAATTCCATTCTAATCTAACTCTTATTTGTCAACTTGAAGTAATTTTCATTTTCCATTTTCTCTCATCTTACTCAAAACGAACCTGACACTTTCATAAATAATCGAGCAGATGTTTTTACACGCGGCTCCTCAAAATCGTAAGGAACCCACAACAACAGGTGATCATCTCACACCTCTTTAGTTTTATAATTGATGACAACAACATGCGTTTGTCACGTCCGTTCTCAACCAAGCGTGCAGCATGCCACACAAACAACGCTGCACGTTCGAAATCATTTCCACTCAATCCTTATTTATGACATTTTCAGTTGGGATTAGAAGAACGTCGAGCAATTGCTGCAAGTATTGAAATGAGAGAAACACTTTGTCCAGAAATATTCCAGAATTTTGGGAAAAATAAGAGCTGACAGACGACGACGACGACGGACGATGGACCGAAATCACCGACAAACATCGTACGACAAGGATTTCGATTGTCAGTAACAAAAATATTTTGAAAGAAGTTTGAGTTATTGACCTCCTGTCGTGATTACCTGCTGTCATCTTTGTCGGCGTTCGGCTTTCCTCAGTTTCGGAATTATTCCATATAATTTTAGTATTTGCTTAGCCATTTATGTCCATCATGGAGATGGACTGATGGAGAGAAAGTTGTGCTGACGTCGTCGACGACCAGTTAGTCGGTAATTGAGCAAACACTTCCAGTGGTTTTCCGCTTCTTCCTTAATTATCCTTAGTCTCCTGGTGTTTCAGAGCAAACAAAAAGAAAATGGTCAAAGCGTTGACAGTAGCATAAAATTTCTTCGTCTTCCTCTTCTTCGCATATACATACATACATACACACATTTATATAATAGTGTTATAGTCTCTTTGGCTAATGACGGTCTCAAAGCCTTTTCAGAATCCCCAACTGTGAGTATATGCAGTATAGAAGAATTGACTGTATAGCAACAATTTCACCCCAAACTAGTAAAACTTCACTCTTATCCTCGATACTTATGTTTCCAGTGAAAGCAGCAAGTAAATTAAAACGCACCCTTTCAGCGCTTCAGCGAATCCCCCGGTTTCCTTTTGCTACTACTTACATCCTCTGCCGCAACATCATCTCTATACTCTATCGACCCGGGTACATACCCGTGATGATGTGCAATTTTATGTGCTAGATCCCAGATGTCTTGAAATCTGCAGAGCATCTGACGAAGGATACACATATATAGATACACTTCAGGCTAAAGATGTTCTCTTCTTGCCTTTGAGGAAAATTTGTTTTAATTACCTCCTCCGTGATGGAAGATGTGATTTAAGATGCGGATGAGACACGGAAAACTGTGGAAGCTATATAGAAAAGCTTGGAATGAAAGACACTAACGCAAAATTGCTGCAGAGAATTATTATATGTTCGTACAGAAAAATTTCAGAAGTTATTAAGTACTGCACTAAAATTGATTTAAGGTTAAAGGAGACGATTAAAAGCTACGGAAGTTTTAAGAAATGTTTTTTATAAATATGTAACAGGTTTTTGCCTAAAGACAACTTCTTAGATGCACAAGAAAATCGAGATGTAACCAAATCAAATAAAAAAGCTAGAATTGATCAAATGAGGAGAAGGTTCCTACTCGTCATTACAGATTTCGTCCAAGTTCACAGAATATGTAGGGCTTGACTAGAAATAAAAGTAGCATAAGTGGGAGCTCCAGATGACCAAGCGAAACTAAAATATTGCATAATGCAGGGGAGCCCGGGGTTTTGTATTTGTATGCTTACCCATTGGATAATGCTCAAATTTGCACATTTTTGCGGGAGTTGTCGCGGATATATTGCAACAAAATTGCAATGCCAGATAAACCAAAATGGCGGCCAAACAACATCTACCGTAGAACATAAAAAACACCCGTTATATATGATAAAATTTAAATCATCATCATAGCATGTAGCATTCCGAAATTACAGGATGTTTTATAAAAACATATTCAAATACCTTTAAGTCCGTCGTCGTCTCGAAAACGGTTCCCATACAAGTTTTTGCTTATCTAAGCATGATAAACAACACCCAAGACAGGACACCCTGTATGTATGACCTGATTGGAGAATTATTGTGTATCAGAAAATTTGTTTTCTTTATTTTGTTAGTTTGAATTGAAAACGTTTATTTGGCTATAGAAAGCCAAACATCCATTCACGAATTACAATTTCTAATGACAATAATAAAGAAAGATTCTCATTATTTGCACACAGATCTAAATAAGAGAATTAAACAACTAAATAAAAGTGTTAAATAGTTTTAAGGTGCATCCGTACATAATACATATTGGCAAAAAAAAACAATTTATAGGCAGCTGACAAATGTTTGATAAATATTTGCCATATGTTTGTCAGATGTTTGTCAAGCATCTGATTGGATATTTATGTGAAAAATGTTCTTCGAATGTTCAGTTTTAATCATGTAATATTCTGCGAATGAAGTTTCTTCGAATGTTCAGTTTTAATCATGTAATATTCTCTGAATGAAATAACGTGCATTACAGCATCTTTTCTTCATCGTACTTGTCGCAACATTTGAGATAAATTTTCGAAAAGGAGATGGAGGAACAGAATATCTTTAGCCAGAAGATTATAGTACAGTGGTCGTGATTTATTGAATGATATAATGACGACCTTTCCGGTTTTCAAAATTTCGTCATAAGGATCTAATAATTCTAATGATTTTATTATATTTATCTTGTCCCCATTTCTCAGTCCTGATTAAGACTTTCTTATTAGAAAATTGCAAAATGAATTTTCACTATCAACAGCTGTTCAAGGTACTGTATAAACTTTAACAAACATCTAATGTTTTCCACTTTAAGGTACTGTATAAACTTTAACAAACATCTAATGTTTTCCACTTCATTTGGATTAAATTGGCATTTTTTTTAAGAATCTAAAACTATAAAATTTTTGGTCCACACCCATATAATATTCCACAAATGCTTGACAAATGTTTGACAAACGTTTGAAATATGTAAAATATTTATCAATCATTGTTTTTGTTTTCTTAATATTATTAAGCTAAGCTCAAAAGATACCCCGTGATGTAAAGCACAATATTGCAGGAAGAAGATAGATATCAATGTATTCTGAGAACTTGCTGTTTTTACTAACGAAAGTCTAAAGTGATAGGTAAGCTTCATCCAGAAATCGCATTATACTTGTCAAATACCCACGAAGACGGTTGTTTTAAGTTTGAAGAATGTTAAGATGTTTAACCATCAGATCGAATCTAACATCTGCTTTATCGGTGTTAGCCGTTCTCATAGCAAAATTAATTACAATATTATTTATTATTACAATTTATTTTTTAATTACAATTTTTTTTAGAAAACCAAGTCGAAAGGGAATTAGGTCATGGATACGAAGGTAGAAAAAAAATTTATGGAAAATGGAACTACGATAAAAAGTTAAGGGTTTGCAAAAAAATGTTTTTGAACATTGTCGGTGCTAAAGAAATGGCTGTGCGAGCGTGGAAAATAAAAGATCCAAATGGAAATGTTAGTAAGGAGTGGTCCTGGCCAAGTTACAAAGAGTGTTTCAAATAAGTCGAAAGTAATGAAACAATTATTCTACAATCAGCAAAAGGCCTTAGAAGAATTCTTCTCGAATCTTGCCACTATAGAGTCTCACTATTGCAGATCTTCATCCACTAAACAGTTCATTCGGTTTAAATGCATACGACAGAGGAGGTATGTAGAGGGCCCATTTTGTAAGAGGTATTTCCGTGAGTTTTCAAACATCGCCGCTAGATAGCGAAAAGTGGGCATCCAAAACTTTTAGAGATTACATTTTTTTTTTAAATAGCAAAATGATATCCGATGCGATCTTCCTGAAATTTTGTACAAATAATCTCCTAATCCATTTATGCCCTCTGGGTCAAAAACGCACCATGTACATATACTTTAAGAAAAATGTATTGTTTCCATTTTACGGATTAAGTGCGACATGTAAGCAGACTTACGACTCCTTGTACGATAAGTATTGCTTCCGTGACAAAACGTATATGTACATAGATGCAAGTGTACTGTTCTCTGAAGTTAGTTGTGAATTTTTCTCTGGCGTAATCACATCAACCATGGTGAAATATTTGCGTAGTGAATCTTACTTTTCTTTTTATGTAAAACAATTTCCGTATATCCTTCCTATTCGAAATCGTTTAGTTTAGTTGTATTTTTAACGCAGTGATTGTTATTCGAGGTTAATTAAATTTTCATGGCTATTTTCTATTGGTGGTGCGAAAACGCACCAGTGGGCTTTTTGCCTCTAATTCTGAAAATCAACATTTCAGTACAGAAATATTTTAAATTATTTATAATCGAAAAGTTCGTTCAAAATATTGCCAGTGAAATTAAAGCATATATCAGCTATAAAATAAATGAAAATTTAAACGACTTTTACGCATTTTGTGGAGCAATGATAATTCTTTGATATTTTCCGGTGCCGAGGAGACGCATGTTCTGGGAGCAAAGAAATGACGCGCACAACATCGTCAATCACAGTAGATTCTTCAGTAAAATGTTGATGAAATATTTCGAAAGACACATATTTCAATCCTATAGGCCACGTAAAAAGATATGTGCAGAAAGAGAAAAAAAAAGTATACGTTAATCCAATATTTTTAAAGTGTACAATATGTATATGGGACGTGTTGTCCAATTAGATAACCATATCTCTAAATAAAATTCAGAGAAAAAATAGTATATGCCAATCGTTTTGTAGAAGACCGACTCGACAGTTACCAATGCATGGACACTTGCGAAAACCTATGGGTGCACACTAGATGGCCTAGAATTCCGTCGCCAATTATTTCAAATCCTTTTGGAAAAATTGGTGAAACCGTCTACACAAGGATATACTGTATGGCCATCTCCGTTACTGAGACCTGGAATTCACAAAATTATCAGACGAAAAAAGCAACTGAGATGTAAGCAATGTCATAGTCACACAATAATGAAATGTAAAACATGTGAGATCACTTTGCACAACAAATATTATGATAAATTAATAATAATAATATATTTAGCTATTGCATATGTACACAAGATTACAATCTTTTAATAGTACACTAGTAATAAGGATTAGAATACAAAATTAAGTTAAGCACAAATAACAGAACAAAAAAAAAAATAAAATAAAAAAAAACAATAATAAAAACCAAAAAGTGATGAATTAATTAAATATGAATCAAATCAAAGCCAGAAAAATAACTATAAATAAATAAAACATATATAAAAAACTAAGAAATAAAGGAAAAACACTAAAGAGATAAACTAAAAACTAAAAGAAAAGAACAAGTTAAAAATAACTAGAAAACAATAATTTACAAAGTTGTACTCACCGCGCAACAGGAAACCATCCAAGAAATATCACCAAATATTTTCCGTAATATTGAAAAAAATTGAAGTTAAATGCGAGCTTTAATGAGAGAAATAACTAGTATTATTATTTTGACTTTTTTTTCTAATGTGAGATCAAATTATTTTTGTATTTGTGTTTTATATAGAATTTGTTTATTTTTATTATTTATTATTAAAGGCAGTTTAGTTTGAATGAAGATAACTATAAGAAAAATTTTATAGTAGCATAAAAATTGTATTTTATTTTGCTTTGATAAAGCCAAGTGGTGCGTTTTCGCACCACCCCGTATTTTAAATACTAAGAAGTCTAAAAGAAAAATATCGTTATGTATATACTTGATCACTAATAAGTATACCAAAAATAACCTAATTTGCAAAAAATAAAATGAAAATTAAACTTTTGACACAAATGTTAATAAAAGAGCATAAAAAAGATTTTATTTATTGGTAAGGTGTAGAAAAACATTTCGAAATGAATTTTTCAGACAGAATTTTGGCTGTCGAAAATTAAATTTAGCAACTTAATTGGAGGGGGGGGGGGGGGGGGGGGGGAGATATGCTCTAAAAATTAGAAAATAATCGCACAATAAATAGCAAAAGGAATTTTGCAAATCGGATAATATTTATCCCATATCCCTAAGAACACCCAAATTCAGGAAACGAGAAATTTTTTTTCATTGGTATATATGATTGACCTTTTGACATTAAATTTATCATCCGATTTTGATGACATTTTATACGAATATACTACAGAGACGATAGAATGTAAAATAAATACCCTAACCCCCGGAAAAATGTTTTTTTTTTATAGTTCTGTTTTTTTTTTATAATAATATATGTTCTACTCTGTAACCCGCTGCTGTACAAAACTCAGTTTCAAAAGTTCATAAAAAAATCAAAAGGAATTTAGCAAAAGGAATTTTGTAAGTCGGTTGGAATTTGGCCAAGAGATAAAGGGTGATAGCTTTACTGTAAATGCGGCTATTTAATGTAAGTGTTTAGCAAGTCTCGTAATCTTATTATGGAAAATGCTCCTAAACTTCTAGTTTTGAATATAAATGATAACAGATTATAGATAATTTTAATGAAAAGAAAGTGACTTAAATATTCCGCAAGATGATAATTATCGATTCATCTACATTATGCAATATTACGCTTTACCTTGACTATCTAGAGCTCTCACTTGTGTCACTTTCATTTCTAGTCAAGCTCAACATATAGTGTGAATTTAGATGAAATCGGTGATAACAAGTAGGGACCTCTCCTTGTAAGACCAATTTATTATGATACCCTAGATGAATGCCCATATGAAATTTAGTATGTGAAAGTTTGATTTTTGAAGTGGTTTTTCACATATATATCTAGAACGGTTCATCGGACAGAAAAAATGATTATAACCAATTTAATAAGATTTCATATTTTGAAGAAGTTTTTAATATAACTAAAATGTCTAAGACTGATGGTTCTCACAGTATACATACAATTTTTATATGGCAACAACAAGAACGGGTTGTCCGATTTAGTCCATTTTTTATTTCTATGAGAATATTTAGTACCGAATTTCAGCTCACTACATTGAAGCGTTCTCAGGCAGTGTCCAAATATATAGTGAAATTTTTGTATGGCAACACCACGATGGAGTTATCCGATTTGTCCCATTTTTGATTATTGATATTCAGATTTCAGCTGCCCCTCTATTCCCTCTAAAAATAAATATTATAGCCTCTTCATATGTTAACAATCAAGGCCAGAGGTCGCAGCCAACATTTTTCACTCCGTAATCCTTTCTGTCGGTTAATAGCACCTCTTTGCATGCCTAAAATTTAATTAAGTATTTCGTTTTTGGTCCTTCATGCTTTTCTTAGCCTCTTTTTCCATCAACCTCTTTTTCTTTCGTTTTTCCATTTTCCTAATAGGAATTTCGTTTATTTTCGCGTTTTTCGTACCTACTTTTTTTTTCCCAAAAATAGCTCTCCACGACTGAAGATGTAGCACTGAGTAACTTTCAGGTAGCATCCTGTAGCCGTTTTGTTAAGAGCTCGCACTAAAATAAATGGAAATGCTGATCTACTTGCGGATATTGATGTGAAACTCGCTTACAGGTGGAGATGGGTATGATTTAACTGATTTGTAAGAACGTTATAGGGGTTTGAAGATGCTGATGACTGCTGGCTTAAGTACTCATATACTCATATACCTATACATATACCTTACTCAATATTTACTGAAGAACTCATATACAGTTTTATTGAGTGGAAAAGCGTACAAACTATTTTCGTTAACATCAGAAAATTTTCTGAGCGCTATCAGTGAGTGAGATGTACGAACATAAGCACGGGTTTGAGTACATTTTCTTCTGTAATCCGAAGATATTATAATATATACAGTTTGTTATGTATTCAAAAAAATTTTTAACTGTGCAACCACCCCCGAGTCCATAATTTCCTTTGGTGGGCTTAAATATAAAAAAAAAAAAAAAAAAAGTGGTAGAATTTTTGCATCACCTAATAATATTAACAGAACGATTGTCGTATCTTTGTTTGTATATTTAATACGCATTCTTATATCCTTTCCGGGTATAATCTCTCCGTCTTAGGGCAAAGACAAAAGGCTGGTCTTGTCTCGATTCAGGATTCACCTCGAATTGGAAAGTATATCTTCGTGGTTGTAAAAATTGGTGCAGATCAGTTAAGTACTTACGAATGTGCTCTTTCGTTATAACGGATCTCGCCTTACTAATTATCTCAGCTTCTCGAACACCAAGAACAGGCTTTCTTCTAAAAAATTTCTTAAGCGAAATCCTTCCTTGACAATCGTTATACCCTAGATGAAATCTATATGGTACATAACTATCCCCCGATCAGGTCCGTACGCACGGGATGGAGGGACAATTATTACTTTTGAAGTAGCGATGTAGCAGCTCTTGCAAATTATTTCCAAGTAAACGCACCTTAATTCATGTATTTAAACTATAAACTTTTTGACGGACAATGTAAACAACGTTGAATCAGTTTTAGTGCGTTTCATGTAACATTGTACGAACGCTAATTTAAATCAAAGGACAATTCTTGTTGATGATATCCGTCGATGTTTTTGTAAAAGACAACGAATGGAAAGTGACGATGTAAGTTGAAATTATGTTATAATTGTAATCAAGCATACAAAAAAATAATGCAAATTTAGATTTCGTTTCTTTTTTTTTTTTAAATCTAATTTTGAAGTAATTGAAATACATTCGTAAATGATGACGAAATTTGATCCGGTATTTCTAGATAAAGGCGCGTTCATAATAGAACGTTATTTACCGTGCCAATCGTAAAGGAAATTTGGAATTTTGTGAAGAAGAAGAAGAGTCATTGGTGCTGTGGAAATTATTTTAACATGGAAGGATGCTGCCGCGTCAACTGCTACTTTTCAATTGATTTCGGCCATAAAAACCACGATTTTCAAGTATCGATTCTTTGACTTTATCGTTGAGTTGAGGTTTGCAAATAAAAAATCAAGACTCGACAGAAGCTATCGCACTGGTAGATTCTAGAAAAGACGAACTGGAGTATAGAGGAAAGAAAGCGACAGAGGGTTTCAATAAACGATTTTGCTCATTAGTCCAAACAATGCAATGCAATGATTAACACAATTGAAGATTATTATCGTGTGTTGATCTAAAAGGTGCGAAGATGGTTTCCCAAATACACCAATTTATAAACTGTATCTCGATTCTCGAGCGAATGAGGCAGCATGTTGGCAATTCTTTGAAACTTACACCTTTACATGGCAATTCATCTGAAGCATGGATAAATGAAGTCAAGATCTGGCGGCGTCGAATTGAAGATAAAACAGTTAACAATTTTGTGAAAGATCTTGATATCTGCAGCAAGGATGCATTCCTAAATGTTACCTGTGATCACAACTTTTAATGGGCGTTCACTTCCACATTGCGTAGTCTCAAAACCTATTTAAGAGTCGATGCAAATCCTTATGATTTTTTTCAGTATACCATATATATATAATAATATAACAAAGAGAATTTCTATATGTATTGAACATATTTTTCGTACTTATTTGTCATTAAGCGGTAGCATGATATTAATTAAAGTATTTAACTATTTACAAATACAAGAATTTAGTTTGCAGTCGTCTATCTCAAAACCCCTTCCTTCGAAAAATCCTATACACGGGCCTGCCCCGATATACACTTAAGATAAGTTCCTTAGAAAACCGTGTAATTCGAAATCGCAGATTTTTATACGTAAACCTGTGTAAATCGAAAACAAACTAAAATGAGCATAATTCTAACTAATATCTTAAAAAACATAATAATAACGGTGAATTCATAAAATGACTAAAATAAAAAGTTATATTTATAATATATGCCATATACATGGTCCGTTATGTCAGCAGTTTTTATGGTTGTTGAATAACAAATATTTTTTTTTTACAAGAGATTTATAAGAATGTTTCCTACCTCTTCTTTATGGAGTTAAACAATTTGGCAAAAGAGCAGCTCATATATGTAACTAATTTCACATTTAGAAACAATTAAACAATTAAAAAATTTAGCTAAAAATTTAATTACTGTCATGTTATCACTTTCGTAGAATATTAATCTTTTCTTCCTGATTAGTATGATGTCACTTACTTGATAGTACACACTTGATGCAATTCAAGTTCGATGTTAGAAGAATTAGAAACAATTTCAGATCGGCGAACCTTGGTAATGAAATCCGTAATTAACAATTGTGTGTGGGTTTTGGACAAATCTTTATAGACCTCCTTATATTGAGTTAGGTATTTCTTAATATCTCACTGAAATAGGAGAGCTCGTTCAACATGATTCATTTTGTAGAAAATAATTATTCAATTTTCGTCTTAATTCAAGTCCTGCACAGATGACTTTCGCTGTAAACGCAACAAGTTCAGACTCCTCTTCATCAGGATTAATGTCACGATTATTCGTTGTGTCATTTATGAAATTAAAAATGACTAGAAATATAAGAGCCAATGTTACTAACCGAACAGAATTAAAAAATTACTGGAGATTTTTTTTGTTTAACTCTTTTATGTAATGTAGCGGCAATTAAACAACTGCAGCGATATTACGGCACCTTAGGGAGGTTAGTGTAGCGGTGTATTAAAATGAGAAGAATAGGTACTTGTGTTCACTGTCACTTTATTGATTAAATAAATTCCTAAATTACACCTTATTTTAGTGTGACCAAACTTGAGCATGTATGCAAATAACTTAATTGCATATGATGCGTATGCTCCACATTCAAATTCATATTCGTTTATTAATATATATTACATTTGAGCTAAGGCTCTTTTACATGTAATTACTCAAATTTAATCAATCCATCAAATTAACAACAAAATAAAATAAAAAGAAAGAAAGAAATAAAAACTAATGCTATCACTACTGCAGCTTGCATGTGCACAATTTACTGACAACCAAATAATATTTAACAAAAGTTCATTGCTTGAAGATACAGAAAAAGAAAGAGAAAATGCGAAAAATTTGAAAATAGAAATAAGGATCACAAGAGAAAGAAGAGAGAAAATAAAATAAAATTAATTAATCATGCTAAAATTACATGTTCTATGCATAACAAAAAAAAAAAATTAAGTCAGACTTGCAAAATGGTTAAAAGCTGCTTTTTTAAAACTGCTTAGGGTTGCCAAACGTTTCACATTAGTAGGCAATGCGTTCCAAAGTTTGACACCGTAAACGAAAAAAGATCTTGTACTTTGAATGAAGTTACTCCGAGGTAAAACTAGTTGAAGGCTACGAGCTGACCGAAATTGGCATATTTTCCCATGTAAATATTGTGTAACATAATTCTTGCATATCTTGAATACCACAAGGGCAGTGTGATATTTCAAATAATTATCCAATGTACAACCCAAGATGCGATAGGAGTATTCAGATATATGGCTAAATCGATTTATATTAAAACAAGTAAAAAAGCTAGAATTGGTCTAAGACCAATTCTTAGGATACCCTAGATGAATGCCCGTATTAAATTTCGTATGGTCACCGATCTATTCAAGTATTGATTTTGACGTTGTTTTTCGCATATATTTCTAGAACGGTTTGTCGCACAGAAAAAATGGTAATAACCAATTTTATAGGATTTCGTATTCTGCAGAAGTTTTTAGTACAATAAAAATGTCTTGGACTGATCGTTTTCAAAGTATACGTAAAAAACCGAAATTTTTATATGGCAACACCAAGAAGGAGTTGCCAGATTTAGTCCGTTTTTGACATTGTATTTGCTAATGTAGTAAAAACATCATGTGCGAAATTTCAGCTCTCTACGTCGACGCGTTCTCAGGCAGTGACCAAATATATAGCGGAAAACGAAATTTTTATATGGCAACCCCACGAAGGAGTTGCCCGATTTGGCTCATTTTCGAACTTAATTTTACTTTTTTTTTTTACAGTCTGTGTACAAAATTTCAGCTCTCTAAGTGTACGCGTTCTCAAGTTATCGTGCGCACAGACGGACGGACGGACGGACGGACGGACGGACGGACGGACGGACGGACATGCAAAAATCGAAATAACTTTTAATATTATGAATGGGTGTCCAATCCATTTTGCTCTACCATCATTATTTCGAGGTGTTACAAACGGAATGACAAGCTTAGTATACCCCTATGATTTCATCTAGGGTATAAACATAGCGCCGAGCATGAATTGTACGCTACATTTAACTTTTTTCGACTGATACTGTCAAAAGAACATCAGATCTGACAGCCATATAAGATAACGAGTATGATTATATGATTAAGGCTATCAGCAACCGCAACGTAATGGTCTGGGGAGTAAATTTTACATAAAACCAAAGCTGACGAAGAGTACCATATAATCGTTCCACAACTTTGCCAATATGCATATTCCAACTCAAGATTTGATTAAGTAATATACCTAAGTTATTCACGGATTGAGAATAAGGAATCACGTTATTACCAAGGTATACAGGACTCAGATATAGCATGAGATTTAACTGCATTTAACCTAAGCTTGTTTACCTGCGATCAATTTAAGATCCTTTCCAGGTCATCATTCATTGTCGAGACTCCGTCAAATAAGTCAGCAAGAGGAGTGGATACCGAAAGTTGGACATCATCTACATAAATTTAAACACTCACATTCTGCACACATTGAGGTAGATCACTTATGTACAATAAAAACAGCAGAGGACCAAGGATTGAGCCTTGCGGAACATCTGAGGAAATAATTTTGTAGCCCGATTCCAAGGATGAGGTAACAACTTTCTGAAAACGATCACTTAAATAAAAAGATATTAAACTTATTGCCGAGCTGCCAAAGCTGAACTCCGATTTCAGTTTATAACATAATACGTTAAAGTTAACACTGTCAAAAGCTTTTGAGAAATCAAGTAGGACAAGAAAGGATGCCAGACGATTATCAAAATTGCATCTGATGTGATCAGTAAGGTAGAGGAGTGACGTTCTTGTGCTATGATGACCTCGGAACCCCGACTGAAATTCATACAATAAAGACTCATTAGCTAAAAAGCTCCTGATCTGATGACAGAGTAACCTTTCAAGGACTTTTGAGCAAAACGGAAGTACACTAATTGGGCGAAAATTTTCCTTACCTTTAGGACTGGGCTTTTTATTAGTCGGAATAATTTCGGCAAGCTTCCACGAAGAAGGAAAACAAGATGTTGTAATGCAAGTATTAATAATATGCGTCAAATGTTCAATGATAAAGGGTAAAATAATATGCAATAACGGAGGATTTATATTATCAACACCCATCGCATCCGATTTGATCGATTTAATGGCAAAAATTACATCTTCAATATTAACCGTAGAGAATGAAACCCCTCAAAACTAATCCCATTATCACGGGCATTAAAAGCAAAACTCTAACTGTTGCTGTCCCCACTAACATAGGCCTCTACAAAGTAATTGTTGAGTACCTCTGGATCAATATCACAATTAACAACTGAATTTCGAAGACCAAGGTATTTAATATTCTTCCACAGGCATTTTGATGGAAGAGATGAATCAAGTTTACATGTAAAGAGAATTGTTAACCAGCCCGGTCTATTTCTTAACACCTTGGATTTAATGGGATCATTGTATAGGTTTAAAATTATATATTTAAAGTGTTCAACCTGAACGTTAACATCACCCGTTGCATAGATGGGACTCCAGTCAGCAGCGAAGACCAGAAGAGTCAACATTGTTAAAGTCTCGGAACTCAAAACTGGAGGAAAGACTCGGAACAGGAAACTTAAATGAAGCAATAACCACTTCATGGTCCTTATTTCCCGGTAAGGCAAATTGTCGAAGATTTAACAGAATGTCATCACCTTATCTTACCTTTGACCAAACCAATTTGTTAACCGCAAAGATTTTCTTCCAACACCACCCTTTAGTAGGTATGTAAGATATTGTACCTGGGTACTTTATATTTATGCCAATATTTATTATCATTTTTTAAAAACCTTACTACACTCTGATGCGAAGTTGCATTCTATAACACTGTGGAAATAATTATAGTTTGTTCAGAGAGAACCTCCCTTTTATAGGATCTGAGCGGCCATTTTGACATGCGTTCCACGCGAAATATACAAATTTAACATATTTTTCGTGCTCGACTGACATGTAAAATTATGTCCACATATGCCAAATTATCTCAATTAATTTATTTTCCATTATCCACGAATTCTCCTCATTTATTTATTTAAATATTTTAATTTTTCTAAAAGTTCTCAATATGGCGTCGCCCTGCCAAATTATGTTCTTTTCTGATGTGGAATTGTAAATTTTTCTCAAATTTTCTCCGTCTCGTTTCTCTTTTCATTTTCTTCGCAGTCTTGTTTACGAAGTTTTTATTGTAATATTTTGTTTAGTTGATTCTTTAAAATAATACGTAGTTTTTTTTCCCAATTTTAGCTGAGTTGATTGGATTTGGTGGACCCCTTTTGGAGACACTGGAACGGATACCATCTAGGGAAGTAATAATTACATAGTATATGACATTATAATTCTTTATTTTCTTTTTAGCTGTGTTCAACAAACCCATACTTTAAAAACTGTGTCAAAGTAAAGTCGTATAAATAAAGTACCGTGTAAATCGAGGGATACGTGTACTTAGTTTGTCATTCCATTTGTAATGCACAGAAATAATGATGGTAGAGCAAAATGGATTGGACACCAGAGCGTAATAATAAATGTTATCTGGATTTTTGCATATCCGTCCGTCTATCTGTCCGTCCATCTTCACGATAACTCTCGAGAACGCGTACATTTAAACAGCTGAAATTATGCACATGGGCTTTTTAGAACAAAATATAAATTTTAATTCGAAAATGGGACAAATCTGGCAATACCTTCGTGGGTTGCCATACAAAAATGTCGGTCTTGACTATATATTTCGACACTGCCTGAGAGCGCATCAACGTGGAGAGTTCAAATTTTGTACATAAGATCTGTAAATATAATTACAAAAGTGAATTTAATCAGGTAACCCCCTTTTGGCGCTGCCATATGTAAATTTAAGGCTTTTACGTATACTGTGAAAACAATCAGTCCTAGTTCTTTTTATTTAGGTAATGGTAAATTCTTCAGAGTATGAAAGCCTATAAAATTGTTTATAATCATTTTTTCTGTTTGACGAACCGTTCTAGAAATATATGAGAAAAAGTACTTCAACAAACAAATTAACAGAAAGAGCTGACGATAAGAAACTACATACGGCCATTCATCTAGATAGAGTATCGTACGAATTGGTGTTAGATCAGTTCTAGCTTTTGTTTTTTATTTATTTTTAAATGGATTGTCTATTTGAGCGTCTTTTACACATTTTTGGATAGAATTTACGAGCAAGTGGGTTTTTAAAAGAAATCTATAATTAAACATTTTCCGACAACAATCTGCAACTACTTTTTGCTTTTTATAGTAAGAATTGAAAAAGACTCCTTCACAATGAATTCTTTAACTACTTTATCACGTATAGCTGATTTTAATGAGTGGACCGAAGAATTCCATACTTGACAGAGACTTTTCTTATTTCTAGACCATTTTTCCTAGTATCTATTATGGCCAATTTAATCCTTTCTGGTTTAGAAATTTCTTCGAATGAATTTCTGGAATTTTCGTTTTCCATTGTCTTTCAAACAACGCCGGCAACATCAAATTTTAGATTAAATAAATAAATATAAATTTGCCGGATACTGAAATACTAAACTTCTAAGGATTCCATTGATAAATTTTATCCATTTTTAGTTAATTATTTCTCTAGAAATAATTACGTCGAAACAACAAACATTAGAACTGCAATTCTCTTCAGATAATTGAAAATAAAATTACTTTCATTAGTCATTAAGTGTTCTCGGGAAATTTTAGTAGATTTCAAAGACTTTCCACAATTACACATTACAGAGGCCATTAAACATTGTTAAGTGACCAAATTAACTAAAGCCATCAACTGCATCCATCTTTTAGCTGCTCGCACCTACATACCTACATAAATACATGATATATAGTAGAAAAGGCTATAGCTCATAGATGGCATCTCTTTGCGGTCATTATTTAGTCCCACTTATACGACTTGAACTTACCATAGACTCGATTAGATCTATCTAAATCTATTCAATTAAGTTGTAAAATCAGTTGAGTGTAAAACGAGAAGTGGTGGTCGTAGAACGATTTCATCAGAAATCTCTGGAACATTGCTGAACAAAACACTCGTTGTGCACTACACCAAATACAATCCATAGGCATATTTATAACCAGAAATTCCCACAATTTCGGCGGCAGGGGTCTGTTGTATAAATATTTTCAATTCTCTCTAGGTCTAGATCTAGGCGCATCTCAAGTTATTATCGAGGAGACAATTCCCGGAAGCTGTCCATCATAAAACCAAACTCGGCTATAAAATTTTTGTTAGCTTCTCTCATAATTAATTAGAGGTAGTTAGATATTTTGTAAAGAAGAAGAATCTCTCTTGATCGCTGTTCCACCTGTCCTGTCTGAGGCGGTACAAAGTTCATCATAGTAGTTGGATACAGGTCAGGTATTTCTTCGTTGATGGTTCCGAATACAGTTCATAATCATGACGTATGCACTTCCCTCAATAGGTACTAGTTTCTAATTTTAGACTACCCAGGGAAGGGAATTTACCACTCACTGGAGTCTTTATCACATGCTGAGAGCCAAGCACCCTCTGAATTTTTTCAAGGGAACACAAGGGGCAACAGTAGAGGGCTTTAATAGAAAATTAATTCCCTCCTTAATTGCAAGTGAGTCCGTAAAATTTCATCAGCAGGAAATTGTAGGCTTAAGAGAGTTCCTAATGAACCGTGGACTTATCGTATATAGTTATAGCCACTTGGGACCAGAATACATGAACGTCCGTCGTCGGTGGTGGGTGCATATTATAGCCTGGGGTTAGATATCGTTGACTGTGTATTCTTCTAGGTTATTTCATATTATAAGTTTAGCTATATATGTACTTGCTCATGTACATTCATATATACATACACTGCAGGCCTACATAGTAGTTGGTTGGCCCTTCTTGTTTAATTTGTCTTGAGATGATTTTATCATGAGATTGTTCAAGTTTAGCTACCGAAAAGTGGATTAGAGGATTAGATAAATAGTTTTTTGATTTATTTTTGATTGTGGCCCATTTATATTTCGGTGTTAATCTCATTTTCACGCGCTTGCTTCTAAGTGAGAAAAATATCCAAGAAATTCCCAAATCTCATTTCAGAGACTTGATGAGATTTCATTTTTGGAGTCATAATCTCATCACGGCGCTAGGTTAGGTACATGATTGCGGACAAAATAATTACTTGTCAAATGTGAAATTAAGTTGACATAATTATAACGGTGTTGAAGGATATTTCCCATAATTAGTTATATTTACGATGAGATTTATTCATGGTGATTGACTTGAATAAGGAATTATCTGGTTTTTGTAATTATGTGATGGTGCTTAGAGTGTCATGTTTCTTCCGATATTTTAAGGATCAGTGGTAAAATAAAAATAAATTTTTTTTGGAAAGTTCGGAGGCGTTCTTTCAAGGGAAATGGTATCATTTACAAAGGTGAAGACTATTATTACTAAATTACTAAATTATTATTGCCTGTAATTGTCACGGAATGCAGGTTTCCTACGGGATTCATGGAAATCATGTCATGGAATGCGTAGAATCGATATGGCTGATAATTAGAAAATTCTTTCTTTAGTAATTGCGCTCATTGGAATGCATAATTCCCCAAGGTTCCCGAAACTCATAGCTATTATAGGAAAAAAAAAAAAAATAAAACGTGTGCAATAATAGCCAATCGTCTCAGCATATGTACGAATCTTCGTGTTTTTTGGATAAAATTACCGTTTGTATACCAATTTAACAACATAGTTTTTTAGTAATATGGTGAAAAAGTGAAGTCTGTTTTATCGGCAAAGTGTGCGTTAATATGTTTTCCAATCCAAGAAATTTTTTGGTAGATAACTTAATTTTAGTATGATGACAACTTTGTAATAATGAAAATTTGTTTTTTTTCGTCGTGAAAAATAAATTGAGACAATTGAATTTTCCATTGTACTTCGAAGAAATTCTTTATATTTTTGAGAAAAATTTTGGTAATCGCAAACACATGCCTATAGTGAAAATATAACCAAAATGTGGAAAAATTTTGAAATTCGGGCGTAAATTGTTAACTACAAAGTTATTTTGGATTTTAAGAAAACAGAAGTTCCCAGTAAATGCAATTTTTGGTTGTCTTTAATTCTGATACTAAGCAGTGTTTCTTTGCTTTTGTACTATAAGGTATAATAATATAAAAGGTAGGAGGGAGTGATAATATCCCACCCCAAAAAAGACCTAACGTTAAAATATTTTTTTACAACTTTAATGATATTATTGACCTAAATACAAGGTGTTGCCTCCAGTAGAGCAGGAGGTGATAGTACTAACCTAGATAAGTAAAAAATGTTGACTGGCAGGAGCGGGTGGGCATATCAATCATTTCGGAGTTACAGGGTGAGTTAGAAAACGAGCTAGTTATAAATCGGAAGTCCGCACCCCCAGCATGCAGCTTATAATGTTCAAAAAAGTGCAAATGACAGAACTTTATACTTCAAACCTACACAGCACAAATATGTCCGAGGTATGTTACTGGGAAGTCTTGTTAGGATATATAAATTGTCGGTAGAAAATGCAGTCCGGTTCCAGTTAACAACTTAGGATATCTCTTGGAATTACGAATGTCCGAGGTTGGGTTCCCATGCCCTTCTCACAGGATTTCATTTGGTTGTACTTAGGCACAGTTATCGCATTAAATAATGTAAAATTCCCACCGCAAGCATACTGAGGACGTCCTACTGATATCCTAGTTTGCTTTTAGGATACGCTTTTGGATGATATATAAATTGTAAAAAAAATTTTGATGGGTAGATATTTTTACAAAAAAAAAAAAAAAATAATGGCTGGAAAGTATATTCCCAAAGTGTATGCACTTACCAAAACATAAATACCAATCTTATAACACCTACAAACTGAATTCCTACCACAAAAAAAAATACAAAATCACGTTCTGAAATGTACAACTAACAAACTTTGCTAAAACAAGAAGACATCGCAGAAGCTAATAGAACTATAATGTAGCTTCACGCTTGTAGCTGGCTTCAACAAAGCGGCTCTTATATTTATAAATGACTATCAGAACCAGCTTAACACAAGCTCAATACATGTGTTTCATCACTTAGTCGGTGTTAGTATTAGTATGTTACACTAAACATAGACCAAACACCAGAAGAAATGTCATGCAATGCGACATAGAACAAAAAGATGAAAAACCAAATTAAATCTAACAGTAGATTAAATATTATATATTATATAGACGTTTCTTTAAGACGTGCTTAGAGTCTTCAACAACAGAAAATCAGCCAAATTATTAACAGTAATTCATATGCGATTAATAGGTTCATACATGCCAAAGTTAGACCTTGTGGAGTTGGCATGCAAGAGATGTAGCCTTCTCAAATTGTGTCTATTATCGCGTTTAACAGTTGGTGAACAAAAGTTACATCGGCAACCATGCGACGTTTCTCAAGCGAGTGCATATTCAAAAGCTGCAAGCGATTCTCATAGGGTGGAAGAATTAATGAGTTATTCCAGGGTAGGCCCTAAGAGCAAAGCGCAGAAAATTTCGCTGAACAGACTCGATACGGACGATGTGTGTACCGTAAAAAGGAGACCAGACCGGGCTAGCGTATTCAAGAAGTGGTCTCACAAAGCAAGTATATAAACGTAATGTTATGGAGGGATTCGAGAACTCTCGGAACCAACGTTTTATAAAGCCCAGCATAGAGCTACTCTTAGATACCATGTGGTTTGTGTGGGAGTTAAAATTCAATCTATGGTCACATTTGACATCCAAGTCACAGACAGAACTAACGCGGCGAATCGAGGAAGCCGAGAATCCATAGATATAAGGGATAGGATTAAAATTCCTGTGGAAAGTCATCACCTCACATTTGTCGATATTGAGTACCAAATTATTGCTTTTGCACCAATAGTAAAATTTGTGGAAGTCACCCTGTATAAGTTGACAATCATTATAAGATTTAATCTGAGCGAAAAGTTTAATGTCATCAGCATAAATTAAGACTTTGCAGTGCTTCACTACGGAGACAATGTCGTCAATAGATAGAATAAATAGCAACGGGCCCAAATGACTCCCTTGAGGTACGCCAGACGAAGCTTGCAAGACTCTAGAGATGGAGTGGCGGAAATAGATTTGGTATGTTCTGTTATCTAGATATGACTCCCTCCATTTTAGGAACGTTGTGGGAAGCAAATACTTTTCCATTTTAAACAGTATCACGGAGTGGTATAGTTTGTCGAAAGCTTTACTAAAATTTGTATAAATACAATCTGTCTGGTAGCCTTTTTCAAACCCGTGAATGTTATCAGAGTCAAATTCCAATAATTATGACTCCTTTCAATGTATATTTTGTTGCGCTATCTTTGTTCACCAAAAGTGACACACGGAAGCACACCAAGCAACACCAGAGAACCTCGTGACCCACGAGAATCAGAAAACATTACGAAATAAATTCTGGAAAGGGAAACTGACTTTCTCGTGTTTGTCCCAAAATTTTCCTGCACATCCCATATGTATTTGTCTGTAAAATGCTCGGAATGTTCCCATAGAGAGTAGTTCTGGGATATCCCACGACATAATTTATAGGAAATGTCTCATAACTCCTAGAAATAAAGTCCCAACTACATACTGAATACTTCCTGTTTATCCTGGGAAAGTTACGGGATCTGTGAGACAAGAACGGGACGACCCTGGGTAATTTTGTGCTGTATGGGAATGCTATTATTAAATAATATTGAGCTGAAAAAGGAAATCGATGGAGTTTTCGACGATTTCAAAAGGGGCTCACGCAAAAGTACCAACACCTTCTTTGTTTTTACTAAAAACGGGATTCGGTTAAATGTAAATGTAATTCCATGTCATATCGACTCATCACTAAAGCAATCAATACCTCAATCCATAAACTTTTAATTGATCTTTCATGTAACTTATTTGAAGTGTATATTCAGTAACCTCGTCCACCGCTTCTTAAGAATTAGTTTTTCCCCTGATTCTACAAAAAAGGTGGGAGGGGATAAAATATCAGATTTATAAATTATAAACATTCCTCTTTTGTACGATATGCCTCATGACCCACTCAGATTGAAGCATTATCTTAAATAATTTTGGAATTTGGAAAGAATTTTCGAATCATTATTTTACATCGCAGTAAAATTTATTTATCAGAGATTAAAAATAATCAAAAAATCTATGTCCCCGGTCCGAATTTTCATTTTGAAAAATTTATAAAATACAGAAAATTCAGTTTTCTAAAACGCCTTTCACTACAATAAGTTTATAAGTAAGTTCCCTTGAATTAAAAAAAAAAAAAAAAGAAAAACTGATACCAAATTAAAAGGTTATGAAAGAAAATGTTAAAACAGATTTGAGCGACCTCTAAACATAAATGGATTTCACAGAAATTCATTAGAAATTTTTAGAAGTCACATCTATTCTGAATCAGACGAAATCTGGACAGCGTGCAATCTGCGTAAAGAGTCGGCTCATAGCTTCTGCGCCCATACAGGAATAAAACAACGGAGATGTTCATATAATATGTAATAATTGCAAATACACTATACATATTTTTTCCATTTTACTCAAAGTCATTTCCCATTTGCCGCAAGGTAGAGGAAAACGGAATATTTCTAACAAATTTCTGATATATTGCCGCAAAGTAAAATTCTGTTATTGAAATTTGTTTTGGGATTGGGGGAAGAAAGAGAAATGATGAAATGATGAAAGTAGGATGCACTTAACACTTTATTTCAAATAAGCTTGTACTTTTTAGTAATTTATCTTAGTTCCCGATTGGACCTTGATGTTAAATTTATGATGAACGTTGCTTGGATGTTGATAGCTGACTGCCGATACCGATCTTTCGTATCAGTACTCGATTGTAAAAAACTGCTATCTCTCTTGCATGAAACAATCGTGCTGGTAAACATTGGTAATTGTTGCTCCATATTCTCATGTATAGACGATGATGCGATGCGTTCGATACCGATCATGTGTTACCAATACAAATTTCTTTCATCCGATCATAGGGCGAATTTCAATATTTTGTCTAATGATGATGCTTTCGTGAACCTCAACAAAATTTAATTCATTATTTACATAAATAATAAAAACAAAAATTAAAAATTATTAATGCTTTCTCAATTTTAGGCGGTTTTATGAAAAATAAACCATCAAAATATATAGACCATTTTAAAGTAGACATTTTAGCGGTTAAAATGAGCCGGGATATAATATTTAAATCAATAAAGATTTCCCGTGAAATTTTTTTTTTGAAAAATGTAAATTTGTCGGAAATTACTTGTCCCAGATTCAAAAAAAAAAATAAGTTTATTCAATGCAAAAAAGATATAATTTAACAAAACTTCATGTAAATTTATTTATTTTTACGAGAAAAAAATAAAAAACCGAAAAATCGGATTTCCGCCATTTTCCCCGAAAATCTGAGGTTATGTTGCCTTATATTAAAGTGGATATTATTATTATCTACAACTATTTGTGAAGAAAGTTTTTCGCTTTGAGGCCATATTTCGCGAAAAATCGCAAAACAAACACTTTCAACACCTAACCCCCTTTTAAAATGTCACTTTAGCTCTTGTTTAATTGTTTTTAATTTTTGTTTTTTCACTTATTTATAACTTTATCTAAATTTTCCGGTTAGTCCTTTACTGTTATTAATTTTTTTTTTCCAAAAAGATATTGACACCAGCCTAATAGATTACATAGCAAAATAGTTTTCAAAGAAAATAGCATATTTTATAAGAATAAGAAATATATTAGACCTACTAAGTGCAATGAATGTGTATAATATAATTATAAGGTGTCACTTCTATTATTGTTCAACAGTTACGTTTATGTGTGTGATAATAATTCAAAATAGGGCAGTGAGGACCATTTTAATAGATATCTATAACATTTATACTAACTTCTTTGTGTTGCTTGAATGTTAACCAGCGAATTATAAAGATTTTATTAATTTTTATATTTACAATTAAATCAGATAATATGTCAAGTTATTTGAGTAAATTAATAATTTATGTTGGAGACTTTTGCCCTAGACGCACAGCTTTCCTAATGAATAATTAACTGATGACTCATTAGACCATGATGATTCATTATGCAACACATTTCTTTAAATAAGTTGTACTGTCAATCTGGTTTTGACATATTTATAACAGTGAAAAAGCAAAATGGATCGAATCGAAGCTATTAACTTAGTTTTTATTTATTTAATTTTTAATTTTAACGACTTGGAAATGAAAAAAAAAATAGTATTAAGGGGTCATATCCACCTAACCAGTTGAGAAATATTGTTTTTTCAAAAATGTCATATTTTTATAGATTCATTTGTTGTCTATAAGCCTACAATTTATTTTCGTCTTAAATTCGCAGAAATATCGAAGTTATAGGCAGTTATAAACACCTGAAACCGGTTTTTATCTATCTGAGATTATCCTTCATTTTATGTGTTTTAATATTTACTGTAGTCACTCTAGAATAAAGAAAGAAAGAAGGAGATAGCCACATACTAATTTCACCATATTCTTCTCTCTGCCCACACTTCTTATAAGAAATGGCTTTGTCTCTTTCTATTCGGTTGTAAAAACACTGTGTTTCAGTAATATGAATAATGCATATAGGGTTGATATTTCAGTGGGTTTTTGATAGCAAACAGTGCATATTATAGTTCACAGTGTAGTGAAAATAAACGTGCAATAGAATAAAAATTTATAAGAAAAATGTCCAGTTATAAAGGTTCTAGGTTAATAATTTAAAAAAATATGTAGGTAGCAAAAAGGAATAGATATGAGAAGGAACAAAAAATTGAGAATATCAGCTCATCAGCAAAAAAAATTAGCAAATCTAAAGACCTTCTTGTACCTCAAGATAATGATATTGATATAAAATATTAAATTTTGTGACATTGTTTAAAACATTATCAAAAATTGTGGAACAAGTGTAGCATTTCAAACAAATAATACTAGAGGGCTTGGTTTCAAATTGATAGTAAAATGTCACGTATGCACACAAGCAATATCGATAATTCAACATACGAAGTTAGTTGGCGTTTTACTCTTGTTATGAGAGTATTTGCAATTGGATTACGGGGTTGCAAGAAATTTTGTGGAATTATGGATTTGCCTCCTCCTGTTTCACAAGCAACTTACGATATGCTTGTTGAAAATATACACGAAGCTTCTTTAGCAGTGTGTGAAATTTCGTGCCAGAAAGGTGTTGAAGAAGAAAAGGAATTCTTGCAACGAAAAGGTGTTGAAGACAATTCTAAATTAACCATTTTTGGTGATGGTACTTGGAAAAAGAGAGGTCATATCTCGTTATATGGCGTCTCTTCAATTATTAGCTGGGAAACTGGCAAGGTATTAGATATTGTGAAATCTAGTTATTGCAAGTCATGTGAAACGTCGAAAACGAAGCAATTTTGTGCCTAATACGAAGAGTAGAAAGAACAGCATCAAAACACATGTTTTGCAAACCATAAAGGTTCCGCTGGGAAAATGGTTGATTCCATCAAGGAAATCTTCCAAAGATCAAGAACCAAATATGGAGTCATATATAAGAATTATATCGGCGGTGGAATTCTACATAGTAAGTCTTATTGTGCAAATGAACTGGCTAATAAAAAGGAATGCATTGGCTAAGTTCATAAATGTATGGGTACTCGACTTGGGAGGTTAAAAAACAACAGTAAAAGGACTAAGCGGACGCAAAAAATTAACCGGAAAATTAATTGACAAGCTGACTGTATATTCTGGATTAGCCATACGTCGTCACTGTTACGATTCCATTGAGGCCATGAAAAGAGCTATTTTGGGCCACGTTTAATCATTAGAGCTCTACAGATGATAATCCGCAACATGATTATTGTACAGAAGGTGAAAGTTCACGGTGTACGTATCAAAAAGCTAAAGCTAAGCCTTTATCAGATGATGTTTTAAAAAATATAAAATCCGTTTATGAAGATTTTGAAATTTATTAGAACGATTTTTGGGTTGTTTCACCAAAACCAGATAACGAATGCCATTTTTATAAAATGTTAATGTCTGCTGAAGGAAGCTCGTGTGAAAATAGATGATGCTATGTAAGTATAAAATATTTGCTTTTTTATTAGTTTAAACCAGACTTCAAACTTTAAATGCGTTTTTCTCAAAACATGGTTTTAAAATTCGGAACAACGAAATTTTCCTATTTCCTTTTAATCAATCTCACCCAAATTTTTTACATTGATAGTTTTTGTCGTAGGCGTTTTTTCATATCTTGAAATTAAGTACATTTATTTTAAACAAAATATCAAAAATTTTGTCCGAATATCGGTTTTTCAACTTTGAATAGCTACCATTTTTCTAGAAATTATTTTTTTGAAAAACGGCTACGACAAGTGCTGATTTTATTGATTTACTAATTATTTTTTCCATTTCAGATAAGCCATCTACGAGAATTTTCGGGCACCGAAAAGGCTTTTTTCGATGACTATGTTCGATGACTATGGTCAACAAAAGTAGGCACCCAGCCCAATGGATTAACCATTTTGAGCTTTATTTTTTTTTTTAAGATAAAAAAAAAAAAATCCTCCAAAAATTTTTATTTAAAACAAAAATCCCCTAGAGTTGGGAATAAACCCCTTAAAAAGTATTTTAATAATATAGTTTATACTTTGCATTTCTTCTTCTTATTTTTCAAATGGGCAGATGCCAGCGAAGCTTCAGATTTATATTATATACCAAAATATATGCAGTTATAGCACATTTTTCCTCATTAGAGCTAAAATACTTCATTATTATTTGATTTTCGAGCCATAATTTTGAAACTATGTGACACATGGTATTTTGATGAATAATTAGTACTAATGATGGTGATACAACATTACTGATTAAAAAGTGATTTCAAGCTGCCACTATATGGAGATAGTTAATTACGGAATAGTTAAACATATAAGGGCTTTAAATATTTATTTAGTTACCATCAGATGTAAAAATTGAGAATAGTATTAGGATATTTAAGAAAAAAAATTCTTGAATTTGTGAATTTGTTAGAAGGACATATTAAGATTAAAATACGTAAACTAAGATAGAAGGAAGGGTAAATGAGAAAAAAAAACAGGACTGGTAGTGCAATATTGTTTTATGTAATCAATAGCAAAAAACAGCTAAATAAATTCACTTACTTACTCAAATATCCTATTATGCGCCTCCTCCTCTACATAGATTACAACTACAACAATATCACTTGACATAAAAGGTAAATATTACACAAGCTTCATATAAAATCTTTTCGACCTTTTCCATAACTTAAGTTTAGACAATTTTTTATAGAAAAATTAGAATTGTTTCGTAAAAATATAGCAAACTTTTTCTGAACTCATTTTTAATGGACTCTAAAAATATCCACAAACAAACATGCTTAAAGCACTCACCCTATCCAAATATTTATACAATCCTTCCATGCCATTTAGGTACTCCGAATAATAGTGTCCTGAATAAAAACATATTTTCCATTTATATGTCTCCCTGCCCATTCTAAAAGTGTGTACAAAGTGTGTACGGGAGTGCTACATTTAATGAGAAATAAAAAATAAAAAAAAAAATAAAAAAAAAATCAAGCAAAACAGAAGACATCAAAGTTTAGTTTTTAATATTGTTTCCTTGAATTCACCGCTAGAATATTTTATTCAATTTTAGAAAAGTTATTATCCCATAAACAAAGGACAGTAAGACCGCACACAATAGCATTTCGCTATTCGTGTCCATAAGGCGAATCTAATATTAACTCGGTCTGTGCCATAAAAGCAATGTGTTCCAGCCATTCTACATAAATGTGGAAAAGAGTCCTTTGGACAAGAAACACTAACATTATGTTTGCATGACTTTACAGAAATTGCATATGGCAACAGAGCGATGGCAGCGTTTCGTTGTCCTCGTCCTTTTTAGGTTCACCAACAAGCAGTCGAGGACAGAAACCCGTCTGGAAGGAAGGAGGCTATAACAATACAAGTCAACACAATGACTCATATCGTTCGGCATAATTCAAAATTTATCACGATTCTCTAGAAAGTATAGGGAAAAAAAAACAAGCATAAGAAAGTTCTGAATCTGATGGTGTTCTTCCATGATTTAGCAAAAATTTTCTGACGAAGTTGAGTTCCTTCTGATTTGAAGTTTTTTTGTCCACAATACGTATGATATGAAGTATGAAATGCCGTAAGATACACCCACACCCAGTTGACATCACCACTAAAAAGTTCCTAAGAAAACATATGCATATTAGGTTAGGTACTTACCTATATAGCCATTAAAAAAGTCTGCTCGACTCCTCCTCGACGTCATTATTCTGCGAATTTTTGGAGGCTGGTACGAGGTAGCTACTACCACTTTGCTGGGTACGCGCAATTAAATTTCAATTTTCATTGTCTTGCGGATAGTTGGCACAAGCCAAGCGTGCCGGCAAGTGGAAGGAAGGTGTATACCCCACTAAATATAATGGAATTATCCAGAACCCTACAGCATTGTTTTTTTCTATGAGTCCGGGACCCCGGATTTGCTGTGCGGAACTAATGGTCTGTCGATGAATAAACGGTTACGGTGTAAAAATTTTCATGTTACTTGGAGTGTTCGTTCTCAGCTGTAGTGAAGTAAGTGTGCGATTAACATTAAACGTGTTAAAGTATTTCGCCTTTTTGGAGACAAATACAATGATTTTGGGTGAATTGGTATTGAATGAAAATTTTATTGATGATACGCTGTAATAAAATATCGAAGATCTGAAGTAATTAGTTTAATTAAGCCTAGAGAAATTTTATTAGAACTGTTTGAATAAATTTTTGTATTACCTTTTTTGTTATATATTTTTTAGGCTTATTATGATCTTCAGTAAGACTTAAAGAGCCAAGCTGGTGGACTACTATGCCCTATGAGCATAATAATATTGAAGACTTCTTGCCAAGAAAATTCTCTACAGCTTCCATGACCTATATCAAACTTTAGCTAGATATAGAAAATGTTTCGTTATCAAGATTCCATATATAGTAAGCTAAACTTATATTTGGTAAGGAAAAAAGCGCAAGATATTGCTTCACTAAATGGAACAAAGTCGATTAATGCCAAAACGGCCAAAATTGTAGGAACCTCGAAATAGACCATAGCCAATGTTGCCAAAGCTATGCGTAACTCAGCTGATTCCAGAATGGTGCCTGAGAACAACCAAAGAAATTGCCGCAGACCAAAACGAGAACGGATTGGTACAGAAAGCTAGGCATGCTGGAGGAGAACGCATCAGCTAGTGAGGAAATATCAGTGACAACTTTGAAACGACGCTGGCACGATTTACAGAAAGTACCATTTCATGTGTGGAACTGAGAGATGCCAATGGTATCTTCAGTCCAATTGTGCTGGTGTAGAGCTAACTATCTGCAGATCAGAAGTTCTAGCCAACTCACGACTCGGTGTGAGAGGATAGTCATGAAGGACTGCCTTTCTGTCCGACAGTTCCCTTACTTTAGAAAATATCTTCAGTAAGAGGCAATCCGGAACGCTGCCTTCTAACTAGACTGTCCGAGGAAACCAAGAACTTTCATTAAAAAGAATAGTATGTGCCAGATGGCACCGGAGATCAAGTCTGCGGGGAACCCAGGAATAGCTTAAGAAAGGACGATCCATGAGGATGAACATCTGCACAAACAGTTCTTTAGGAGCCAGAAACTGCTTTATGAAGATCGATCCTTAAGGATGAGCGTCTGCACACAAAGTTCTTCGAGATCAATAAATTGCTTGATGAAGGTCGATCCTTGAAGATGGATGGCTTTATAGACAGTTCTTGATCACTAATTTAGGTTTCTAAGGCGCCGACAATATACTTATGTATCTTTTATTAAGGTTTCCAGCTTCTGGTGAAGCTTGTGGAAATTTTTAATCGGGAATGCCTTCCGATGATTTAAGCTAGACTGACTTAAGCCTACAATTAGATGTAGTGCAGTGCAGTGTCTAAACAGTAAACCCACATTGAACCCAGTGCAGTGTAGTGTTTGTAGAATTGCGGTTGACAGAAGACAGTTTTAGTGTTGTTTGTTAATTTTGATTTGTGGAAATTTTTCAGTTGAAGATGTTGAGGAAAAATGTACAAAAAAAGAGACTCTTTCTGTTAGCGGCTAGTATTGTCCGGAATAACTTAATGTTATTAAATAGAAGAAATAACAGAAGAAGAAGAAGATTTTGGACAATGAGCTATAATTCCGAAGAACAACGCGAACTTCACAGGTTTTATATTAGAATTTTCAAGGTTATAAGAGAGGATATTGACGACGAAGTGAGAAAATTTACTAGAATGGGCATTCAACAATTCTTTTAGCAAACTTAATACAAAATAGGTTGATGAAATGGTCGATTCGTAAGCCAATACAAGCGGAATGTCGTTTGGTAATGACTTTGATGTAAGTGCTTATAAATGTATTGTGGATAGCTTTGATGATAACGTATTATTTTTTTATGTAACGGGTTTTCCAATAAGAGGTGTTATTTTGATATTCAAAGAAAAATGCAATTTTTTGAGATAAATGATCGGATCTTTATTTCATTATAAAGAGGAAGGTATGCCGTTAAGAACGAAAAATAACATCAGCCAAATGACCACCACGACCACGCCTACAGGACCATATCCTTTTCATGAAATTTTCCATAACCAAATCGCAAAGTGGCTGCCCTATGTCCTCGATAGCCTCACGAATTCCATCTTTGAGGTCTTGAATCGACGCTGGGCTGTTGGCGTAGACCTTCTCTTTCACGTGGCCTCAAAGGAAGAAGTCGCAAGGTGTTAAGTCACAAGATCTCGGTGGCCAATTGTGATCACCTCTTCGAGAGATAACACGGTCCGGAAACTTGGTTTTCTGCCTGCTGCAGACGTTTAACCCGGTCCAAAGTCCAAAAGAGTAATCTTTTTATTTATTTTTCCTCCTGGGCTTGTATAGGAGTGTTTTTTTTTCCTCCTATAATTCACACCTAGAATTTATTCTGAGTTTATCAGAGAAGAGATCAGTTTGATCTATTTTCAAGCGTCTGCAGCACGCAGAAAACCAAGCTGCACCGATGAGTGTAAAGTTTTCTGCTGACACGAAACGCTTTTTCTTCTTCCTTTTTTTCCTTATTTTTCAGCCCACTGCGTGGCGTATACAGGTTCGATTTGCTTCGAATGAATCTGTTTCTTTAAAATTTTTAAAAAAATTTTAATAAATAAAAAAATTGTTTTTTTTCTATTTTTCACAAACTTTTCATTTCTTTCTTCTTTTTTTCATTTTTTTCATTTGTTTTTCAAATCACCCAATTTCTCTATTTGTGACCTGTTATGAGTCAAACCAAGACTTGAAACTTGTCACCAAAAAGTAATGGGTTGTGTGATGAAATAACAAATTAGAACATTTTTTAGCTTTTGCTATATACCGAAGATATCCCAAAAAATTCTTTCTTGAACAAAAATAAGTTTAACCCGGTAAAAAGTCCAAAAGAGTAATCTTTTTATTTACAATATAAAAGGTAAAATTTATATATGATATATAAAAATAAGACGAAAATAAAAAATAAACGAAAAATACAATATGTATAAAATTAAGAAAATATAAAATATAGTATTATGAAAAATAACAATTAAATTATAAACCACACAGCAACAATATAAACTAGATCATTGCTGGGACCACCTCTACAAAATGGAAAGCCCGAGCAGTGTAACTCTGTGCCATCAACATCCAAAACTTAACAGTCGAGCCCAAACGCTGTGATCAGCTGGTAAACTATTCCAGGCACGAATAGCTCAAACATAGTAAGAGTCCTCCATTATGGAATGTTGAAACCTAGGTATAAATAAGTTAAAACGTCTGCCAGAGTTTAGAAATTCTAGTTGGTTAAAAAGATAACGGGCTTTTTGGAATAAGGGATGCAGGAAACCTATGTCTTAAATATTCCATCAGAGGACAACAAACCAGATGGCTGCCATTCAGTAAAACATGATCCAATTTTCAAATTTGCACTAATGTGTCGCTTCCTCAGATATAAATCTTTTGCTTTGGGCAAAGAACATCTAAGTTATTTGTTCCATGCTTTAAAGAACATTAAAAATTAATTTCACCTCTTCTTTCCTCATTGGAAAGCCTATAACTGCTCGGAATCTAAAAACCTAAAGTTTTCCCTCACTTTCTGCCCTCGTGATCTTTGTTTTTTTCATTTTCTTAACAGAAATTCAACTATCAAACAAACAAGATTCTAGCAGCAATTTGTAGTTTCATTCACTTCTTCAGATATTCTAATCTTCCTGGATAGAATTTCAAGAATTTTGTAAAACAATCACTGCACTTCGACTATACATCGGGGAACATTCAGTGAAATAAAGCCCGGTAGTTCACTGCCTCATCAGACAAAATCTCTGTACCGCGCGGTCCATAGATATATGTACGTACGTATGTATGTACTTCCATAAGAAGATGCCTGTTTAACGAAATTCTTGAATCCGTGCACGTTTCTATTTGTGGCACAAGTCAGAGCAATGCCATTCTGCTGTCAGGCTAGCAAACGAAGAACATTTCCCATCCCCGACACTGTTGACGATCTCTGCCGACACTCAGATGTTAATTTATTGGGGGGAATCGAGACGACCTTTCTCTCTAAGATGAATCGCTTGTTAATTTGTAAGAATTTGGGCTGGTGTCACAATTAATTTGGAAAAAAATGTCTTCAAGACGACGACGACGACGCACTTCATTTTGATATACCGTAAAGTCGTTTACTTTCTTTTAGTAGAGTCATATAAGATCGTCGTGTCTAGAGTACGAAGAAGAACGTCATTCTGGTTTGGACTTATTTTCACATTTATAAACGGATAAGCGTATAGGCGTGTGCGCATGCGTAATCGGTTTATTTTCGTTGTTTTGGATAATGGTTAATTATGGAGGACCTTGAAGGAGGGAACGAAAAAAAAAACTCTTGTTTAAAGGCAGAATCAGATTTTAGTAGTATAATTTATGTGAGGAATATAACACTGACACAACATTTAATGGGAAATTTACAGAAAATTGTCTGCGTAAGATTTAATTAACTTCACTGTGATGATTAGGACGATGAAGTTTATATCACAGGAAATATGACCAATGATAACATGACTTGGAAGAAAAACTTGAAATACTTTGAGAAAGATGTTTCCTGTATAAAAAAAAAAAAGTAAAAAAAAGAAGAAAATACTACTAAAGTTCTCTTTCCTTATAAAACTTGCATAACTGAAGCACTTGTATTTTTGTAAAGACCAAAAATGGTATAAAAAAATCCCAAACTCCATCCTCCTCATTTGAAATACAGAGATAACAAGTGTTCTGATTCTCAAACTTCAAGATTCATAAACTTTTACAGTACCTTCTTTCTGCAATTCAAGTGGGCCCTCTTAAAGGACATAACTGGACAATGCATGCAAATTTTTCATGCATAAGAGGAAAGTTTTGAATTGCCCTTGAACGACGATGAGCGTACATTGTAGGACTCATCAGATCAAAGTATGTACTACAAATAGCAGACACGTTTCCACATAGAGTATCAAAATCCTGAAAAGTTATAGTTAGTGGTGTGGTGGTGGGTGTCGTTGGTTGGTTGGTTGGTTGGTTGGTTGGTTGCTTGTACCAAAAAACCCTCGCCTCAAAAGATGACATTTTGATAACCCAGGGAATGCATAATGAAGTTGTAAAGTGGGGGCAAGAAACTTTGCTAATTGGGGTGTAATAGCTTGAATGGAAGCTCTTGCTTATCCCTTTGAACCCAACTTTAATCGGTCAAGAGATGGAAGCTCGCTTGTGTGCAACTATTTCAAACATTTTCAATATTATCCACTCTCTTATAACCTTACAGAGTTACTCTAATCTCTCTGTGGCCATATAAGAGTAAAACAAAGTTTTGCTGCAATTAAGATGTGAGTGAACATTGTGAAGTCCACTGAAGTTGGGTGTACACATGTTAATGGAAGAGTGAATGCCTTACCCTAGTGGAATACTATATGTACTTAGTGTGTGCTCATTCCTGATATTATAGACAACCTCCACATCGAGATAGATATTGTCAAGCCGAGGGAATAATGCCATTTAAGCAATGAGCGAATAACGTAATATTACAGATATTAACGAGGACATATTTGGCCCTTAATAGCTCTGTTCATATGAGTTTGGATATAGTTTCGAGATGATATTATAAGGACACTTTGTCAAAATAAACGTACTGTATTTGAGTCAGTCTCCTTCGTTCGGTTAAGAATGTTTGAAAGGAAAGTTTTGGAGATTTGAAAACTTACCGAGAAATTGGATGGTTTGTTGCTTACATTTTATTCTAAAGAAAGTTCAGAGTTCAAGACAAGATCTGCTTTTGTGCACATGGTAAGGTGAAAGGTCATGTGCATATATAGAATATGTATTTATTGTACGGTGCTTAAGAAAATCGCTTAACGAATCCTTTCCTGTCCTCTTTCTGAAGTGTAACAGATCCAGGTGAGCTATGATTTTTAGCTGATCCACTTATAAGAAGACATACCGAAGAGTATCCGTTCTGCATCAGGAAAAGTACTGGAATTGTTCAGTTGTTTCAAGCTCTCCTTTCAAGTAGGACAGATATTCGTTACCGACAAATATTCCCATTTTTGTTAAATGATCGAAGCTGGCCCTGAACCACTGATGATAGCGATCATGATTCTATATTCTTACGTTAATCTGCAAGCACGGAAGTTAGCCAATCCCTGTTGATGCTTCGCACTAAAACCCGCATTGATTGGGGACTCTTTTGCTCAGATGGCAATGATATTAATAGGTACTGGTCCCAGAAATGCAGTATTAGATCCCACCCTAGATACCCACTCCCTTTCTTATTCCCCATAATTTCCATGTGACCCATATGCGTTAGTGCTGCACAGAAATTGTTCGGTTGTTCCAAGCTCTCCTTTCAAGTAGGACTGTAAAATACTCCTATTTTTGCTAGATGATCGTGAAGCTGACGGTTGGCCAATGTGACGATAGTGATGATGATTCTATATAGTTTTCTTTCATGAACTTCTTATTGGGGAAATGAAGAAACAGTTTCATACACCTACAAACGCTGAATTTCGCCAATTCTTATTAATGCTTCGTACTAATACACTATTGTTGAGGAGATAACGCCAGCAGCAGGCAAGTGCTAAACTTCGACTTAGAAACTGAGTCCGCCCTCTTATTTCCCATAATTTCCATGTGCCCCATATGTGGTAAGGACAACGGGTTTTCAATGCACCAGCTTATGCAAAGATTCCCTGTAGTCCTCCAGCAAGTTTGATGTTATCCGAGTACACTCCCCAAAGAAACATTTTCCCACATTTTCAGGTCAAATTTACGTATATTCGACGTAAATTAAGGGCAGCGACTAATTGTGGTTAAGTTGAGATTACCTAATATTTACGTCCGATTTACATAAGTGGGGAATGAGAGGACGTCGTATCGACGTAAATATTAGGGAAATTAGGGAATATTTCCCTATAGGGCAGAGGAGACATTTCCTCGATTTGGTAAATTTAACGTAAATGTCATATCGAGTTTACGCAAACTTTCCTTAATTTCGACCTATTTCCTACCTAGTTCAACTCATGTTAACGTCTGTGTTAATGTAGGGGGAATTTAATTTTATAAAAGTTGTGTGTGTATATTTTCCCTAGTAGGTAATGCTAATATTATGAACGCGGACATAGAAATTATTGTCTTATTCAAAACTAATTGCCTCAGCTTCTAAGGGCTTATCTTAATATCACAAAAATTTTGTTGATAAATATGGAAACAATTTTTCAAAAAACACCAACACGCTTTAAAAATATTGAATATTTAAAAAAAAAAATTTTAAGGATTTTAAAAATATTTTTTGGTTTGCCATTGAGAAGCTTCAAATTAATTTAAATCTTTAATCGTTCTGAAATTAAGAAAAATGCATTTATTTGGGAGTTTTTTGCAATAAGTATGGAAAACATTAAATTAAAGTATCACACAATGACACAATTTTGCTATTCTTTCTCTTAATGTATAGCAGCCAGGTTTTGTTAAATAAATATGGCGCATATTACATCTCCCGAGCTTAAGGATAGTTTGACTTAAAATTTTTCCTTATACGACGATTTTCGTAGATGGCAAGGCGAAACAAGCAACATTTTCAACTTTGGGGGCAAAAATTTCTGCTTAGGAAATTTTGTGTTCCTATAAAGAAATTTCGACTTAAGGCCTTATCACGTATCGTCGATTTTCGAAGGCACTTTTCTAGACGCGGTTGAAACAAAAATGACGCATATATTGACGAATTTTTTTTTTACAAATCATTTACGCACATGGTTAAGTATATGTAAAAAAGAACATCAGAAAAATTGACAAATGGCGGAAATATAACATAATAAAGCAATGAAAGATCTCGGCATCAATGAGGATTTTTGAAAAAAAAAAACATATTTATAATTGCATAAGGAATGTATCTTCAGTGTCAACTAACAATATTATAAAAAAAAATATTATAATAAAAATTATGTATTTTACTTTTTATATTTTTTGTGTTATTGCAATTCCGTTTCTTTAGTTCGCACGATAAATGATGATACTAAGACTATGTTGTAAAAATTTCAAAGCGGTTTGAACCTTCGGTCAAGAGTTAGAACTTTCACCAGGTTCAAGAATCATGGAAAACCGGCTTTGAATTTTGTGGTCGGGCGCGCCGCATTTGTACTATTAAGCATAAGTGCCTGTGCCGAACCGAAAAAAACCCGTTACATATTTTTATTGTAGACCAAACCGACAAAAGCCGTTACCTTTACCGTTACATGACTCTATGTAGGGATAATAAGTTAACAATAGAAAAGTATAGGCGCATCTGTGTCCGTTACCGCCGCTACTTACCTGCTTCCAAGAAAATAAAAGTTTTTACACTTTAAATTCTGTAGCTTTAACAATTTTTGGAATTTTTCAATTCTGTAAAGATCGAAATTTTCGTAACCATTCAGGTTAATGGAATCAAAAATTAAAAAAATTAAAAATTTTGAAATTTTTCGCATATATGAAAGGCCTTAAAATAGAGCATTTCGACCTAAATTATGGAATTCAGCCTTAAATAGGTAAAAGAGGTAACAGAGAGGCTGTAAGGATATCTCGATATTACAAACTCCTATACTTTATTTACACCTTAAAATAGTAAACCATGCTATTATCATCGTCATTTGGATACAGAATTTGTTAAAAAGCGGGTGAATTCAAACACAAATACCAATACAAACCTTGTCTACGAATTACAATGTTTCACAAACCGATAATAATACAAACACACTTGAATATACGTATATTCCTCATGGTTGGGAAGCAAATAATCAAATGTATTATCTTTGAGAAAAGATGCAAATTGTATTCCAGAGCCTGTGTCGTAAAACGGAACAACATTTGTAATCTTGATGAAGCGATTCAATGGCAGGAAAAGTTCATTAATTCCAGTGATACTGAAGCGAAACAAAAGTAAATGAACTTTAATTTTTAGTTATATTACCTATTACATCTCCACCATAGTTCAATAAAGAACTGAGTAGTCTTCAAAATAGAAAGAATAAATTGTGGAACAGTTATATGAGGGATAAGGACATTATAAGTCACAACAACTTCCTCACATCATATAATGACTTCAAAGAACTTTCCTCTACACTTTACGATGAGTATGTTCACAGCATGCGTACGAAATTATTTAGTGACCCACGCATCTTTTTTAAGTTTATTAATATGAAGAAAAGAACGGACAACTATCCCAATACCATGAGGTACAAGGATTCTGCTAGTGATGATTCGTCTAAAATTTGCGATATGTTTGCTTCTTTTTTTGACAATGCCTTTGCCTCGTCAAATTTTCAGCCTCAAAATAGCAACTTCAGTCATATGAACGACTATCGTAACGTTTCATTCACTATCCCTTCAATTTCAGAAGAGGATATACTTGATCATATTAATGGGCTTCCAAATGACTTTACAACGGGTCCTGATGGGATACCTCCTGCCTTCCTCACGTCATGCTGCCTTGCAGTGGTGGCTCCGCTGAGAATTATTTTCCAAAAATCGCTCGATAGTGGTTGTTTCCCCCAGCCATGGAAAAATTCTTTTATCATACCTATCCACAAAAAAGGTAGTAAAAATGAAATTTCTAACTATATGTAGGCCTATTGCAAAATTATCTTGCATGCCCAAGTTATTCGAATCTATCATTTACTGTCAACTATCAACTTCCTGTAAGAATTTGCTTTCTTCAAACCAACATGGGTTTATTTCGGGTAGGTCTACAACTACTAACTTGCTGGAATCTGTCTCTGATACCGTTGGCGGATTGGCAAAAGGCTATCAGATAGATTGTATTTATACAGACTTTAGTAAAGCGTTCGACAAGTTATCTCACTCCGTGATACTCCTTAAAATGGAAAAGTATGGGTTTCCCTCAACATTTCTAAAATGGACAGAGTCTTATTTAGATAACAGAACATACCAAATTTTATTTCGCCATTTCTTCTCTAGAGTCTAGAGGGCTTCATCTGGCGTACCTCAAGGGAGTCATTTGGGCCCGTTGTTCTTTATTCTGTCTATTGACGACATTGTTTCTGTTGTGAGCTACTGTAAGGTCTTGATTTATGCTGACGATATTAAGCTTTTCGCTCGCATTAAATCCGTTTACGATTGTGAACAGGTACAAGATGACCTTGAAGAATTTTACAATTGGTGCGAGAGTAATAATATGGTACTCAATATCGACAAATGTGAAGTTATGACATTCCATAGGAATCAGACACCAATCACTTATAATTATGATTTCTCGGATTCCTCGATTCGCCGGGTGGACTCTGCCTATGACTTGGGTGTCATATGTGACCACAGATTGAATTTTATCTCCCATATAAACTTCATGGTATCAAAGAGTAGTTCTATGCTGGGTTTCATAAAACGTTGCTAACGAGAGTTTTCGAATCCTACTATAACATTGAGTTTGTACAATTGCTTTGTGAGACCACTTCTTGAATACGCTAGCCAGGTCTGGTCTCCTTTTTACGATACACAAATCGTCCGCATTGAGTCTGTTCAGAGAAACTTTGTACGATTTGCTCTTAGGGACCTACCCTGGAATAACTCATTGATTCTTCCACCCTATGAGGATCGCTTGCAGCTTTTGAATATGCACTTACTTGAGAAACGTCGCATGGTTGCCGATGTAACTTTTGTTCACCAATTCTTAAACGCGAATGTTGATTCCCCGTTGTTACTTGACAAAATTTCTTTCCGTGATAATAGGCACAATTTAAGAAGGCTACCTCTATTGCATGTCAATTCCTCAAGGTTTAATTATGGCATTTATGAACCTATTAATCGCATGTGCATTGCTGTTAATAATTTGGCTGAGCATTTTGTTGTTGACGACTCTAAACATGTCTTAAAAAAACGTCTATATAATATTTAATCTTTTTAGTTAGATTTAATTTAGATTTTTATATTTTTGGTCTCTGTCGCATTGCATGTTATTTTATCTGGTGTTTGGTCTATGTTTAGTGTAACATACTAATACTAACACCGACTAAGTGATGAAACGCATGTATTGTTGACCGTTTATTTATTAAACGTGTCCATGCGGCGAGCTTGTGTTAAGCTGGTTCTCATAGTCATTACGTAATTTCAACTATTGGGGATTTCGTTAAACCTGCCCATTTACTCCAATTTACCTTGGGATTAACTTTTATGGAAATTCGGACTTTGACGGCGAACACAATCAAATAGGAAATTATTTAAGGAATATTTACGTTATCTTGCCTTGACCTTGGGAATAGATTCAATTCCAAATTCCATACATTTCGTGAAATTTGTCCTCAAATTTAAGTAAAATTTTGGTAAAAAGTAAGAAAATTTGACGCAGATTTAGGAAATTTTTCTTTTTTATTTGCCTATTTTTCCTCAATTATTACGTTATTTTCCCCTAAAAATTAACTATAATGTCAAGATTACTTTGAAGACCTAATTTAAGGAATTATTAAGTAAAATTCCTTTCCTAATTTACCTTAAAGGAGAGTGGCCTCTGAGGTTAAAGTTTTAAGTCTAGTTTACTTTATTTTAAACAAAATTAGTCTATCGGCCCTCCATCATAGGAAATTCAACCACCAATGTTACTTGGATTAGAGTTATAAAGGCATCCCAACTCCCTGGAAGCATAACGACGTCCTTATGATTTTCGTATCAAGTCGTGGCAGTTTTAGCACATAATTTAATTCCTTTCTTCATTTATTATCTTCAGTCTCACCAAAAATTGGAAAATCGATAGATTTCCTTTCGATTATTATTCGCTAAAACTATACTTTACTAAAATCCTTCGGTAGTTAAAAGATATCTGTACTCTCACCCATTACTAAAATCATCTATCCATGAAATCTTAATAAAATTTCCAATTTTATACCCACAATTTAGATTTTGCACCATCTAAGGCTAAAGCAATCTCATTCTTCTACTTAGTTCACAACAATCACCTCAATGGCAAAGCAGACGGTACTAAAAGGAGTAAATTATTACCGGAATTAATGGAACCGAAATGCATTTAACATTTTGTAATATCTGGTGTAGAATTGCTGCAGAGAAAGATATCGAATGACAGACAATTTACAGAACCGCTTCCTTTTTATGTTCAGATTAGCAACAGTGTAAACACGCTAAAAAGTAAATTTATTATCATAAAAGCCTTTGCAACTGATACTGGACTCTTCAAGGTGATTCTTCTCGTTTGTTATCTACTTTGACGCCAACGCGCGTGCGCGCAATACTCATGCAAAGCATTTCTTGAAGGAATTTTTTTTTTTTTTTAACAAAATTCCTCAAGAGACAGCATGCGCATGCACGTTGCGCTCTGACCTAAGTTCTATCTATCTACCATGTGCAGATAAATGCATACTTTCTGCAGTATAGATTTAGATTCAGTTTTCTAACGGTTATATTGTATGGTACAGCTTCATAGACAAAGCATTTGTGTGGATAGATGATCCCAAAGGTATCGTGTTACAGCTTTGGAACTCGACTTGCTTTGGTTTTGGTATGCATCATTCTGAGCAATTGTGCCGCGACGGCAGTAATAATTGTGCGCAGTCATAAAAACGTTTGCTTGCAACATGTAAGAGGTCCAGATTGCTTGCACTATGCATGCATTCCCTTGCTTCACCGATCACTACAAAGATGCTGATGATGATGATGCTGGGATCTAGCTTATGTGTGTCATCATCGGCCACCATTCTGACCGCGCTATGAAAAAATAGACGATAGTTAGTATCGTATCCAAGAGACCCAAGCTTGTTGAGATGGAGATTCACATTGAAAGCAGTTCATCGGGTAGAATCGTGACTGAATGAATCGTTTGCCTTGGATATTGCTTAAAAGAATTCCTCAGCCCTCCTTCAGGTCATACCAAAACATATGGGCATTCATATGGACTATAAGAAAACTGCTGTGTATTCACATAAGGCACGATACTAAGCTGTGGGTCTCATAAAAGGGGTTTAGTTTTTTTTTTTTTTCGTATTGAAAACATTTGATTTGCCAGTAGCTTGCTTATACTAAACAAATAAAGGAAGTATTTCTCTGCAGGCCGTTCATTCTAGGAGAATTTAACTACCAGTAAAATTAATTTTACGAGGTGATAACGACATCATTCTATTGGCTGGCTATGAAAAGGTAAACATTATCCACTGTTTGTGACTGTATGACGTCTTGACGCAATTATTTTGTATTCGTGGCATTCTTGATAGCTGGTGTAATATTGAAATTAATCATGTCTTTAGGAAGGAAATAACTACGAATCAATTCTAAAAATACTTTTCAAAATGTATAATCCTTTCAGTTACTTAAATTCTATTTTAGCAAAACTAGCAAATACGATTACCATCACGAAATCTCTCTTCAGTCTGGAAGCATAGTTTTGAGCTCACTTCAGTTATGAGCGCTCCACTTATAGTACAAGGGGGTAGTCAATTTATACACATACCTGTGTAAATAGAATATTGACTCGGACAGCATAAAATATTAATGAGCTAGCGTTTTTCAGTTTTGCATATCTTGCATATCTTAGTCAGGTGTTAATCTGCTAAGATTCACTTGATTACTAATTAGAACACGCAGCACCTACATATCTTTTTGGTAGAAGGTGCAAATATCGAGTATATTTGCATCTGCCAGAAGAATTTTGCTGCCTAAATAATGAGACATAATTTCGAATAAAATGTTTATTTAGTTTATGTGCATAAAAAAGCTGCCACCTGTATACCAATTTTATACATCCTTATTGCAAGTTTTTTTGTTAATATTTTTTTGAATATTAATCATGCAAGGTACACTATTGTAAGGTTTTTTTTTCTTTTCTTGTGAGCTTGAAAGAAAATATTCCTGCAGTGTTAAAGTGTAGAACATTGCTCTTTGGCCACTTTTTATCTTTATTTAAGAAAATTACACGTACAAAAAACTTCTCGTGCATAAACACGATTGTATCATGGTTTGGATAGCATGTCGCACCATCTTGTTGCAAATAACCATAGTCCAGGTTCAAACCATCTGCTGTAGCCTAAAAAGAAGTCTGCCAGAATTATGCAGTAATCCAATCAGTTCACAGTAACGATTGCACTGGCTTTATTTCCGAACAAAAAAAAAAACATAGGCCCAATGGTGCCATCCGTCTGAAACCGACATCAAACGATGTCTATCTCTGCATTAAATTGTTGCTCTACAATAAATCTAGTGTTTCTAATGCTCCAGATATGGCAGTTCTGTTTGTTGAAGTCGCTTACAATAATGTTTTTAAAAACTTCAATTAATGTTGAAATCTTTTAGTGCAAATTTTTTTTTTTGTTTAAAAAATACAAAACGACGAATTTCAAATAAAAATGAGTGAGACTGAAAAAAATATTTCTATCTTTTTCAGGCTTGAGCCACTATTGGAGCTTTTGAGCCAGCTTGAGATTTGTCGACAATGTAAATCAGTGTAAAAAAGCACAATTAGAGCTTTAGCTTTTTTGATAGCTTCGAGCCGGCTTGAGATTTGATAAAAAAATTGCAACTTTCAACTGTCAACTGCTGTCAACTTGAGACAATTTTTAACGCTCCCAACTGTACGAATGCCAATTATTAGATATGAATGGCTTCTGTTGACATATTTTTTGAGACAATTGATAATAGTCCGAGAGCTAGCAAAGTCATGAAAAAAAGAACTTTAGTTCGGCTGATTCTTTTCTATCTCCCTTCCTTCACCATCTCAATAGGCATGCAGTCCATCTGGCTGGAGAGAGGGGTTGCGTTTACCTGTACGCATTCCATTACATAGGTAAAAAAAACAGTTTTTAAAATGATTTTAGTTCGATTTTTGCTTTTTTTTTTCATTTATTTTCATAAACATCGAAAATTATAAATTCACTATTCCCAGACTATTACCTCGTTGCTAGCACCTTGCAGATGTTTTTTTTTTTTTCGTTACAAAAAAATATATTTTATTACAGCTATAATTTTTATACGATTTAGTTTAATTATCAAACCACATAAATTTAATTTTCCAGGCGATAAATCGGTTGATTATTATAATAGAGAGATCGATTCGAGTGTGATAGGGAATCGGCCACCCCAGACGAGTATTCTTGATTGCAGTCTGCCAGCCAGTTTACTAGGAAAGAGGTAAAAAACCCAAAGAAATATCTCTCCAAAATGTACAGATATTACTTTGCTTCTTTTACCTCTTCCAGGGCAAACCTGTTTGCAGGAGAGTAAATGGTAGCGGCTATTCATAATTATGCATTGTAATGTTAAACAGAAAAATTTGGGAAAGCTTTGAAAATAAATTATAGCTCAACTGAAAGCAACTCGCATTGATGTTTTACACCATCAATCAACATGAATCGGCTAGCCAGGTTTAAATCGGACCGAATCAACTTTGTTCTGAACTGAAAAATGTTCAGTTCAAGGAAGCATTAATAAAATTTTTAAATTTTTTTATAAACCTTTAGTCGACTGATGATACGGCATCATATATTGTTGATAAAATAATTCACTTAAAATTCGGGTTGAAAATAATAAAGTCATTAAAGCAATGGAAGAGTTATTATCATGTGTAGAACATGAAGAAGCAGATTCTAGGATTATCTACCATATTTTCCAAATTGATATCGACTCTGAAATTGTAATAAAATTCTCATATTCTGTTATTCTCATTATACTCCTTGGTAACGTATACAATTTTACTGCTTCCTTAAAATTTTGGATCAATATGGGCGTGGATAATCATGAACGCTACATCAACGTCAATGAATTGTACAAAACTCTGGGCCCTTCCGTCCATATCTAGAGCTTTACCAGACTCCCACGCCATAAGATGTTGTGATTACACTCCAGCTTTTATTTCTGCAAAGGGAAATTGAGGCATTTCAAATTACTAGAAGAATTGGAAGATTATCAGCTTGCATTTCAAAATATTGCCACCGATAATGAAGAATTACTGAAGAGTGCATTTGTCACCTTAAAAAGACTTGTTTGTCATATATATGGAGTTCGGCAGATTAACAACATCAACGATGTCTTTTCTAATACATATCATTCAAAATATTTCAGTGAAATTTTTAGGTTTACAACCGTGCAGAGCTGAATTACGGCAGGATTTATGGAGAGTCCAATACGTGACCACAATGTTCACTCTAAATCTACTACATCTACAGAAGTCAATGTATTTAAAATAAAACTTGTCATTTTTTTTCTATTCAAAATAATTACTTTTATTAATTTACCCTCGCAAATCTATCCAAGTTCCAATTCAATAGCGGAGCTGTATAATGGTGAATATTTTTGTCCAGTATTTTATCAAGAATATCCTCAAATCTGAGCTAGATAACTCAATTTTGCTCAGAAGCTTTTCTGTAAACATCTGCTAAAAATATTATTTTTACATATAACTGGTACATCTCGAAAACTATCCAAAAAAGTATGAATTTATCGTAATTTTGGAAAATCGGATGAATTTCTGTTTTTCCATAATGCAACTCACGAATAACAGTTCTCACCATAAACAAGAATGTCAAAAACGTCAGTTGTGCTCAATTCGGATTTTTCAGTCGGATTTAGAAAAAAGCTAGCGACAAAATTGACTGAAAAGCTCAAATTGTTTTACAGACCTCGGAAAACGATTCTGATTGGAATTTTAATGAGTCTGTATGATTTTTGAAAATATTATTTTTTGAGTTTTTCTTTTATATTTTCAGATCATAGGCAGATCGAAACAAAATGGTTGTATTTTTTTTTTATATGTGCGATTAAAAGAAGTGTTTTCATAAAAAAATAGAATAGTAATTCAATGAGGTCGAACGTAGACGTACTTCTCTCAAGCCACAAGAAGGATATAATGACATCTTAAAATTAATAACTTATCCCCCAAATCAGTCCAGACTTGACACTTTACGACTCCTTTTTTAATCCTTTTCATAATGGATTAATACCCGGATTTACATTTAACAGTTCTCTAGCGGCGATGGAAGCCTTCGTAAATCTCATTCCTGAATTTGTTAAGTGGGGTGAATGTTTATAGGATTTTAGCATATACAAAAGTAGTATCTAGACCACCGTATGCAGCGTATGAAGGTGAATGTTATGAAAAATAAAAATAATCTGTTGTCATTCGCCTAGCAACTTTCTTTCGCAACTAACATTTTTTTTTTTTTTAAGGACGTCAGGAGACTTTGAATTGAAAAGTCAAGAACCCGTAGAAACCCTTAAATTTAAAATATCTTATCAGAAGCGCCAGCAAAAATACAACTCCTTTTGCATGTTTATGCAATTTTTCATAAGAATATTTCCAGGGAAAGTGACTTTAAAAAAATCATTTCAAAAGAAGTTTATTTACCTTCAAGATTATTTTTTTTTGTTTTTTCTTATGTATTTAGTAGAAGAAAATGTGAAACAAAATACAAAAAGGGGGAGCTTCTGGATACTGATTAAAGTGCGTTGCTCTATCATTTATTTTAAATTTAATATGAAAAATTTTGAAGACTTCAAAAGTTCTTTCAATTTAATCGTCATTATAACATTAAGCATTCCGAAATTATGTGATGATTCATAAAATATTACAAAGACAATCAATTCCTACTGCTACGATTCGACCATCCTAGAATGACATCTGAGCTCATATATCCGTTTATTTTTTTTTTTTTTTAACCCAGCCATAGGACTAATGTCGAACAAAGTCCATTCCCATTTCAGTTGAGCTCCCAATAGTGGGAATTAATTAATTAATTAAAAACTGAAAACATGAAGCGAGAAACGCAGTGCTAGCTTTTCCAGGCTGAACCTCAGTATAATTTTAAGAACCTTAAACTTGTGAATTCTGCCAACTTTCGCAACTCACAATACGAACTTTGGCAGCTTCTAATCGATTGCACTTGATTCGGCTGTTAGCTGGAGTATTCCAATTACTTTGGAATAATTTACTGCAGGAGCAATAAATTTTGACTGTAAAAATGTTTGACGAATTTTTACACAAATCTTTCTTAGACTTCTTTCCATAAAAATTACATATAGCAAATGATAACAAAAAATTGTCAGTTAAAGCTGGCAAAGTTATAACAGAGTAGAAAGTAGACCTACTCCAGTTCAACCTCAACCTGGTTGGGCTATCTAACTTAGCCATTGGATTTTAGGTATCCTAATCACATATATTCTACAAAGCTATCAAAGTTCGTGTCGTCGGCCAAGTTCGAAAAGTTAGTACTGTTTATCTCGCTTTATTGAAACAGAATCGAACTTTAGTATCTCACATTTTTGATTCAATGTTTCTGTAAACTGAGTCACCAGCGCCTATTACAATTACATGTAATTTTATATTTTACTTCCCCATGATCATACAGCTAGAACATTTCTATAGATCTCGTTTTGTTTTTTCATCTTTGCTATCAATGGCAGCATAGAATCTCCCATAGCCTCTGCACCTGATTTTGTTTTATCTGCCCGTATCCGAGTCTTTTATTCTATTTCGCGTCATGTTGAGGAGTTTGTTAGTTGTTGTCCCACATGTTTTCAAGTTGACGTTTTTGATTTTGGTAAAAACTATCATTTTACGTTATAAGCCTCACAAATGTTGTCGGTCTTCCATAGAAACTATTCTTGTTACTGTTGCTGCTGTTTGATAGGGGAAGGATTATAGATGTGAAGATATATAGTGAAAGGTTCTACAAGATTCGAAAGAATGGTGTAAAAACCGCAAGACTAAGTCGGGGTAGTACTTGAACTCACGATCACGATCCCTATCACAGATGTTTAAAACGGTTTTTAGTTCTCGTATTTTCCATCCTGAAAAAAGTTACAAAAATTTTATATGATTCCAAAAGAGCAGACTTCCATGACCTATCTAATATAAACCCGTTGGAAGACCAAAACAACAAAATTACATCAAGAGTTTTAGAATCGAGCTTTGATAGAGTACGGTTTTAATGCAGGACGTAGGACTCCAGTTAGTAAGTGCGCACTAGTCTAAATGGGAAGCTCGTGGAGTGGCACTTTAGTTAAAAGCTTGATGATCATATATATGATATACTCGCCAAAGAAAATAATTCATATAACAGATAGTTGCCTTGTTAGAGGTAGATTTTAGATATTTTTTTCATTTTAACTCCAAGTGGAGCTACTAATTATATATTTCAATTGCATATGTATATTTACAACGGTAAGACGAATATAATATAGTGAAGGTATTCTGAGCTTACCACTTAATCCAAACAGCTACCTATACAGGGTATATCCCAAAAGCCATGGAATATATTTTTGTAAAAAAAAAATTATTGATAATATACCGGTACAAATTCTTAATATTCTTCAGAGTACTCTCCACAAGCAGCTAAACATTTTTTTCACCGACTCTCCTATGCTCGGTACGCCCTCTCGAAGGCCTCGACAAGAACCTCCTTCAGAGCCGCTACGATAGCGTCAATTTGGTCAAAATGGCGTCTTTTGAGTGCAGAACAAAATATTCGATAGGGGCTAGGTCGGGACTGTAGGGTGGCTGTGGTACTTGTGCCAACTGGGCTTCGTATTGCCATGATGTAGCACTCAGATAGTGGCTATGTTTTACGGTACGCGGATTACCCTTTTCCTCAATCTTTCCAGGACATCCACTTGGTAGACAGCATTAATGCTCCGCCCTTGAGGTAAAACCTCTTTGTAGACCACACCCATGGCATCGAAAAAGTCTATCAATGTTGTCTTCACTTCGGATTTACACATCATTGCATTCTTCTGTTTCGGGGAGACCGAAGTGTACCTTTCGGCACTCTGACACTTCGTCTCTGGATCACATTCAAATATTCATTTCCACATGTCCTTTCAATTTACTCACGATCAACACTCGATTGACCTTTGCTCGTGCGTCAACAGTTTTGGGACCAGCTTTTCGCACACGATTCGCATGTTCAATTCGTCCATAACGTTGCAATGCACAAGAATTTTCGGATTGTTGAGAATGTCAGCAAATAACTGAACGCTCATTTAACGGTCAAAATTCAATAAATCACGCATACGAGTCACATTTTCACCGGTTTGGCTTGTTGTTGGCCGTCCAGAGTAAAGATCATCATCCACTCCTACCTGGGCCTAAATGAACTTCGTTACTCAACTTGAAACTTGCAGCACATACGTTGGAATAGACTCCCTGTAGGCTTGCTTGAGCAATTCGTAAGTTTCGATAGTTTCTTTGTAGCTTTTTGTGCCAAATTTGATCGCCCAATGTTGTTTGGAAGTATCCACCATTGTGCGTTATGACGTTGTCTCGAAACATGGGCGCGGTATATTAGCTATCCTGATTCTACTGATGCTCGCAACAGACTGAACTGTGTTGTGTTGTAAAATTTACGGTCTCCAACACGCTGCGCCCAATCGGGGTGCGGCAAAAATACTATATTTCTTGACTTTTGGGACATACCCTGTATGTACAGGAAGCCGAGAAAAAGCCCGTTGGGTTATGGAGATACATCAAACATTTGTTTTGTGATTTTCGTTTAATTACAAATCCTGCCAAATACCACAATAGCTAGCTAAACTATACACCCATTCATAAATTTCCGCATTTGCACAAATTGACTGACAAGAATAACTAAATAAAGAAATTTCTCCAACGCCAATTTCCACAACCATCGAATAACGTACTTGCTCGAACTGCAACTCTTAAAATTCTCTCACGGAACTCCACATATATCAACGAGAACTCACTTATGAGCAATATGTATGCGCATTTACAGAGACTTAATATATGTAATTCGTAATTTGTCACATGAAAATCCTTCAATATTTTCAAAGGAACATATTCTGTCCGACAATAATCCAACAAACGTAACTGTAGTGAAAGCTAATCTTAGCTTAAGTTATTCCGCCGTCGTAATTAAATTCCATAAATAACGTCGTGCAATTATATTCATTAGCGGGTAATCCCACTAGATTTAGTTCTCCAGCCACACGCTAAGCATAAGCAACCATTTAGAGTCGAGAGTGCGCTTCGTTTTATAACCCCAGAGATCACATCCACTTCTGGTAAGTAACCGGGGGGATCATGCAAACAATTCACATAAAAGCACGTCCAATTGAGGATGGTATCGAAGGCAGCCAGAAAATCAACAGCAACAACAACAACAACTGCCTAAGCTAAGACTCCATAAGACAAAGAGATATGCGGCTTGAAGAATGTTATCGGTGGACGTCATCTCGAAATAATTTTCTGGTATCAGCCAGGTTAGCTTTTTGCTTCTTACTCACTTTTCTGGTTGGCTCATCTCTTCTGAATCCGGAATCGCATGGCATCGCAGCAGCAGTCACAGAGCCACATATTTACTTTACTACCAAACCAATTCGTAAAGCAGTTTTCTTGCTTACTTGGTATTGCTCTTGCCAAGACGATCCAAGAAGACGACCAAGACGACGACGATGCGATGACGACGACGACGACGACGACACCACCAACAAAAAGAAGGGCCAACAACTTAAGCGTTATCTGTTCAATTTATTGTTTGGATTAAAGTGGAAAGACAACAGTTTCAGCCTTGGAGCATAGCAACAGCAACAACAACAACAACCCCAACAAATGGCAGCATAATGGCAAGAAGCCCAAAGATGGAGTACCTTCATGTACCACGAGGTCGCGCACAGTACAGGAATCAAAGTCGAGCATTTTACAATCAGCACTCGAGAAATTTGTAATGAGAACAAATTTGCTTTCATGTTGTTAAGAAAATTAATTTCACCGAGGATGGATTGGTGGTGGAGTCTCCAGACTCCACTCTCGTTTCCAATGGAATAACAAATATTTTTCCGATCACTTGAACAGGCCTACGAACGTAGTTAGATTAGAGTTACTATCGCATAGTCTAGCCGAGACTATGCTAAGCAATTTTAACGGTGGATGTATCAAATCTATATGTATACATATGACCGGGAGAAGTTCCCACAGGGCCAAGGAGCACATCATGCCACATAGTTAGTGCAGGAGATGATACTCTGCTGCGACATGAACTGCAACTTTTATCTAATCTTGATTATCAATTCTTAATGTATTTCTGATTACAATAACGAGCGACCAAATGATAGCTTCTTCTGACAGAGTCGCAGGGCATGAAGCTGCTGGATGGATTTTTTCGAAAGGTTTTTTATTGTATATACATATGTAGGTAGGCAGCAACACAAGGAGCTCCAAGACAAAAAAAAAATCTGAATACAAATAAGATTTTTCTTAAATAGTCTTTTGATTACACTAAGATTGGAGTTGTGAATTATCATAGATTGTTCAGAAGACGATCTGAAGATTGTAAGGAAATAGGCATAGAATCGAACTAACAAGGATGGAATTGAAGGGGAAAATGGTAGTTCATTTTCTACACATTATTTGCATAGACAACCACTTGCGTTGCCCTCATTCAATATTCGATCAACTACAATTGAATGGATTAAATTTGAAATATTTCAGGACTTAAGAATGTGGAAACTCTGTAATTTTATAGAATTAAAACTAGAAAACTGTTGCCATATAAAATTTCGAAGCATACTGGAAAAAAAGTTTTTCGATTTAATTTCAATTTGTGAACTTCTTTAAGAACCGTATAAACATGAACAATGTAAGAATCCAACCGAATTTTCCTAAAACTATCGTCCTTATGGGGGTATTCTAGTTTAGAAATTCGAAAAAATAGATTTTTTTTTGTTTTCGTATTTTCAAAGTTTAACTATTCAAGAATATGCCTACAAGAGGATTTTTCAAAATTCGAATTATTTTCGGAGATGCAGGTAATTTGCTAACGCGGCATCCAAACTGGCTCGGCCGGAACTAATCGTACAAAAGACGTTAGAGATTTTCCGCCTACCTGAATCCATATTTCTCAGTAAAACCTTTTGTTCCTTTATATATATATATATATATTGTAATACAATACCCCAAGGTGGCTTGTATTTTTTATATTTAGTGTTCACTTGCATCCAGCTGATAACAGTTGAATTGTAACTTCCAAACCTCGTGGCCGTATGTGCTGTGAGTAAAATAAAAATATTTTGAGTGATAATTTTAAACGTGTTTTTCTCGAAACTGCCTTTTTCAAGACGATTCCCATGATTTCTCAAGTTCTATTGAACCGATTTACTTGAATTTTGTTTTTAGAGTCTTCTTTATAGACTTGTCTATGTCCGGAACTAGCCGCATGCCCAAATTTCAATTTTTACTATTTTTAAAAAATTCGAAAATGTCAAAAAAGTGGTACAAAAATTGCTTTTTGTTTTTAGGCAGCGGCCATTTTGTGAAAAAAAAAAATTTTCAACTTTTCCCTAGTTCCGGACATAGAGACATTACTCTAGACTCATAATATTTTTTAAACATTTTTTTTTTTTCAGAATGCTAGGCGGGTTGGAATGATCATGCGCCAATTTTTTGAGGCCCCCCCCACTTCATCAGCTGCTCATTTTTTGTAACTTTCAACTTTTTTAATTTTTTTCGGTATTCTTCTAATGTTAATAAATAACTTATAAAAAAATGAATAGAAAAATATTGATTGCCGGTTTTTTACGGAACTTCAAAAATCACCTAAAATTCGGGCCTCTCGACTAAAATACTGCCTTATTGCGGCTTCATAGTAAAATATGTATCAAGAGAATATTTCAACATCTGAAACTCAAAAGTTTAGACATGCTAGAGGAGCAAAATGATGTTATTAAAAAGCGTTATTACCAAATTTTTTTTTTTTAATTACGTACCTATTTTTATCTTGAGAACTTATTAATTTCTCACATCATACTGGGTGTATCAGAACGAACCAATTATTCCAAACGATATAGAAAAGAGAACTAATTTTAAATAATTATTTATTATTACCAAAATGTACACAATGAACGAAATTTTACTGTATGAATATTACACTGTTTAAATGGCGGCCGTTTTTTTGGCGAGAATCGTAAAGCAATTTTCACTGTCAAATTGAATACCTCGCAATCTGACGACTTGTCACCGAAGTTTCTTCGCTCCGTTGCTCCACTTCTCGTCGGTTCAATTTCGCGTATTTTTAATTCATGCATCACAAAATTCCAATTCCCATATCATGGAAATTTGCTAATATCAATCGAATTCCTAAGAAGGCTTCAGCTAAGTGACCAAAGGACCATTAATTTGCTCTGTTTTCTTTCCAAGGTTTTTCAAAAGTTGTTGTATTAGCAGATTCAGCACTATTTAAGAGGTGTCAGTACCAAGATTTGCAAGTTTCATAAATTTTTCAATGCGAATTTCTAGCAAACTATTTGTAGCACAAAAATGATTTATATCTTAAATTAAAGGTAAAGAAGAGGTCTAGTAAATAACGTCGAGAAAAATAAAAAAAAATGTATTGGAATGGAGATATTAGCTCGGAAACTTGTAAAAAATGGTAAAAATTGATTTTTTTCAAATCAAATTCCTGTTAGTAGGTATTCTCATTTCTTTAGATTGTGACTATTTTAGAGAGATAAAGCCTAGATCTAGCAAATAACGTCGAGTTTTTTCATTTTTAGTGGCGCATTTTTTAATGGTTTAACTCTAATAGTACTTGTTTTTGCTCTCGATATTTCACCAACGAGCAATTTCAATATTTCATTGAAAGTTTTAGAAATATAAAGCAAAATAGTATATTTTAGCAATTATGTGCAAAATAAAATTTAGGAGAGTTTATTCTCGTTAAAAATTTTCAATTTCTTTGAACTGCAAATTTTCATTTTCGTCATAAATTGTTGCATGTTTGGTATCTGCCTTTCACGCTAGATGTCTCTAATGTGACTAATGGTCTAGGTCTACGCTAATTTTATATGAATTTTCATACTTTCAGGACACAAACCTACGTATAGTAAGTTTTATTGCCTACAGGCTCGCTGTTATCTTAATTGCAATTTTTGCTGAGTACTGACTCCTCTTAATGGAAAATAATTTATTGAGTGGCTGGCAGTCTTGATTCGTCGGCCTGGCCATAGTTGTGGAATTGCTCTTCTAAAGATCACAAACGACATTCGGGCTGCATTTGACAAAAGAAAAATTTCCATTACTTCTAGACTTTTCTAAGACTTTTGACAGTGTATGCCATAAGGGCCTGCTCGAAAAATGGTCCTATCGCCTTGATTTCTCTAGAGGTGCGATCTGCCCGTTGGGAAACCTTAAGAGTGGACGTTTCGAGAGGATAGTGGTGAATAATAATGAGTATTCCGATTTTCTCCCCCTTGACAGCGACGTCCTAGATGGATATATCCTGGGACTTTTGCTTTATAGTCTGTACATCAATGGTTTGCCTCAGATAGTACGTTAGGTTGATATTCACATTTACGCTGATAATAAACAAGAATGTTTAAGTCGTACAATAGGACTTATCAAAGATTGTGTGGCTCAAATGAACGACGATTTGAACGAGATCTATAACTGGTCTAAGAGAAATAATCTGAAACTTAACCCAAGCAAATCTTAGTGCATTGCCTTCACTTCTTTGAACCTTGACGCGCCGACCTCCCGTGCAATAATGTTGAATGTAATCACATTAGAATGAATATTTCTAAAATTTATATTAATCTTCGACACCTGTGGTTGTCGTTTAACATGCTTTCGCCGAAAATGCGCTGCTACTTAATTAAGTCTCTCTATTATTACAGTACTTTATACATAAATGGTTCCCTTGTCTTCCCAAAACTTGACCCTAACAGCAGTAAAAAGTTAAATGTCGCTTTTAATAACTGTGTTAGATTCATATTTAGGCTACACAGATTCGATCATGTATCCCACCTTAATTTCACGGTACTCGGCTGCTCCCTGGATACTTAACGAAGGGCCTTATAGTATAGTATAGTCTGGCCTATTTGGTCAACGAGGGGATATAACCTCTCCATACTACGATTTCGTACTGCTGTTTATGAAGGTTCTAACATTGTTCAATTAACTCGTCTGTGGAAGCTATTGCCCCAACATTTCAAACGGCCGGCACTATCGACACATTTAGAAAACTGCAATAGATTTTCTCACTAAATTTTTTCTCTCAGTTTATTTTTCGTTTAATTATGTTTTTTTACTTTGTTTTATATTCTCCAACTTCAGTAGTATATTTTGTAATGTTCGCTTTTATAATATAGTTAGTCAATTTATAATGTTGTATTAACTTAATTAAGTGACTAAAATGTCCGTCTGAATTTGTAGTTCTATGGTTAGTTTATGTAACTTTCCATTTGCCCCCCCCCACTTTTCTTTAAACGATGCATATAAAACATTGTAATCTTGTAGTATCTTAATGAAATAAATTTGAAACACTTCAAACCTTTTGCGGATATTGTCGAAGACTTTCCCAAGAAGTTGTTGAGGAATCAACTTTATATTTTGTTCAATATTTCTTCTTAAATCTGCCAAACTTCGTGGATTATTCTCGTAGATTGTACTCTTAAGCTAATCCCATAAGAAAGGTGGAGTGAAATCATGGCTCTGTGGTCGCCACTCCAATATACACTCTTCGCGAAATAATCTTTTCAGGGAACAATTCGTGCAATGCTGCCAACTAGTTGTAAGTGCGATGCGCCGTGCCGCTGTCATGCCAGAACACCATGAAAGGCGATTGTAGTTCACATTTTTGAAGTTTTGATCAATAAGGTTTCGTTTCATCTCGATATAGCGCGCCATAATCCTCTATGGTCTTCAAAAAAGTAAGGTTCAATAATGAAGTTTGCCGACATTGCAGCCCAAACTGTAACCTTGTTATATACAAAGGGCGTTGATGTAATGTTGTTGGATTGCACCATACCCATTGGAAATTTTAAAGATTCACACAACCATTCAAATGAAAATGGACCTCGTCGCAGAAGAACATATTGTCAAAATCTTCGAATCTCTCGAACATAATGTTCACGTAATCAACTCTGAAAATATATTTATTTTTCTTTAAAGCCTGCACAACTGGCTTTTGTGGCAGTTTAATATCGCATGGCATTATACTGTCAATCGTCACTGTGTGGTGACGCGAAGGCACTTTGGAAGGAACCTGTATCTTACCTACTCTGACCGCTTTATTAACCTGAGTAATAAGGACGCTTCAAAATTTTCGAAGTTTTCAAATTTCTACTTTGTGTGACATGAAAGCATTTTTGTTTAGTGTTATAACGAAAGCCAAAAATTAGTTTTTATAGCATTTCATGTTCTAATAAAAACTACCACATTTTTATAATCTTCCTTTCCAGTAACAAATAATTTCTAGGTGACTGAACCTCCTAGAACGTCAAAACGCGACTACTCCTTGTCCTGTTTACATCAAAAGGCGGAATACCTGGAGGGTCAAATCAGGAATATCCCTTTACCTCATTATTTCAAGTGGCGTAGCCCCCTGGAAGGTCAAACCAGGACGACTCGTTGACTTCCTGATTTCAAGCGGCGATTACTGTCAACCTTTATAGTAACACAGTACTGGTTATATGCGCTATCCATCATTTTGTACAAACGTAAAACTTCTTTGGTCGTTCTTTTTTTAAATAATCCCCATCCCAAAAGAAACTTACCTATCTCTACAGGAGATAAGTCATATAGCTACATGCGGATTGGGAAGCGATATCCATAAGAGATAAGCCAATCTTTCATTTCCATAATTAACCCTGACTTTTTAGGCTCTTTTTCTTGCAACAGCAAAGTAGTGGACACATAGGCACTATCCATAGGGAATAGGCTCATAGGTACAGCTCTAGATAGCCTCAAATTCAGTTATCGCCTCCTAATGCTAACACGGTACTATCGACTTACCGAATTCGCAACCAACTCAATGTTTCCAGTGGTTCTTCCTGTTCTTGTACGAACATGATGAGTCTTGCCTGTTGTGTTTTCAGTGCCGTTCAATACCTGGTTCCAAGCGAGAGCAACGGCATAATTTTGGGTATCTCTAATATTGCACAATCTATAATGTGGTCGAAATAGCCGTCCAACGCGGATTAGCGACCGGTCGTTCTCGAAAGACGTGCGCAAGCAAATCGAGCGGTTCTCTCTCGTGTATGGTTTGGTGGCAGCTAAGAATGTAAAAACAGATCTTGTAAGTGACGTTTCTCTCACTTGTCCATCCCGCATTGTTTGCATCTTGTTTACTCTCGAAATAGTCGGCTCGCTCTGAGAGAACCTATATTTATGAATGCCGTTTAATGCGTCAGTGACTTTGAAACGAAATAATTCTTTTTTTTTACCAAAATCCGATTAGTTTTTCTTTTAGCTATAGATACACTTTTCCTAATAGTTTCCATTTTCTATAAGTGTTTCAAAAGACACATTCCGCGATTTGTGTAAAATAAGCATCCTTTTTTAGTGATTACTTTTTCGTTCGATGTGAATTGTTTTTACCACCGCGGCATTTCATCATGCTGGAAATGGCACAGCTATTGACACACTTCGACAAATTTAGCTACAACAATTTTTTTTTCTCCGGAAAATTGGAATATTTTTCCATAAATTCAGAATGATATCTTTGACTGATCATAGATCCTATAATATTTTCTTATCTTTTCCTCGCAAAAATTAGCGCTCTATCAATACACAAAATCTTATCTATGCATATGCGAATAATGTAAATAAATTTATATTTAACAAACCTACTTCAAACTTAGGCAAATGTGAAAAAACGCGCTATGAGTTGACAATACAATGGTTATCTTCACTTCATTTACGTCTTCAAAACTATGAAGTTTTTCACCGTAAAAAATGTAATGAAGTATCGAATGACTTTCAAATTAAATTTGAGCACTAAAAATCGTATTTCTCACGATTAGAACCTGAGCCAAGTAAATCATAAGAAAAGTGGGGGCGCAAAATGTTTTGACAAAAAATGATTTTTCACTAGTCAGATCTCAGTCGGACTTGTCCCTTTAGATTTTCTTTTACTGCTAATAATCGTTATTCCCTTCACAAATCCAGCAGGAATTCATATTTAAGCAATCTCAGCTTTCATCAAAAATCACAAACAATATTGTCCATTCATCATCAAGCCTTTTATCAAAACTCGAAAACCCAACAAAGCATTTTTCATATACACGTAATGTAAATTATAATTTTTGATTGTTGGCCGACATCATCACTTACACCCCCGCAAAAATTCCATCATTCCACCATTTCCAAACTGCCAACTTCAGGGTTTAGGAACATCTTCACAATATGTTTTCTGGATAATACGTGGCCCCATTAACTAATTATCTCGAAGTACTTAGTTTGCAGAGGTGATCATAGCAAACAATAATCTCGACTGAAGAAAACAGTATGCCAATGGTCTGCTTGTAACCTTTAGTATGAGCAAAATTCAGTAAACTCTTCAAAAATATCATAAAACTTCCAATTGAAGATAAATAAAAAAAAAGTACCTACTGAAAAGAAGCCTAAACAGGGGCTGCAAGAACTCCAAGTTCTGGCAACCAATCTAATTCTATCCTTTCAAAACTTTGAATCGAAACTAGTATGGATCTGCCACTCCAGCTACTGTCTGCGGACAACATAATAAAGTTGCTTTGGATTTCTTAATATGAAGGAGTGGACGGTAATGAAAAAGCGGATTGATAGCCTATCACAAACCCATTTATGGGGGAACTGCAAACATGAGAAAACAGGCAATTGAGAGTGTCCCGCTTTTATAGAATTATGTCGCATTCGCAATGCAGATTGGTGCAGAGTGGAGGAGAACGAAGAGTGAGAGGTGAGTCCAGAACGAAGGTGTTCACAATACAGCGCAAAGTGTGATTCGTGCTTTAAAATTAACATATTAAATTGCCATAAAAACATCAAATCAACAAACAAGCAAACAACTGCCGTTGTCAAAACAATAAATTCGAAAAAGAAGGCACCTGTTGCACCATCGGATTGCTTAGAAACCAAGTAAAAGTTAACGTACTTGTTTTGGTTTTTAAATAATGAAGTTTGCAAAAAAGACGCGTTATTTTTTATTAGCATTCATAAAAAGTATTAAATCAGAAAATTCCATTAAAACATGTTAGTTATGGTAAAAAGAAGTATGGAGCTTTTTTCGCGCCATCTACATGCCAGTAGTTCGAAATTCCAGCTTCTAAGCTTTCGGAAACGTGAAAAGAGAATGGAACCTATTTTCATGCAACTCCACTCTGTGCTAGTCTGAGGATTGTGAATGCGGCGCGAGTTATCTCTCCTAAATAAGGTTTACATATAACTCGAAGCTCTTTAAAAGACCAGATTTTACTTAACCACATTAGAGGAGAATACAATAAATCAACTCAAATTATGCCATGCTCCTTTTTGTATTATTCGCTGATAATCATATCATTCTCCATTGTTGGATATGGAACTAAGTGTCTATAAAATATACCCAGCACAGCACATATACCTAATTGATAGAAGCAGTTTCAGCAATTTTCTATAAGTACATATATATATAGGAACGACAAGAAATAATTATGTTGCCACATCTTGAAAGGTTATACATAGCACTACATTCAAATCTCTCATAAATTGTCAAAACAATTGAAGAGAACAATTGTTTCGCACTACTATTCCTAGCTGTATTTATCTTGTAAAAATAACCTCAGTACTTCCGGAAAACGTCAAAATAATAATTGTGATAATAAAAAAAAATTGTCTAAAAAATTATGTTTTGATGAAAGTTATTGAAAACACTGGTTATAATTAATTTTCAAATTTCTATATACCTTTTTGGAAGTGGCAGGAAGCGTGCTATGAGTTTTGAAAGATCTCGTGGAAACCTATGTATAAACCAATTTTCTATGTGCAAATGAAATTTATCGGCAAATAACAGAAATGTGGTGCCAGCCAATTACAAAACGGTGCACGTTATCCTAGAATTGGCACATAAATATCTAAGGCGGATTATCAACTTTGATGACGCATGGAACCGTTGAATCCGCTCATGAATTAACTGGTGTAAACACGTTAATCAAAACTTGGACGAGATCGGGCATGTATTGCATATTTCTTATGGAAGTACGCACCATATAATCGCTGAGCGATTTCAGTTTCAAAAAGATTGCCATCTATGGGTGCCGCAATTATAGAAAGAATCTCTGACAGTTCCTTCGGCTGAATTTTACCTGCATCCTAAATAAAAGTCTTGAATTTATGCCCAACGACAATACTATTTAAACAGCAGAATATGATAGAAGTCACTTATGTACTATGTTTCCATACAGAGTTCAACTTGAGTTGAACTCGGGTTAGTGCTCATGGAAATAAGAGTTGCGTTGACCTTGGTTTCCTCAAATAAATTTTAACTCCCCAAAACCAGCCGAGTTGAGTTGAGTTTTATGGATATTTGGTTTTATGGATAAATTGGCTACTTTATATAAAATATATCAGTTGTCAACTTATCTCAGGAGCCATCGATTTAAAGCAGCATCGGGTTTACTCAGTCACACTAAACTCTAACTCAACTCTAGTTCAACTCTGGCTGATTGCAACTTAGTAAAATTTTGTAATTCTGTTCTACATGAGATCCCACACTTCATTCTGTACGGGTAAAAAAGGCCCTATTGTAAAAATTCATATGGATAGTATGTGTCATAGCAATATCCTCCCTAATCCCCACCTTTCATTTCCATGTGTTCGAACCTATGAAAAAGAACTTTGCAAAGTTACGGTATAATTTAAAACTCAATGTGGAAAATGTGGCAAATAGGATGGTAACTTTCCAATAACGGCATAAAATATTTTCTAAAACAAAAAAGGCATTTTATAATTCAATCTCAATGTCAATCCCTAAAAGTTCCATAAAAATCCTAACCATAAAATGTTTTAAGCTTTCCTCATAAAATCCAAACCAAATGTTCATTTCTTTCATCCTTTTGAAAGTCGATTTTTGCCGAGACACGCAACCATGGAAAAAAAATCACCAACCTCTAACAAATATAAATAACCAGAAAATCCGCGCACGTAACCGCAAAATACAAAAAAAAAACAAAAATGTCCTTACTGTTAGGGCTTCCAGTTACAAATATGATTCCCACTTATGCATATCCAAAATCAAATTTATTTTATAACTTTAGAATCTAATAAATTCGTTGTCACTAGTACACTTTAGCTAGTCAGCAGAAAACAAAATTATTATGAGAGATGACAGTGTGACATTTTCTGCAAAGATTCTCCCAACTGGCTAGGAGGAGTAGGTGGAATTGTTGCTGCTCCTGCTATTTCTGCTACTTTATATATGTTTATATGTAGCTTTTGGTGGGTACATCTAAGTGGATGCAAACCAGACCAGATTGTTTTAATGCCCATAAATGCCACACCACTAAGTACAATTTATGTCAGTCTTTCTAAGAATTCATCCCCATAAATCTGCGTTCACTCATGATTTCTTAAGACTTGTGGCTTTTCTCCAGTACCCATAGCCTCTGAGCCACATTCATTCATCCAGTGTCAAATGCCATCTCACAGTCATCTCAACTCAAGACTATTTCTTTATAGCTATGATGCCAAGATAGCTAGATATGAGTCAGAGTGAATCTAAGAGTGTCGCCAAAGTTGTATAAATGTGCAAGTGGACACGACTAGAATAGCTAAGTAAGTAAGTAGGAAGATGTAACCACCTTCATATTCTACTTGCTAAGGTATAATACGTTTGCAATGTGATATAGTACAAGAAATGCTCGTGAACGCCTGCAAGGGCCAAGTACTATGTTATATTCGTATATATATACATCAAGTGTCACCTATGACGTTGGTGTTTCAAATTAACACATTTAGCTAGTCGAGGAGATCCTGGATATGCGGTTTTTGTTGTTCGCTTCAACTGATTGTCTCCATTGAATACCAATGAACAAAAATCCGTCAGATATTGTTGAGATAGGTAGGTACTTTGCGGGGGATAAAAGAGAGCCAAAGAATAACTTATCTACAGCAATGAAGGTAGTTAATCATAGGAGGCCGAGGGAAGATAGCATGTAAACTACAACGACAAAAAATACACCGGTAACGTCCAATATTCTTGTACATCAGGTAGTAATTCTGACGATGACGAACAGAGAGACTCTCGAACTAGTTGTGAATTTTCAAAATAATTGGCGGAAAATAAAATTATCCACATGAACCACCTTTCGAACGAAATGGAATTCAACTTTGATGTCCGTTCTCACGACGATATCATATTTCAGAACTGGCTATTTATGGTCACGTTGGCTCCATCATTTCTTAATAAACGGAAAAAGAATTTAACAAAAAATATAAATAAAAAAAAAAGCAAAACGAAAAATTTTGGGACATTTGCAGAAAACCCGCCTGCGGATAATAAGCACTCAACTCAGTGACCGACTGTCCACCTTATCATCAAATTTATGTCGGATGTCGGATATTTGCATCGAGACGAGACGACCTGTGGTGGAGACTCTAAATTCACAAGAAACCAGATTTTTTGTCATCGTCTTTGACCAAAACGTTTTTTAACAATTATTTTTTTTTTTCTGTTTTCTTCTTTTGCATTACCAACTTCTCTAGACTCCATTTTTGCAGTTAGAGATGAATTGTACAGCAGACGTATACACTTGTCTATAGGATTACAGTTTTTTTTTTTTCTTTTCTTCTTACGCACCAGCTCCCGAAGGACTTCAAAATGAAAATCCGACAGGATATTTGACATGGGCCAGAGTTAGATCATTTATCGCGAATGATTCTATCCCAACCTATTCTATCCTCTGGACTTTATTATTAAAATTTAACAGAAATTAATGACAATCGAGATGCTGCAAAACGTCTTGATTAATTATAATCACGCGTTTCGCTAATGATTAGCAGAGGTTTCTTGAATAATCCTCCCGCCTTAGCACGTACTATTTTGAGAAGTATGGTCAGATAGAACGTGTCAGTATCGCTAGTATTTTCAAATTTACACTGTTCCAGGTTGAATGTGAAAATTTTAAGTTATCCATTTAGACTAGTTCCTAGCATGAAATTCTATAGTAGTATATCCAATTGCATCTATCAAAAGCTTCAAGTACTCGTGTTAAGCTGCAATTAAACTTCACTGATTTTTTTTGGGATATTTGTAAAGGGTAGGAGGGAAATCGAATTGAATGCATCTCATGTCATGTACTCGAAAATCCCACGCGGGAGTAAATTAGTCTCCACTCAAAGCCATTCATTCATTTTGAAATGCTTGTAACAGAGCTTAAGCGTCGTGTTTAGCTCGTGATTTAATGAAGCCTCCTCGGGCTGGATCCCCCTTGGAGCACGGTGCCCCTTTTCTTTTTCCATTGATTCCCATTCAACCTCCATCATCAAATCGGGCAGCATTTTGTAATTTCTTATACAAGACTGGAGGAGCTCAATGTCTGGATTTGGATTTTGTATTCAGGGAAGCAATTCCGCGCGCCGGCCGCCTCGATATGGTATGGATATGGCTTCTGGTTGCTTCTTGAGTTCAAATCATTTTTTTTCTCCCGTTTTGTGGCATTTTAATTAATTATCAGAATAACCAGATGTTTTGGACCTACAGCACTGTGTCTTTACATGATTTATAGCGAAATTCAGAGCTCACTCTCTCTATATATCTACCTCTTGGTAACTGACTGGTTGGGTGTTGGCGTGTTGATATCCATGTCACCGTTTTCCTGTCTGTCTTCTGTACGGACAGACAGACAGTCAGTCAGTACCGTATATATGTATGTACAACGTATGGTATCCGACAAGTTCCACACAGTTCTTTTAAAACACCATCTGTTAACAGAGTTTTACATTGAATGTGAATCCTACAGGAGGACGGATGATGCTCTTCATACACTTAATTGGGATTACCATGCATAACACGTAAGAGTTGACTGCCGCATGTACTAAATCGTTTTTGTGAAATGTGAGTTCAAATTCCAAAACAAAACGAATTGCTCTCAAATGTGTCAGGCTAGCTATGTAGGCCTGGCATATGAGGTCTCCTCTTAAGAATTCAATCCATCAAACTGGGTTGAATCTTTATTATGATTTTGTAATGAGCAATGGGGAGTATTGATTTCCTGGAAACTCACATATTCGCACGACTGATTTTGGTTTTACCTGTGAAGTTAAATTTCATGTTGATTTTTGTTGAATACCACCTACCTATGATGGGTGAAAAAAACTCATGGAGGTTTTCTACAATTTTTTCATTGTTTTAAAAATGTTCTAAACATATCGTAGGCGGCACATACGTAGGTCTAGGTATCGAATAAAATTGAAAAGGAAAGAGGCTAGAAAATTGTTTTTATATTCAGAACATGTCACGTGTGTTAAACATGTGCTAATTCCTAATGGGCGGAAACTTTTGGGTGGAACATAGCTTTGAATGAACGCATATCGAGGAGATAAAAAAAAAACGTTTACAGTTTTCAGTATATGAAAATACGAGTAATGTTAGCAGTTTTATTTTTGAAAAACTACTAACAATGGTCAGTAGAGCTACAGCCACAGTTTATCTTGTACTTTATTTATTCTGAAGACACAATAAACAAAATCAGTATCTCCACTGTTGAGGGACTTTTTGAAGTTTTACAGTCAGAAAGACGTACAGCTCTTCGTCGGAAGGTATCCGTCTTACGTAAAACTATTTTAGAAATCCTAACTATAGAGGGAATAAGTCCGATTTTGTGAGTAGAATTAGGGAAGATATATTATGGAAGAAGTTTTAGGTCTTAAGTCCCTCGACCAATCAGTAAAAGAAAGCTCCTTAACCGAACGACAATATTATCTATGACAAATTTCAGTCGAAAATTCATTAAATCCCTACTAGGTACCTGCTGGTTTGCCTGATTGGCAAGAGAAGAAGAAGATTTCTTTCAACGAGGGTTTGAAAGTTTTTTTTCTGCCACATCTATTCTAAAGCTGGCTTTCCACGGGCCAATACGCTTCAAGAAAAGTCTTGTCCGAGATGACGCGAGCTCCCCTGTTGTTGCCCGTCTCATTATTTCGAGTCGCTTACTTTAAAGGCGTGGCCGAGCGTGCGTGAGCTGGGCCGTACTAGCTCGAGTGAGCGGCCGAAGCTTAATCAAAACTAGGCACCATTCCGCAAATATGCTCGGGTCAACACCCGCCTGGCCGTGAAGCCACTGGCCATGGTAAGCAAGCTTAAAAGAGGCAATTCACTTAGAGAACTGAAATTTTGGATCCATCCTTTTTTAAAAAAAGTGAAAAGATAGAAAATGGAACAAATCAAATAACTCCTTCGCAGGATAGTTATTCGAAAATTCCGTTTTTTACTATATAATTGAACACTACCTAAGAACACGTTAACGTAGAGAGCTGAAATTATGTATACGACATTCTCATGGAATCAGAAAATAAAATTTCAAATATGCACTGAATCGGGCAATCCGCTCATGGTGTTACCATAAAAAATTTCAGGTTTTTTACGCGCAATAGAAAAGGACAAACGACATCTATTAGAAATGGATACTTCGCGTAAAATGACTAATTAATTTCGACATAGACAACTTTCGGAAAATCGTATTACAGAAAAGGAAAAGCGACATCTACAAAGTACTGACATAAACAACTTTTGATTCAGAGAATCGATGTTTCTAGAATGGAATTTTTGGAAGGGTTCTAGACAAATTTGTAGAGAATAAATAGGGCACGTGTTACCGTCAGGAGGCAATTAAATCAGATGCAATAAGTCCCGATAGCCTTTCGCCAAAGTTTATCAAAATTATTTACCCCTACATTGGACGACATATTTTGCATACATATTCTTAATACGACTTTAGTTACATATGTTTACCTGTCAAGGTGGAAAAAAGCGATGGTGAAATAAATTACAATGTGATATCATCCCCCTTTGATTTTCGACCCATATATGTTCTGTGTTTCCTGTCTAAAGTCCTCGAAAAACTTATGTACAGCTAGATGCTGGCACATATCGGAAATAATAATATGCTTTCTTGCTGACAGTCTGATTTCCGTCGAATCAACTGTTCTGCTAAAGGTCAACACGGACCTGAGATTCACCCTGAACAGAGGAGGAGTGGATGTTCTCGTAATGCTAGATTTTACAATATCTTTCGATGGTGTTAATCATTTTAAGAAAATTAATAAACTATCATCAAGTTAGTCTTTAGCTTTCTTTCTGGACGATCTCAGCAGGTTCGCAATAATGAAATGTTCTCTAAAATACTTCCTTTGTCAACCGGTATACTTCACGGTTCTGCTCTAGTTCCGCTATTATTTAGCTAATTTACTAATGATCTGACAAATGCCGTAAGTCATCATAACATTCCCTTATATACCTACGATATTCAATTGTACTCTTGCAGATAAATTAGTCTCATAGAAGACTCCATTGCACGAGTAAATGAGGACTTGGAAAAGCTTTATGACAGTAAATAACGATCTCGTTAGAAACATATATTTCCCCCGTCTTTCTCGACGGTCGTGTGTTTCCTTATATTGATCAGGCTACAGAGTCGGAGATAAAGATCAATTCAAGATTGAACTGTTGTGATCAGATATCCTTCCTGATTGGAAAAAATTATGTTGGATTGCGGTGATTATGGCTTCCTACTCAGACTTAAACTGCAGCATCAAATTGGAACTCATCAAAACCCTGATCATACCCCATTTTTCCAATGGAAGTCTGATTTATGCACTTCTCGATTCATGTTGCCGTCACAGATTAATTTTGCCTTTAACGATGATTGCATTAGATTTGTTTTAAGTTTTCGCAGGACTGATCACATCTTTTCGTTCAATAAAGATCTTCTCAGTTGCTTTTTGGAATCACTTTTCAGGCGCAAGGCGCTTGCCTTTTTTTATAAGTTAGTACGCACGGGTGTCCCGGATAATTTTTTGGCCTACATTTCTTACCGTCAATCGTTACGGCACCGTAACGCCTTTATTCTCCGATTTAATAGGCGAGTATTGGAAGGCTATTACTTGGTATATATTGCTCGTAGTTGGAATAATTTCCCGGTTAGAGTGAAGAGTGCGGGTACAGTTCGAGAGTTCAGAACGCTGCAATTCTCCCATATGCTTTATGGAATTGCTGGTCAGTAGGTAATATTAGTGATTTTATTTTACAATTTCATTTTTTTTTTCTTTTTAAGCCTTCGATTTTCTCTTTTTATTTTCCTCTTAATGTACTTTAAAAGATTAATAATTTTCGGTACTTTTCTGAAAATAAAATAAAATAAAATTAAATGAACCAATCTTATCTCAGACAATAAAGTGAACATAGTCAACAGAACAAAATGTTTTAATTGGATTAATTACGAATATTTGAAGTACTTTATGGCGAGATCGGATGATGAGATTTGAGGGAAGATTGATTTCTGTGTGTTATTTTTCTTAAAATTTGATTAGAAATTTTTTTATTAGAAATTGTAGGGCGCTAGTGGGAGCGAGTATTATCTGCCTTGAGTTCGAAATACTAGGACCCCAGAAAAACTTAGATTTTGACGCGTATTGATTTTGCCACATGTTTTTTGATATATGTGAAAACATGAGGAATATCCAAAGACATGTCGTGAGCGCAGTGAAATGGGATCGTGTGGTTGGGTATAGGGTGTGTTCCATTGTTACTTCGCTCTGCTCCACGGTATTGAAAAGATATGGTATACTACATATGGCCGCAAGATAATTTAGACCGATTTCTATATCGGGAGCAAAACAAAATTTCATAAAAACAATCACCTCACACGTTTTAGATCCAAATAAATATAAACAACAAAAACACTATACCTCTTTGCTGTAATATGACAGGAAAACTTTGTAGTCTCGTCATTTTCTAAAAACCATTCTGCTGTCAAAATTGATTCGTGATTATTGCCTTGCCCTTACTACCATAACTATAGCCCATAACTTCCTTGATTTGTGTTACATCTCTGCCACACTACAAAAAGAATTCTACACGCAGACAACTTTATTGTCAGAGATCATAGAGATCATTTTTACTCCATTTTATTGCTCATACGAAAGATTTTAATATTTCCAAATCAAAAACGTCGGGTTAGTCCTATTTTGAGGATCAATGAGTTGGTTCGTAGCAGTTTACTATTTTCCATAAAAATAAAAAAGGATAACCTTCAGTCCAACCCCACCTATGTGGAACATAGTAAGCACTAAATATTAACTCAATGTTAAAATTGGATACCAAAGGCTTCCACTGTGACACTCGGTAAGGTTGACAGAGAGTGTTGCAATACTGAGTTACATCCACGTGAAATTTCATCCAGTTAATACAACTAAATCCAGTTAGTACCATTATCCCCTGTAAAAATTACACTTTGTTTACAAAAATGATCTTGTTAGAGTACCGATAAATATGACCTTACAGAATTTTGTTCAGATCTTTAATGCCTAAGTTGTCTATTATCACTAGACCCCGCAATCAACTCTAATTACATTCAGATTTTACTCACAGAATCTCTTCATCATGTGCACGAATTGATTTGAGTAAAATCTTATTTTAGAAAAGTGTAGTCAATTGCTAAGAGACCATTTCAAATCACTTCGAGTGACATGACATCGGTAAGTGCCATTATTCCATTTCCCTGGTTCATTTGGTTCCTTAGAATCAATTGGTTTTAACTCCCTCTGACTGCTAACTTAAATGTGGAAAGCTTTTAGACTGAAATCTAAATGCGTTCAGGTGGAAATATTCAGAATACTTCTGAGGTTAGTTCTGTTGAAGGGATTACAGTAAAATATAAATGAAAATGGCCTTTAATAGGAGCTCTATACTAAAGCAACTACAAAGAAAATTTTAAAATGATGAGACACTTCCCATGCCATGGACACATATTATGTAGATGCACATTCTGAACTTCTTAGTTTCTTCCTTCCTTTCATCACATACCAACTCTTGTCCTATATACTTGACATTGACTTCAATTCTCCTTCCTTAGGCACTGACCGAGCGAGATCTAATTCATCACTGTCCGATAGCTTTCATCCAGAAGGTGGATATCAAAAGCACAAATCACTCAGCAGTGCAATTAAATTCAGGGTAGTATCAAGTTGGAAGGCAGCTTCCCACGCAATAAATTAATTCCAATAGCTTGAAGAGTTTCTCAAGCAGTCAAATGGGATACCGCAAATGAGTTAAAGCTGCAGCCCAACTTCAATGCTGTGCTAGACTAGTATGCATGTAGCAGTTGCTATGCTATTCATATAGCTGTGCCGGATAGGGATGTTCCTGTCTTTCATCATCAAATGAAGAAATTCCTGACAAATTTATGCTCAGAGATGTTCCAAGATGTACACCGAGAGTGATAACAAACGAACACCAATTCTTTATGTCATCTTTTCAGTGGACGATGAACAGCTGTGGTATGGTGTCACCTTCCAGTCAGACTTGTTCTCTGTGGGAGCCTAGCACATTGGATTAACTGATCAGACTCACAAGGGACATGGACATTGAAAATTTTTAGCCCCTTTGCTCTTTAGTGCTAATGACTTGACATGATGAAGACAAATGAATCTCTTAAAAGCTGCAAGGATACGAGTATAAAGTCATCTGTATGCATTCGATTAAAATGGAAAATTTATGTAGTCTGGCTCAGTATTTTCCTGCACTTTTAATCAATTTTGGATGCATTACTTCCTGCGCTACAATAAAGGTGATGTAGGTGCGTGCCAATCTTATACTATAGAAATAAAACCTTAAAGATTTTCACCAGAGATAACTTAAACTTTTGAATTAAGTTTTGAATATTGGAACAACTTACCCAGTTTTATCAACACTGACCATTGGTTTGCATTTAGAGTCATGTAAAATTTTATATTGAATTTTTAAAGCTTCACTTAAATATAGTGTGCCTTTCCTAACAAGTCATCGATGGCAGTTATTACAACCTAATAATTCAAGAAACTGAAGTCGAGCCTCGAATGGCAGCCCATTTTCAATACTGTTAAGAACACCTCTACTCATGAACTGAAATTTTGTATAGGTACGTCAATTTTTTAACCAAATTAAAATCTAGGTCTGTGATGAACAAAATCATATTTCTTGTTAGTGCTGCCATATAAACGTTTTCTTTGCATTACATAGTAAAGAGATTGCTAGCTGATAATTGGTGTTCAATGATATATGAAAAGTTATGGTCAAGCTCAGATTGGACTAAATCGGACAATTCCAACGTAGTGTTGCCATACAAAATTTTCCAGATTAACTTATCCTGAAAAAATGGTTAGTCCCAGATGTTTTTATTATACAGGGTGCTTCCCAATAGGAGGTCATTAGATCAGGAGGTGATAGTACTTACCTAGACGTGCCAAAAATTGTATGGAAGGAGGGAGGGGGGGCGCAAATCAACCGTTTAAGAGTTACAGGGTGATTAAGAAAAAAGGCTAGTTTTTACACAAAGCACCTTCTATCTTAAAAACAACAGGGTGTATGGTCACAGTTAAGAGCTCATTGTATGCAGAAATTCCAACGACTGCTCAAGCAGCCCCATCAAGAATTAAACAAAAAATTCGGATTTTCTTACTTTTTTTTTAATTTAACCTCCATTATTTTTGCAAAAAAGTCATTAACATAACTTTTTTTTATAAAACCTGTAAACTGTAGACTCTCCTCTTTTAGTTGGCCTATTACACCCTGTGTGTTAACTGTAGCCGTTAAACAGTCAATAACTCACAACCTATTCAGGTCACACCGAAATTAGACGATATTTTTTAAAATGACGTGCTTAGGGAACAAATTATCGTTGAGAATAAGTTTAGGGCTAATAACTCTTAAAGGGCTTCAAATAGCATATTGGGTGTGATAGGTCACATTAAAGAGGAGAGTTTACAGTTTTTATAGAAAAAAGTTATGTTAATGACCTTTTTGCAAAAATAATAGAGGTTAATTAAAAAAAAAAAACAAAGGTAAGAAAATTCCAAATTTTTAGTTTAGACAACCATAATTCTTGAAGGGAGAGGGGTATGGGGCTGGTTGAGCAATCGTTGAAAAGCCCATGAAGTTCTACATACAATGAGCTTGAAACTGTGACCATTACGCCCTGTCGTTTTTAAGATGCAGGGTGCTTTGTAAAAATCTATCTTTTTTTCGTAATCACCTTGTAACTCCTAAACTGTTCGTCTAGGTAAGTACTGTCATCTCCTGCTCTATAGACCACCTAGTGGGAAACACCTTGTATACTGTTTTCTTCGTAATGTACAAAAATTTTACAATTTGGCTATAATCATTTCTACTTATCCATACTAGCCACACTATAAAGAAATAAATGCAAAAAAGCCACGTTGTCGAATCTAAGAGAAGTAGATGACTAATATTACGAACTTTCGTCGAATTAGTCTTCAATTATAACTTCTTTTCTGTTTGATTTTGTGGTTTTTTTTTTTTTTTTGTATCATTATAAGCCTTTTAATAGTTTATGTAAACTTTGCAGGTTCTGCTAAACGTAGACGCTTAAGCTCACCAAATCTAAGCGAGAGAAGTATTTTTCTATATATCCACCCTTTAAGGATGCAATAACCAAGAATATAATGCCACCCCGAGAATATTCTACAATAGTTAAGCTGTACGAAATATTAGACAATTCAAAGCTGGCAGCGCATACAAAACTTAACAGAATCCATTGAGCATATAGAGCGTATTCAATAGAACAGGCTAGAAAACAATGCTTTTGTGGAAGATGCGAATAACTTGCTTGGACAAAAAAAAATTAGAAAAGTTCAGATGTTTGGAAGAGGAGGAGGTTAATTCTGCACGGAAAAGCGCAGTTCTAGTTAATCCTCAGACTGTGTTCATTTTTCAAGATGAAACAGAGCCATCCTGTGATAAAAAATTCCAAAGCATTTCAAAAGCCACCCATAAAACATTTCGAATGTGGTGAAGTAAAAAAGTTCTAGCTTCACAATATTCGGCAAAAGTTATTTGTTCGGTTGTTCATAAAAAAATAATGGAAATACAAAAAAAAACAACCTAAGTTGCCGTACTGGTTTTCAAGATGACCCCATTTAAAAAGAGATAAAATTTTTCACGGAAAACAACAGGATAATCACTAATCAGTGTATTTCAAAAACTGAACTTTAAAACTAGACTTCAAAACAATGGACTCCACCTTATTCAATTTTTGCAGATTTTGCAGTTCTGTTTTTCTATCTGCCGTAAATAGATTTTTAAATTTTGATGACACCCTGTAATTATGGAAAAAATTAAGGGTTTTAAACTGTTTTTGTTTTCGATTAAACGTATTTAATTTTGTGGTTCATATTTCTTTCTATTGTGCCAGTTGTGAATAAGCTTTCCCCACGGCATTCTAATAAAATCTTAATATTATGATTTACTTGATAGATTTTATGGCAACAGAATTGGTTGAATAGATTTATTTTAACTACCATCTTATATAAAGAAAACACTTCTTTTTTTCTTTTTTTAACAACGTACATACATATACACGTATTTATATCACATGCACTGAAAAACAGTTTGTTTGGTTTAAATAAATTTTATTTGTATGGAATAAAATATATATTTAAATACGGCGAAATAAATATCGTATTTCTTTCAAAGAAAGGATTTATTTGAATGATTTATTTCCACCAAATAGGCGTTTGTTTCTTATGATTTATGATGTTTATTTAGGATATTTGTAATTAGTTTGTTGGAAATAATTGACTTCTTTGATAGACACAAATTTTATTTCGCACAAATCGACTGTGGAATGTAAAATTATTGATACATTTGTATCAAATGATTATTGTTTCAGTCAAATTAATGTTCTTTGATTGAAATATTTTATTTATTTGGAAAAATTAAATATTATTTAGTAACAATAAATCACAATAAAGTATATTTGTTGCAAATAAATATATGTTCCAATGAAATTAATTATATTTCAAACAAACATCATGATAACAACCAAATATCTAACGCAAATCAAACTAGAATTTATACTAAATAAATATTATTTGGTAAGAATAAATCTTGTTTTGCCCTGGGAAGCAGGCCTTTACTTCCCGCAAATAAGTTGTGTATTTGGTATTCCGACGATTATCTGCTTCGTTCAAATGAATAAATAAGTAAATAATATTCATCGCTTGTACATATATAACTCGTACTTGAAATCTCGTGTAATTTATATTTACCTGAAGTTTTAAGCTCACTCCCTGAAACAACTTTTTCTTATTATTATAGAATTGAATTGAAAGTCAAAAGACTATTTTTCGGTAATATAAAAATATATTTATTTGCTATTTTTAACAAAAATTAATTCTCTTTCAGAAAAGATTAAGAAAATTATAATAAATAATATATATCACATTGATGAATTTAATTAATGAATATAGATATGGCACATCGTGCATCACCAAGAAAAGGCCCTTTTTTTGGAAATTGATTAAAAGATTTAAGTTTCTTAACAGCTACTATTAAAATTAACTACATAACTTTTAATATGATTGTCAACGCCAATTGTATGAAGTTTTTTGTATACAAAATAAACTGCTTCATTTTTATCACAAAAAATATATTTTATTCACCCAAACACTGTTTCTTCACAAGAATCACAACCGAGTTCAAAAATGTAACCGATTTTATAAAGTATGTCTTAATCCAAGAAAATGACTCAAAATTTATGGAATTCAAGAAGGGGAACAACACAGATACCAGGTCTAATTCCTGAGATGATAAAAGCTTTGGTTTGCTATATTCTTTTATATTTCGTAGATGTGAGGAGGATAGAAGATTGTAATAGAGTTTTAACTGATATTTAAGAGCCAAAGTATACGCTATATTCCTGTGGAACGTTACAATGTGCACATAGCTTTTACCAATTTTATGAAAGGCCTCAACAACAACTCGCACGATGAAGACTTCAAACCGACTGTGACTAAAAAACTTGTACACTATCTGTAATATGAAATTGTTATCAGTGTACGAGAAATAAACGTTATTCATACCGAATAACGTTTGTTTCTCTGAAATAAATGTTATTTGAAATAAACAAATGTTAACAGGCACATAGGCACCATGGAAATAACCTTTGTTTTCGCTGAATAACATTTATTTCTTTGAAATAAATGTCTATTTGCAACGATTAAATTAAATTTGTTTGACACAAGTAAATGTAATCACTTGTAATAAATAAATGAACTTATTACATCAAAACCAATGTGTTTATTTTCTCTGAATAAACTGACTTTTTTCATTTAAAAAAATATTTATTTGGTAGCAATGAAGATGTTATTTTGGTAAAATAAATTGGAATGACGATGAATAAACAAATTTCCTTAATTTTTGTGAAATTACGCTTATTTCTACCAAATTAGGCTGTTTCAAATAAACGCTGTATTTATATGAAAAAAATTGGTTTATTTTGGTAGAATTAAGAATATTGATAGCAAATTCGGCATATTTGCGGCAAATATAGTACCTTCAAATAAATGCATTGCTTTGCGACAAATTGCGACAAAAGAAACTTTATTTTCAGTGTGAACGTATATAGCAACCGCTAAAGCATCTCGCCTTATCAGGACATCAGCAGGACTCTTGTTGTACTTAGGGATTGATTAATTTAGCGGCTAACTAAGCCCTCGTGGGCCTCTAAGGCATGCGTAGTATACTAAATTAGCCTTCAATAGTGGGCTTTTGTTTTTGGAATCTAGTTGATCGTTTACTATAAAATAGCCATCTTCTATAGGTTTTCTTATTCATATCTGTCTAATAATTAATTTTCTGATGTAATATTATTTGAATTAGGTTTATGCCCAGTTAAGCTTAGGTGTTTAGCGAAACAGGCTTTTGGGTTTGAAGCCTTTACGCTATTAATATGCTTCTTAAGTCTTGTTTTTATAGATCTTTTCGTTTGCCAATTGTAAATGCCATCACAATCCATGTAATTTAGCTTATAAACTTCGCATTTGTTAGTCCTTGTCAACAAATTAATAGAATTGCTAACTGAGATAATTAAATGGAAGCTAACTGATATATCGCAATCCACACAATTAATAAATTTGTTAGATATCTACCGAAGACAAAAAAAAAAGATTTATCAACAAAAAGATGGCCTAGCCAGGGGTTTTGTTCTATCCCCATTTCTGGCTGAATTATTTATGAACACAGTCTAAGTAAATTGATTAAAGTTTATCTAAATATATTGCGCGTCTCACCCGAATTTTCATTAGGTGTTTTGATACCCAAAGCAACTCCCATACTTACCATAAAAAGTAGTCTTCTATAGACGTTCTAGAGAAAATTGTTTTTAACTTAGAGAATCCCTTCGTATTATGTTTTAATATTTTTTTTATTTTTAATATTTTTCGACATGATAGACATCAGGACAAGCTGCAGTGTTTTGATTGCAAGCAAGAAAGATTTGCTGGTTGAAACTATTAATGTGAATGGATCTAACTCCTTGGAATTCGTATGTGTGTCCGGATTAAATCTTATGCTTCCTGGTTTTATATTATTGTTCTGTATATACTTCCGGGATCTAATTCTGCTGTTTACAAGGAATGTCTTAACTGCATCAATTCGGTTTTTTAAGTCTCGAGCTATTGTTCTTAGAGATTTTAACTTCCCTTCTATATGTTGGACTCCATAGCTTGAGGTGGTCTCTTTAATTCCAACAGAGTTTACATCTGTGGCGGAATGCGATACTCTGGATGTGTTATATTCTTGTGGGCTTAAAGAAGTAAATGTTCGTAACACGAATTTTTATTTTGTTTTTGTTATTGATGACTCCAGTGCTTGTGTCTCTCGTTCATTGGATCCTATATAGTAGGTGAGGTTCCTGATCATCCAGCTGTTGTCATTTATATCCGACGATGCTTATACTGCTCTTCCTGATTATTTTTTAGATTTTGATTTTGGTAGAACAGATTTTGTAAAATTGAAGTTGGTACTAAGCGGTATTCATTGGTCTAGTTTGTTTAATGTTTCAGATGTTGATTCTTGTTTATTAATTTTTGATGAATTAATTTTTAACTGTTTCCTTGACGCTGTACCTATTCGTAGAGCTAGGAACTTTAGTTGTACTCCTAATTGGTTCGATGACAGTCTACGTACTTTGCGTTATGCTCGAAACAAAGCGTGGAGAATCGATAGTAATTCTAAATCTGTGAGTAATTATCGCAATTATTCTCGTCTATGAAAACAATTTAAGGAGGTGGCTCAAACGGCTTACACCTCTTACATCAATAACGTTCAAAGTAAAATTAAAAATGATCCTAAGCGTTTTTTTTTTTTTTTAACTTTGTTAACGCGAACAGTAAAAGAGATGGTTGTCCCTGCAACCTGTCCTTTTTGAACAGTTCTAATCATGATCCTTCTCTTATATCTAATTATATTGCGGATTATTTTTCTGAGTCTTTCAGTGTTGACAATAGCAATGCAAACGATTTTTCTTATGTATCGTCTTGCATGTCTAATTGTTCTAGCTTAGATATTAGTATTCGGTGTATTGGTGAATATACATGTGTAATATGAGCATATCGTGATTTGGATTCTTCCTATTCTGACGGACCAGATGGTATTCCTACCATTGTTTTAAAATTTTAATAGTCTTTCGCGGCCTCTGCTTTATTTATTTTATTTATCTTTGTCAACTGGTGTATTTCCTGTTGCTTGGAAATCGTCATTGGTTATTTCTGTCCAGTAATTATAGGTCTGTTATACCCAAGCTTTTTGAAAGCATGGTTTGTGACCTGCTGGCGTTCGATTGTAAGTTATTAATTAGCTATAAACAACATGACTTCATTAAGGGCAGATCAACATCAACCAACTTGACACTTTTAGCATCCTTTATTGCTAATACGTTCGAAAAACAGCTGCAGACTGACTGTGTCTATATGGACTTCTCCAAAGAAGCTGTTAAAAATGGGTTTTCCTGCTTTGTTGATTGATTGAATCTCATCTTATTTAAATTTTAAAGTCCTCTTCAGGAACGCGCTTTCAAATGTTGTTTGTACGCAGTCTGGAGTTCCAAAAGGAAGCCATCTTGGTCCCTTATTATTTGTCTTATTTATTAGTGACCTTGTATCTGTGATAAAATTCTTAGAAATTTTAATATATACTGACGATGTTAAGATCTTTAAACAGATTAAGTCACTAAATAAGAGTGTACTGTTACAGAATGATGTATGTGCTTTGAAATTGTGGTGTAAGTATAATAATTTATTTCTAAATATTCTCAAAGGTAATTTTGTTGTCTCTAGCAATAAGTTTTCCTCTCTTGCGTACCAGTATCATATTGACAATGTTCCTATAAATGTAGTAAATCAGATTAAGGATCTGGGTATTATCTTTGAGTCAAAACATACTTTTTTCTCGCCATCTTGATTATATTATTGGGAGAACCTATTAAATGCTTTAATTTGTTATGCGCTGGGCTAAAGAATTTAATACACACACGCATTGCAAGCCTTGTATAATTCATTTGTGAGGAATACAGCTGTCAAGTGTGGAGTCTTTATTACCGTGTACATATTAATAGGATTGAATCTGTACAGAAAAAGTTTTTATATTTGGATCTTTTTCATCTTTCATGAAATAATAGATTTAAGCTTCCACCTTATTCTGATCGTCTAATTTTAATTAATATGACGTGGCTTCATAAGAGGCGTGAGTTTATTTTGTGTGTTTTTATGCATAAAGTTTTGAATGGATTAATAGATTCTTCTGATATTATGAAATCTATTTTATTGAATGTTCCCTCTAGAATTTTAAGGTACCTCGATATTCTTTTTATCGAGAGTCATCGAACGAATTATGGATTTTATGAGCCCCTTAGTAATATGTGTAGAATTTACAACATATTTTCAAGTTATTTAAATTTAAATATTGATGATGCAAAAGCAATTAGAAATTTGATTCTTTGAAGGGGTTTTTTTTTATTTTTTTTTTTTTATTTTATAGAAAATGATTTTTCTCAATTATTTATTATGTAACTTTATAAATCAGATTTTATCTTTAACGGATAACATATTAAGTTTTAATACATATTGAAAATAATTTTTTTATTTTAAAGGCAGGGGGACAAGAGATCCCAAGCACGGAGCCCAGAGCGGCCCATTGTGCTTTCCTTCTAGAAGCCCTATCAGCAAAAACTCTTAAGGACATTTGCTTCGACGTGATAATAGCCAGATCTTCTTTGCTCTCGCGGAATATAAAAATGTCCTCTTTTCACTTCATGCTTGATAGATTGCTAAAAATACAATTAAATCGAGAAAACTTCAAAAAGGAACTCATTACAATAAAACTGATCGCGAGAAATAATGAGTAAAGTAATAGAACAATCTATACATTATTGAATCAAAAACACTATAAAAAAGCTAGTGAAATGACTTTTCCTTTCAAACATTAATTTGGCAGGGAATTTGACCACTCAGGAATCTGCTTCTGTTCAATTTTTAAAAGAGACTTCCACAGCTTTCTTTAGAAATTTCGAAAAAACCTCGAAGGTAAAAGACCAGGAAATGTACAACCACAAGAAATCTTCTTCATCGACGATATTTAATGTAAATGTGGATGGCAATGTAGCGCCCTAACACTTTGTTTCATTTTATTTGATATGCATTTTTGTTATTTTAAGTATACAAACTAAATTTTCTAAAAGATTCGTTCGAAAAAAGTATCTATTTACCTATTTACTCATAATTGTGTTCCAAAAAGTAAAAGGAGAAGAAGTCTGGACTAACGGAAGAAACAACATCAAAGTCTACATTTGCTTTTACACATATCAAGATAGATACAAGCCGAAGTATTTATGGATTAGTTTCACCACTTAACTCTATTCAAGAGAAAAAGTTATAATTGGTCAGAATCCAATAACATTATACCCTAGATGAAAATAAAAATTAAATAACGTGAAAACCAAAAGTTTCATATGGCAACACCAAGAAAGGGTTGCCCAATTTGGTGCACTTTAGAACTCGTCTTTGCCATATTTATGAAAACGTTCAGTAAGTTTACAAATATATAGTGAAAAGCCAAAGTCTTTTATAGCACCACCAAGAAAAAGGAGTTGTCGTGAGCATGGACAGACCGACAGACAGACAAACAAGCGAACTATTAATATTATCCATAGGCATCCAACGCAATTAGCTCAACTAGCATTATTTCTATGCATTACAAATGGAATGACAAAGTATTCAAACCAACAACAGATGATAAAGATTTTCCTATTCTAGGCGATCATATGACGCACAAAATACAGATTTTTTAATTTTTTGTTGATAATCCAGATCTAAACAAATCTTATCATTTCAAATGCTTGTGGTACTGCCACACAATTATCTCAATTACTATTTTGGAAATGTCTAGCTTACATAAAACAAGAAAATCTTTTCCTTTCATATTTTGCCCCCATCATCTTAATCTCATTTGGGTTACGCAATTCAACCACACAGGTATAAAAGACTTAAGCTATATATACACTTAATCCAATTTGGAAGTCGTCGTTATCTGGTCGGCACCCTCATCTAATCCTTCGCATCCTGAATTCATAAAATCTGGTCGGAATTTATGGCGATGCCTAATCCTGAGCAGACCTTGCAAAAGGTTAAAAATTCAACTGTGCAATAATTTGTGGTGGCAGGAGGAGTAAAACGAGCAGATAAACAGTTTTTAATTGCCATCAAAACTTAACCCGATCCATCCCTCCCTGCCTCCCTCTCTATATCTATATCTCTTGAGGTTTATTATGGTGAAATAAATTTCTTCGTCTTTATGACACATTTCTGTTTGAAAAACGGCTCCCTATCTCCTCTCGCCGTCGAATTCGTTTCGATGTCACTTTTACGGCTGTTTACAGTGATTTGAGAGCGGTAATTTATGTTAATTACGGGCATTAAATTTTATTATCGATTCATGAACGGGGCCTGAGTTTTTGCGCCCTTTTCAGCTAACTCTCAAAAATTCACTTTGCCTTCTAGCATTGAATTTAAGGTTTTGCTCCTTCGCCCCTCCCCATTCTTCCTGCCTGAATGCAGACTATAGTCATCATAAGTTTTGTAAGGGCGAGGCGCCCATTACAAGCCACCACCGACAGCGTCCATCCACATCTTCTTATATTGTGGGTGTTTCATGACCGCGGATGATATTTGTTTGACGTTTTAAATTTTTGTTTATGGTATCGTTCAGACCGAAGATAATGAAGGCCTTTGTCAATTTTTTTTCTCTCCACTGGGCCTTGGCTGTTTTTTAATTAAGGCCAAAACTGAAAAGAAAAATGACCGGGTTAATAGGCCTCAGCAGCAGCGCTTGCTGTTCGGTGGAGAGAAGTCTTCTTGAAATGTAGTAAGATGGTGCGGGAAGAGTGTGTTGGAAATTAATTTTCTTGAGGTTCCATTCTTGTATGTTTGTGTATACAACTTTCTGTGACATTTGCGATAAGGCTTAGAATGAAAAAAAGGCCCCGCTCGCGTGCCCCACTGCGTCACCACTAAACTGTTTTCCCTTTCCATTATTGTCGTACAAGAATATAGGCAAAAGCTTTTCGTGTGTAAGCAACCCGATAATGGAATTTCTACAATGGCCTAAATGCAGGCATATTTCATCCGGCTTGACTTTTGGACATAAACTTTGATTTACACCGCATCCCGCTGGTGTTTACTGATAAGAACCGCCTATTTGAATTCTTGAGTTTGAGTTTGTTTTGAAAAGGTGTACAGAATCGTGTTTTTTTTTACCTACTTTCTTAGAAGTGAAAATTTTCTTTATTGATGGGAAATTAGTAATAAAGTAAACGATTGCATTATGTCACCATCCGGGGGATTATGTTTGTACATATGTCACTAAAATAGTTATGTTTTTTTTTTATAATTTTCTTATATATGCATGCATGTAGAAATGTCTGAGCGTAGAGTTTATTTGCACTAAGTAACGATATTCAGGGATTAAGGTGGATTAGTTAAATTGAAATTGTCTGCATGAAATGAATTACATTGATTGGCGGATTTAAATAAAATCAATTGTATTAAATTTGAACGTGATTTTTTGCACAAACTAGTGATAATTGCATTTCCAACTTGTATGAAATTGTCCGTAATGAAGTAACCGCTAGATATATTCTTATGATTTTCTATTTGAATACACATGCACCACCAAAGAACTACATATATAAAAACATAGGCAATCTTGGAATTATCATCGCTTAGATTTTTAGAACTATTCACCAAGCAGACCTAGATCTTCCACTACTATGTCAGCCTAATTCTAAATAGTTTCGAAATTCTTTCAAGTACCTACTTAATAAGAGCAATTATCGGTCGTATTATGAAATAATAGGTAAAATTTAAATTCAGTCATGGTAAATACGTGATTAGGTTGTAAAAGTAATGTTTATAAGAATTGTGTGAAGCTCAAGAGCACCACTTGACCTGGAGGTCAGTGAGTTCATGACACAATTAATACTCAAACTCTTTAAGCAATGTGTATGGAAACATGATGGTAGGAAATTAGTCAGAAAAAAGCAACACTCACAGAACGATTAGCTACCGCCATTCGGATTAGAATTAAATTTCAGTACTAAATTTATTTTTTTATTAGCTCTTGTTCTAATTCACTAGATAATGAAATTCTTCTATGGTATATGTACTAAGCCTTTTTATTGTGTGTGACCTTGGCTACTAAATATTTGGGCATTTCAGGCATTTGCTTTTGTAAAAATAAGTAACAGACCAAAAAATATTTTATCACTCTAACTTAAGGCCAAAATAAAATGATACCGACACAACATTTACAACGACACTGTTGTCGTAAATGTCGCCGAATTAACCCAATGACAGCTACATTCTTGTGTTCGTTGACACATCAGGTGCTAAAATTTGTTGAAGTTTATTAACAAAATGGGAAAGATATAAAAAAAATGGTAAGTAAAAGTGGAATAAACAATGATTAACGCTGAGTTTGAGGATTACAGAATATCACCCACCACTTATTTTCAACTTTTTTAATATGTATTTTGATATTGGCGATTTCTTTCAAAGTAAAAATAATTCATTTCCCTCACTAAATTAATTAACTAATCCTCGAAAGACATTTTTTGTTCATGACTCTGAACTGTCAAAAGTCAAGACAACGTCGACAAAAGTTAAATTATTCCCAACTCTGGTTACGGCGACAAAATCAGTCGGCGCCATTGGGTACAGCAACATGGTATGGCCATAAGGTCAACATTTAATTTGCCGTCGTAAATGTTGCGTCGGTATCATGGTATTTCGGCCTTTAAGCGCTTGAACAGAAAACAACTTAAAAAAAGATAAAGGAAACAAAATAATTAAAATACAAAATTAAATGAAATCAATTATCCTTCAACTAGCAAGAAGCTTTTTAATTGCTTTTTTCTTGAAACAAAATAATCATTCCTTTCCAGCGTTTAGGTTTCTAGGCCAGGGTAACTATAATAGAGACACCCTGAGTGCAAAATTCTGAGGATTGTTAACAATAAAATATCAGAAGATTGGCAGTGTTTCAAAATTTCTGATCGAACGTGATTTCAGGCAAGTTTTCATGGACACAGCCTGCACGTAGAATCTAGAGATGGCCACGCCCATAAATAGCTTAAAATTTTCAGAGCTTTTGTCTTAGCGGTATTCTAGGTAAGCTGTTATAGGGACAGTTCACCGAAATTCCAGAGCTCCCATCCATGCGGGATTTTAGGCCTGCTGTCATAAAGATAGCCTCATTTAAGCGTGATGCCTCCAAGTTTTACGGCAGTTCCTACATTAATGCTTTAGAGAGGTTTCTTGCGAAAACCACACTATCATAGGGACGGCATGCACCTGGTCACAGAGACGTACGATTTGAACCAGATGCCGAATCGATATTGATCTTGTGTGTTGCTTTAAACCAGTCCGAAAACATCCTCAATTCACTTGAGCTTTTCGGGAACAAAGCAAAATCTAGAAGTAGAAAATCCAGAAAGGACAAAATCCATAAAAAGTGAAAAAACCGAAAATGGGATAAATCAGAAGTGAAAAAATCCAGAAGTGACAAAATTCAGAAATTACAAAATCCGGCAATTGTAAAATTGTTATAGTTAAATTCTACAAATATATAAATAATTTAAAATTCACATGAGTGAGACAAATTTGTTAAATATATGTTCTCCTTGATATAATGGGATTTGGTGATGGTAGATGTATGTACATCTGATGGAAACCTGTGTAATCCAGGATGACGTTCTGGTGCAATCCAAATGTGCCCAGTTTATTTGCATATAAAGATATGTGGCTCAAAAATCACTTTTACATTGGATGACACACGCTACCATCATAAAGAATTCAAACTAAGAGGAAATCCAGAAAAAAATCCAGAACATATACTCGCTCGCGCCAATATCTTTTCTGGATTTTTTTCTGAATTCCCTCTGGATTTTATCGATTTTGGATTTTCTCACTTCTGCATTTTATCACTTCTAGATTTTGTTTCTTCTGGATTTTGTCACTTCTAGATTTCGTCTCTTCTGGATTTTGTCTGTCTGGATTTTGTCACTCTGGATTTTCTCTTTCTAGATTTCGTACCCAACCCGAATATCTTTTCTGGATTTTTTTCTGAATTTTCTCTAAACTTTATCGATTCTGGATTTTGTCACTTCTGGATTTTCTCATTTCTGAATTTTGTCACTTCTGGATTTTGTCTTTTCGGGATATTTTCTATTCTGGATTTTGTACGCAACCCGAGTTTTTCAAGCGGAACATGACAAATTCCAAATGTATTAAATTCAGAAGTGACAAAATCCAGAAAAATTAAAAAAATTCGCAAACGACAAAATACGTAAATCCCGAAAATGTAAAATTTGCTATAATTAAAAATTTATTTAAAATTTTTTAAAAATGACATGAACTTCGCTTCGCAATTTTCATATTTACACTCGTCGTTGTTGTTATATTAATCTGTGTTAATAATATAGTTGGGAGTCCTATGATGGCAGCCTAGCATATTTGTGAATGAAACAGGCTGACCCAACAATGCCTGCACATGGGTCAAGATTAGTGAACGGCGGTCAAGAAACATTATATGAAATTATGAAGTGTTGATCGCGATTTTGTGTTGGTCAAGGTCTGAAATGAATAATTCAAATTAGAATAAAAAGTTAAAATTTTGGTAATTTTTAATACATGGGAAAATTTTTGCGTTGAAGTATTTTCCTGCTCTGAAATGTGTGAATTAGTGCTTATATGGAATATATATAGGTCTATGCCTAGGTATTATTTATTAACGAGTGCGTAATTGAAGGAATGTGTGTTGAAGTGGTATTTGTGGGGGGGGGGGGGTGAATAAATAAAATATATATAATTTGTTTGTTTTTAACGTAAACGAAAAATTTCCGAGCTCATGAGAAATTCAAACTAAGAAAAAACTCTACAAAAGATATTCGCGCATGCGAATATGGATTTCCTCTGAATTTTATCGATTCTGAATTTTGACACTTCTGGATTTTCTCTCTTCTGATTTTTGTCACTTCTGGATTTTGTCATTTTTGTATATTTTTTATTCTGAATTTTGTCTTTCTGGATTTCGTCACTCTGAATTATGTCTTTCTGGATTTCGTACCCGATCAGAGTTTTGCAAGTACTGCGTCATTCATCGTAGAACAAACAACCGGTTCGCAGCAAATACTTATCAACCGCTAAAATCGCTCTGACTAACGTAGGTACTACAGGTCGTGGATTCAAATTCCACCTCGAAATTGTCGTGCAATTTTCCTCGTGTCTAGTTTCCGTGTGACTTTTATTGCTTTCGCTGGGATTTTAAACAATTTACGCGATTTTCATCATTAACAGAGCCATCAACGCGAAAACAATTCCCATTACATCAACCATTTTAATCATTTGCGACATACTGAATAAAAAGTTTTGAAGAAACTGAAGTAGAAATTCGAATAACGGAGTTAGGTGCGAGTGGGCTATGCGAAAGCCTATAGGAGTGAAATAAGAAACAAATTAGTTCATTGTCTGGTGGTCTATATGATAACTTGGAAATGCGTTGACCTGATATTTTGGATGAAATCGGTCAACTTTTTCGTAGTATTATCATACAAAAATTTAAATTATTCACCTTTTTGGTATGCAAAACTGCTTAGAATGTATTGACTTACAAGGCCGAAATTTTGTATATACTCAAATATTATATAAAAAAATAAAATAATTATATCAGCTGTGAATATGGGCAAAACTTATAGGTATTGCCATAGAAAATTTTGATTTTTTATGCATATCTTAAACACTGTTTTACAGATTTTTGTGTGTCAGTCTATCTGTCCATCTATATGTCTGTACCACCTATTTAGAAAAAACACTGAACTAGCGAGCTGAAATCTTGTACTCAGTAATATATGAAAGTTTTATAGATTCGTATAATCAGATAACTCGTTCGTAGTGTTGCCTAACAAACGTTTTAATTGTCACTATATATTTTGGCACTGCTTGAGAAGGAATCGAACTAGAGAGCTGAAATTGTGTGCATGGCATATTCGTAATAATTGCAGATCGTAATTAAAAAATTCAGTTCACATAATCATTGTTCTGTACCAGAACTTTATCAACGACCAATCGATCGACCAAACTTAAGTATATTCAATACAAATTTGCTTATGTTTACTTAATAATATTCAAACAGACGGGCGCAACAGTAATTTTAATTTTGTAGGGGTTGGTTTTATTTTCAAAAGTTGTCTTAAAATTTAACACAAAAACATTTTTTTTTTTTCAGAAGCTATCAAGGTCGGACCCAGACATTTGCTCTAGGGGGGCGGGGGGCGATCGCGCCCTATAACCGCACTACTTGCCGCAGCATGAAAATTTCATTAGAATTTAGATATCGCCGGAGTTCTTTTATTTATATCATATAAGTTCTTGACCCCGTAAGCATAGTAAAATTTAGTCCCACATCAAATAGACATTATACACAAACTGGACTCGCTGAACTGCAATTTCTTGCAAATTATATGCTTAAAGAAATTTTTGGTGAATGCCAATTAGGTAGGGATAATATATGTATAAGATTAAATTCAATATTTGCAGGAAAACTGAATGTGAGATTGATTACCCCGGCTACTTTTCATCAAAATACCCGGCTTTTGTGAGCTTTCGATCACAAAAAAGTGCAAAAATTTTGCTTGTTCTGAAAATTCCTTAGTGGTATAATTTCAAATTTGTTGAGAATAGTTTATGACTAAAAAATAAAAAAAAAATAAATACTTATATCAAATGACTTTTTAAAAAAAACTGTACAGAGTTTTCCATTTAATTAAATATTATAAATTTTAAAATTTCATGAAAGTAATTTATTTAAGTATTTTGATAAACTTTAGGAAATTTGTATCATTGTTATTCACTCTAGTGTTAAAACTTAAACTGCCCACGGGCTAGATTCCGCAACTGTGATAACTCATAGTTACGGAATTCGGCCCCAGATCTTGCTTTCTTTGAATACCTTGAAAATTTTAAAACTTATACACAAATTAAATGCAAAATGAAGGGAAACTCTAGAGAACTTTTGTGATGTATTCATTAAGTGGAGGGAGGAATTATTTTCAATTTTTTTAATGCGGATTTAGAATATTTAAAAATTTTTTTTTATGTATTTTCTATTTCAGTATAAATTTTGATTTATTAGAACTCTATGAGGGGGGGGGGGGGGCGATCGCCCCGATCACTTCCCACTATATCCGCCCTATCATCTACTGACTATCTAACGAACTGACCTACTAACTTTAATAATATCACAATTTTAGCTTTATTAATCTCGAAGATTAGGGGAAACGGTATCTTTTTTTTTTTGCACACTTTGGCCAATATCTTTTTAGCCAATTCACTAAAAACTGTGGATTTGTTTTTTTATTATCCTTAAAAGTAGCCCTTTCAAAACGATACCCCAGAAGAGGGGCCCAAGGTCCAACTCACCCCAATAAAAAAAAAATTCTTACATCTCGTCATTTTCGAGAAAATCATCTACGACAGACAGACTGATGCATGAGCGACCTTACAATGATCCTGATTTTCCTTTTGTTGTACCCTAAAAATGGTGAAAATCTAACAGCTCCTTCATAAGAGTATCATTCAAAATTTTCCTACCAGGGAAACGGTCAACCACAGATATTTTTATGAAGAGTTCCTTGAAATATATGAACCTATATAGAATTTATTTTGGTAATGCGAAAAAAATTATCTAACTTGCATATTATCAAAACAGAAGAGTCACTCTGTATTTGCAGACATTCATACACTACGGAGCAATGGATTAGGTACGCGGTTATAAAGTCCAAATATTGGGATTACAAACACGTGCAAGCCAATTTCGTACTATAGGTTTATTCTTCTAAGGATTTAAGATAATTACAGTCACTAACTCAAGAACACAGAACCCTAAGCAAAAAAATACCAGTATTTATGGAAGAAATCTTCACATAAAAGGGGTGCAGTTGAATAGGTACACTTATTTGTTCGCAAAAATTATTATATTTATTTACTTTACTTTTTATTTCTAATATAATTTTCTTAATCTACGAATCTGTAAGTGTTATTAGTACTACTTTTAATAATGTGTTGGGCCTCCGTTATTGCGAATTACTTCAAAAAAGTTTGTCGATCATACTATTAAAAAGAGTCTCGATAAGTGTTAGTGATATTTCATTCCAAGTTGCCAAAACACCTTCCTTCAATGCTTCAACGTCTTCGAATTGCTGACCGTTTTCATACACCCCCACAAATTTCCGATTACGTTCATATATGGAGAAAAGGCTGGCCATTCCAAGACTGCGGTGTCTTCGCTCCGAAGCCACTCGGTTACTTGACAAGCAGTGTGGATTGGTTCACTGTCCTGTTGCAAAATCCCTGACATCGATCCGAGAACTTCATCGACGTCAGCAGCTGCTCGATGCAGAAGGTTTATGTACTTCATAGCATCTTGTTTTCCTGTTCGTATTTGAAGTTCTAAGGGCCCGTTATAAGCGATCCTTCCCCACACCATAAGTGATCCTTGTCGACTATGGTACCTGTCTAGGAAAAGTTTTCTTTGCATAGGTCGTGAAAATAGTGAGCAAATCCATCAGGACCATTTAACGAAAACACTTCTCCATTGCTCATTCCAAGTGATGAGATGTCGTGCAAATTCCAAGCGAAAACTTCGGTGGCGTTGTAAAAGGGCCGGTTTATTCTTCAGTCGTAGACATCTTAAGTTCGGACTTGACTTTATAATTCGCCGAAGATTCCATACGCTGAGGTCCCTGCTTGTAATCCAATTTGCCGCGCAGATGGTAAAGAGTTTGAGGCAACTCTCAAAATTTTCCGCCGTTCTCGTTCTGTAGTAGCTGTAACTATTCGTCCTTTATAGTAAGTTCCATAACCCTCTTGATCTCAGAGCAATGAGAAAACAACATTTCCACTTCGATTAATTCTACGAAAAATTCCTCTCCCAGAATATCTGTCTTCTGCTCAAGCCCGTATTCTACCGATTTCTGCTTCTATGAGCTTTTGTTTGCATCCCATTTTATTTCTACTAGTTATCTACAACTTAAATTTCAATACCTATTACACGAGTACATTTGAATTTCTGTCTGAACTGAGCGAAAGTACGAAATCAACTAATGTACCTATTCAAATGCACCCCTGTTATATGAAGATTTTTCCTTAAATTCTGGTATTGTTATTCTTCGAATACCATGTTCATGGAAAACTGGTTACAATCACCTTATATTCTTAGAATAATAAACATAACATACCGAATTGACCTGTATGTGTTCGTATTACGCATATCTAGCATTTGTAGCCGTGTACCTAATCAATTGCTCCTCATTGTACATATAGAGTATCATCAAATTTGGCCTTAGATAAATTCAAATTTTTTGCTTGGTTTTTTTTTACGTAAATCGAGGCACATTAAAAATTTTCAAGGAACTTATTTGGTTATCTTACATAAAATTATCAATATGAGAAAAATCCGTTCCCATGTTGCTTAATTTTCTTATTTGCTGTCCAATAAGCCCTCCCTCGTCAACATCAGTCATGAAATATATTTTTCATGAAAAAATGCCCATGTTTTGATCAAATCATTAAGGTAATTATTTATGTCACCTATTTTGGCAAGTAAACATTAGTTGGATGTGAAATTATGGAAGAAAAACTGCTGTAAGTTTTTGGTAAGCAGAACTCAATACTGGTTTTCAGGATATGTAAAAGAAAAACAGTTTTCGTTGTAGAAAAAAAAAAACGTAAAAAGAAATTTTGATAAGTTTTTGATACTTCTAAATTGTTTAAATGTTAACTTCAATTTAATTGTCTTCACGGAAACTTGGACGAATCAGTCATATTCATTTCATTTTGATGAATACCATTTCTATGTTAAACTTTGCAACTTAAATAATTGTGACAGGGTTATTTAATGTTTCCTGATTTAATAACAACTTTAAACTTTCCCATAAAATCTAGAGTTAATTTCAATTCAGCTTAAACTTCGCCTTGGGGTACCTTAGTTTGCGCTCTAAATGATTTATTTATAGATAGAATGTAAAAGACTTTTCTTTAGTCCATGTTTTCTTGAACTGAAAACTGATCTAAAATTATTTTCTGTTGAATCACAAGCATATTGTCTTCAGTAGCATAGTTTCCGGCACATTATATCTGAGTCAGTTGATCATTTCTTTTTCAGATAAAATAATCAATGATCGTGATCTGATTTCTCGTGTCATGAACCCAAAGACTGTGACTCCTATTGCTGAAGTTTCGAAATTTCCCAGTTTGTGGTTATCAAAAACGTTAGAGTTTTCCTTGATTATTGAAAACAAATGAATCGAATCCTGACAAATTATTGTACCATTTAAGATTCGTGATATGAATGTTGCGGATGTAAGAGATTAATGAGGTGAAAACTGCGAAAACTTAAATGTTCTATGTAAGATTTATATGTTTAATTGTATAAAGCTGCTTATTAAATACCAATACTCGTTTCAGGAAAAAGACAACAAATCGCGAACAATTTGTTCGACTTGTGGAGGAGATGCAGAAATACCCATATTTTGGACGAAATATGACGAAGAGATCACCTGAAAGTGTAAGAAGTTTGTGGATTTGCTTGAAACAGGATTTCGACAGTTCGGGTCCACCAATTAAGGATGCATCTGACTTGAAGAAGGTACATTTATATTATATCTATTCCCATTTGTCTGGACCAAAATGCATAATATGTCAGAATATTTCTATGTAGATTGTATTTTTATATTTCGAAAAAAAATGATTTTTTTCTTTTAAACGTAGGTGTGAAGCGATTACAAATATTCCTGATTGTTTTCCGTAATATACTAAATGATATTTCCTCATCGTCCTCTAAATCAAGATATAACGCGATGGTGTCCATAATAGTTTATTACCTACAATTTCTGATTGCGTAAAAATGAAAACATTTAAATAAATCATCAGCTAATTACATTTTCGGAAAGTGAACAGTGATACTCAATGAGGCAGTTCTGCCGGCAGGTTAAAATATTACCTTGCGACGAGGATCATAAAACCCAATAGGGGCCTGTGATTTTAACTACTCCAGCACAACTCCAAAATGTCGCACTTGATAAGTACAATGCTTTTGACGTCTGCCTCATGGACAAATCGCTTTAAATAGAGTGCAAGTGTCTTACACGCATATCAGTACATTCAGTACTCCACCCATATTCCGATATCATCTCAATGGCTCCTTATCCTAGACATTGGGAGAAGAAGGCTAAGAAAAGTAATAACGGATTTCAGGAGATTTTCGGTAGTTTTGTTTAATGTCAGTTAGAAAGAAAAGCCTAAATATCGGCCTAGCATCCATAGTTTTCACTGGAATTCGGCAATTATTTCAACTCTCAAGTCTAAATCAGGAGGACCAGGGTATACGTATAGACTTCAGAGGTATGGTCTTACTTAATTGGATATCACGTAGTTTTTACAGGGCGATATCCGTTGTTTAAAAGTATCTAGAGGCTCTCATATATTGTCTAAAACTGCTAGTCCTATTACCACTTATGAGTTTAAGTTAACGCATATGTTATCCATCAAGTCTATCCATATAAGTTCAAATCTTCACTGGGATGACTCTGAGTTCAAAAAGTAAGAAGAAGAAAAATTGCGCAAACCTAATTTTGACTACTCTTATTTCACCGTATGACTCTCAACAAATAGATCCGTCTTAATTCGCTCCCAAGTATCTTGTTTAATCTTAAAAACTAACTACAAAAAAATTGATTTTTCACTTTAAAAACTTGACTTAATTCTAGCATGGATGTATGCGTGTGTCTGGTATGTGTATCAATTTTCGTACCAAAATGATTTAACTTATAATTTTCATTTTATCGCGGGCGTCAATTTCTCTGAATTCAATTATTTTGTAATTCGCACAATCGCAGAATTGCTGGCTACAAACTAAAACGCCATAAATCTATAAAATTCGGCGATTGAAATCTGTAGTGCGCACATGAATGGTATAAATCAAAATGTTGAGGCTTTGGTGGGCGCATAAAACGGCGGCATTTACTGACTTGACTACCATCATAGCTGCTAAAATGCACTACTCCTATGGAGCTCTACATATATACATACATACATAAATTGCTGTGATTTAACTGCAGAAATAGTTGTGCAAGTACATTATGAATCTGCATAAATGGTCGGATGGAATCCCTTAAACGAGACTCGGTCCATTACGATGTACGAGACTCTCAGCTTAAATGGCTTCCATTAATTCGCGCAGATATTAAAATTAAGAGCTGTCGTAAAAGTAGCACAGTTCCACTGAGATTTGTGACCTGAAAATAAGTCGGCGATATGTGCATTGCTCTGCACATTTTATAGATGCTTTTGCCATCCCAGCTTTATGATTCCTCCAGTCAATTTCGGGATGGATTTACGAATATAATCCCAAGATAAAGTATACTTCGTGTTGGTATGACCGACCGACGCGACGTAGTGCTTTTACTGTGGTACCTATATTAGTCGCATCGCATTCAATATCGCGTGTTCAGTTTTATACTCTACTCTCAAGTCGGCCAGAAATTCTTTTCTACATAAAGCATGTGTTTGTTTGTGTGCATGTGTCTCCTCGAAAGTGACATTATCGTCTCTGGGGGTTAATTTATGATCACCTTCGTCGGTTTAAGTGTTCGTTTATACCTCAAACAGAAAGGCGGGCAGATAACACTCGGAAGTGATACTAGATGCAAGTGGGTGGTCCATGAATCGGTTATCTAAAAAGGCCCAAGTGGACACCATAAAATGAGCTACGGCAATTAGAAAGACAAAAGCTAGACAGACAGGGTGGTGGTGAAGAAAAAGAGAGAGGAAAGAAAAAAAAATATTCATAAAAATTCAAATCAAAGCCAAAACCTAATTTTATGAATTCTAAATTACTAGTAAGCTCGAAAAGTGACGATCATTGAGCTGGATGACAGCAACAACAACAACAGCAGCAGCAGTCGTCTTCTTCCCAGTCTTCAACTATGCCCTATGAAATATTCATAAAATCGTTTATTTGGTTGTGAGTGTGTGTTTGTGTCTATGTGCATGTCATACTAATCCCTAGAATTTGAATTAATTAATGTCATTAGAAGGATCCATCCAGGCGCTCTAGCTAGGCTGACTGGATGACAAAATGGTATGAATCTCAAACATGTCATATTCTGCAGGCAGACCAAAGTGTGTTGTCATCCATTAACTAAACTGGTAACTAGAGGTAGAAGGGTAGATATGGCATTATCTATGTCTCTACTGTTAAATTTGCATGATTTAGTTATCGTCGTCATCGTCTTCCTTTTCGAATTCCACTGCATTCCAGAATATATCGAAGCTGCGTGCCATGAATCATATTGGCAGGAATGGCACTCATCATCACGACACCACTTTGTAGAATTTTGTGGTAAAACGTGCCAAATACTGTGCGAAGTAGAAAGACTGAAAATCTTTTTTTTTTTTTTTTTTTTTAAGTTATCACGCGCTTGAATCATCCTCGTCTTGATGACATATTCTGGGAGGATTGTGAGTAGGTATATGAGCTAACGATATAAAATCGATTACACATATGTCAGGTTTTATGGGACGTCGGTAAATATCCATTATGGCAATGTGGAGTGCTAAAGTATGTCCATTATTTATGTGTGTCTGTTTAATGATCAATAACGACATTTTCGATTTATGTTAGGGTAACCTTCGTGTTCTTTCGAAAAAGCCTTTGTTTCAAATTTTAATAATGGCAAAAATCATTATAATGCGACAAGATACCAACCTTTAGATTTAGAGACAAAATTTCAGCTGAAATAATAAATAATATGCCGCCTTTGATAACATAGGTAAAAAACTAATTATTAAAACAACTCCTTCCTGGTTGAAATATATGAAAAAGCGTTCATTTCCAATGCTTTTCTATGACCATGCGACCGGACATGACGTTTGAAAAATTATGTTTGATTTCGGGTTAATTAACGCATGAAATTGTTTCAAAAGCGTCTGCGTTCAATACGTTTGTCAAAACATTGTACTGATATAAACGCAAGGATGGAACCAGACATTTTCTCTGGGAGGGGCGATAAAATAACTTCATTTTAAATTATAATTGAAAATCAGAAAGAATTTAATTGCTTATATTATAAGTCAAGTTAAATATTCTCTAAGCTTATCTAAGTTCTCTGTCTTTTAAGATTTCTAAATAAGGTATTTTCTGCAATGCCAGAGCTATTTTTTGATAATCTTCGAGAGCATATATTTAGCTCACTGGAGCTAAAAGATGTGACCACATAAAGCAGATAAATTAACTGCAGAATCAGTTACTATTGAGCATTCCAAACGCTTCTGTTATCCATTGGTTCTGAATATAAATAATTATAAAAACGAATATGAATGATGTTTAAATTAATGGGTACGGGCATTTATTTCGTCAAAAAAATTTTAAAAAATTTCGCATGTTTGAAATAACCATGCGTAATAGTAATCTTCACCCATTTTTGTACTCATTAAGTGAAGAGAGCAATTATTTTCTATTTTCTAAAAAATATTTTAAAGCAGTCTATTTTTAAAAGATTGTTATATTTTTTTTGTTTTATTTTATTTAATTAGAGCATATATTTTTAGAATATACATTTCGATTTTATTAAAGCACCCTACTTGCAGGCAAGGCAGATACTCAGGGATGTAAGGACTCCCAATCACAACAGTCTATTATTTTCTTCCAAGCGACATCAGAAGGTCCTATTTGACCCATCAAGAAAAAGGGCATGCCAGTGGACAAGTTCGCTCATCGCTGAAATATCACCTTTCGAATAAAATAAATGGAACGCCCATTTCGGGTTTTAATTAAGCTTATTACGGAATTTTACAGAATGCTGAATATTACAGCAACCATATAAAAAATATTGTAAGTGGTTTACAAATTTTCCGAGTTATGCAAATTTATTTAGCTTCAAAAGTCAATAGAAAACGAGAGATTAGTATTCTATCGCCAATGAAGTTAGATAATTAGACCACTTCGCATAGAGTTTGTTATCAAGTAGTAACAAATATTAACTTGGACCAATCTATGTGAAATTAAAACCCGAAAGGTATTCTAATATTTCAGATTTTCGTGTAATTTAGGAGAAAATTAAAATCAAGTGTCATAAATCCCATTTTTTCGAAAGTGAAAAAAAAAAACTACAATTAAATGAAAATTGCACAGGATGCCAAATCAGTACAGTATGCCTAATGAGAGTGATCAATATAAAAAATATAGATAGAACTTGAAGTGTTTTTTTTTTTTTGTTTTTATTTAACGTCCCGCAAATGCTTGCATTTATTATACACTTGTCGCCTCCCGACTCTACCCCGGTTTATATTCACAATACTAAAATTTAGTTGCCCCCTCCCTCTTACCTGAAGACAAAGGCAGAAGGTGAAACATTCTCATATTCATAAATACCAAATCATTGTCATCCCAAATATGTACCATATTACTCATTCTGAATAGGACAATATCTGCAACGATCAGTCAAAATACTTTAATATTTTTCGAAAGTTTTCTATTTGTTTTTCGAAGAATTTTCGAATTTCAAAAACTTCTTAAATACAATTTTCCACAATATGCATAGTGATTGCAATTTACGCAGCCAACAATACACTTCGATATTGAATTAATGATGTACAGTCACAAATGGAATACATATTTACCCCTCCTCCACATATTCGAGAATTTTTTTTTTGTTATTGAGGTATTCTTAAACACACCTCTAGCAATCTCTATGTCCATCATATTACGAAGTAAAATCAAAAATAAAGAATGGGAAAACCAATATCGAAAAATTCAAAATTAAATTTCGAATCTTTTTGAAAACTGCAAAACAGAAATCTTTCTCAAGTGTGCCTTTCAGAATTTGTTTTTTTTTTCCTGTTATAAAATAGGATTTTTTGAAACAATAATTGAAAAGTTTTATCCATATGTTCTCAGTGTATGTATTCGATAACAGCTGTTAAATAAGGTTAAGTAAGAGGGGTACCGCTAGAAGACTATCCTGCACCACTGAGACCTGCAGTGGGTCCATTGTGCCCTTTGACCGCATGGAATAATCTGTTAAACCGCCCTACATCCATTCTGCTAGCCTTAGAAATCTCAGAATACATCTGAACTCTTTACTTTGCAGCTTTCCGGACTGAATTAGAAGTAGCTACCGAATAGTCTAGGTTAGGTTAAGTAAGAGGGGTGCCGCCCGACGACTAGCCTGCATCACTTAGACCTCTAATTAGTCCATTGTGCCCCTAGACCTAATCGGGTAACCTCACAAGCCTCAGATCGATCCAATTTTTCTTAGGAAACCCAGGATTTACCTGAGAGTCTTAACCTAGATCCATCCTGCTTCTCTTAGAAAACTCAGGTTACATATAAGTTCTACACTTTGCAGCTCCTCCAGACTTGAAAAGAAGTAGCTACCTAATAGCCTACCTCTTTTATTCATCAAAGCTGGACACTCGCAAAGCACGTGTTGGACGGAATCGATTTCCTCCGAGTCCTTATAGCTCCTGCAGTAATCATTCGCCGCTAGTCTCTAAGCATGGTCCCCTATGGCCCAGTGAATAGTTATGACCCGCACTAGCTTCCTGGTATTTGTCCTGCTACCATTAAGCAGTTCACTTGTCTTCTTCCTGTCATATGCAGGCCACACTTGCCTCACAATACGGCAGGTATCCCTAATGGGCCACCGGAGGCTTGCGTTTTGATAGGCGCCTCTGATGATTACCTCTTTTAAAGCTCCGATTAGGATGCTCACTTAAGCTACTGCTGCGGAGCTATCCAATTCGGAGACCTCTTTAGCCAACTCATCAGCCATCTCGTTGCGTGAGATAACCTTATGGCCAGGTACCCAGCTAGGGTCACCTTGTGCTTTATAGTCAATTCCTCAAGACAGGTCCTGCATAGCTGCACCAATTTTGATTTTACCAGCTCAGCATTCAGCGCCTTAATGGCTGCCTGCCTATCAGTATATATGCAGATGTGCCGTGCGGGCTTCCTGTACATGGATACCAATATTGCCACCTGCTAAATCGCTGCAAGCTCTGCCTGAAAACACTGCATTTCTCAGGCAGTCTATAAAACTCGTGCCACTGGAGATCTGTAGAATGCACTCCAACCCCTGTGCCCGCACTAGTCATGGATCCATCCGTGAAAAATAGAATTATCCGATGTTACGACCACCTTCTTATCCTCCCAGTTACTCCTGGTGGGCATCATTATATTGACACCCCACCAAAAGTCAAGATGGGTACTTGGTAGTCTATTTCTTCCCTCCAATTACTATAGTCTACAGTAACGCACCCAGGATTTGGCTTTGGGGGGGGGGGGGGGACCATAGGTGTCCCAAGTCCTAACAAGTCAGACAAATAGGGATTTAAAGTCGCGTCCTGCACCTATATGAGCACTTAATGACTGCTATTTTAGATTAAAAGGTTTTATTTTATTTTATCGGACTTTGTAATAATATGCAGACCACATTTTATACGTAATTTGTAAATTATGTTCAGCAAACTGACATTGTGGAGGGGGACCGGTCCCGTTCGTCCCCCTCTCGGTGCGCCACTGAAGTCTTGGGTATATTGGAGTGCCCGAAACCTCTCTATATCCATCAGCCCCCCGCCCTCAGCCGGATAGCACCGAATAGTCTAACTCATTTATTTTATCCGATCCTCGTGTAAGCTACCGAAGCGAATCAACCCACTTCAGAGCTTTTTTAACCAGCTTATCAGCATTTCGTTGTTCGGGATATCATTGTGGCCAGGTACCCAACAAATGATCACCTTATATCGTGTAGTAAATCTCACTAGGCTGGTATTGTATAACTGCACCAATTTGGAGTTAACCAGCACAACATCCAGCGACTTGATGGCTGCCTGACTATCAGTGTACATGTAGATGTGCCGTACGGACTCTCTGTACGCAGATATCAATATTGCCGCCTGGTAAATCACACCTGTTCCCGTACTGGTATTGGATTCGTAAAGATAGAGATATGTTACCACCATCTCTTTTCTTTCCCCATCACTGCTGGTGGTCATCAACCCATTGGTACGCCCACCAAAAGTTAGAACAGGCACTTGATAGTCTGTTTCTATCTTGCAGTCTCGGTAATCTATATTTTGGACTATATGGAATGCCTAGAACCTCGCTCCATCCACCAACTCCCAGTTCTTCTTGACAGCACTAATCGCCGCTATACTTCTGCAGTAGAGGTCCGGCGTCATTAAGTCAAGCATATCCTTCAGAGCAACCGTGGGTGTGGTGCGCAGACACCCAGTAATTCCCACGCAAGCGGCCCTCTGATGGGCCCTTGACTGCACAACCAGGTTACATTTCCTCATTTGCTTCCTTTAAATACACTACTTTTTCAAAAACTAACACAAAAAACCGAAAGTAGGAAATCATCTCACATTAGTTTACTAGAATACCGTAGAATTTGTCTTACAAATAAAATAAAAATAAAATAAAAAAAGAAATTGCTGGAAATGTCAGTGGATTCTTGTGCAAGAATTAAACTAAAAATTCAAATATAGATGTCAGTGCAAGATATTGGTGTACTACAATGAGAGTATCATGATTGCTAATGGGTCTTCTTCCAGTTTATAGGACTTAATTTAAAATTGTTCCCTTCCAGTTAGTGCTAAATATTCTAGTACGACATATTGAATTCTAGGAACATCTCTGGCTCTATAGTTATATTACAGTCAACAAAAATCCTATAGAAATTCATTGATTTCAACAAATCCTTCATTTTTCCAAAGTCCACTCTGTCGGCTTTGACTTAATACCGAAAAATTATGAAGAAACATACAAGAAGAAGTCATAAATCCAATCAATTTGTTCGCCGCCCCGTACAGTACAGTAAAGAAAAGCTTAGACTTACGTAAAAAAAACGACAATAAAACTATTACAAAATAACTGCCATTGTGCCAGCGACAAATGAATGGATTCGCTCACTGTGCGTCTTCTAACCGGTCATAATAATTGTAATGCGCAACTTCTTGGGCGGGTTTCATAAATACAAATTGTTCACTCTGCGCAAGTGCAATGGAACGTATTACGCAGGAACAACTTCATAATACGAGAGCACATCATGGCCTCTGGGCCTCTGGAAAAACGGAAACGAGTACCTTTACTTAACTATCGCAAACTTCTCTAAATTCAAACGACTATATGTATACTGCCACTGAACTGAATCCAGTAACTGTACTTCAGCTTCTGAACCATGATCTTATCTTGGTGGTGGCGGTCTCTGTTGCCCAAAGATTTATGGCTTCAAATTTTCCAGAACTTAAGAGAAACTCCTCAGTACACACGGCCGCCGAAGCCTCAGCACCGAACCGCTGCAGCTCTAAATGTGTGCCTTCAAAGAAAACAGAAAATCTGCTGATGGACATGTAAGATGAAACAAAACCTGTCCCTGGCAGATTCAGGTAAGTCTTTAGCGCATTTAAGCACATAAGCCAGGTCGACACTCGGTTCGGGCTCTTCTCTTGGGCCCATTTGGATGGGCGATGGACACATGCTGTTAGTGTTGTTATTTGGACAAAAATTTAATGTCACTGAGCGGTTCTTATCTACTGCACCAGGTTGTGTGGTTCCGTGTTCAAAATCTCGGTCTGTCACGAAATGTGAATTAAGTGTCCGCTTGAATCCCGTTCAAGATGTGATGCGTTCTATAGCGCGGAAGAAATTCGACATAGATGAGGTTTAGGTAAACTACATACGGCCTGAGTTCGATTATTTTAAATTTTTTTGGTTTGTTTGTTTTGGTTTTGAACAATTTTCCAGTTATTTCTTCATTTGATACCTTGAAAAACCGTTATTTCTAGGCAATATGAATAAAAAATCACCAACAGTTGGAAGTAATCTCACCTAGATCATAGGACGTAAATTCTAATTAGGTTTGTTAAAAATTTGACTTAAGTTGGACAAACTTAAAAGAACATTTCCTTCGTGGATTTGTGTAATGTAAATAAACGGTTCAATGTCGTGCTGTGGGAATATTATTGGAGGATTATGGGAATGATGGGTTCAATGCAGTGCACTTATGTATGTATATAGAGAGCCAGGAGGGCTATATATATAATTCATGAGTATGTATGGGTTTCTCTCCTTTTGACTTCATTTTATTTTTATTTTGCTACTTTAAAGATTTAAAAATTTAATCTTAAGATGGGTTTACATTTGAAGATTTGTACCAACATTTCTGCCGACAGTAAACTAATTTTATCTTCAGTCTTTTTATGGTATTTTATTTCTAAACAAAAAAAAAGAATGCTTATTGCTTATCTACGCATCTACGCTTATGGTTAATGCACCCGTTGTCGGCCATAAAAATTCTAAAGAAAAACTTCCTGTAAAGGACATTGACAGAGTATGGACCAAATGCTGTCCAGAAGTGGGAGTACCTCCAAGAAGTTTCTTGGATTAATGTATAAATAAACAAAATAATAAAAAATATCAGTTCGAGAGGAAATAAATTAAAGTATTTTTTAAGAGTTTTTTTAAGAGTCGCGCGTCATTTGTGATCCATTTACACTATGCGTATTTTTGTATTTATCGTATCTGCTTTATTTGGACTCTCGTTTCTTCATTCAGGGTGCTCCCAAACCTAGGGGGATTGGGTGCGGAACTTGATTGCGGGGCGGTAGACGAAGCCCGAATTTCGATTTTTCCCCTCAAAGGAGGGGGAAAGGGAAATTGACTCTTGACTCCCTGGATAGATTTTCGGTTTATAGATTAGTGTTGGCCTGAGGAGCAAAATGCACTAAGTGTTCATTCTGGGCAGAAATTGGTTCATCTCCCGTACAAAAACTGTCAATGTCTTTTGTAAGAAAAAATTAGCGTCTTCTTACATCAGGTCTAGGCATCACTGATTTTATATTGGAGCAAGGCATTACTGGATTACCCTTTGGATACGTCATCAAGTCATATAATACTCTCATCACGCAATGTGACCAATAACTAGTTTTCTGTTCCGATTTGACTGATTAGTTTGAATCTCGATATTCATTTCATTCGGACTATTGACAGCTGTATATATACTGAAGGAAAAGGTACAATAAATTCCTAAGAAAAATTGTATGGCTATCTGCATTCAAAAACAATGTTTATCTGCCCAAACAAAACTTGTTCGAACCGTCTCAGCCATCAATAATTCGCACGAATTCTGAAGAAATATGGTCGGTTAAAATTCTAAGAAAAAATTGAATTCTTGTCTTAAGGGGTCCATACACGGTCACACATGTAGGCCAACTCGAGTAGAACAACAATCCCAGGCGGGAATTCGAAGCATCACAGAATTCAAGCGGAAGTTCTACTCAGAAGCCATAGATGCATGGCTTTTCGTTGGACACCTCACTTCTTTTGAACATTACATGTCATTAGGAGGAAGCAATACAAAACTTTTCTACCAATTCCTCCAAGCTTCCATTGGAAGGCCTGTCAATTTTTTCTGCTGAGTTCCCTTCCAGCAAGCTTCAATGCAACTAACATGGAAGCAATTGAGAAAAAGTACTTTGCTTCCACAAGACTTTCATTGGAAGGCCTGACAATTGGTCGCGCTGGGATGTTGTTACGTTGATTTGACTGTATGTGTGCCTATTTGACGATGTGACACACAGTGTGTCATGCCAAAACCCTTGAGAATTCTTCACAAGCCATCCCAGTGGGAAAAATTGTCAGGCCTTCCAGTGGAGGCTTGGGGCAATCGGTAAAAAAGCTTTTGTATTACTTCCTCCTAATGACGTGTAATGTTAGAAACAAATGAAGTGTCCAACGAAAAGCCATTCATCTTCTGAGTAGAGATTCCGCCTGCATCATGCTCGGTTGGCTTGGGAAGTATTCTCTAGGGTTTTGGTCATGCGGTTGGATGAAAATTAAATTAGTTAGATTTTTAGGGGCGGGCTATATATTTGACAATATTTTATGCCGTGTAGGGTCACTGTTTGTCACGCAATCATCCTTCTTGAATCTTGAGTGAATTTAGTTCGCACCCTTGATATATTTAGCCAAGATCAGTGAATTTTTGAGGTTTGCTATAGGCTCTTCTCATATATCATTTTGTTAGTACGGCCGTCGATATCTGGGTATTTCTTGTCTGTCCTAAGAGGTTTTTATAATTGTCTAAAATTGATTACCTTTAATCACATTGGACAGGCAGACAGTGTTAAATAACAAAATATTCACGAATAATGAACGATAGTAAAAATTATAATTAAATAACGGATTGATAGGTGGCTGACGTTTGAATTTTTGCTTGTAACTGAATGAAGACCAAATGCTCGAGCATGGTGCTTATTAATAAGGTTGCTCCTGATTGTAGTGTAACTAATTTGACTGTGTCTAAAATTTGACATCCGGGAGCTTAAATTCGACTAAGATACGAGTGACGTCTAATGCATTTCGCATAAATAACCATTAAATACTTACCCTCGTGGACGCTACCATTTCTTTTAGCGAACTTTTAACAAGATAAGAAATGACCACAATTCACTAGTTTTTTTGACAAGGCTACGGTCTTATTTCATCCCCAAACGATTCAAGAGTTTTGAACTATATTACATTTTTTTTTCTATATTGCCATTTCTCAAGCCAATTGCTTTAATTATTTTGTGGCAATGGAAAATGTATAATTTCATTTTAGATTGTGCTTGTCGTACAAGATGGCTAACAGAATAAGTCTTTGACTGGAGCTATACGGACTTACTCAGGAGTCCAGATGACGTTTATTGAAGGCCTGCAAAATATTCAGACTTTTATATGTATGCTCTTCAAAGAAACCATTAATTTACAGGAATAGTTCCGGCCCACTTATGACTCAAATGGCCTCTTTATGTTTCTCGCGTAGTTAAGTCTTCCTGCATTCAATCCATTGGACCAGCATGAGTCGATTATCTTTACCCTAAAATAACGCAAATGGTAAAAATTACTTATAAATGAATGTGGTCCAGCCAGCTCAGTTAACACTGCTGAGTTGTCCTCAGTTAAATCATACAATGAAAATCTTGCCTTAAAATAATTGAGGACATGCCTACAGACAGACCTGTAAAGTACTTAAGTACATTGGTACTTAAGTACTAGTAAGAGTACCAGTACCTGGACTTGTACTTGAAATTTTTTTTAAAGTATCAGTACCGGGGCTTGTACTTGAAATGTTTTTAAGTACCAGTACCTGGACTTGTACTTGTACTTAAAATTATTTCAAGTCCAGGTAGTGGTACTGTACTGGTACTTTTACTTGAAATTTTACAGGTCTGCCTACAGATCATTCCTTTAGCTATTGATTTGTTGGTATGTTTCACCCAACTTAGATGGACATCGTTAAACCTCTGGATCAGCTACACAGGGTATTTCCGTAATGCTTAATAAGGCAGGGGTGATAGTACTCACTTATGTTGATAATCAAAAAATTGTAAGGCAGGGGGGGGGCCGTCTCAACAACTTAGGAGTTACAGGGTAATTTAACAAATATGCTAGTTTTTCACAAGGCATCCTGTATCTTAAAAAGTAGGGGGTCTATAATCACCGTTACATTGTATGTAGAACCTCATGGCCTTCTCAACGATTGCTTAACCAGCCTCTCACTAATTCCCAGATCATAGTTATGGTAGAGTCTAAAATCGAAAATCTCGGATTTGTGTACTTTTGTTTTTAAAGCTGTTTTTTTATAAAATTTGTAAAATCTGGACCCTCTTCTTTTTAATTTGACCTATACCCCTACGATGTTTAAACTGTGGCCGTTAAAGAATTATTACTACTTAACCAATTCAGGTCACAAATAATTTGTTCCCTTAGTAACTAAAAAGACGCTATTTTAAGAAAGTATCGTCTAATTTCTGTATGACCTGAAATAGTGGAAACAGGATTATCTAGTTTGAAAGTAAACTTGCAAAATCGTTAAAAGGAGATACTTTCAAGTCAATTTAGAAGAAACAGTTTATTTCGAAATAAATTTAGGACTTTGATTGCTTATTGGATATGAAAAACTTGACCATTTACATTGGCTTTCAAAATTTTATTTGTTTTGAAACAATGTTTCGGATTTATTATTCAGGGATTACTGCAACGAACAAGAAATATTAAAGAAATCTAAGGGGATCCAAAATGTTCTCTACTAACCTCTCTTCCACTCCTAAATTGCATTTTCAGTTAGCCTCTTGATACACTTTCCTTTGATTTGGGAATGGGGCATTCATATAAACTGAAATTAGGTGTTTTTTTTATATGAATCATATAAAGTTCTTTAAATATAGAAGTCGAACAAGTGCGCTGGATACACGGACGAAGTGAGAGTCTTCTTGAACAGAATATTGAAATAGAGGAATTGTTACTTTATTATGGCGGAGAGAATTGAAAAATCTAAGTTGGGTAAACAGGTATGTACTATATATCAGTTTACCAGAGAAATAATTCTATGAAGCGATGTAATCGGCGATGGTAGAAATCAGTGGGGGAATATCCCAGTATATTGCTTCTGTACGAGAAAATATGATCATATTATCGAAGACCATAAGTAAATCTAATACAATCATTGAGCGCCATATTTAGCCTTTCTGAATGAATAAAGTCCAATTGAGGGAACAATTAACTACCTCTAACGATATGGGGAAGAAAAAGTAATCTAACCAAAAGCATTCGAGTATTTGGGAACAAAACACTAGCACTGGCTGCCACGTAAAATACCATATATTTTATCAATTGTATATATGCAATATGATCACAGTATTTCATCTTAGAATTCATATACACACCTAGTTTTTCACATGATTACAGAAAAGAATTGACACACCATGAAGTGTAATAGACGGAAGACCAAACCAGTGAGGTCATTTCGATAAAAATGAATACACAGATACTTCTACGGATGCAAACTCGGACAGTTCAAAGCAGCCCATATTGGGACCTTCTGTCTTCAGACAGGTCAATAGGTCGGCTAAAATGGAGCTTTCCATTAGCAACATATAAGCAGAGATATAAGTGATATAAGTGTATGTCCAATTCTCAACAACTTCAGGCAGGTCGTTGATATACAAGCTGAACAGCAGCGGACCAACGACCGAACCCTATCAAACACCAATATAAAGTTGTAAAATGCCAGATTTAGTATTATCAAATTTGACATACTGATATCGATTTGATAAGAAGTTATCGCTAAGTGCTATAGAAGAAGGTAGTAAGTTAAATTGTGATCCCAGCTTGGAAAGCAAATTCGAATGGTTAACTGTAACAACAGTAGAGTTAATATGCTTAAAGAGTTCATATCGACGGAATTCCGAATATATTACGTTACGTCAATAAGAGCAGTCTCACAACGATGTGACTTCCGGAAAAATGAAATATGTCATCTGTCGTAATAAACACGTAAACGTTTATTATAGAATTCAAAAAAAAAAAAAAATGTTGAAAGACCAATGAAAAGGCTGTAACTTGACATATCGACTCGCTTGAGCACCACCGCAATGTTGAGATACCTTTGGCTACTTCATCGCTACATACTTGGCCAATGTTCCGATCAAATTTATAGTCTGATTAGCTTGTAGAGTAATTCCTGCACGCAATACTCCCGCTGCAAACCGCACACATCCTTTTACCCTTAAAATTACTTTCGGCCGTACTGTCAAATTCCATGATGCTTTTTTATCCCGAACTGTGCGAATGTAGAACAGACTACCATCTTCTGTCTTTCCTCCGGCATACAATCTGTGCGGGTTTAAGAGTGATATACATTGGACTCTCCGCCACTGTCCTCATGCTCCCTAATTTCTTTCCCGTTTTCCTTCCTGCCAAGCCGTGCTGTATGGTATCCCGTGAGCTTGGCTTAGTAATATAAAAAAAATATCATATATTCTTATTACGAATACGAATCCAAAAAACTGCCCTGGCCATTCTTCACTGCTGTTAAACTGCAGGTGGAATGATATATGTTATGGAAGTATGTTGAGTGATTGGCTTGGACGTGAAATCCAGACTGCCAGCATGAGCTGACAGATCACTCGGCGGACAGCGTTGACTGCAGGGCGGCACGCTAGCTCGCCTCGGCTATTGGCGGAGAGTGTGGGGAGGTTCCACGAAAAACCTGCCTCAACTGACTCTGAGGGCAGATATTTTCAGAGTACCATGTTGACCTGGAAAGAGAAGAGAAGTAGTGGACCTAGACGACCTTCATGCGAGAGGGCTCCAGGAAAGCGGAAGCACTTCATTTTTACGTTATAAACATTTCTTTATTATTCAATACTGAATGCTATCGTTTACGTAAGGAAAATTTCTAAGAAAAATTCAACATTTATATTAGTACAACTGAACATATGAAAAGATCTACGTTCCCTTTCTTCTTCAGTTTCCTACACTTCGCGAGGAAGATAATTATGGCGAACATTGAACATTAAGATGGTGTAATATGGTTGATAAGTACTATTTCATTTATGTATGCTAACGTCGTTGGAATTACTTTGAAATAAAAGGGAATTGGTAACAAGTGGGTTAGAACCATACTATTTTACCATTGCTTAACGATACAGTAGATCCTCCTGTCACAAAGTGCTGAACCATGAATATATTCTGGTGTACCCACAGGGCGACTTCCAAGCCCCACAAGTAGAACAGTCTACCTACAACTGATGTGATGTGGATTCGGCTGCAGATTAGAGCTGCATAAACTACTGGCACTTATCCGGATATAATAGAATTGCGGGAGCCTCTAAGCGCCACTTTTGGTCAGCGTGTCTTATCAGCGTCTTAACAAAATCGTAGCTTTCCTAGACCAAGTCACGGTATGACTGCGTTAATTCTGTAGGCGATGCTGAATATAGCTAAATAAACAATTTCGAGATCCAAATATATTAATGGAACAGAAGCTATTTTTCGGTGATTGTGGCCCGCGTGCGTGGCGCCTCCTTCTTCCACCAATTCTCCTTAATTAATTTGTCCTTGCATCACCACAAAATTTCGGCGAGATGTTTAATCATTGATTAAATTAACTAATGCAGGCGATTGTAGAAGGCAGGTTAATACTCTTCTTGGCACTCAATATATAATAAATTGATGTTAGTGACAGTGCAATAATTATTAGGTGGAATTATTTTCGTTTCCACTGACACTGGATACAAATTCCAAATGGATTAACTAACTGGTAGTTTGACTATCCCGGATATAATAACAAAAATCCGAAATTAAATAATTTACTACTTCTAATATGATGATTTTCCGGATCCTTCTTTTCTTTTCACGCTGTTCTCCTATCACTTCCCAAAAAAAAGACGCTCTTCTTTTTCCTTTCCTTAAACTTTTTTTCCTTCTTGGCACTTGTCCCAGTCAGACTGGAAACGTGTGGTCGAGTCTTGACAATCGCACGTTCGTCGTATGGCTCACGCTAGATGCTGCTGCTAGCCGTCGTGTAGCATACTGCTGTATGCAGTATGCTACGATCATAACATATAGAAGAGCAGACGTGATAGTATAAAAATAATATTCAATGGATGCTCCTAAAATTTCACGTACCATTCAACACAGCCATAAATAAGACGACAATCAACTTTTTTTCTGGGCGCACGCACCTCATTAAAGGAGTGGATGGTATTCGTTCCTCGTGAGCAACTTACACCTAATTATATCAAAACTGGGTGAAATTTAACCTTTTGGGGCAACATACGCCCCACAGATAAACTTGATTCATGTGAATGATATTAGATTAAGATTAAATATACAACTGTATGAGCTTACTCTAATTCAATCGGCTATTTTCCTCAGCACTACACAACAATAATCATTAATCAAGAAGCACTAAAATTCGGTTTAACTTTCACTTTTCACTTGCACTCTAGGATTATCCCATATATCACAAAATTACCCAGGGACATCCCATTCTTGTCCTATAGATCCCATAGCTTTCTCAGGATAAACAGGAAGTATTCAGCATGTTCTTAGGACCTTATTTCTAGGAGTTCTTAGAAATTTCCCATAGGTTATTCCCTGGGATTTCCCACAACTACTCTCTATGGGAACATTCTCAGTATTTTACAGATAAACACATACGGGATGTGCAGGACAAGTTTGGGACAAATATGGGAAAGTCGTTTTTCCCCCTTCCAGAATTTATTTCCATATGTGGGAAGAGCATGGGATTTACCAGGGTTATCCCAATGCTGGACATTCCTCACTCCCAAGGATGTCCTAAATTTTTAACTGGAACCCGATGGGATTTCCCACGTGCAATTTATATGTTCTAAGAAGATTTCCCAGTAACATACCACGGATACATTTGTGCTGTGTGAGATGTGAAATCTTTAACAGGTCTTACCTCTCGGTTTTTGTTATTCTAATACCTCCAAGGGATCTATTGCCTCAGTACCTACTTTGAGATATCCTCTTAACTCATTTATTCTTTCCTTTTTATTTTAGTGGCTCTAACCAGCTCAAGTTATTCTTTCCTTGCAGAAACGCCGCCCCCCAGCTGCTAGAAGACGACTTTTATTACCATCACACGTTTTCACAGAATCTATTTTATCTACCTAACTACTTAAGACTCCTTTTTGTAACAATTGAGACACTTATTTTTCTAATTGGCCAATCAGGATCTTTCGCTTTATTGATTTCCGGCACTGGCAAAACCACTGAAATCTAATATAAATAAACTCTACTGATACTGATATCACTTGTACACAGTTCGAACTACGTAGAAACAGTGAAAGGATTACAACAACCAGGAGTTGGTAGAAATCCTTTAAGTTAATCTACATAAATCTAAAAAAATGTCTACTTTACTACAGCAACACAAATGCATCGTGTTCTCAAATCTACTCCCCCAACGGAAACAATCATTAAACAAATATAATTTTTCTGTTCTTGCTTAGGCATCACAATTTCTTCAGTTAATTAAAATAAAAAATTTCCTTTTACTTATACTACAACAAAGAGTGCCTACCTATAATAATCTAGTAAATTAGCGTAACTGTCACGCATATTAATAATTACGTCCCACCACGTTACCTAACTCCTACACGCATACGTACATACATACCTATATCACAGCATCTCAAGAATCTCCTCACAACTCTTAAGAAGAATATCTAAAGTCATATACCGCGCACAAAACACTCCACCAACCCCAACTTATTGCATTTGATATAATATAAAAGTGCGATAAATACTTGCCTTGCTCTACAAAAAATCTCGAGATAAGCTCACCAGGAATGGCAGAAATACGTGCATAGATAAGAAAAAATATGAACGACTACGAAATTATAAAGAAAAAAAAAAAAGAAAAAAGAAAATTTCAAAGCTCACAAGAAAAAAATTATTTTTTGCTTGAAGAGAGTTTGGGGGGCCTATGCTGGAGGAATGCATGCAATTCAAAGAAAGATACGCGAGCTAGGCTAGGAGCACATGGTGGATGAAGTCAAACACCACCACCACCACCACAACTGCCAGATCAAGTCCGATTTTACTGTGTGGAGCCATATGAATGCACAACGCACACATACATAGTGAGCAGGTTATGGTTGAATGCAATGCAACAGTGCAGCTGCAGAATTTTTACACTTTACACCAATTTCCACTTTTCCTCTATGGTCTCTCTGTATAGCTCTGAGCTGTTGTACACAAATTATACTTTCGTCGGGTTGCAGTGCTGGGAAACGGGGATTCACCGGAAGTTTTGAAGCACATGGAAAAGATGAAAACTTCATGGGAAATTCTATCTCATAACAACTCACGCTCGCTCCTCAACTCTCACCTATAGACGGCAACGAGACGGTATTCTCGGTAAAGTCCCTTTAAGAGCACGATTTGCGCAGGGTCAGACTTTAACCTCTGCGCGGCTCTGTAACAGACTCACCCCTCCAGTCCGTAATCTTCCATCCATTCGATTCCTTCATGTTCCCTTGACTTTTTTGTCCAGGAAGTTGGGAAGGTAGATAGAGGGGAAAATTACTTTAGGAAGAGAATGGAAAAGAGTCACGGATGTTGGGAATCTCTGTCTGGATTCTCTGGATGAGCCAAGCCATCGTAGGGATTCTGTAATATGTTGCGGGATTAACTGAAGTAACCAAGATCTGGTGATTTGAGAGTGTTACAGAAGTCCTCTCATTTCTGCTCGGTATCTCTAGTCTACTACATTTTTTCTTTGATAGCAGATAGCAAGCGAACATAATCAGCTCTTTCTGGTATAGCGCGAGGGGAGAATCATGCTGCTTGCTTGCATGACACATGGGATTCCATTACACGGGAAACTTTTATGTTGCTAAAAGGTAGGTACTTGGTATAGCATTTTTCAGCTATGTGTTTTGTGTCATATCCGAAAAGGAAACCGGCCCAGTAATAAACGACATAGTAGTAGTACTGCCATATAGTGGTGCCCCATGTTGCTGGCTTCCTGTGTTGCCTTTAGTTGATTCTTATCCCAAGCGCCGCGGCGTCGTTCTCTCTATGTATTTTCTCTATGGCACTTTCATCTATCCACGAATTCGATAGAAATTTTTGGGATTGAAAGTTGAGAATGGAACTGCTGGGCAAATGCTAGCATGAGACCAGGCACTATGTCGGCAAGGCGGCGGCGGCAGGCATTAGAGCAGTGGTGGATGACTGCTGGTAGGTGGTTTAGTTAGGTTTTGCTGTTGCTGCTGCTGCTGATTCCCTTTGCTTGCTGCTGCTGTTAGTAAAACTTCAAAACCAAGCAAGGCGGCACTCGCGCGAGGAGTAACAAACAAAACTAACCAGTTTCACCAGTTCTGTTCGAGTACCACAGATGCGAGTCAGTTGTGTTCGGGCGGTTGCTTCGATTAGAAGTGAAATCTCTGAAATCGGCTGTCTCGGGGTTCTTTAGTGATTTCCTCTGTGTGAAGAAGAATTAAATAAAAGGAAAATCTTTGAATAAGAAGTGCGTTTCAGTGTTAATAATTAAAAACAAAAGAGAAATTTATTTATTTATTTTGTTTGTTCTTTTTTTTTTTTCAAAAATTCATCTAAGAAATAACACACCAAACCACACATTGGAAAAGCAAAAAAAAAAAATTAAATAAATTATATTTTCAAAGTGCAGTGACTTGGTGTAGTTTTCTATTTCGAGTCTTTTCTTGAAGTGTTTTTTGTGTGGCTGAAGTTTTTAAATTTTTCTTAGAAAAATCAGAATTTATCCTTCTCTGATAAGTGCACGTTTTGCAATTAGGCCTGCCTATAGAATATCTCTTTTGTCTGCTGCCACCCCTGTACAAGTAAAAAGAGAATTTATATTGTCCTGGTTGAATGCAAAAGCAGTGGGGATAGGTAACATTTATGACACTATAAAATCACCAACAAATTTTGTCGAACATCTACATATTTGTATGGTAGTTGAAAAGACGTTTGCCCTCAGGAGATTTGTATACATATGTCAGAACCCATTAAGTTTCATTATAAACGAACACTACACACATTTCAAAGGATTAAAAGAGATCCATAAGATCTGAAGAAGAACTTGAAAACGTTCGTTATAACCTAAAGAAATATTACCTGCCAGGTAGGTAGGTAGGTAGGTAGGTGGGTATCCCGGTACCAAGGTATAGTGGAGATAGGAATTTTTTGGAGGCTCATAAACAAGTTAATCGGATTAACTCCTTTTGACAGTCAAAAACAGAAACAGATTCAGTTTATGAGACATTTTTGTTTTCCTTTTCGTTTCCTTTATCTCATCAAGGTAATTGTCCTTTTTGAGTTGTGGAATTTGGAATCGGGTCTTGCTTCGAGAGTGGACTTATAGTGAAGAAGGAAATTGAGGCAAACAATCTCAACGACAACAGTTTCCAGCTGCTTTTGTTTTCATCAAATTCGAGAGATATGTGGTAAGTTTTAAAGATTTAAAAGAATTTTTTTGTGTGTTTATTGTTTACATTTAGGGGGATCCATAGCACGAAATAGGGGATTTTCTTATACTTATGATTTATTTTTAAATTTTTTTGTAATTCGGTTTTTGGATGATTTCTTTTATTCGGTGAGTAAACGCACCAATTCGTGTCCATTTATGGAAGTGACATCCTTACAAAAAGGGTTTTTAGTATAGAATTTACTTAATGTCGATGTTTAAATTTTTGTAGTACCTACAATAGTAAACTGTAAATTTATCTTGTGTGTATAATAATTGAAAATATCAGTGTAATGCGGAAATCAGCAGTTTGCATACAGAATGGGGCCAATTTGGGTTTAGGGTAAAAAAAAAACAGTTATAAAAACTGCTTTTATAAGGGGGTGTTAAATAAATGTCGTTTTGAAAGCTTAAAACTAATTCAATTCAAATTATATTGTTTTACACCAGACTATTGATGTGCTGATGTGGTGATGGTGAATTTTTAAAATTATCAACAGTTGATATATTGCGAGGACATCACATCACTAGGTAATGCGACGAAAAGCTTTTGCTGCTTTTATCATTAAAAATTGGAAGAGAAAAGCAAAATAAACAGAAATATTGAGTATGTGGTGAATTAAATATTAATATACGCTTATTAATATATAGTGGGGATTTTTTGATAGCATTTACATATATCTGACATGTAATCATACCCAATAAAAAAATTCAGTCATCATTCATGATAAACGATAAAGTCCAACTATCATTTATGATATTATAATCCAAGAAGGTGGGTTATGGGTTCCGTTTATACAGGAACAAAAAAAACATGCTAATGACGATTTGTCAACCGCAAATTTCAATTTCAAAAATTGATTGGTAAAAGCGTTTCGTATTTGTAGAAACTCTAATACTCTTCAGTATGGAGTATAATTTTATAAAAAATTCCACAAGAAAACATACCTATCGTCTTTTCCAATTTACGATGAAATTTCTCTTCAATCCTTTTCAAATTTATCCCTTTTGCAGTAGTCTGCACACGTTGATTCCCACAGGCACCTTCGTTTTTCAACACTTTGCATTAATTAAGAAATAAAATTTGGTTCAGTCCCTTTTAATATTTTAACCTGACCCGACTTAATTAGTTTGAAAATAAAATATCGAGTGATGTCAGTAAAAATCAGCAGTTCAATATAACATCAGTACATCACTACCTCGTAGTATGCTTAATTCAGATTTTAGTGCTGCTAATAATCAGCATGTCAGTGGCTTGGTGAGGCACTTGGCCAGCGTATTTTAACATTTATTAAATTAAAAGAAACAAATCAAAAAGGAATTATATATAACATAATGGAATTCAACGGTTTCTAAATTAAAATAATAAAGCAAACTTGGTTTTAACCCTTCTCTTCTATATTATGGATTGAAGTTTTTCTATCTGGCTGCCAAATTCGTATTGTATTAAAAGGCGTTACATCAGAACCTGATTCTATAAATGCCGGTGTACCACAGGGCTCTGTTATCTCTCCGACTTTCTTTTTAATTTTCATTAATGATCATGCTTTCCTTTACTTTCAATCCGATCCATAGTTTTGGCGATAACAGTATTTTTATTTTGCTAACACCTTTGACAATCTTATGGACATCAGGGGGAATGCCGTATGTGTCATATGAGTATGCATGACTAGATAATTGAATTACGGTCTTCATAATATCCTCGTATTGGTAAAAATGGAATCGGATGGAAGATCCAAAGGTAGTTTAAAATAATATCATCACTTAACACTTAACGCACTTGAGTTACCCATGCCTTTATAGCTGCTCTGTGGATCAATACGGATGTTAAGAACTCGTAACTATTGATTTGTGTATGAATCCGAGAGGATGCTGATGGCGCTTAACGTGTTAATTAACCAGGATATATTCTCATGCAGCCTGACTCAGAACGAACTAAAAAGCAGTCTTCTGACATGGTTACATCCCTAGGTGGTCGTACGTATGGGAAAATAACTGTTTATGCAAATATGGTATTTAGTCCGAAGTACATATCTCCAAAAATTTACTTTGCGCTACTTACGGAATTGCCCGCTTTTAACCGAAAAAATATTCATTTTCTTTTTTGTTTTTTTTTTGTGTTATGAATTTTTGATCCATCATTTAATCATTTTGAAGGGCGGTGCAGTTATGTAGTTAGTACAGAACGACATGAATTTTTTTTTCAAACACTTATATACACACCTCCAAAATAGCATTTTTGGAGATAATGTACCTTTGACTAAACACCAGAGATATGTCTCCTGCATTCATCTCCTTTATATTATTTTGCAGCTCATCAATCCATTTTCGAATAACCTCTTCAGAAATTGTAGTATCTCTGGTTTCAGTAATTCGGGATTTCGATCAACAAGATCTGGATTGGATTTCAGGAAAAGGTTATACCATTTTCGCTCTGATCGCTCAATTTTATGAACTGTGCTTAAAAATCACTCTGAACTTAATGAAAACCCACATGTGGCTAATGACTTACACAACTTAACTAGTTTTTTCCTCCGATTCGATTAATTACTTTGTCGTCCAGACTTTCCTTCAACTAGAGGACAATTTATCCTGCAATGAGGTTTTTTGAATATTTTATATGATGCTACCTGTTCTTATAGAAAATGTTCTTTCTCGAATGTTCAATAATGCTTCATTTAGCATTGTAGTAGTATATCCTTCCATATTTCCTTAAATGTAATGCATTAAATCAGACTAATTAATAAAGTGTTTCTTGTAGGATACAATTGGGGCAATTGGCTCATGATTGTAATTATTGATTTTTGTTTTCGTGGCCAGTAAAATTTATTTGAAATATAAAACTACTTAAAAAGCTTTCTCATGAAATAAAAATGGAATAAAAAGAGCAGTCCGTCACCTTTTAAACTCATAGCAGTACATTAAAAAAAAATGTTCTATTACATTTTCTCATTATTTATATGCCGACTCCTAATGAATTAAACTCTGATGTCTGAACTTTCACTCAGCGATCCTGTCACTTTAGGGGTAGCACGTACATACACGAACATGAGGATCTAGAAATACATACTATATCTGCATTTTAAAGAAAATATGTCATTTTATGGCATGTTATAAAATGAAGTCGACGCAAATTGTTTAGTAGACGCAAATTGGTAAACTTATCCTACATATCGGTTCCACAATACTTATTTATTCTAGAAACCAAAATCTTAATTTTTCACTTTTTGTCATCTACTACTCAGCGACGTATCTAGGTGGAAACATTTCGGGAAGCGGGCTTATAAAAAAAAAGGTGTCACTGCATAAACATAAATTTAAATTAAAAATCAAAACATGCAAATGTTTTTTATAGTAAAAAAGTATCAAGAAATTCTACCTATAGTAGTAAAATCAAATCTACCCCCAGTTGCTGTCTAATGCCTCTCTGTACATAATCATATTCTGAGCTCTGGGGGTTCTATAAAAATTCTGAAGTCCATATTATTTTATAGTTGATACGGCTGCATTTCACTAACCAGATTTACGTACATTACTGCACAAATATCTGGGAAATAAATTATGCGTTTAGTTTACAAATATTGATTAATACGTTAAACCCAATTCGTTGTTTTCAGTGTTGGGCAAAATGCAATCTGATTGATGATTAATGATTACGATTACAATCTGTAATCATGATTACAGATTGATAATATTAATCAGAAAAGTAATCATTTATGCAGAGTAATGATTGATCAATCGTAACCGTAATCATGATTACATGATTACATTTTTTGATTACAAATTTGCAAAAGGTTTAAAATTGTAGTTAAAAAGAAAAAAAAAACATTGTTGTATTTCTATCCTGAAGTCAGTAGTGAATAACTCGCATTGCCATATTCCACAATAGCTGCATTCTGCCCTTGAATTCATTCGAACTAGCATATAACAATGTGGAGCAATATGAAAAGTGTAGCAAAATCAAAGCGTTAAAAGGCATTATTGCATTTTCCATGCTCAACGACTTTCTTATACGTTCCAGAAATCTAATCTTTGTTGCTATCTTTATTCACATATAATCAAGATCCTCGAATTTAAGCTGATGATCAGATATGTGTGAGTCTCTATCAATAGAAGCACTTACATTCTTTACACTGACTTCAATTAATACATAATTTAACAGTGCCTTGGAGTTTTCTACAATAAAAATTCTTACGATCACAGATTGTTTGTTTTATTAGAACTAAATTTTAAAATCTCTTGAAAAGTTTCATTTGTAATAAAAAAAAACATGTAATCATGATTACGGTTACATTTTCCTAAGATTACTCGATGTAATCATGATTAATGATTGATGGGTAATCATGATTGATGTAATCATGATTATTAATCTGATTACAAATGTAGTTGATTACGCCCAACACTGGTTGTTTTACACCAGAATACCGTGTCAAATATTAATTTTTCTAATGTCATTCTGTCACAATATAGAATAATCCGTATTGCTCTATTTTATAATCTCTGAAAACTGAAGTCCAGTTAAATCTTTTCCTGTTCCCGTAAAAAGTACTGATGGACAATTTTTGAAATTCGGCTTTAGTGTAGTATTGTACACTTTTATTACACTTAATATCCAAAGATTATCTCGGACTCTTCAGAAATAGTATATTGATTCAGCAATTTTGTTGTGTATTGTCTATAAATTTTTTCAACTAATTCAATATGCCACACTATCAATAGATGTAAAGTCTTTCATTGGAATTAATAACCATCATTAACCGTTAACTTATTCGTTCTTAACCATTTAAATTACTCTTACACCTAATAAAATTCACACTGTTACCTGTAATATAAATACAAAGTGTCTTCATTTACAGTGATACAGAATATTACCCACATAATTAATATAAATAAGAAGCAGCAATGCTCCCATGATAGAACCTTGAGGTACTCCTGACATAAGTCCGCTTACTTTATTCCTCTGGTTAGAAATGACCGAATCCAATTTGCTTCCTTTCCTTTCACTCCGTACTTAAATAAGGTATATAGTAAGTGTAGGCTTTGGAAAGGTAAGGAGCCAATCTTAAAATTACTGGAAGTTTAATTTCCTATATGGATAGTAGTTTAGGCTAAATAGCATAAATACAGTCAATTTCTAGTAACTTTTTCGTACGTATCAATAACGAAGATTTTACAGAATCTGACAGCACCACACATATGGATTTTTATTTCATGGCTTGGGAAGAATTTCTCGAGGGCTTTGAAAAGCTGCGTTTCTGGGGCAAACACTGTTTCGATTATGACGAACTATAGATGTTGTTTTTAGGATTACAGGTACTTCAGTATTAAAACCAAACTGCTTCGTATGAAAATCAGGGATTCAGTAGATATATTTATGCTGAAATTCATATAACCTTTTTGAAAGCGCCATATTTTGATAATAGCTGTATTCTGTTGTGTCCGCAGAACAAAGCAGAACAAAAATACGCAAAAGAACGCCTTATACATTTTCATAGAAAGATTTAAATGAAGGGAACAGTACAAAAAGTTCGCTTCAATTGACAGAACAATTTGTTCTCTTCAGTATATGGGAGTTCTAGAACAATGTACACAAAAGAACACAGCTAATGTGATCCAGGGGGAGTAACCTCTACCCTTGCACCCCCCCCCCCCCCCCCTAGATCTATGTTCTATGTACCAAATTTTTCACTTTGCCCACTCTGATTTGTTCTTTATAAATTACGCTTTGTTTTTCTATTATATAGAACAATGGTATAAGAAAATTTACTTTTTTGTTAAGTTATGATTTATTTGTTCTATATCCCATAACTAAACACTTTGTGCTTAATTTTTTCTATATTCAATTGATAGCTAACCTTAAGTTGAACCCGGAAACTAGCTAATTGAAAAAAAAAAATTGTTGCGATGAGATTAAGGGGTTCTGGTAAGAAAGCATTGCGGTGTTATACTCTCCGATGATGACCGAAAAGCAGTGCACAATGAGTTTTGACCATTAAATTACTGCGAAAACAAAATCATTTTTATGCAAAATTTGTGAAGAGAAATCCTGCTCAGCGAAAACGTCATCACAAACTAAATCTAAGAAAACTTATTCATAACAGTATTCTCTACAAAATAAAGGAAGCATATTTCAGATTTGCCAACGCCTTTTCTAAACAACTTTAGACATAAGAAAAAGAGTATATTACTTTTTTAAAAATAATTTAAATTCTGTACGGGTACAGTAGCGCCATAAAGAAAGCGAAAACATGTGAAGAGAATCACTCCGGAACAGCAGATTGAAGATTCGCATTCCAACTGTGCCAAAATTTCTGAGCAGTATTTGGAGCCAGATTTACCTACAAAACTGCACAAGCTGTACATTCAAGAATATTCAAAGTCCATTAAACTCCATAAATACTCAGAGATATTTAGCTTACACTTCAACCTGTCTCTAAGCAAAAAAAAAACATATATGTATGTAGATTTAAGAACTTTTCTTCCCCAACAAACACTGAATACTTGGAACTCGATAAACAAAAAAAAAGCGGTAATATTACTGCCAGCATTGAAAGAGAAAAGGATCTCAAGTTAAGATCAATGAATTACAAAGAGGACGATCAGGAAACGACATTGCCCCTAGGTACATATTTTGGGTAGAGTTTTGTGGATGATATTCTAGAAATAACTGAAATTGTATTATGGTCAGAATCTTGTGTCGCACGCAACGAGACAAGAACAGATTGACATCTTTGACACTACTGCAACTTTTGAATAATAATCCTCAAATCAAAAGTATAACACAAAAATATTCGGAAAAGGTTCGGCCTTAAATTAAGCAATTTGGATGTGTTTATATGGGGATTGAAAAGAACTTGAAAATTTTTGAAGCCCAGTTCCTTTATTAATGCTCTGTTGATAAAAATTATTTATAAAAATACAGGGTGTTTCCTCCATGGTGGTCCATTGAGCGAAAGGTGATAGTACTCACCTAGGCAAACAAAAATTGTAAGGCAGGTGGCGGCCATTTGAACTTTTTCGGAATTACAGGGTGAGTAAGTAAATATTTTATGTTTTCACAAAACATGCCCTATCTACTACAGGGTGTGTGGTAAACGTTAATGGCCGAATGGAATATAGAATTTCATGGCTTTTTCAACGACTGTTCAATCAGGCCCAAATCTCTCTCCTCTCAAACTAACAATTTCGGATTTTCTTGCCTTTTCGTTTTTTTTTTTTTTGCAAAAAGGTCGTTAACATAACTTTTGTTAAAAGCTGTAAACTCTCTTCTTTAATTTGACCCATTACACCTTTGTGCTATGCTATCTGCAATTAGCTCACAATCTATTCAAGTCACTCCGAAATTAGCTGATATTTTGTCAAAATGACGTGTTTTCAATCGCTAAGGGAACATATTACCTTCGAGAATAGCTTTGAGAATTGTTTATGAGCTAATAAAATAACTCTTTAACGGCTACATATTGCACATAGGTATTCAAGGTCAAATTAAAGAGGAGAGTCCACAGTTTACATTAGTTTTAAAGAAAAAGGTTATGTTAACGATGTTTTTCTAAAAAAAGAGGCGAAACTGAAAAAGGGTAGGAAAAGCCCAAATAATTGTTTAGACCACAATAACTCCTGTGGGAAGAGAAGCATGGGGTTGGTTCAACAGTTGCAAAGACCATAAAGTTATGCATATAATGAGCTCTTGACGGTGATCGTAGACCCTGCACTTTTTGAGATATTGGGTGTTTTGTGAAAACCGAGCATATTTTATTTGTATATATAACGGGTTGGGACACCTCAGCCATACAATTTTTTGTATGTCTAGATGAGTAGGTACTATCACCCGACTACCATGGAGGAAATACCCTGTACATAAATTCTGAACTCTGCTGCTATGTTTGTTTACTTTTTATATTATTCTCTTTTCATAATCTTTTAAGTTTTAGTTTTTATTTTTATTTTATTTTGTTTTTCCATAAGTTTATTTATTAACTATTAATTCAATTTACTTATATTTTTAGTAATAGTAGATCAGGTAAAATATTTTTAATCTTATTGTACCATTAGCCAGGAAATAAAAATTTTAATTGAATTATTTATATACAGCCTTGGATACAGGATGACTGAAATTTGAACATTTTCACTGTGGTTGTGTTTTTTTTTTTAATTTGCTGATTACTTCAAATGATGGCATTAAATGGAACTTTTGAAAAAAATCAAAAGTGAAGAGAAGCACTCTCATAAAAAATATTAATTTTTTACGGCTCTAATATTAATACATATCATATCAAAAATTTTCGAATGTTCATTTCTTAGTTCAACAGACAAAATTTTTTATTACCGTTTCTGCAGAATGAAAATTTTACAATTTACAAATAATGAGTTTTATTTATTGTGTTTAGATATCTAAATACCTAAATATGTGTTAAAAATATTATAATAATTGTTATTCTATTATTTCATAAGTATTATTATTTTAATTTTAGTAGAAAATAAATAACAATAACAACAATAACAATATTACTTTATTACGGTCAACTGTATAAAGATTACAAGTCTTATTGGATACAGATCTATAGGTAGGAGAAGTGATACAAAATTATTGTTTTAAATGGAAAACAAGAAAAACAAGATTAAGCAAATTCAATTAAATCAGAAAGAGAGGAAAGAAATAAAAACTAAAAGAAAGAAAAAAAAAAGAACGAACCATATAAATTCTAAAAAAAAAAGAAGAAAATGTACTAATTAAAAATTAAGATTAAGAACAGCCATGATGTGTACCTAATAAGGCTCCAAAGAGCTTAACAATTCAAGAAAGTCCCCGCCTGAGTTCGTGCTACGTATATTAGATGGTAAACTATTCCACTTACGTGAAGTTTGGACAAAATAAGAGCGCTCTGCGAAATGAGAATGACAGCGTGGTAAAAGAATTTTTAAACTTCTTTGAGAGCGGAAGAATTGCAGCTTACTGTAGAGATATTATGGCTTCCTTTTATGAATTAATTTATGTAAAAAATACAAGTCGCGATGAGCAAAATGGGTATCAAGAGTATGTCCAAGGGCTGCATTAACTTGCATTGAGATGTGGGCACTGCGTGTTAAGTTGAAAACATATCTAGTACAATCATTAAATGTAACTGTCAATCTTCGACGGCAAACTGAGTCTAACTTGGGAAATACTATTGTGCCATACATAAAGTGCGGTAGAATCAAACTACGTACCAGTTTCAATCGCATATCGATAGACAATAAATACCCACAGACTCTCAACTGCCGTAAGGACCCATATATTTTGCTTAAAATATTGGTAACGTGGCTGCAGCAAGTAAATTCAGTGTTCAGAACTACACCTAAATTTTTCACAGAGCTTGACAATGGTAGGGTAAAGTTATTTAAAATAACTCGTGGTAGCTCTAATGCCTCTACGTGGTTTCTATAGATCGGCATACACACATACTTGCTAGGATTCAGTTGAAGCTTATTAGCTATCGACCAGTCGTAAATTCTTGTTAAATCTTCATTTACACGAGCAACACAATCTTCTTGTAACCCAATTGGTCTGCTCAAGTAAATTTGTACGTCATCAGCATACAGATGAATGCTTACATTCTTAATCACCTCAGGCAAATCATTGATGTATAGACTGAATAACAGAGGACCTAGGATTGATCCTTGGGCTACTCCACAGTATGAGTTCCGAAAGTTCGACAAAGAGTCTTGAACTTTGACTGCTTGTAGTCTACAGGTGAGAAAACCTTTAATCAGCTTGATGGCTGAAGAGGAGAAATTGAAGCAATTCGAAAGTTTGTAAAGGAGCAAATTGTGATCAACTGAGTCAAAAGCCTTACTAAAATCCAATAAGACAAGGATAGTTAAATCGTCTAGATCTAAGGATTCAATAATATCCGTAGAAACCTTCAGAAGGGCAGTTTCGCAGCTGTGTCCACGTCGAAAGCCTGACTGGAAAGATGACAGTCGCTGATGCTGGTCAAGATATTTGGTGAGCTGATTACTTTTTCAAAGACTTTGCTGAAGTAACATAGCAAGCTAATAGGCCTATAATCATTAATTCCATTAGGACGAGGTTTTTTAGGAACAGGGACAATGAGGGCTTTTTTCCATAACGACGAAAATTGAGAAGTTGCAAGACAATAATTATAAATATGTACTAGAATATCAGAAATAGCGGGGGAAATCATCTTGATGAATCTCGGGGGGAGAAGATCATGCCTAAGCGCAGTAGATTTTACCGCAGACATTGCAAAGAGAACATCAGTATCATCAATGCAATTAAACGCAAAACCCTCAAAACAATTATCACCCACCACTAGATGACTATTAGGGACTATAGGGGTAGAAGAAGCAAAAAACTCACTTAGGGTCTCAGCATCAATATTGCATTGAGGAGTTTCTCTCCCAGCAACGCCCAGTGAGCGGATGTTGCTCCAAAGTTTTTTTGTTGGAAGATCAGGATTTAATTTAGTGCTAGAGAAAGCCTTTTTGGAAGATCGAAGTTTACAAGTCACAAGGTTACGAACCATCTTGTAGCGACTATGAATTAGAGGGTTGTGCGTGGCTTTATACTGACGCAGTAGTAGATCCCTTTCAGCGATAATCGAATGTATCTCCCTGGTTAACCACGGACAGCGCTGTGATGAAATCTTACGCCTTCGCAGTGGTACATGCCGGTTGAAAAGCTGCAGAAGTAGATTGCTTAGAGTATTAACTTTATCGTCAACCGACTCAATTGAAATATTCTTTAACACTACACTATTGTTATTTACAGTTATAAAACTGTGGTAATTTTAAGTACCTGCTATTGATATTCCTGTAACTAATCATTATTTCATTATTGGCGCCAGTAGTTATTTTTTGAAAGAAAGTTTTTATAGAAGAATCACAGGATTTGAGTTTTACTTAGGGCTGCCATCTCTAAAATTATAAAACTATGACAACAAGCTCGAAAGCCCCGGATTTGTTAGCATGAAACCCGGAGATTCTTCCCAGATAATGTTACTAATGAAATGGGTCAAATTTTTATATTGTGTCTTTCTTTATTTATAAATCTGTTGTGTGTTCAGTGATTTTCTTTCTTTCGTCCACTGTTGAGAAATTAGTGAGAAGATTCTCTCTACGTTATTATTAGTAGCTAATAGTATGCTAAGAAATACTGTTAAATCTTGAATAACCCGGTGCACAAATGAGCATTCGATGTTTTTAAAAAATTAAGCCAAAGTTGATTTGCGCCAAAGATGTGCTTAGATTTTGGTTGAAATTTTTTAAATTCCTCCAGTCGTGGTCGCGCGAACCAATTTGGTCTGGCGTTCTCCCCTCAAGACGCGCGAGCTGTATAGAGCATCATAAGGACTTCTGCTAGGCTTCTCCATTGCCACACGAGCTGCCAAATGGTCGCGCGCCATTTGCAATTAGAAGCGTGGGATTTTTGATATGGTGCAGGACTTTTAAATTATGAATAGAAAATTGATATTGATAGAGAAGATACGGCACAAATCAGATCTTTGGGATAGTAGCAATGAAATTTACAAAGATCATAATAAAATATACGATAATCATTGAAAATTGTAGCACTGAAAATTCCTTCAATTTAGGATGCTTCAAAGAGAAATACGTTGTAAAATATCTTTCGCTGTTTAGTGGATGCAAAACGCTCTTTCGTTTTTTGATTTTGTAAAAGTTTTCCAACAGAATATAAAAATAAGACATAATTTGGAACATTCATTTTGATCAAAAACTATAATTAAACTAAATAGCTAATAGAAAAAGGTTACATAATTTTCCATTGTGCGTAAAAAGTTAGGCCATGCGACAACAACGAGATTTTTATCATGATGCGCGGGCAATTCTACGATTATTTTGTAGCTCGTGTGACATTTGCCTAAATGTGAGTATTATTTTCTATTAAGTTTATTCCCATCCTTTATCTGAAATGTCGCCAATTTGGGTTACTTAATACGGGAAGTACTTCGAAGTACGTTGGTATTTGCAGTTATTTTACTTACGTGAGTTGAGGCACTGTATTATCGAATATCCGCGAGCGCGCAGAACACAATAAACAGGTAGTTCACGATTATGATTTATACCGTTTTAAATTTAAGCCTACCATATGCTGTAACAAATATATAGGAAAGCCCAGACCAGACTCTTCTGTCTGTAACGCGGACGAGTCCCAGCATACTTGAATAAAAAAATATTTAAAAAAGTACGAGTTCGAATCCAAGCATGCTTTTTTTACTGAAAATGATATTTAAAAAATGAAAAAATAAATAAAAAAAATAAAAAATTCAAATAAAATAAAACCAGTAAAAAAGCTGGAATTGGTCAATGACCAATTCTTACGATAGTCTAGATGAATTCCCGGATGAAATTTTGTCACCTCTCTGGCAAATTTGATTGTTGAAGTAGTTTTTCGCATATATTTCTAGAACGATTCGTCGGACAGCAAAAACTAAGCAATTTTATATGATACCATATTTTCTAGTACTTTCCAGTACAAGGAAAACATCTAGGGCTAATCGTTTTCACAGTATACGTAAAAAAACGTCAATTTTTGAATGCCAGTACCATGAACGGATTGCCTGATTTAGTCCATTTTTAAAATTGCATTTAGTATTTTTATAAAAAATTTTTATAAAAAATGAAGTTTTTTATAGCAACCTTACGAAGGAGTTACCCAACTTGTCCCATTTTCGAACTTTTTTAAAAAGTCCGTGCACAAAACTTCACCTTTAAAGTCAGTGTGCTCTCGAGTGAGGACTGACAGAAATACATGCAAAAATCAAAATATGTTTTAATATTTTTCGTGGATGTCCAATATATTTGGCTTTACCATCATTATTTCTATGCGTTACAAACGGAATGACAAACTTACCATACCCAATGATTTCGCCTCTCGGGTATAAAATAAAAGAAAATTAATAATATTAAAATAAATTAAAATAAATCTTACAAAACTAAAGAGAGAATCCTGTTCTAAGAACGGACAAGATGGTTGATAATTTACATTATTTCACACTTATAAAGCAGGCTATAAAATATAATCATATTATTGGAATAGAACAGATAGGCTCTGCAAATGAGAGATTCAATTTCGTAAATATAGATGGCACACTAGTATATGAGAACAGCCTGAAATGTGCAAAATGGGAGGAATTATCTATTTCAAAAAATAGTTTCCATTTAATCAATATGAAAATTTCTTCAAAAATGTATCCAAATATATAAAAATTCATTTGCATTCAAGTGGCAACACCACTTGAGAGTCCGCTCGTTCTATCTGTCGGCGTTATCAAATATATCGTACACGTAATGTACACACAAAATTTAAATTTTTATTTGGCTTTAAAAATTCTAAAACCAGGACGGTATACAAAACCCCGTCCGGACGCTCCCCGGACAACCTTTCAAACCCGGACGAATCCGGGGAAACCCGGACGGATGGCAGCCCTAGTTTTACTACAAGTGGATGAATTGGTTATTTTAGAAACCACCCCGTGAGGAGGTTCATTTTAGAAACAAATGTAGCACCAGAATATCTCCTTTTTTTCTTCCTGAACTCGAAAACGATAGAATATTAATGGAATTCCATTAAACATATCAAGAACGAACTTTCAAAATTACATAGTTTTCCATACATAGTAAAAAAAATAAAAAATGGAAATTTTACGCAATCTTTACCGTGCTATTCAGTTTCATCATTATTCGTAACGTAAAAAAATCTTCATCATAAATCGAAGTCTTCTCAAAATAGGGAAAAAAAAATCTTGATTTTGTGAGATTTCAAACAGTAGATTCCCACGGTCTCTGTTTTCTTTCTTCTACATAAGTATATAGACATAAAATAAGCTCAGCCACAGTTAGAGAAAATATACTGGACAGAAATTATTGGCATCCTTAAATTAATTATGTTTATTTATCAATGTACTACCCCTTCACAAACAAGACGACGACACAGTTTGTATCGATGAAATTGCTTATCAAAACTTGCAAACATTCTTCAGTGAAATTATTTGCAGATCAAGCATGCTCTCTAACCAACCACAAAACAACACTTCAAAATACATTGACACTGCGTGGTTGAATATCATCGCGGTTTATTTGAAATTCGATAGCACATTCCCAAGCAGCCACTTGAGTTTTTATTTTCTATTTTTTCTCTCTCATAAACTTTTAATAATTCCAAGTTTGTTCAATTATTATATGCATCTGGTTAGGAAAAAGAAAAACAATTCTACGAAGCAATAATTATGAATAGATGACGCCATAAAGAAGCTATGTACACAAGCAAGTACGAGTCCCCATCGCTAGAGGGAGCATGGATCTAAGGAGAGCTCTTATGTTAAACATTGTGGAAGAACTTGACACTAATCTAAAATAATAATTAATGCACCTGCAAAACTCGAATGTTTTTATATTTATCTCAGTTAAATGGAAGAAAAAAATTATTTTCCAGGTAAACTAGCATAAATACACATGTCCCCAATCTTGGTGGAACTCTCATTATAATTCTCTGTTGCAAAACGAACACAAAAAAAAAAAAAAAAACAAGTACAAAAAAAAAATACGAGGTGGAAATAACTCTCCAGGTTCACTAATTTAGCGAAGCTTTCAGATTCCAAGAGGGATTTAAAATTCAATTTATCTGCTAATGACGTTCTCTCTTGGGTAATAGATCTGACAATTTACCGTCTAAGCTAAGTAGTTACTGGTTATTATGAGCAGCTCCTCGCAGTATGTGTGCTTATTATAAATTGGAAGGAAGGAACAGTAGGCTTATAGAAACCAACCAAAAATTTATTACGCCCGTCATATACTTATAACAGCGCTATTCATTTCATTTCGAATGGAGTTCATCTCAGGGGGATTTTTCGTAGTCTGCCTCTGTATTTTATTTACTGGTCCCCAAGAATCGTGTGCTTTGTTGACAAAGACTTAAACAATGAGTAAACAAATATCGTTGTAATTAAAAAATTTAAATACAATTACTCGAGACGAATGAAATTCTTTTCAACCTGCAAAAGAGAAAAATCAAAACAGTACATTGACACGTGCGCGATATTCTTCTGGTCTTCACTTTCAAGCACGACTTTAATTTAAGAATTTTGTTTTTTTCAATTATTGTAACCAAATTTCAACACTTCTTTTACTTCTTTTCCTCGAACAATAGCTCCTAAAACTTACAAAGAGAAAAAAAAAAAGAAAAAAAAAAGAAAAACGAATAAAAAGTAGTAAACAAAATGTCTTCAACGAATTTCCACTTAGATATAATACCGCGGACAGGTGAAGAACATCTTAAAAAATGTCTCAGAACTAAGGCACCTTAGTATACCTAGATTATATAGTGTAGGAATGCACGTAGCCATAGTAGTAGGTCCATTCGATTTTTATCTTCATGATGAAATCCAATCAATTTCGAGGTCTGTCCCGGATACAGAAACTTAGCCCAAGTTTTGTTCCTCGGTGATATTAAGAAACACCGCCGACAATGGTACTCCGGTCGTCTGTCGAAGCTATTCAAAGCTCATTTTGTATGAAGCAAATTTATTCGAGGTTGCTTTTGTGTGACACAATCATTTTTCTTCTGTGCCTTCACTTATGATTTTGATTGGCATCAGCAAAATTATGAGGTGAACATGTCTTTTATTAAGAGTTTCACATGAAAAGTGTGTTCCATGAACATCAAATACGCCGATGACAAAAAGAAAAAAATGTTTTGACCTTTTTGCCTTGATTGTTTATGAAATTGTTTTGATATTGACTAAAACGTTTTTTTTTTTTTTTGTGGAATATTTAGTACCATGGATTTTATTGCGCATTCGTATGGAGACTAAGTGCTCAAGTTTTTTTTTTTTCATCTGAAATTAATAAAGAAAAAGTTAAACAGAAAATAAAATTGCACATATTTTTTTGGTAATAGTGGAATTCTTTTTTTGTAACTTTTATTAATTAAGTGAATGGAGTTTCTCGGTTTTTATTACTTTTTTTTTTATTGTAAATTTCTTTAAATCAACCCGTACTGCTAGAATTTCGTCTGGAAGTAGTTTTTATTTATTGCACTACATTTTGGAGTTCCATAGGGATCCAGTTTTGGGCTTATAATGTTTTCAATTAATCAATAAATGAACCAGCAGTAGTTTCAAGGCATTTTCAGCTTTATTTACCATTTAACATCAATATTTTATAACACGGTGAGTTGGAACTAAATACATTTTGGGTTACAGCTCAATTCAAAGCAATTTATCAAAACGACACGTTTTGAATGCTCTACAATTATGAAAACGAAATTCGATCAACGCGCGAGCATCAAATTTTATGTACATACTTAAATCTAGGAAAACCAGTGTCTGAGACTTTTATAGTGCTTATAACAAGACTTATGTTGATGAAACTATGATTCGAACCCAATGTTTTAGTAGTATTCACTTTTTAAAAATTAGACCATTTTGAATATGACGGGAAACATTCCTGTCGATAATATCTCGCTCAAATTTAGAGAATTATTTGTAAGAATGGACGATGGACAATGAGAAATACACAGTTTTTCTGATATGGCTGAAATATCATTTGGAACAAGTTCAATCAATTTTAAAATAGAACGCACTGCGGGCAAATGAGTTCCCCCAGTCTTCCGACTATGTAGTAGGAGCATCAAATAAATACGCCAATGAAGACTCAACTTTTATTTCGAAAATAATCGCAGGTGATAGATTTGGGTTAATGGATTTGATCCTGAATGGAAGTAACAGTCATTGCAATGGAACGGTTCAAACTCACCAAATCCCAAAAAGACAAGGAACGTAAGAAGCAGTGGCGTGGCGTGGACTTGGTGTGAGGGGAATCAATCAGATTACAATTTTACAAAAGCGTTAAATAACCATGCGCTCAAGTGTTATTGCACCGGTTGTAATAATTTATCTATACCCCTCCCGATAGCTGCTTCTTAAAAACTCCAGGAGTTAATTTTTGGAGAAAATTGGCAACTGCAACAGTGAACTGCATCAACTATGCAAAGAGGAAGATGAAGCCACGAAAGATATCATATGTGAGTGTCCCGCGCTTGCATGCCACCAATAAGGTTTGCAAGCTAACCCCAAGGGCGATAATCGAGCTCGTAAAAGTGATAGATTTAACTTAACCACTCTAGGAGAGGACATAAGTAATAGATCAACTCTGGGCGCTGTGTTCGCAGGGTTTTAGTGGACTAGTCTCCACTGCTTTTAACCTTAAGCTGAAGCACCTACGATTGAGGACGTGAGAGTAGGCATGAATTGCAGTTTTTAGTTCCTCAATGACCATAATCAGGTCACAATGTACCTACTTGAATATTACATAACTCTGTTTCAATCAAAGCTGTAAATAAATTTGAAATTTTCCGTTTTCTCGAAAACGAAGGCAATGATAACCTCAGAATATGGAGAGATACTCAAGAGCAAGAATATTCTAACGCACTAGGAAAGTTGTCTGGTATAACGGTATTTGAGCTCTATAAATGAAATTTGGAAAATACGAAAATAGAAAATTTCAAATACGTTTGAAATTCGTTTACTATGAAAAGTGTATTATTCTTTGCCTTCATGAAATTGAGAAATTAATCTTTAACGTCCTTCCAGTATTTGAGCTCATTTTTGAAAACGAAACAAATCTTATACATTGGTAAATATAGGTAAAATTTTTACAGAATAACAGAGTATAGGTTTGGTATAATAATTTAATATAACAATCCTTCATTTGCTTATTTACTGCCGACTGTATCTTTTTGTCGTCAATATCATATTTCAAGACATCATAACTCTAAAATAAAATTCCCCTATTCAAATTGAAATTCTCATAAAAATTTACAATTTCCCCTCGCCCGCGCGGCTTGAAAATATTTGTCTACCTTCAACCGAAGTGCTTCCTAACCGACCTACCTACATGAAATTAATGGAAGCACAAAAAAACCACCTCCATTTAAAACAAATACAGTGATGATCTATCATAATAAAAATATTATTCATATGAATAAAATCAACTAATACATGCTACCGGTGTAAAATTGTTTGTAGGTCCCGTAGAAGCGCTTTTTCAATTGCTTCCCTTAGGCTTAGAACAATTCCTTATTGAGTTAGCTACTTACACTATCGAAAGAGTAACAGAGATGTGTCATGTGACTGGTTGATCCCAGATGTGTTCGAATATCATACATTTTGTTGAATGTTCGTTGTTTGTTGATGGAAGGAAAATAAAACCACCTCTTCTTAGAAATGGTGAGGGTTGTGAAATCATAGACTCAGCTCAGATTTGTTCGAATGCTATACTTTTCGTTGCATGTTGTTCGATTGTTGATGGAAGGAAAAACTAAACCACCTCTTCCAAGCAGTGGTGTTCATCGTGATATTATAGACACAGTTCAGACGTGTTCAAATGCTATACTTTTTCGTTTTGTTCAGATGGAGGTGAGTTTATTATTACTTCGTTTTGATATTATACAACAAAGGACGAATAAAAAGCATTTAGGAAAAATATTTTTAAGAAATTTTTTGTCGTAATTTTTATTTGCTTTGACTTCTACTTGTTTTAATTAAATTAAATCGGAAAACCTAAGGGAAGGCAATGCTTCCCTTGCCTTTAAAGACGCTACGCCACTGGTAGGAAGTCCAAGAAAACTTAGTCAATGTTCACTGTTTTTTTTTTATATGGAGAGCATTGCGTATCATAAATTTATTCCCCCTAGGCAGACAGTGATTGCTGGTTTCTATGTTTTAAGGTATTTGAGATAGAACGTTTGTCGGCAAGTGATAGTATTTTGATGAAATCAGATCTGACTTCAATCAGGGCAATGTACAGGTGCCCATATTGTTGAAAATTTGTACAATTTTAACAACAATAAATGTTGTTCCACACCCTCTCCCAATTAACCGGGTTGAGCTACGCATGATTTCTTCATATTCGCAAAACAAAGAAGTTAAATCTTCACCCCCCCCCTACTTTTCACCTCACCCAACAAATAACGCAAAGATGGTTACAAAGACACATTACTATGTCGATTATCCTACATAACATTAACGCAAGGTCAGTGAACATCGTCCTTACACTATATATAAAAAGTGCTTTTAAACTTTTAGGGCAATCGGAAGTTGTCCTTTTTACGACCATTATACGTTGCATAGGTTTTCAATCAATAAAGTTGTAATGAGCCTATCCTTTTCTGTGAAAATGCCCTTCGTGACCTGAATAAGCAACTCATCATAGTCTGCCGTAAACATAGAGTACATGGGGCCTATTATCCTTAGACAAGACAGCCTTTGCAAACTATTCTGCCCTTAATTCGACACCGCTACTAGTTGCGTTTCCGGTCATCAAACAGAAGCATAAGTTAACAAGAGTCGTACATCATGACACAATTCGACTTTTTTGTTTGGTTTTAGATTCGAACTCATACCCACCTAAAGAAATATTGTATCCTTGTCGCAATGATTAGTTGAATTCTCCCCAATTACAGAAAATTTCGAACACTTCTTCAAATATTTACCATCCATTCTGTAAGTAGACTTCACTCACAATGTCGCAGCACAACATTGAAAATTTTTCAATTAAATGACACTTCCAAATCCAATTCGAATTCATTTGTGACTTCTACTCTACTCCGGTTATTTCTATTACATTTAATTGACTTAAAGGCACGCACATCACTTTTTTCTTACCACTTGAGAGAACTTCAATGAGTGGCCAAATACTTGACAGATAAAACCGAGCGACACTTAGCAAACGGAAATTAACCAAAGCTCTTAACGAGTCGTAAGACGCCTGCTCTTTCTTCCGTGACCTCTAATAATAATAATTGTAAGAAGACTTGAACTGCTTTTTTTTTTGCTTTTTTTTTTACTTTGCTTTTTCAAGATGTGATGGTTCTTGAATTTAACAATTGAGACCATATCAAAGATATCTATGGAGGTACATAACCCCACTAACCTCTTACGGTTCATATTCATCTCTACTAACTATTTATTATAGACGACGGCGGCGGCATGTTGAACTCCATTCATACATACTCTGCTTGCTACTCATATATATATGTATTACAGAGTGAATAGGTTCTGTTATAAAATCTACACATATCCATACACTTATGAGAGCGGTACAAAAGACTGTGATCATTTGAATAGCTGCAAGTCAAGAAAAATAATACAAAAAAAAAAAAAAACCACGCGTTAAAGTAATTTTTCTTTCACAAAGAAGTTCATAACTTTTGAATATATTCTCTCGTTCCGTCGTTTCTTTTCTCTGTCCAATCTTGGGAGTTTTTCAGAATATCCGGACACGTCCTTCTTTTACTATACAAGTCAAATCTTCTTAGCGTCTTTGGTGGCTTTCCTTTATTCGGGCATTTGTGGGCCTGTTGAAGGCGGCATGTAGTTAACTTAATTGTGTGGTTATGATAATTAAATTGAAGATGGAAACGACGAAATCCCAGAAAGGCGGGTATACCAGACGACAAAATTGACACGGTTGATAAAACGACGACTCCACCACATAAGTACTATGCCAACAACAACAACAAAAAGGGCCTAAGAAGAGTTAGGGAGGGCCCTACTCTAAAAACAAAACAAAAAAAAATCGAAATATATTACACAGAGATTCTGTGTGTGCGCACTACATTGTACCGTGGACAGATTGGATCCGGTCCTCGAGACGAATTGCCTTCTAATTAATGGTTGAGGCGTCTCTAAGGTTAAGGTTCACCTTTACGTACAAATTGACTCTGTAATTGATTAATACACCTCGAATATAAATTTTCTGTTCTCAATATGTATATTGATGGCATTGGTTGGCACATTTCTTTGTGGTGGTTCTTGTTGCTATGAATCGTAATTTGATTAAAAAACGTTCACATCCACACCAAACTAAACCGAGTATATGTAGTATGACTCAAGATTTTTCGTTTTCATTTCTGTTTTTTTTTTTTTTCATCTAATCGCATTAGCCTTGAGCAGCACACCAACGATTATCCGATAAGCATTAGGTTCTATAAATTTCAACCTTTCAAAACAAATTCTACTCAAAACCTATAATTTTCGGTTTGTTATTTTCCATAAATTTGCCGAATTCGAATGATCCGCCTGGCTAAGTATAATTTTATACAAGAGATCTCCAGACACGCTGAGCATTTTATTTATTGCTTTTTAACAAAGGCTTCTTCATGGAGATCTTCAGTTATAGTTTCACATTCTGAGCATCTTTACTTGATGCAAAAGAGCCTCCGAATTCCTAATTTCATTTATCGTTTAGCGAAACTGTCAGGAATTTAATTAATGACATCTACCTCTTTTCCGGGCTATTTTTATCTGTCATTAATGATCCAGGACGGATTACCCCCATGTGCTGAGATGTCTTTTCTAAATAAAGCCGACACTTTTGTATTTCGTATCGTACTTATCTGCTGCTGTTGCTCTACGACGACTGATTGTTTTCTTAAGACTGCTGATTTGATGTTCTTTTATTGCTTTCGGATATTCGGATGTAAGTATGTAACTATATCGACTAGCTACATACATATATATTATCTTTTATGTGAATTACCTCTCAAGGAAAGGCTTAAGAGATTAGAAATTTTCAGAGAGATACAAAACAAAACAAAGCAATTAGAGGAGGATTATCCTATGTTGGTGTGGCACATTCATCGTTCTGTGATTAACAGACGTTTCCCCGTATATATTTAAAGTTTTTGTGGATAAAAACTTTACACTGCATGGCTGCCCGCTTGTAAATTTGGTGCCTAATCGTTTTCCAAGTATTTTAATTTATTGTTTTTTTTGTTTTTTTTTTGTGGATGTACATAAATATATGTATTTAAGGAGAATTAAAACAAAAATTTCAAAGTTATTTTATGGTTAAATCTGTTTTTTGGCAGACGAAAAAAGAAACGCCTCTTTCATTTTTGCATTGACTCACAATATCTGTATCTTCTATAGGTATGATAATATCTTGTGGAAATATGAGATCATGCTAGCTAAAGTTGGAAGAATGTAGTTTTTATAATAAATATTAAAATACATACTAGGAAAAAAATTTATAAACGATGCCTAGAAAAAGTATTTCCGTAGTTATAGCTTCCCCAAATACCAAATATTTGCTATCATTCTATCGTCAAAGCTATGTTTTTGTATTTATTTTTTAGAACCGTTCATTGGAAGGTAAAAGTGTTATAACCATTCTTGTACGTTTTTTAATTCCCTACATTAGAGAATTGTCCGTTTGCTCAGGATACGTAAAAAATAAAAAATCTGAATTTTTGTATGGCAATACTACCAAGGGGCTGCCCGATTTAGTCAATTTTTGAAATTCCATTTGATACTTGAAATGTAATTAGGGCGCACATTGTTTGAGGTCTCTATTGCAATACCTTCTCAACCAATGCCGAAGTATCGATAATTGCAAAACGTATTTTATATGGCAACCCTACAAAGAAGATTCCCCGATTTAACTAATTTTTGAGATTAGATCTAGAATTTAATCTAAAAGGGTATTTTTCAAAATGTAAATTTTCGCGTTTTCAATCTGTCTCAATTATAGTAGAAACCTGAAACTTTTATATGGCAACACTGCAAATAATTTGCCAGAATTTTTTTACATAATAGTCATGTACAAAATTAACTCTCTACGTTTCCTTATGAAGAGGCCTAGCGGAGTCTAAATATTTAGAGAAAAACAAAATTTGTATATGGCTCTGTGAAGGAGTTACCCGATTTCATCATTTTTTAAAACTTAGATCTACATTTTTTTTTTAAAACTCTTTATAAAATTTTAGCTCTCAGCCCAGCGTCTTCTGCAGTTATCGTTCATACAACTGAACGAGAAGATAGACAGATGAACAAAATCCATCAAAATCTACAGAAATGTTACAGGAAAGACAAGAAAGGTGAAATTTTGTATACAGAAAATATTAAATTTAGTATATCAAAACTGGCCAAATTTTCTTAAAACGTGTGCCGTAAACTGATTTGGACGCACTGTCATTCCAATATATGTAATGTGGGGGACATCTAACCTCGAAGCCTGATTCAATCTCTAACCATTTTCCATGAAATAGCAAATTTCATAATTTAATCTGAGAAATCTAGTTTGAGAAATCTCGAGCCTGTAACGCAGAAAGTGCCAAGGATTTTTTTTTTTTATCAAATTAAGTTTTATTCTTTTACGTCGACAAACTTTTTCCAGCAAATCTTCAACTTTTTTTATACAGTCAGAAGTTGATGTCTTTCCCTGCAATAGTTGGCTCCGACGAATGTGATGACCTTCTCATTTGATGGAAATATCTATCTTCCGAGCTAAATTTTGAGATTAGTAAATAGAAAAAAAATCGCTAAGGACTAGTTCTGAGGAGTAATTTGGAATTCGAACCGCAATTTTCATACAATGTGATACTTCCGATAAGCAATTTATAAATATCATCAAACCTACAATTCAAAAGTCTTCAGGAGAAACGTTGTTAGGGGGGGGGGCATATGAGGCAAAAGACATGCAATTCCCTATACCTTCTTCCTTTCCTGTAAAGATTGTGCTACGGCATCATAGAGTATCTCGTGAGATTTGGTAACATCATCAAGAAGGAAAAGACTAAAAAAATATGTTTCCCTTACTTTTCTTGTCTTGTCAGCAAATCGAATGCAAACAGATAAAACTTTACAATTATAGTAAAATATACTTCAATTGAGTTTTTTTTTTTAAACTTTGAGGAAATTGATAACGTCACATGTGTTCCAAATTACTCTATCCATGTATACTGTGAGCGATTGCCAATAAAATAAAAAAAAACAGGTAAATAGCACACAGTCTACAGAATAATGATATTTGTGTGTCAGCTTCTGGTATAAAATTGAGTTAAATGAGAGAAATGAATATTATGGGTGCTTGATTCGCTTCAAATTTTCGTCTTCCACCCACCCATGTGCACAAGAGCCAATACAAATCTGTACGAAATATGTGTTCAAGGTTCTTAAGGGGATCAACGTCGCCAAAACCGCAGGTCCTGATGGTTTCTCGCACATGTTAATTAAAAACTGTGCCTGATCCTTGGTTAAACCTCAACGAAAAATATTCTACTTGTCTTATTCGATAGAATAATTTTCTACCGCTTGGAAATTAGATTAGGAACAGCCTATTCTCAAGAAAGGAGAGGGTAGCGATCCCTTAAATTTTCGAACAATTACAATCACTTCGGTTCTTGCAAAGCTTTTTGAAGTAGCCACCTAATGGCCTACCTCTTCTTTTCACCAGAGCGGGGCACTCACACAAAGTAGATGCTAGATGGATTTGATTTCCTCCGGACCCTTACATATCTAATTCGATCCGTACTCTTCACAATTTTGATGAGTCCAAAATCGTTGCCTTGGATATTTCTAGGGCCTTTGATAGAGTCTGGCATCCAACTCTATTAGCCAAACTTAAAGCACTTGGTCCTTACCCTTCTCTTCTATTATGGATTGAAGGTTTCTTATCTAGTATGTCTTGTATTAGATGGCGTTACATTTGAACCTCATCCTGTAAATTCCGGTGTACCACAGGGCTCTGTTATCTCTCCAACTTTCTTTTAAATTTTCATTATTGATCTACTTTCCCTTAGTTTCAATCTCATCCATAGTATCTCTGATAACAGTATCCTTGATTTCGCTGACTCCTTTGCCACTCTTGTGCCAGGCTGAGTGCAAAATGGGGCAAAGCGAATCGCATCGAATTCAATGGATCTAAGAGCCAAAGCTGTCTTATTTCATTAAAATACCATCGCTTAAGTTAAGCTAGACAGATTATATTTTCTCTATTGCCAAAGAAGCATCAAAATGTCTTGGATTTCTTAAAAGGTGTTAAAAATAGTTCAGCCCGTCAAATTTAGTGTTCCTCTACAAGTCCCACATTAGACCTAGAATGGAATACAATATATGGGCTGGGGCTTGTCGCACAGCTTTAACTTCATTCGATATTATTCAAAAGAAAGCCTTCAAGCTGATTGGATCGATTCATTCGAGCACCGCTTCAATATTGGATGTATTTCGCTCCTTTATCGCCTGCATGCATGGTCAATGTTTTGATCCCTTGTATAGAATAATTCCACTCCGCAATACTCGTGCTGCAAACAGCGCACATCCTTTTACCCTTAAAATTACCATACAGTAAAATTCCGTGATGCTTTTTTATCCCGAACTATGCGAATGTGGAACAGACTACTATCTTCTGTCTTTTCTCCGGCGAACAACTTTCCGAAGCTTAAGAGCGACATACATCTGTACCTCCGCCACTCTTCTCATATCCCCGAATCCTTTCCCTATATCCTGCCTGCCATGCTGTGCTTTGGATCATAGGGTATCCCCTGAGCTTACTTAATTAAAAAAAAATTAAATAAAAAGAGAAGATTGATAATATTATTTCTAACGCTTAAGCCGAAAACGAAGACTGAATCGAAGAACAGAAGAACATGACCTCCCTGATTCGTCATCATGAAGAAGTTGTAATCCGATACAAATATCAGGATCTCCATTGTCGGAGACCTCAGAAGATGAAAAAACAAAAAAATTATAAATAAAAAGAGGTTGAACTCTAAAAAAACATCCAAAACCTACTAACATCAAAAACCATAAAAGAATTCCGGCAGAATTTATACTATTTATGTATAGAAAAGCATAATATCATCGGTAAGTATTACATATATGCGTGAGTGGACGGATACAATTTTACAGAGTTACATGAACCCCCGAAAAAATTTTTTATTTTTTTTTCTTGAGAATTTTCATGACAATTTTTCTGCAGAATTGTAACAAAATTTTTCACAGTAATTGCCAACAAAAAATGAATGTATGTTTGCCTTGGGATTATAGTGCCTGTACCCCTGTGGATAATATATTTTTTTACACATTTTGTGCCTTTGATTCCTTTGATTCGAGTTCTTATTGTTATCAAAATGGTGCGAAGGGTTCACATTTTTTTAATAAAAAAGTAAAAATCTTTGGAAAATCTTAAGTTAGGAGACAAAAACTTTTTTTTTTATTTGGCAAACAAATTCGGATTTTGAATATTACCAAAATTTTGATCTTCTGTACTTAGACATTATATATCGAATTCGAGCCATATGTTAATTTTCCTAACAAAATCATTATTTATTTCGGCTTGGTTAGGTTTAGTTTTTTTTTATTTTGACATAGCCCCACTATTTTTTGATTGGACAAATTCTCTTGGTGGTGAAATATTAATAGGATTTTCCAAAAGTCAACCGAAACAAATTAGGAGGACACATTTCATAAAAATTTACGTGGTGTCGATCTTGATCTCATGTTCCCCTTCCATTCGAAACCAGATAGGTCAAATTCTTTTTTAGTTAGATGATGTACAGTTGGTTTTTATCGCGCCTATTTTACAGCACCTCCATAAACCATCATTATAATGTCTCCCTTTTCTTTTGATTTATCCATGACGTTTATTTTTTTTTATCTTTTACGGCAGTTCGGACCTCTAACTTTATTGGTAACATTCAACCTCATAAGGGGTATGACCTGAACAGAGAGTTTTAACCTGAACTAAATATTTTATACCTAACTAATTACTATAAATGGGTCGAAATTGAAAACTCGAGCAGAACCCCGGATATATCATGGTACATCAATTATTTTTCCCTAAAAATCAATTCAATATCTGTCGAAGTGGTAGGTAAAAAAAAACAAAAAAAAATCGAAGTTCAAAAGTAATTGAACCACTTTATTGGATATTCGATCAGGCAAAATTTCAAAAAATTTTTTCTCTCGCTAAGATTATGATCCAAAGAACAGTGTAAAAAAAAAATTCGGATGTAAAAAGGCGTAATTCATAATAATTTAACCATTTAAAATAACATTAGCGTGTCGGGCTCTCTTTTGATGCCAGCAACTCTAATTGATGCCGTTCGTTTTATGTATTATACCACCATGAAGTTCAGCTTTAAGTATGTCTAAATATTTACATATGAACCGAATCAATTTGTTGTACCATATATACATACCGTCATACATAATATGTAAAACCAGTTTTTTTGTTTTGCTTTTGTTTTTTTTTTAAATCTCTAATTAATTTTACTATCTGAACTTTGTCTGTTACTTTTCATTGATTTACGTTTGGCGTTGATTTTTTGCGTTCGTATATTATATGTTAGTCATAAACTCTGAGCTGAGTGAATGATCTTTATGTTTTCTAAAAATGTTAAAGAAGAAGACAATTTTAAAGCAATAGAGAAAAAGCTTACACTACTAGCCGAAATATTTCGATGGTCTAGAGGTAGAAATTTTCAAATCATTCTAATTTGGGTTCAAGCTAGATTTTCTGATCACTGTTATTTGTTACATTCAAAATTTGATTAATTTAACTAGTTTGGTATACTCTCTGATGAATTTAATATTTGATTCCGAGTCCATATGTTTGCAAGTAGTGTCGAGAGATTATTATATTTTTGTAGGGGGTACTAAACAATAACAATGAAAATACCACACTAGCTTAGTCTGATCTCTCCATAATTATACTCTTTAATTATGGAGAGTATTTCTGCATCAAAAATTAAAGAGAAGAGGTGACTAATGAAAGAACAGAATGATAATAGATTCTCTAGTCTTAAAAAAATTGGATCTACAACTCGCCAGGTACGATATCATTTTTTTCCTTTAAATAAGTACGGCTTGAGTTTAATTGCTTCAAATCTATATTTATTTCTAAACTGTTTAAGATTTAAGTTTAAGGTTTAAATTGAAGAACATGTTTTTTTTCCCTGAATTATTCCCCGTAATAAATGATTTCCTACATGTAAAATGACACTTACAGTAACCTTCTTCCACATATAATTTTACAATCTCAATAACAAAATTCTTCATAAGAAAATCATTAATGTGAGAGACATTCAGATAAATATTTAATTTCAAGCAATTTCCAAACTCCTGGAATAAATATTTCTTGGAAAAAGAAAGCAAATAAACAGCAAAAAAACATTCACAACCAGAAAAGGAACCACATTAAAGATATCTCAAAGTATACCACGAAAAATATGCCCGAAGGAGAAATTCTGGAATATGTAAAGCATGTCCTCGATACGCAGCAACATTAAATTAATATTTCGATTACGTGAGAGCCATTTCATACTTAGGTTCCTCCATGTACCAAAACAGGAAAAAAAAAATAAGTTTATTGCTACAACAACGAGGGGAGAAAACAACCGCATAAAAATCGATTCTTCTTCTCTTCGTATAGGTATTCCCTGTCCCTGTAGAAAAAAAAAAAAACAACTTCACAACAATAATACCTAGGTACTATATAAAATATTCATTCACATCCATAGAAGAGCAACTGCTGCGGCAACATGACATTTCCTCCTCATCCTTACAGGAACAAATCATGATGATAAATTTTTATCACTCAACTGTAATGGCTCCAAGAGCCTCCTTTAAAAATTTCAACAGTGCCAATTATTTCTGATTAGCAAAATGTCCCAAGGAGGAAAAAATCCCTCTATTATTACCTCATTAAAATTTAATTAAACTTTCTCATGGGGAAATTGCCCGCAGGCTTAAACCAATTTGAAGGCGATTGTTTCGATTTTTGTATATTAAAACCTCAAAAAGAGGAGCTGGGGGTTGGTGGATGGAGAAGATGATGGTGGCGATGGTAGAAAATTACTTTTTGATCCTTTTTATCCAAACAATTTAAATCTCGTTTCTTCGAAATGATTGTGTACTAATCGTCGATTAATTTATAAATGTCAAATCCACAAGAAAAAATAGGCTTTGAGCGCCTTTGAGGAGGCTTCATTTTGGGTGTATTATTTACACGCTTAATACTGGTATTGAGATGTAATCTGGATGGTAAGTGTTAATATTATTTTTTAAATACCATCTGTATAAAGTACCGTAAAGAAGGCATATTTTAGTAAGATTGCTTTTATGGTGTTAATGTGCAATGGGGTTTTTTTTTTTTTTTTAATATTAAATTGAACTGGCCCCTAGTGGAATTCTTTGAATTGAGAAGGTCTTTCAGTATGTGTATATGCATAGTATAAAGGAAGCTTGGTCAATAAATCCATGGCTAAACATAAAATTAAGATTAGTATGATTTTAACTAATTTTATAGGGTTTCATATTCTGAAAAACTTTTCAGTCAATTAAAACCATATAGCGATTTTCGTTTTCACAGTATACGTAAAAATCCTAAATTTTTATATGGCAACACCAAGAAGAGGTTGGCCCGATTTAGTCTAATTTTGAACTTATATTTACTATTTTTATGAAAATACTATGTACAAAATTTTACCTCTCGACGTTGCCGCGTTCTCCAAATATGTAGTGAAAAACGAAAAATTTTGTAAGGAGTTAGCCGATTTGTCCCAGTTTCGAACTTAATTAATTTATGAATTTTAAAGTCATTTGCAAAATCTTAGCTCTCTACGTATACGCGTTTTGAAGCTTTCGTGCGGATGGACGGATGGACGGACGGGCAGACAGACGGACAAACGAACGGACGGACATGCAAGAATCAAAATAAATTTTAATTTTACGCATGGGTGTCTAATCCATTTTGCTCTACCATCTTTATTTCTAGTAGTTACAAACGGAATGACATACTTAATAATCTTTAGATTTCATCTAGAGTATAAAAAAATTACTGGGCTTAAGTTAAAAATAAAAATTTTCGCAAAGATTGTAAATTTGTAACGACCTAACTCTCTGTGAGTAAAAAAGTGTTGTGAGAGACTAATGAAAAAAATGAATTAAGTGAGGTTATATTTCAGAATAACGAATAAATAAGTTTTTTTTTTCATTATTTAATCTTGGAACTTACTTTTTCTATTAATTAAAAAATTTGGCATGCGTAAATGGCTCAATGATTTTGTATGAAATAAAATTAAAGATGGCGGATGTAACCGAAAATCCATGTCTGGAGATTTTTCAGCAAAATTTAAATAAAAAAATTTGTTGTTTGAAAAAAACGCGTTTTTATTTAAAATGGACTAAAAAAGATAAAAAATCCTCTTCTTTTTCTTAGTTCAAAGAAGAGGAAGAGAAAACTAAGGTGCTCTGTAGTTTCTTTGCAAGTATGAAGTGTTAGTACACAGAAATCGATTAACAAACTTCAGACATTTTTCTGGTTTTGCTTCTGGTGCTGACTGATAGGCGATAGATATCAACAAGGGGAAATCAACAATCGTCTTTCTGATTTACAGCCGCTTTCCTGTGGCGTTCCATAAGGGTCAATTTTAGGCCCATTGTTTTTTTTCCTTATTCATTAATGACTTACCTCACATCATTCAAGAGGTTAGTGCCCATTTACATGCTGATGTCTTACAAATATAGAACTTACAATTGATCCCAGCGTAATCTTTTGACGTTAAATCTTAATAAATCGAAATATATAATTTTTTCCAATAACACCTTGGATACTGATATTCCGCAAATATCACGTTTGGGAGGTGAAATATTAACTACGTTAAGCAAAGCTACGAATCTCGGTGTCTCTCTTAATAGGAAAACGAAATGTTGTGATCATGTATGTGGAGTGCTGGGTAAGGTGTATGGAGGTTTGCGTCGACTCTAGCACTCTGCCAAATTATTAAGCATGGACTTCAAATGTAGATTGGCGAAAATTCTCATCCTGCCCTATTTTTTTTTTTGTTACAGGAATTTGATTTTTCCTAAATTGGATAGCTATTCCTTTCGTCGAATAAATGTTGCCTATAATGATTGTATCAGATTTATTTTCAATTTATGCAGATTTGACCATGTCTCTAGTTTTATTTCCAGAATATATGTCAATATTAGGCTGTGTACCATCATCTACGACACCAAGCAATTATATTCTTTTTCAAGCTTATTCATACTAAATGCTCTGATTACTTAATGGAATAAACTAATTTCGGTGACGTTGTGATCTTCTGATTCCTTGTCATAATCTCTTGGTTCAGGAAGACCCTTTCTTCATTCAGACCCCACGAGTTTGAAAGTTATTACCTGTAATCTCGCAGGAAGCGACTACTGTCGGTGAATTTAAGAGTCTGCTATCTTCAATACATGTCTGAATGGTTTCGAGAGTGCTGCTAATTAATTAGTTCTCTTTATAGTTTTGACATTAACATAATTCAATCATTTTTCGCTTTTATTGAGGATATTTTTGTATATTTTTCACTGAATAATTTCACTTGAATTTAGTTTTGGTTATGATTTTATTATTATTTTCTAACTATTTTAACATTGTTTTATCTATAATTATTTTTTGGAGTACTTACAAATATTGCAAATCTTGTGTACCAATCAAGCGTAATAAATTAAATTGAATAGAATTGAATTGCTAGGACCAAGAGATGTCGGCAGCTCATTCAAGAAATTTATGGAATTCGTCGAAATTACTCCACTTAATGAAGTCTGGCGGCAGTGAATGGGACGTAAAGCCATTCTCACTAGCTCTAATTTAATCTAATCTGATCTGGCTTTCCATTGGTGCCTGGGATTATTATAATGTCTAAATAACAATTCTAATAGGTAGATTAGAAAAGCTAAGGAAAGACTCTGTCAGGAAATAAACAGTATATCCAGCTATGCGAAACTTCATAAAATTCTATTAAAACAACAATACTAAAATAAGTCGAGCATATAGAAAAGCCGAACTCAGTTGAAGTGAATACTGTGACTCGAAGTTGCAAAGTAGCGTCCAAAGTTTTTACACCAAAATAGAATGAAATGGGCGATTGGCTTATTCGAATCATATAAATCACCAGGAGTAAACCTCTCGTATCTATACAAAACTCTTGCAAGATAAAAGAGAGATTATCGTCAAATGTGGTGTTCCCCAAGGCTCAATTCTTGGACCACTTCTCTTCAGATTATTCATAAATGAACTTGCTGATATTATTGAAGACGTGAACATCCTCATATATACTGACGATGTTCAGATATATCTATCTCGTCCAATTGGGTTAATTGAGGACTGCATACACCGAGTTAACCGTAATTTAATAAATATCTCTGATTGGGCCACTAGCAATCGACTCTTGTTGAAAATCACCATGGTTGAGATATTCAATTATCTGTTTATACATAAGCTTTTCAAAGACTTTGGATAGAAAGTACAAAATATTAATTCGGCAAAAATCTGCTGCAGATTGCGGAGAGAATTTTTTTCGGAATGGGCGTAATGGTTGCAAGCTTCCAAGCACTGGGAATAGAAGATGATATTAAACATGAATTTATAATATGTAGCGTACATATTCCGATAAATTAGAACAAACGTTTATAGAATCGTGGTGGTAAGTTATCAGGTCCAGTAGCTTCAAATTTGATTAAGGATTTCGCAGCAAGAAGTTCATTGTAATCGACTCCTCTAAAAGAAAAAGTATTGCCATTATTATTGGACACAGAGAAAGATCTTGTTGAATTTATTATGCTGGGATTAGAATCACTTAGCTCAGTGGGAGTAGTACTGGATGATGTAAAGATAATTGGCTTTCATAAATAATTAAACTGGATTCAATCAATCAATCAGACTCCTTCGCACGTGATTAACGAGAGAAAACGAATTAAGACGAAATTTTAAAACCGAACCGATATACGGGGATATTTGAAAAGATTTACGTACAGGCTTTTATTTTGGACTAGGTTTCACTTATGTCTTTAATACACTTTACACTTTAATTGTCCGAATAACACAAAAACTCTAGATTTCGCGATGACGATGATTATCTCAGCTTGTTGCGCGACGGCAAAGCTGTATTCTTGTTTGTTGTCTAGCAATTTTGGAATATAGGGATTTAATGGAATTGGGAAGTTGGATGGGCATGGGAGGTAGCGGAATGTTAGAAATTTCTCTAACTTTTTGTGGGTTGACAACTGGCGTTACCTTCTATAAGGTGAGAAATATTCCGGAGGTCCTGAGTGGTCCAGCGATGATAAGTCCCACGATGATCGAGCAGCGCCAAAAATGTGTTAGGAAAACAGTGTCCATCAGGTCTCCTGTACAATCCTGTACAGGTCCATAGTAAGCTTCGAGTATACTTATTTGCTTCATATCTAGTGGCAAGATGGTGTGGCAGATGGGTAAGCAATAGCAGATGACTGGACGGACAAGCTGTTTATATATATAAGCAGCTTTTTATCTTTCGGAAGACCGTTTCTCCTTATGATAATAGGGTTAAGTAGGGAGGGAGTAAGCTTAGTTAGCTTTCCTCATGATCAGTTTGGCATGATTGTTGAATTTCAACAGATTTTTGAAAGAGACACCAAGATATTTTGTGTTCTTTGAAGGCTGAAGCTTTTCGTTATTGACTTAGATTTCGATGTTATTGGCTCGTGTGGCAAGATTGGTCTTCCCCTTGCGAAAGGGTTTCGGATGCAAATCATTTCAGATTTGTTCAGATTTATTTCTGTCGAACTGTTCAAGTTTGAGAACATGCCGCTCAACTTTGATAGCACCGATTTTGATTTTGCCAATTCTTAATTTTTATACCAGTTTTACTCCAGGAGTGATACATCGCACATTATTTAGGTAACAAAAGATGGAATAAAAGCAAAAAAAGGGCTGACAAAATTCTCCCTAATCAAATCTCATGTTCACAACACGGTTTTAGTTTGCTTTTTTTTTTCTCCACCCACCCTTAAGGCGATGTCTTAAATCGATAATAATAATTAAGCGTGAAGCTAGATTTAGTTTCACATTACAAATGAATTTTTGCTTCAAGTAACATGAGGAAATGATTTACCTACATAATATGTATACCTTATGTAGGTACGTAAGTAGGTAATGTATATCAAATTCTCTCTATTGATTAGTGCCTCCAGATGTGAAAAATAAAAGAAAAAAAACAAACAAAAGAAACAATTCTAAGCCTGTTGTACAACATATAAAACAATGAAATTCCCTGACAATAGGATTCCTTGCTACTTATATACTTACTATAGCCTCTGAGAAATAAACCTCTTCAAATTACGCAAGAAGAAGGTGGAATGCATCTCCTTTTCAGGTCACTGGCACCTTACTTTTCCCTACTGAGGAATTAATATCATATGCCTAGGATTAAGGGTAAAATAGAATAGCAACAGAAAAACAGAAAAGGGGCGAAACGCGCAATGTGCGTGTACGCACTCCTTATAACCTTTCATGGTCATTCATCACAACACCTCGCTTTTTACCATTGAATTGGTGCTTTTATACCCATGTATAGGTGTGTGCTGTTTTAGATACTTATATACATTTGCTATATTTTATGTACGTACATTTGCCTTAAAGGTGAGCTCACGTGAGCAACCACCTGTCGACCTTTCACTGAAGACTTTAAAAAAAAATTTTCTGTTTTGCTGTTACTGCTTTGCTTATATACTAGAGTAGTAGGTGCCAAGGTGGAATGTTTTTCACTTTAGGTTTATTGTGGCCCTTTACCTGAAAGTAAATAAGAAGCAGATGTGCTGGATGAAATGGATTCGGTTCGGCTGCTTCAGAATATGCATTGTGTTGCAGTCGAATGCATTTTTTGTGACCTAACACACCTTCGCTCTTTGCCTTCATCCTCCATTATAAAATACGAAAATTATTGTAGATAGGTAGGTATTTACCCCTTACCTTGCTTGGGAAATTTTATTGTTGCCCTTCGGGATGGACTCTTTTTCCCTTCTTGAACTTTGTTGTGTTACAATCAGTAGCCGCTGGAAGGATAGCGTTGTTTTGATCGCCTTTGATGATAGTTGATTTATGTTAACAAATAATAATTAATGAAGAGAAAAGGACATCTGGAGGAGAGGCAGGTATACCTTTACCTATTCGATGCTTGCGGAGTGAGCAGTAGTAGTAGTAGTGGTAGTGTACCTATGAGGCTACGTTATATACATATTCCCACAAAAAAAAATCATGTTCGGAAATAACACTAATCAGTTCCACACGGAACATGCGAAGATAACACAAGTTTCTTGACATATGTAAGTTCATCTTTCCCGACACTTTGATTAATTATTCAAGGTGCTGTGTATACTTATATTTTCCTCAACCAAGGACAGCACAAAAAAAAATAATAAAATATACGAAGTCACCAAGAAGAGCGAGTTTAATTAATGGGCACAAGGCATGGTGGCTCTTAGAGGGCCTATTAATTTTTTATATGGACATCACATCATACATTCCTACATATGTATGTAGGCCTAAGTATGTATCTCATCACTATAAAAGCTATTGCCTATGTTTCTCGTTCTGTAGTTACAAGAATATTATAGAAAACGACTTTCAGTCTTCATCTGAATGCAAAGATTGTAAGACATACGACGAGGCATTTAAGCTTATTAAGGGCTTAAAAAGATAAAATGCAATGTCCACATAAGAAATGCATTAATCAAGTGAATTTCATTAGATTGGGACCAAATGGACTTGTTGCTTGCTGGTGACTTGCTTATGTTAGATGTTTTCTAAAAGCCCAGAGTCCAGAGAAATTTACTGAAAAAGTCATCAGATATAGAGGTAGTAGATACCTACAGAAAGAGAGAAAATGGGAGCCTCCTTCTTAAAGGTAAAACTTCTGAACAGAGAAAACTTTGCTGGCAGGGAAGCCAAGCATAGCTAAGCACAGGCAAGTAAACAGGAAAAAAATATTTTCCTTTAAAGACCGAGAACATGTTTTATGGATTTATTCAAAGATTTTAATCCGGTAAAAATGCTTGAGTTATATGTAGGTACAAATACCTAGGCATATCAGGAAAAAAAACAGGTACGTACCTATAGGTACTTATTCAGGTATACGTTAACGCCGCTATACCTGGTGCCTGGTGTGTTGTATATGTAACGAACCGAAAGATGTGATTATATTCGCTTTTTAAACTAATACCACCATTGGCATCCATTCTTCTGGCATCATCTCATCATCGGCCTTGATGTTCACTATTTTCTTGCTGTTTACCAAAGAGAAGATATTTGATTCGAAAAGGTGAAAAACCGAACCAACTTCATTCCAGAAATGGCATCATACACATACATGTAGCACATACAGAGTATAGTTGCTGACTCCGGGGATAATGGCGGGGAGTAGATAATGTCTGCCGTGTTCTGATGTTACATTTTGAGGGAATATCATTTCGACTTCACTTGAGGAGGCACATTTCCCAGTAGACATGATGGATATACTTCACAGCGTGATTGCCCTCATTGTCGGGATGAAAATGTTCTCATCGATACGAAGATACGACTATTTTCTGAAACTTTGAGTTTGAATCATGGAGGAACGCTGGCGAACGCTTAAAGTTGGCTAACTTAACTTAGTCTTTTTCGAAAAAGTTTATTCATCACACTAACTGGTTGTAGAAAGAGTAAAATCAGTAGCAGAACGCTTTATTTTTTCTTTATTCTTTCCTCTTTTTTTTCTCTCTTTTCGTATGATTTGTGTAAAATGACTGACTTGGCTGACTGCCTTTGTTATTAGATTTTTTCTCGTATTGTCTATGTTTTAAGGGCTTGTAGCAAGTAACAAAGTCTTAAGATAAATTATTTGTTCAGAGGTTTTAGATTCGATTTCATAACTTTCAGAAAATTGATTTTTTTTTTCTTGTAAGATGAAATAAAATATTTTTCTGTTCGATAAGATTTTATTGACGTTAATGTCGAGGATAATACTAGATAAACAATAAATAGATGAAGAGGTATATAGTTTTGCATGAATATTTACAAATATACACACAGCCATCCACTGATTTACAGATTGTGGTTTCGAATTATTTATTACACACGATAATCTGCAAATAGTTGACGCTTTTGAACTATAGAGGTCGTTTGAATATAATTTCATATAATTTTTTTTTTATTATTATTAAATATGATCAAAACTTATCGTTGTCCTTGGAAGTAAGAATGATAGGTGTCATTTAATTTATTAAGAGATTAATCAAAATGGGACATACTATGGAGCCCTGAGGCACATCAAATTTAATGTAAGCTTCAGAGCAGACAAAATGTCAGATATATTAATCTGGGAGCTGACATTGATTTTCGGGTTGGTGAATTTTTTTTTTTTAGCACGGATCTTCCATTGTTATTGAATTTGAAAAATTCGTGGAAGTTGATTTCTAGGTATTTTAGTTTGGTTGTGGGCCTAATTTTTTTGTAGTTGGAAAATTTCTCGTCTCTAGTAGACTCAAATTTACTGGCAAAAAAATTTCAATGAATTTTAAAATTGTATTGAAAATGCAGAAAAACCCGACGTTTCCGATCCATCGATCAGAAAGGTCTCATTAGTATGTTTATCTGTGAGCGCCTACCGCAGATGTTCGATGATAGAGGTCACCCAATTGTTCGGTGCATTATTAATAGACTCTCTGATTTTTGGATTAGTAGCTTTTCATATAACTAGGTATATGCTAGGTTTCTGAATGCAAACTGCAAACTTTTTGTAGGGGTGTAGTTAGTTGATTTGTGGGCTGATTTTGTGTGTAATGAAATATGGTCAACAAAATCGGGTGAGGGTGGGGAGTCATATAAATGAAGAAATTTCGTCCAATTTTTATTTGGACGTTAATCCAAAGAATATAGGTTGAAAAGTATTGGAGACATTCACTTCACTTCCCTAATTTATAGTTTTCTATTTTTACATAAAATTTCCTAGAAACTAAGAAACTGTGAAGGGTTGCAGGGAATCCATTGAAAATGAATCTTGCTGTATACATATGGAATTGAATTCTTCTTCGACTAGTGAACAACTTTAGTATTGCTTTAAAAATGTTTTGCATACGTCCGCACGGTTGACATTCATTCCAAACTCTTACAATATGTCACATATGGACTCGAAATAGTTTGTGTTCCATAAGTTTCACCTCGTCTTGCTTGAAATGTATATACATATAGAGATTTGTCGATAAATATTTATGCGGATAACCCTTTAAAACTTTCTTCTACAACTACCTGTAGTACCAACGCGAATAAGAACAAATCATCGACAAGGACATTCCTGGCAATTTTGGCAGTTTGTTGTCCTGGAATTACTGGTATATCTATAGTGCCGATAGTTCGGCAGATGACAATGTTAGGAATACTGTCCATGAGACCAAGAGGAATAGATGACTACGCTCAATATAGTGTATTCTGAGGCATGCTCATTGATTTGATCCATTTTGTTTCTAAGTAATGCTGATAGTAATAATCAAGTAAATTATGCCGGTCTATTTTACGTGCATGTAGAATGACTTTTGACACGAAAGGGGTATAAATCCAACATACTTAAGCTTACTTAAGCACTCCTCTCTATCTTTTCAAAGATTTTGGATATACTCTGCAGCTATTTGCGTATGTTAGGCATTTTATTTTCAGCCTAAGTCTCGAAGGTGGAATATGGCAGATGCGTGTGGTTAGAAATCTTTGACTTCAAATGTGGGGAAAGAATCTAATTTCATGGCATTTAAAAACTGGTTTACGTAGCTCTTTATGCTCAACAACTACAGAAACTTATTCTGCGATTGTTTGCAGAATACGTTCATTGGATCATAGAATAAAGCCTGAATTACAATTGATTTTCAGTGGAAGTCGACGCTGAGGTGAAATTTGTTATTAAATTAAAGCTTCAACTGCTTGAACAAGTCACAAATGCCGGCTATGATAATCGAACTGAAGTTGGCCGCAGCCGACACCAACTTTGCAATTTGCGCAAAGCTCAGTTTAAGTCACAGTTGCAGTCGCAATCGAAGTTGCAATTGTATCTTGCCACAAGCATTTACTATTTAGGTAAAAGTCGCACAGTCGACTGATCAGTCGTAATTAAAATTCAGCCCTAATGGTACCCATTCACTTAAGTTCGCCTGCAGGCCGTGGACTGTTAGATATGGACTGCAGATGAGAACTGAAGTAGGCCACACATTATTCAGTTTAAGCGACAGTCCATACCTGCAGGACATGTTTGTTGGGCCGCGGCCTGCAGGCAAACTGCAATTTCGCCACACACTATCAGTTCGCCTGACAGTCCAACTTAAGCGACAAAATGGCTGTTGCAAGGAAAAAGAAGTTGTCCTTTTTGTATATTAAATACTTATATTGTTTTTATTAACCAAAAAACCGACATTTTGAGTGAAAAATTGGTTCTTGGAATGCGAGAAATATTCGGATAATAAAAGGTTAAGAAGCAGTAATACAGATGTTTTGAAAAATTATGTTCCTATGGATGACCGGTGCTTTAAAAATTTTACTGAAGTTGGTTAACCCTTATATTAAAAACTAGTAAAAAAGCTAGAATTGCTCTAAGATCAATTATAAGTGATACCCTAGATATATGCCCGCCCGTATGTAATTTCGTATATATTTCTAGAACGGTTAATCGGACAGTAAAAATTATTATAACCAATGCCATAGAATTTCGTATTCTAAAAAAGTTTTCAGTACTACAAAAACGTCTAGGACTGACCGTATTCACAGTATACGTAAAAACCCTAAATTTTTATATGACAACACCAAGAAGAGGTTGCCCATTTTTGCAACTATATTTACTATTTTTATAATAAATCCGTGTATTAACTTTCACCTCTCTTCGTTGAGACGTTATTAGGAAGTGACCAAAAATATACCTAGTTAAAAACGAAATTTTTGTATAACAACCCGACAAAGGAGATACACGATTTGTTCCAATTTCGGGCTTAAATTTTTTTTTTTTTAAAGTCAGTATACAAAATTTCAGCTCTCTAAGTACACGCGTTTTGGAGTTATTGTATGGACAGATGGACAGACGGATGGACGCATGGACAGACGGACATGCAAAAATCAAAATTACAAGCAGAATTATCTCTACGCGTTGCAAACGGAATGACATACTTAGAATACCTCATGATTTTAACCAGGATATAAAAGAATACTAGATTAAGACGTCCTACTGCAACCTTGAAACTGGACGTAGTTTCGAAGACTTGAAACTCTCTATGACGCAAGCTTTGGAAACCATTCTACCAGAGACCTGTATACATGCATTATTAACGCTTTGAAGGAGGATTACTGGATCTTGATTTGATTTGATTTGCCATAACGCCTTATTATTACGAAATATTAATAAAGCCGGTAATAAAATCTTCCTTTTTAGCCATTTTTAAAATTTTTGTATTCGGCTAAAATATTTACGGAAACAAAAGTTCTAGACGACGTTTGCGGACGACGATACTGCAACGCACACCATCAGTTACTTATCAGTTTCGTTGGACTGCAGGCCTGGATATAAAGGCGGCCTGTAAGCGTATGGTAAAAGTCAGCAGGGAGGCGGACTGTAAGTGAATGGGTACCATAAGGCTTTGAGGTGAGTCTGGTAATGTATTCTTGCCATTTAGTTTGGAGGCGGATAATCGTCTGACTTGCCTACCTTACAACATTTTTATAATGGAAACATATGAGTGAATATGCTTGGACATGAAATCCATTCTGTCAGCATGAACTGACAGCTCACTCCGCGAACTGCGTTGATACAGGGCGGCACGCTAGAACCTCAGCTAGTGCAGGAGTAGGGTGGGTAGACCATATACAAAAAAAAAAATTGATGGATTCAAAAACCCAAGCACACCATCCGATCCTGAAGGGATCCTTACACCACTTACCTTTACTTCTATTGAAGACATAGATGTGGTGTCTTCAAGCCGTACGTCATCCACCCAATGACCCTGTGGGCAATATGTTACACTATAGTACCAGAATTGTACTTCTGCCGCTGATTTTCGACTGGCATTCCGAATAAGATCTATAGATATTCACGGATAGTTTCCTGTAGATAAAAGGCAAGATCTGTTGCTTTATTTCTTGTTAGCACATATCCACCTGAATCTCTGTATTACAATTGCAATAAAACTAGTTCTAGATCAGTTATCAAGGATTAGCTTATATTGATAATCATGCCCCTTGATCGAAGTATAATAAAAATATAGTATGCCTGCGATATGTAAGTACCTTTCTAGCACCTGGTAATTATGTCGAATGAAAGACCTGGCTTGTTTGCCAGGTTCAATCCTAGCATTCCTTTTCTTGCATTAAAGTCAACATAGCAGCTTGGCTCTTATCAAAGAAATTGTTTGCAGCAAACATCAATTATGTTTGGCGGTTCCAAGCGCCATGCTCTTTGAGATCATTATACATAGGAGACAATACAGATCTGTGGCTAGCATGAGTAATAATCAAGACGAGTCCATGTTATTTTTCATTATTTTTTAAATGGGTATTTTCGATAATACGATTCTCTTTCTTGCTTAATAGAAATTCGTGGGACGACTAAACGCTTTTTGATTTTTAGATCTGCTCTACCGATAGAAAAAAATAATTTAAAAAACATCCAGATATCAAGAGAACAGGAAGATTTCAATGCCATAGCCCCCACGCGAAAGTTTTAGGCAGCTTTTACCTATGAGAAGTACTTGGGGATAGGAAAAATTTCATGCTGCCAAGTTTCGATCGGGAGTACGGGCAGCATACCAATACTACTGCAAACAAATTAGTTTCGGCCATTTTGAAATTTTGAGATTTCTGAAATTTCGAGATTTCTGAAATTTCTGATCGTATGGCTGTACAGAAGTTAACCTGCGATTTGAAGTGATAATATAATAATTTAATAATCATCACGTGTTGTGAAATTGTGATGCACTGTAACTTAATTGAACACGCACACAATTAATTTCGGTAATAATATAAGGAACTACGCTGAATAACATTATTGTGCTTGCATGTCTCAGCACAAGGGGAGGAAATTCCTTCCTTCCGTAAATACTTGTCGTGTGGGTAGCCCCAATGAGTACATCCAAAATGACAGTAGGTAGTACATTAAGTTCGCCACCTTGTGTGCAAAATGTATACTTATCTGTGAAATTTTAAATTCAGTGGAGGATTTTTTCTTCCTAATAATATCCTACATTTTATGGAACATTTCCAACAAACATAATCCTAAAATTTTTGTTGCTTTACTTGTCTCTCAGTTATTAAATTATTCAAAAATCAAAATCAAAAATACGTTGTGTCTCTTTCTACCAAATTACAAAATATCGTTCTATACCTATGGGACAGCCGAGTTTTTGAAAGTTTAAAATTTATCTTAAATATATTCTACTGAGTTTGTTTAATTAAAATTTTGGGGAAGAATAAAAGTAAATTAAATTTTTTATTATTATTAAAAATCTATCTAAGCCACACATTAATTAAAATAACAAAATTATTGTGTACTAACACAGTTACAATCTCAAGCTTTAAGCTAATTTTGAAATCTTTTTAACCCTTCGACAGCTGACTCATTTATTCGTTCAAATATTTTACTTCGTCTTCTCTCATTTGTATCATTATTTAAACTAGAATAAACAACAGAAAGGAAAACCTGTCCAGTCTCAAAGTATTCAACTTATAGTTGACTTTGCAGTTTAGCAAAATTACCAGTCAACAAAATATTTTCATCCTGTTGAATTCCATGTAGGTAACGAGATATGTTTACTGAAAACCTCAAATTTCTCCAAATCCTGGACTTTTTCAGTTAACCTTTACTGACTTTTATGACTGTGTACCTAAACATGAACAAATTGTCTCCACTTTCTCTGCAAATAAATTTATCCAGGAGAAAATGCACAACCGCACATTTTCACTTTATTTTGATTTTTTATTTACTTTTTATTTTTTAGCTACCGAAAAAGATAAAAATCTCATCGTCACTAGTTTGTACAATCTTCTTCGTAGCTCCCTGTGGAAAGAAAATATTCTTTACTTGTTTCTCTAAACACATTCTCAAGAATTACTTGCACAGCTTCAATGCATACAAGAAAATGGAAAAAAAATATATCTATATATGAAACGAGGCAGGTTGCTCACTATTGTGTAGTGTAAGTCGTAAGTTGTTTGTTTAAAGCCAGAAACCCAGCTGCAGGTAACGTGTCACGGCATGTGCACATATAGTTCTTCAGTTCCAGGTAAATACACGAATGGGGAAAGTTTTTTTCTTTTTATTTTTTTTTTTGTATTTACCCATTCTTCTACCTACCTGCACTACTTGTTGGAGGGCACTCTCCAGTAGGAGCTACCCACTTTACAGAACATGAATGAGGCTTGAAGGTAAACTCTTTTCAGAACGATACTGCAAGAAAATATAGTTGCAACGAACTCTCTTCCTTAATACTAATTATGCATAATTTCCTTATTATTTTGATTGTGTTGAATTGAAACTAACTTCCGTAATTTGCATGGCAGGAACATAAGTGTCACTTCACCTTTAGTTAAATGTGGATGTGTTGTAAACAGGTTTCAAGTTTTCATTTTGAAAGAATTACTTTTCACGAGTAATTATAATTGTAATTTTAAATTTGTTTTTTTTTTTAAAGAATTAAACTTGATGAAACGGGAACAATGTTGCTGGACATAATAGTTAAGAAAATTAGTTGTTGTCATTGGCAATGTTTAGTTTGTATTTCGACGAAGACACAGCTACCAAAGGGCTTTGTTAAGGGTTACTAGGCATATTCGGAAAGATAGAGATAACATGGGAATCCTTGTTTTATTAGACTTCTTAAAAGCTTTTGATAGCATTAATCAATGTAAATTATTGCGAAAATTGGACGTATAATTTAGATTTTCCTCTCTCGCTCCATTCAGTCCTCACCATTGCCAGAGTTGATCTGTCTCAGAGCTGATCTTAGTTTAAAGAATCGTGTTTCCTACCTTTCATACAGAGGATAATTTTCGTCAGAGATAATCTAAGTATCCTATTCTTTCTATACAAGAATTTTGATACCCTTCTGCTGCTCTTCTGCTTGCACGCAAAGCAAAGAACATTTTGCTGCCATTTTTCTTGCAAACAATAGCAAAGATTATTTCGCTAACTTTCTGCTCTCATGCACTAGCACCGAGCATTTTGCTAACCTTCTGTTTTCACGAAGTACCAGTGTCAGTTGTACCATTAAAATTTATTCAGTTGACAGTGTCACTTGTACCATTGAAGTTTATTCTGTTGACAGATAATTAATTCTCTTCTTCTTCTTTTTTCAGAACAAATAATACAAGGGTGGCAAACTGTGTTGCCAGCATTAGCTTTTTTTTTAATTTTTATTGAATTTTTATTATTGTTAGTAGTATGCTTTTAGTTGAATTTTCGTGATGTTAGGTTAAACATATTGAATTATATAATACTTGAAGTACTAATAAATTTTATATATATATATATTTTTATACATATATTAAATTTATACCGGCTCTCCTCCCTCAAGATTGAGACCAGATCTCACACGCTCTATCAGTCAGTTTTTTGTCAAGTCGAACGCAGCAAGTAAAAAATAGCAACATTCTGTTTGACCCCATATAGTTATCTGTCTCGTGGACGTACCAAAAGGCTCTATCTTCGGACCATTTCTATTTAGTCAATATAGTAATGACTTACCAGATGTGATACGGAACACCAACATACATATGTATGTAGACGATGTTGCGATTATGTGAACAGCATCCTGGGTAAGGTATATGGTGCGTTTCGTAAACTTGTCAGCGGATTTTCTCTCAGTAGCTACCAAACTCAAGATCGTCAAAGTTTTAGTTATTCTATTTTTTACCTATGGAAGCTTAATCTTTCCTAGCCTGGATTCTGGCTGCTCGCAGAATCTAGAAGTGACATTTCACTGTGTTCACGCATAGAAGTATGCAATTTGAAAATTGAAACCAATCACTATATGCACATGCAAAGCTAAATGATGCTGTAGTATTCGTGTGCATTGTACTCCAAAGCAATTCGGGCCTCTGCACATGAGTAGGATCGCATAGGAATGGCGAGATTTTAGTTTTACCTGTATGAGTTTTCATAGATTTTTCTCGAACTTACAATAAGTTTCTGCGTGAGGAGCAGGCAAGTAGCGATCGAAATGTATGCGCTCTGTGCTGTTGGCCAGACACTTTTCATTGTAATTAGTCTGGCATCATTTTTGCTTGGGAAAATTTTATTTTACTGAAGCCGGTGATCAACACACATGTGATCTACACACACATACCTAATATAGAAAATGGCGGCATAGCCTTTCCGAGCATGCAGACTACAGCCCGCAAAGCTTTCAAAACAAATGAATGCTTTCCGCTGAGACAACTTACATCCAGATGTGCAAGACCTCACAAAAACGCGGTCCAACTAAAGAGAGCTAATGACCCTTTAATAGAAAGCTCTACACACTCTCTCTCAATTTCTTGCTCTATTATGCCACATAAATTTTTCTTAATGATAGCTTTTTTTGGTTGAAAAAAGTTAAACAGCTTTCAAAAACTGATTCGGGGATGGGGATTTTCTTATCTAGTTGTAAGTTATCTCAGCTTTCCGAAAGTACATCATTCAATCTCACCGTGATGAAACGAATTAAAACCGCAAAATCGTATGCAAAATATATAAAAACAAGAAATTTTTGCAGGTATCTTGGTTAACATTAATGACTTTATTTCCTTTATCATTGTACTATAAAATTTTAGTTTTTCAAAATAAACAGAAAAATGTTCGATATCTGCTAGAAATTGCACTTTCTTTGCAATAATATCACAATTTTGATAGTTATTCCTCTCTGAAAAGAGCAACTTTCAAACGAAAATATATTAGTAACCAAAACTTTTTTACGAGTTTTCTAATACTCAAGTACAGATTTATCTACTTGATGTACTCTTATTACCTTGTTTTGTACCAAACTTTGCAAATTTAGTGAATTCGACAGTTTTTTAAAGCTAATTACATACATATAAAACCCCGAAATTTTTATTTTTGACACTTCATACCCCCCCCCCCCCCCCCCTTAAAGAACAGCTCATATATAAGATCTACAGATATTATTTGACTAGAGTTGATACTAGAATCAAAATTCCATCAACAAACAGTTCACTTCATCCGGAGCACTATACGAAGTCGCCAAGAAGCTAAATGATAAGGTAGCAATTTCTTCTTCTTCTTCTTCTCCTTCTTCTGCTTCGTCTTCTTTTTCTTTTGTTTCCTCTTTTTATTTTCTTCTTCTTCGTCTTCTTCTTTTTCATCTTTCTCTTCTTCCTTTCTTCTTGTGTTTCGCCATCATCTTCTTTTCTTCTTCTTCAAAAGAAGAGAGATTTTTCGTCTTCTTCTTGTTCTTCTTACACATAACGCTATCTTGTCTTTGACTTCTGTTTATGTTTTTCTTTTTACAAATTCCTTAACTACCTTAACTAGAACATTTTCGCAAATGCGATTTCTTTTGTACTAAAGCTTTTGTAAAAATCTAAATTACGTAATTAACCTCAAAGAATCCGCTTTCTTTTTATACGAAATACAGAAAAAAAGCCCCCATGAGCACGAGTATCTTCTTCATAATAAGAAGAAATTGCGATTTTAATTACTCCATTTAGAAGTAAATGAGTCAAGAAATCACAAACCAGCACCATATGCGCAAAGTATCCATATTTTGTGGTTATCAGTTCTAATTAATTCTTGGGGCATCTCTTTTTCCACTCATCATAAAAGTATACCAAGCCGAGACTCTGTTCAAATCACTTAGACCCCATTAATTGAACTCTCTCTGGAAAATCTTTTGTGTTCACTTCAAGTTAACTGTCCACTATTCAGCGGTTTTGAATGGCACCAATTGAACACGCTGACCGCCTTAATTTGACAAATCTCATGGGCTCTTTTTAAGTGGAGAGCATACACAAAAGCTGCCGCCACTAAACCAAGGTCCACAGATATTTATTCTGCCTCCTGCGTATAGAAATGGCGATGTTAGTTTTTTTTTGGTTCTTTTTTTTCCTCAGTTTTTTTTAGTTCTTTTTTTTTTCATGTGTGTAAAACCTTTTCAAGTGTTGTCCCTAATTAAGCCAAACTAGCGATAGTTTGCTTTTGGCCCATTAATCCAATCCAGTTCGATGTTGTCGTTTTGTGGCTGATGTAGAGGTATGTAGTTTTGGACGTTCGACAACTGCCAGAAGGAACAAATTATGCTCGATCATGCTAGAAGTCTTGAATAATATAATTCACGAATCGATTCGAGTCCGTTGCGCATTTATCATCATCATCATCTTTCCCCACCCTCTTGTTTTTGTTTTTCCATAGAAAGAGTGTGTGTGTGTGTGTGTGTGCTGTTTTTGCCTTTGGTCACAAATGCCAATATTTGGATTGGATGTTGTTAGAATCGTGTAGGGGGTACGGAGGGTGAAAGCAAGTTGGAAAAATAACGATAAATCGATTTCGTTTATTAATCCACATCCAAACTGGGAACGTTCGTTCGGAAATGAAAAGAACACTTTTGTACAGGACTCGAAAAGTAAATGCAGGGCTCCGTGAAAACAAAGTTGAAGAAATAAAAAACACTTCGTCGTCGTAATCCATATAGTGTATGAGAAGGGGGTGCTAGACTGGGACTTGGACGTTTGGTGGACTAAGAATGTTGTGGAGCCATTAATAATAATTTATTGTTTTGTATCAACAGTGAACTGGTTTATAAGGCGAGAAGTCATAAATACTTATAACTTGGTACACTTGACCATTGCTGTAGGCCTACTAAACTTGTAGATGTGTGTGTGTCTAGTCCGGTCACATATTTAACACCCTTGAAAATGTATTTTTTCCTCCTTTTTTTTTCCTTTTTTTTTCTTCCTTTTTTTCCTTTTTTTTGTTTTTTTTAATTTGAAATTCCCCAAAAGCACGTGTGCTGAAAAGTAGTAGTAAAGGGCGAGAAAAAGAAAAATATTTTCAATCTATTTCGGGAACGTATGTAAAGTGGGCACATTTTGATTATCGCATGATAATTCCACATGATATCTAACCTCCTCATTACTGCTATATATAAATGAACTCGGTGCGGGTTGAGCCAAATCTGTATTGGGACTTCTCACGCAATGTTTTATACCCACTAATTGAATTCTCAAACACTCACTGTGGAATGATGATGAAGAAGAAGAAGAGAAAATGGCATACGGTGCGGCGCGGCGTACTCTAATTCCACCCATAAAAGTGACTAAGAGCTTTTGCCTAATGAGTATGTTTTTTATCGTTTGAAAATATTACTATGGCGGCTGACTTTCTGCCTTTTTTTCCAATTTTTGTTATAATTCTTCCCATGAAAATATTCTATACATATATTCTACCTACATTTATGTGTGTGTGTGTATGTGTGTATATATAAATATATTCGTCACACCGCACCACCGTGCACCCTAGGGAGTAAAATCACAGCCTCAGGCAGAGTTTTAATGACTCTACTTTTAGCTGATGAGACCCAGTTAAGTGAGCTTACACTTTCGAAATTATAATACATCACACAGAAACTTAAATGTTTCTCGTGTCACGCTAAACCATTTAAGGAGTTTTTTGTGTTTTGTTTCATCCTTTATTTTTTGCATTTTACGTAAACATCACGTATAGTTTAGGTGTATGATTGCAAGCAGTTTTTTTTAAATTGTGATTTGAGGGTGCATTCCACAGAATGTTGGTTAACGAGAAATTTATTTTTCAACGTCAAAATTCTTCAGTTAATGGTACAATTGCATGTTAACAAGGTTTGAATCATAATGAAATTTATTTAAAGATAACTACAGGGTGTTTTGAAAGTCCTCCTACAAATTAAAGGGATGTGGAAATAATAGAACCTTTTGTAGTTTTGTTTTTCTTTTTTTAGGTTATGATAAGTTGAAAAACTTTGCAAGCAATACATTTGACAAGGGAAATTATAGTGGGAGGGGGGAGTCTAAAAAAAAACCTACTATTTTTCGACAATTTATTTAGGATGTTTGAGTAAAATATTTGACATAAATAGGATTGTATTAACTGTAGTTTTGCTTATTACTTGTATATCTTTAGAAAAAAGTAAATTCGATTTGGAGAAACTTGCATTTTAACCCCCCTATTTGATATTTTACTTGAGTTTTCAAGATCGTTATATAGTCCATCCAGGGACTTGTGCTTGTATTATAACTAGTAGTTTTTATGTATAAACGTTCCACTAGTTTTTTTGTGTTTTTTTATGTATATCCCGCTCATGAAAAACGTGGCAAAAAATTAAAAAACAAAAACAAAAAGCACACAAATGATACCAAACCAAAAATATTTCTTAATTTACCATTTATATATTGGATTTGATTGAAAGTTGATGTTGTGGCCTCTTACAGCAACTCTGAAACGTAGGCCATAAAATGCTCATTGTTCATCCTACAGACTTATGGGTAATTGCTCATAGGTCCCAACCCGATGCACTTTCGAACTTAAGTATTGGCTCCCAGCCCCTCCTTACTGGCTTCGTGCACCTCGTCCAGGAGATGTTAGCCAAGGAATCTGTAATACTTTCCCCGAGAGACCTGGACAGCGACAAAGAAAATGAGTCACTGTCTCGGGTTCACCTCCGCAGCCCCTACATACAGGGTCAGCAACAAGCCCTATCCTGCGTACGTGACCTCTGAGACGAGAGGGGACAGTGAGCACTGACATCAGGTAGCTTTTTCGTTTCTTTTGGGTTAGATGTTTTTGGTGCAATCTCAATTGTGGAGTAGGACATCTCCGAGGTTGCACCAAGACGAGCATGTTCATCCGCCTTTTCATTTCCGCTAATGTCACTGTGACTTGCCATCCAAAGTAATAGTACCCTGTTGTTTCGTGAAAGGGATTTCAGGGTGGATTTACATGTTTGGAGTTTGTAAAGGATTTTAAGAAAGCTTTGACAGTTGATGCCTCAGTGCCTGAGTTAAGGAGATGCCTTCACGCTTGAAGAATTTCCTTGAATTCCACCTGGAAAGCTATGCCATGGCAGTCAAGGCGTATGGCAATTTCTACATGAGGTTTCTCGCAAAAAACGCCTGTTCCGGTGTTTTCTTTCGATTTGAAGCCGTCTGTATATATGATAGGGTTTATTAATGGCTGAAGCACGGAATGAAATTCACATTCTGCTCTATCTGAAATTTTTGTTTTAAAATTGCTTTTTCAGCATAGTGTCGTGATCGCTACTTCTGTCTACTTCAGGTATGATGGATATTGGACTTACTCGCCACCTGAATATTTGCCTTTGAGTTGAATCTGCAGTAAAAAAACAAAAAACAAAAAAAAAATTCATTTCTAAAATCAGGGGTTTGGTATTATAGTAGTATTTGATCTCTACCGACCTGACGTAAAATCAATACATTTTAAATTTAATCTCAAATTTAATAAAATTTGCTTTGGGTTTTTTTCCACAATTAAAATTTTCTTAGATTTTAATTATTTGCAATGTGGGAAACGTAATTTATTTTTCAGATCCATTTTATACTAAATAAGCATTTTTTGTAATGATGAAATAAAAATAAAATAAAATCTAATTTTCTCATATGAATGAATTTCTTCATTAATTAAAAGAAGCAAATTTACTTTCACAACACGTTAGTATCAAAAGTAAATAATTCTGAAATATATAGAAATTGAAAAAATATGGAATTATGTCACCGGAATATTTTTAACGTCTTTTTGATGGCAATTCTTTACTTTGCTTGCCAAAGCTCAAATTGAAGAGAGTCAGTGAATTAATTTCCAACACAAGAAAATCGCGATAAGCCTATTTATAATGCAAAAATATCAAAATAACTTTTTGGCCACGTCTATAACCAAAAAGTTGCCCAAAGGTATATTTATAACCAAAAAGCTACCCAAATAACTTATTGGCCATATTAATAACCAGAAAGTTGTTTAGATAACTTAATGTACTGGAAACTGCTAGTACTGATAATATTTTTTACTTTACACAACAGGGGTATAAGCAGAGAATTAAAAATATATTAGATTTTTTGTTGTTGCTTTTTTGTAATATTCAAGTTCATTTGTCTATATTTTTTTTTAAATCTCGTACCTGTAGAAAAAAACTATGATAGTTGCCTCGAAGGTAATTAATGTAGTTGACATCATTTCCATTACCGAAATATTAAAAGATATCACAAAAATAACTAAAAAGTTTCGTTGTAGCTATTTAATGATTGTAGATCATTTTTGGACGATTTAAGATTTTAACCGTGATCAAAAAGTTGCAATTGAGTTAAGAAATTTCAATTATGATTTTTTAAATAGAACATTTAATAATGAAAACTAAAATCATTGAACGAAAACGTTTTTTACATTACGTGCGTCGGCACCTGGTTATTTTAATTTGCACATTATCCAGTGTTAGTTTGGTTAATTAATAAGTTTTTTTATTTTTTATGTATTAAAATAAAAAAGCTTCATTAAGATTTCGCTTCGTTATCATTTGGAAAAGCTATTCAGTCGGAAAACTCAGTAAGCCGAAAAAGTTATCAGAAAATTTTGAGATAACAGCAGTTTATGATACTTTCACTATGAATTGCATATTGCCGGCGAATTTGGAGAATCTAAAAGCTATTCCTCTTTGGTAGTTGAAATAGCCTAAATATACGTTTACATAAGTATTGCAGCTATTAGGTTGCAGCTATAAAAGTTGCAGTGGTGTTTATACGTAGTAGAACAAAGTAAACAGGAACCTGCAATTTTTGAAAAAAAGGTACAACGGTGTTTACACAATTTGCAGGGTTTTCTGTGTACAGCTTTTGTGTTTAATAGCCTCCAGTTAAACTCTGAAGCATTTTATGGTCAAACTTTCGCGAGTGAAGAAAAAAATTAGCATAATGTATTACCTGATGGTTTTGAAGAAATTCTAATGCAACTGACACCTCTTATAAATAGAAGATACCTATTTGAGGAAAGGGGAAAGGAATAACTCCCAATGAAAGATGAGTTATTCCAAAGAACATCTAACGGAAAGAGTACGGATCTCGTATATTGAAAATTTTTATATAGCGGGTCGTTCTACTACGACCCGCTCTCACAAATTGTATGAAAACCCTCTGCTGGTTAAAGACACGCCACTCACCGATGGTTTATGACCCACTCTCACATTACGAAAACTCTTTGCTTTGACGACCCGCTGGCCTCTGCGACTCACCACACCAGTGGTGAGTGGCGAACGGCGTGTCATCCAACCACCAGCAATCAGCACAGCACCAGAACCAGAGCCTGCACTCGGCATCATGCCCATGGATTGTATTGCATGTTCTCTTTGCTTCTTTTACCTCTTCCCTAAGAAATCGGTTTCATCAAGGATACTTTGTTTAAGAGAATTTTCATTTATATTGCTTGCATTGCAGTAGAACAAACAGAGAACATTAAGTTGAGCAAATGAGATAGGAATTGGTGGCCGACAAGCAGTCAGGCAACAAAGTGAAACATACAACTATATACATGGCTGTCATCGGCTGTCAAAGAAAGAGAGAACAGAGCAATATGCTCTCAGTCTCAGTTCTTTGCTTCTTCCTGTCTGTTATCTCCCGATCGCATCAACAAATAAGCATACAACTTGTGCACTTTTAGAGGACAGATGAAGCTTCTTGTTGTTCACATAACTTTGAAATTTTCACCAACACGTAAATTTATATAAGGAAATATTTATGGAGTTAATTACATAAGCAATTATTTTACAAGTGCAGCTTTTTGAATTTCGGAAGTACAGGGTGGGCCAAAAGTCACCATGGGGTTTAAAAATAACTAACTTTTTCGTTTGTACATTGCTCCACACCCTTTTCACCGTTTCTCTTCATTCCTTTTTTACATGATAGCCAACTGTCTGTTCTTCATAGGTAAGCATGTTTCCCCACCCCACCTTACCCCTCCTTTTTTTCATCCTACCATATGTTACCAATTTAATTTTTAAACCCCATGGTGACTTTTGGCCCACCCTGTATTTACACATTGTAACCCTTGAGTATCGCAGCTTTTTGTGCTGCGCTGCAGCAAAAGTTACAATGTGTAATCGTGACTTAAGATATTTTCAAGAGTAGTAGTAGGCTTTCGGCGATACTAGAGCTTATCTTTGGTAAACTTTTTGTTACGTCACCGGTAGATCTTGTACCAGGTGTGCTTCTTAAAAATTTGATCGCAACGTAGACGCTGTCCCTGGTTATAGAAGTTATCACTTCTACAAATTGTAGTACGAATTTCCCTCCACAGGTGTTTAACTCCCCTTTCCAGTCATCACTGGAGAATGTCAATTCTCCTTTATAATATATGTATGTCAAGTCTGTAATCAAACTGAACCTTTATCTTTCTTCTATAATTAAAGTTTTTTTTGTTTTTAATTATTAAAAATTAATATTCTAAATAGTAATTCGAAATTTTATAGTAGAAATATTGTATCCAGCCAGATTGAGGGCGAAATCCCGGAAAAAAGTCCAAAATTCAAATCTCGAAAATGGATGTATCAAAAATTTAGAAAGTTTCCAAAAATAAAAAGTTTGAATTCAAAATCTCGTAAGCTTGTGACTCTCAGATCATTTGGGATTTTCACGAATTTAAAAAATTTAAAAACCTTTCTACGAACAACATCCAATAAGAGTTTTGATTTCAGTTGATGACGTTTTATTTCTACTCTTGCACACAGCACAAACTCCACAATCGACATATATATGTGTGTGTAGTAAAGCAAAGATAAAGATTGTGATTATTGACAAAGGGTATAGACGATGAACTATTATCCTCAAGGGTAATCCCGAAGATTCAAGAAAAAAGGAAAGTGCTATTCCCATATGTGGGGATGATGTAGGGAGGGAATCCTGAGAGTTCGAAAATTGCCGGCGATATGGTGGATCTAGAAATCGATGTACTAGAGGCAAGTAGGACTTTCCGGTGTGTTGGTTATATCCAATGATGGTTATGATTATAGTAAATAATTTACTCAATTCTCTCAAGCATTCAAAAACAAAACAAAAACCACTTTATATTATAAAAATGCATGTTTTCTCCCTCATTGCTTTTATAATTAACTTAAATGGATAAATATGCTGCAACTTATGTATGCTTTCCCTGTATATACATGACGCGCATGTATAATTAACAAAAATTACAATTTCTTAAAATCTTCTTCAGTCAGCTTACTTTATAACCTGAGTCCCTAATTTACATTCTAATCATATTATTATCCCAGGACTGCATGTTAATTACAACTCAAGCGCATTTAAGTATTTTATTCATAAGGCACAATTTGAATGGAAAACCTTCCTTCCACCCACCTCCCCTCTCCCTAAAAAAACCTCCCGTATATCGTATATATTTTTGTACTTAGTATGTTGAAAATGTATATAGCACCGTTAGAACTTTATTTGACTAACATCCTTTCTTCTATTCATCCCCATTCATGGAAATCCAAACAGTAGCTCCGCTCCGGCTCCTTTTACATCCCAATTTGATGGTAATTAATTTTGTAAAATGCGCTCTCCTGAAAAGGGGAAGGAAACAAGATAGTAAAATTCCCCTCGGTTTTCAACGATTTCTATGCGAAGATGTTAACCAAATTGCAATTTGCAAATTTTATTTTCCTGTGAGAATAACTAAATGCCTGGGTTTGGTTCTGGGAAGGTACAGTAGAGAGTAGGTACACCGATATTGGAAAGAAGATGACAGCATGAATGCAAAGTTTTTTTTTTTTGATTGGTTTCATTTAGGACTTTAATGTTTCCAAATGTCCCCAAGTTATTCTAACCACGTTTTGCTTTTCTATGTTTACAAATTACATTTTGTAGTAGGTTAAAAGTTGATGCTCCGATGCATGTAGAGAATATAATTTTGTGTCGGTCGGCAAATGACTACTGACTGACTTCCTTTAAAAGTCGATTAAAATTGTCGGTGAAAACTGATTACTTTTGGATGATGAAGAATTCAATATTTAATGGAGTTAGTGCTACGGGAGAAATTAAATTTATTTTGTATATACACACGCACACATGTATGTGTATACACGCACACTCAGCTATACGTCTACTTGCAATATACTAATTAAAATTTGATTGTCTACAATTTGGATGAACTAAGTATGCAAGATTCTTGTACAATAGGATTTATATTAACTTGTGTATAGAATGCTCTTAGCCATTTAAAACTTTATTGGCTATATTAAGAAGAATAGGGCTTAATTATTACTTCGACGTCATATTAAGGAAATTTTGCAGAGCTAGTTATGTCTTGTAATTTTATGCAGATAGGCCGCATAAGTCTTCATATCGATGTTTGTTATTTTTATAGTACCTTCAGCGGTATAAAATCGCAGTAACTATAATTTGATCGAAGTTAAGTATTAAGACAGCAATTTTCAACGTGTATATTTCGGTCTAACAAGAAGAAATCAATGAATATCGATTGGGAACTGTAACGTATGATACAGTGTCGAAAGCATTTTTTAGCAATTCGCTGTTTCCATCTATTGAGCAAGGATGAAGGGGAAACGTTCGAAACCTTGAATGGTTAGATAATCTTCTATAATTATGTTACAGTTCTGTTAAAAATAAACCAAAGAACAATTCCAAATAATTGAGTTTATTTTCCTACAAAAGAACTGCTGAGTGGTTTAAAATTTTCCCTGAAATAACAATCATATTAACGATATTATTGAAATGGGCACACAAATTTTTCAATGTGATTTGTATGTTAATAGCATGTTAGGGCTTTTTTTAGGAAGGGGGACAGGACTCTCCATCCGAAGCAGGGATGCCATAGCGGCCCATTGTGCTATCCTGCTAGAGTACATTCACCAAAACCTTCCTGTCCTCTTAATGAAGCGTATCATATCTTGGTGAGGAAGGCTTTTCACCTCATCCACAGATAGAAGGGTAGACCCTAAAGTATCCAGTCTGCTCCGGGCGGAGGCCGGACATGCACACAAAAGTGTTCGGCTGTTTTAGGCTCTCCCTCCAGGCAAGACAGACACTCAGGGGTGTCAACAATTCCCATCGTTGTTGGATGTGCGTGAAGTGAGCTGTGGCCGGTTGATAATGCCAAGCACAGTTCTACATTGTTTCCTTCCGAGCCCCATGAGAAAAGCCCCATTGAGCACATCAAGGAACAGTTTTGTACACCTGCAGGTATTCAGGTTCGCCCATCTCTGCTGATGCTTTCTATGAACATCCACTTTGATCAGAGACCCGATACTCGAGGTGGCAACCCCTACGGCGGGTTTCGGCCCAAAGAACTGGGAATCAGAGCCAGCCCTAGTTAAAAGGTCAGCTCTTTCATTATCCACATGTGACCAGGAACTGACAGAAGAGACATCTCATTGTGGATACACAGCTTATCCACAGACGACCTGCTGCAATCCCCCAGTAACTTAGATGTTATCCGAGGGCCACTCAGAGCCATCAAAGCTTTTTGACTATCCGAAAGGATAGCAGTGTCGTTCCCCTTAATTTGCATATCTAGGGCTAACTCCGCTGCCACAAATATGGCGAAGACTTTAGCCTGGGAGACAATGGTCTGTCTTCCAAGTGAGCACACCATCCCAATATTTGGCTCAGGAAAGTAGACTCCAGCCCCAGCTTCTCGTTAGTGAGAGAGCCGTCGGTGAAAATTTTTAAGGTTAAGGTTAATAGTAGAGGTGATGAGGCCACTAAAATAGAGACACCAGAGTTGTCCTTCTCTAGAGTAGTTAGACTAAATATGTATACTTTTTAAGAGATCAATTATTGGCTTTGGAGTTAGCTTGCAAACTTTTTTTTTAGAGATAAATGCTTCTCCAGTGACTTGCATCCTTAAAGTTGCAAACATGAGATACTAATTGACGGCGACACCCATTGTTAATAGGTTCCAATACTATTAATGGGGTACTTCATGTCAAAATCATATTCCAAAATGTTACCGACTGGAAAAAATACAAATCTATCGGTACAAATTTTGAAAACGTAATCCAAAACCTTGCGATTGATGTTGATTCCCGAAGTTGAAAAATTTCTCTAGACCCATCTAATTCGACAGTTGAAACTAAACGCTCCTTTTTATGAAGAAATGAACAACAGAGTAAAATTAATTTCATAATTTATTTTGAAGGCTCAATATATTTTTACAGGCATTAATTTGGGATGAGTCTCCTGCCAATGACATGTACTACATACAAAATCAGCTATCAATAGTTATGTTCTTATTGAATCCCTTTATGGATTGTGTCAAGCGTTTTATGAACCCGTTTTATCTATCATCAGATTCGCCTGTACACACAGTACCTTTTCTCTAAGTTTGGCGTAACATTTAATAAATAATGTGAACTATTTTTACATCAGGACCTCTTTTATCGGATTTTGAAGGGATTTATATATTCTAAATTGACATTTTCCGTGAAATCTTATCAGCTATCTACTCGTCTATACGGTTATGTAAGAGATTGGTCCGTATTTATTTTGGCAGTTTTTAATGAGAGATTTCCAGATTTATTATATTGGTCCGTTACAGTTACCTACTCGTCTATATGCTTATGTAAGAGATTGGTCCGTATTTATTTTGGCAGCTTTTAATGAGATATTTCCAGATTTATTATATTGGAGTTGTTTATTTTTGACAAAATCTGCTTCACATGCTTCCTTATCGTCGAACTGTAAGTAATTAATTAGAAAATGATCTCGTTGATGGGAAATATCGTCATTTGTGTGAGTAGGGGAAATAAAATATCAAAAAAAAAAAAAAAACACAATTCAAAGTAAAATAGAGATTCGAGTTTATTGGAAGCTGCTGGAATTGGACCAAGTCGGACATGTACTTCAACAACGTTTTCCATATTTGTCCTTTTGATATTACACAGTTCCAAATATCCATTTTGAATGTTCTATTTTTTTTTGCTACACTAAATTAATTAAATTTGGGAATATTTCTTCTTCTTGTCTACTTATTTTTCTACTACTACTACTTTTTATTCTGCGAGTGCTTCCTCTTCCTTTTCTTCGTATGTTTAGAAAGTTTATTAATTTTTTCCACTATTTTTTTTTATTTGTTCTTGTACCATCTCCGCAGCAGATGTTAGATCTACTGAAATGGGGACAAAGCTGCGGTTGCATCCAAGTCCTCTTCATTTTCTTTAGGCTCTGCGTGCATTTCATAAAGTGTCTCTCCAATCTCTTCGCCATCAATAGGTTCAATTGCCTTTATCGCATTTAGAATCTCGCGTTTGTTATCCTGAAGTTTAATAATCTCTAATGCAGAAAACCAATATATAAGGAAAATTTCAAATAAACTCAATTTTTATTTCAATAAAAACTTAATGCGTTTCTTGTAGATATGCATAAATAAACTTTTGAAAAGCCTAGACTCGCGCTCGTATCTCAGCATGTTTTTTTTTTTTAATTAAAACAAATTGCAACAAAATTACAGTAAATTAAAAATAATGGCAAAATAATAATAAATATTAAATAAAACTTAAGAAAAGCCGAGGCTCTGTCTGTAACGCGTTCAAATCTCAGCATGCTTTAATTAAAAAAGGAAACCACAAAAAATATAAAAAAAATAAAACAAAAACAATTTTAAGAAACATAAAAAAATAATGTTTTTTTATAAACTTACATAGGATCCCATTCTAAGAACGGGCAACTTTTGCAGTTATTCATAGTTAAATTTCTGACAGCTGTGGGTGTACAAAACATGTCGGGATCGATGGAGATGCGTGAACTATATTCACCCGAATTTTCAGAAAACGGCTAGATCACACGATCACTTTCAAGTTATATTTTGGATAGTGCAATAGAGCGGAGCGTTTATTTACCGAGCACTTTCAGCTACATATTTACGTTTCAGATTGACATAATTTTTGATTTAAATATCCTAAATTGGTTAAAAACTGTAACTCATATGAAGATCTTCTTACCCCTAAAAATGTTGGTAAAAAGCACACTTTAATCATTAATTATGGATCATACCGAAATAAAATCAAAGTCGCTAAAATGCTTTACTAATAGTAGAGGGATAGAAAAAGTTGTTAATTGTAAAAAATCGAAAAAATAAATGAAATCACCCTTCGGGCTAGATCTAGAATTAGTGTTAAATATAGCTAACTTTCCCAAGTGTTGAATTAATTACTTCGAACAGTAAAATTGCACTCGTATTAAATAAGCATTTTGTTAATGATGGTATATAAATTTCGGACTCTGTGTTTTCTTTAGACCCTAGGGATGTGTCATCATTTCAATTTGATTATATAACTTCCAGAGGAAGTGGTACTTCAAATGAAGAAATCACCTAGTTTTAAGGGGATTATAGCAAAAACTTTGAAGGTCGTAGTTGAATATTTTATACAAGCCATCTTTCCCACATTTTCAAAGTGGCTAGTGCTGACGGTGTAATTCCAGATAGTTTTAAAAGAGTCCTAGTTGTCCAATTATACAAAGTCGATTAATTATTATAGGTAGTAAGAATCAAGACAATTATAGATCAATTTCTCTTCTGTCTAGTATTACTAATTATTATTTTAAAACTGTATTAAAAATAAGTTGGATGCTTACTTTAACGCGTATGATATTAATATTAATCAATATTGTTTTAGAAATAAAATAAGTATTGGATTTTTTTTTTATAATGGAGCTGGTCAAATATACCGAGAATTTTCTTCCTAGGAATATTCTCCACTTTCTTTGAAACCTCAAACTGACTACTAGTCGTGATAATGCTACAACACGACTCATAGCCACTGAAGCTGCAGAGGCCTGTTTCATCGAATCTGGTCATCTCGCAGTCCGAAAGCAGTTCGAGAGATGGTTCTGCCTCTTTCTCGAAAACCTTCAAAATGAGACCACCACTATCATTCTCCTCCGAGTGGGGCCGTTTTGGAGCGACTTGTTGTGCTGGCTCTGAAGAAGGTGGGATCGTCCGGTCAGTCTTCTTCTTCATCCTCGTCTTCTTTTTTAACTAACTGGATACTCAACGAGGAGTCATCGGAAGTTTCGTGTACTGACAGCCGTAATAATTTTTTTCTTCCGGACAATCTCAAGCACTTTAGATACTGGCTGGTCCTAGGTAGCAGGTTGAACGCTGGCGGTTGATTCCTTGTCCAGAGCCACTACTGTAGTAGTGACTTCCTTCAAGGAAGCCTTCCGTTCAGCATTTTCTCCACTTCTTTTAAGACAGTCATAAATAAAATGCCCTATGAAATGTCAAGCATAGCATTTCACTCTCTTGTCTACGTCTATCCAGTTTCTCGAGCCGGATATGCTCAGATAAAAACCTGACAGAAAGGACGCCTCCCGGCTGATACCGAAAATACCCCGCCTGATATATTCGTCCCCAATTTTAATGGGAAAAGGACGAACGTTGCTATATGGACTTTCTCAAAGCTACCTAGGAAACTTAGGAGGTCTTCATGGCTCGCTCGCAACGGGACTCATGAAAACAGGACTTTCTTCAACTTTTGCTTAAGTGGCCATGATACAAAGTGTCTATCCTCCACCTCGATGCCTGCAAGTATAAACTTGGTAGCGCTCTTAATTGTTGTGGTATATACTTTACTATTCCCGCAGCTATTATTCCCATAAAAAATAACTGCTCATAGAAGATTCTTTGTATGATGTTATTTGCTATATTAATTGCGATTTATATAAAAGAAACAGAATATTGGGGAATTTTATGAATTTGAAACTGCAGATCATGAAATATTATTAAAAAAATTAAATATAATCGAAATAAGGAATAAAGAAGTATCATTGTTTCGTACATATTTATATGGAATCTGTTAAGGCTGGCAAGAATGCCAGTAAAACAATCGTGGTTATATGCAGAGTGCCGTAAGGAACAGTTCTAGGTCCTTTATTATTCCTGATCTATATAAATAACATCTGCCAGTTTGACAAAGAAAACTGCAATGGAATTATCACAAAGAAATATGCAAATATTTTTTAAAGTTTTATGCGCACATAAATTAGCACTTAACCTAAAAAAAAATTCCAAAATGGTATTAGCGAAGATGCAATATCAAGAAATTCTAATATTTCTCTAGTTGATAAGTTTTAATCAATCATAAAATTCCTATAAATGCTGCTGCCTTATATACTTATGCATGTATGTAAATACATCCTAGTCCTATTAAGGCAATTTATTTTCTTTTCAAATCTAATCAAAAAATTCAATGTAAACCGCAGAAATTTTTCAAACCACACATAATTTTCAAATTTTGTTACATAAAACCACACGCACACATACACGCACACACACATACACCAATAGATTTCCAACTTTATACGAGCAACGCGCAATAATAATTAATACCAAGGACATAATTTAGATTTGTTTACAAAATTTCCTTTTTCATTACCTACGTCACAATCACACAATACTCAGCTTTAAAAGATTAATGGATCGTCGTAAGTAGGTGGAACCAAATTATTGTCCTCCCATGAATGTAAATCTTAAATTTTCAAGCAAACTCCTTGTTTAAGTCAAAAGATTTATTTAGGGCGGGCAGTTAAGCCAGATGTTAAACCCAAAATTTATGTGTATATCTGGAATTGGTATTATGTTCATTAATGGCAAGCCAAAAATCTGTATGTGGTTGGATTATGTAATTTCATAAAGGAAAAATTAAACCATAGAAGAAAATTTACGTGTATACGTCCGTTTCATATACATATATTTCTTCTTCTTGGATTCTCCACACACAAAAGTACTTAGATCTTTAATTCTAATAGTTTTAAGGTACTTAGGTATACTAGAAAAAAAAAAACTTCGTCACCTGCAGTAATTTACCCAGTAGACATCATCGAACAAGCTTTAATTAGTAAATCAGAGATAGGAATCCATATGGGACGACGACGGCAGAAACCAGAGGGATCTTGAAAGATTCCAACAGAGTCGAGCCACCTAATGCAATTACCACCGTAATTTCTCAAATGCTTCGACTTAGCCGCAATCATATTTTCCGCTTTGTATTCCAGACGTCTGGCATTTGTTTGCGTTGTATCCTGTCATGTCTATATATCTAGCTACCTATCTACCTATCTTCCTACCTACCGATATAGATCTTCTAGATTTGTCCTTTTGCACAAGTTGGTTGACATACACCGACCGACCGTGTGTCGTCGTTTTCGTCGTAGTAGTCGTTGAGGTAAATTCTAAGTAGACAAACTCCCATATAACAAGGACACTGGTTTTCAACTTGGAAAGGAAGTCCTGTCGTCCGTCTGCACACCATATGACAACTAAATTGTTTGCCAAGTAGACGATGGGATTTGCTATTCCTATGAATCCTGGCTACATATAGTAGCTTTCTACAGTATATATATATACAAACATACATAATATGTACGTAAGAGACATATGGTTCCTTCCTGATGGTTATAGTTAAGGAACGGCAAACTGACTACAGAAAGATGGACAATCCCTAATGGGTTTTACTGGTATACTGGGTGGAGGGGGGGGGGGGGAGGTAGGAATTGGAAATCATCCTTGAAACGAATGAATTTGTCGAAAGCTTTTTCTATGTGTGTTCTTGTAGTTTTCTTTTCAACTTATCAGGCCTGTTGCTGTTGGCCGAAGAACTTATGTTAAGGTGCCTCATGTCATTCTTCTGTCTAGTGAAGAAGGGGGGACAGGGTAGACATTATTTATCCTTTTCAGTATATAAATGTATGCGTATATATATATATATCAAAGCTACCCACCATATCCAGTTTGATTATATTATTTTGAATGTCTGCCATCCTATCTGGTCGTAGATGTCCCTAAAAAACCCCTTCACTAAATTCGTATATTTCTTCAGTTATCCTGGCTGGCTGTAATCCAGTATGTCATAGAACTTTATGACAACATAAAGCCTTCTATGTGTGCCTATATGTTTGTGTGTTAAGCATATGTATATGTTATCTCTCCGGTCTCATATAAACTAGACCTATACTACTCACTATAGATATTCCTCCAGTACTCGACAGAGTTCTCGTTTCCACAAAATTTGTTACACGCAATAACCTTTTACCATGTTACAAACCCTTCGATAAGTCTTTTGCCGAACGTTCAAATTTTACCATCCTATCTGTGTATCCTTGCGCGCTCTATCTTTTATTGTCCTCGACGGCAATGTATCCCCATAAGTCGATTTACTGTGCGGCTGTGTGACACTTTAAAATTCAAGTTCAATGAAGTGTTAGTGCGATTATGCTTTTTATTGGGCATCATCAGGATGTTTTATTTCGTTTGACACTTTTTTATTTTTGTGTATAGTATTTGGAGATATTCATGGCGAACCCCATTATGGGGTGGGTCTAACAGAATTGCAATTTTCTAAGAAAACTCTTATAAATTGGAATGTAATCAATGTGTTCAATGTTCTTCTTCTTTTTTTATTGCAGGAATTACTTGTGCTGAGATTTTTCTTTTTTATATTGGGTAAGTCTGAGCCTCTGTCTCTTTCCATATAACTTTTAATGTGATTACAGAAAAGGAAGGCATGGTTTTTGGTTAGTGTACTACAACGTACACAGAGAATACATACCTACCTAAGCATAGATGAATACATTTCGGGACGTTTTTTTTTTTTTTTGCAGCACTTTGCTGATTAGTTTTGGATTAATTATATTTGTAAAGGATTTTTGGCGTTTAATTGAAATTGAAATTGACTTTTGTGATTACATAAAAAAAAAAATAAGAAATTTTTTCCGCGGCGGCTTGTTATCGGTTTGTCAACTGGCAAAGAAATTCCTGATTATTGTGTGAATCAATTCTATTGGAAAAAACGTAGTTAAGGAATTTTTATTATTTTTTTTATATATATTGATAATTTGATTAAGTACCTATCTAAATAAAATTTCTGTTTATTGAAATTACCAATTTTTTATAGGTTCCTAGAAAAAAGTAGTTGTGACATATTTCATTTTATTTTTTTAATCAAAATGGGTGGCTTTTATACGCTTCGTAATAGTAACAACATCCTGTTTTTCAGTTGTTCTGTTCAGACTCAAATCAAAGTCGTATTCATCAACACTCTATAAGTCTCATACAACGATGGACCTACATAAAACAATTAAGGGATTTCAATATCTCGATATACCTAAATTACATATGCTTTGAAACAACTGATAACAGAAAAATTATCCCGCATACCCCTTCCTAACAAACAATTAGAGGAAATTTCGCTGTAGCGAAATGAATCTGAAATAGAGGAAATACTTGTAGCTCGAAATCTCTTCGAATTTTTTTAACTTAAACGAAGTCTTAGCAGCATGCCCTAATTTCCGAGAATTCGAAATAGATGCATCGCTCGTAGCTCGAAGTTTCTTCGATTTGCTTGCTATATACGAACTTATGATTAGGCAATGTCGATTTCTGGCAAATATTTTCTATTCATGAAATTGTTCTACGCCGGCATTCTAAGTAGAGATTTTATTGAGCGAATTGCAAAGTGAAGTTTTACTATGGTGGGTATTTATTATTCATTTATTCGATATCGCACTTGCCATTTGCAAAACGTCTTGCAAGATTAGTCGATACCAAATCGTACTGTTAAAAAACATCGAATCCAAAACGGGTTGGTAGCCATACAAGAACTTCGAAAGAAAGCCGAGCTAGCTATCGAGTCCTCAATACGATTCGATATCGTGTTCTGTTTTTCTCCTGCAATTCGCAAGCACGTTTCAAGCGAATTCGATTTCGAAACTTAACTTCGAATTGATTTACTTCGAATTCGATTTGATTTTGAATCGCAATGTTTGCAGGGTTATAACATAAAATTTGTAATTGTGAAATTTTAAACGCTTCGTAAGTGGTTGGTTACATTTCGACATAGAGTCGAAAAGGTAAAATTATTGGGCAGTTTAAGGCTACTTAATTTTAATAAAAAGAAAACTGTTATTAACGTGTGGTCCATCTGGCGTTTACAATTTAATTTGACTCTAATTCAAAGATGAATGAATATTTTTCAAAGCGGTTTGTTTTATTAAAAAAAAGTATAAAATGTCATTAAGTATGGAACACAATTTCAATCAACTAACTTCCACGGCTGGCTATACAATTCCCCATTCGGTCAACGAAATTTTTCAGAACATTCGTATCTCATCAGTGACAACTTCGATTTGATCTTTCAAGTATTGCATAGTCGCTGGATGGTTAGCATACCACTTATCCCACAAAAAAAAAACAAAAAAAAACAAAGTCAACGGAGTCAAATCACAGCCGCGTAGTAGCCAATTCGCATCTACATTTAAGTAGAGTTTAATAAAATGCAGAAACTCTTCGCAGTTTTGTTCAAAGACTCACGATTATTTTTTTTTGGAAAAGTAAACATGTTGACCGATAAATAGGCGCTAGAATTATCGTCACTAGAACCGTTATTTATTTTATACAAATTTTTAAACATGAAGCGTGTTTGTTTTTCCATAATGCGCAATGCTAAAAGCTTTCAGTCGACACGTTTCTCATACATATGCAAGTAAAGAGAAGTCTTAGCGGCACTGTTTGTAGTAAAGAAGGCAATGGCTAAGCCTACCAATAACACATATGTACTATTCAAAATTATATACATCTATACAAAACCGAGTATTAGCTTGGACTACTGGATTCTCTCGTCGTACCGAAAGGCTTTTGTGAATTAAAATGAATAAATCATTCACTTTTTATCGAGGTTTACAACTTGATTTTTATAAAATAAACTACATTCGGGATTTTTCCAGTTTTTGGGCTAATGAGCTTCTTCTTCCTCCTGTTAAAATAAACGTGTAGCAATAAATTTTATTTAAGTTACAAGAGTCCCAATTTTAATGTTATAAAAGCAATTATAACATGAAAAATATTAACAAATTTAGAAAAATAGCTTCGGTAGCATTTGCAAATATGTTTGGAAAACCTATGTATGAAAAATAATAAAAATTGGTGTGTACATGAATAAGTGTTTAGGAATGGGAGAAAAATAAAGTGGGTTTTGAGGATTTTGATTAAAAAAAAACACAGAAGCAAAAAAAATTCTGACTTAATAAACAACTCCATGGGACACCCTGCTTAAAATTGTGAAAGTTAGGCAGTGTTAGCAAACGTCACAGTGGATCAGGAGAATAGAAAACAAAACGGCTAAAATACGGATATAGGGTTGCTTTTCAAGTCACTGATTTCAAATTTATCCTATCTAAAAATTCAAATTCAACATGGCGCATCTTTGGCGTAATGCCAAGTCACACCGTAGGAACTACGTCTGCAGTTGTATGTCTTCCGTAAATCGAAGCCGCTGACTTGAAGGCTGTACTGCCGTATACGTTTGGAGCTCTGTGCCTTTAAAAGGAAACTAAAGTGTTAAGGACATGTTTAGCAATGTCTTGAAAGTACACCTAACGCAGGTATACCTGCGGAGTTTTGATTATTCGTTGCGCCGAGCAACGGTGCGTCCTGGATTCGATCAGGGAAACAAATTAATGATGATCTACTTTGGGACCTGAAAAGAGTGTGATTGCCCATAGTCCGCTTGAGTAAAACAGGGATCTGACGCAAGGTCAATTTGTCTTGGAGGTGACGTCTTTGGTAGATACAGAATCTCTCTACTACAGCCTAAACGAGCGCTGAAATCAAACCGATGCTATGTCGTCTTGAAGGTTATGGTAGGAGGAGTAACAACGTTGGTGTCGTCTGCAGTATTGCTCTAGGTCGACTCTCTGTCAATGTGATATAGCAGTATTGATGTTTCAACTGCAGGAGGAGTCCGCTGTTTTCTCAGTAGATTGCCAATCTATTGGTAAGAAACCTGATAAAACGTGATCTATAAAAAAATATTTATTTGGGAGTCATAAAATGAAACATCGGTTAGCTTGTAGTTATGGGGTCCTCTTGTGGATTGTTTTTTTTATATTGATACTGTTCTTGAACCTGCTAATATTTTTTTAATCCTTTATTTTAAAATTTTCCTAGCACGTGATTGAATTGTCGGTTGACTTAAGAATAATTATTTTCGTTTTTTTTTTATTTACTCTAAAGTTGAAGTTTACCTAGCTAAACCTTCCTATGTTCAGCGAAGTATTACTAGACGTGAATTTTGAAATAAATGCCACCAGGTTTACAAAGTGGTTGGTTAAGAGTTTGGAAATGTGCGACCTGACACAGGCGCATCGCCACACATCTACATATTAATGAAGGCTCAAAAATGAAAATGTCATTAGATCTTAAAAATAGAGATTTGGTTTCGAAAATAATGGCGCTTGTACTATTAATTATTCTTGAACCCAAATCACTATTTGTATAACGAAAATAAAATTGGTTCTTGGCCAATAGAACTTTTTAACTCGATTGAAAGTTAAGTTGATTAAGCCTGCGCGGTTTGGCTAAAATTTTTTTCGAGTTATTCATAAAATCAAAATAAACGATTTATGACGAGAGAAAATTTGTTGTCGTTATCTGCAGAACTGCAAAATATGATCATGGGTCAACTTCTGGTCTACTGCACATAAGTATATGTGATCCACTTTCTATCTAGGAAATCTGTACTACCATTAAAAGTGCTGTAAAAATATATAATGTGTCATATATACAGGGTGTCCCGGACTAATACTGCAACATTTTACCAAATGATTCCTCTCGTCCAGACAAGCAAAAAATTGTAGGGCAGAGGGGGGGGGGGCAAAAAGTCACCCTACCGACTTACAGGGTGATTAGTGAAATATGCTCCTTTTTCACTAAACATCCTATATCTTAAAAAGTACAGGGTGTACGGTCTACTTGAACGGCATTGTATGCAGAACCTTAGGGTCTTTCCTGTGAATGTTAAACCACCCGCACACCCCTCCCAATTCCAGAGTTATGACGCTTCAAAGTCAAAAATTGGTTTTTTTTTTTTTTTCTAATTTTTCCGTTATTATTTTAAAAATACCCCCCTAACACACCTTTTTGTTACAAAATTTCGAAAGCCCAGAGTCTCCTCTTTAATTCAACCTGCAACACCCGCTGCAGTTACTGTAACCGTTAAAAAGTTATTAGCTCTTAACCCGTTCAGGGCATACCAAAATTAGACGATATTTTTATAAGATGACGTGTTTTGACGTGTTTTGACGTCAGTAAGGGAACAAATTATCTGTGACCTGAATAGTTTAAGACCTAATAACTCCTTAACCGTCACAGATAGAACATAAGTGTAGTGGGTTAAATTAAAGAGGAGGCTCTGGGCTTTCGAAATTTTGTAACAAAAATACCAAAAATATTAATTATCTAAAATTTTCACTACTAAATCTACGATTTTCGAAAAAAATTCACTTTTTTTCAACCTTCAATATTAGTACTTTCCTTCCACAGAGTCTAGACATGTGGGTACTCTATGAAAAGCTTGCAGTCTTTGCTTTAAGAATCTGGAAAAAAAATATCACATTTTCCAACTTTAGGTGCATTGTTTCTCCCATCCTTGCAATTCGATTTAATTTTGCTCAAGTTATGAGAGGTATGTTGCAGGCAAGTTTTTACTGTAACTCTGGTAATACTTAAGGTGGACTAATCGTGTTGGACTTTTATAAAAGATAATAAATGAGGGATGTTTTCTATAAGAACCGGATCATCTGTTGGCATGGTTACTTTTCGAGATTTATGACTTTGAAGACAAATGAATTTTCTGACGAAAAAAATGTTTTGACAACAAATCGCCAATTTTTCCATTATGTGTAAAATCTAGTTACACCGAATGAGAGCCTGTAATGTTACGAGTAAAACACAAGAAAATGGGTCGTCGTGTGAGCAACCTGAACTGAGTTATGGTCAAAAATGTGACTTAAGGTTCAAAATCTCGAAAAAATCGAAAATCGCCTATAACTTCGAAAATAGTGCGAACTCGAAAAAATGTTATATAATATTTTCGATCGCAAATAGGCTGTGCCTTTGACCCTTAAAATTTTTTACCATCTCGTCCCGACACCCTGTATAAACTAGGAATTTCGGATTGTCTTACCTTTTTATTGACATATTTTTTTTTTTCTTATAAAAAGCTGGTTAAGATAACTTTTTTTATAAAAACTGTAAACTATGTACTCTCGTTTTGCTTTTGAACTATTTCATCTATCTGTTGAAAGTAGTAGTTAAAAAGTTATTATTTCTTAACCTATTCTCAACCCTATTTGAAAAGATAATTTGTTCCCTTGGTGACTCGTAATTTAATATGCATAAAAAATCAAACTAAAACTGACTGACGAATCACGTACGTTGACTGAAAAAAATTACTAGTTTTAGACATCACCACCGATGCACGTGACCTTTTGGTTGGAAAAGAGCAATAACTTCAAATAGCGCAAAACCTAAAAAATAAAGATAAAAAATATTTCTTACGACGTACGACATACGTATGTCGTACATCATTTGTTAAGGGTTAATCAAATTGAAGATTTAATCATAAAGATACGAGATAATACTTCAATTATTCAATACTACAAAGAAACTCATTTACATTTCATGATTATGTAAAGCGTCTCTAATTTGCTACATACATATATGCAAAAAAAGAACATAAATGCTTCCCCTATAGTTTGGTTTATTGCATTATGCATCAAATATTCAACTATTAAACCAATCTCCATATTATCCAACCCCGGAAAGCATGCCAAATGAATTACCTTAATTAGGTGAATAAATGTAATCAACAAATAAGGGAAGGGCTTCGAAACCCTCAATCCAACTCTTCTTGAATTCAACCCCCGTCATTCAGTGTAGTTTCCACCATTAAATAATCGCGGAAATACATACATACATACATTAGTAATAGCATTCGATTGTTTAAGGCATTACTTAACGGGGCAATATACGCCCTCATGAAATATTATTGCGTGTATGCCATACAATTATTGAGGAGTCTCTAATACCAAAGGAAGCCCGGCGAATAAATTGAATTGACCCTGCTGCCTGCTGCCAGCATATATATTTTTGATTTGCTCCAATTCCAATTCCACTAAGATATCCAGAAATCATTTGAGTTCTCCATATTTCCACGGGGGATTTCAGAATTTGGAAATATCGGCTTAAATTAATTCCAATTGAGAATTCGACAACAACAACAACTAACCCTGGATTGAGGTAGGGGAATTGACCCGCTTTCTCTTGATGCGGCGTGGTAAGCAATTTATACGATTACGAGAGTATTGGATCCAGTCAAGTGGACCGAAAAGTGAATGCAGCTTTAAACTCTACTAGATCTCCGTATAAAAGGGTAGTTTCCAACTAGTCCATGAATGAATAGAGGGTCAATTGAGCTGCCGAATAGGTTTTAAGGATAATCTCTATTATGTAGGTAGGTAGGTACTAAATTTGACCATGTGTTTGCCCAAAGGAAGATTGGTCCGACTTATACATATAGTATGCCGATTAAGCTACACACTTCAGTTTTGATGCGATCTGAATTTAATTGTTCGATTAAAATAATTCACGAGAATCCTATACCTACGTAGTTGGTATGTTTCATACACCACTAAACCTTGTAAATAAATTTAATTGAAGGAGGAAAATCAAGATAGTCTTTTTAAAACTCGAGATGATGAAATCGTAGGATATATTAAGTTTGTCATTCCATTTGTATCGTTTGTTTGTCTGTCTGTCTGTCCCTCTTCGACTGTCCGTTCGTTCTAATGGTTACTCGAGAATGTGTTTACCCACAACCTTTAAAAACAACAAATTTGTAGATTTAAGTCCCAAAATAAGACGAATCTTACATGATTCCTCCTTCGTAGAGTTGCCATACATAAATTTCATTTTTAACTATATATTTATTTGGACCAGTGTCGTAGATATGTCTGTCAAAAAAGGGAGGGGGTTTCTTCACATTATACAAAAAATAGTTATAGCAGGGTTTAAAAAGTTAGGATATATGTATGCAATTAAAATTGGGTACATGTTTAATGTGTCTTTCGACGAAATGCAAAAATTCAGTATAATAACTACTATTAACATTGGGCAAGGCTTAGATTTGGTCGGAACGGTAAACTGGAAAAATCCAATGGCAAGCAGGCTAATGTTATTGGACCTTCTTTTTTTGCAAAATAGACAATTATATGGAATACTTCTTCTAAGACATTTCAATCGTAAGCTACCTTTACGATCGAAGCCCCCTTTAAGGCCAACATTAGGTCTGTCCGAGTACTCATTTTTGGACATTGCGTTATAATGCATTTGCACAAACGTACACATTTTCCGTTTCCTAATTTTTCGTGTAAAAAAATTATATGAATTTTGCATACGCCACAGTTTCTCCTCTCACATAAATTAACCGAAAATATTCGAAAACTGACAGCTGTCATAAGCAAAGCTCTGTTTACTTTGTTAATGTTGTAATTTTCTTTAAAGTGAACAAAATAGACACAACTTTTTAAAACTAAATATTTTTCCGTTTTTTTTTTCAAAGTTGTGGCACGAGATATGCCTAGTCGCGATCGGCCCATTGTGCTGCTTGCTTCGGTATAATTACAATTTTTAAAAATTAGGTTTATTTTGATTGGGAATAGCCGTTTGGTGCTGCCACATTTGTAGTACACTGAATCGTGTAATTCTCCATACTTTTCCGTACTTTTTACATATTTCTCCCACCATATGGGTAAATTTTTCCCCAGAAAGCTTTTGCACTAGAACGCCAACAGACCTATTAACGAAAATCTAATTGCCATGCACCAATTTCTTTAGGTATGTTATAATTCTTTTATTTGTTCCGGTTTTGGATGAGGGGGGGGGGGGATACTGCCGAGAATACCGCGACGTAAAAAGCTGCAATTTTTTACAAGGCGTTTTAAAAGAAATATTAAATACAGTTTCAAAATTAACTAAATCGGGGAACCCCTACTTCCATACACTGATTTTGGTTGCGTTACTATATATCAAAGCCATCTGTAACCTGAATTTATTTTAATTAATTTTTTTTTCTCTGCTCAATTTTTTTTTGTCCAATTTTCGTTACATTTTGCACTTTTCACATCCAATTAGTGAGAAGTACATATACGGAGAAGACTTTCAAATAATCTGATCCACGCAAACAAAATGGTTAGGAACAAGTTTACTTACGCGACAATTCTCCGATCGCGTTGAAACTTTGCACAACTAAATGATGCTTTACTACACTTCAATTGAATATTCGGAATGAATAAAAAATGTAATGCTGGCAACCCGAATGCTCAGTAGATGTGTATATTCGAAGTATATACCCATCAATAAGATCAATTTCATTCCTGTTGCTACTCTAAGAAGAAGAGTAAATTAATTGTGAAAATGTCAAAGTGTTGTGTAGTGTAAGAGAAAATATTAGGAATTTTGAAATAAAATACCCCGAAAAGTAGAAGTGATCGCTCATTTTTTTTCAGATTTGGTGGTTTTAGGTGTTTTTGCATGAATGTGCAAAGTTTTAGCCCGATCGGAGAATTGCCGCGTAACTCAGCTTAAGCCGAGAGAGAGCTTATTGAAATCTGAATGATTCCGAAGAATTCACTGCATTTGCTCACACGTATACTCCCCGTAAAAATTGTAAACTGACAAAAGGTCAAAATTGTCAAATTGAAAAATCTTCTTCGATCAAATCGTCTCGAATGAGTTCGGAAAAAGGCCACCGCAACGAATCTATGGATGCGCTAAGTCGTTCTTTTGGACGAGGAACAACCTCCGATATAACTTCCATCTCTTCTATAAACAATTATTGAAAATTTTCAATTGCGCAATATTTAATTACATATTTAAAATCTAATTTTATTTTCTTCCAATTTGACGGGTAGGTAATTGCTATAAAATTCTAGTAAAATGTGTTGTCAGTAGTCAAAACTGACAGATTATGGCTGTAAACATCAATGATTTAGTTTCAGCACCCACAAAAACTTACTATGCTTGAGAACTTCTTATTGGAGTAAAATTTTTCGGACATGCACACAATGATAAAATGAGGTCTGCAAAATATTTAGAATGCGTTTGCTTCTCTCGTCACTCCCTCACAATTTCTGGAAGAAATGCATCCCATAATAATTTAAATACTGACATTCTATTATATTTGAATCATCATAGTTTACGACAGTTACACACATTTTTCTACTAAACCTCGGTAATGCGGTGTGTGTGATTTGTGGTAAAGTTTGAAATGCTTACCAACGCCGATACGTTTGAGAAAATACAAACTCTGTCAATCAAAATGGCTTTCTCGAATCCATAAATGATAGTTTTATCTCATTGCATCAAAATTTAGAATCTACAATTCCTTAGTTATGTTCTGAATGACCTTAAATGAGCTCCTTTAAAGTTGAGGCTTAACTAAATCGCTCTCTTGCACTAGATGAAGGGAAACTAACAAACTCCGAAGAGCCAATCACATTTTAGGTGGCTCACATTAGCGAGACTAAACTGCCTTTCACTCCAAATTATATCCTAATCCTTAATATATAAAAAGTCTTCTGCCTACATTAATATAATCTACATGAATATTCAGCGGGAAAAGGAGTAGGTAGTCCTAAAACTATAAAAGAGCTCTCGCTTTTCGTGCCTCTCTGCATATCTTTCATACCATTGCATGCCCACAAAAGTCCTTTTGAGCTCCCATAGGAGCGCTCCTGAAAATATTTTGGAGAGACAATTTGAAGCTTTTTCAGAATATCTAAAATTTCCTGTATTTTAGTAGTAGGTACTGCTTTTAGTAAGGCATTAAATGAGCACTAATTTGAATTGTGGAATGATCAGTATTTCGCGAATTGCCAAATAATAAATACATATATTTTTTACAGTTAATTTAACGAGAGATTTTGAGTATACAAACACTCATTTTCATACCAAAACTCCTTTAATCATACAATTCGGTAATTTTAGAACACTAACATCATCTCATATATATTTTCCTGAAAACTTTTCAATACGCTTCCTTCAGAGGTAACTGGAAGCGGCCTAAACCGACTCCGACCGACCGAACTTTTCTCGCTGCGAATAAGATCTCCTCAATATAATATGTATGTGTGCTCTCGAATTAAACACACATATAAACACCCATAAATGAAAATGGGATAATTAATTTTAAAAAATGTATTACTTTCCATGCTATCCTGAAAAATAATTAATCAAGAGTGAAAAGAAGCTTTCATTACTACAGGATCACCACGTTTAAACAGGACATAAAAGAATGACCCAAATAAATTCCGAACGGAAATGAGGACTGAACAGGTATGTCGATATCCTGCTCATGACCATTATTATAAAATGTATTAATTTAACACATATTAAAAATTAACGTATTCAAATTATGAAAATGCAAAATGCGGAAAATTAACGTTAACATGAAAAATGTACACACACATATATACAATGATGTTGGTAAAAAGGATGGCGGCACAAAGGAAGTGCTATCAGTTGTGAGAACATTGAAAATTTAAAGCCGCCATAATGGGAAATTTTACGGAAATTCAATCAAAGTGTAAAGTGTAATGGTTGAGGGCAGTGTAGTGAAGGGGACGACATTTTTTTCTTGATGTGTAAATATTGGGGGGAAGAAACAATATGTAGTTCGTAAAAAAGTTTTTAGCCATTCTCCTTTCTCAAAGATACCACTAGGTTGATATCTGTACATTCGGATCAATAAAATATAGATGGAGCAAGATTCGTATTACACAAAAAGTTTGTTGTTGTTTTGTAATGTGCATAAAATTTCGTGAAAATAATTGTGGTGGCAAAAGCGTGATCACGCAGCACGTAGTATTGGAGAGTGGTACACTGCGTGTGGTTATTTATGTATTACTGTCATACGGAAGCACGCTAGTTCGTTAAAAATTCTTTCTAAATTATTCTGTTCTTAAGCTTTGCAATTGTTTCTATTACTTTCCTTGAAGTTAGGTTCTGGTTAAATCGAGTTAAGAGGCTTGTTATGTTGTAACTGATTGCTCTTATATTTCGTTAAATAGATTTCGTTAAAATATTCTTTTCTTTTGGACTTGCTTGTATATCGCCGTTTGTACATTGCTGGTTTGTCGAAGTATGAGTGACAGATTTCTTATTATGTCTTATGTTATTCTATTTTTTGTCTCCCTTCTTTAATAAATACTCTTGCGAACTTCATCAAATTAGAGCACGTATAGTCAATTTAACCCAAAATTGGTTTATTCAATTTGATTATGGTTTTAGACTAACTAACTTTTGGTACATAATTACTGAAGACGACTTCTAGAATGGACGGCGATCAACTTCGACAATAAATGACAACGCTGAACTCAGTAACGAATTGATTTGTGTGAAGAGATGAATTTCAATGGATGAGATCGCGGATTAATTTGGTACTACAAATCGCTGAGAGATTTCAGTTTTTGAATTCTGTATAGTTTTACTTAAAACAAAAAAAAACACCAAACGGATTTCACTTGACCTGATGCTGATCGTTTATTTTAATCGAGGTGTTGTGCATACTGAATTTGGCCCAAACGTACTACAATTAATTTGTCCACAAATTGTGAAATCAATAAAGAATCTGTGAAAAAGTGATAAAAGATCGATGGTCAGGAAAAAACATAAAGGCATTGCGCTTCTATGTATATAAAATTAACACAGCTCATTCGGTACACATCACAAGGCCTTCCTGGAATAATTTAAGCTGGAAGTATGCGAGAATCATCTTTACAGTCCAGAAAAATAACCCAAAATACTCCATTGGTTGATTTTTTTAATACGAAGGTAACTAAGATTTGAGAGTTTTTTTGGTTAGAAGTTTTCTTTCAAAATGTCGCCTTTGGAGAAATATTTTGTATTTTTTGACCATTTTATTCCCTGAAAACTTTGACAGATGAAAAACAAAAGAAAAATTATTGTTATTGTTTCTATCCGCGTGGTCAAGGAAATGTATATCCTTAAAAAAAAAAACAATAAAAAATACGAAAATTGTCCAACTATGATTTTTAAAAGGGATTGACCCAACAAACGGGGCTCGCGAAAACTAAACTTCTTTGTTGACGATTTTGAACTATTCTTATGTAATGTAGAACGGCAGTTCGATGAGTTTCAATTTGAACGCAGTTCGCTCATGGAGGTACTACGATAAGGACATCATACCGTTATTGTAGTCATCCCTACGACACCTTTGAAGCTGCATGAAACATAATGTGTATTTATAAACGGATCCAATATTGCACAATCTGACATATATCCAAAAGATGGCGCGAGTTCATTGGATCACAAAAAAATTGGAGAATGGAAGAATTTTTATTTTTAACGATTCTAAATTAAACTAGAAATACAATAAGAAACAAGAACCGCCTCGTCCGGGATTCAAAACCAGGACCTTCCGTTTCCCAGGCGCTTGTTCGTACCATTAAGCTAACAAGACAGATGTTTCTTCTTCTTCTTGTATTTTTTAATTTTATAACTAGCCTATTAAGCTGCACACAGTTGTTTTCAGAATTATTAATTTCTAAAATCGGTGTCAGATAGAGAATGGATTAATGTCTCGTTAGCCTACTATTAAGAGCAGTCGCTCGGAAAGCGGTAAGTCGTGATTTAAAACCCCGGACGAGGCGGTTGGTTTTTGTTTTTGTATTTATAATTTAAGTCAGAATTGTTAAAAAATAAAACATCTTCCATTCTCTATCTGACACCGATTCTAACAAGTGTGAGGTGTGAGTTCAATTCTCGCCTGGGAAAAAAAAACAAAACAAATCCTCAAGATCTTAAATCCAGGCTAAGGAGGTGATTCTGATTTTTTTGTCGTAACTCAGGCGTATATTTTATATTTTGACATTTCACCTCAGATTTGTTGTACTTTTATATTCACCATATTCGTACTGAACACAAAATAAACTAAAATAAATTTGCAATAAATTAATGTCAGAATACACTCTTAAAAGTACGACAAATTAGTCAACTGCTTCCGAGGTTGTGACAAAAATTCTACACTCACTTCGAGCAGTACAAATGCTTAAATTCGAAAAAGTATTTTGAATTTGTAATGTGAAGTGTAATTTTCAAGTTTTCGTTCTGATTTTTACATAGATGATCTTGCTTCAAGATGGACCCCATTCGACAGTGAAAAGCAACTGTAAATAGTTTTTAAAGTCCATCTTATTCCAAGTAAGTTCGATACCAAAAACTGAAACGAAATTTAATCAGAATCTCAAGCCTAGAGATTTTTGGCGAAATTTACAACATGTAGGTGTCTGTGAATGTGAAAGGGTTAAAATTGGTTGTAGTTTAAGCCCCGAAGACTTAAACATATTTTTCACGTCTACCAGTTCTACAAGGGCAATCAGTTTGCTGCTTTTCATGTATCTGTTGATAATGCTATAACAGATACCTCATCTAATATCAACACCAACTTCTAATACTTGCATGGTGTTAACTGCAATAAGCTTGTGAATGCTGTGATTTCATTCAAGTCTAAGGAAATTAGACCTGGATAATCTTCCACCTAGATTCATGAATCTTTTACTTTTCTTTATTGATAAATTTGTTTGGCATTAGTTAACTCATGCTGTTTTCCGCTAACTGGAAGATGGCAACAGTTTTTCCTATTGCTAAGAATTCTTCTCCTGAACTTGCAGCTGACTTTTGTCTAATAAGTGTTTTATGTTTATTTAAAAAAATTTTATTATAAGCAGATAGTCGAATTTGACGGGGCAATTAAGGGGAGCAAACCCTTTATAATTTTCAAAAAATCGAATTTTTTTCCCCTCATATTTTGAAAGTATACTGGAAAGAGGAAAAATTAAAATATTAAATATAATCGGAGTTATCGCAGTTATTCATACCATATACTAGCGAGTCAGGTAGCCGGAGAGCTTGAAGTAGAGCATCCTTTCTTTCACAATACCTTTGTATAATTGTATTGTCCCATTAGCAATGTCCCACAGCAGCAGATAGAAGATAATAAGCTGAAGGCTTATTGTATGCGCCTAGAATTGCTGATTGATCGATAAGTCACTAAATTAAGTTTTTTTTCATATTGAAACTTTAAACGCGGTTATCTCGAAAGTGTATCTTCAAAAACTGCTGCTGCTGCTTCTGTAAATCAAAAAGTTTTTGATCGATCTGGATGAAACGTGCAGAGGTTTCTGTCTCTGTAATATTATCGGAAAGATGTACCTAAAGTTTTTTTTTAGAGATCGCTTAAATAAATTAGTTTTTTGGGGTAAAAATTATCGAAAAAGTGGTCGAAAATGTGAACATTTGATAAACAGCGGATGTAATTTTTTATTTTATACATTTATTTTATTTTATACGCTTATCCTTCCCCTGAACATATCAGAAATCGATAAATAATTCTCTTGTTTGTTTATGATCAATAGAGAAAAAAAAAATACAGAGGCAGCACAGTTCTCGATGTCACGCAAAAGACAACTGGCGGAAGTTCCCTACAATGCCACCATTTGCTTAAAAAAAAAAAAAAAAAAAAATCTACACCTCAGAGCTGTAGCAAAATAATGTTAAAAATTTAAAATGATGCGTTTATTTTATCACCTTTAGAAAAATTCATAAAAAATGGCTCATTTTCGAGCGACTAAAGGGCTTGCTCCCCTTAATTTTCATACAGGTGACTTCTAGTTAGAGAAAGGCCTTGGATTAGGACAAGTGTTTCAAACTTTTAGACTTCTTCGATATTTGCTATTTTTGTTAATTTTTATAACCCAACCATTGCTATATTAAGAGATTTCCGGATAGATTTCATGCAACAATTCAATATAAATTAATTTATCTTCGGCAGTCGGCTCTACCTTACTTCATGGAATGCCTCAAGGTTCAATACTGGTACCTTTGCTATTCACTTTATTTATCAATTATCTTTCGGATATAGTTCAAGATGTACGAATTCAGCTTATATGCCAATCATGTACAATTCCATTTAAGCCAGCCATTTGGTCTCCTTGAAGACTGCATTGAGCGTGTAAATTGTGATTTGGAAAGAATTGTCATCTGCGTTAAATGTAATCAACTAAATCCTGCATAGTCTCAATGTATAGCGATATAATTGAAATTCCACCAATGGTTTTAAATAATTTTTTATTGCCTGTTGCAAGTTAAGTTACAATGGAGTTGTCTAGAATCAATACATGAAATTTTGTGATTATGTTAAAGCTATTATCAGTCAAGTTTATGCAGGCCTCCGGTGTCGATAGCTTTCATTGGGTCTGCTGTCTGATGACATTCGTGTAAGATTAATTAAAACTTTAATCTTGCCACATTTCACCTAAAGTAGTAATGTGCTTCGCAAGTTGGATATCATTTGTGCCAGGAAAGTTTCAGTGGCATTCAACGACTGTATTCGGTTTGTTTTCGTACTGCTAAGACTTGACTATATTTCGCCTTTTCTTTTGCGTTTGAAAATGGCAAAATCAAAACCGTAAAAATCATTCTCATCTGATGATTTTAATATCAGTAAAGTGTGCTTGTTACCTTGTAGTAAAAATGCTGCAAACCACATCAGACGTTAATCAACATTTCAAGTTAGCTTGACTGTTTCGCATCTCACTAGATATATTTCCCCGTAATCTCTTTGGTCTCAATGTTGATTATGGTATGTTAGTGGTGGCGGTAATAGTGGTAATGGATTACAATTAAATTACAAGGCGACTTGTGATAGTCAATCTATCAAGCTTTCTTGACGTAATTTTCGTAGCTATATTGTATATCTAGATAGAGACTATATATAATGCAGCAGCCAGCACAAACATATATATACAGACCTACCTAGATAATATATTTGTACTTATGTAGTTATGTATACGAAAACCTCCTCAATCTCAATATTACCACCTGTTGTCATCTGACGACATAGAGGATCTCTAGTGGTTGGTACACACCTCCAGGGTATATCCTCAAACATATAACCAGCGAGAAGAGTATTAAGGCAGCTTGGCCTTCTGGTATCATCAGAACTAAACATGCCCATGTTCCACCATGCTTTTATTGTTACACATATGGGAACCCGAAGCCACCTGAACATATTATTAATAAATTATGCTCAAGCTCAACATGTGAATATAATCATGTTCCAGGCAGGTCGTCCTAACCCTATGTTGTATAGAGCCATGAATTCAGCGGGTGAGTTGGGGAAGCATAAATTTACCAGGAACCACAGAGGGTACATGCGGTACACGTGACTGAGTTATTGACATCAATTAGATGACATGTTTGCGTTACAGAATGGTACGTTAAGGATCTACGGATGGGTAGAGGTTAGGGCAGGGAAGAGAAGTAATGTTTACGTATGATTCCCTTTCTTAAGCGTTACATCAAACTGTCTTTAGCAAAAAGGGTGACTATTTGAGTACCAGTTTCATTTGATGAAAGGTACTGTAATGGAAGAAGTGTTCCAGGTGTTCTGAAGGGAATCATTTTTTTTATTATTATTGATTGTCTAGAGAATATACCGCGAAGGGGAATTGGTAATGAATGAAATACATCCGTATTTGCAATGAGCCAAACGATATATAGGTGTATGGATGTGGATGGATATCTCAGCACCAGATTAATCTATATTGTGTACAGCAATTTGTCATTTATCACTGCATCACTAATTAAATGGTAACGGTGTCAGTTTGTGAGGGCTCTTCTTGATTATGTTAACCAGTACGAAGTAATGTAACTGAGTCTATTTACATGACAGCCGGGTGGTGGTGACGGTGGTGCTGAAAATTGTTTAATTAAACCAGAAAATCAGTCAGGAATATCCTGATTACAGCCACGCCCCTAGTCCGGCCGTAATGAATATTTTCATTTTAGTTTAGTTGTTTTCTGTTTTTTAATGAGCCATAGAAATTCAAGTAAAATGATATAAGAAATTGTTTACACTTTGAAGTAGCAATTGATCTCTATGCAATGAAAAAAACAAAATATGTTAGTCAAGTTTTCAATTTTATTCTATAAAGAAGTTTATCAAACTTTAAAATTATCTAATATTTTTAAATATTCAATTTGACCCTTATTGTTTGGTGCTAGAAAAATGTGGAGTACGGTTGAGTACACTTTTTTTAAAAAATTTCACTTCAATTCAATTTATACGATTAAGGCATTGTACAATGAAGATGCGGGGTCGTATAATAAGCACAAAGTCAAAAGAAAATAAAAACTTAATATATCGAAGCCCCAAAAAAAGAAGATATTAATTTGAAAAGTTACTATATTATAGGTATGTATGTATGGACCAATAATAAATAATTGTCCTTATAGTTACAGGAAGTATGTAAACCTATAACTAAATATCAAGCTAAAACAATAATTGCAATCGAAAGAAATAATCAAAGCTAAATAATAACACTAATAATAAAGTATAGTTAGATTTTATATATTTAAACAGTAAGTTTTTGAAGTAGTTGAATATGAGGATCCCCAAAGAATTTCCCAAAGAAATTAGTAAAATATTCCAAATATTTACAGCGTGGACGAAGAACTGTCGCTTAGATGAAACACACTTGGACAGAGGAAAAATCAATGTTACTGTCCTGGTAGATCTAGTAAATTGTAAGCAGTCGTATAAGTAATTAGGAGATTGACATTAATGACCTTTGCCAAAATTAAGATACACCAAAACGTAAGGTAAAGTGAAAAACTGCATTCGAAAATAGACAAGACGTATCGCGAAACATGATCGTTGCGCCGAAGACCGTAAGCATATCGCACTTTTGAATTAAAAGTGATATTATGTTCATAAAAGGACTTCAAGTTAAGTTTACATAAGACACCGCACCAATAGGTTACTATAGGAGCAAGTAAAGAACGAGCTATAAATAAGCGCGTCGAGAGTAGAGTATATGAGGCAGATGACCACAGTGTGCGTAGACCACCATATACTTTTTGAATTGCAATGTCTATATGGTTATCCGACGTAAGAATTTTATTCAATATTACCCCAAATTTTGAGTGGATTGGGCAAAAGCAATAGTGGAACCATTGAGTTAAACCACGGGAAAGCTGTTTAGATCAAGCAATATGTTATAATTTATTAAGCATTTAGATTTCTCTGGATTTAATTTAAGTTTTTTCAAAGCTCACCATATATTTATTGATTTCAAATCCTGATTAATACAAAATACGCCATCCTCAGCCAAACGAGAGATGTATAATTGTACATCATCGGCATAGAGATGTAAACCAGAATGCTGAGGGCAGACAAATATATCATTATTAAACATAATTAACAGGATCGGTCCCAATATAGAACCTTGTGGAATACCCAAATTCACTGCTTTGAATGCGGAGAGCTTTTCAGTGGAAAAGATTGCCTGAAAGCGTCCACATAAATAGTCGGAAATCAATCGTTCGGCATGTATGCTAAAATTAAAGTTGTTTATCAGTTTTAAGCAAAGTGTTTGATGATCAATTGAATCGAGTGCTTTGGAAAAATCAAGAAAAACAACCGCTGCCGAAAACATATCATTATATCGAAACCTTCTCTAATATCATTTGTAATTTTCGGCAGTGCGGTAATACCATCATGCTTTGTTCTGAAACCAAACTGGCCGCTATATATTAGGTACATGATGTTTATTAAAAATATTTACTACAACATTGGAAAAGAATACTTGAAAATTTTATTTTTATTTCTTTGCAGTTGTCGGACTTAAGTTTTTTTTTAAGTTGGTAGATAATAAACCTTTCCTTGACATCTGTCAACATTTTCGGGCATTATAAATTGCTTAGTATTTTCAGAAATGACAAAGTTAAAACGAATTTTTGGATTGCTCTTCATAGTATTGTAATACGTTCTATGTGTACATATAGCAGGACATATACTGTACGAGTATTAACTTAAAGGCGCACATATAGGAATTTTCGAAGAGAACAATTCGAGTACTTTATTTTGCTGCACGTAGGATTTAATTCGACTTGTTGCACTTTTATAATATTGTACGTTGGACTTCCGATTAGAAACTTGGAATTGTTGTTATAAAAATATTTATGTCAATAATATAACTCCAGATTCAGTCGTACGTTCATAATAATGTAGCACTAAATATAGTAATTCGAAAAAATGGAAGAAAGAAGAGAAGCAGCTTCAAAATTCACTAGTTATTAAAGGATAAAAATTTGGCATCAAAATGAAATTAAATTTTTTCTCTTTCTTCATAATTAAAGTCTTTTTCAGATTCGCACTGTATTATGAAAGCAGGAGTTTTTTTTTCTTGATTACTTTGGTCTTCGTTCTCATAGTATCTGTTTATCTCCAAGACGTGCTTCCTCGTACCAACTTAAATTAAAACACCTTTTCACTAACCCATGAACTTAAATGCATATATTTATTGCTATCTTGTAATGCAATACACTAATATAAAAATATCTAGAGATGGTAATCCTACTGCATGGGAACAACTCTTTTAAAACGAAAAAACTTTAAAAAAGATTTTATTTAGCAAAAGAGGGCATTTCGTATCAGCAAGAATCGTATACTCATCAGTATGGCTTGGTTCCTGCCTGCCGTATAGGTACGCCAAAGTAGCAGACAAGCTGACCTCATATATGCACTTAAAATAATTTTTAAGTGTGAATTAAATTTTAGGTGAAATACAAAGTATTTACTTGAATGCCTAGCAGGATTAGCCCTATCCTGACAGGATTAGCTCTATGCATTTCATAGAGAGTTTTGCTATGAAATAAATTCATAGCGAATTAAGTCAATATGAAAATTGATTATTTGTTTGTAAAGAGTTTTTTCCATTCAATTCTCGAGCTGTGGACTTAGCAGCAAACTCGGTCAATTTTCATATTGACTAAATTCGCTATGAACTTATTTCATAGCAAAACTCTTTAATCCTACTGCGTCGGGCGGTCCATGCCTTACAGGAAGTTCGAAAAACACCATCTCAGATAGTGCATGAAAAATATGTTTTTTTCTTTTTTAGTATATTTTAAGTACATTAAAGGGTAGTCTGTATGTGTGGACTTAGGATTTCATGTAGATATTAGCTTCCAGGGCTCCTTTTCGCGAATTACATTCAGTCCATACACAAGACTTATCTTTTATTTACCTATTCATTTAATGATTGGTTTTAGCGCGAAGCTTTCAAAAATTAGTTAGACCCACTTTGGTGAGATTAATCCCCCATACTTACGAATGAATAATTGGGTATTATTTGTAAGATTGCTGTCGCACTATGCAACAGTTCTGTTCAGCGAATGCATTTTTAGTGAAGTTAATATATGGCGGAAACGTTATCTTTGGGATTTTTAATTACAGGACAAGAAACGTCACCCTCCTGATTTTCATGTGAAGGATTAATAAAATTCTATTTGCATATGTTGGCTTTAAAGATACAAAAAAGTTCTTTCGTAGACCAGATATGAATTTATAGCAAGACATAAGAGATGGTGGAGATAAGATCTTATTTTCTCATTTTATATTTCTTATCCCGTGACAGATAAAAAAAAATATTTTCTTTGCTTCTAATCACGTGATAAAAAAAAATCGTTTAATTTAAAAATATAAAAAATATAATTTATTTCTATATTTTCGCTTGTGATGACAATGAGAGTTTGTCAGAATAATTTTCTAGTCTAATGCCAAAAGTAACTCTTACGTTGATCCGGTGCTCGATTATTCCACAAACGTTAATAATCCACCGCTTTGATTAGTTACAGGATTAATATAAAACTCTATAATCCACCGATTTTTTTAATTTCGTATTTAGTAGTCCACCGCCAGAAGACGGGAACCATCACTGCTCGATTTGATTCGCTCATTTATGGACGGGGCTGTATTTAGGTTGGGAGCCCAATTCGATCAGAAACGAGTTGAGTATGTGAAACTATACAGACAAATTGAAAATGAAATGATATTCCACGAAATCTGATAGCGGAATTTCAGAAAACAGTGGTCGACTCAATAGTTGACGAATTTTGCTGTTAAAGTTTATTAAATTTCCCTGGTAGAAATTGGTCATAGTCTTACCAAGGCTCCTGCCCCACAACTCTGATAGGAATTGCACACAGTTTTACAATGTCTTCTTCTTTACACGGTGCAGCTTTTATATGAACCAATACTAATTTTATTGAAAAAGCAGCAAGGTGTACGTCATTGTTGAAAAACATATAGAAAATTAATTCCTGATGAATCTCGTTTAAGGCATTGTAAAAGTCATGAAACTGTTCACTAAATACTGAAACAGCAATTAATAAATGACTTTTTCTTCGATTGACATGGTGATGACAATTTTACTAGGAAAATTTAAATTCAGTTTTGGAATTGCGTTGATTTTAAAATAAATTTTTAATTTGTTATTTACGGGGATGACTGTCGCACATATGCTGAACCAGACTTAATACTGAAATACTGTCGCGTAAGCCTCCCTACAGCATTTATCCTGTTTCTTAGTCGACATTTCTTTTTGCAAATAAAGCTTTTCTATCCTTCTCTTATACCAGTAGTCTCTTTGATAGGATATGAGTCCTACCTCTGTGCTGAACCAACCCTTTTGCACAATTTGCACAATCAATCATGCAGATGCCCTCATTTTGTTGTATTCATTTTAGAAAACATTTGATGTGAAAATTAGGTGAGCTCGATTTTAAACCGGAGTTTGAATTCGGAAAAATATACATATGAAATCTATCGTAGAATCTGTAATATACTAATTGTGATTCTCATTTATGCCTTCAGCATAACACTCATTAGTAAGCTCATCGTAACACTCCTTTCATTATATACTCATCGACATGCTCATCTAATATTGCAATATGAACAAGTGAGTATAAATTTCTAATTAAAGTGAAAGAGATGAAATATCTTATGTCCGACTATTTGTTGAACAAGTAAATAAATGACTTTCCCCCGTTTTGATTCTAACGCGAATAAATTTCGTCATTACGTCCATGGAGAGCTCATTGATGAGCTCATAATGAATTGTCTATCAGGATTAATTTCGTTTTTCGTTCGTCTGTATGGTTTTATACGCTCTAATTCTAAACAAGTTTTCAAAGACGGCCCCCTATTGTGTCACACACCGATCAAAGCTGCTATTTTCTTGGAACAGGCACCTTTATGAAAAACTCTACAAAAAAAAAAAAACTGATTTCAGTGCTAGTGAATGAATGGAGTAAGTTTGAGGCAATATTTGGCATCAGTATCCTAGATTTAGATTTGTGGATGGGTGTGCAGGCGTTAACCTCGCACTCATTGCGATCTGCAAAATCTATTGTGAGGCATACGTATCCTAACTTTAACTATGGAGAAATTGTCTATTGGAATAAGCAGCCATTTTACCGTTTGCAGAACACTTCAAGAATAAGATTACAGAACTCAGTCTAATTCTTGATCAAGTCTACAATGGTGGACAAAAATGGTTTCCTTGGGGAGGTAACGCCAAGAATCCTGGGCCATCTTACAAATATCCGCCTTCCGGTTGTTTACAAAATTCAGAATGTCAGGCTTGTGTTCTACATCGTAATGTATACAAATCCTGTGTCACTGTATTCATACGCGCTAATCTCCGAAATCGCCCAACCGATTTCACTGGAAATTTATGAATGTGTTTGGTTGCTTCCAGTTTGAGAGATAGGATAGTTTTGGATATGATAGATGGCGCTGTTGTCAAGCTTTAGAAAACTGCCTGAGAACTCCTCGACCTGGAAAGCTAAAATTTCATACCCGGGTTTTCATAAAAATTGCAAACACATGTTAAAAAATACATATTTGGACGCTGCCTGACCACGAGTACACGTAAAGAACAGAAATTTAGTACTCGGTGTTTTAATGATAATGATGATGGGCCAAATCGGGCGATCACTTTTTGGTGTTGCCTTACAAAACTTTAGTTTTTCACTATACATTTGGAAACTACCTTAGAGCGCGTCTAGGTGGAGAGCTCAAATTGTGTACACGGCTTTTAAAAAAAACAAATGCAAATTAACGTTCAATAAAGGGACAACTCGGCCAACTCCTTCATAAGGTTGGTATACATGAAAACGCGTCGTCGTGGAGAACAAAAAATTTAGTACTTGGTGTTTTCATAGTAATAGTAAAAAATGGCCTCAATCGGGCAACCTCTTCTTGATGTTGCAATACAAAACTTTGGTTTTTCACTATATATTTGGAAACTGTCCGAGAACGTGTCGTGTAGGGAGCTCAAATTTTGTACACGACGTTTTCATGAGAATTGGAAATACATGTACAAAAATTTACCAAATCGGGTGACCACTTTTTGGTGATGCCATACAAAAATTTAGGTTTCCACTATATATTTGGACACTGCCTCACTCGTCCACGTAGAGAGCTGAATTTTTGTACACGGGAATTTATTAAAAGAAATTTATATTAAGTTCAGAAATGGGACCAATCAGGCAACTCCTTCGGGTTGCCATACAAAAAATTTGCTACTTTGTGTTTTCATAGCAATGGTATATAAAATGTCAAAAGTATTGGGTTACTCCTTCTTACAGAACTTTTTTTTTCACTATATACTTGGTGGCTGCCTGAGAAGGTTTCGAGGTGGAGAGCTTATAATTTGTACACGGCGTTTTCATAAAAACTGCAAATACAGTTCAAAAATTGGACCAATCGGACAACTCCTTCGTAGGGTTGCCATAACAAAATTTCGTATTTTACTATATATCTGGGCACTGCATGTAAACATGTTACTGAACAATGCTCCTGATTACAGTCCAAATGATGAAAATTTAAACGATTTTTATGCCACTATATTAATTTCCACTATATTTCCACTATATTTCCACCATATTTCTACTAATGTCGAATTACTAGTATTAGTGAAAGCGTCATGTATTTCTAAAAATGTCACCATAATTCAACGTAACAAAATACGTTTTTACAAGGAATAGAAATAGATGGTCCAGATTTTTGGAAGCGTTAAAGTTTTACATTACTTAGGTATGCAAAATCAGTAGTAAATTTATTTATTTATTTCTTCTCCCTAACGACTTTGTAGCTGCAATTCTAAAAACATGTTTTATGTGATATACCTACGTAGTTTGCCAAGTGCGGTATTAATAAATTAACACTAACTTTCTCTTTTTAACTTTATTCCTTAGGTATACCCCCGGCAACTGAATTTTCTATATACGATAGATTGTCAGACATTAAAATTTGTGCTGGTCGGTAAAAATCATCCCACACTAATCTCGATTTTCACAATAAATAAATTGCACTCAGGCGATATAATTATCTGCATAAACCATTATATCAAAAGGTAATAAATCAATATACACCGATCTACATATATCTTGGCGTTTATTAAGTTCCAATTTGAATTTACTATTAGATAACTATCAACCTTTTGGCAAGAATTCTCGAGTAATAGAACACAAATCGAGAAAATTCACTAATTCCCCGACAATTATCATATGGCCACAAATCAAATCTACTTCAATACATATCCAATTAGCAGCCATAGGATAGGCGCATGCGCATATATCTACCTACCTAGGAAATGAGGAATTGTAATCGGACAGAGCGGAGAGATATATACTTTAATTGTTCGAAATTTCATTTTGAACGATATTATGGTGCAGATTGCCTATAATAAACCTTCAATTTACTTAGCAGATCCATTCCATTATCTGCTTGATGTATCTCTGGACTCTCTGAATTATAAAATTACTTCGATACCGGAATAATACAATAAATGCATATCCATGGGTATACCCTCTACCTGACGATTTCAAAGGTGCCCATTATAATAGCCCTGCTACGATGAGTATAGTTAGTGGCAGTAAGAAATTTCTTCGCGAGCGCTGCAGTTCAAGTCCGAGTGGGCAAGGAAGTGAGTAGCCACAGCATCGCAAATCAATTTAGATTTTCATGTTCTACCAGAAACCATTATATCACAGCTCCGTCTCTGGGGTGCTGTCATAAATTATTTCACGCAATAAATCACTAATTAAATTTACATTAACTGCAGGGAATATGAAATTCTTGAGAGTCATCCTGTATATACCTACATATGTACACTGGATGATGGCAGAGCAGCTGCGCTATCATATCATACACGAACATTGGTTGAAGCCTATGGGTGAGCTAAAGAGATTTCTATTGATGGGCGGCGGCACAGTATAACAAGGGAATCACAAAATATCTCATAAAAGCTTACAACACTTAATCCAAGTCAAAAAGGAATGATGTATAGATAGCCATGGAATAAGTGCCCCCTCATCTGCCCCTCCTCAGTTCTTCTACCGTCACTGCATTTTAATAGCTATTTAAATGGATCATGAAAATCCAAAGAGGAAAAGTCACTCGCAATAAAGTCAAAAAAGTGAAAAATTCTAAAAGTTCTAGTTTCATGTTCTTCGAATTAATTATACAGTCCCCAGCATTGCCCATGTGCTACTTCTAGACGTCTATAGAGAGTTTTCCAAATCAGACCAGAAGAAGATACTCCCAAACATACCAACAAACCTATCGTCCAAATCCCGAAGTCATGCTGGTCAGTTACTTATTCTTTATAGGTACTGGGAGACCACATCTTTTGCTTGGCTATGTGTGTGTGTTTGTGTACGTTAATCATACCTGAGTAGTTCGTTCAACTGTTTGAAGAAGAGTTGAAACCTGAAACTGGTATTAGGTTGTAGTATGTACGTCATAACTGTAGAGCAAAATTCTTAGGCTTTACAAAGTGCCTTAATTTTGTTTTTGGCTCATTCGCGAATGCTACCTCAAAAAGGAAGGCAAGGTAAGGAAAGGTATGCGAGAAACTTTTAATCATTGTAAGTGAAACAACAAGTAAAGCATGCCTCCAAAAGGGTTTTATCATCACCAGCCACCTCTCGTATTACCTCGTCCAAGTTGAAGTTAGTTGAGCTAATGTATATGGATAGTGCTCTGTTTTCATACTTACATATATCTGAAAAAAAGGCAGCAAAAAAAAACATCCTCCTTTGATCGAGACAGTCTGACTGAATCTGTTAAGTTGATAGTAGAAGGAAACGTGCTGAGTGTTGTGATAGGGTGATACATAAAATCACAAAACAAGTTCCATCCATACACTTATGTATATGTACAGGGGGATAGGGGGGGACTGTTGCTATTATACGACACGCTGCATACTGCAGCTTTACTTTAGGAAATTTTCAGTTAATTAGCAGGTGTTAATCTCGAGTCAACGGAGGTTAAGAGTTTTCTTCATTTGTTTTCATCATCAAAGGGAGCCTGCTGTTTTGAATAGTAATGAAGAGAATTTTGTGGAAGTATCATATTTCTTGGTAAAATTTTAATGAAACGTCAGACTGGTGGATTTGGATTTTTGTTCACATAAGGTTTCTCGGGGAGCACAAAAGAATTCCCTCTAGCTACTAGGCTACCATGGTATATATAGTTTATCTTTGCTACACTTAACTATGCAAATGCATATTAACTTGCTTTCAAGAAACTAACTTTTGTTAGTAAACTGCAGGGATATTATGTGTGTATGTGTATGTATTAAAGGAGTTTGTAGGATTTGTTTTGTGTTTTGATTTTCTTTGTAAAGTTTCTGCTTAAGACAAGAAACGATCCCTTATAATTTCTGCTTATGAGGTAGAAGAAATTGTTATATAAGTTATTACAAATGTTGGTAGGGTAGGGAAATTTTATTAAGAAACTTTATACTCACATCCTTTCTGGTAGTAACTTAAAAAAAAAAAAACAATTAAAGCATAATATTGTTTTTTTTTATAATGTCTCGAAATCACATCCCGCGAAACTTTATAATGAGTGACAGTTTAGATTACGACTTAAGTGTTGACGTTGCAAATCCAAAGTATTTCACACTGTTATGAACCTAAGTCGTTTACACAATAAAATTCTGCCTTATAACCGCCTTCACACATTTTGTTGTGACTATAATGCCTAGTTACAAAAATTCTACACATTTTTCCGCACACATTTAATTTCTAATTTTTCCTTACACTTTTACTTTACAGCCGCCGAAGTTTAAAAAGGCTCACATGAAACTATCCTAAAAATCTCATTGGCTTGAGAATCAGTTGTCATGGCATGGGTATTCATGGTTAGGTTAGATTAAGGAAGAAGCGTACCGCCAGAAGACTGGTCTTTATAAATTAGATGTCCAATCCATGGTACCTCTGACCTCCTTTAACCTTTAAGGCTGCCAAAAATCAATCCTGCTTCCCTAAGGAATCTCAAAATACATCTGAACTCTACTTTGCAGCTCCTCAGAGTTGAAAAGAAGTAGCTACCCAATAGCCTACCTATTTTATTCATCAGACCAGGGCCCCTATTCTGCAATCTCACTCACTAATGACTGTATGAGAGAAGTCACTCACTTCGATCTCACTCACCCACCATTTAGGTATTCTAGAAAACAAATGGAATGCGATGTACACTGTAAAATAAAATAATCCACCACATTCGTGGTGAATATTTTTGATGTGACTTTATATTTGGTATAGAGCCTAAACTACTATCCATAAAGGAAAATAGTCTTCTAGGAATTTACAGCTTGGTTCCTTAGCTTCCCAAAGGCTACACTTTCTATATACTTTACTTAACAAAATAATAAAATAGTTTTGATTACAAAGTAACCTTACCATTTAACGCTCAATACTTCTCAGCTCAGTGATAATTGCATGTGTGTACGTGCACCCGGAGTCCGAATCTGTAGGCAGCTACATTCGATATCATCAGCCCACGGCATCCCATGACGGCACAGCGACATTACAATGATTACTCAGCTGAGAATTTTTGTTTGAGGAATCGTAGTCATTTGGTTAAGATAAATTTTTTTAAATAATTTTGTTATGAAAGGTATGAACATTTTTTTACGGTTCGGAAGATAAGAAAGCAAGCTTAAGATTATCAGAACACCATTTTTCTGTATGTATAGCAGTTTAAGGCGGAGGAGCTATTCAAATCAAACACAAATGACCGTGTCGAGTACCGTATACCCAGTACTAATATCTCACTCACTTTGCCACAAATATTGCACTCACTAGCGTTCCAGAATAAAGAAACACGTGGAATCGGGTAAGTGAGTGAGTGAGTGGAGTGAGTGAGAATGCAGAATAGGGGCCCAGGGCACTCGCAACTCACGTACTGGACGATTCGAATTTCTTCAAATCTTTGCAGCTCCTGCAGAAATCATTCGCCTGTATGTCCAGCCTTCTAGCATGGCCTCCTATGGACCAGTGCCCCGTAATGGCCCCTACTATATTTCTGTTATTTGTTTTACTATCATGGAGTACTGTTATCCTCTTCCTGTTATATGCAAGCTACAATTGCCTTGCAATGTGGCAGGTTTCCCTCCTAGTTCACCGAACGCTTGCCTGTTGATAGTAACCGCTGGTGATCTCTTCTTTTAAGCTTCGATTGGGATCTGCACAGAAGCTACCGCTGCGGAGATATCCATTTCAGAGCCCCTTTTAGCCAAATCATCAGTCATCTCGTTGCCCGGGATATCCACATGGCTAGGTACCCAACATAGGTTCACCTTGTGCCGTACAGTAAGTTCCTCTCGGGTAGTCTTACATAACTTCACAAATTTTGATTTAACCAGCACAGCATCCAACTAGGTGTATATATGGAGATGTGATGTGCGCTCTGTGCACATCGATACCCATATTGCTGCTTCGATTTTTGCCTGGAAGACATAAAAACTACATTTGTCCGACATTATATAAGACTCATGCCACTGGTAATCTCTGGAGTTAACTTCAGCTCCTGTGCCCGTTGTTGTCCCAATCGCTCCTGATGGGCATCATTGCATTGCCACTCCCATCAAAGGTTAGATAAGGTATTCGAGAGTATGTTTCTTCCCTGTAATCACTGCAGCTTCTGGAATATATTGGAGTGCCTGAAACCCATTTCCAACCACAAACGCCTCGCTGTAACCCAGACAGTGATAATTGCCGCTGCACTTCTTCAATAGAGGTCCAACGGCAATTAGTCAAGCATGACCTCTAGTGCCGCCATGGGCGTGCTGCGGAGACACCCAGTTATTCCCACACAAGCGGACTTCTGGGTTTTTGAGAGCGCATCCAAGTTACATTTCCTCGTTAGTATCGTCCACTAGACCGTGGAGCCGTAGCAGAGGATCGGCCGAATTATGACTATGTATATCCAACGTTCCACCCTGAATTTTAAATCCTAGTTGCGACCAAATTTTCTCCTGTACGTGTAGAAAGCCACAGTAGCCTTCTTAATGCATTCTTTTGAATTACCCATCAAGCTCAGCATGGAATCGTAAATGAGTCCCGTAAGATCCTCTACAGTCAGCATTGGTAGTCTGAAACTGTGCATCTGTCTTTTTCTTGTAAAAGGGGCTAGCTTAATCTTCGAGTGGCGTACTCTCAATCCACTATTATTGGCCCAGTTATCCAACTTAAGCAGGGCAAACTCGAGCCTTTCACTAATATTAGAGAGAAACTTGCCAATTTCTACGTTGGATATGTCATCGCTCTCTAACTTTTTTAAGATTTTATTAATAACTAGTCGCCACAGGAGTGAAGGAGTGATGATAGCACCTCCCCCCCCCCCCCCCCCCACCCGGCGGTGCCAAGAATATTTTCCTAACTTGTTTTAATGATAGTTGGCAAATCTGGAATGATGGTTGACCAATCTCCAATTGGGGCAGCTACCAGACGAATTATTTTTGGGAAATTAAATCGATAGTTGCTGCATCGGAACCTGTGCTAGCGACTGAATAAGGACGGCCAAATTGTAAAAATCTATTCTTCGGCATACCACAGGGGTCTATTATGGGTCCATTGTTGTTTTGTTTTTATTTAAACGTTCTAATTAAAGCAACTTGTTAGTGATTATATGTTGATGTCAAAATGAGCCTGTCCTAGCTCAGAGTTAACAGATTTGCATAATAGTATAAACACAGTAAGTATGGATTTGGAAGCTATTGAGTCTTGCGCAAGGAGTTTGAGATCAATAACGCTATGCAACGTGGATTACAAATTCGTCTGGAAAGAATTTTACAAGTTACTTCGCTCATAGATAATTTTACGATTATACTCTCTACACAACACTTATTGAGCTCCAGGTTGTTGTATCTAAAAAGGGGTGTAAATTGCTATGACTTCAATTGGCCAATAAAAGGCTTTTTATAGCGTCTCTCATTAGAATTTTCTACCTGATCTCAAATTATGTGTCCAGCGGGCTTGATACCATCAGTGTAAGGTCGAGTGTAGTATGGGTAAAAAAAAAACTTTCGAGAGCCGTTGGTTATACAAAATTAGCATAAAGCTACTGAACAAATCTTATTTTAATGAGAAGGATGGTGCGCTTGTTGGAATTATTTCTGCAATTTTACTTCTTCTCATTTTTACCTTGTAAGAGCGCATTTCAAATGAAACTTAAATGAATTATAAAAACAGAAAGATAGAGAGAGAGACAGAGATTACATTTTTACTATCGTCTTCCATCATAACTACTTACGAAGTCAAAACTGTATTACTGTTAGCAGATTTTAAAGACCCATAAAGGTCAAAACTTCTTCACCATAAAGACAATCTTTAAAATGTTTGAAGTGTAATTCTAAGAACTTTGAGCTCCCATAGGAATGACAGCACCTGTGTTTTCTCTCTCTCTCCTTTGCAATTCATTTCTAAAAATATTGCATGTTACCTCTCAGATAATCTTGTCTTACTTCGGAAAATGGTTTTTTTTAAGGACGCATTTCATTTTTGAGTAAAGCAATTTCGTTAAAAGTACAATTTTGCCTGAGGCTAAGATTCTTATTTTCAGAACAGAACCTACTGAAAAAAAAGGAAACTTGCAGAGAGTAATTTTAAAAAGGAAAAAACGAAGAAAGATAAAGAAAACACCAGAAAAACACATTGGCCGCGTAGATTTTGTAAAATATACATCCTAACAAAGGGAATTGAAACAGGATACGTCCTTAATTTTTAATGTTGTAAAAACAAATTTTCTTGAAATGGAAATGAAATACGAATACGAAAAGGAAAATCAATAAAAAAAAATGAGGGATTTCCACTGTGGGAAGCTAAATTATAAAAAAACATGTTCTAGTTGAAATTGTAGTAATTGCCTCCTGCCTTTCTGTCAAGCTGCATGTACCTATGTAGCCGTGAAAAGTCATGAAGAATCTGTGTAAACATGAGCCAGAAATACCTGAGGAGGCATCAGGTAGAATTGTTCACTTCTCACGTTTTCCCCAATTTCATGGCAATCCTGAGCTATATGTAAATTGGATTCTTTCGTAGAATTTCGAAATTTCTTTAATGTTGTTTCTATCCGGCTTGTTAGAAGCATCCGTGTGTATAGACTCGTTTACATACATCTTGAGGAAACATGGTCCGAAACCATCAAATAAGAAAAAGAGAAGCAAAAACAAAAACAAATTTGGAAGGCTTTGTTGACAGTGTCAACATGGCACCTGATAATTGTTTGAGGCTACCTTATACCTTTTCTGATCTGTTGATTGAAATTTATTTACTTTTGTATGTATGTACGCGATGTTTACAAACAAATTAGATGCACCTTATAGAATTGGATTTGTACTCGTACGTACAAGAAAACTTCTTCTATAAGTCCCGTCCTAGATCGCCTTATATAAATCCATGTTGAACTCACAGGGAGTCACTTACTTTTCTAGATTGACTTAAAATCTTTTGTCTTTCGTGGTCGGATAAAAGTTAGTTCCTCTTTGTATTTTTTTTTCTTTTCATATCCCAATCTCAAAGTTCAAGCAGGTCGTTTTTTTTTTAAGGACATACATACATAAAAGGAACTGGAGCATGATTACTTGTATAATCATGGAAAAAGTTTTTTAAGACTTTAGAAAAAATACAACAAAACTTTCATGACTCCAAGGTTCATAACCTTCCTACTTCGTTAGAAAGTGTCGCAAAGTGTTTTGTGCACTCAAGATATTGTGCAACTTCAGATGCAATCCTTTTGCTGCCCACAGATTTTTCCGAGAGAAGATTCTTGATGGAATGTTTCTTTCCGGTTTTATGTGTTCCATGTTTTGTGCTGGATAAAAGATTTCCTTCAACTTTCTTCTTTCTGCTTGGGTAAGCGATAAGTAGATATGGTTGGCAATTGTGTTTGGTTAATTTAAATTTTAAGGACTGTTTCGTGATTAGAATATGTGAAATATTTTAGGATAATTTTTTCTTTGGTTTTCAGGCCTTCGATATCCGAATTATCATCACGATATGAATCATAATTAATTCTCTTTGTGGAAGATGTTTCGGTACTGTAGGAGATACAATTTTTCTTCTTCTATCTAATGAATACATTTTTAGTAGATATATAACATTTTTCCGTTTAAAATTTTCGATATTAATCAATTTTTTTTATCTTTTCCAGATATGCGCTGCTCTTTATTGACATTTCTATTAAGAGGTAATTCATTTTATAATTCTATACACACCTTTCTAAATCCAATGAACACATTTTTCTTCTTCTTTTTTTTTGTTGGGTTCGAAATAACTTTTACTTTTATGTAAACCGTCTTAGTAAACAATATTTCACTTAGCTTTTGTTATATATTTAGATAACAAAAATGAGATAAAACTTGAGGGAGAGTCGTACAAAAAAAAAAAAACAAGATATAAAAGTTTATCACCATCACTGGCTAGGCCTTCCAAATTATCATTTTACAAGACTGCAACACGCAGACATGAAAAATAATTCAATCCTGTTATTTTTTGTTTAAATATTTTAACAATTATTATGTTAGCAGTCCCAAATATCTCATATAAAGTTACTAATCATTAAACCATTGTCCATCATCAACCACGCCTTTAAGTTCTTGCACACTTTTAATTCTTACTTCAACAAGCAAAATCAACAGCTCGCCGTTTTTGTGAACCGTAAACATTTGTACATGATTCACAGAATTTCCGATAAATTGAACTTCTGTGAGTGAGGAATAAGCTTTTAAAAAGAAAGAAAATCATTTTTGTTGACTGTAGAAAAATCTTCACTAGGATATTAGTTAGGTACGTATATAGGCCACAGCTGTTCTGCGGAGACCAAAAAGTAAGGTCATGGTATATGTCTTTGTCTCATTGAAGAAGACTTTTATCCAGCTAGACGTTCTAAAGTCCTTTCAGTACTGTTAATATTTTCTACAATCATTTTATTTGGTTAAGAATCTATTTACAGATGTGGCAAGGCGCAAGGAAAGATGGGTGAATTACCAACTCATTTTCCATAATTACCTAATACCATAGAGTCTCACTAATCCGGCAGATATCAGACCAGGGTAATGCCGGACTATTGCAAAAAGACAAGAAAAATACAAAATGTACATTATACCAAAATAAAAATAAAAAAATTAAATTTTTAAACAAAGTGACGGATTGGGGCAGTGCCGAATTACAGAGAGTCTACTGTACTCAGATACCCATCGGAGAGATTCTGTATTTTTAATTACAGATTTCCAGAGTTATTCTATGTTGGCCCTAGCAACATATAGCTTATTCAAGGAACAAGTACATCCATTAGATTGGCGCCGCTATTTGTAAGGATAATGAACACGATTCTGCTAACACAGGGTCGTCCGATATGTAGACCAGAGAAATATTCTTATTTCAAGTAAATTCCAACATTCAGCAGCCAAACGTGCCATAGTCTTTTATAATATAAATGTATCCACATATGGGTATTACCCCTAAATATCTGGATCCAGGGAGCATTCATGATACCAAGGCAATCAAAATCCTTCTAAATCCATTAGAATTTCTTTTAGACTTATAAAGAAGAGCACACCGCTCTATCTATGATCTACGCTAAATAAATATAGCCAGTGAATGGACATTTTGATCATCCCCTCCGCTATGCATGATTTAAGATATATACCGACATGTGGTTTTCATTTCATCGGTCAGCTTTTTTACACACTTTCAGATGAATTCGGTGAGGCTTATTGTACCGAAAACTGTTCAAGTTAATCTAAGATATTCTACCAGGCTTCCGAGTGAAGGTAATCTGCAGAAGCAGACCAATACCAACTGGTATATAGTGACAATGCCAGTTTAATATTCAACTCTTCAAGTCTTTCTAGCTTGTGTCGTGGAAAGGGAGTCTATACAGGGTGTTTCCCCTTAGGAGGTCCATAGAGCGGGAGGTGATAGTACTCACCTAGTCGAACCAAAATTGTAAGGCAAGGGGGGGGGGCAATATCAACCGTTTAGGAGTTACAGGGTGATTCATAAAAAAAGCTAGGTTTTCACAAAACACCCTGTATCTTAAAAACTACAGGGCGTATGGTCACAGTTAAGGGCTCACTGTATGCAGAACTTCATGGCCTTTCCAACGACAGCTCAACCAGTCCCGTACCCCTCAGAAGTTATGAAGGTCTAAACTAAAAATTTCGGATTTTCTTTCCTTTTTTTTTACTTTGACCTCTATTATTTGTGCAAAAAGGTCGTTAACATAACTTTTTTTTATAAAAACTGTAAACTGTGAAGCCTCCTCTTTAATTTGACCTATTATACTCTATGTGCTATCTGTATCCGTTAAAGAGTTATTAGCTCTTAACCTATTCATGTCATACCGAAATTAGCCGATATTTGTGTAAAATCACGTGTTTTCAGTCAGTAAGGGAACAAATTTGGTTTTGAGAATAGCTTTCAATATAGGTTTTGAGCTAATAACTCTTTAACGGATACAGATAGCACATAGGGTATAATAGGTCAAATTAAAGAGGAGGCTACGCCCTGTAGTTTTTAAGATACATGGTGTTTTGTGAAAACCTAGCTTTTTTTATGAATCACCCTGTAACTCCTAAACGGTTGATATTGCCCCCCCCCCCCCCGGCCATATAATTTTTGGTTCGTCTAGGTGAGTACTATCACCTCCCGCTCTATGGACCTCCTAAGGGGAAACACCCTGTATAACATATTTGCCATCAACTCCGGTTTCAATCAATGCACCCAAGGATATCATCTATCTGAATTTTTAGGACTCTGACCGACCTTACAGTTTCACGATATCCATCGAATCTCCTTCGAGAAGTTCACATATATCCGCCTTTTGGATATCGTGATAACCCTGATATAAACACGCACACACAAATCTGTCCGTGGTATGTTAATGCGAAATCCTGTTAACATATATAAATTGTAATTGGTAAATACAGTCCGGGATTCAGATGTCCCTGGTTGAGAACCCGTGCGCTTCCCACAGTTTTTCCTGTGGTTATACTTAGGAAGAATTAATGCATTCAATAATGCAAAAATCCCGCTGCAAGGCAAGCGTACTTAGGATGTGTTTTGAATCTTCTAGTTTGTTTGGGATTTTCTGGATTGTAAATTTTTTTTTATTGGTAGGCATTTTTACAAAATCAAAACAAAAATGACTGATGGTGTAAGCATTTGCACAAAACATAAATACGAAATATTGAACACCTATACAAATGGATATCCTACCACAAAATTGCCACAAAATTAAGTTCTGAAATGTATAACCAAAACTCTTCGGGCATTTAACAAAAACATATTTTGTTGGTCTATTTTTCGTCCCCAAAAACGACACACGGAAGCACACCACGGTTTCAGGTATTTGTCTTACATTCCTCTAAGAATTGTCGACTTCGGTCCAGGGCCGCGCGATCCATGCGGCCCCCTAGGCTATGCGATAGTAGACCAACTGATGACCAATTCGTCAACCAGTAAAACAACAAATTTGCATACAAAGTGACTGTGTTTGCAGGCCCAGAATTATTTCAATTTCGAGAATTTTTCATGGTATATTTTCAGTAATCAAACTCAATGTATTTCGTAATTAACGAAAATTGTCTTTTGTGTGTTCATGTTAGGCCTCACGTCCACTCGAGACCTTTTGTCATGCTACATTATGATCACTGTCACCGTTGGGTAGTTTAGCACGCACACAGTAACTAATTGTCACCCCAAAAATTCATATTTTATATCACCATTCCTTAATATAAATTTCGGGAGGCAACTGTGATATATGTATTTGTCGTAAGAATATAGAAAATATCGAGGAACAAGACAAAATGATTAAACCAAATTTATAGCATTTCAATTCTGAAGAAGTTTTTAGTACAATAAAAATGTCTAGGACTGATCGTTTTTATAGTATCCGTAAAAAATTAAAATTTTTATATAGCAAAACCAAAAAAGTGTTGCCCGATTTATTCCATTCTTGAAAATTTATTTGCTATTCCTATGAGATCACCACGTACCAAATTTTATCTCTCTATGTCAACGCGTTGGCAGGCAGTCGAAAGTTTTATATGGCAACCCCACGAAGGAGTTGCCCGATCTGTCTCATTTTCGAACTTAATTTTACTTTTTTTTTAAAGTTTGCGTACAAAATTTCAGTTCTCTAAGTATACGCGTTCTCGAGTTATCGTGCGCACGGAAGTACATGAAACAATCCAAATAAACTTTAATATTATGGTGCAGCCGGAATGCAGTTACGTGGCAAAAAGTCTCCAGTACGCGATAGGTTTTAACATATTTCATGTTATTATTCATGTTGATAATCTAAAGTATTTTAGAAAAGAGTTTCTATTCGGGGGGGCCCATATCCTAAAGTGCACACAGTGCCCCCACTTGGCTATAAGCATAATAAGCTCATTAATTTCTGTATATAGAAGGGCAATTGACCAGCTAAGTCTAAACTTAAGCTTGAAGTTTTGATCCTCTTTTGAATTCTTCAAACAATATCCCCTTTTCATTCATATGCTAACTTCCATTTAATTAGTGTTAAAGGTTACCATAAAAAATCTAATTTAAAAAATAAATTTCAATGTAAGCTGTATCTTAATTGCATTACGTCCATTGTAATATAAAACGTCATTGCACATAATTCACTACATCTATGGCTTCATACAAAAAAAAAAAAACAAAAAAAAAACAGGAAGAAAAAAATACACCCAAAAACATAGGATACTCCGGGAAAGAGCTCAGAAATCAAATTAGCTCACTGAACATTTACGCAATCAACTGTGCACGGCCTCTATACCGTCCCACAAAATTTTCAACCCTTTAACTTATGTGCAAGATGTAAAACAGCAAAAGGCGAACGCTGCCCACAGGAAGGGTTCTTCAGGGTTCTGGTTGGCATCCTTTTGCTGTCTTTGATAAACTGTGGAGGATATCCAATACTGTGGTGGGTATCAGATTAGTTGAGTTACATAAAACACCATCGTTGTTGCGTTGTTGTGGCAAATGAAAGGGGTCGACGGGCATGAAAACAGGCAGCGAAAAAAAAAACAACAAACTCAATAAATTTACGATGCGAAAACAAATCCATTTCTAGACTCTCTAGATATAGCTAGCGTATTGCCTGGGCTTCGCTTTGACTTCTTCAATTTCAAAGATACCCTTCTCATCCGCTCCGGTCCCGTCAACCGCAGACGGCTCTGATAACACTTGTCCTTGATCTTTGTGCCAGAATTGTATGTAAATTTCCATAACTGGTGCTAGTGGCACATTAAAAACGTCAAAATGACGACAGTTAAATGCGGGTGTCAATGATGAAGGCTCTGCCAAACCAAGCCCAGTAAGTACTCACTATATGAAAGGCGAGAGCATAATAGTAGCACAGCACTTTTCGCCTCCTGTGTTAATAGGCTGCCCGCTTTATGGTTCCTAATAAATTTTAATGTTGCCACTTAGTTCACTCACGGTATGCGCTGGCTGTCGTTTCCTCTTCCAATATTTCTAGACCGCCGCCCTTTTGCGGACTGTTAAAATTGTTTTCCTCTTTTTTTCGAAAAATTATTTCCTGGGAACTGGTATTGTGGTATTTCATCTTTAGAATTTCTCTTTGCAACGCAGATATTCACTTAGCCCAACTCGTTAGATCTCTTTCGACATTTTCCTGCCTTTGGAATGAATGGAATTTCTGTATTGCAACGCAACGCAACATAACCCAAAATTGTTTATGTCGGGTCTTAAGTGTAAGCCGCTGTGCTGCTGATAAAATCGCCTATGATGTTTCGGATAAGTGGGAAATTTTTCTTTCTTCTTTCTCATTCCAGAGCTCTTTAATTATTGCCTTGATTTACATATGACGACGACGACGACGACGCAGTGAGGTTGAAAAATTTGTTTGCTTTTTTAAACACTTAAACTCAAATATGCATCAAAACTGATGGCATTTAGTTGAAATATATGATCAGGCTGCCGCACACCACTTGATTGTGGTTTCTGAAGTTCCGGTTATGCTTAGAATGTATGTCTAGATGGCTAGGTAAATACTAGAATTTTTTCTATCTTGAGGTTTATTTAAGGCAGTATAAGTAAGGAAGGAGTTTATGAAGAGGTTTTCGCTTCGATTATGTTTTCAAAATTTTAAGTGTATTTTTGTTTTCATATATCTAATTTTGAGTGTTTTTTTTTCCCATTGCATTCAATTAAATTTATACCTACTTTCCGGTATTGTATGAAGATTTTTTGGTATACACTGAAAAATTACACAATCCAAAATTTGAGATGTCTGAAGTCAGCACATTCTATACCACTATTCAAATATATAGGAAGAATTCGAAAGTCTGTCATGTCATAACCCACGCAGGAGTTGTCAGATTTTGTCCTCTTTCGAACTTGTATTTACTTGTCATGTACAAAATTTTAGTTCTGCAGTAATTCAACGCCCTATCATCTAGTACTTATTTCAAAATATATGTAGATAACATGATTTTGCATTGGTGGTCATCAGATTAGACTTGTAAAGGTGTGTGCAGTTGTTAGCCTTGCAAACACAATGGCGCGGGTTCGACAAAGGTAGTTTTCGCTCCTCTTTTGGCTGGGTCATCAGTAATTGTCCGAGAGGATATTAAGGGTTGAGCCATTTATGGCTCTTTTAATGCGGATATTATCGCATTCTTCTATGGCCAGTACTTCGGCTTGTAATACTGTAGGGGTACAGCCCAGGTCCTTCGACATATGGCATTTTGGGCCATATACTCCTAGTCCAAATTCACTATTCGTTATTGAACAGTCTGTTTACCACACCATCAATCTTTGTTGTGGTCAATCCTATGTGTAGCAAGACCGTAACCCTGGAAGGACGGTTTAGTGGAACGTCATTGTTGCCGGCCTCCCAAAACCATGCGGATTGGATACAGCAAACTTGAGATTATTATAGAATATTTCAGTTGATATGGAAACGATTGGATATTTGACTCGGATTTTTCCTAATATTCTGCTTCTAGCTTGTTTTTACTGTGTCGAATGATCATGCCTTATTAAAACAAAGACGACATCGAAAGTGAAATGATCTGAAATACGGTTGGCTCCTTACAACATCTCACGTCCATGATATAAGAAAAATTTCATTGGTCAATCCTGCCAGAAAGGTCCTTTAGCCAATCTTACTTGCTGCATCATTAGAGGTGGGCAGGTCAGTTGTAGATATGTTTCGGGCGATCTTTAAATTATTTTAAAATAGCTTAAAATGATTTTGATGTCACATCTATCAATATTATTGTACATTTCTTCCATATCGTCCTCTGTGGACACGTACACACTAAAAACGAGGTACTTTCCTCTGATTGACATAATAGTTATTATATTTATAATTGAAAAACTTATGACGAATTCCTCAATTCTAGAGTTTGGAAGGAAACTCGAGCCGAATTCATGGTGTTGTTAGCTACAGGAATACAACCAAGTATAGTCACGACCCAGCTTCAATATTTGGGGGCCAATAGCAATTAGTGGGTTGAGTACGAATTCCAGAAAGACAAAACCCAAAGTGGTGATATCCAGAAGGACAAAATCTAGCAGAAGAAGAGACATAATTCGGAAGAGACAAAATCCAGAAATCACAAAACCAAAAAGCAACAAAATTCAGAGGAATTAGAAAAACAAAAAATCCAGAAAAGATATTCGCACGTCCGAATATCCTTTCTGGATTTTTTTCTGGATTTCTTTTTAGTTTGAATTCTTCATGATGATTGGTACGTTGAGATTTGGTGATGGTAGCTTATATCTGATAGAAGCCGTTATCTGTATCATCCAGAATGAAGTTCTGATGCAATCCAACTGCACCCAATTTAAATCCATATGAAGAAAGATGTGGCTCAATTGTGGCCGTGACTAACGATTTTGAGCCACACCTTACTACATATGCATTTAAACGGGGCACAGTTGGGTAGCATCAGAGCTTCAGTTTGGATGATACAGATTTCCATTAGATGTAAATCTACCATCACCAAATCCCAATGAACTAACCAATACATATATTTAACAAATTTGTGAATTTTAAATAATTTATGTATGTGTGGAATATAATTATAACAATTTCCGGCTTTTGACATCTATGTATTTGGTCGGTTCTGAATTTTGTCACTTCTGGATTTTGTCACTCCTGAATTTTCTCATTTCCGGTTTTTTTTTATTATTTTGTATTTTGTCCCCTCTGGATTTTGTCATGTTACTGGGAAAGGGTCCTACAATAGCTGCATCTTCTGAAGGGGGTAACAGCTCTGAGCAGGTATCCGATTGTCTTGAAGTAGTAATCTCTGTTGTCTTGAATGGCTGTCAACCGGTACCCGTTCGGTGAGTGAACAGTTGGGGACTATGCTTACATGCAGCAAGAATGTGCGTTGGCTGTAATGTTTTCTGATCGAACACTTATTTGATAAACGACCAGATGGGCACTGCAGCAGTCTATGTTAGCTGTAAGGGTTACTGAAGTGACCTGCTGGAGACTGTGCTCTATTCGGACCTGAATTAGTCTTCTTTAAAAGTGACTAGCTGTCTTGTTGATGACTTACTTGGGATCCACTAAGTAAAAATTCGCCCCAATGCTAATCAGATGGAGGAGTACTGCCGCTCAAGTTCGGGCGATCTCTATGACAGCCGAACTTGCGCTATTCCGCAAGAAGGCTGTGACTCGGAAATCCAACCGACTGAGACATGAAAATCAAGTCGATCATATATCAACTTTACAACCGCAGGGAAAGCAACCGTAATGCTGGTGCTGTCTGCGGGATTCTCTCCGTCAGTATTGCTTGCAGGTTCACTCTTCGGTAGCAAATTGACAGTCCGTCTAAGTCAAAACTACAACATCGGCTTGTATGGATTCTCGTGGGAATCAGCCATTTATTATGTGAGGAATCGGTCTTATTAATTTTCTTTTTCTAAATCTCAAGCTGACATAAGAACTGAATACATTGTTCTACCTAGCTAATTTCCCTTTTGTCATCAGTAAGGTATTTTAAAGTAGGTATTTTTTCTAGAATTTAATTGCAGCTATTACAGCGATCTTTTGAAAACTATCGGATGTACAGTCTGGTACGAAAGTGTCGCCACAAGTGCATTTCTTCCAAATCAGCACACACGCTTAGCATGTTAGAAGTTCCATAAAGAACTAACAAAGTTTTCATTGCAATTATTGGCGTACTGTCGAAATCAATAAGAGAAGCTGTGTACGAGTTATAGGTAGATAATTGGCATCCATCAAATCCCTTATCCAGCTAATGTAGATTTTATTATTTCCGGAGGGAAACTCTTGTTCCTTTGATAAACAAAACCCTTACGTTAATCCTGAACATGCTAGCACCATATCGTCCATATATTTTGGCATAGTTTTTCCTTTCACATCAGTAGATCATTTATGCTGCAATTGCTACCATTGTTGTGTCTCTTATTGAGTTCATCTGCCACTACTCTTTTGCATGTTCCTGCAGTATCGTGCACCCTATGCTAAACATTACCTCGAATATGTCAGTAGATATAGCTCCTCTCTAAGGTAATGGCCTCATCCATTATTCTTCTTCTTTTCATTCAACTCCCTTAATCCTTCGTGGGAAATGGGACAGATGGAGAAATTCAGTCCATGAAGAATAAAAAGTTCGTCGACGGACGCCGCATGTTTTACAAGTTGAAACATATTTACAACGGCTGATCTGTCCTATGCGAGGAAATAAATAAATAACTACAACTTGCATAGCATTTATACATACGTACAGACCTCGATATAGAAGGGCTGTTTTACATTAGTAGGTATCAGTTTGAATTTAGCATCTCTCATTCTGCAAATATTTCAGCTTGGCATCAGCCTCTGAAATTAACGTGACTATATAAACAAAGTCGTGGCTGTCGTTATTATACTTCTCAAATTTGAACAGCTCTTCACGGTGGGATAGCATCATCAGGAAAAGCAAACTTTGATTAGTTGTCTTTCGCGTAAGGAAAAGTTTCAAGCAAATAACTTCAGTTTATAAGGGATTTGAATATTATCTAGACTATAGGCATCTACATACCGCATATAAATGAACAAATGTTGAGGTTTCAATGTAATTTTGTGGGTTTCTATGGCCTAACAATTGACTATCAAACATTGCCGTCAAAACTATAATTGCTGTTCACGGACTTTCATTTTTATTTCGATTTCAATAGAAAACTACACTCAAATTAAAATTATTTAAATGAAACCATTTGCAACAAGTCATACATGTGTAAATCATGATTGTACTGAAATAATGGGCTTGAATTCAAAAACATTTTATAGCGTATTGCCAGAACTATGACTCCATTGAATTATATAAATTAAGAGCCAAACAACTCGACTGGTAGAAATAAAACAATGCAACTGCAGTACGGTTAGTTTCCATGATGTTATTTTTTTTTTATTTTTTATAAACAATAGCGAAAACTTCCAAAACCGACTTAACAAGTTTCGAGCCTGGAACTGAAATGGGAAGGATGGTTTCACGTCCTTTCCTCCATATATCCTTTTACTTCATGTAGCGGAAAGTGCACAAGCGAAAACCGTGTAATGATAAAATCAACGAAATTCGCTTAACAACACATGAGTTTTTATCCATGACTAAATCGCTTCCAACCCCCATCCCCATTCACCCAACTAACCACCCTGTTAAGTACACACTCATGTGTTTATGAGAGGCACCTTCAATGGGAAGTAGAGTCACATTGTTCGCTTGAGTTCCTAGCACAATTTCTACTTGAGTTTTTCCCGTTTTCTATTTAGTGAGGAAGAAAAAAAGAAAAATTCAAATCTGGCATTCCCCAAACTCTTGAACTCCGACACATAAGGTCAACTAGCAAGGTTGGTGAACATTACACGTTTTTTGTAGTTTTTTTTTTTTTTGTTATGTTTTACTCCCCATCTTTTATCTGACATACCCATGGGCATCCAGATATATTCACGTTAATTGCAGGAACAAATTTTTTTGTTCGGGAGTAATTAGCGGACTCCGCGAACTCCCTAAGCATGACATTTTGTATATTTGTATGTACACCGGGGTACAGGCGAGTCTTTTAATTTTATTTCTTTTTGTATTTTTGTAGCGTGTTTATCAGCTAAAGTCCTGGGGCTGATGGCATGAAGTGGCAGTAGCCGAAAGCAATTTTGAATAAATTGTGTAGCAAATTTAATGAAAGTTGTATACTGAAAATGCCTTTGGCTAATTAGAAGATAGAAAGACTTGCATGGGAATGCAAAAATATATGGGCGTTGTGTAATGTTTACAAGCTATTTTTAATTTTAAGGTTTTTGAATGAATTATACAAGTAAGAAGAAATTAAGTTTGTATAGTCGCAAATTATTTGAAGCGTAATTTGACATTTCAAACGTCAGTTGAGTGACGTCGCGATGTAAAAAAAAACAAATTCAACTTAGCCGCCAGTTATATAATTTAGAGTCCATGCGGAAACCATAGAGAGTTGGTCGTTAAGTTAATATATAAACATGATCAGGCCATTTATTAATTCACAGGGCCCCTTCCATTATTCTTTTAAGAAGATCGGAAAATCCTACAGCGAAATGTGTTGACTGTGTGAACAGGCAAATAAAACCTCGAAGCACATCATAAGCTAGTGTCCCGCAAATCACTGAAGCAGCATTTATCTCTCCAAACAAGGGTTGCCAGCTAACTTCAAAGGCAATAATCGTGCTCGTAAAAAGGTTAGAATCAGCCTAACCACTCTACGAAAGGAAAAATGATATAATAAATCAACTCTAGTCCGTTATCTACAGGGTCTTGGTGACCCCTACCTAATCTAACCTAACATTTGGAGATGGCGCAGAATTGGAATAAACAAATAAACTGCTGTCTGAATCAAAGTTAACTTGGAGGGAGGCATTTTCTGATTGAAATTAGAGTTATCATTGACGTATTTTACATATATCGAAAAGCTGCGAAAAAATTTTGAGTTAGAAGGTATTTCACACCCCTAACTGCTCGTTACCCCTTCTCGAAAAACAACAAATCACCTCAAATACAATATGTTGGATATCAAATTAAAGATCTCTTCAACCTCTGTTGAATAACATTATGCCTTTTACAATTTGTTGTATTTCCTTGTACATTTTTTCAACCTTAAAACCCAAATCTACGACCCACTTTTTACCGGATCATTGGATTTCAATAAAGCTTACGGAGTTCCCTAATGGTGAGTTAAACTTTAGGAAGTATGTATTGCTTGGAAATATTCATAAGAGTATATTTCAAAAATGTTTTGAAGCAAAATCATAGTTTTTGTAGTAAATATATTCTTTACGAATATTAATTATTTTTGAAAAAGTTCGTAGATTTTTTTGTGTGTATCTTTTGAGCGGAGTACGAAAATGCTCTTGTAAGAGCGCTCTTGAAAAGCTCTTTGTAAAATTGCTCCCGCCTGCGAGCCTGAGTAACAAAAATTACTTAATCGGTCTCATTCGAGAGCACGAGCTATTAAATAGCTCGGGCTATCGAACGAACCATTTTACCGTTCCGGCACCTAATTTAAAAAAAAATTATATTATATGCAGGTTTTGGGTTTTTTCATTGCTCTTACTTAAATTTGACTAAAAATAATCCAATGCACTGCGTGTTTTGAACAAGAATGAGCAAGGGACAGTGTAATCAAAAAAATAAAATTGCTCATGCGCAAAGAGCTTGGTTTTATTTCGATATAACGGTTTAGATTTAAGAATTTTTTTCTAGCTTCCGCTCGTGAACTACGGCCCTTGCTCGGGAGTGAGAGCCACTTGTAAACAAAATGACTCTTGCTCTCCAGCATTTTCTAGGAGATGCGCACAACCACCAGCGGGTGGATACTTTTGTACTTTGCTTTTGAATATATTTTTAGGTGACAAAGAAACTGCAAACGGAAGCAAGTAATCGCAGATGTTTCCACATCACTAGCTAGGGTATATGGGTTTCAACATAACATTATAAAGAAAAATCCGCCAGAGGTCTCTACTGTGCCAAGAGTTGATAAGTTTCCAAAAGTACTACTATTAACAAAAAGTTCGTTCTACTTGGTACTACAGTAATATTTGTTGTTGCTACATCCTTCAGGGAATTCCCTATAATATAAGACCTTTGACGATTGCCAAGTTTTATTGTCCCACTGCTCTGCGGTCATAACAGGCCTGTTTAAAGTCGGAAATTGCGCAGGCTTGAAACAGGGAACTGTGATGGCTTAACCTGGCTACTGGTCAATCACTAGCTCGGTAAACAGCCAGATTGGGACTGATCAACCTCCGGACCTGAAATAAATTTGAAAATCCGAAGCCGTCTTAATGACGACTTGGCATCCACAAGAAGAGCGATAGAATGAAATCGACCCTATTTTGACTTGACGGATGTAAGACGAACACTGGAACCAAGTCGCCCCTATGTCGGCTTATCGTGCGAGATAAGAACAACGGCAACGCTGGTATTGCCCGCGGGATTCACTTCTTCAGCACCAAGTCGCTAGATGGCAGACCTAAAACGGTCGTAGAATCTGAAAGTAAGGCCTGAATTACAAAATTACGACTGATAAGTCGACTGCGATATTGTCCAAATGGTAAATGTATGTGACAAAATACAATTGCAATTTCGACTGCGACAATAACGGCACTTCTGGTTTGTTCAAGCAGTTGAAGCTTTAATTTAATTACAAATTTCAACTCACCGTCGAATTCCACTGAAAATTACGTCGCAGCCGACTGATCAGACAAACCATTTAGATGGCTATGATCAGCAGGATTGATGATATACTGGTGCTCTCAAATATCACTAAATGATGAATGAAATCTCAAAGCGGTATAAGGCATAAATCCCCGCTAACGTCCACTATCCTTGGCGGTTAGTACTACTCACAGTGGGTTGATATAGGGATTGGTTTTGAAAATGAATTTATCATTTACCCCTAAGTGCTTTGACTAATTGCTCGATTTTGTTGTCTTGAAGAATAAAAAAATAAAATTCTTTATTGATAATTGTTAGGTTCGCGAGTTGACACCACACAACCATTCTTTTTTTTTTCACTTTTACAAAAGCAAAAGCCTTTCTATACGTGCTGCAAAGTGTTACAAAACGCGAATGTCGAACTAATTTTGTCAGGTTTACAGTTTTCGAAAATTTACGACTCCCCACAGATGTGTTGCCACAGACCACAATCATTAAAATTTGTGTAGTCAGCCCTAAAATATAATTTTTTTTTTTTTAATACACTTTTCCCCCAAATATACCACAAAGACCCAAAATGTTAATCCCTCCTAAAGCGGGGAAAAGTGGTCAATTAGCAAACAAAAAATTAAGAAGTATGGGCCAATTATTTTTACATGGCTTATCATTTCTGTAAATCTATTCAAAATCAAAGGGAGTCGTTTTGAAAATCGGGGAACAATCTTCGATGTGGAATGGAATCGCTGCATATACTTATATCCAAATTATTCTTATATAAGTACAAAACCATTAAATCCATAAACGCCTATACACACACACACCTAACCAAAATATGGAAAGTTCAAATATAGGTCTGGCTTTGAAGAGGCCATTTCGCATTTATTGATACTTTCATTGTAATTTATTTAGACAATATCCCACAGCCATAAGCACTCTTCAGCAAACAACTATGAAAATGGATTACATATAATAACTCAATCCTGAAATCCGTTCGACGAACGGCACAAAAATAGAAAACGAAATCCTTTATAAGCGCACAAATATATTCCCCACAAGGATAATAAATTAGACAGAAATGAGCTATTTCGAAAGGAATTCGTTCCTTAATTTTGTCAATATTAATATGCATTTCCACACGAAAGCGGAATTCATATCCATTTTTACCGAAAATAAAGTTAATGTTATTTACGAGAGTCTTCCTTCCTCCCCTCAGCAACCCACTGCTCCTTTCTATTACTAGACTGAACATTTTTGTGATTTACAAGCGAATTACGACCATTTCTCAAGTCATTTTCTACGCTGTAACACTGATTTAAATTAAGTGGATAAAATGCTTTCATTTGCCGGTGAACGGCAAAATTTTCGTGATTTTGAAAGAAAAAGCTGAGAAGAGAGTAAGTACGCGGGCCGGGGTATCTTCTGTGGTGGCTCATTAGTATGGATTTCGTGATATCTATAAAAACTTTTATTACATGAAATAAAACGAGACTAACTTGACTGGACTGGACTGGACGACACTGGACTTGGATTGGATTTTGGATGGTTGGTTCAAGCTTAACAGCATCTAAACAGCGTAGCGACGAATCTTTTGATTACATTACTATAATTCGGGGCCCCATCTTCTCGCGCTTCAAACGCATTTTCTTTTATAATAATTATGTACATGGGCATAAGAAATAAGATGATGGCGGTGACGACGACTAAGAAGATTGCGGTGTCAGCTGGATTCCGAAATGGATTGCCATTAATATGTTACGGTTGTCATAAATCAGCGGACCCTCCTCACACCTAAGCGAATCAATGTGGCAAGTATAGGAATCAAAGTGGCCATAAATCAATATTTCTCTCTCATGTGCGGGATTTATACAAAACAGAGTTTTAACAGGTCATCGCTTTTATCTACGGGACCGGTGTATGGTGAGCCCCTGACATCCCACCTTAGATACGTTACGTATCCATACGTAGAGATATCTATAGGTATAGAGATAGGTTTGTATCTGCGGATAAATATGGCTTTTGGTGGTCTTTTCTTGGTGTCTGTCTCCGTCGTCGTCGGTCGTCGGAATCCTATTCCTATATGAACATTGGTTCTTTCATTTAAGCAAAAAAAATAAAAAAACAGAAAAAAAAGAGGTTAAGTAGTAACGTGTGAATCATACTCAAGGTAATTTATTGCCAAGAGTGGGACATCAATTTCACCGGATTTTGTGTTTTTCGTGTGTTTTCGGATGTTTTATCGGGCATCTGACAGTAGTTGTACAACATAAGGAAGCTATCACAGTCCATATGTTAGGCATCTGTTAACAAGTTACATATACGTATTAGGGTAGGAATATGATTATGAGACAACAACAAAATTATTACCATATAAATCCTGGAATAAGTTTTTGTGGACAGTTTGGTTATAAAAACAATTTTTTATTACATATTATCTGTCTGTCTATTAATCGCGTAACTAACATCTTCATATTATCACAATTTTCATTTGAGATTGCTTTGATTTTGATATTGGATTTCTGTTACTGATTTCAGTTTTAACACTGATTGGCTGTAAACAATTATAAATTATAATCCATACTAAATTCGTTTTATCGATTAGTAAAGCTTTTTATTTTAGACATTTTCTAAAAATTTCATAAAATGTTGAGCTCGCCATAAATACTTTCACAAATATGAAAGGGTTTTCTAGGTGATTGTGAATGAATTTTTTTTTTATTATTGGCTCACACAAAAAATGGGAACACTCTAAATTTTAGTGTAACTTTACTAATAAAATAATAAGATATTTGTTAGCTCGTATTATTTTAGTAAACTTACACTAAAAAGTAAATGCAAATTTTTACTCATTTTTTTTTTTAACAAACGTAGTGAATTTTACAACATTGAGCAAGTAAATTTCTATCACATTTTACTCTGACCCTCTTCTGGCAGACTTTTTTTTTTGATGTCACTAATATTTCTCAATTCCGATAACATAAAGAGCGGACTTCTTCAAAGTCATTAGAATTTTTATGTTTTCTATGTGTTCTAAAAGTTAATTTATTATTAAAGACTATCAAGCAGTTTTTCACCGGGCAGGTAACTATTTTCTGAAAATTAACGTGACAAACTACATGATCGCAAATTTGTTTAAAACTAAATCGGCTTTATACAGGATGTCCCGTATGTGGTCTGGCACCCGAAGGCTACGGATAGGTTATGCTTAGACAAACAAGAAATTGGTTGGGTAGTCATCATAAGGTGTAACGTTTAGAAGTTACAGGGTGATCTATAAAAAACATACCCAAATATCTTAAAGTCCCGTTATCTCGGAAACCGTAACCCCCCCCCCCCCCCCCCACCCATACAAAATTTTTTTTGTCTAAGCATGACATATCCGCCAGACCACATACGGGACACCCTGTATATACAATTAAAATGGCTACACTTGTATTATGGTGCTGAAAAACGCTAGTCCTTTCAACACATTTGTAATGGAATGATATTTATAATTGGAGAACGACAATTAAAATTGGAGTTAAATTATTCACGACGAAAATATAAATGTTTGTTGTAGATGATTATACTTATTAGTAAATTAACAAAACTCGAATTTATTCATTAGTACAGAAAATGTAGGGTAAAGGCCAAAAACACAGTGAGACCGACACAACAATGTTGGCAACTTAGTTGGCGACAATTTCGCAATTTAAAATACAGTGAACGCGACTCGACAACTATTTTTGACAGCGGTCACTGTTTTATTTATTCTAAAGAAATAACAACAAGCAGACAATTAAGCAAAGTCTTTAGAATAGTTATGTGGCTTACGCTTACTTAAAATTGTAAAAGCATTAAGAAAAAACTAAAAAAAAAAACAAGAAGATCAGTTTAGTGAGCATAGCTTTTTCCCAAATTTTCTCTATAAATTCCTCCTCAAAACTAATAATTTCTCAAACTATAATTAAAGAAATAAATTGTACACAAGTTTTTAATAACTAGTTTTTTTACTATTATCTTTTAATTTGCTATCCTTTATAAAAATAACGAAATCCACATAACATGAATGTGAATTATTCACTGTCCACACAGAAATGTCAATTATGTTGGCGACTAATTTAGAGATTTTCCCAAACTTTTTGTTGGCAACTTGTCGCGTCGCCCTCATTGTGTTAAGTAGGCATACGGAACTTCCATACATTCGAATCTTTGACAGCAACCAACTTACGGCGACTTTGTTGTGTCGCTCTCACTGTGTTTTGGTATTAAGACGCATACTGAGCATGTAAACTGAGACAAGTTGAATTTTATTTTCTTCAGAGCAGGAAAATTATGACTATGAAGTAAATTTACTGCATTCATTTGGTTAAATATTTAAACCAAGTTAGAAATTTTTTTATTTACACTTCAAACTACAATAAATGGATTGTAACATATTTACATGAATTTTTTAGAGTGCGAATTTGGCCTCCTCAAGCAGTTTTTCAATCTATTGGTTATGCGACTTCTAGTTAAAAATAGGGTTCGTAAATGCTCGCTCGCGAGTAGCTCCTATCCTGGTGCGACTCCCAGCTCCTCGCTCGTAAGCCGGAGCCAAAAAAATCTTCTTAAATAGTTCTGGATTGCAAGCCGGTGCCAAAAAACCCTTTTAAACGCTATCGCTCCTAAGCCGAAGCCATTCATTATACAGTTCTGGCTCCTCATAATAAAAATGTGAGATAATTTTTTGCTCATGGACAATTTTCTTGGTTTGTTTACACTACTCCTTGCTCATTCTTAGGAATGTTATGATGAGGAGCCGGAGTTCTATAACGGCTCTGGCTCGCGAGCGAGAGCGTTTAAGTAAAATTTTTTCAGCTCCGGCACGCGAGCGAGAGCTTTGAAGAAAAATTATTGTGCTCCCCACCGGCTCGCAAGAGCAAGAGTTTTTCGGGAGCGGTCTTTCGAGAGCGAACATTTACGTATCCTGGTTAAAAATTTGCTACTACTCACTTACAGAGTCCGTTTCCTTTTGATATTAGTATATTGTTTACTGGAGACAATAGTCTTCAATTCGTTCCATAATTTCTAATCCAAAGAATTCAAAACTGATCTTGTCCTCCTCGGTCACTCAGTCGACTAATAAATTCCGGAGCGTTTGCTCCCAACCTCCAAGCCAGGCTTGTGTACTTCACGCCTTGTGGACTGGAGTATAGTCCTACTTGAGATATCCAATGGAAAACCTGTGTACACGAACTGTATTTTTCTTTACTTGTTCTGATCGTATGTTTTTGTTATTCGTCGAGGACCATTTTACAAAGGAAAGATTATATGATATGTGTAAAATCATCTACATGCACATAATTCAGGTATGAAACAATTTTTCGTCTTCTGGCCTGGTAGCAGTGCTCATCATATTCAAATGTTTGAACTACCGGTTCGCTAATCCAGTTACGTATCTAGCACTTCATTAAACTGGAACTTTAAATGTCTAATATCTATAACTAAACATTTTTAAGTCGGGTAGCACGAGAGCTGTAACAATCTCTATGAGGACTCCAGAGAAAATGCTGCATGTGTCAAATAAGATCGTATGACTAGATCATTGTATAACGATCTTGCCAAAATCCTCGCTTGCGACAAAACGCCGAATCGCGTCGAACTTAATGCTTCCAAGACCCAAAGCTGTTTCATATCTTTAAAACAAGATCACCACTTAACTACTCCATTTTATTTGACGAAGCATTAATTTCCGATTCATTGTCACTAAGCCTTCTTGGCTTAATAATAATAATATATTTTCTGTCCAAAGTACACAAGATTTACAATCTTTTTTATGTACTAAGAATGGTGGTAGACTATATATAACAGAAATCATAATATGCGAAAGTAAATTAAACAACACAAGTTCGACCTATGAAGAAAGATATGAGAAAAAAAAACGTAAAACACTTCCAATGTTTTCACGCGATGCAAAAAGTAGTTTTCGTAGAGATATAATTCTGAAAGATGATCTTGAACAAGTGTCGTATATGCATCGATGGTGGCCGCCTCCTAAATATTGGGTGAACGCCCATTTCACGTACGATGGGATAAGAACTTTTCATGACTGATTTATGAAACCGAGATATAGCAAGACTTCTATTTCGTTGTGATGTTGTATGGCTAAAAAATTCGGTGAGATAATCAGGTTTACCTGAATGAAACAAACGACACACTGGAGTCTTGCGCACTAGATATGCGTTCAAAGAATAATCCATTAGTCGCAACCGCAAAGGCGAAACATGCTATCTCTATTTTACGAGAGCACAGGCTATCTGGCTTAGGAAAAACTAGACTACCAAAGGTGAAATGAGGCATCATCAATGCTTTTACTAGTCTTAAGTGCATCCTACAAAAGTAAGATCGTCGCAAAATGCCACAATCCACGTGCGTAGTCTACTATAAATCTTGCGAAGCTTCATTCTTATATTGTGGCAACATTTCATATGTTGGTTAAGAACAATCCCACGGTTATTAGCTTTACTTAATCTAGATATTGGAAAATCATTTAAAAATACTGATTGGACATCGAGATCATTAAGTGCGCCGTTATAAAGGGGGTTCAGCAGCAACCCATTATTATTAGACCGCATGTATTCCATCCAAATCGGAATTTATAAGAGTTACATAATATTCAAGTTAAATATATTTGCTAATCATCATCGAACCATCTGCGGCAAATTGTTAAGAAATAAAGTGAACAGTAGGGGCCCTAAGATAGACCCTTGAGGAATTAAGCTGAACAGACAACATGTTCTCAGTTGACAAAAAACAACGAAATATGTTGGATTTTTGAAGTTTTATAAGAAATATTTCATTCTGTTAAGTTTTATATCAGACCTAGATTGGAATATAATTCTCACATCTGGGCTGGGGCTGGTCGTACAACTTTATCTTTATTGGATATTGTCCAAAAGAGAGCATTCAAGCTCATTGGCGAATTAGCAATACTTCTCATATCGATTCACTCGAGCACCACTGCAATGCTAGATGACTTTCGCTCCTTTATAGCTACACGCATGGCCAATGTTCCGATGAAATATCTAGTCTGATCCCTTTTAGATTAATTCCTGCAAGTAATACTCGCGTACAATAATATTCCGTGATGCTTTTTTATCCTGAACTGTACGAATGTGGAACAGTCTACCATCTTCTGATTTTCCTCGGGCTTACAGTCTCCGAAGGTTCAAGAGTGACATACATATACATCTCTGCCACTTTCTGCTCTTTCCATATCTCCAAGCTGCTATGCTGTGCTTTTCATAATAGGGTATCCCCTGAACTTGTTTTAATAATAATAATAAAAAAAAAAAAAAGAAAAAAAAAGTAATATAAATTTGTCGTGTCCAAATTTACAGAATTTCCATAATGTCTTGTACTACCATATTGATGGAGATTTTGAAATGTTTGCCTCTTTTTGTGTTCACTTCAAGCTATTAAACTCGTAGAGCAAATATCTAGGCCAAATATTAGCCTTCTAGATAAACGTTAACCTCCGGCCTCCCCCAATCAAGAGTTATCACTGTGAATTAAAAAAAAAGTATAAAGTGGCCATCGGCAGTATCGCGCATAAAATACTAACCTAAACTCAATTTAAATGTGCCTTTTACGATATTACTCTCCACAAAGGTTCAAGTTGAACGTATACACAACTCAACCTCTAATAATTTTGAATGTGTATGTATGTATGTACGAAGCAAAAAAAAATGTCTTTTGATTTTCCCATAATTATTGAAGAACTATTTTTTTTAGCCAACAAATTAATTTTCATTCATATACAATTGAAAATAATTTTTCAAACCATAGCCTTACTTAAAGACGTTACTGGAAAAGCCTATTAAAAACAATTCCATAAACATCACTAACCTCTTTAATTTTTACTTTAATTTAATCGTGTGCAAAGCTCTCCCTCGCCTCCCCTTCCGCATTTCCCTTAATTACAACGATCCAGTGAGAAGCGAATAACCTCAAAATAGAATTTACGTCAAAAGCTCAACACTCTTTAAAATAAATAAGACTTACCCTGTCACCGACCTCTCTTTAAAATAATTTTTTAATCCGTAACCCAATGTAACCTAAGTATGTAAACCTTAGTAAACCTTTTAATAAAGAATGATTCAACCAGAACCAGCCATCTGAAAGAGGGAATATATCCTTTATCCATTCCTATACATGAAGGAGAAATGTATGTATGCGTGTAGACTAGTTTTATGTTAGTTTGTGTGTGTGTGTGTGTGTGTGTGTGTGTGTGTTCCCTCCGCACATTAAATAGATCTCTGCACAAAGCCCTACTCAAATGTGCACCGCAGCAGCACCAAAGAGTTTTCTTCAATAGAGTTGAAACCCATAAACATATATCTCGGGCTTCGGCGGCATGCATGCTCCATCAACCTCCTCTCCTACATAAAGCTCCCCCCGACCGACGACGTACATAGTTTTATGTGTAGTTGGAACATTTGCTCTTTGGGGGGATTAAAATGCCATTAGTTTGCTTTAAATATGATTGATTTATTGTTTCTTGGAGGGCATAGATGAGGAAAAAAAATACACAGAAAAAAAGAACTAGAAACCACTTCAGTCGGTACTAGCGATACGGGCGAACGGACTAACGAACGGGTAAAGGCGCGATGACTGCGGACAGGGTTCACTATGATCCATTTAAATTCTAATGAATAGTTTACTTGCGCCCCTCCTCCCCCATATCTCCGATGTTAATACTGATTAATGCCCTCGTTTAATCCGTCTTTACAGATCCGTGCAGGAATTACTACTGATGAAAACAATATGAGATGGCACTGCTGCTGTGAAACGTACGACGACGACAACAATAACGACGACGACGACAACGACGACGAGTAACGTAACGACTCGGAACTTATTTTCCGAAAAGCTTCGGTTGAAGCAAGTACCCAGAACGGCATCAAGGTGTACACCAGAATGTATCCGACTAGTAGTAAATTCTCTACAAGACCTCCATCACCGACATTTGTTAACTTTTCACCACCGTCCGATTATCCATCCGCTCATCATTCCATGACGATGAAGCATGTGATATCAAAGGCTCCGTCAACGGCTACTCTAGGCGGTAGAAGTGAAATCATCTTCCCAGAGGATGTCGATAGTATAGAATTTTGTGTACGTGATACTAGTACAACCGGTTGCCCTGGTGATTCCTTTAGTGAAAGGAGAAGACGAGGGCATAGTCGAAGGAGTAATCATAAGTTAGAAGTAGAACAACAGGTACGCACCTACCTAAATCCCCCAGCTATCATTATAAGTGCAATTTAAGATCTAATCAATTTTTTCTTATCTTCCAGGTTAAATGGACGAGAAAAAATATAGCAGCAACAATGGAACGTTTCGAACCCGCCCCAAAATGTGATTACCCTACTGCAGCAGCAGCAGAAGCAGCAGCAACAACAGCAGTTACGCAACCACCCATTAATCATGTTTACTCGTACGCATATTATGAGCCCGGTGCAGCCAAGTGTCATACAAATATACCTCAAAAGGAGGCGATGACGACGATGACGACAACGATGGCAGCAGCATCAATCACTCCTACGGCGGGCCCATCAAAAAGTCCTCCAAGAAATTCAATAAGAGCTTTACTGGCGAAAAGTTTTCGATCTAAAGCCAGCATTGCAGGTTCGTCGTCGGCAGAAGAAAGGCACACGTACACCACACGTTATGGCACCCAAGAAAATCTCTATGAAGAAGTGAACGAACAAAAAATCCGAAAAGTTTTATCCGACAATAGAATCGTGTCAGTGAATTCATCTGTTGTGAAAGAAGAGCTTAGGCGGGTTCAACACAATCACTTTAGGGTCCTGGATGAACTCAACTTATCTCTGGAGGCATTGATAATGCCTCCAACACCGCCCGATATTAGTCCAACTGAAGAGAAGACGACACATATGAGCATGGAGAATCTTTCTAGTACGCTGAATTCAATAGAATTGAAAGATCACACGTGTATCAACCCAGAATTTGATGAGGGTGACTTAGATAGTGGATTCAGTGGCAGTGGTAGTAGTAGTGGTGCTAGTTATAATGAAAGCCTTAGATATTACAAAACAGGTGCTGTGATGCAAGCAACAACCCTCCCCCATATGAGAAGCTGTCGTTCATCAACTTCGAATACATCAACATCGAAAAGTAGTATGAATTCGTCAGAGGACCAGGGGATTGGTATGATGACATCGGCAACATCATCACCATTTAATTATGCAAGACGTTGTTCAGATTCACAAAGATCATCTGGTACCAAACCAAAAAAGAATTTTTGGACGATAAAACAGTGATGCTACACAATTGTTCGGCACATTTGCCGAAAGTGGAATATTGTGCTGGTGAGTTTCTAAACTTTTTTTACTTTTTATATTTTTGTTTATTTAGGACTCTTAATAAATGCATTTTTTCAAACTTGTGTAAGTCTAAGTGTAAGAAACGAAAACAAAAATTTTTTGGTTAAAATAATAAAAGATAAAGGATTTCGGACCAAAATTGGTCCACGCATGCCGACACAAATTCAAAAGGCTCCTTAATTTGATTAAACAGCATAAGTTCGAGTGGCTTAATTTCGTCAATTATGTGTGAATTAGAATTTGTATTTATTTATGCGGCGATAATTTTACCTACAATAATCTGATAGTGATGGAATTTTCGAATTTCGAACTCGAAATTTGAAATAATTATATTTGACTTTTACTTGTTATACAGAATTGGACGCATGGTTATACAAATTTAAGATGACGATAAAATTTTAATTTTCGAACTTCGTAGCTACGATTTTTATGTTCGAAAACGAAAACGATTTGAATGAAACTTAGACAGTCTGTTTGAAATAGCAACATAGCCCCCTCCCAGAGTTGTCAGAAAATTTGTGATTTTACGATGAAACGTCATTTTCAAAAAATTATTCTCGAGAACGGAGCAACCGATTTCGCCGACTCAAATGCCAAATGAATCTTAATGCTATATATTTATTACAAAAAATATAGCAACATCGAATGGAAAATATTTTTGTTAATAATAGTATGTTTTGCAAAAAAATTGTATTATTTACTGCTTAAGAATTCTTGCACTTTTTTTTTGTATTTTCGTTTTGGTGCTAGAGGTTTTAACTGTCTTTATCTATAAAAAAAGTCGATGCTGTTTGACTGAAATATTAAATTTTAAATTCAACGCATCTTCATATTTGTGCTTCGGAAATTTTATAGACCTATCTATGTAGTTTATTTACCTTACCTAGCTGTAAGGTATTTATGCCTTCCTACCTTTTCCAGATTCTGCATATGTGTGCATTTTTTTCCTACATGTCTTTTTCGGAATACATTGGCCTAATTCTACCCTGAAGGTTAAAGTTATAATAAATCGAACCTTGTGCTATCAGTGACAGATCAAGATTTAATTGCTGCAGATTTAAATGTACATAGCCGAAGGTACTGTTCCAAATTGCGTTGCTTTGGGTATGTGGTGACTTTAAAATTCATATCACAAAAACGAAGCACAACACAATCGCAATTTTTCCTACACATATAGATAAGGCGTTTAGCTTTAAAAAAAAGAAGTACTGTTATTAACAAATATTTTTGTTCATTCGGTGCTGCTGTTTTCTTTTTAATTAAAAGCATTAAGCTTCACTTGGCATTTGAATAAAAAAAATTAGTTGCTCCGTTCTCTCGATATATTTTTTTAAAATCACCAAAAACGGTTGAAAGCAAATGGAACCACTTCCAAATTCCTGTCTCTTTCCGTGAGAGCATACTTTACCATTGAACTGTAACGATTGAGAACGAGAAATTGCTTGAGATTCAGCGGTATTTACAGAACTGGAAACTAAGTAATATATTTGACAGTTCATCACTGACATATTTGTTGATATTTCGGGAACCTTAAAATTATTATTTTAAAATTAGCTTCATCGATTTATAAAATAAATGTAAATACAACTAGAAGTTCAACAATTTATTAACAAACAAATTTTGTATACCTGGAAACGACCATAGGTTTTTCTTCTTTAAATAAACCTTTCCTTCCAAAACATCCTTGTAAAAAACACTTCCTTCAACTCATAATTTAAATTTAAAAACAAAGTCCCAAATATTTTCTTTAATAAATTCGGTAAATACCCACTGACAGATATTTAAGAAAATCCATTGATATGAAATCCCCAAATAATTTGAATTTCGCGCCAGTTTACTACAGTTGGTAGGATTGACAGTGAGAGCATACTTTCTGAAATCAAAACTGTCGGCACATGAAACAGGAGATCAGTCAGTCCATTTTTATACATTTCAATGATCACCGTATACCCAAAGTAATCTGTATAGGAGCAGTGCTCTGAGAAGATTTCTTTTGCTATTCAGGATCTCTACATAGCACTTGTATTTTTGTTATTTTCATTTTGACAAATGAAATGATTAATATGTCTATAATAAAATGTTGGAAATGGTACAAGGAAGTGCCGAGAGGTGGCATCACTTAGCAAAACTATGGATTCAGTAACTCAAAAATAACGGTTTTTGGCGGCAAATAGACCGAAAAGTGAGGTGCAAAATAAGTAACTAATTTTTTGTTATGTACTCGCTGAGACCTTTCTGAAGAGTACCCACATGCTGGGGTATGGAAGAAAGTAAAACTCGTGATTTTTTTTTTGTAGGCTTCCCTTGGAAAATTTGCATAATTTCGCATGAGTTCTTGCTGTTAAATTGGCGAAGAATTTGCACGAAATCGAAAAATTCATTTGGATAAAATGCTGACTCTATAAGTACTATTGCGTGAGTTTTCAACGACCGCCGATAGAAGGCGGAAAGTAGGCATATGCAAAATGTTTACAGTTTTTATTATTTTTAAATAGATAATGTCATCTGATCTTCCTGCAATTTCGTATAGTAAATCTCATAATAAGCGTCCATTCATAAAAAAAAATTGGCTTCATAGACAATTCGTTTAAGTAAGTTTCGAAATGTGTTTTTCAAACAGAAATTTTGGTAGTCGAAAATTAATTTCCGCAACGAATTTGGGAGGGAGAGAAAATAGTCTCAAAAAATCAGAAACAGTTGCAAGACGAATTTTGCAAATCGGAAAATATTTAGTCAAGATTTTGGGTGGGGGTGATTTGCTCCCATACAAGTTATTTTTGGGTACACGGTGACTTTAGAAATTTATGTATATATCACAAACGAAGCCGAACGCCATCGCAATTTTTTGTACATAGATCGACAAGGTTTCTGACATTAAAATAAAAATATAAAAAAAAAAGTGGCAGAAGTCCTCTCCAGTGAATAATACAATTTTTTTGAAAAAAAAAAACCACTCAGGTATAAATAATTATTTTATTTTTTCGTTCGGCACTGCATGCAATTTTTTATCATTTGGCATTTGAAACAGAAAAATTGGTTCCTCCGTTCTCGAAAAATGATTTTTGAAAATGACTTTTCATCGTAAACTCACGAAATTTCTAATCCCTCTAACGTCGGAAGGGCGGTGGGGGGGGGGGACTTAGTAGGCGAAACAACATAATATGAGTGAGCTATTTTTCAATTTCATACAAACTGTGAAAGTTTCATCCAAAGCAGAGATGGTCGGGTTCCAAGCTGATCGGTTTCTTATGGAATGGCTGTATAACTAAAGGTGCGTGAAAAACCTTTGAGCTTAGGAAGTATAATGACTTTTAACCGTCTATTCTATAACTATGCGATAGCGATGCAAGTCTTCATCTAGGTCTTGTTATTACAGCTAATGACGTAACATCGAATCAAACTTTCTGTGTAACAGTTTAGACATCTCGTTAGCTAGATCACCGAGTCAAGAGTCGTGTTGACTTATTTAAATAGACAACATATTTTGAGGTTATGTTTACTCACTGGCTGTCGAGATCAAGATAAGCAAACGAATTCAGACAGGTTAGCTTTGTCTTGTACTTGCTGGCAAAAAGACGAACGCTGACAAAATGAAGCATAAACATTGCGCATACGTTTTACTGTTTTAATTCCTTTAAAAACAAAATTATTAATGAATATCAGCATTCATAAGGGAGTCATAATTTGTCTTTATTCGTAGCATTACATCTTATCGTAATAAGTACAATATAATTCACATCGCCAAAAATTTATAATTTTTTCATGAATTTGATGACATTTATGATGGTCAAGAAATGTATGACTTCCTTGTAAAATGACCCTAACTAATTTTACATTTCAAAGACAAGAGTGCTTGTTTTCAAGTTGATTAATGCATGGCGGGAGGTATACAAGCATCAAGTCAAATAGCACAAGCATTTAACAAAACGTGAAATATCGAGCTAAGCACACGAATTCGGACGGGTTAGCTTCGTCTTCGTCTAACTATTATAATAGCCCAGCTTATAATGTTACGTCATCAGCTGTAATATCAAGACGAAGATAAAGATGAAGACTTGGTTTCTGACAGTTCCTGGATGTCTATAAGTAAAATCTACTTGAAGCGAGGAGGCAAGCGATATTCAAAGTGAGAAAATCGAACTTGTTCAATTTTATCGCTTCAAATCGCTTTAATAAGAAGTGAAATTTATAGCGGTATATTTGTAACAATTCCGATGCTTTTAGTAATTTCTCATTTATTTTTAAATTCGGTCTTTATAATAGAAACTATAGCATGATTTTGTTTTTTTTTTTTAAGTGGCGTTTTCTTACTTTAAACTTATCTCACACAGGGAAATTGGAGTTTTTATAAGATTTTTCGAATTTTTTACTAGCGCAACTGAAATTTTTTCCAGAAGCCAATCCAACGTATTTAGTGACATTCTGCGGAAGACTTCTCAATTGAGACTAAAAGTTATAAAACTCTGCGTTCACTTCACTAACCTACCAGATTTTAAAATATAACGATTATAACAGCTATCAAGTGGCGAAAATTCCTCGTCACATCAATTCATATTTGTTAAGCGAGAGGTGTAAACAAACTAAGCATTTTTTATCTGCACTGCGGATCGTTCCTTCTCGTATGCACTATAAACACTTCTCACTTTACATATCTCTTCCTATCACAACTCACATCGGATCGCTTAGGATGCGTGAGTTGATGTATCGCATTTCGCATTATCCTTCCCATTGTGTGTAGATACAAAATCTGTGTAAGGAAAGTGAGTTAATAGAATATAGAGTATGTGCTATAGAACTCCATAATAGTATATAAATCTATGATAATGTGAAGGAAAGCCCAAAATACCATCATGAATTCGGTTATCTAGTGGTCATTGCTCATGTAATCAGTTCAAGTTTTTTAGTTGGAATAGCTCTCCTATCCACAAAGCTGTGAGATTTTAATTGCAATCCTATATAATTTGTTCTGTTCGGGGGCTCATTTGATTTCTTTCAATAAATTTTGTTCATTCGTTATGTTAAAATATTTGAAAAATTTTTGAATAAGCCAACACAAGAGCTCATAACACAAACTCTGTTTGTTATATCGAAATTGTGCCGACAGATTGAATTTAAAGTCCATCCAAATAAATTTGGAGTCTTTCGACAAGAGTTTTCCTTTAAATTTAGCAACATTTCCAAATTTAAAAGTATCTAGAACGTCAATATCTGACAGCTGTCACCTAGAATCTAAACTATTTTAGAAATTTTTAAAAATGGAGTGCGATACGATCGAAGGAAGCATAACTGCATTATATTATATATTCTCTTGAGTTATAGCGGGACGAAAACTAGGTTCACGTGTTATTTTGAACTGAACTACTTCAAGTGAGGGAAAAATAAAATCGGCCAAGTGCGAGTCGGACTCGCACACAAAGAATTCCGTACCATCGTACAGGATTTAACACTATATACTTTTTAGATCGAGCAAAAACAAAAGTTTATAGTATTGAGACTTTGTGAGCGTTATCATAGTGGAACCGAAAGTATAGCCAAAATCGACGAAAGTAAACGAATAATCCAATTCTATTAATTTTTCAGAATTTTTCAATAATTGAATTCCTAATACAAAAACCATCGTATATTGAATTTTGACTAAACATCTAAACGCATAAAAAGTTCAACTCATTCAGCAATAAAAGCCAACGAACTAATAAATTTCATGAGTTATTTAGGCGACCATAGACTAGACAGATGAAAATTCCAACCAAGTTTCTTGCCATTAGTGATCCACAGAAATTTGACTTCATCAGAAAATGTCAATTCCATATTATCAAGAAGTGTAGACTCTGGAAACGACTTGGTTGGATATGACCTGATCGCTTGCCCTGTATAACTTTTGGGCTTTTTAAATCGCATATGAAAAATTAGTGTTGATGACTTGTTTTTTGATTAAATATAGTAGTTAAAAAGCCGACTTAAAAATCAGAAATTTTAAATTTGTTGAACCACAACTTCAAAACGGAGAAGAGGAGGAGTAAAATTTGTACACCATTGGAGACGTTCATCGATTATCACTCTACAAAATATTAAATCATCATCATAGGCTGCAACGTTAAGAACTTACAGGGTGATATATAAAAACATACCCAAATATTTTCAAATCCTGTTATCTCGAAAACCGTAAGGATCCCCCCCTCCCTCCTCCCATACAATTTTTTGCTTGTCGAAGCAGGGCCTATCCATAGCCTTCAGATGCAAGACCACATACGGGACAAACAAGATGTTTTTATTTGTATGTAGTTACAGGTGTATTTTGGTGGAGCATTCTTGAGTTTTACCTCCTTGACCCGTTTAGATACAAAGTTGAAATTATAATACGTTTTAGTGGATAATATAAGGTACAAAATATAAAAAAAATGAACGAAATCAGAAGTACGTCTTCCAGAATATTCAAGGATAAAGGATAAAATCATTATCCTGAATGTCCTTTTTAGAACATATGGCATGAGCCATATTTCACTGTCCTAGCATAAATAGAAAAATATATATGAAGACCAAGACAGCATTTTTGCGACATTTTGAAAATGCCATTACTCACGAAATGCGCACTGCAGAAAGAAAATTTTTAATTTGTATTTTCGTTTTCACAACCCCTCCAAGTGTGGAAAATTTTAACAAAATTGGTGATGATCATTTCACACCTGTTGCCTATTTGACATGGAATGACCCATAAATAACATTAAAATAAAAAATAAATAAATAAAAAATAAATAAAATACAAAAAAAAAATCCAAAAGATAAAAAGAAAAATTAAATATAAAGACCGCAAGGAAAATAATAAAAAGAGAAAAAAAACAAAAATTAAAACGAAAAGAGAACACAAAAAAATAAATAAAATTAAAAATTAGTTAAGGGGAGGTTACCGTCGAGAGGCATGACAAATGCATGAACTTTGATTTTTTTTTTTTTTTTTTTTTAATAAAATAAATACTTTTGGAAATGGGTTTTAACGTATTTTATTCTTCTATCAATGGAGAACAAATTCTAATTTTATTTATAAAAAAAAAATCCAAAATGACGGCTCCAGCACCCATCAAACAAAACCATGCACGGCGTGTTTTGGTCTGCGCAGGGCGCTTTACAGCTCTGCCAATTCATCGAAACAAATAGGGTTGAAAATGATTAAACTTGATAAAATTGTGGGGCCTTACGAATTTTCGTTTCCAAAAAAACCTCTGAATAAAAACATGCTAGCCGTTTAAAAAAAAAAAACATTTTTTTCCTGTTTTTTTTTTTCAACGGACGAAAAAACTATTTCTAAATAAATTTTTGACAAAAATCGCTTCCTGATGGCCCCGCAAATTGAATTTTCTTTCAATTTCGCATGTGTTAATTGGTTCATCCGTTGAAGCTGTAGAGCGCCTCGCGAGCTGTAAAATATTCTTCCCAGAAAAACTCTTATAAAGTTTAACGTTATAAAAAAACTTTGATAGCTTAATCCAGCTATTCCAGCACCATACAGTGGCCCTTCTCCTTCCTTCAAGAACTGATTATGCTGCATCTGAAGGTTAACGGCTTCCCGAAATTTATGTTCCAAACACATTAAGGATCATAATTACGTAAAAAAAATCCAATTTTTCATCGGCATGAACGGAAACAATTTGTTATGTGAATTTGAAGGTCTAAGAATAAATACAAATCAGTATCTAATAACAATTAGGGTAATCATTAATTAGTTTGGCAATGATCAGGCCAGAACCTGTGCACTGAACAAAATTCTAAGAGAGTTCCATTTTCGGACAACTTGGACGAAGTAAGAGCGTTCATCGTACCTAGACATACTTCTCGGAACAAGCAGTTGAAGACCTCTATTCGAGTAAAAGAACTGTAGGCTTTCTGAGAGATATGCAGGGGACTTAGAATGAATTAACCTATAAAGGACGAGTTAGATAGTCCTCGATAGATGTTCCGAATAGGAACGTAGCAAGAGCAGATATATGAACGCTCCGGAGAAGACTATAAATATAACGTATGGCATCGCTAAAGGCTACAGTAACTCTTCATTGAAAAATCGAGTTTAGTTTGCCAAAAATAAGGCTGCCATAGTTAAAGCAGTGGACAATTTTCCCCATCAAAACGCTGATGTAGTCGCAACAACTAAATTAAGAGTTGAGTTGCATTCCTAAATTCTTGACTGACTCAACATATTCAAGCGTGATATTAACCAATCGAACTGAAGCAAAATCAGATATTGAGATCACGCTTCTATACAACCGGCAGGCAGTAATACTTGTTTGGATTAATTGCAAGCTCGTTATCCAGTACCCATTCGTGTATGTGCTGTGGGTCATCATTGAATCGAAAAAAACTGTCCTCGACCAGGCTTATGGGTCTGCTGAGGTACAGCTAAACGTGATCGGGATACAAGTGCACAGAAACGCTATTCACAACAGAAGGGAGGTCATTTATACAGAGGGAGAAGAGAATCGGGCTTAAGACCGAACCTTGAGGAACACCAGCGAAAAGGGACACTCGAGTGGATACAGAATTCGACACTTCTACAACTTGTGCACGATTCGAAAGAAGAGGGGAATTAACCCAACGGCCGAACAGGAGAAGCTATATTTAGTGCTTAGTTTGCAGATCAACTTGGCGTGACTCACCGAAACAAAGGCCTTACTAAAATCGACAAAGACTAGTATTGCCAAATGATCATTGTCATGAGCCTTATGAGCATCGGATGTGACCTTTAGGAGTGCAGATTCACAACAGTGATCTGGGGGAAATCCTGATTGCTAAACTGACAATATATTCTCCGCGCTCACATGCTCCATGAGCTGTTTCTACATAATTTTTTCGAGCATTTTAGCAAGGAAATTAAGTACTCTAATGGCGCGGAAATCAGGAGGAACGGTAACCGTTTTGCCAGGGTTTATGCTAAGGCCTTTACCTCTTTTGTTTCAAGGGCTTTATAGAAGTCTTTAAATAATATGTGAATGGCAACCGTAGCAGACTTGTCAGCTTAATAAGCCAACTGCTTGGTATAAAGTGGTGATTTAATTAAAATTTCACTTGGAAAGTGTAAGTCTAGGACAATGATTTTTTTAAATTTTGTTACTATAATTTTGTTTGCCCACATTTTTCAATACTGTTGATAGAGAAGAAAAAAGAAAAGAAAAGAGAACGAAATTTATAGATAAGCTAAAAATCAGGCGGAGAATCAAGAGTATACCATTTCTCAGACATATTCCAGACCTACACTTCCACTTCAGATAAGCGTGTTATTTGCTTAAAAAACCCCATCACCGGTTTATTTCAATTAAACTGACATAAACTAATTTCTAGTTTAATGCATGCATCAATTTCTTCTGAATATTTTCAAAAGCTCTCAAGTCAATCAGTCTGCCTGTCAATCATACACACAAACACATACACAATAAATAAAATTACTTTGATCTTGATATGAAAGCATTATGAAAAACCTGAGCAGTCATCTAAAAGTGTTCTAATTATTTGTTTGTTTTCCTACAACTGGAAGGTGGTGGTGTTCCCAGAGAAATATTCCTTTCCAGTTATTTTCTTCTTTCTTTGTACACTAATGAGCTGCGGTGATCAAACGGCATGGTTTGTCTCAGCTGTCATTTAACCTGAACACACTTAACATCTCGCCACTTATAAGTACTAATGAACATCGCTTTGAAACGCTACACCGGAACTGCGTTTATAATTGAAAACCAGAAATCTACAAGGATTCCTTCCTGCGTATTTTAATAGCACACTCTGCTTTATAAGACGTACCTACCTACTGCCTCAAAACAACACTCAAAGGCTGCACACAAACTCTTCTCTGGCTGCTGGTGGATACCTATCTTATCAAAAGAAGCCACTTGACACCCATCCTGTAGACATCAACAATATTAAGTTTCACTAGACGCAAGAATATGCGGCAAAAGAGACGCAATCTCTGGGAAGACAAAGTAATTTTGTCTTTGCTTTGTTGAAAACTACTATAACACTATAGTTTTCATCCTGAACTGTATGTTTGTGTTTAAACGCATACACACATGTACCGATATTGTAACTGTTGTTGATGTCATTTCACTTGGTACAATGTGCACTGCCATCCCATACCCAACCAAATTTCCGTAATTGTTGTCGATGAAAACCACTAGATCATGAGCCCCGTGTTTATAGCGAAAGTGTGAGAACAACATCTTCTCCTTGGTTCAATAATAATTAAGATTCTGTGGTCGCGCGGGAGTGCAATCGTGTTGGCACGGACGCTAAGGAATTTAACTCACGACCTGAGCTCACTAGCAACGTTCCCGTCCCGCCATGTATGTAGATTGTGCAGATAATTTCGATATGCTGAACTTTTGCACTTCTTGTGGTATTTTCTCACCTTTTGCTGCCTCATTTCTCCAAAATCGTGGTGGTTTCAGACGTGTTTTACGGATGTAATACATGAGCCTTCCAGCACAAAGACACAACTTAGTGTGTTTTCCAAGTGCCAAAAGTTCGGCACTTATGGCACTTTAGAATTTGATTAAACCACTATGATTGTGGAGGAGAAGGTGGAGGAAGCTGGTGCTAATTGCACTATTTTTGAAGCTAATTAGAAATTAGTTAAAGTTCTATTAAAATTCGAAAATTTATTCAAGTTTAGAGAGCACGGTGTCAATTTCTAATTATCTTCCTTCCTTTCCGTGATGTACACTAATGGCTCTGTAATCATCTTTAAGTCATCATAAAATCTTCTGATGCGATGTGATGTAATTGCAAATTAGGACACTAATGATGTTCAAATTTATATTTGATGGATGTGTGCATATAAATTTAGAATTTTGGTTGTGCTTGTAAATATTTGTTGCTACTTTGGGTGTACCAGTTTTTTGGGATTTATTCAATTATTTACAGATGGAAACCTGAAGAAATTTTCGCATCATGTGAGAGCGTTTAAATATACGTTTTGTACTAGAAAATTAGCATCGAATTGTTTACTTTTCTTTTATAATTCAGCCGTGCTCTTTCGTGTCATAGATGGTGGCTAATTACATGAATAATACACCTGAATTGGCAAAAGTTTTGTATGATTTTACAAAATTGGGAGAAGATCTTTTAAATTCACAACTTTCTTAGTATGGAGAGGTTTTATTATCTTACTTGAATTGTGTGTTAAATTTAAATGTAATAAGGAATTGTTTCCGAACACTCTACCATTGATTTTAGGATATGTGATAACAGACTGATTCTGATTTGACGACCTTTATTTATTTCGGGAAATTTCCAATCTGTTTTTACATAAAACTCTCTTAGAGGACTTGAATATCTTACTATTTTGTATTTGTGTTATTTGTTCAAACCACATAAGCTCGGAAGCTCAGTTGTCGGTTATAATCGCACTGGGGTATAAATCTCATCTCAACACGGTTCTGCGCCTGCGCCTTCACTGGGTTATAAAATTAGAGGTGTTTGAATAAGAAGGAAATGAGTCGACTAAAAAAGAGGACACAAAGAAGAAATTTAAGACATTGCAATAATTAAAGATATTGACATGTATTTGTCTCTCCAATTTAAGCAATGACGACCAGATTTTTCTAGTTGATCATATTATAGTCCCTGTATGGCAACGCTTCTTTATCTGTTCAGTCATTTCCAAACTCCTATCTAACACCGTATAAACCGGGTTAAGCACATCACAAAACTCACATCAGGGCAGTTATAAAAAAAAGAAAAGATATTCAAAAAAATAAATATTCTGGATCATTAGAACCAAGCACTCAGAGGTCTTTTAATTTTTTAAGCACACTCCATATGCCTCTTATTCTTTCAGCCATGTCGCAAGATAGAACTGGACCAGCGCTCCGCGGGGACTCTCAAGAACAGCCTTTACAACCAAGAATCGCAGATTGGTTTCATTCCAGTGGATTGTATTCAGATAGCTGAGTTACTCCTGCTCCGCATTCTAGTCATTGTAGGTGTTACAAACGGCAGCACCCCCATGGCTAACGTAGGCATACTGGACTGTGTCTTGACGATGATAGGGACTGTAAGGACACTCAGCTGCTCAGATAACATCTTTTAAAACATAATCTCTTACTAGTTGTAGACGAGATCTGAACCAAATACCTATAATTTTTTCGTCTCATTTCAAGTCGCGAGATTATATAGCCCAGCTTGAGGCAAGCCTACAGTGAACTGAAAAGTAGGCCATATTGTCATAGCGACAATTCGACCCCATTACGGTCTTCTAAATCACTAAAAACAGCTCGTCCGAATAGTTCCTGTCCTCCTCGAGTACTACTCCTTTCAGCTGACATTGGGACAATCTGTCGTCTCCATTGCCGACAGGAAAAGAACCTTCGTTTCCGACGCTAACTTTTATCGCGACAGTCAGCCCAAACTAATTTGCTTACGTGGAAAGTGCAGTTACACTATTTGTCTCAAGTGAGGTAATGACAGCTATCTGTCGCACATTCAATATTGCAGATCCAATAATCCGTTGAAACAATTGGTAGCAAATGGTAGCGTCAACCAACTATCTCGCGCTCAAGATTACAAATTCCGTAAATAGCTGACCGAATTGATCACAATCGACAACTAATTGACCACACTCAAGATTGGGAAATCAGTAAGCAAATGATTACCTAAACCTGTACGAAATTACGTTGACTTCTTGAAAGCTAATTAATGCAATTTGTAACTCATAAAAAGTATGTTCTGGTCCTAAAAAATAACTCTGGAGTCAAATCAAACACAAGCTCAACGAAATATCTTCTGGGACATACCAGCTTGCTCTGAGAGCCCTCTTTTCAATTCCTACTGGACACTCATTTCTTAGGCGTGAGCTATTTAGGATGTGGTTTCTTCTTTTTCTCTTCGCTGTCACTGTTCGGCGCTCTACCTTCGGTGGGCGACACAGGTTTCTTGATTCACAACTCTTAATTGAATTGCATGAAGCGTTAACAAAAAAAAAAATAAAAAAATAATTTAAACAAAATCTTAAATCTCAAAATAGTCGAATTCTCCTAGCAAACAGCAATAAAAGCACCAACATACATGAAAGCTATTATCATTGGGACATATTAAAAATGTGTTGAAACTATTTCTGAATCGGGAAGCTGATGGCGTTCGTCGAATGTCTTCCAAAAACGAGGAATTAGAAGCTGTCGGAGTCTTTCAGAACGACGGTGTTTTAAATATTCATAAAGATACCTACGTTCTTTCGTATATATAATTTTATACATGAAAATTAAACTCCTGTATGTGCGATAAGTTTTAAGGGAACATCCAAATACGTTGTGCTGATACGGACTGATGTGGTCAAATCATCGCAATCCATAGATAAAACGTACACAATCGTTATAGACTACCTCAGGTTTACTACTGCAGACAGAGTTCTAATAACTAAACTAAAATGTGACACAACCAAGGTTTTTATAAGCTTAAATCTGATATCTATGAATAATAACACTTCAGTTAACCATAACTGTCGAAGACAGTCATAGACATTACTGGTAGGAGCCTTGATAAAGTCACAACAGGTCATCAGATCACTCACAACGACTCCGAGGTTCCTGACTGTTCTTGTATACAGCTATATATCTATATTGCAACGTACAGAAAGATTTACTGATCTTAAGTGCCAGATTATTTTCGATTGACCATAATTAGATTCGCTTAAGATCGCCATTCATGCGTTTAACGCCAATTTCGAACAAACCAATCGGTCTATTAAGATAAATTTGAATGTGGTCGGCATACAGATGTATTTTTCAACTTTTAACAACGCTAGGGTGATCATTTATGTATAAACTAAATAGTAATGGTCTTAGTATTGAGCCTTGAGGGACTCCACAGACCAGTGGTAAAAGCTTAGAATAAGCATTCTTTAGTTTCACTTGTTGGAACCTATCAGTCAAAAAACTTTTTATACTTGCAGTAGATGACGAAGAAAATTTATACATACAAATAAAGGAGCTTTTGTAGTAATTTAGAAAGATCTATACTGTCAAAAGCTTTCGAAAAGTTCAGTAGGGATAGCAAATTTATTTCACCTTTGTCAAATGCAAATCGAAGATCTATGATCAACTTTAAAAAGGCTTTTTGTCAGTTATACCTACAATGAAAGCCAGAATGCCAGTATGACAGGAAACATGAAGTTTCAAGATGATCAAGCATTTGCGATGTCATTAGCTTTTCCAAAGCTCTTGATAAAAAGTAGAGCAGACTGATGTAATTCCGGCGAGTTATTTTGCAAGTACTGCAAGTATACTTGTTATATTCCATTGGGTGAGAAAAGAACCAGAGGACAGGTAAATGTTAAAAATATGGGTTCAAAATGGCAATACGATCGGAAACAAGTGCTTCAGAAAGCGGGGAGAGAGATTATTGGGACGAATTCCATCAAATTTTGTTTTGTATATGACTCATCTCGGTTGACATTTCTGAAACTAAAACCATCAACATTTAGCATTGGATATTCAACATTATCTACATAAGATCCGTTGGTTGATGGTAACGATAATTCATAATACAAGAGTTGATTTGCAACTACGAACTTTGAAGCTGTTTTTTTTTCGAGTGCATAGTGTGTGAAAACTAAACTAAGAACTCTATTAAATATGTTCAGAACACATCGCAACATAACACAAAGCTCATACAGCTGTTATCAGACGTTGATATGTTAAGAGAAATTGACTTGTATGGCTAACTACTAAAGGTGCATCCAAACATAACACATTGACAAAAAAAAAACATTTGTCAAACATTTGTCAAACATTTGTCAAACAATTTATATGCAGTTAGCAAATGTTTGATAAATATTTGTCATATGTATGTTAAATGTTTCTCAAACATTTATCAAACATCTGATATTTTTATTACTTTAAACTGGAACTTCTTTAAGAATCCAAGACTATAAAATTCACGTCCACATCCGTCAATAATTCCACAAATGCTTGACAAACATTTGCGGATAAGAAAAATACAAGAAACTTGTAGAAACTATTCTATGCAAGATCCCGAATGTTTCTATGGAGCGTGGTAATAATATTCTGCGACTGTATTCCGTTGACAGTATATTTGTACATGAAGTTTTTTTTCAAAGCTTACAACAAGCATTCGGGGTTGTAGGGTATTTCATATCAACTTGTCCTCAGTGCACTACATGTGATTTCTTGATCTGAGCTGATAAAAAAAATCCATTTATGCCCTTTCCATACCCTCTCTAATCACTTCTTGAGGGGATGCATACCTTCAAGGATTTTTAATGTAAGTTTACGAATCACCCTAAATGAGGATAATTTAAAAATTGTTGGAAAGATATTCTTTGGTAGTTTTCAATAATCTATAGCATTTTCTATTCGACCTCTCACTTTAAAAGTAATTGTTCAGCAATGTCAAAATTTTGGAACTTCAAATCATTGCATTGCTTCTAATTCAACTACTTTTTTTTGGTAAAAAAAAACACGTATCTAGTATAAAATCAAAGAAACCCGAAAGCTTCAGTTTAAAATGAAAGCCTTAGGTATAAAAAACTTTTGTTAATGACACATTTAACAAAAAAAAAAGTTGCAATTCAATGAACATCTCAGTTATATTTCCAAAATTTTTATTGTATTGAATCATAATTATAAAACTTAGGGGAGGAGGAGTAAAATGCTCCAATCCCAAGCTCTTAACGATTTTAAGTCATCCTCATAAGAAGTATCATAGCGTTCAGTAGTTATAAGGTGACTCATAACATATCCATAAAAAACGTTGGGGGCTGCAAAGGAGAGGTATGTGAAAGTTTTGTTATTATCATCCCACTTCAAAGGTTCGTATGATATACGGAAAACCACCTTGATCTGAAACATCCTATATGTTACAAATAATTGGTTCATACGGCCGAAAGTAGTATACAATAGGCAAACCATAATTGAAGAAAAAAATCTTCCCTTTAATCTCTATATCTAACTGTACCATTCTTAGAACCTTTGCAATTTATTGCCTCCATAGTGCTCAAAACCTTTCTCCATTTAGTATTGATTGCCTATGATGTGAAAAATGCCAATATAGCAATTTTAGATAAGTAATCCTTTCTAATCATAAAAAAAAAAAATCTATAAATTTTTGAGTTACAAGAATCTATCTACAAGATAATCCTCATCCCACCAGCCAGAAGACATATAATTTACCAAAAAAAAAAAATCAAAGAAAATGGACGACTCAAACTAAACTAAACAAAACTGCTGCAAATCGAAATTTCTCTAGCCACAATTATTCTCAACGATCCCGACCAACCAACTCACCCATCCCATAATACTCCACCTTCCCATTTGGTCACCTCATAAAATGTAAGGAAGCAGCAGGAAATTGCGTCTCCGGCTCGACCAAACAAAACATGAAAAATCTTTTCCTCCCACATACAAAAACCTAAGCAAAAAGATTTCAGAATATGCGAAGCCTTCGATGTTTTGTTCCGATTTATACCCATCGACTTCCGTTCGGAAAAAAAAGGGATCGAACCCTCGCTTCGCTCGCTAGCACCCAGCCCCAAAATAAGATTGAAAGATGGCTATGAACTTTTAACATTCTTTTGGGAGACTTGGATGAAAAAAAAGAAAAAAAAAGAAAAGATTTCTACATCGCTCGTGTTTTTTCTCTAGCCGTACAAAAAGAAGAAATTCTTTCCCGAATATCTTACAGATCTTTCGACATCTCCTGGCTTGTTGGTTTCCCTTTAGATTTAATTTGCATAATGGCGGAGAAAATATTTTCCCAAAAAGTTAAGACGAGGTGTTTGCATTCTATGATTTTATCTTGTCCTTGACGGGACCATTTCTTCTTAATACTTATGGAGAGAAAAAAAAACATTGCTGTTGTGGATTTTTGTTTTTTTTTCGGTTATTTTTTTTATTTCATTTTTTTTTTTTTTTTTTTTTTTTTTGAAATTTTGAGAGTGCTTGGAAACAGGCACCTTTGGTATATAATGACAATATTATTCCTGAACATCCCATTTTGTAGGGCATGGAGACAAGTTGATTATTTATGGGAGTGGGATGGGTCATTCAGATTGATTTATTTTTGTTTGCAGAGATGCATTTCATTAGAAACACCAAGCATTTTCAAAAATTGTATGAGAATGTAGTGAAGGCAGCGTTCTAGATTTTGCTTAATTTTTTTCTTTTTATATCTTCCGTGAAGTTCGATGCCATTAAAAATATGTCGGAGGCCAAGATGGTAAGCACGTTGACTACCATCCCAGGGATCGTAGGTTCGAACTCGCTCTCAACATGGTGCTAAGCTTTTCCCCCTATCGACGTAGTTTCCTTTCGACTCTTACAGCTGTTCCTATTCGCTCATGTTTCCTACTACAACACCTATCAAAAATTCTTAATTCCAGCAACCCCACTATATCCAGTACTCAAAAGAGCGCAGAGAAATATTTCTAGGGTATTAGAAATTTATAAGGCTATGAGGAAAATCGTCAACCTAAAAAATATGATGAAAACAACCAACCATGCTCAAGGCGATGACTTCAGTCGTAACACGCACGCCTAAGGAACTTCTCCTCCATAAAACTGCTATTTTCTTAAGCTTATTTTTGTGTGCGCGATAATGTCCTTAAAATGATGTCTCAACTCTTCTCTTATACTTTTAACCTGTCTACGAGTCAGAAGGTTTAGGGTTTTTGCTTGTGGATAATTACATAAAGCCTGAATCTATAGCTCAGCATTTTCTAGATACCTTCATCCGATGTGTTATTTCCTGTTATCGATAAGAGTTCGTATTTTTAATGCAGCTTTACTGCCAACAGGATTTCTTATATCCTTGTCACGTTATACATTTCAACTAAAATCTCTATTTTAAGGACACTTCAATAGTCCGGTAAATAGTAGGAAACTTGCAAATTAAAGAAAGTTGAATATCTATGAGATCAGAGCTTGGCAATACTTAAGTAAAAAAAGAATTAAGTACTACTTAAAGGACGTTTTCGTTACTTAAGACTTATTACTCAATACTTTTGAAATACCCTACTTAGTACTTGAGCATAAGTACTTGCTTCAATTTACTTGTACTTAAGACTAGTTTTGTACTTAAGTAACCAATATTTTTACTTAAGTATTTCTGAGTCTATTAAGTACCTACAAATATCTAACTCTTCGTAGAAAAGCAAACACAATCTCTAGCACAACTCCTTTTGTGTTGAGTTTTAAAGTACGCAAAGTACTGTCAAAGCATATGCCGCACTCTGCGTCATGGCAGAACCTTAGGCAAACTAATAACAAACAAACAAAACTATGCAAGTACAACAAAAACCAGTAACGTTTCGCTCGAATATAAAATCGACGATACCTCGACTTGATGACATAACCAAGGGAAAGAAAACCATTCCTCGCTCCAATATAAAATCAACGATGCCTGGACCTGTTGTAGGGAAGACCACATTTTTTTCTTACAAATTTACTGGAAATTTTTTCCTATAATTTTCATATATTATTGTAGACGATAATGTGTGCTTGGGCGGACATCTAATAGTCTTTATGAGTACACGTACAGCGCTGAAAACTATAAATAGTAGCCGCTGGTTACTATACATATTATAGTTTTCAAAAGGTATTTATTTATTAATATCTATTAACTGAACTCTATAAACACAAAGATTCTAAAAAAATACTTTAATAAATACTTCAAAAAGTACTCAGTTCGTTTTATAGACTTAGGAATTAGTTACAAGAACTTTTCATACATGCGGTACTTGTACTTACGCTAAAGTATTCAGGCCTTCGGTACTTGTACTTGTACTTAAGTGCTTTTGCACTCCTCTACACTTCTCTGCTAGAAAGGGACGGATTTAAATTTAGATCTAATTTTTCTTCTTTATTATTTATATATTATTAATCCCAGCCTGGAAGGACGACAACCAGACACCTTTTCTTTTGTCGAAGGTATTCTGGAAAGATTCAATAGGAGCAGTTCGAAAGTATGCGTAATGTAAAGGTCAATGGCCTAACATACTTCTTAGCCATATTTTTTTAACATGTACAGCAAAAAAATCAGAAATTTCGTTTTACATCTTTTTTTATTAAACTGTCAATAAATATCAATTTCGAAATAAAATTAGTATCGAGTTCAGGCTCCTGCATTTCTAATAATTGCCTTAGAACGTCTAAGGCAGCTATCTTCTACTAATTTTTCGCATCCCCTTGAGAAAGTCTTTTCCATTTTCCTTTCAAAACAATTTGCAAATTATTGCTGGATGAAATTTTTCTCTCGTGGAGTCTCGCTTTCATAAGGGCCCACACATGTTTTCGACAGAATTTCTTTCTGAACTTTGCTGCGATGACCAGTCCGAAGTTTTTACATTAATTTCTTCATTCCACATAGTGCAGAAGATATTTCCGGTCGTTGCCCTCTTGCAGGATCCAGTCTCAGTTTTCTTCTCCACACAACATTTTCGCAGACTTCAGCAAACTGAGGTTGAACAACTCCATCATTTTCGTCGTATTGAAATTTGAGGTTTTCGGTAAATGTGATGAACTTCTCAAAACATTTCTCCGAAAAGCACTCACGAACTATGGCTGGATGCTGAACTAATAGTTGGGGTGTGACTTCATCTTTTTTCGTCTAGGCTCTCTACACTGGCTTGCTGAGCCAAAATAATTACGCGTTCTGTAAATATAGCATTACTTCAAACGCGGTGTGAATTTTCCTTTATCCATGTTAAGCGCTTCTGTGCGCTAGTGGAGATAGTGTACACAGATACTTTGACTATGGGATAAGTTTTTACTGTATGTATCTAAAAGAGGTCAATGATCGTCTTGACCTCTTTTGTTACTGACATTTTTCGTCTTTTCACCATCCAAATAGAGATACAACTTCAAAAATCTTTTCTGGTGTATGGAACTTATTTTTAATTTCTTCACCTTAAACATTCAAGCCAAAATCAATATCTTTCCCAGGAAACTGCGAAAAGAGAAAACCGTAACGCAATAAAATTCCAGGAGAACAAGATTGTGCAGGTAAAAGGAAAGAACCGCATAAGTATTTGAGGCCAAATGTAATACATGTCTACCATTTTATCCTGGATTTATCCTGGATTTTAGTGAACTATTATGGTTACAGAATTGATCGGATTGAATTTCGATCTTGAGCTAGCTAAAATGATGCTTGTTCATCACAGAAAAAAAATATTAGTTTTGTTTTTTAATTCTGGGCTAAAAACCTATCAGCTGTAAATTACCAAAGCTCAGGAAATACCCTATGATGCTGTAGCAAAGCTTTGGCAAAAAATGAAGAAGGCCTAAGTAACTGAGGATTATTGGGTTAAGTTAAAGAGGTGACAGCTTGAATTTCGCTTCAATGTTTGCCGCTCATAACTCGGGTAGGGGGGGCAGAGGATGTAAAACCGTTTTACATTTGTACTAACTATTCTGCTTATGAAGAACTTTTACAGTACAGCCGAATTTTACTTCAAGAGTGTGGGGGGTGGGATCGGATTACAGCTCCTGCGGTATGCATATGAAGAATTCTACCATGGATCAAACGAACAATTTTGTAAGAGGAATAGCCCTAGCCTTCCTCGGAATCAATTGTTGTTATTATGACGTCATCGCCATTAATCCGAGAAGCCTTCTTTTGGACTTTGTCTAATACTCAAATATGAGAAATATATTCTAATCTAAACCTGATATGAGAGACTGAGATCTGCGCCAGGTCTGATGGAAAAATATATCTTGCACCTTTAAAAGAAGCCCACGCATTTCATTGTATTTTTCTCAATATCTAAGATTGTTGGATATTTCAATATCTGAGATGTTTAGGAACTGCATTGCCATTGGATGGTCAGGTGCTGGGGTACGTTTGAGTGATAACAGACCACATTTCGTTTTGGAAGCTTTAAACAAGACCCGATTCGCTCTGCCCCAAGTGAATATTGTTGTAAGGTCATGGTTTAGTGAACTGAACATGTGGCTTCCTTTTTTAACTATAACATTCCCGCGGGAGTCAGCTGTAGAGTCGGACGAGTACGTCTGGGGTACTGTTGTGACAGCTAGCAGATTATTAATAAAAATGAGAAAGAGAGTAGGAGACAAAAAAGAACCTTGCGTTAGTCCGTTCAATATAACTTGAGAGAAAAAAAAATTTGAATACATTTTTTCAATGTTCTATAAGGAATGTTAGTAAATCTTCAGTAGAGCGGCCGTAATAAAGCCTTATTGGTAGTCGTTAATAAGGTGCCTAGCCTCTAGATATGTCATCAGTTGGGAGTTAATGAATGTTTTCAAAACGTTAGAATGAATCGAACTAAGGGAAATTGATAGATAGTTTGAGGTATCGCTTATCTATCCTTTTTTTTTTGTATTGACTGACACGAACAAGTTTCCCAGCCGAAAGAAAGACTTTTGTCGAGTTTAAACAAAATTTGTAATGTTTTATTGTAATTTTTTCCATAAATTAATAAGAGAACAAATAGAAATTAAGATACAAACAAGTTTTCTGTTAGTGGATAAAAATGTTTACTGTGGGAATCACCCCATATATATCTTCGCTATTTTGAGTTACCTATATCTATAAAAAAAGCTTCCTTTTATGTTTATTTTAGCGGAAATAATTAAAAAGTAAAGAGAAAGTAAGAGAAAATGTAAAATTTTGTAAAACCTTTATCATAACTGGGCCAAAAAATTATGTCGCGTCGATGTAAATAAAATTCAGAGTCAAGGACTTATATAATTCATTCTTATCCTTGCTACAGGGTTTTCCAATAAGAGGTGTTATTTTGATATTCAAAGAAAAATGCCATTTTTGAGATACATGATCAGAACTTTATTTCATTATAAAGAGGAAGGTATGCCGTTAATAATGGAAAATAACATCAGCCAAATGACCACCACGACCACGCCTACAGGACCATATCCTTTTCATGAAATTTTCCATAACCAAGTCGCAAAGTGGCTGCCCTATGCCCTCGATAGCCTCACGAATTCCATCTTTGAGGTCTTGAATCGACGCTGGGCTGTTGGCTTAGGCCTTAACTTTCACGTGGCCCCAAAGGAAGAAGTCGCAAGGTGCTAAGTCACAAGATCTCGGTGACCAATTGTGATCACCTCTTCGAGAGATAACACGGCCCGGAAACTTTTCCCGTAAAAGATCAATGGTTTCGTTGCTTGTATGGCACGTAGCGCCGTCTTGTAGAAAGTAAATGTTCTCCAGATCAATACCAACCAATTCCGACCATAAAAAATCATTAATCATCTGTCAATAGCGCAAACATTCACCGTGACTGTTGCTCCAGCCTCATTTTCGAAAAAGTAAGGTCCAATGACCCCGCGGGACCATAAACCGCACCAAACAGTCACACGTTGTGGATAGAGAGGCTTTTCAACAATAACTCTTGGGTTTTCCGAGCCCCAGATGCGACAATTTTGCTTGTTGACGAAGCCATCGAGGTGGAAATGGGCCTCATCACTCAAGATGAGTTTTCGATGGAATTCCGGATCATTTTCATGCATTTCAAGGACCCAATCAGCAAAGACTCGACGTTGTTGATGATCGGCCGGCTTGAGTTCTTGTGTTAACTGAACTTTATAAGCCTTAAGACCCAAATCTTTATGCAAAATGCGGTGTAATGACGTTTGTGGAATGCCAAATTCCAAAGAACGACGGGAAATGGACAAACCTGGGTTTTCTTCAACACTTTCGGCTACAGTAGCAATATTCTCGGTTGTTCTTGAGCGACGTGCACGGATGTTATTCTTCACATCACTAACTTGTCCCGACAGCTCGAATTTTTCTACCAATTTCTGTATTGCGGTCCGACAAGGTGCTTCACGACGACCCAGAAATGTTTTACGAACCGTCTCTGCAACATTTTCACCATTTTTATAGTGAATTTTAATAATTTCAATGCGTTGTTGAATCGTGTATCGTTCCATTTTTATTAATGGCGTAGTTTCTACTTGTCAAATGTCAAAAAATGACAGCTCCAAAAGTGCCGAAATAGCGGGCTAATTAAAATAACACCTCTTATTGGAAAACCCTTTATTATTACTATTATGAAAATGGTGAATGCAGATAGAAGTTTCGCTTCTCATCAGATTACAGCGACCAGTAACATCTTGTGTGACATTACCTCTAAGTGCGTAGGAGTCTTTTCGAAACCTATAACGTTTTTGTGGTCATCGTAGTATCATCATCTGGCAATGGGAATGCATTTTGTACATATAAATTTTAGCCTTATGAGGCCAAGACCTTAACCCTAGAACACGTATTCAACAGTCTTGACGTCTTCCATACAAAAGCGACAAGTATCGCTATCAACCCTGTCCACATTCCTGAGATGTTATCTGAAATGGCAATGACCAATAAGTATGGTCGTTATGGGCCTTAGTGCTTTTCCTGTTGGGTGTAATGGACTCTTTTTGTCATTTCCTATAATCCTTTCCTAATTGAAGGCAAAATGTGATTGAATTTTTGCCAATTAAAATTAAAATTTGCCTAATGCCATATCGTAGCCAATAAAAACGTACCTACATAAAAAAAAACGGAAAAAAATTAAGTATTAGGCCTGGATTTAGTTCAGCAAGTGAATATTAGTGCTAACAGCTATTATTTACATAATCTATCCAATCCAACTACTAAATTCTAGAAAGGCACGGCATAGGTTATTACCAAGCACACCATATCCGCCGACGACGACCGATAAAAACCCGCGGAAGTATTTATCTAATGACCGTCCCATTACTGAGAATAATAGAGAGAAAAAAACTTTTCACAAAAACGAATGAAAATGTTCAATGTGGCTCCACTGCAATCGTTAGAAAATGAATCCTTCATTTCTGTAATTCTGAATTGAGGCGGAGGGGAAGAGTGTTGGTGACAGTGGAAGATTGGTGGAGGGGGGGGGGTGTGATAGGCGTCTAACGTGACAAATTCCATTAGATGGAGTGAAAGATATGAAAGCTAAGGTCGCCACCCCTCAGGGAATTACACGGCTAAAAGGCAACAAAACGAAACGAACAACTCAAACTTTCTGTTGTATTTATGTTGGCTTATTCCTGTTACATACATACACCGTTGTCCCTTAAGACATTCCCCTTTCTCCCCTACCTACATAGTAATTTCTTCCCTTTTCATTTGCGGTCCCATATGAGCATGTTGATTTATGCTTGTTTGCCCATATGAACGGGGCAGGATATATTATGGACATATGAACGACAACGCATATTTCGACACAAACCTCTACCAAACGAAGCAAGGTAGTCACAGCTTTTCGTAGAGCGCAGCGTTTCCATAATTTCATTTCACAAAATTTCCCGCAAAGACTAATTTTTCAGGAGCTAACCATTAGCGCAAATTGACTCCAATTGAAGACATCAAGGAGAGAAATTGTCGACATTTATTTAGGTGTCACGACGACGTATACAGCGGACAGACAAACAGACTGATGGCCTGCGACTTTTCTACAACTAACTGTGTACTTCACAGTACAATTCCCAGTTATTAATTTGTTTCTGTTGGTCTGATGGGGAAAGGGAGGGGGGTTGCACTTGCTAATACAGACCGAGAGGATCGATATTTCAGCGTCGACATTTGTTTGGCTTAAAATATTTCGCTGTAAACTAAGCAGCCGCCAAAGTTGCACATGATGTCGAAGAGATAGTGGCGGAGGAGGGGGGAGAGTGTAAAGTGCAATATTCTTTTTAGTTTAGTTTTTTAAGATTTTTGAGGAGAAATGGTTGAATGAGATTTTTTGTATTCAATTTAAACGTTTCGGGATAAAAAAAGATGCTCCCATTCGAGCTAAAGATGTGCACAATTTTGACCCAAGCTCTGTGCAAGAAAGGCTCTTATGCTGTGCTTTGTGAAAGAGGTTAAATTTATCACACATAATTTTGCTGTATAAAGCATTTCTTGTGGTTTTCTGTTTTATGTAAGGGGCAAGAACTTTTTCAATTCCAAAGTCTTGAAGATTTTCAATTCGGATTTAAGTGAGGAAAAAATGGGTTGCAATACTACCAATTCTATGTAGGAAAAACCTAAAGTGTTGGAATAGTTTTTCGTAAAATATAACCAAAACGTTGTGGTGGGTATATTGTGCTCATTCCTCATCTCAGTCATCTATAAATCCTTTTGAGAAACCGCCCAAGTGCAAGTTGGACTCGCACACGAAGGGTTCTGTACCATCGTCCATGTATATTGTATGAGGACCACTTTTAATTTTATTTTTATTATTTGTTGTTATAGCGGCAATAGCAATACACACTCTTTGAAAATTGCAACTCTCTACCTATTGCGGTTCACGAGATACAGCCTGCTGACAGACTGACACCCCCTTCAGATGGGTACGGAACCCTAAAAAGAAGAAAAATCTTTCCATTTAGTTCATTTCAAGAGAAACTCAAATTGTGGCCAATTGGGAAGTACTTTGATTGGAAAGGTTTCGTAAAAAGTGGTGGAGTTAAGGTTGTGTCCTTCATATTTTATGAATTACCCTATAGTTCCTGAAAGATACTTATAATGATTATTAAAAATTCATCAAATTCATAGATAACCCTTGAAGCTTTTCAATTTAGTCTATAAATTTTGCTATTCCCTCCACCGCTACTATTCTAAAATTATGGCTCGAGAAAATGAAAATTTCTGATTTTTTTTTTATTCTTTTTATCAAAATGAACTCAATTTCTACCAGTTTTTCATACCGAAATTATGAACTCAAAGCATTTCATATTTTGCACTTTTTCTTAAGCACATCCTGTAAAAAGAAATTTCAATAAATGCCTAAATGTAGGCAATTTTAGTCTGTAAATTACTTTTCTAAATTGAATGTTGCTTTGCAGTTTCGTTTTCTATGATTCGAGAGTGAGTCCTCTCAGCATTCAAATTTTCGTCGATTAATACAATGATGACTTGGTAGGTTCATTATAGTTCATTGAAATATAATAGGTCTCCTCTAATAGTACTGCATTACAAAATCATTTATGAAAACCTGTAACAGGTTAGAAAGGCGGTTAAAGTCGACACCCGATCTAAACGCGCAGAAATTAGTACTAGAAGACCGAAAGTACCTGAAGATGTCGTAGACATTAATAAAAAAATTAACCTAGGTTTCGAAGCACTTTACACAGTTCTACAAGGTTGCCTGCCTCTATTTGAGTAAACCATAATTGTCGATTTTTATTAAACCAAAATTAAGCCAAAATTAAATTTGTGGCCTTAATTCCCACCGTTTTTGAATAATTTTTTTTGTCCCATTTCTTTCGAATTATCTTTTGTTTCGCATTTAACCATGCTTTGGTCTTTAATTTTTACCCTTTTTCAGTTTTAGAGTTCCGTACCTTACAAGGAAAAAAAAAACGGAACCCTTATAAGATCACTCTTGGGTTCGTCTCTCTGTGCCGTCACAGACGTCTTTATCGAAAATGACTTGGCGTAGAAAGTAGAAATTTGAGAGGATGTTAGATTTGCATGATTTCGATAGTCAAATGATCACAAAATATTTTTTTTTCTCTAATTTTTAATCACAGTGAGTTGAGCCTTTTCAAGAATTTTTTTTTTCTTTGTATCGTATGGGGTGTCGTTTGAAAGGACTACATACTTTCAAAAAAATTTTTTTTTTCAAAATTTTTGGTGATTATCATGGCTAGTAGCCATTGAATCATAGATAACAGGAAATCTGCGGCTGTTTTCATTAGTGCTACAATTGCTGAAAAAAAAAAGAAATGACTTATAAGACCAACTCTTATGCGATTACTCCTGCGGCCAACATTTTTGAATATTACTGAAATTTGACAGTAATATACAGTAGTGCTTAAAACATAGGAAGAGCTAACTAAAGACGAAACACAATAATCGATAACGTGTTTATACCAATGTTCCAGCACAATGTGGCACAATTCATGCATTTCTCTGTTATCATAAGCAAAGGTGAATAGGTTGATTGGTCTAGCCCTGATATAGCAATAGCGTTAGAATGATCTCATCACTGAGAACATTAATTGATATTACGAGTCATTTCAATTATTAGTCTTTAATCAGTTGTTAAAAAAATCTGCTTATTCGATTCTTGCTACCCCCTCTTCATTTTCCAAGTCGTCGACAGTAGGCATCAATGTAGTAGTCGCTAGCTATTGTGTGCGTAATTTTTAAGGCTCTGACATGTTTAACATGGATCAGTGACACTACTGAAATTACTTAAATTAACACGGGATCAGTTTTCTATAGTTATCTCTTTTTAGATTAACTTCTTAATTCCGCTGAACTTTAAAATAATAAGTTCTGTACGAAATCCAATGGATTCTAGAAATGAATATACATAAACTAGAAATAGACTGCGATACAATATTTGCAGTCCTTTGCATGACCGCAATACGTACTTGCTGCAGTTGTTTTTTTAACTGACTCAAGTGTTCGGGAATGTCATGTAATTGATCACATTTAGGACGCTATAGCTCCGAACGGACTAATAATTGATATGAGTTGTAATATTAATTAATGTTCTCCATGATGAGATATTTCTAATCTTTCATTACTATTGGAGAGGTAAACCAACTTTCATACACTTCTGTCCATTCTCCTTTAGATGAGATTTTAATACGACGTTAATTCGGTCGATCCACTTATACATAGCCCTAATTGCACATGCCCGACTAGCTCTTGATGGGGTTTTCTGTTTTTATTTTAGGTTAAAAGAAATTATTTTCGGCTACACATATCCCAAGGGTTGCCTATATATTGTTTGATTTATTGAACCCAGGTTGGGACCCCGACAGGGTCGATAGAACGTAGGCCAATATTAGGCCCATTGTTCACCCTCCAGACTAATGAGCAATCTTTCATAAGACCCAAAGTTGACTGCTAACGCAGCTTACCGGCTTCATGTAGTTCTTCCAGGAGGTGTGAGCCAAGGAATCTGTAACGTTTTTCTGAGAGCGATAGACAGTTACAAAATTAGGAGTCACCGTTTCAATTTTCTCTTCACATCCTCTACATACCGTATCGTCAACAAGTGCCATCCTGTGTAGGTGACACCTAAGAAAGGAGTGGCCAGTGAAAGTGACACTATGGTTCCCAAGGTTGGCTTGTTGATTTCCAATAGCTCTTTCGTTAAATGTCGGTAAGATTTTCCCCACAATTTCTTTGCAGTTCTACCTGCAGGATCATCTAACCAAAGACGAATGTGTTGTCTGTAGGCCCAAGCGAAGATATTACAGGTAAGGTGTTTTGGTGCGATTCAAATTGTGGTGGGAGTTGCCTCCGAGACTGTACCAAGACGAGAAAACTCGTCCATCTTTTCATTTCACTTAATATCGCTATGATCTGTCACACACACTCCAGAAGTAAGGTGTAGAGGGTTTTGGCAAGGCTTTGACAGCTACGTGGCTGTCCGAACACATTGCAATTCGTTGTTCTATATTTCTGAGTTGAGGAGATATCTTTCCGCTTGGAAAACCCTGACATGGCTTTCACGTTGTATGCCAATTTTCATGTGAGGTTCCCCTCAGAAAATGTCTGCTCCGGTATTTTCTTCCGATTTTCAACTGCCTTTGTATATAGTAGGGTTTGTCTATGATTAAAGTATCGAATGTGATTTCCATTTTGCCTTCAGCATAGTCTCGAAGAGGTGATCGCTGTCCCTGTCTATGTCCGGTACGATAGACTGCACGAATTCAACGATGGATTTGTGTGAAATTCTTGTTCCAATGTTAATCCAGCTCTTATTTAGATGCCGCCTCAGTCCGGCGATTGACATCCCCTTCCTGATGTGTACATAAACCACATACACCCCGGAGGATAACCTCAAGTGACCCGATGCTGATTAACTTTAGAGCGCCACTTACACTAAGGCGACAAAATCTTTGAATGTTTTCCAATATCTTACGATAATTAGCGAACTCCATTCCCTTCCACCACACCAAAGAACCATGTGTAAATCGATATGGATAATAAATATTAAAATAGTCATGATATGGTGTATCATTCAGAAACGTATAGGGTGATTCATAATATATGAAAGAAAAATCTTTAATCTCTCGTATCTCTTCACCGACACATTTTACCACCCTTCACAAAATATTTTTTTCTTATCTTGGCCATAGCTGTAATCTGGTGAAATATTTGTAGTTGAGGGGAAATCCTGGTTCAAAAACCGAAGTGGTACATAGATACGAAGTAGCATACCATACTCGGTTTGGCTTAAACGAAACAATAGCATAGATTCCGTAATAGTCCTCACTAGTTTATAAATTTTGAAACTGCTAAAGGATAATAATTGTAACCCCCAATTTTGTCAATTGACTAGCTTCGCTTCCAAAATGTAAATATAAATTAAATAAAAAAAAATGCCTACAATCTCCTAAGTAGATATATTCAAGATAACGATATTTTGTTTACTTACATAATACACCTTCGAAATAAAATTGAATGGCCAATCACTGTATATTCAGGTAAGAAACATTATCCAATTTCATTCCTTCTTTTGGCGTCTCAACACAAATTGAAAATATATGAAAAAATAAAAAAATAAATAAAAACAAATACGAAATCCGTTAAAAAAATGAATTTATCTCTGCAGGCAAAGTGTTCTATTACACAAAAAATGTTAATTGATTGCGGGCGCGCTATCGATTTGCATATCTAACAAACGCGCGGTTCTGAGCCCAAAAGGTACAAAATATCTTATTGCCTGCGGTGATATTTATACAGAAATCAAAATAAAATCGAAAGCCGGCCAACAGCGAATTCCAAGACAATCCAAGACAAGACGGCTATTATAATTCCTCTGTGATAATATGCGAACGGAAATAGGTTATAAAAATGCACCGCGTCTTCGCGGTGTGGATTCATTGAAAAGAGCCCAAAACCAAAACCAAAGCCAATGCGAATCGATAAACTCCGTGTGGTAATATGAGTCCCTCCTATAGTCGTTGTGAGGTCATCATGACTTTGATATCGAAATGAATAATTCAAGCTGAGGCTCATCCCCTTTTGTCGTTTTGATTTTGTAATCGTCAGCACCGGGAAATCCCTAGGAAAGTGAGACGGGTAAGCGCGGGGATAAGAAACAACCGAAATAAAATGTTTTCAGATAAAATTAATTTATTCCTCCAAGGGCATAAAAGGGAAGATATTCACAAATGCTAACCGCATGGTCTACCCTCCCATTCTTCGGAGGCCTTACTGGTCGTAGTTGTAGAGACGTAGTCATCGTCATCGTTGTCCCTGATTCTGAATGACTTTTCAATCTATTTTCCTGATATCAGAAAATGAGATCGGGGGTGACAGATTTACGCCGCCACCGCCGAGTACCACCTCGCCATTGCCCGCCAACATCGTCGCTTTCGGTCGCATCATATCATAGCCGCGCTACTACAGCTACAGCGCAGCCACCTCTATCTTCTCTTCTCAAATGCTTGCTGTCCGTCATGTCTTCGCAGAAGGAATAAGAAACAGATTTTTATTGCTAGACGAATTGAGGGATTTATTAGGCATTTGTAACACTAAAGAAATGAATTTATTTCATCTGGGAAGTGGGCCCAAACTGATGGCCACTCGTTAGAAACATTAAAAATGCGGGAAGCAGTTAGTGCTGTGATCAAACGATATTTATGGGATCTCTGTGGGATTTATTAAATTTCTGTTAATTTCGGAGATAATTGCTTTCGCTAAGATGAGTTTTGTGGTTGGCAAACATTGATAGTGGCGGATGGGGAGGGCAAGGACTCTTTTTTTTTTCTGGCTTGTAATAAAATTTCTGAATGTGGTTAATTGGAATATTGACGGAGTGCTGTTTTTTTTATTCTGCTGTCTCCAATTAGTCGAAAAAAAAAATTAATTCAAAAAGGGTACAGTTCTGAAAAAAAACAAAAGAAAAAAAATAGTAAAAATAGTTGCTGCTTTTTTTTTATAGGAATAAAATCTTAACAAGGATATTTCATGGATATTCGAAATATTTATGAAAATTGTATAAAATCCTTGTGTTTAGAACTATTTAATGGCTGCGATAATGCTTTCTTGTTATAATGTCAGATGGCTCCACTTGTACCATTTTGAACAGTTTTGCGCATGCTTAGTCGCTAATCCGGGGCACAGTATATCCATACAGTAGAACAGCTCTGTCAAAACTGTCACATGAATAGGATGCTTCTATAATGTGACTATACTTTCTCTTTCAACATTTTTGCCTAACACACTAGCCAATTTTTAATACAAAGACTCCTATCTAAATCTAAAGTGGAACAAAGAGAACTTAAGGCATGCACAAATTTATACTAGAGGAAAAAGGGCAAAATGACAAGCAAATAAGCTAATAACAATTTGTTCCACTTCCCATGCCATTCGGCTTGGTTCTACTCTCAAATTGTCACAAACATTATTACAGCCATTTTGCATATGTTACACTGTCCATGGCATCTTTATAAACGTACACCACTTTGCAGTCAAACAGATGTTCAGTTTATGGAACAATACATTTGTAAGTAGATTGTCGAAATGTGTGCTTACATTAAACTAATATTTCTTCCCGTAGATTGTGCAACTGGCTATACCGTTCGCCCATTACTTCCGTATCATACTTAATAGTTCCCTCTTATGGGAGAAATTTTGAGGTTTTTTTTTTGTAATTAAAATTTTAAAATTCTCTTTTCAGTAGTTTGTTCTAAGCTGGCTACTGTATGTATACTGTGTCCGGGGGTTACACGTAATAGTACAGCTTGCATGCAAGCCGCACTGCCATACCTCTTTCACATGTATCCTCTATTGCCATGCTGACAGTTCAGCTTTCAGAGAACTTGCATGATGAAAAACCATGGCAACTGAGGTGATAGTATTTTGACATTATACAGTTTTCAAGATGGCGGAAAAGAAATGCTTGAGAGAATTTGATAAATTAATCTCGGAAAATGAGATTTTCTGGGATCATTTTCATTACATCATTTACCAACACCTTCCTCTTAACTTTTTCTTTGGTTTTTATCATGCTGCTACTTCCTTTATTGCTATAATTTTCCAATATATGCATGACTTTACGCCTCAATGCCAGTTTTTAAATGAATTTGCATACAAGATGATAAGACATCAACCGAATTACCTTTTGATGTCAAGTTAAAAATCGCGTTGGAAGGGAGGCTTGCATGCAAGCTGTACTATCTCGTGTATTCCCCGGGTAAAAGTTCTGCAACTAGCATATCGAAAAAGTTCAATGAATGCCAGAAACCATGCAAATTATCTTTTGTGAATGAGCTTTTTAAACAATTTTCGATGGATATGTTAAAGAAAAAGTGCAAAAAGTGCAAAAAGGGCTACATTATGGGTACACAGTAGGTTATTTTGGATTTCTTAAATTCAATATAAAAATTTGGTGTTGCTGACATGTGTTTTGATAAGAATAGCAAAAAACCGAACTAAAATTTCAAATTTGTTTAGCCACAACTTCAAAATCGTCAGGACGAGGCAAAATATTTGTAGATCACTGGAGAGGTTTAACGATTATCAATCTAGCAAATTTTAAATCATCATAGAACGTTCAGAAGTTAATCTAAATAACCGTTGGGATTTCCATCCTCCCACCCATACAATATTTTTCCTTCAGGTGTAACACCACATATGGGAGGGATACCCTGTATATTTTTGTTCTATTTATTTCTTGAAGTATAATTTTTTGGTTATTTTTTGTAGTGATTCATGTAAATAAAAGTCTTACAAATATGGATCATAAGTTTTTTATTTTTTGGGAAACATAATATCCATTAAAAATACCAGATATTTGCACAGCAACAGTCTCGAAACTACTGTGCACAAATAATTCTGATGTATGATTGTATGTTATTAGTTTGTCTATGCTATTGTTATCCCTTGGTACCCCTTGTCGATACTTCAGTTGCAGAACTTTTAGCTCACTGAGCGTGAGCAAAACTGTTCAAAATGATACAAGTGGAACCATTTGACATTATACCAAGGAATCATTTTCGCTATCACTATACCTTTCAACTTCAAATTAAGACTAAACAATTTCAAAGTGGTACTAAAATATAAATAATTTATTCCAACAAATACAACAATTTTAAATTTGAGTAGGCTTTTGAAAAATAAAAGAAAGTGTCTTTTGTTAATAAATTTATCCCTAATTAATTCATTCTTAACCCTTAGCCACCTGACGTGTTTTTCAGTAACACTTCCACCTGACGTCGGTCCTGGAGACTGCTTGCGTATTTTCCAAATTTAATGACTATTATTTAAAATATCACAATAAATTAAAGTCACTATATTTTTATTCACCAAATGTTATTAAACTATGAAAAAGTATGCATTTATTTAAAAAAATCAACATTTAACATAAATCTATTCATTTAAAAAAAAACTTAAGATCTTTGACAATCTGAGATCACTCAAGGAAATTTCACTTAAAGATATTTGTTTTTACTTATTTACGAAAAGTTTAGTCTCTAAAATAAAATACTTTTTGGTACGATTAAGACACAATTATTACAAAATTGCAACCTACAAACTTTCACAATTTGCGGCGACAATCAAGGCACATCTTTTGGCTACATTCAATGCAAATTGGATTCTTGCAACTAAAACACATATACGCTGTTTTGCGTTTCTTTTTAGGGACACAGGTTGAACTCGTCTTGCGTTTATCAAATTTTTCTGAAGTTTTATTTGTTAATGTGCTGGGTATTTCGTCTATTTTCAATATTCGACGAATAGTGCACTGAAACTCCCTTTGCAAACCAACCCTGTGTATACGGCGTTCCAATTAAGGCCTTACAAGGTCTTCTGCCAATTTTTTTATGAAATTCAGTCTTGGCACCTTTGACTGAGCTTGCTTCATGTTACTGATAGAATACGCATTCGCTGCAGATATGTCAAGCATTCTATAGAATATTGCCATCGGCCATCGTTGAGTTCTTCGAGATGTGTAGTAAATTGAACATTTCTGATCTAGCATATCACCGCCACCTTTTGTACTATTGTGAAACACGATCATTTCCGGTTTTTTTGTATTTGTATCAACAGTTGGTGTGTGGTGCATGCTGGATAATACAAGCACAGATTTGTTTTGCTTTGGTACAAAAGACGTCAATGTAGCATCTGATGTGAATCCGAAAATCGCCGACCCAACTTCTCGATGACGGCTTGGAAGAAACTCAGGCGGGATTTCATGTTTGTTTTTTTTGTTCAGAGTACCCACCAGTGTCAGTTGTTTTTTTTTAGCACATTCATAAGCTCCACTGATGTAAACCAATTATCGGTTGTTACATTTCTGTGTGTACCTTCTATTGAAGTTATCAGTCTCAAAACTGCCATGGGTAGGTTTCTTCAACCTTTGGTACTCAGCAGGTAGACCTTTGCCATCAGAATCTTTGCCTAAATGTATGTAAGCGTCCAGCAGATATCCAGTTTGGGCATCAGTAATACACATTATTTTTAGACCGATATTTGTTTGGTTTGTTCGGAATGTACATCTTTAATATGCACCTGCCGCGAAAAGCAACCAACATTTCATCTATGCAAGCATAGCTTCCTATTGAACAAATTTCTTTGCAGTTTTGAATCAGCATGTCAAAAAATTGGGAAATAGGTGCCGCATTATCACTACTGCGGCGTTCACTTCGGGTGATGGCATCATCAAATCGAAGACAATTGAGCAGTACTTCAAATCTGTTTTTGCTCATTATGCAGCGATAAATATCTCTGCCTGTGCCTTCTCTGCTGTACCAGCATGTGTAGTGCGTGTGGTTTTCTTTAAAAATGGCAGTATAGTACAGCATGCCAATCAAGGCTTTCAATTCGATGACATCTAGATCATGAACAGATGTTTCCTTCTGATAATTGGGTTGAATTTTCCTGATTTTATCATTGGTATGCTTTACTATAAGTTCTAACATATCTTCATTGAAAAACAATCTCCACAAATCCAGGGCTTTCGTATTTCCATGTAGAATACCTCGATAATTTGGTTTGAGACCCGGTGGTTGCTGAATGATGTGATGCTGCTTAGTCCTCGACCTTGAAACTGGAGGATGGCCTGACCAACGAAACCTGCTCTTATCAAAGTAGTTTTTATACCATGCCAGGGGAACATCGTCGTCAGAAGATAAATCTTCCATCGGTGGTACGGTCTTGTTTTCATTCCCAGTATTGAAGCTCAGACCTGTAATCTTCTACTTATGATTCGGACTCCCACTCGCCTTCAATGATGTGATCCACTGAAACATCTTCTACGTCACTGCAATCTTCACTTGGAAGTTCTGGTATATTCTGGGTCTCACAGTCTGAATCAGATTGCTCTAACCATCGTTCTATGTTTGCTTCAGCCATTATAATTCTACTAAAACAAAACAATTTATACATTAACAAAAGTAACGTAAGTACCTGACGTCGGTCACACGGACCGCACGAAAAAAACATTTACCTCAAATTTTTTTACGCGCGCACGTCTGGAGCTGCCGAGCACACGGCGCGTACTGGCAGGCAAGAGCAAGAAGTATATGGACCCACATTTCGGTCGCGTGCATAGGAACAGAATGATTTGAAAAACAAATCCGCCGGAGTCTCTGAGACCGACGTCAGGTGGCTAAGGGTTAAAAATGTCTTACATCAAGAAAGTTCAGGCAGATAATATAAGGAAGAAAATCTGTGCTTTATATAATAATAACGAAGATTGGAGGGTATTTGGTTGTCTGTGTATCAGTTGATCACTTATTTTCCAATCCTGAGGGTTGTGAAATTAGTTGTCGACACAAATCGTTATCAATTGGATAAGCGGTATAGAATCTGCAATCGTCGCCAATTTGACAAGCTGTATAAATTGATTAATTCAAACTGAATATCCCTATAACAGTTAACGGCGATAAAGATTCGTTTCCTGTCAACAATAGAGATGGCGGGCTATGCCTTGGCAGTTGAAAACAAGCTATACACAAACAGGATGACAATTTTGAAGAACTGCTTTCAATTAATTTAGTAGTTTGTGATTGGACCTTATTGTCCCTATGACAATGTGATCCGGCTCTTGCTGGAAAATCTTGCTGCCTTTTAGCTCGCTGTTGAGCTTGAAAGTTTTCGGTGTAGCACTAGCTTCCGACGGAGCACTGGTCCAGTTTAGTCTTGCGTCACAGCTAAAAAATAAGAAACATATGTGGACGGGCATATAGAATTAAAAGACCTGCTTGATTCTGATGATCATGATCCGATATATTTTCTGAATGTATTTTAATTTTTTTTATTACTTTTTAGATACTGCTCTGAAGTGAGCTGTCACGAGACTGTAAACATAAATATATTTTTCACTATGTTACAAAAAAAAAAAAACAAAGCCTACCTAGTACGAGTGTCTACGTTCAGCAAGGTATTACTGGCCTGAATTAAAAAAATGATTTACCAGGTTTATATGATGACTTAACTGTAATTTGTAAATAATGGAAACAGATCAGTCGCGTCGCCACAGGTACTTTCAAAAACTTTAGGCGTGAAGAAGTCAACTGGCTATCGATGGGTGAAAAACCAACAAATACCTGAACAACAACGTGGTGGGAAGCGAAAAATAAAAATTACTAATAAACATCGACTGTTTATAGAAAGATGTATTTGAAGAAAATTCTAGAATAACTTTAAAACAACTGAGAGATAAATTTCAAAATAATTATCAAATTGTTGTTTCTGCGGAATGTCTGAGAAAACATTCAGATGCATTACTATATATGTTGAAAGACATTCGAAGAGAGCCTGAAAGAGCAAACATTCAAAGTAATAAAAGAAAACGATGTGATTATGTTCAAAAACTTTTAGAACAACAATCTAACAATGCACCGATACTTTACATGGACGAAACTCATTTTAACTTATGTATATCGCAAACCAAAGGTCGTTCCAAAAAAGGAACTCGTTGCACTCACATTGCAGCAAGCAATAGAGGATCTAATATACATGTAATTGGGTATAGGAAATATGGGCTTAATTCATCATGAAATTAGAAGAGGAGCATTTAAGAAATCAGAAGCAAAAGAATTTATGCGTCGTTGTCCTCGAAATGCTGAAAATATGTACCGAATATCAATCGTAATGATAATTGATAATGCTACTTGTCATGCTGCCATTGAAGAAGTATTCCAAGAAGATGAATTTCTTGATAATCACCTACTAAGACTCGCACCATATAGCCCAATGTTAAATGCAATTGAATATGCTTGGTCAAGCCTAAAATCTGGAGTCAAAAGCGGTTTAAATATTCAAATGGCGCAAATCTTAGCTGGTGAAGGCAGATCAAATTTGATGCAGACCGAGCTCCGTCTACTATACGGCTAGAAAATATAATTCGCGCAAATATAACGACGATGATGCAAAATCTAATGGAACTCGTGTCAGATTTGTGCCAATTGATGCACTACGATTTGGAGGTTACTAGAATATCGTTTCTATAGGGATGAACAGTTTGTACTCAGGTCAATTGTTTCATCAGCTTCGTGTTGATGCTGGCCATATCTACAATTCATTTATACCTGTTTTGGTCCTGTGGAAAGATTAAAGATTTTTACCTTTTGGGATGATGAAGGCAGTTTGTAGAAGAAGTACATGTGATACCATATACAGGGTGTTCCGGTATCGGTGATCCATAGAGAAAGAGGTGATAGTATTCACCTAGAAAAACAAAAAATTGTACAGTGAAGGGCGGGTAAAACGCGTCGTTGCGGCGGTATGGGGGCTTTAGACTTTTAGTGCTGTTTCCAGTTTACACTCTGTAAATTTTTTTATATACACCTTCTCAAGGCTAGATTAATCTCAAATAATAGCAAACCGTCTAAAATGTACAACGAATGCACAATCATCATCAGTTGTAGGGACGTTAAATTAAGAAAATTGAAAAAAAGTCCTTTTTTTTTCAAATTGTAACGATTTTCCCGCCAAAATGCATAATTTACAAGATTTACACTTATTTACAAGATTTTGAGATATTACCGTTTCTATAATTCATAATTTTGTTAATTTTGTTACTGAAGATGGTAATCGCGCCTAATTTTATGCAATTCACGCATAATTAGATAACTTCATGAAATTATGAATCATAGTATAAACGGGAATATCTCAAAAAGGTTGCATTTAGGTAGGTACATGTGCATAGTCAAATTAAAGGTAATACTCCGGGGTTTCTAAATCTTGTAAATAAACTGTATAGTCATCATGCATTTAGGCAGGAAAATCGTTAACATTTGAAAAAATTAGGATTCTTTTTTCCCAATTTTTGAAATTCGACGTACTACAACTTAAGATTGAAGATGAAAGTAGGGCTGGTTGGGCATTCATTGAAAAGCTTAGATGGTTTACTATCTCGCCTTGATAGGATGTATATCAAGATATTTACAGGGTGTAAAGTGGAAACAGTACTAAAAATCTTAAGCAACCCCCCTACCGCAGAAATGACGCGTCTTATCCCCCCTTCACCGTATAATTTCTTGTTTGACAAGGTGAGTACTATTACCTCCTTCTCTATGGATCACCTACACCGGAACACCCTGTATACAGGGTGTTTACCACTAGGAGGTTAATAGAGCAGGAGACGAACCAAAAATTGTATGGCAGAGGGGCGCCCATATCAACCGTTTAGAAGTTACAGGGTGATTAAAATAAAGCTAGTTTTTCACAAAGTACCCCGTATGTTAAAAACGACAAGGCGTACGGCCACAGTTAACCGCATTGTATGTAGAAATTCATGGCATTTCCAACGACTGCTCAACCAGCCCCATGCCCATCTCCCCGTTGTCTAAACTGAAAATTTCGGATTTTCTTACCTTTTTTTTTAATTTAACCTCTATTATTTTTGCAAAAAGGTCATTAACATAACTTTTTTTTATAAAAACTGTAAACTGTAGACTCTCCTCTTTAAGTTGGCCTGTTACACCCTATGTGTTAACTGTAGCCGCTAAACAGTTATTAACTCATAACCTATTCAGGTTACACCGAAATTAGACGATATTTTTTAAAATGACGTGCTGAGCGAACAGATTATCGTTAAGAATAGGTTTGGAGGTAATAACTCTTAAAGCGCTATAGATAGTAGAAGGGATGTAATGGGTCAAATTAGAGAAGAGTGTCTACAGATTTTATAAAAAAAGTTATGTTAACGACCGTTTTGCAAAAATAATAGAGGGGAATGGGGCTGGTTGAGTAGTCGTTGGAAAGGCTATGAAGTTCTGCATACAATGAGCTCTTAACTGTGACCGTACGCCATTTCCTTTTTCAGATACAAGTTGCTTTGTGAAAAACTAGCTTATTTTCTTAATCACCCTGTAATTCCTAAACGGTTGATATCCCCCCCCCCCAATCCTAGGTACTATCGCCTCCCGCTCTATTGATATCCTAGTGGGAAACACCCTGTATATCAGTGGCATTAAACAAAAGAATGTTCTAATCAATTTTAAATTAACTTTGTCTTCGATCTCTATTCAAAATTGTTGTTATTTCTTTTAGAAAATTTGCATTTGAGCAACTTATCTGCAAATATAGCACACTTTTAAATTTTAGCTTTACATTGGCTCTGGATTTAAATCTTCATTTTAAAAATTATTATGAAAATTGTCCTTTACCTTTACTTTATATTGTTAACTTAATCTCTTTAGTATGCCTTATATAGCCTTTATACGGTTTTTCGTTTTTCTAGTCCCTATACAATAGTTTGAGCCTTTTACTTTACCTTTTAAATTTATTTATATAGTTAGAGCCTTTCCTACATTTTTTCAGAGCCACTTTTTCTTGTAATTAATTTTTTTTTAAATTTTAAGAGTAATTTTTACATCGTCTTTTATTAGAGTCTATTTATAAATACAAAAAAAAAGAAAAACAAAAACAATCTTACTATGGAATAAAGAAATCTGAAAATATAAATAAGAGTCCAAAAAAAAAAACAATAACATTTTTAAAATTTAAATTTCAATCAATAATTTCTGTTTACTTCTTATATTTCCAGCAATACAACCCAAAGACTGCTTCATGTTACATTGTGCAGTATCATCGTCATCATTCTTCTTCTAATAATGAGGAGAATGAAGTGTTCACAGCCATTATATAAATGGAGTATTGGTAATTTTTTTCAAATCTCCTATCTTAAAAAAAAATGTTCTCCTACATTTCCTTCCTACCATCAAACTACATAGAGTTACTAAAAAAATGTAATATTTTCCAAAAATATACATATCAAGGTGCACTATGAGTTCAAAATTCTAATCAATATCACTTCCCCATTCTACTTTCAGAAAATACTTCAAAAATTTTCTTCACAACCTGTTATAGCTGCCTAAAAAAAAATTAAAATAAAATAAAAATTTTATTAAATAAAAAATAAAAATTATAAATAAAGAAACAAAAAGGAAAAAATTAACTTATTATTATTATTATAAAGGATAAAAGCTGAATTAATCAAATTATAAGCGTAAACAAACAAAATTTATTAAATTATATATATTGTAATGAAATATTTAATATTAGAGAGTCGAAAATTTCCATTTTTGTACATATGTAGAACACTTGAGCAGACGAAATGAATTCCCAAAAAAAAAATATATATAAAATCATAAAATTATTTAATAAAAAACAAACAAAAAAACTTGTAATTTATGAGACATATATGTAGCTATAAATCGGAAATATTATTAGAAAATGTAATTTTTAATAATATCTGTAAAAACAAATTCAAAATTAAATGTAAATTTCTGTATAAATGTAAAATGTTAGAAATGAGAAAAATATTTTAAGAGTGAGGATTTGGCCCGTTGATGATGATAAAAATGTTAAAAGAAAAACAAAAGCAAAAACAAAAAAGCGAACGTATGAAGCCAAATTTCTGTTAATTTTATTCTTCAATTTTTATTTCGAAAATAAATTGTTGATGGGAAAACTCACACGGTGAGCAATGTTGAGCTGATGGAAAAAAGGTTTGGATGAATGGAAAATTGCGTAGGAGACACTGGAGGAGAGTGAAATGAATGCAAGGCGACGATGATTGATATTGTTCGAAATTTATGGATAAATCCAAAAGCTTAAAATGTGATATTTTGTAAAATTTGATGAAAATATAAACAGTTATAATAATTACATATATAATTTTTATTGTTTTAATGATTTTATTTAAGAAAATACGAAATATAAAAAATTATAATTGAAGGAAAAACTTTAGAGAATCACACGATCAAAATATTCAATATGTGCTGGTTTTTCTTTGTTTCAATTAATGAGACGCCAAGGTAAAAAAAAAAAAATCATTAATGCCCTTTAACACCAACAAGAATAATTCTCTTTCCATGTAAAGATATCATCTGAGAATAGTCCTGCTTCCTTTGGACGTAAACACCAACTAGTGTAAAACCATGCAATTTATTCTTATGTGGCATTACTTTCGAACATTTTCGGTATGTTGAAATAGAGGAATATTATATTAAAAAAAAAACAAAAAAATGTTGAATGCGCAATATAATGAAGAAAACTAATTAATTTTTTTTTGTTACATAATATTAAAAAATTTATCTAAGTAGAGGCAGAATTCAAGTATCGTTGCTATTTTTAGTTGTCTGCTGTTATTGTCATTTAAATGCAAATTTAGTTCATCTGTGTCAAATATTCGGAATAATCCTCGAATAGAAATTATGTCCCCGGCAAAACTCGGATAAAATATTTATTACACCAGTTCAATACGATGGATTAAATCTCGAGTAATCTTGGTTACTCTTTGTGCATTATACGTTAATATGGATTATTCTGGTTGATATTTACAGCCTTAAGAATTGCATCAATTTCTTCCATTGTAGACCTTACATAGGTTTCGAGTTGACGCAAAGTGAAAATGAACACCCATTTGGAGTTGAGTTTACACGTGAAATAATTTTCAAAAGTTTGTGGATATTTTGGAATGCATCTTTGCTGCAGATATCAAAAGCCTCGAAAATATTGTTAATTGTTTTATCTGCAATTCGGCGCTGATCGATTTTGACTTCATTGATCCATTTGCCGTCTAAAAGTGAAACTTTCGAACAATTGCCCACACGCTGCATCATCTAAAGTTTTCATTTGTTCCGAAAATAGACAAGAGAAGTTTGACAAAACGTTACAACACATTTCAATAAACGGGGATTTTACCTGGGTTGTACATGGAAAACCCTAAGGCCAGTATGCCACGAGATGCGATGGTACCAGAGCTTCACTTTGGGCGTCGCTTCTCTGTAAGCTTTCTTAAAAGGGAATCGTGGATTGAGGAAAGTGCCTTATCGGGTCCTCCCCGGTTCACTCTAAAAATTTTTACCGACATCTCTCTCACTGACGAGGGAGCCGGGGCGGGCGTCTCTAAACCTGACATTGGGATGGAGTACTCACTTGGAAGACACACAACGGTCTTCCTTGCTGAAGTCTTGCCCATCGCAATGGCAGCAAAGATAGCCCTTGATACGAAAGTCAAGGGGAAGGACATTGCTATCCTTTTGGATAGTCAAGGCTGCTTTGATGGCTCTGAGTGGCCATAGCAGAACTTCTAAGTTACTGGAGGATTGCAGGTCGTCTGTGAATAAGTTGTGTATCTACAACAGGTGTCCTTTCACATGGGGATCATGGGGAATGAAAGGGCTGACCTTTTAGCTAGACCTGGCTCTGATTCTCCATTTCTTGAACCGGAGCCCGCCGTAGGCGTTGCCACCTCGGTATTGGGTGTCTCATCAAAGCAACAGCAGAAATGGGAGAACCTGAGTACTTGTAGGTGCACAAAGTTGTTTCTTGTTGGGCCCAATAGGAATATCTCCGATTTTCTAATGGGACTCGGAAGTAAACAATATGGAACTGTGGTTGGCATCATCACCGGCCACAGTTCACTTTACGCTTATATAACAAGGATGGGAGTCATTGGCAGCCCTGAGTGTCTGTCCTGCCTACAAGGAGAGCCTAAGACAACGCAACACTTTTTGTGTGCGTGTACCGCCCTTGCTGGCTGGATACTCTACGGTCTGCCCTGAAATGAAAAATTTTCCTCACCAAGACTTGATGCGTTTGATTAAGAAGACAAGAAGGTTTCGGTGAAGGGAATTCTAGCAGAATAGCACAATGGGCAACTCTGGCGTCCGTGTTTACATTGCACAGTTTGATTTGAGGTGATGCAAGCCTTGGTTTTAAATTTTTTGGAAAAATCGTCCCGAAACTGTCGCTTTCGTTCCTGTATACTCAAGTTCGTCGTTTACAGCATCTACCTGTGCAATAGCTTCTCTCCAGTTTGTTTTTATTTTATTTTTTTTTTCAACGTTAAAGTCAACGAGTGTACTGAATGATGAACCTGAATCGATACTTGAAAATTCACAGTCTTGATGGCTAAAAGCAACTGAAGGGTAGTAGTTGATTTGGTTTCATCTTTCCATGTCGATAAGTTTCTAGGTTAACTGAATAAAAATAAATAAAATAAATGCTCCTTTTACATGGAAATAATTTGCGAGAACTGCTGCATCACTACTTTAGAAGTAATATGTGGCCGTGAGTTTTGCTGCGATTCAATGCGCACAAATTCATTGCTGTTGAATTTGTATTGCGTCGATGTTAACATGAAGAAATTGCTTTCCTTCGATTCAATGGAGGGGTTTCATTCTCCAAACCCTTCTCCGTGCACACGGGCATATACCACGAACTTTTAATGGTCATTTTAGAGTATCCGTACTGAGAAAAAAAACTACAGAGGAATATGTCACAGGTAATTTTTGGATGCAAGGATGTGAACATTGAAAATACGGCGTTTAAAAGTTATAGACACACACAATAGTGCGGTATCCCACGTCTGTGGCAAGAAAGATAGAAAAAGAAAGAAATTTGTAATGGAAAAACTTTGTACATCTCCTGCTTGTTATCGCTGACACCAAGAAAAATTTTCCGTGAGAAAGGTAATTATGGAGTAATCCGATAGAAAATTATGGGAATGGGCAAATTGAGCTTTCCATTATTATATAGACACAATAATGAAATTGAATAAAAATTATTAACTAATTTCTACTAATAATCAGTAGCTTCATCATTGTTCGCCACGATGTCCAGAAGCCTTTTTGGCATTGATGCCAAGTAGGATCTAAATATTTCTAGGGTCATAGTTAGCCAAGCAGCTTCAACGGCATATCTAAGCTCACTGATGGGGCGTTAAATTTCTTGGCATTCTTATTAACTATTCGAACTAACCATCGCCCATATGTTTTCTATAAATGGTGAGCATCAGGAGAATGGATCGACCAGCCGAGATTTAGGTTTATGTTGCTTCTCCAGAGCTAACTTTTCTAGAGTTGCTTTTGAGGATCGTAAATTAAATGATCGTCAGGATAGTGCAACACATATGGAAGGAGCTTTTTTGTGAAGAGTTCCTGGTACTCAAGGTTATTCATATGATAGGAAGAGAAAGCCAATTCTATTGTTCTATTAAAGGCATCGCATACCATCAAGGACCCGTTTCAAAAATTTCTTATTTGAAAATACCGGAGCTCTCTTTCTTGGTGTCAGCGATAACAAGAAGGTAAATGTGTTTTGCCATCACACATTTCACTCTTTCCTTCTACAGAGGTGGGCGACTACAGTATTGCTGTATAAATGTTTGCGTAAGTAAATCAGAGAGCAAGATTCAATCAGAAATTCAGAATTCAGCAAAGTCGATTAATATCCATGGAAGAAATTACTCCGCCTTCAAAAGAAACTGAGTCAAATCAAAACGGTTAGGGAAAAAATCAATAATCCCGATCCCAAAATATCTTCATCAACAATATTTCCATATAAAGGCAAGTTTAGATTACGCATGACAGCGGCCAGTTCACGACGTTTACTATTTAATAAAATGAAAAATGTAGCCAAAATCCGCCATCTATGTCCAGGAGCTTATATTTCATGACTTCACAATATGCTCGAACATATGCACCTAGAAGCAACATAGTAGGGAATGATGTTCTTTCATGTGTAGTACACCATGAGAAACATCTGTAGATATGCAAGCTTAAAAGTAAAAGGTCTTTCATACAAAAGTTCTTGCAAAGTTATGCAACAATAAGACGAATTAGAAAAGGAGAAACTAATACATATTTGGAAAGACGAAACCTTAAAGCTATTACGAGAAGACGTAGAAAAGCTAAGAAAAGATAAGATTGACCCTTAAAAAAGTAACACAATCTCTGGAAGAGAGAGAGGATCGGAGAGGTCTCTGATCGTTTGTTTACTTACAGATCTTTTACCGCAGTGTTTTGTTGGATGATCTCATTTTCAATTATAAAATTGTACTTTTCCAGTTTCTAATGATTTCTTGAATTTTTTCTAGCAGCAGATATTGTTTTCGTAAAACGTCGTCGATCTCAATTGCGAGTGTCGATCTCAATTGCGACTGTCGATTTACATGTACTGGTCCTAGGACGAACTGATGAAAGCGTGTTTTCAATTGCATTGGCGCAAAAGAAGGAGAGAACTAGTATTTAGTATTCATGAGATCAATAGACTAAGTCTTAATTTGTATGATAAAAATTTCAGATTACTGGTTTTAAAAGAATATGGTGACTGTCATTAATGTCGATCATCATTTCATTGGATTTTTAAATTTACTGGCAGCCCATCATTCGACTGAATCAAGTCAATTTTATATTCCGAATAAAAAATTCTCGATATCGATATCGATAAAAAAACTAAAAAACATGAACATCCATTCAGAATAAACTCGTGCACGATGGTAACCCAAACTACCGTAAATTTCCCCTCACCGTAATTATATAAATTCCAAACAGGAACAGGGTTGAAAACAATAGGAATGAGGAAATCTGTCAACAAAATAGTCTCCAAAAGACGTTACTCACCATAGGAGCTAAACTTGCAAAGGTTTCCATGATCAATCGTATCAAAGGTCTTAATGACATTCAGTAAGGCAATAATAGAAAATTTAGTATACAGTTCTCGCAAAAGGTGAAGTTCATAATTCGTCGATTTTTCCCTTTCGTCTATTCCCTATTGATCGATGCCCATTATCGATAACTTTTTATATGAAGATCCTCATCTCTGACGAAAATGGAATTTCTAGATCTGCTTCTTTTTATTATCTTACTGACTGATGTTATCCTTAGACTGCTGCTTGCTCCTTTCATTATTTTTCAACTTAACTCTTGCGATATCAAATGCACTAATACCACGCCTCCTATACTTTTAAATCATCGATTGATGTTTGATTTCAGATCTCTAGGCATCATTTTTTCGGATCCGAAGCATCTCATTCATAACATAGCCTAATACAACACACAATTCTTGTTCATTCGTTGTCTTCCTATTTATCTAATAGGTATGCAGCGAGTTGTGTATCATAGAATTCTGTTCACTGAGATTGTAAATACTTCAAGAGTACTTACCTCAGGGTACTATTATTTCCCAGTTGCTCTTAAATCTAACTCCTTTATTCATTGTTACACGGATGAGCCTAATATATACCAAACTTAACGGAAAAAAAAGCGAGTTAGATAGTTCCACTGCTCATTCGCAAGTAGGAAAGCAAGTATGCCCAGTGCCGGATCTAGAAAAGTCTTGAAGGGGGGCAAAGACGTTAGTTATCGCCCCCTCTAACAACGTTCTTTATTCGGGGCAAATTTTATTACAGTTCCAGGGTATACTAGACATCATATGTATATGATTGATGACCTATTTATACTATTTACATATATACATGAATTTGAAACAAATGATTGCTAAATAAAAGGAATTTGCAATTCAAACAAAAATTAAGATCCATTACAGATCTTAAATGTCGTTTGAATCTCAAACTGTTTTAAAATAAAATGAAAGTAAAAAATTGTATCATTACTAATGCAGTTTATTTTATACCAGAGACAGACTTGCAATTTCAATATTGATATATTTATAATGCAATTATGTAAATTGCAATATAAAATTTCAGAGTATCACTGGCGGTTTACGATACTAAAAATTTAATTAGAGAACTTATAACTTAATCACTTGATTTGTCCTTTATTTTTTCATTTTACTTAAGAAGGTTCCGCGCACGTACAAAACGCGACCAAATATTGTGAAATTACTTGTCTATATGAGAAATAAAAACGAAATAGACACTTCAATTTGACAAGAGTCAAATATGAAATGTCAGAAAAAGTTGTAGCCAACAGTGCAGTAATAAATTCTTTTCTAGAAGGTTCGTGTATTAAAAGATTATGGTTTATAACTAGGGTCATATTGCAATAAACTCAATATTGAGTTCCAATGTGCTACCGAGCACATACCATGCTGTTTCTCCGCACATAGAGACAGACTTGCGGTTGGGTCCAAATTGCAATATTGAAATTGCAAGTGTGTAATAGGTAAATTAAAAATTTTACAATGCTTTTGAATATGAATCTTCCCGGCTAAAACTAATAAAATTAAAAAAAAATCTGAGTAGGAATTCTGAAGTACTGCCGTTCAGGTTGAAAGGATTTATCCGATTTTTTAGTCGGACTCAGAGGCTTTAACTCCGGCTAAAATGGCTAAATTTAGCTGGCACAAAAATAATTTTCTGGTAACTTTGTGCATGTGCCCACTATCTTATATGCTGTCTACATTCGAAGTAGGATTGATGGATGATGGGGAACATAGGGTTACCAGCCACATTTGTAAAATTTTTGAATTCATTTCATGTGATACAAAGTTAAAGTTTAAGAATTTAATGGAATTTTTATTTTAATTAGCTTACAGAGGCTAACAGACTTAAATTTAATAGACAGTAAACTGATTGATTGTGTAAGTATAAGCACAATTGAAGGTATGATATCAGCAAAGGAGCTTTTAGATTCCGGAAAGAAAACTAAAATACGAGTATTAAGTGCGGTCTGAAAAAATTTTCCAATTCTTGTAATTAGAGTTTTTCTCGTCAAGTTATGGGTTCAGAAGTCCGTCGTATTGTCACCCCCTTAAAACTTGCGCCCGGGGTAAGTTCCCCGCGTGCCCCCATAGATCTGGCCCTGAGTATACCTACTTTAAACCCATTCTTAATCGCTATGAAGTACACTAATGCTACAACTACAACTAGTCTATGTTTTATCTAGTTTTGTAAATGATCGAGGTAGGTCATCATTAATTTATCAAATTAGATTACAGAAAAGTTCGTAGTTTTGATCGTTTAACATATCCTAGTATTCGTCTTTGGATAGCAGTTCCTCATCCAGGTATCTCTTTCTTGTTAGTTTGAAAATTGGATAAATGGTAACAAAGTGGAACGCATTTTATACTTTGTCTAGGCCACCAAGGTTCATAGAAGACAAGGTATTACCATTAAAATTTTTACACATTGCAGCTGATAGCCTCAGACGTAGATCTGTGACTACTATATATACATTTTTATAAGAAATACAGAGAGAGGGAAGAGAGAATTGTGTTGTCTATACCGTACTTTCCTATACATTTCACAATAATACGTCACTAATGGCGGAACGTGGTTCGTAATGAGAATAGCTTGTATTCTATATACCTTGTAGGCTACATATGGTGCATACATACAATGTTATCCTTGAAAGCTTTTGCCTTACTATCCAGTAGACCACCTCGTGCCTTGTATATTAAGCTAATGAAATTCGATGAGTATTTGTTATCAACAGATTTGGGTATATTTGTGAAGCTCAGTTTACAATACTTGTCATGAAAACAATACATCCGTGTCTGGTACACGTGTTCATCCAAGTCTGACTGCACACGTTTTTCTGAGATGTTTGCATGAACCTGTTTCCAGTTATTTTTTTGTGCAGAAAAGTTCAAATTGTATCCCCGTCTTAGTTAACATCTTACCCCACTATTTAGCCCATGATTTTTTTTTATAAAGAGGCAGGGGAACAGGAGAAACCCAAACCAAGCACGGAGGCCATAATGGCCCATTGTGCTGACCTGCTAGAAGCCCATTCGCCAAAACCTTCCTATCCTCTTAATGAATCGCATTAGCTTTTGGTGAGGAAGGTTTTCCAGCTCACCTACAGATAGAAGGGCAGACCCTAGTGTATCCAGTCTGCTCCTAGCTCCCATCCTTGTTAAATGCACTGACCTGAGTGACAAGATCCAGGAGTGGCAGATTGAGTAGGGCGTCAAGAGCCGCAGTAGCCGTAGATCGCATACAGACCATATTTCCCAAGCAGGCAAGCCTTTGCAGGCCTGCCAGCTTCCGGATCGCAGTCCCCACAAGCGTGCTGGGCCACCATACACAGGAAGTATATGTGAACATGGGTGTGACGATCGAGATGTAGGTACATTCAATGCACAACCCTCGGTCTCATGCCCCATGTGCAGCCAAAGATTTTCCTGCATTGCGTGAAGACCCTCATAGTCGCACTAATTTTTCCCTCTACGTGCAATCTCCATGTCAGATTTGAGTTAAAAAAGACTCCAAGGTGCTTGACAAGAGCGGAGAGTAGTAGAGTTTATCCAAAAAGCATTGGAAGAACAAATTATTCGAGCCTATATCTTCTGGAAGAGAGCACTAAGCTGGTCTTTGTTGGGTTCACTGTCATATCATGACGGGTGCGCCGGTCCTCAATAATATTGAGACTCCGTTGCAAGAAGGCACAGGCAGCAGCTATGCTGTGTCTGGAAATGAGAAGAGGGATGTCATCCGCATACGCTTCACATGAGAATCCCACGTTCTTCAGCACTATGATGAGTGAGTCAACCAACATGCACCAGAGTACTGGGAAGGCACGCCACCTTGCGCGCAGCCTCTCTCCATCAGCACAATGAGAGAGGCTTGGTCAACACTATGTCAACACCATGTCGACGAGCTGCCTCACATAACGACTCGGGGGTGCCCTGTCAAAAGCCCCCTCAATGTCCAGAAAGGCTCCCAAGGTAAACAGTCCACGATCCAGTCCCCTCTCAATGGCAGTAACCATTGAGTGGAGAGCCGTCTCCAAAGATCAGCCTCTCTAGTAAGTGCCATGATGTATTAGATAAAATTGTTTGCTCAGCCAGAAATCTGTAGAGCCTGTGACGCGAGTATGTAAATATCCGCAGATAATTGAAATACAATGTTAAAGTAAAGATGAAAGATCTCTATTAATACCAGTTTGCAAGTGTAGCATGTAGATGGGAGTATTGGAGCAGATGCAACACTCTTTTAAGAAAGATTCGAAGCAGTTTCTCGACTTGTTCGATTGAAGCCCCATAGCTGCGCACGACATAATACAGATCTTGAGGCAGCCTCGAAGATTTTAAGCTTGTTTGATATCTTTATATTTCGATTTCTCATTAACAATAGCCATGTAGAGTTTATTAAATTTTTTCAGAAGTTAAGTTCTCATTCAGGTGCTATATGAATGAAATTTGTATGTGAGATTCATACCAAGATATCTGTATTCATTTACCTCTTCTATTTCATTATCAGCGATCCACCATACTTCCTCTGCTGGGCGTCTTTCTCCACTTCGAAAAACCAATACCTTTGACTTGAATATATTGACCAAAAGGTTCGGTAGTACACTGCAAGGTATCTGGATCCTTTGACAATGTGACTATGTCATCAGCATATAATAGGACTTCCAATTCAGCGCAATGTATATCTCCCGGCAGGATATCACGTAAGTCGTTAACAAACAATGCGAAAAGTAATGGCCTAAGAAGACAACCCTGCCTCAGCCCTTCGTAGTGGGAAATAGAAGCATAAATTCATTCATGATAGAAGCCTTCTTTGGAAGTTGTGGATGCATTACTCTTGGTTTCCAACTTCATTTCTTTTTTATATGGGCATGTCCGCGGGCAGAAGCAATGCTTTCGGTATGCTCTTCGTGAACTTTCATGGCAGAAATTAGGAAGTATTGGTGTGCGTCTTTTGTAGCAATAATGAGGGTATGTCGATGTGCTCTTTTGGAGGCAATTAACAAGACCAGTTAATGTGCCCTTTTGTAAGCAATATAAAAGGCATGGGGGTCGGCGCGTTTCTATGATGCAATAAGAATGGTTTGTTGGTTTGGTCTTTTAGAAGCAGTGAAGAAGGCATCTTTAAAATTTAAAAAGACAGAATTTTGCTTCTAATTTAAAGATCTTTTATTTTTTTATTTTTTTAAACAAATTAATAATTTTTAAAAAGTAAATAATGAAACTAAGACAATAAATCAAATATTAAAAAATAAAAAATTCAAATGATGTTTATAAAAGTGATTCGCAAGTCGAAATCCGTTTTTTATATCGGCTTCAAATTTATGAAAGGCATAGTCGTCTTTTTTTAATGCTTCTGCAAAAATAAATAAGGTTACTATATACAGGGTGTCCTGGAAGTCGACGTCAAGCCTGAATCGGGTGATAGGCCAAATCATAATAGTTACCAGAAAAAAAAAAAAAAAAAAAATAAGTCAAACTGACAAAAGTTGGGTTTGTATAACTGCTGCGACCTACGCTGCTATTCAGAAAAATTGTGTTCTGATAATTTTAAGCTTTCTTATCTTCAGAACCGAAATAACATATTTATACTTTTCCTAACAAAATTATTTAAAAAACTTTATCTTATCATAATTACTACGATTCCTTAAGCAAAAGCTCCAGCTAAGTAATCATTGTATATGCGGCTGTGCCGTCTTGGCATGCCGTGGGTTGATAATATCGAATACTTTCTCAAAGATTTGCTTTTGCGAAGAGTTCTCGAAGAAATAAAGAGTAGGAAATAAATAGTTTCGGAAGTAAATAAAATCCATCATTTGAGAATACTTCGATTTTCCGACATGAACTCGAAGTTTTGACTTAAAACAATTTGCTGATCTGATTTTTCGATAAATTTTGATTTTAACTAAATATACTCGAAGTTTTACCTACTCTGAAGAGTCAAGTGGAAACTGCAAGTTCTGAATATTTATTCCGTTGCGAAATTCATGCGCATTTCAGAAAAGTGTTTCATTTCTGACTGACTCTCGTTGATAGTGGCGCTTTTTGTCAGATGTTAAATGTTATTATTTTTGTCAGCATAAGTCATGCTATCTCCGTCAAAAATAACAACAATTTCCTTTAATTTTACTTCAAGAAAATGATAAATGAAATCATTATGAAGATATTCTGTCTAAGGTATGTAACAGGTAATAACCCGTTTCGATGTCAATTCATTTTTTCAAAGAAAACTGTAGTATATAAGGCTATTATATGTAACCAAAACATATTTAAAAAGTTCGAGATAATTTCGATAAAACGACTCGGAATCGAATCATTTTTACGACTCGATATAGCGTTCATTGTTTTTTTCTTTTTGGATCGATATCGAATCGAGATCGAACTGTTAGTTCACATTAACGAATCGTATTCGTTTCGATATCGTATTGTATTGTTTGATGGGTAGCTGCCGACAGATTCGGACTCCGACTGCTCATACACACATGGAATTATTACTCAGCTCCCTGCAAACATTACGATTGGAGATCGAATCGGAATCGACCCGCTCAATCGAAGTTTAACTTCGATCTCGAAGTCGTTCTCGATTCGATATAGAGCGGAAAATGAATGAAAAGAAGCACTAAGTCGAATTGAAATAACGACTCGATATCGATTCGTCTTTTCGAGACTAATCCGAAGACTTATCGTGTGTTGGTGCTATATATAAGGGTTATATGTATTCGAGATTTGTTCGTAAAAACTATTCGATTTCGAATTGGATAAACGAGTAAACTATGCATTGTGAAAACTACTCGATATCCAATTGAAAATAAATAACCAAACAATGAGAAATATTTACCAAAAGCAAATTTTGATTTCTCAGCACTCGCCCCAATTTTTTTTTTGGCCAAATACTTGAAAAGAATGGTGTTGACATGCTTGCATTGTCATGCACAATCTGAAAAATCAGGTACTGATAATTCATTTGAAAGACTTCGTAATTTTTCGAGGAGATTCGTAGGAATGAAAAATTCTCGGATTATACTGCAAGTTCTCTGAACTTATAGGCCATATGTCCAGAAAAATTTATAAAACCGAAAAATTATCAAATTGTTGCTCTTCGAGAATTTCTCGCAAATGCTGGGCTGAGAGATATTGAGCGTAAAATGGTAAGGTTACTTTGTAATCAAGACTATTTTATTATTTTTTTAAGTAAAGTTCGCAATAAGTATGGCCTTTCGGAATGTAAGGAACCAAGCTGTAAATTACTAGATGACTATTTTCCTGTATGGATAGCAGTTTAGGCTCTATAAGTAATACAAAGTCAAAGTTTGGCATTTCTGAATAAGAATCAATATAGAAAATTTTAGTGAATGGACTCCAAACGCACACATATAGATTTCTGTTTCTTGGCTTGGGATGTATTCTCGAGGGTTTTGATCTTGACTGAGCGATTTTCTATTTCTTGCGGCACAAGAAATATTGTGTTACTGTATATCAGAGTTTGAGCACCCTTTAAAACGATTTTTACATTAAAGAACATGTCAAACTCAACCAATCAGATGAAATTTTACACCCGAAAATTTGAATTAAATTAAAATCTTTCTTATGTATTATAGAATCTTTGATAAGGCTCTGCCATTAAAATGGTAATAGGCTCAGCCTATGGTGATAAATGTGCCTGAAAATATGCATAAAAATCTGAGTTGCTTAAACTTGCATTACTCACAAATTTTATGCGTTTGATCTTGTTAGCTAAGGCCCATCGGCTTTTGGCATCAATTATATGATCTAGCGCGAGTAGCATTTGAGTTTGATGTAATAACTCTTTATCTCTACCACAAGTTTTTATATCGCACCACGCTTTCAATGTATTTAATACGGAAAACATTAACACTATGCCTACGGAACACCATTAAACATTGAAACGTTTTTGATCTCGCCCTATTAGGCTAATTATTTACTCTACGGTCGGTACGTACTGTGTAATATTTAATATTCATTACAGAAACACTCCAAATTTGCCAAATACAACTAGCTCATTTAGTCTATTCTGAGTCATATGTGAATAAATTTGCTCTGAGTGCCACCTCCAAACCCATAGGTTAGGTTAGGTTAACTTAGAGTGGCGCCTATCAGAAAAACCTGTAATCAGCCACACCTCGACTATCGACATTCTATTGTGATGATGCCAACTTATTGGCACCTTACCTACAAAGTTTCGTTTTTTTTAGAGAGTGCGTTAAAACTAGCCACAAGAGTTGATGAACCTCAAAATATCTCCTAGCTCCTTTTTGCTAAATCGCCCAATTTTCGAAAGAAACAAAAACTTATTCCTTCTTCGCTTGGCATTAACTGAGTTGGTGTTGAACTCTCCCAACCTCTTCCTCGTCCATACAGCTTCTACAGAAATCATTGCCAAAGAGGCAGTGTCCGGTTATATTTGCAGTAATCTCCGCATCCTCCTTAACGATGTTTCTGTTTTCCTAGGACATAGATATGTTGAAATCACACATATGATTGGTTCTCCTTACCTGCAATTAACCAGCTTTTATGTACCTACTTATATAAATCTAAAGTCCTCTTCACTGACGTCTTCCTAGGCTATTAATACATGTTTTGAAAACTCGATTATGGGCAGGTACGCTACAATTTTTCCCGGCAGCCCTAATCTTTAACTGAGAGCTAGAACCTCCGCTTGAAGCACCCTATTATAGTATTCCGATAGGCGGTACGATTCTTGTATTCTAAGGGATACTGAGTTTACCCTGGATTCTATTCACAAATGCATTCTCGAACCATCTATGACGACACATACATATATCAAAGTCTTTCCACTCCTCTCTTTTAGGAAGTCTAGCCGCCGGATGCTATAATCTGTAGCTTCCCGTAAATTCAGAACCCTTAAAAAGGCTTTAGATTTCTCTAAAAAATAGAACTGAATGAAACAAAATTCACCGCTTCATTAAAACTAAGGGGAATATCAAAATGGAACGCACTGTCAACAAAAATTGTATGGCCTTGTTCTTGTCCTGCCTGAAAGGCATTGCCATACTACAATATGTCGTAAGGTAGGACTATTGCAGCCATCACCAGCTCTCCCATTTATCGCTTTTTGAAGAAAAAAAAAACTTGAGGGTTTAAGACCGATGTTGCCTTCATTTGAAATCCGATTTCAGTCAAGGTGTCATCTCTTCCAATGTACTTACGAAAATGGTATATTCAGTTTTGGAATGATAATCTGTACGACATAAGACTCTCTCCCTAGAGTAGTAACTTATTCCCAGCAGCAATGACAGCTCAAACAATTTATTTATTTTTTTGATGCACAAATTCTGGAATTTTTGTTTATTTCTTCTTCAACACTCCCTTGGTGCTATAAGAATTCGTCTGAATACAAAAAAAACTCCAACTCAAAAGCAATGTACTTATCGTAAATAATTCGTAAATACTCCACCAAAACAACCTCCCGTCAACGATGCAATCTTAAAAGCGTTTTGACAAATTCCAAAAGACACTGGCGGGTGGAGGCACTTAACTCGATTAAAGCGCGTTGTTATTGTTTGACGTCTACTAATATAATATTCCGTGGTGAAAACAAAAGGCCCTCGGGGGAGGGACCATGTACATCCATACATACATATATAGAAGAATACCAACTGTAGGCATCAGGAGGACCTCAATTTGCCTCTCAAGGAACGTACACGTGATGTTTACGCAAAACTAAGCAAACTTTTAGCAACTACTTCACTTGCTTTCGTTTCATTTTACAGAAGTGTTCCCGGCAGGAAATTGAATTACGGAAATGCTATTTACAGAAGTCTCCCGGATCTTGAAGAAGAAAGCCAATATTGAGTACAGAACAAACAAGACAGAGCCCTGTCGTTCGTCGTTCATCGTTCCTCGAGAAGAACATTTCCACCCCGCGTTCAACCGCTTAGGGCTTGTTATCATAACGAAAATATGTCTGATGTGAGTCTGGATCTGGATGTCGGAAGGAACTTCGGTTTGGAACGCAAAACAATAGAGAGAAACGGATTCCCATTCTCATCATCTTAAATCAATCGATTGCAACTGGTAATCGAAGTAGGTAGAAGCGGAATACCAATATAAGCAGCCAGCCATGGCGGTGGTGGTGCTCCGATAGTAACAAGTTGATATCAACGAAAGAAGACAGCCAATTGGATATCAGATATCAGATTCTGTCCTAGGAAGCGGCCGTCTCTTGGAAAGCAGAAAACAGGAGCATTCATCAAGTCAATAAGCTTTCGTTTCCTGTACGAGGATTGTAGCTATGATGGGTAGGAAGGAGGTAATAAGTGGTGGGCCAATTTGTTTTCTAGTCCTCCGGAGGAGAAGGTTACGTAAAACCAATATCTTAACTACTCTGGGGAGGCTTTGTTTATAGCTCATAAAGTTGTTTGTTGTTTTCTATCATAAGAATATTGGTGCATTTGGAAGAGTACTCATCTCTTAGGTCAGATCTTATCGTACTTTACCGCACCTTTAGTGCAAGAGAATTTTTAAAGTAACTTCAGTCAGTGTTTCTGGTAGAAGTCATCATCGAAGGACTGAAAAATTCTCAACTTGGCCTCCATTTTGTAGGGGCGACTGTTTCACAAATATTTCAGGCAACTTAAGTCAAAGAAGGGAACTACACGTTTAATCTACTCTGGATGTACTTACCCAGGATTGCCTTTTTCTATTTAATTTTTCCTTTTTTTTTACGACTTCGTGAGTTAGCTTTTGAGGGCACCCAAAAGAACCTTTATTCATGCTTTTGCACTTCATCTCAAAAGAAATGAGAACTCCTCAATTTTTTATAATTAAGCCACGCTAAGCTGTTGGGAGGAGGGAGGGGGATGAAGTCCTTCATTAATTTAATTGGTCAGAATTGTGCCTTTAAACATACATACAGTTACTTAGAATTAAACACACACACACACATACACACTCGTATACATACGCACACACACAAAAAGCCAGAGAAAAGCAACAAATAAATTTTTGCGGTTTAATTAGTGTCATTTTGCAAATTAATTAGCTCGGGTAATGTTGATGAAATGCTATGCTACTCACACACATACATGGATGGATAGATGTATTACACACACACACGCCAATACATACATATTATAGAGGAGCGGAGTAAGCAGCCATACCAAAACTAGTTATAATTGTGCTTGGGATGCAAAATTTATTAATTAGTGGCGAATTATTGCGCAATTATGTACGAAAAATTTTCTCGTTTTGATGGCAATTATTTCCTCTTTTGAATGATGACGACGAGGAGGCGTATACCTCTACTGAGGAGAACTTGTTTGCATGTTGCTATAAATTATGGACTATCATTTGTGGAATACTTTTTGGAAACTTCAAACGTAACACTGCCCTTAATTAATTCTTAATTTGGAACAGGATTGCTGTTATTTGCTATACTTATGTACACCGGAACCGGATGTAGATATATGATGTAATTCTCTGAAACAGGATGCCATGCCATGGCCTTGTTATTTCGTTTAATTCAGAACGGGGTAATTTTCAGATTCAGTGAATTCCGTTTAATTTCCAGATTATGGTAGGTAGGTAAGCAATTTTAAAGTTTGAATTTTATTTTTTTGTTACCTATACAGATAAGGATATGTACCGCTTTTACAAGTGTTTATGGAAGTATCTATATGTAGCCCACCAGTTTCAGCAAACTAAGCACTCAGTGTGAGAGGACAGGCTTCTTGTCGGACAGTTCCGGGGATTCAGGAAATAACTTCGCAAAAACGTAGGCCGGCATGTCTGGCTTCTAAATGGGTTGTCCTGGGGAGCCTAGAGCTTGTGATAGAAAGGACAGCATGTGCCGGCTATCACCGGACAACCAGTCCCTTGGAAACCCAATAATGGCATTAGAATGAACGTTCCTTGAGAGTGAGCGTCTGCAAAGACAGTCCTTGGAGATCCAGAAACTGCTTCATGAAGGTCGATCTTAGAGGATGAACGTCTGAACAAACAGCGAAGGTTGATCCTTGCTGATGGGGTCTGGACAGATAGTTCTTGATGACAGCATTCGTCTTCTGTTGCGGTTCCACTACTGCTAAGGAAGGAAGCAAGATTAAAGAAGTCCTTCGGAAATAAAAAACCGACAATGGGATTCTTCAATATAATTGTCCTTTATTGAGAAGCAGCTGCAAAAGGGGTTAGTGATGCGCAGAGCTACCAACGGAAAGGCTGTATACATGTTTCGTACTCAAAGAACACAGCTATTTTGAACGCCGATTATTGTGCGTGTTCATAGTGCAGCCTCCACGAATACGACCTGGTAGTCTTGACATGGAATTAGTACTTTGGTTAGCTATAAGATTACTGGCCGTAGTCGCAAGCCTCTGCTAACTCAAAGGGTGGATCCTAACCTTTTCCGCTGCCGTCACTTTTGTGCTAATATGAAAATCCCGAATGCGGTAACCAGTATCGTATAAGGATCAGTATGAAGATCTACTGGAAGTACCCATCGAATTATGATCATGGACTAAGAAGCCATAACAATTGGGTTGCGACATTGCTAAATTGGTGCCACGAAATTGAGGAGCACTGAATAGTGTTACTATAGTAGTGCTATTCGCCTCAAAATGGAGAAGGTCCCTTGATGGGAGCATCGTGCGGGTTGTGGTAGCTCATATGCAGGCAGAGAGAGATTTTCTAAGTCTGAATGACTTAGGCGGACATTCTTCCTTGAACAGAAGAGAATACCCTTTGTACAATTGCATACTGCGTCCGAAGAGCTGAACAATGGTCGCTTATTAATGTATGCTTAGATAATTGGCTTTCGGCTTGGAGTTGCGCTAAATCAATAAGGTGCAGTGATCGAGAGATGTGCAAAGATTTTAGATGGGTCTCGCCTCGACCAGTAAGCCCAATGTCGAGCCTGTACTGACGTAATTTGGTATTCATCGAGGCAGAATATAATATACTTTGTCCCATGAGGTCGCTGGTTGTCGCGTTGTAACTAATCCGTGTATTAAGATTGCTGTGAGATTAAGGCTAAACAGCTAGGTGCTCACGTTAAACCTCCAAAAGATTCTGCTCTTTATTGAGGTTTCTAGTTTCTGGTGAAATTTACAATCGGGATATTCCGCCTTGCAGCTGGCTTGCTCGATTTGGCAATCTAATCGATCAAAATACCCTTACGCCGCACAAAGCACAATACAGCGGTTCATTTGAATCAGGTACATCCTATGGATAAAGGATGTCCATGTCGCCATACTCAAAGACAAAGTTTGTCCCATATTTTGATTGTGAATAGTTTCTAAAAATAAAAAAAATGTATTGATGTTTTTGTAAAAATATGTACTGGAGCTTAGGAATTGCATGTGAAAGAAAGCTATCGATCATTACCCAAATATCAACACTTTTGAGTTTATTTTATACAAAAATATTTAATATAATGTTACTAATTTATTGCTGAATATTTTCTTCAGTTTGATCCTTTATTATACAGAAGCATTGCTTTAAAAAATAACTCAAGAAATGCAAACGGGTTTGACGATCTATGGAGCCAATCGATTTCACCACTTTTTGTGATCCAACGACTGGGGAGCATGAAATAAGTTGAATTTTTTCAACGGTATGAGTCATGGCCTCCCACGTGTAAAACCATTCGTTTATAAATTGAGCCTCAAAACTACACCTGCATGAAAAAATCACTTTTGAAAAATCTGTGAACGTACATAATTTTTTACAACAAATCTACACTTAAAATCTAAGCAGAAGCTACGGATAATTTTAAATTCGAAAAACAATTGAATTCACTTTTCAATCTGATCAGTTTTTTTGTTTTTTCTTGATCATTGGCAACATACACCATCAATCACTTTACTTGAATATAAGGTTTTTACGGAGCCTTTTAAATAATTAATAGGGTTCCATTCCTTTGAAAGGTACTCAAGTACTGCGACATTTGCTTAGCTAAACCTCTACGCAAACTATTTTACCTGTCCTCCTCGACGGAAGTCTTTCCTTCGGCATGGAAATTTGCACATCTTCAACTAATACCCAAAAGAGGAAAAGCAAGCGATCCCTCAAAAGTCAATTGCCCTTATTTCTCTTCATTGGATCGTTTTCAAATTGATAACACATTTAGAAACTTATCACCTGTGTAGTGATAACCAATACGGCTTTCATGTTGGCCTCTCTACGGGAGATCTAGTAACATTCCTTACCGAGCGACCAAATCAGTGCCTCAATAACTTTGGTGAATCTCAAATCATCGCATTTGATATATCGAACGCCTTTGAACGTCTGGCATCCTGCTCTTTTAAGTAAACTTCAGGCACCGTTGCCAAGCGACTGGTTTAGATTGTATTTGTACGAGTTTTCTGGCCATTGTACGATATACGACGCAGACGTCTGACCGTACGCAAAATGTACGGTTAGTTACGGATTGAAACAATGGAGGAAATCTGAACGCAGAACACAGCACAGTCGAGGCATGCATGTAACCGTAACCTAGTCGTAGGACAAACTCGCGCAAACAAAGAGGCAGCAATCAGCATACTCAGCATATGCCAAGAAGAAGAAGAAGAACAATTTCGACTTGTCAGTTGTACAGTCAAGTCATCAGTACACTCCTTTTCTAGTGTTTTCTCGTTCTGAAAGTCCACGAGCACCACAATGTTGCTGTTTTGCTAACTGCTAAATTGCTTTCTTTGCTTAAAATAATCGCATTGGACGTGGGAGAAATAATTTTCGCATCAGCATCAACTTAATTTGAGTGAGTGTAAAAAACACAAGTGTGATAAGACTTTTTTCCCCATTATAAATTTACTTATTCAATTTCAGAGTGATTTAATTGAATCAAGAAGTAATTAAGTTACCATTTGAGTAACAAAACGGGCTATCTGAAGTTTCTCTTGCATTGTTCAGTATAACGAAGAATTTTAGGCCAACTTCATTCAAATTGTCATTACGTTGAAAGGCCTCCACGTATTTCGAACAACTTCTTAGTACTGAAGATGCTGTGTTCTTTCATTGGACAGAACGCAGAAACGACAGAAATTATTGGATCGAAAACTCTGATGGAATCCTAGTAGGCTATTTCCTCCCAAATTATCATGTGCAACTGTAATAAATGAGCCTTCCAATGTCAGTTCACCTACTATTATAGGGATAAATGGTTTTTAAGGTTACAATATCCTTGACTATAGGCTCAAATATTTCATTGTACATTTCGTCAGATTTCGCATCTTCGCCATAAAAGAGTAACACCAACTAAGTGAATATTATTTAATGCGTTTTAGTATTTCAGTGGTAAATTTCAAGTGCTGACGTAAATACTGCTTTTTTGTGAAAAGATATTATACTTTCCAATGAATTCACACTCTCAAAGTCATCATAGAACAATTGCATAAGCAAAACATTTTCGTTTACTTGAAAAAATATTAAATTTTTGTGTGCCACAGCAAAAATTCTCAATATTTTCTGCACTACATTGGTATTCCGCTGCGAAAAAAATTTTCTTAAAAAGTGATTGAACTTGTAGGTACATCAACAAATGAAGCGTTTTCTTTTATGTATTTTTTATCCCAACGAGTTTGCAAAAATTTTGTTACTCAAAATTAACTGGACCTGAATATCACTGTAGAGCATACATACATCGCTACGTACCCAGTGGAAATCTGGTCAGGCCTTTCACGTGAAGGCTTGTGCAAGCAGTTAAACTTATAGGGCAAATATATGAAAAAGCCGAAAAATTCTCGATCCATTCCATATTAATCCCATAAGAAGCTTGGTGGAAGGTGCAATGCACTTTTCAAGCTCATTTTTATTTTGTTAAAGCAGTAAAACCTTAGTGCAAAAAATGAAAAACCCGAACAATTTTTGATCCGTTCCAGATTTTTTTCGCTCGCAGAGAGTCCACTGAGGAGGCAGACATACCCATTCCTTCCAATGAAGCTAGGGGAAAGCACACTTTAAAATTTGAACTGCTTCATCCCTATGACATGGCTGTACAAATGCTCTACAAAGTCTGCGATGAAGAGACATGCATCCTCGTTCCTTCCAAGTAGGCTAGGGGGAAGCACACGAAAAAGCTTGAACTGCTTCCTCCCTAAGACATGCTCGCAAAAATTTTGTGTCCAATATAGAGGCATGCATCACAACTTTTAAGGAAGGTATCCGGGTTGGGGGATGGTATGAATCCATTTCGCGCTGGGTAACACTAAATGCACATACGGGCTCCTCAATAGTAAATAATAATAAAGAAAGAAAATAAAAGCAAACATAATAAACAAAAGAAATACGATCAGAGTAGCCACGCGCCACTCTACAGTCCGTTCATGAAATATCAAAGTAAGAGTTGTGAAAAATAATGTGATCAACACTGGTCACGGTTGTACTGTGATAAAGCATATTACATATTACTCAGTGAACTATAAAAAAAGTAATTGTGGAATTATGCAACCAATATTATGCTTGTTTACATAGAAGTCAATATGCATGCATTTATCGATAATATTACTTTTGATCGATATGAGTGAGGTAAGCTATTTTTATAAAGTACTTGCAATATCCTTGGTCTTTCCCATGAGAAAGAAATTTAATTAAGGTTTACCCAAATAAGCACTTTTAAATGTAGTGCTATTGAAAATAAAGAATCAGAGTTTAACCAGTAACTTTCGTGGTATTTTCATTTGCCAGATATTGGGCTCTTCGGCTCCAACATGGCTAAAACATCAGGTAATTAGCTTTTCAGCTCTTGCTAAGATATTCATCAACACCAGACATTGAGCTTCTGGCTCTAGCTTGGTGGATTTTCGGAGGATTGAGCTTCACAGCTCTACCGAAGAAAATTTTTAATTACCATTAACAGAGAGTCATCAACCCGACTGCAATTCTACTACTATAACAAGAAGCTATTTACATCGCTTTTCTGGTCTACATTTTGATTGAAAAGATTTCAGAGTTTCAGATAAAGAATTTTTGAAATTAAAAATAATTTTATGGTCGCTGATAAACGTAGCCCCAGCTCATGTATCCTATCCGACTGACAGCTGTGAATGTTGACTGCTAGTGGGACTGAATTGGCGAAGAGGGAAGAACAGGAATCGGAGAAGCCGGAAGACAGAAGGCTGGCCATATTGCTTTTTTTAAAGTCAAGAAAGTGTGATTCTGGTAGCGTGGTAGGACGTAAGGTCTAAAAGGTAGAGGATTAAGAGAAAAATAAAGAAAACCAGTAAAACAATAGCTTAATTTTCAACAAGTCACAACAAATATTGTGCCCCAGCAAAACTAAAGTCAAATCGCTCGCTGCACCCCCACCACAAATTAGCTGCCCACCTGGAGGAATTCCTGTAAAACAAAAAAAGTCCTGATACATGAGCACCTCAAATTGGAAGAAAAGTTTCTTATTTTCGCGAAAAAGTGCACAAAATAAATTAAATTTATTTATAAATATATAGAACGAGATGTCTTATTTCGACATAAAGACTTACCTGTGCTGACCTTAAACAGGAGCACCTGAAATTGAAAACAAAAATATTATTATTTTGCCATATGTGTCAAAAACCAGATATAGTATGTCAATATAAAAGTTTACATTGTACCCTCCTGATATTGGAGCTTCTGAAGACATACTATGTCCGTATCATAGTCGACATTTGTGTCGGTAATATCATAATAGAGATACACCATGGAGGAATTAACGCACTGCTAAAAAGTTCAGCGACCAATCACTAGATATTTTGAACATATTTCTGGAGATAAAAACGGCAAATCAGGTTTATCTAAACATATAAGAAACACGAACCATAACACGAATACTAATAATATGAAATTACTACAACAACAGAATGGTGGAATTATTTTAGATAAGTATGAAAAAATCGAGATAAAGAAGGCGATATCATCACACAAACACATTCTCAACGATAAATTAGATGAGTATTCAAATAGCCCGTTACTAAATCCGCTAACATACGAAAAAAATAATTGTACTCTCAGATCAGCTAGGCAGTTATTAACCTGATGATGCCTCAGTAGGGCGAAACGCGTCGTTTTGTTTAAAAAAACGCGAACAAATATCTTCGGAACAACACAAGTGTTTTTATTCAAATGGCTTTCAACAATGTGTTCCAACAAGTGCCTTAAAAAATGCACTTAACATCTTGAAGAATCTGACGGTTACGAAAGTTATACGAATAACGTAAAGTAAAGGCTTTTTGATCAAAGGCGCCGAAATTACGTAGCAACGAATGGCGGAAGTCCCAGTGGGTCGATCCCAAGACAGAATTGGTTTTCATCAGAGGACGCCCATCATCTCCTAGAGCTTCGGGGGTGATTATAAGTAAAACAAAATATATATAATAATAAAGATGTTTATAGTCAATAGTGGTTTGGAATAAAATATGTAGTATGCAATAGACCTCTACTCATTTCTCTTCTCTATCTTTCTCCGGAGGTTTCTCTCTACTCCACAGGTGAACAATGGAAAGGACATCGCAACCAGAATGCCACGATGTCATGGGAGGCTGGGGATGGCACAAGTGATCCTAACATCCGATCCCTTAGGATACTCTTCAGATGAGTGGTGTTTGCGGTCACTTTAGGACCTGTGTGTGTGGCCCTTGGTTGATTTTCGTTCTTCGTTCGTCGTTTTTTTTCCTCGAGGCACAATATATATTTTTGTTAATGGCAACGTAACAGTGCAGGATTTTTGGTGAACTCACCCCACACTCTCCGCCACATAGCCGCGGTACTAGTGTGCTAATCTGGCGACCGCTGCTGTCACAAAGTGAGCTGCTCTTGCTGGCAGTCAAGACTTTACGTCCTCGAATACTCACTCAATCATAGTTCAACAAGAATGACAGTAACTTAGTTATTTCAGCATTCGCTGTTCTGTGTACAAAACGTATGACAAAACGTTGGAAAGTATATGAAAAATATCTTGAAAAACATTTTTAAATTAACTATGAATTTCGTCAATTTCAGAATTGTGTATTCCCACCGAATTAATTCGCTCAAAAAAAGTCAAAATATTGTCGGAAACTCTTATCGTTTTCTTTTTATCCGAATGTAATTGCGTTTTGGGGAGTACCGCATTTTCTACGTTTAAATTGTCATCGTTATTCTAATTTCTATGAATAATGACATTAATTTTTATTTTATCATTGAATGAATTGTTATCAACTTGGGAAGAATGACTTTTATTAGTATTACCTTGCTTCGACATGTAGGGGGAAAAATACAATTTAAAATTATATGGCCGTTGCATTTAAAATCATGTAAAGCTTCTTAAATGAGAGAAAATAAACAAAATACTTTGAAGTAAAACAAATCAATTTCATATTGATCTCAAAAAAAGCAAATCAAACCTCTATTAAACAGTTTATAATTGAAAGTGTTGTCAAATTTATAAGGTTAGTTTTAAGAACTTCTTAATACATATTTAGCTTACAAGTTGTTAGAAAGAAAATTTCAAAGAACTGGTCACCTTAATAAATATTTTTGTTTTTTTTTTTAGTTTTCTTCATGGAACCTCGCGACTCACTCTTCTTTCCAGTCGCAGTCGCTGGTAATAATTTCATTAAAGCAAGGAAGGCCAACTTATTCTTATTCCACTTTATTAAATAAAACAACCTACTTTAATAAAGCGATATTTATACTTTTGCATTCATGTTTGTTCCCGAATTTTTAGGAATGTCAAAAACTTTGGCTTCATATGTAGGCCATTTCTTCAAAAAATTATCAGTTTGAGCAGAAAATTGTATTTGGAAGTTATACAAAATCTGAAAGTTGCAAAGTTTCTGCTCACACTTACTGTTGTTATTTAAGAAAACTAATTAGTCTATAAGTAAAATATATCTAATAAAAAATTTTAATTTTAAATTTAAAAATCAGACCTAAGAGTGTAAAAATAGCACTTGAAATATTTTATGATAAAACCTTAGAAACAATATTCTTACGTTTACCAAATCCAGGGTCGAACAAGCCTTTTCTGCTTTTGTTTATTAAGTCCATTCGACGATCACATGCTTGTTTCAATGCTTTCTTATTAGACTTATTTGCTATGCATCAAATGCATTTTTCAGTAAGAGTATATTTCCTTCAATCTGTTCTTCGTATATTTTATTGATATCATTTGGTAGACTAGTAGCTGCTTTATTAATCTCTTTGCACAGATTGGTATCAGAAAATCTCTTTCTTTTGAAATGTGAATTTTTTTATTTGGGATATGAGGTATCCTTTTTTTATGTTATATATTAAATCCACCGACTTTTCTGTTCTCTACTCTCATATCACTGTGTAAATTTGTGCATATAATTTTTTTGTTTTATATACATGTATTTTTCATTTTATTCTTAATAAAAATCTGAAAATATGCATATTTACGATTATGTTAAGAACAAAATATATTGTTGCTTTATTTATTATAATTGAAAAATAACATAAATGCTCAACTGTTACTTTTAAAGTGTGTGTACTGATTCTTCTCTGAGTAATTATGAATATTAAATTTATTGTTAGGATTGTACGACCAAAATGCTGCCTGTAGGGTCAAAAAGTTGCGTTCGTAAGTCTTTTCAATATAAAAAACATGGCAGCCCTGTTCAGGCATTAGGTCTAGGTGCTCGTTTTTCAAAATGGGTTGAAAATTGTATCTCTCCCATCGCTCAATTCAAGTTATATTGGACGGAGTCACTTCTGACTGTTTTATAGTCCATACGGGTGTACCACAAGGTTCTATTCTCTCTCCTACTCTCTTCCACATTTTTATTTATGATCTCTTTCCTCTAACTTTCAATCCTATTCATAGTTTTGCAGACGACAGCACCCTTGATTTCATTTCGTGTACTCGTTCCACTCTATACCTACTGATTCCAATGGGAATATTATAGTTGGGAAACGAAGCCAAATGTTTAGTTCACTAAACTATGAACCTACAACAATACTCGCTTGGAGTAGAGCGAATCGGTTCTTGTATAATGTTTCCAAGACAGAATCTTGTCTGTTATCACTCAAACCTACTCTAGGAGCCCCATAACCCACTTCCGTCGATGGGGAAGATATCTCGAACTCGTCATCTCTAAAGATCTTAGACATTGAAATATCTAACAATCTTACTTAGTTGGTTCGATCATCGCGATGAAATTCCTGGGCTTCTTGCAAAGGTGCAAGAATTATTTTACTCCATTAGACTTTGTGTAAATCCACAAGACTCATATCAGGGCTAGATTATTTTGGCAATAGCTGTACACACTGCATAGTTCGCGTTAGGCACATAGTCAGCTTGTTGGCTTAACCCAATCATCTTCAAATCCCTTCCCCTGCTTAATTTCTTGTCAAGGCTGTGCTGCGGCATTTTGGCAACATCATAAAAATAATAAGGCAAATTTTTCATATATGCAACCAAAATTTAGGAAGATTCCAGCATATAAATGGTAGTTGATAATTAGTAAAGACTGAACAATTAATGATATTTAACATTGAAAACTCTCAACATTTCGAACTACATTACATCCAATAGACTTAGTTGTTGTAGTTGTAGATGTGAAGAGCAACTTGCTGCTAATCCGTTTGGTAGCTCGCAACAAAAATTCCAGACTTTCCAGAAAATTAAGGATGTGTTACTTGTTGCTTCTATTCCTGCATACTTACATATATTTTTTCCACCTCATAATTTCATTATTTCAAATGGACATAAAGTTTTATTTTCACATTATCCAGGAAAAAGAAATCGTCTGAAATGTTTTTCTTTTATTTCGTTTATCAAATATCCTCAATTTCGAATTTAAATAGAATCTTAAGGCTGCCAAATCCAAGACAATTCAATAAATACGAAATTTTACGGTAGATCCATGTAAATGCGAGCGAAGAAGAAAATTTCCCTCCACCCCCTCACAATCAAAGAAAGTCATAAAATTGAATGTCTACCAATAACTGAATTCAAAAATATTTCAGTGCATGGATCGGAAGCTGGAATTCTGCAGCAAATGTTCAAAACTTGGGCGTATCTCTATGGTATAAGGAAAGTTTTTTAGTGTTATCCTCAAAGAATTTTTACATCATCTTCCTCCATACATCCTTCCCCTCTATCCGCCCCTATATTCCTAACAATGTATATCTAAAAAAATTTTGGCAACTAAAGAAATGGCGGACAAACAAACGTATTGCAATTTCTTATCCCAAATTTTAGGGACGCTCCTCCATCCAATCCAGGCACAATCCAATAATGTTCGTGTTGTTAGCTTCACCCTGACATTCTGAACACAAATAAAAACGAGACTGGCGAGGGAATGTCGGAAGAGATTTGGTGCACATCATTACCTTTAAGAAGAAGAAAACATTCCCGGACATTACGGAAATGTCTTGGAATTCGGAGCCAAGACATAAAAATAACAGGAAAAAAAAATGGAAATTTCGAGTTGAAGGATTTGCTCATTGCCAACTTACGAATTTTCTTTATATTGCTCCGACCGTCATGTCAGCAGTCTACATTCACAGAATCCACATAATCCATTCTCCATCCCTGCACCCTTATGTTATATGCACTGATTTTTAATAGTTGACCCTGGTGTCTGTGACAAGGATATCGGCTTAACTTGAGCAAACAGCTGTAGTTTATATTCAGGGCCTTATCTTGATTTAAGTAAAGCCCTCCAGGATTAGATGCCCTTTGTTTTAAGCCAATGATAAATATGGGCAGACATGGAGAACGACAAATGGATTACGTAGGAATGACGTTATAAATGATGCTTCCAGTAAATCATTGCTTGCCTGGGTTATCTTTGGCCCCCCCCCCCCAACTACACTGGCAAAATGTCAATTTTTTGACGATGGAATTCGAGAGTGATATGATAAATTGATGAAGAGCTCCTGTTTTTTTTTTTAGACGCACATCCCTAAATATCTTCAGTGTAAACAAGCAAGTAAATAGCTTGAGATTAAAAACATAAAGTCCCGGCTGAGCTCATAAATATGAAAGGAATCTCTCTCTCTCCATCTCTCATCCTGGTTGTTTTTCAGGAATTAATGATGCGTAGGCAACAATGGTGGTTTGAGGAAAGGATGAATTTTGATTTGGTTAAAGTGCAAAGAAATGTTTGCGTATAGATTGTGGGGATACATACAATTGTTTTTGTGTGTGTGTTCTAGATTGATTGCTACTTTTATACATATAAAAGAGCTGAAATATTTTTGCAATTTGTACAAAAGATTGCGTACTGAATATTTATGGCATCTGTATATATGAATAAAAGCATCAAAGAATTACTATAAGTGTAACTCTGGAAGATACAGCCCATGAAAATAGGTTGGGTACGATTGTAAGTAAGCAAACTAAAATCTTGTTTTGGAATTCTTACAATTTCAAACTCCCTCATACGAAAATCCCAGTTTTAGAAAATATTAATACTTTCGTTTTTAATGAAAATTGTAAAAGAACCCGGAATTTTCAGTGATTCCGAGTAAATCGATGCACATCCAGAAAATCAAATTTTCTGTATTTTCGAAAAAAATGGTCACAAAGACTCGGATAGACCGCAAGAATCATTAGGTTCATTCGATAGAACAGACTTACCGTATTACTGACTAACGTTACGTACAGGATATTTCCTCCATGGTGGTTAGTAGATCAGGTAGTGATAGCACTCACCTAGGCAAACAAAAAAATTGTATGGCGTGGGGGGCGAGATATCATTTGAACGGTTTCGGAGTTACAGGGTGATTAATAAAAAAAGCCACTTTTTAACAAAATACCCTGGTTCTTAAAAAGTACTCAGCGTATGGTCAAAGTTAAAGGCTCATTGTATACAGAACTTCATGGCCTTTCCAACAACTGCTCAATTAGTCCAGTACTCCACTCACCTTAAGAGTTATTGTGGTCTAAACTAAAAACCTCGGATTTTCTTACCTATTTTTAATTTGAACTCTATTTTTTTTTTACAAAAAGGTCCTTAACATAACTTTTTTCATAAAAACTGTAATCTGTATAACTCTCCTCTTTAATTATATCTATCACCTCCTGCTCTAGTGAACACCATGGTGGAAACACCCTATATATGAAACACTGGCAGTCCATTATAGAGTTAAAATGAAAATATTGTAAGCAAACAGAATAAAAATTCTTTGTCATCAAAACTTTAGTAGAAATATTTAAATCTAGCGGAAGTGTGGAAACTGCGAAAATAAAGGGTTTTCCAATAAGAGGTGTTATTTTGATATTCAAAGAAAAAATGCCATTTTTTGAGATAAATGATCGGATCTTTATTTCATTATAAAGAAGAAGGTATGCCGTTAATAATGGCAAATAACATCAGCCAAATGACCACCACGACCACGACCACGTCTACAGGACCATAGCCTTTTCATGAAATTTTCCATAATCAAATCGCGAAGTGGCTGCCCTATGTCCTCGATAGCCTCACGAATTCCATCTTTGAGGTCTTGAATCGACGCTGGGCTGTTGGCGTAGACCTTCTCTTTCACGTGGCCCCAAAGGAAGAAGTCGCAAGGTGTTAAGTCACAAGATCTCGGTGGCCAATTGTGATCACCTCTTCGAGAGATAACACGGTCCGGAAACTTTTCCCGTAAAAGATCAATGGTTTCGTTGCTTGTATGGCACGTAGCGCCGTCTTGTTGAAAGTATACGTTGTCTAGATCAATACCATCCAATTCCGGCTATAAAAAATCATTAATCATCTGTCGATAGCGTAATCCATTCACCGTAACTGTTGCTCCAGATTCATTTTCGAAAAAGTAAGGTCCAATGACCCCGCGGAACCATAAACCGCACCAAACAGTCACACGTTGAGGATAGAGAGGCTTTTCAACAATAACTCTTAGCTTTTCCGAGCCCCAGATGCGACAATTTTGCTTGTTGATGAAGCCATCGAGGTGGAAATGGTCCTCATCACTCAAGATGAGTTTTCGATAGAATTCCGGATCATTTTCAAGCATTTCAAGGACCCAATCAGCAAAGACTCGACGTTGTTGATGATCGGCCGGCTTGAGTTCTTATGTTAACTGAACCTTATAAGCCTTAAGACCCAAATCTTTATGCAAAATACGGTGTAATGACGTTTGTGGAATGCCGAATTCCAAAGAACGACGAGGAATGGACAAACCTGGGTTTTCTTCAACACTTTCGGCTACAGCAGCAATATTCTCGGCTGTTCTTGAGCGACGTGCACGGGTTTTATTCTTCACATCACTAACTTGTCCCGACAGCTCGAATTTTTCTACCAATTTCTGTATTGCGGTCCGACAAGGTGCTTCACGACGACCCAAAAATGTTCGAGTTTAACGAACCGTCTCTGCCACATTTTCACCATTTTTATAGTGAATTTTAATAATTTCAATGCGTTGTTGAATCGTGTATCGTTCCAGTTTTATTAATGGCGTAGTTTCTACTTGTCAAATGTCAAAAAATGACAGCTCCAAAAGTGACATCTACCGAAATAGCGGGATAATTAAAATAACACCTCTTATTGGAAAACCCTTTAGAAAAAGATGAAACCTAAAATATGGGAACAAGGAAATTGTAATTATTTTATTTTTTTATATTTTTTTAATTTCTATTCTATATTGAAAAATAAACTAAAAATGATTTCATCTAAAAATGTATTTTTTTTCGGTTGTTTAGCTTGAGAGTGTTCGTTGCATACATGTAACATTAGTTGTCTTACAGCATTAGATGAATTTTTGTTTTCTTTTATTTTCTTCTAGCTTTTCAAGCATACAAATCAAAAATACTATAACATAATATCATAATATCCTGGGTTTTATTAGTAGAACCCAGGTGCCCCAATTTAAAAAAATACCAACACTACTGATGAGCACATAGTTCTCAGATATGCCAGATCTTTGGATCTGACTCTGGAATTGTTTTTTTTTATCTCTTTGCAAGTGCATATATATGAACATCTATTTATGCATAGCGCACATTTTTTAACATCCAGCTGAGTTTAGTCTGTAGGGGCACGAGCCATGCGTATGAATATTCTGATACTGATGGTGTTGTTAGTCGGTACATGTTCATTTGTAGATCTATTTTATAAGAAAACTAATTGCATCCAAAGACCGGACATAAATATCACCGGCGTAGCCAGATAAAACAAACCTTCTATAGTAGGATACAAGGCTAAGTAAACTTCGAAGTTCCTTTTTGATTTTTGGGATTGATCACGTTCGTATGATTTGTGCCATCTCTAAGTCAGTTTCATATTTATTTACGTAATTGGTTTGTACAAAAAGATTCACAATCCTTTAGATATGTACAAAATAAGACATATTGTAAATTACTGAAATATAAACAATGAAATTTATCAGAGAACAGGAAAATGAGACAAAGAAAAATAAAATAAAATGAAATAAAGATTCAAATTCACTTAACTAACCTAACCTATATATCAAACAAACTATTGGTTGCCGTAGTCCTTGAGCGGATACTACATGTCCCAGATATCTAACTTCCTGACGAAGGAGACTATATTTCTTCGGACTAAGTTTGAGAATAGCGGATCAAATTTTATTCCTTGAAGTTTCATTCAGGTGAAAAAAGTTTCATTTCAGTAGGAAAAGGTTTCATTGCAGTTGGAAAAAGTTTCATTTCGTTTGAAAATAGTTTCATTAAACTCGTAAATGATTTCATTTAATCTGGAAATGCTATATATGTATATATATTTTCATACATCTTTACTTAATACTTGAAATTTTTAGCCTCTTTTTCAACAAAGAAGGAAAAAAGGTAGTTTCCCCGTGTTCGGATTAACATTACATATATACAAAGGGCATTCCTATGTGAACGTAGTCCGGGAAAAACTTTTTGTTTTCAGATTTCAGTTGTTTAACTGAATTTTTAGGATCTCAACATTAATGGATTAGTATTTTCGGGACAAATTTTTGAGAAAAAATGGCCCCAACGACCCGAATTGCAAAAGACGTTACGATCGTAGGTAGGCTCATTCGATAGAGCGCTTTTATTTTCAATGCACCTGAAATTCCAAAAATGCGTTTTTTGCAGAAAATGGGATTGTAAACGCTGATATATGGCAAAAATCTCTACGATCATAGTTGTTTCTGAGAAAACAGAAAAGCCTCTGTCGATACGTGCAGAGCCTTCAAATTTTGTCTGTCCTCAAATTGTTTTTAAATATATTTTATTAAATTTTCTCGACAATATTTTTGTACACTTTAATATTGGTGGACAAAAGATTTCTTCAGTGCAGGTGGAGCATAGTACCAACATGCGCTTTTGATTATTCCTCCATACATATTATTGAGAATTCAAATAAAAATTCCTCTCTCCATTTACAACTTGTTACATTGTTGATTCATATTTACATAATATATCGACTACACTATTCACAATAGTAATAATAATTATAGTTTTTATTTGCTCTCCAATACATGTACACACACAAATCACGAATTCCAAATGCAAAACTCCCATTATTTTTAGTAGATGATCCTGTAATTATCTTCATTATTCAATTTATTTCGAAATTAGTTTAAGCCTATCAGGCTAATTTAATACATGTGTTAAAAGCTCAAAGGATTTACTATACCTACCTACAGCAATTTCACCCCATTTATTCCAAAATGTCTATTAGCAATTATTTCTACTAAATGGGAGCGCCATAGTAGGATTATAGGGATGGAGTCTACTGTGGCTACAAATAATTTTGTAAAGCTTCTGTTAGCAGCCCAATTGAAAGTATTTTATGGGCTTATTTTAGCAAAAATTCATAACATTTTGCTTTCATTATGGTAATACCGCGAATTGTTTTAACGCCCATAATACTAGAATGTACATAGATATATATGTATATGTGTTAAAAGGATACATATCGTCCCTAGTGAAATAATATTATTTAATGCAATGGAATGCGTTCGTTTTATTCAAATAAATTGGTCGCGCAACAATTAATTCGGTGCATCCACCCTGGATGGATAGCCATGTAAGAAATTAAAGCTCCGGCAATTAATTCAATTATTGCATTTAATTTCGCTAATTGTTGATTTATTAATACTGTTAATGCCATATGTGGCGGAATATTTTCGCGGTATGCCGAAATGTATCAATACGCGATAATTATTTAAATAGCGAACAATGCTTTTATTAAGAGCAACCAGTCCTGTAGTGAAATATTGACAAAGTCAATATTTGCAAATGTAATAATTCCAGAAAATGTTTTTATAAATTAGTTTGAGTTCAAGTCATGGCATATATTTTTGGCGAATTATAATAATAAATACATTTTTTTTATTGTCATATCAGCTTTGATTTACATAATTTTTATCGCATAAATTATATCAGAAATATAAGGAAAATTTTGTAAAATCTCTTTTCGATGGGGTTTGCATAATTAATAGTTCTATAATAAAAGCGTGTAATTTGTCAAAGGTATTAATTTCAATTTTTGGTGGTTTATTTTATTTTTTAATTTGAAATACATATTTCACATGGGCGGTATACACTTGTATAGTATTTCATTATTGCTAATAGGTGAAATATCCACGAATTAAAGGATTGATTCATAAAAAAAATTCAATTTTTACAGGGTTCTCGTAAATAGTGACTCATCGTTAAGGTGATAATTGCTTTACCAATCGCATACTAGTTTGATATTCCAGCATGTCGTTTTTAACATTAGTAACAATATATGACTGTTTTGAGTTATTTTGACTTCTGGAAAATTTCACAAAATCAATACCTTGTGCTATTTCTTTCCTGCCCTTCCTACAAATTACGCTTGTTTGTACTTTTATTTATTTTTTTAAATACTCGTGATTAATTTGCTCATCGAACACACACAATACTTGTTGTTTTGCTCTACCAAAGTCTCATTACTCAACTTTGACCTTCTGTGATGGAAAAAAAATTACTGGTTTCAATTGCCTCATTATTCAAGAAAGTTGCCCATTTAAGGAAGATGTTGAAATGGTGCAACACATCTGAATTTCCTCCATAGAAAATGAAATATTGATATTTGTGTTCAAAAGGAGTGATGAAATTACAACTCAGTAGGAACAATAGGGTGCTCCTTCTAGAAACAATAAAGGAGCAGGGAATCTTGTTTCGATTTCAGTATTGCTCTAAGAGAACTCCAAAACGAGCAATTCTGTTCTGGAGCAGAGAAATGGGAGTGAGATAAAATTGAATTATGTCGTGACACATTAAAAGTAAAAAGCAGCGACAGAAGCAAAAGTCTGACAATTCTAATTTATCAACCACATTGAACGCAGAAACAGAAAGCAGTAACAGACTAAACTAAATTAGGTACACATGTCAAGTGTTATAATTTTTAAAATGTTGATGTTAATTAATTTGTAATTTTAACAAAATTAATTAATTTTTCCGCTATAGACATTTTGTTTTTCTCATCACACATACTTGCTGTACGAATATTTGTGCAATCATTGCGATATATTCCATGACAGATGTCAGATATGATTATTTTGACATTTTAAAGATAAAGCAACGAGGTAGAACTAAAGGAGATGCAAATGTGAAAATATCGCAACACAATGACACTGATATTGTTTGTACATAAGCGCCGTAAAATTTGTACACCTGTACACAATTGTACAACCTATGCGCAATTTTAATCGCTTTTATTTTCATATACTCAAAAGTATTTACTTAATTTGCAAACGTGAACGTAAAAAAGTTAATAATTAAGAAGAAAAGTTCAGTGGTAAAAAGTTTGTGAGTAATATTTGCTTCGTGCCCCTACTGTTATTTCACGGGTTTTCCTGCGTCAATGCACCAAGCCCAAAACCAACCAAACCTAAGTATGGATTTGACAGCGAAGACCAAAAATGGCGGAATGAAACATACACAAATGCAGGGCAGGCTCATGTACACGGATCGTACATATGATTGCATCTCCTTTAGTTATTACCTCGTTGAGATAAAGATACTTTGACTTTGACATTTTATTTAACTTGGAATTCGACCAAGCCGGTGAAGTATGCTATACCAATGCATATAAACGTAACTATGCTGAAGATGGACAAATAAAAGGTACTAGAGCGGCTAAGTATAAAGCTATAATCAGTAAACTTATACAGCATAAAGGCATGGGTCTAATGCGTCTGCCTAAAAAAAACATTGATCACATTTACTGGGATGATCCAAATGAATTAGTGGATAGACTGCGCCTTCTAATGGCATCAAAGCAGACTGGAAACACCAGTCACAACAATGAAATTGTATCTATCCTGGAGGAGTTGCGAGAAGCAGATATTATAGTTTAAATACTACTCCATTGCCATACTTCTACACAATCTACAGATGAGCGTTGATAAGTTTGGACGTTTCTCTAAGCGAGTATGCATTGGTATGCTGGGGGGGGGGGGGGGGGGGGAGATTATAATGGTTTCCGAGATAACATCAATTTACAATTTAAGAGAAGAAAGAGTTTATGAAAATGAGAACAAAGTGACATAAAGTAAGTGACATAAAGTTGTATTGAAGATATAACAAAAGAATTTGTGAAAAAAATATATATAATAAATAATTTTAAGTGAATTAAATGTTAATAAACATTGTTCAAGGATTAATAAGAGTGAATTAAAATTTAATAAAGATTGTTAACAAAAATCAGTATCGCAAGTAATTTGCTGTCAGAAGTTAAACAATTTTATTATACCAACAAAACTTGGGGGCAGAATTGTAATGACAATTATTGTTATACGAAAAAAGTATAACACTTAATTTTTTTCCAATAATTTTTAACACTTTTTAATTTAACAAAAATAATCAACACACCTCAGTTAAGTTTGAACTTTGAAGTGTATGACTTATCTACAATGCATGGTAAAACCACGTCGTCAAAACGACATGGATTTTTTTGTTTGCTTCCCACTCTTGCATTTGAAAATTCATGCTTGCAAAATTGTTTCTACTCTTTCATTCATTTTACGACATGAGCACGAGCTTATGTGTAGTAGTTAATCATCAAAAACGATGTAGTAATACCTCAGGTGTATTCAGCATAATTTAGAACCATGTAGGGGAATTTAGAACAAAACAGCTGTAAACTGGGATTTGCATTTTCAGTCTTTAAAGCAATATTTTATATTATTTGACTTGTCCCAAGCAATTTCTTATTTTACTAAGTTTACTATATTATAGTAAATGTAATTCTGTAATGAAATCAAGAAAGCAATTACATTTATGATATTTGACAGGTAAACAGCTGTTTAATTTGGCAGCTTACCACTACTTACATATTTCGTGTATTTATATGCATTCTTCAGCAAACGATATCACTTTGACGACGTGGTTTTACCATGCATTGTAAATTAGGCATAAAAAATGCGTGGCCACAACAAAAACATGTGGTACTCAATGTATCTAATTTGATATGATTTTGATTTGGTTTAAAACGTTTCATGTTTTAAAGCTGGTTTTTGTTTGGTTTTGATTCACAGAGTTCTGGTTCGCTTTTTCCAATATCCGGTGTCAAAATTGAACTCTTTTTTGTAACCTCTAGGTAACAGTTACTGGACATTTTGGAAGTGGCACGGGTCATATCCGTAACTTTTCAAAGCTCTCTGCATGGTAGATTTTAGTATTCCAATACGCGGTTGTATCAATTGGATAATAGTTCACAGGTCTTCTTTTATTTTTGTTAATATTTCATCATAATTAACACCTCAGCAGTGGTGCTTTACTTTCAAATCATCCAGGGGTTGAGCCTTCCATGTATGCGTTATGAACTCCAATAAATACTCCATAATTTCGGTTTCCAAGATTGAGATAACGCTCCGCATACTATATTGCATCTGTTCTGGTCAGATTCACCATAAATGAGATGCATTTCAGCATACTCACAATAATTATATCCAGACTATTCGTTCGTCATGTTAGTAGCAGTTCATGGTATGACCACACAAAATGCAGAAAAAGTCGTCCAAGGAAGTCGTAATAATCATAAAACAATAGACCGGGCCCAAAGTACAAAATAGCTCGAAAACAAAATGTAGTAAAGAAAATTTGTGATGCTAACACCCAAGTTACTATTTCGTCTTTCATAGAGTCTAATTTCATGAGTACTTAAAAAAAAGGATATAGACGAATATTTAATAGAATTAACCTCCTCCACAAAGGCCTAACTGTTCTCCTATTGAAAATGAAATGACGCCAAAAGTAAAACTTTCTCAATACCACGTGATGGCTTCTTTAATTATGTCAACTTTCATATTGTCTAATTCATTTCCCTTATTCCATGGCATGTTTTGGACATCACCCTCTGAAAATGTGATCAGATGTTTTGCTTATTCTGGTCCAGTTGATACAACATCCATAACATAAAATGTTTATTCCTTTGAAAATAGGTCGACAAGATTGGGTATACTCTATATAGTACACTACCCCTGAACTGGACAGACTTCAATTCCCTCAAAATCGTCCGTGCTATACGAACCCTCCCTTTATTGCACTATCTCAATCAGCTTCGGCTCAGATTTAATTCCTTGAGTGCCGGAGGGACATAAATTTAAAACCAAACAACGTCATTTACAGACGGTCGGCATATAATGTACATATATGCGGGCGGGCGGAATATGATGCCTATAACGTCTTAACAATTCCGATACGATCCGTAATGGTACACACCCCCTTATCACATAGACTATAAGTATATGTAGCCGCGTGCATAGTACCTATCTTGTGGGCATAAAAATTATCGCCTCTTATAGCCGTTTGGCATACAGAAATGTTTGTTTGTCGGGTATCCTGGCGTGTGTTGAGCACTTCCAACTAATGAGGTCCCCAGTGGCCACTGCAGGATATTTTGAACGACATCTTCGTGACGTAAAGTGAGTATTATTGGAGACATAGAGCTCTACGCTTCGTTAGAATCCACTCCTTATTGATCACATATCGGTATAAGCATAAGGACATTCCTTATTAAGTTACTCCGCTGGAATAGGTATAATACGGGACCAGGACCTGGACAGCTTTAGATGAGCCGTATATCAAGTTATGTCTTGCCGATAAGGTGCTGTTATGAGTCCCTGAAGAGTCGTTTTGCGGTAGCTTTTCAGTCTTCTTCAAAGGATTCACGTGTTGTCCTCGAAGGTAGTTATTTTTATTGCGAAAACATAAATTATATAAGTATCAAGGAGAAATGGAAAAAAGCTAACGCTGCAAACACGTTGTTATGGCTCTGTAAAATTCCGCCATAAACTGATAATTTTGTATTTAATGACTCGAATATATCCTCGGCTTTTATGGGAGCACGATTGAATATTTAAGGAGAGAGAGGAAAGCAGATACTTTTTACGGTTTTCGATATTTTTTTGTTTTTTTTACAATTTTCGAATTTCTTGTTGCAAATAGTTTCTTTTTTATGGAAATAACTACAAGTAGTAGGAAATATTTTCCTGGAACTTTCCCCACGATGATGGCATAAATTTAAATTTTTTGTTCCTAAAATGTCAACACGTTTTAGTAACTAGCAAAAATATTTAGGTCTGTTTTCATGGTTTTATATTAAATTGAATTCACGTCTTAAGTGAAATTTTTGCCGAGATGTAGACTCTCTTTTATCCAAGCTGGATAGCATATGTGTAGATACAAACAATAACAAATAGGCATAAATATCAATAATTTGTACTTAACAGTTACAAGGCCGACTTTAAGAATAATCTGCAATAAACTTCAAAGAATTCTTGATGGAATTCAGAAATTTTCCGAATGACATGAATTTTCTTCAATTCTATGAAGCCGACGCAACGATAGGGTTATTTATTAAGAAAACAAAAATGAATAATCTCATGTCTCCGAATCGGAAATATAAGATCATTGGGCTATTCAAATATGTGAAATAGCACGGCGAGAACATAGCCAATAGAAGTGTAAGCCAGTGTTCGAAATACGTGAAGTTGTAAATTCCAGATGTATGCAGAATTTGTCGTCATATGAGTCTTATTTGACGAAATTGTAAGTATTTCTACTACATGCGATTTCCTGCAATTGAAGAAACAATTTGTGCACAAAAGTATATAAGTCCGTTGAAAGGATCTGCTTTTACAAGTAGGAAATTTCAATTTCCCCTATTTCAGTTCTACGAAACAAAAAGTGTAGCTGACTTTTAGAATTCATAGAAAAACTCAACAGGTAAATTGAGATTTGTAAAATCTTTGCAAGTTAACGATTTGCGTGAAGTGAATTATAGTGATGAATGGCATTTAATAAATTAAGGGGTAGGAAAACTGTTTGCGATAAAGAGATTTTTTTTTTATATTTTCAAGGAATATCGTTATCGTTATCAAAGGCTTAAATATAAACCGAACAAGGTGAACTACGCACAAAGGAGGTACATATAACCATAGATGTCGCATGGCATAGTAGAGTAGAGTATACAGATTGTGAAATGGGTAGTGCATTCTGTAATGGACCATAACATGTTTTAGAGCATTCCGAAAGCAAGTGTTTTTATAACAGCAGTTTTGTATACATTTGATCGTCTTCCGCAACACTTCAGATACGAAAAAATATATATCACTCGACGTGTATATCATTTCAAACGTTGTGGTCCATTCCGGAATGGACCACCCAGCCATATAAATTGTGTATACGTTTTTGGTACTATATGCGACATCTAGTTCTTGCGCCATCTATAATATGACACTAGGTATTTTTACTGTATGAAACACTCGTTCCAGAAAGCTTAGTATAAGAAAGTATTTAAGAAGAAAATTTTACTGCTTCGAACATCATCCCCCATCCCACAAGTTTCAATTCCGGGAGGAGCGAACCTACTATGATTGCTGCATCTCATTACAATAATAATAAATAATAGTTACTAATAGTGTATATAGGTATGTATTTGAGGCACGGCCAAGCATTACGCAAGGTATCTTGGCTTAACATGAAGGTTCACTATGCCGCCTCAAGAAAGAGTAAAAAGGAGGAGGGTACACTGAATAATATACAGGATGTTTTGTGATGAGATCATCTCCTTCTCTTCACCTAGTGTTAATACTTACCTACACAGTAACAAATAATTCCCTAAAGTCAGTGGCAACAATTTGTGCCACAAAGGTTAGGTATTTGTCGATAATATTACGGAAAGCTTTCACCTTGGAAAACGTAGATTAGATTTTTATTCCTAAAATTTAGGAAGGCTTTCTCCCTCAAATATATTTAGGTAATTTTTCGATTTTTTTTTCTTTTTTGCCTAAAATTTAGGAAATATTCCTTAAAAGGTAAGAAATACATATATGATAGCACCACACTCCATCATAGGTGATAGAACCACCCTGTTTAAAAAGCATAAGAATGATCTTAATAGCTCATTTCTTATGGCGCATACTACTAATAAGTATGGAAATTATATTGTTGCGCATCGCATGCTCAAACAGAATATTGAAAAGCAATATATGACTTGTTTTCAAAAGCAATGTGTGAATTATATAAACGAAAATATATTTCCATAAAAAATGTAGAATAATGCCTAATTTATTGAATGTTCTCTTCCTTCTATCAAAGAGAGCTTAACATTTCGGCAATTTTACGTACTTTATAGGTTTTCTGGTGCCAAATACCTAAATTTATTGAATGTTCCATTGATTTGGGGAAATTAAACTGATTTTCCCCTTGTATCAGAGAAAATTACATTTTTTTTTCTAGGGACAAACGTGTCTTAAATTTAGGGCATGTCCCATTATTTTTTACAATGTATGTAAACAAAATATTGAATGACAGAGTGGGGGGGGGCCTTAATTATTTCGGAACTATAGAGTGATTAAGAAATTATTATTAGCTTTTCACAAAATAATATGTATCTTAAAAAATACAGAGTATACGGTAACCTTTCAGACTTTATGCGATGTAGGACTTCTCTAAGGCCTATGATAGCAACCGCCATGATTTACTATCTAGAAAATTGGGTTCTTTTTATCATTTCTCTAAATCGGCTAGTAATTTAATTGAGAATTACCTATTTAATCGCGAGCAAAGAGTGAAAGTCGATAATGAAATTTCTGATACTCTTCCTCTTCTCAGAGGCGTCCCACAGGGCTCATTCCTTGGACCTCTCTTATTCTGTATGTACATTAATGATGTTCCTGATGTTCTGCAGAATGCTGTAACTCAACTGTATGCGGATGATATTCAACTTTACTGCAACAGGCCTATCGGACTTACAGAAGAATGTGCTGAGCGTATGAATTGCGACATTGATCTAGTTGTAAAATGGTTGTATAACAATGACCTGATATTAAATCTGTTAAAATCTCAGTGTATACTATTTAGCCAAAATAATTTTTACCTCGCGGATATCTCTCCTATTACTCTAAATAGGACCATCTTGCCTTTAGACAGGTAAATGAAATGCTGCGGTTATGTCAAGCATTTAATGGGCAAGGTATACTCTGCGATCAGTACACTCTGGCTGTCTACTAGTATTTTATTACATAACCTTTGTTCTAAATTAGTCAAAGCTCTTTTATTACCGTATTTTATTTATGGAAGTATACTTTTCACTTGTCTCACTTTGTGCAAGACGAAATGAAGTTGCATTCAACGACTGCATTAGGTTTATTTATGGACTGCGTCATTTGGATAACGTGAGTTCGTTCAAATTGAACTTATGGGGATGTCCAATTGATCTGTACTTAAAGTGGAGGGCAGTTATTTTTCTTTATGAGCTAATGCAAACAAAGGAGCCCGAATATCTGTACTGCCGAATACGATTTCTCCAATCAACTAGACATAATAAATTACTGTCAATTCGCTGTAATAAAAGAATACTTGAGAGTTCTTTCTTTGTTCAAATCCCATGTATTTGGAATACTTTGCGTTGTAGCGTTAGGAAGATTAGAGTGGGGGCAGCTTTCAGAAGTTTTCAAAATTCATTTAATCACTAATTAATTTTCTTTTTTTTTCTTTTTTTTTTTGCTTCTTGTTTCTGAGAAAAATATATTTCTTTTTACTTTTTTGTTACCTGCTATTTCATTCCCTTTTTTTTTTTAACCTTTATAAATTAGGTTAAATTGATTTAAATTAAGTTAATTAACAATGAATTATTTTTTTAAATATTTAGTATTTTCGTTAATTTGACAACCGAATTTATATTTTGTACTATATAAAATGTAATTCTTGCGTACTATTCATGGATATATAAATATTATTATTATTATTACTTCATGGGTTTTCCAACGACTGTTCAACGAGCCCCATACTTCCAAGGTGGTCTAAAATAGATTTTTTTATTTGTAGAAAAAAGCTGATTAACACAAATTTCCGTGAAAAAAACTGTAAACCGTGTAATCTCTTCTTTAATTTGACCTATTACATGTAGGTAATAAATGTAGCGATTAAAGTATTATTACCTCTTTTATCCTATTCACTATAAAATTTCTATTGCTGAAGAATTCCTAGAACTTATCTTAAAAACGCCCACTAGAAACCACAACTTTGATGAATTTCCATTTAATTTAATTTTTCATTTATCATGAAACCTTAAAACCCTAGATATTGTGGTTAAACAGCTTTAAATAAAGATTGTTAACCCTTTCAGTCCTGAATTTTTTCCAGCGATCTAAAAAAAAATTTTTTCCTTATATATTAGAATTCATGGGGTAAATGATTAAAATGGTTGCGAGGATATACCACTCATACTTAATAATGCTTGTTTTAAAGAATATCTACTATAATGGACAACATGACTCTATGGAAAGAAACTTGATATACATATATGAAACAATAAAAAGAATAGTTTAAAAAAGAAAGACAAAATATTTAATCGAAATAACAATAAAGTATTTCAAAGTAAAAAAAAAACATTTAAGGATAAAATAAATACATATGTACTTCAATAAAACTGTTAAAAAAATATATATATGGAGAGTGAAACAGCAATTTATATTTTGAACAAGACGAAGGTGCATTTTGCGCTTCTTACAATATATATATAAGTTTTTCTTTTAGAGTCCTTTGCCTTGCATCGGAAAGACTATCGGCGTAAAGGCTTGTAGCATTTCATGAAATGATTAAAAATTTCATACACTCATTAAGCGAAAACTGTGATTAAAGCTTTTTGTGAAAGTTTTCCAAATTGTTTTTTTTTTAAACATCATATTTAAATTGATTTTTCACAGTTAGGTCAAATATTAGACGGACAAAATATTTTTATTTTATTTTTAATAAAGAACAAACTTTCGGTACATATAGTATAGACATAACCCTACACGTTTAGCACAAAATATTGAAAATTTCCGAGGAATTTTTAATTTTTTTTAAAAATTAATCTCTTCTCTACAGGATTTCTGTTAACTTTGCAACTCCAACTTTTTAAAATTTGTCTTGTATATATTATCTAGGTACACTGTTTAAACATTGTTCCATAATTTCTTGGTGACGATAAGACCATGACTATGGACTAGGGTCCATCAATTGAGGCATTTGCTATAATATTATGTACGGCATTTATATAATATTATTTTTAATCTCATTTAATTCATTAATTTATTCAAATTTCTTTTTACGTGCTCATAATTAAATTTTCCATTTCCACTTCTGCACCGGTGCACAACGATAAGAAACACCAACGCGAATTACAAAATCATTCTAAGCACTGTAAAAACCTTTGAACCCAAAAGTATCCTTTCAACTCTGCAACTCTTCAATATAATTGGAAAGCACCACTCTCCCCATTCTATCACCCAACCAACCGCTTCCTTTCGTTCCATGGTGCAACTTCTCTCAACAACCACCTCACGGTTTTATCATAAATTTAAAACAAATTTTCCCCTCGAAAGGATGGGCGAGTTATTATCAGCCCAAGCAAAAAAAAAAAAGATGAATTTTTCATAGACTCGAAAATTTAATCAAATCACGTATTGAGTGGCCTAATTAATTACACTAACAATTATTTGGGCAAAAAAAAAAGGGAAAAAAGAGAAAAAAAGGAAATTAACGAGCGAGAGATTTGTTGATTCACAATTTTGCTTTGTTTGCTTTGTGTGTTTGTATATGCGTATGAATTTGCAATTTAGAATCGGGATTTTGGAAATAATGAAAATAACCTCAATAAGCTATTAAATAATTAAATCTGCCAGAAGTAGGGTCCCGGACTAAATTTATTTGTAACTGGAATTGGAAAATTTAGAGGATAATGAATTTGAGTCAATTAATATTCATTGCATGAGGTAAATTTTTAAAGAGAATGTTTTTTCTTACGAACTTAACTCAGTTAGCAGCTGTTCATGTAGGTACATATTTTTCAGAGATTAAGTATATATTTTATTAAAATTTACTGAAAGGTATTTCAAGCTAATGGGGCTCAATTAAGGATTACAATAATTATACATAACCTGTAAGCCCATTAACCTTGTCAGAGCCACCCTCGAGTCACTGTATGAGGCAGTTCGTCGGCATGGTGTTGACCACACTGACTATCGTGCGATGCATCAACCAAATGCTAAGACGACAATAGTTAACCGTGGAATTAGGTGGCCATACCTCTCCCAGTGTGCTGTTAGAAAGACGCTGCTGCAGGGTGCGTGGTCTCACTCCACGATACTATGATATATGTTAGTTGACTCAGTCATTACGGTGCTAAAAAATTATGGATTGCCATGTGAAGAATGTGTAGAGACCAGCCCTCTGTTCATCTCCAGGCACAGCATGTCTTCTGCCTATGCCCTTATGCAACGAGGCCTCAATACTGTTCAGGACAGATGCACCCATCATGATGTGAACTCAGCAAAGACCAGCTTGGTGCTCTTCTCCAGGAGACGTAAGCTTGAGACATACTCTGTAATTGTCTCCGAAGCTGACGTGGAAATCGCATGTAGAGGAAAAAGTTAATACTGCTATGAGGGTCTTCGTCCAATGCAGGAGAACCTTTGGGTGCACATGTGGCATGAAACCGTGTGTTGCGCACTGGATGTGAACCTCGATTGTAAGGCTCGTGCTCACATATGCCTCTTATGTATGGTAGCCGGGAACACAGGTGGGTACTGCGATCCGGAAGCTGGTGGGCCTGCAAACGTTTGTTTGCCTAGGAATTACAGGCTCTTTGCGATCTAGGCTACTGCTGCTCCTGAGGTCTTACTTAATCTGCCACCCCTGGATCTTGTCATTCAGGCAGATCTCAAATGGACTGTGTATAGATTGCGTTCTTTAGGATATTGGGAAGACGACTGAGCTAGTTCATCCCATTGCTCATCGGCATGTGTGCTGGACACGGAAAACCCTTTGGACCGCATGCCACAGGATGGAACGGTAACAGAGCTTCATTTTGGGCGTCGCTTCTCTATAAGTTTTCCTGAGAGGGAATCGTGGGCTGAGGAAGGTGCCTTATCACGCCTTGCTCAGTCCGCTCTAAAAAAATGTACCGACGGCTCTCCCACTAATAAGAGAGCCGGTACGAGTGTTTACTTTCTTGAACCTGACATTGGGTTGGAGTATTCATTTTGAAGGCAGACCGCTGTCTTTCGGCTGAAGTCTTCGCCATCACAGTAGTAGCGAAGATATTCTTTAATATGGAGATCAAGAGAAATAACTTTGCTATCCTTTTGAATAGTCAGGCAGCCTTATTCGCTCTAGTTACTGGTCAAATGATGATCATGGTGAATGAAAGGTCTGACCTTTTAGCCATGTATGGCTCGGGTTCTCAGTTCCTTGGATGGGTACGCGTCGTAGGCGTTGTCGCTTCGGTTATCGGGTCTCTCATCAAAGCGGATATTCGTATGAAACATCAGCAAAGAAGGGGAACCTCAGCACTGGCAAGTGCACAAAATCTTATCTTGATGGGCCCAATTGGAGTTTCTCTGATTTTCTCTTCGTGCTCGGAAGGAAACAATTTAGAACTGTGGTTGGTATCATCACCGGCCACAACTCGCTTGACGCTTATCTAACAAGGATGGGCGTTGTTGACAGCCCTGAATGTCTTTCTAGCCTGGAAGAGCAGCACAAGACAACCGAATACTTTCTCGGTGCTTGTCCGACCTTTGCCCGGAGCAGGCTGGATACGCATGGGTTTTACCTCCTATCTATGGATGAGCTGAAAAACTTACTTCATCAAGACCTGCTGCGCTTCATTATGAGGACTGGAAGGTTTTGGTGATAGGATTTCTAGCAAGTTAGCACAATGGTCTGCCCTGTCCTCCGTGCTTGGGATCTGTCATTCCCCTGCCTAAATGAAACAAAAACCCATTTCCCTATATCGTATAAAAATTCATTTTCTTTTATTTTGCGTAATTTTTTATATTATTATTTATCAGATAATATATTCTTGCGCTTTTACAGTAATTCAAGGTGAGGGTGAGTAATACCAGCAGAGATCCTCATCATCGGAGGCTTGAGGCCTGTAAAGTGGAGTATGTATTATTTTTTTCTAGTCTTACTATTTGAAAAGAGTTATTTGTAATATAGTAAATTAATATAGTAAAATATATTAATAATTAAATACGACTACATATAGAATGCTACTTTAACTCAAAAATCGTCCGATTTACTAGGATAGTTTCACTCCGCATATCACTTTTGATGCCATGCCCAGCGTTATCGATTCCATAACCAATCTACTTTCAGCGCATCGCATGTGAACGTCAATAATCGTCAAATTAGTACTGCCTCATAAAATTCTACATGTTTAGGTGGAATACATAGATTGTCTTCAGGAAAGTGATTTTAGTCTTTGACTTTTCTACCATTATCGACATAATATCATGCTTTGAGCGAATCTCACAGTTAAAAAATATCATTTCGAAACGATGCTAGCATTCCAGTCATTCTTTCGCTGAGTAAACTTTGTTACCTTCTTCCCGAAAAATCATAGTTTTGAGTGTCGAGTGGAAAAGTTGAACTTTTACATTAGTTATCTTATCGTATGGATATTTTTACAATATTGATTCTTATGATCTTTTATTTTAATTAACCCATAAGGAGCCACTTCTATATAGAAATATTATTACTAACCCCAACTCACCCACTAGAGGAATTAAAAATTACCTAATTTGCCGATAAAACTCAATTTATTGTTAAAAGCAATTCTTTCTTTTCTCTATGAATTCCTCAGAAAAGTACTTGATTTATTCAATTTAACTGTGATGTAACTATAGAATGGCATCCAGCCCTACCTTCTTCAATACCGTCGCAAAATAATTTTCGTACTTCATTCGCTGTTAACTACAAAATTCAAACACGAGCTGAATAATTCATTTATGATGGCTCCATATTGAATATAGCAAAATAACAAAGTTAATTGCTTCCTCATTATTCTGACCGAAACTATGATTTTGCTCCGTAAATGACTGTGATAACTAGGTATGTACCACGCCGTGATGAGTTCTTGATAAGATCTAAGAAAGGAAGGTAACCTGGTCAGATGCCCGCCTCCTCTTAATGTAAGCTTCACGCTTTTAACCTAGTTTTGAAGTAGACAATCTGATGATGCTCGTTACAAAGCCCCCAATTTATTGAATTTTAAGTAGATCTTAGCGAAATGAATGCGGGCCGAAATCGGGAGCATAATGATTTTCGGAATATTTTGAATGAAGTTTTTTTTTGTATTAATTGAAAGGCATCGATTCAAAGTAGTAAGTGGAAGAGGGCAGGTCGATTGATATTCTGCAGGGGGTCGCGATTTGATGATTCTCTGTAAGGCATTGATTATATTAATTACTAGATATTATGGATCTGCTCTTCTTTCGTATTCACTTGTCTATGAAATTTAACAAATGAGAGTAAACTGATGTTATTTAACACAATTTTAAATTAACTCACAAAATAAAATTCTAAAAATTTATTCAGTAGAAAAGAACCTAAAATAGGTGAACATGAAATAAAACTCACACGTTATGTATGGTTTTGAACTTGCTACAATAACGCCTAACCATAGGTTAGTTTTGACTGCGTGTAAATATTTCAATTAGAAGATAGACTGCGTACAAGTATTCATGTGTATTAAAACCATAGTCATAAAAATATGCAAGATCTAACTAAAAGTTATCCTTATGTTTAACAAGATCACATTTTGAGCAGAGTTGTCTTCAAACATGTTTTCAAATAGCTTTATCAGAATATGAGGTTCAAATATATATTGTGCGAAAATAACTTGTTAGTTTCGAACACATTTCCCCGCAAACAATATTCTGTATATTTATCTAATGTTTCATGATCAACTAGATTTAAAGTTTCGTGCTGATAGTGACCTAGATCATTCTCTTCTATGTTGTTTACTATTTTGTTACTTAGATTTATTAAACTTCTCAAGGATATTGTCAAAAAGATATTTTTTTTACACTTTGATTTACTTGCAACTTTTCTGTGTATACCTGGTGAAAACTTTCATAACGCATAGAATTTATTTAATTTAATGCAGCTACTTCATTCGTTATAGTGGATAGTCAGTAAAATTATGAAATTTGGGAAGCAGCCTGGATATATATGAATTAAAGTAAAGTTAGTTACCCAACTAACAATTTTCATCTCATAAAGGTCTACAAGCGTCTTATGAGAGGATATATGCACTTGAGTGCCCTTGTTTTTTCAGTCTTGAAGAGTTCTACGAGTACTTTATGAATGTGTTATTTTTCTCTTATAAAAATACGTTAGCCCTTTGTGTAAGAGTTAAGTAAGTTTCATAAGAACACTATTTGAATTTTAATGAGAGTATTTAAGTACTCTCATAAGGGTATCATTATAATTAGTATAATCTTATTATAAGAGCTACACTTTCCTTACCAGAACTTTTAGAAAGAGAGCTGTATATATAGAGAATACCTCTCGGCGATCTTATTTTTGTAGAGTAAAGGAAACTTCATGAGAGTTAATTTATTAGAAAATTGGTATATTACATTTTCTATGATATATGTAGATAAAAGTGGACTAGAATTTAATACAAATATGTATTTATGGACTTTAGAAAATAATGAAAATAATTTTTTCGCATATATACGCCAAAATTTTATGGGGATTGAAGTTTTATTGGTAATAATAGACATTTCACTTCGAAAAAAAGCAAGGCGCCTCATAATTAATCAAAATCTAAAATTTTAATTGGTTTATAAAATGGGAGAAAATTAAAACTTCAGTACTGCTCCATGATTTAGTTTAAATTCATATAAAACACTTTATTTTCTATAAAACGTAATTTTTTATATTTTATAAAAACTAAATTGCGTAAATTAGCTACATTTATGGATTATGTTTTCCCTAAAACCTCCATATCAAAAGAAAATATGGCCGCTTTTGACTAAGTTTTCTTACGAGAATAAAATTCTTGTTATAAGAACTTTAACTTTCCTTACAAGTGTTCTAAACTTTTTTTTCTCCATATAAGAGTGCTATCCTATTTATGAGAGCAAAAGTCTCCGTATAGAGCTTCAATTCTTTTTATGAGAGTGATACATGTTATAAGAACTAAAGTTTTAATATGAAACATTTTAACTCTTGTTATGAGATTACTACTCTCACAATAAACATGGAGCCTCTATTATGAGCGTTTCACACTAGAATTGACATTTGCCATTCATAAAGAGTCATCGAAAGACAGATAATTGCTCATGAAATATTAGAAGTTTGAAATAAGGTAATGAAGTAAACTTTTTTCTGACGTTTTACACCGCATTATAACTATTTAAATTTTCAGAATGTCATTTAAAGTAGTTCAAACGATTGAACATGGGAAGAATGTCTTACTGCTCTGCCTTACGCTTGGGAGAAAATGGGGACTCTGTATTGGCCAAATTCCAAAAAAAATCTCAATCCAAAAATTGCTAAGAGATGCGAACTCATAGCCAGACACAAAGTGGACGACCCAGCCTAGCACCAAGAAAATAGAGAAATTAATAAGTTTTGAAGCTGCTGAAGGAAAAATTAAATTAATGGAGGATAACAGTGACACCGAAGGGTGGATAGTATTATAATGTTGTCAGCAGAAATCGCAGCATCGTGATCTTCATTAGAGATGTTTTGAATAGGAATGTTGCTGTCATATTCTGGAGAAATACATTTTGAATGTACATCATCATATAAAATAGTTAATATTTACCTTTAGGTAAAACTCCCGAACACTGCGTAGTATTATTGGGATAACTTTTAAAATTCACAGAAACTGTTTTTTTTACTGCAACATTCTTGGGCTTATTTAATTCAAGATAAATTTTATATATTTTCCTTCGAAGATTAGTAGATCTTTAACTTTCTTCCAATCCATTCTGACAAATCAATACCGAATTTGATGAATGAGTGACGTCTATAGTAATTTTAATGAGAATAACAATCGTTTTGCATTAGTAACAGTGTTCATATAGGTGTTTTAATATTTTATCACTCATAGGAGCATCTTTATGAGTTGTATTATACTTGAACTCTTACAATAGCTTTCATATAAGTATCATAATACTTAAGTACTCATAAGTACATTTTTTGAGAGTATATCTCTTTGAGAGTTAACATTTCATAAAAAATACTCAATAAGAATATAAGTTTTCTGGCACTCAAAACAAGATTACAAATATGATCTTAATATAAGAGTAAAAGTTTTAAAAGTTCTAGTTGCATTAATCTCTCATAATAATAGTACTATGAGACATATTTAAATCTTATTATAAGAATTATGTTATGAGACTATCCAAGAGTGTTAAGAGGTTTTTATGAGATACTTTTGCAATTTGTAATAGTCTTTCTCTGGAGAGTTTGCTAGTTGGGATGTTCGGATATAATGTAATTTAAAATGTCAGGAATTTCCTTCGGGATTTTACAAAAAACCAACATAACGAGTATTTTTCTAAGAAATGTGTACAATTTCCAGAAATTAGAGTCCTCGGGAAATCACAAATTATTGTTTTGAATGAAGCATTATGTTTTAGAAGCACAGAATTTCAAATTCGTTTGTAAAAAGATGTTACGATTTAATAAAGAGGAATGATTTGTAACTAAAATGTCCTAAATGAATATACCAAAAGCCGATAGTTCAATTCTTCTAAAGAGAATAGGGAATACTTGTTTATGCAAAGATCAAATAATAATTAAATAATATATTGACAAACACCTTCTAAAAAGTCATGCATTAGATCTAACGCAAAATGCTGAGTAACCTGAAAAATTGTGTTTTCCTTAATGCTACAATCTTTAAAACCAGTATTTGAATATTCCATGCATGACCCTTCTGTAAACATTCTTTTTTCAATTAAAACTTCATACCTTTTCCTTTCATTTTTACCCCTTAAGCAAAATCTGTACCAGTATCTACCTGGTAGGAAAAAATTTAAAAAAACTAAGAAAAATTCAATTCCAAGTTATCGTCAAAATTAGACATGGAATTAATTTGACCATATTGTACACAGAATGTGTAACTGTAATACTTTCTTCATAATGAATATTAACTTTGTCTATAAAATCATGAAAAATTCTTGTATTCCCAAATAGTTTTGAAGATAATTTTAATTTTACTACTTCCAGTATGAGATTCCAGTGGATTAATCCGTTCAAAATCATCGGTGGGTATATATTAAAAAAAAAAAACGGTGTCCGGTCTATAACTAGATTCTTTGCTTGGTCCAATTCAGCCTAACTTCATTAACCTTTACAAATATTAATTTTTAAAGAGCTTTAAAGTTTATCTACTTCTGGAGGAAATACATATATCCTGCCTGACTGTTGTATTCGTCCATAATGAGAAAATCTTCCATTTACAGCTTCGTTCTTATATGTATGAAAAATATTTTATATTTAATTTTATATCTATTAATCTATCTTCTATAATATCTAGGTATATATCTATATATGTGTATAAAAGGATTATCTTATCCTGACTGACCATCATCGGCGAGCCGAATCTACTGAAGTTAGAACCATGTTATTTAGAATGCAGCTTTCTTTTGTGACGTATATACTCACTTAAGAAGGAATTTTTCACAATTGAAACCCTCAGAGGTTGAGGACATATCTTCAAGGTATACCGAATTACTTTAAAAAACCTACCCTATATCTCGTCCAAATTCAAATCGCTTTTAGAAATTCTTTTTGCAAATTTCATAAAAATTTTTTTCTACTTTTAAAGGACTATTATCAGATTTATCCCATAAGTAGGCGCATGGGGTCAGAGCAAATTTAATTGTGAAAAAAATATAGAACGCATTCTCTCCTCCAGTAGCTTTTCATCTTAGAACACTATTTTGAAAACCGTCGTACTCGAGCCACTGCAACGTACACATGCTTTTGCACTTTAGTGAAGTGTGACGCCATGCGCCCACTTACGTAATTTTTTCATGAGGTAAGTTTTGTTAGGTATGTATTTTGAAATTTCAACATTTTATAATATTTTCGGATGTGTTCTAGCGAAAATAAATAAAACGTATGTCGAGATTGTAGTTTTGTGTGAGTAGTGTAGATTTTCTACTCCACTCCGAATAGTGCTTCTTATTTTTTACTCTTCAATAAAGACTGCCAAGAAGTTCCTTAATAAAAAATAATTGTTATTTTATTTTTGGTGTTAACTGAAAGAGAGATTATTTGTTTTTCAGTTTTTGTTAAAGCAATAAAGATTAGCTATCGAATTGCATTATTTTTGTACTTTGAATATTTTGTAGTTTACTTAAATTTCTAGAAATAAATTTGGGTCACTGCTGACCCCATGCGCGCACTTGTGTGATTTTGCTAGTGCGCCTACTTAAGGGTTATAGGTCTGCGAGTAGCAGAGTTGTGACCCATCAGCTTATATTAATGTCTGAAAGAAGAGATGATAAAAAATTTGATTTCGAGGAGCGGGTATGTACATTTTATATTCTACCCTCTTTGTACATTTCAATCAAGTTTCAATGTCAAAATGTCATTTTTATATGGTTGACATCTAGCAGCCACAGTATATTTTATCCGTAAATATATGCAATTTTTTAATTTTAAACTACCTCTACATCAATCTCGGGAAATAAATTTCTTTCCTATATGCTATTAACTTCCTGTTAGTATTTCTTCTTCATTTTTTTTTAATTATGGCTATTACAGCTATATGTATGTTTGTTTTCTTACCCCATGGTGCATAGAGTGTTCTTATAGTTTGTGATTACTGTGGTCATGCAAAATGGCAGATTAGTGATTTCTGTATTTGAGACTGGCAGTTCCTTTATAACTTGCAGTAAAACTATGCCCTCCTCCCTCCCCAACAGCATATTTCGGCTAAATATTATTCTATCTTAAAAGTGCTGTTCCTATTTTCATTGTGATTTTTTTTCTGATTTTTTTAGCATATTTTCAAGTTCCTCTGACTTAGTTGACACAAAGATGTCGCATTCATCATATCTTAAAACTGGAAAGAAATGGATAGAAGAAGAAAACAATCAAAAATATTTTCATAACTTTTTTTGAAAATTTCGACATGTCGACACTTAACTTCTTACAACCCTCCTCTTTTTTTTATTTATTCGTAAAATATAGATGCTACTACTATCTAACGCATCTCTTCTTTCCACTCTATAGTTTTCCCGAACCATAGGTCACGGTAACGACAGGTAACACTAGTTTTAACTATATATTTCGTGTTGATGGGATCGTGGAGGTAGTTGTTTGTTTTTAGAAAGATCCAAAAGTTTCATGTGTATTAACGATTTTTAAAATAGTAGTTTTTTTTTTTTTTATAAAAATACAGAAAGAATTTCAGAATTACCCCTGCAGTTCGGTGATTTTGTATTTCAGTCACGCTTCCCAATCAAACTCATGCTCTTTTTCTTTTTATCACTGAAAGAAAATACCAGACCAAAAAAGGAATTTTAATACAAGATACCTAATAGAATTTTTAATTTGTAGAACCTATATTGCCGTTGAACGGTATTTAGAGAAATTTCAGAACATTTTCTGATAATAGAAAAATCATATGAGATGACGTAGCTTTAAAACGTCTCATAATTCTCTTTTATCGCTGTTCTTTTCGGAGCTCATCATATACAATATTTTGGAACTTTACTTTTTTCTTTTGTTTTTTAAAAAACGCGTTTTCAAACCGACTTTGCATATCGAATTTAAGAACCTTTTTTAAGTTTACCTATGACCCTCAAAAATGCAACCATTTTTGCGTTTTTTGTACTTTGTGTTCTTCTAAATCCTTGAAAAGATATCAATAAATGGCTTAGAGTAGGCAATTTTCTTCTGTGAATGAACTTTCTTAACCTACTTATAATACAAAAGACGAAAATCCTCGTTTTTGGATAAAGAGTAGATAGTATTATGTCATGACCTTGGAACATTTATAATTGATATAAAAACCTGTTAACAATGACTTTTTTGATAATATAGTAGTTACAACTGAATTAATATTTTAAAATTTTCAATGTATTGAGACCAACATTTCAAATTGTATGGGCAGTTCGAAAGCTCTATAAAAGCTCCAATCAAGTCACCATCATGCGATGTTTCATTTAGAACTTATATGTGATGTATAAAATAAAAATAAAATTTTTTTAACTCCTGTACTTTCACAAACAGTTTGGAAGCCGTTTAAATAAAAATAAAAATGGTTGGTGAATAACTCATACTCTATTATTGTGAAAAAAAAAATGTTTTCCAGTTTCCTACTAAGATAAATTGCACAATTTTAGGCACATCTATTGACATACATAGTACATGTGTACTGTATACATAGATAATAAAAATTTGTAGCAAAATAGGGTCTCTTGGTATACCACAGGGGAGACAATTTCTTCAGCTTTTTCCCTGTTTTATCTATTAATGTTTAATGTAATATTTCACAGCACTAGAATTTATACTTATGCGGAACATTTGTTTTTTTTTTACAGGTAATTCTCTATTCACTATACAGGGTTTATTCTCTTGATATGGAAGTGTTTTCAATTGAGTTTCCTTTTGCTTCTGCTTATTTCATAAATTGTTTTATTTCAGAAAAACTTGACAACTTGGATTGCATATCTTGCTTGGATAGGTAATGTTTTTAGACGAGATGCACATGTGTTGAAAGATAACTCAAAAGTTGATTGAATACTAAAATTAATTTAATTATTACCACAAAAAACAAAAGCTCACGATTTCTGTTCTCAAAAGCACTGTGAAATATAAACGCATAGAAGTATGCAATTTGAAAATTGAAACAAAATCAGTACATGCAAAGCTATATGATGCTGTAGTATTCGTGTGCATTGTACTCCAAAGCATTTTGGGCATTTGCACAGCAGTAGGATCGCATAGGCATAGCGAGATTTTAGATTTGTCTGTATGAGTCTTATAGAATTTTTTTGGAACTTATAAAATGTTTCTGCGTGAGGAGCAGGCAAGGGGCGAACGTTGGTCAGACACTTTTCCTTGTAATTCGTCTGGAATCATTTATTGCTTAGGTAAATTGCATTTTAGTGAATCAAATAAACCTCTTCCGAGAATTCTGAGTTGTAATGTACCATATAATTTTGCCATTTTTTACTATTTTATTAACTAGATAACCAAAGAACTACATTCGAGAAATAGGTTTGAATTTACCAACAGAAAATTCAGGTTGAGCTACGTCCAATTCAATTCAGCTGTATGACTATAAAAGATCGACTAGATTATAGATTACGATATAGTAGAAAAAATATACCACTTTTTCTTACAAAAAAATTTACGCGAAGTCAAAAAGTTGGAGTTCCTCGTTTTAAAAAACTTTCTGAATAATAGAAAAGTAAAATTTTCCAAATTAGTGCTTACGTTAGATCCGATATCTTCCATTTGAAATTAGAACGATGAATTTAGGGCGGCAAGACTCAAGCAAAGTGTTATCTGGACACTTTAAGGAATATATTGGCATACTTCATCCTAATTATTTACGGAACACACTGTATATAATCTGACAACTCACCACACCTCATCAATTTTCGTTCACAGTTTAATAAATTACATACATATATTTAAGAGAGTAACTCCATCCAAACTTTAAGAAGCTCTATTTTCACCTTTCTACAGCTTCACTAAAACCCATTAGGGATTAAAATACAAACAAAAATAAAAAATATTGGGATTGCACATTTTAAGATATTCAAAGATAACCGAAATATCCAAATTTTCAGAAAAATTACCTTTGTTAATTTTTCGCGTAAACCTCAAAGCTCCCCAAAATAAATAAAGTTTATTTCATGAAGATGCGATGAGTACATTCTGAGATGTAAATTTTTCAAATTACATCTACTAAGCAGAATTTGCCACATTTTTCAAATTTAAAAAGACCGGTCATAAATAGATCGTAGCAAAAAATTACATTGCCAAACTTTCTGTAAAATTCCATTAAAATAAAAGATAGTCCATTCACAAATTTACACAAAATTGATCGATATTCTGTGTAACGGCCTTATAGGATTATTTCCTTTTCATATAAGTACAAAAATTTGAATGCACAGCAATATTCAGCTTTCTCTTCTTTATTCCATAATATTATTGAACCGAATTTTACTAACACGTCCCATGATTAAATAATTGTTACTCACAATTTATAAACAAATAGATTATAAATAGAACTGCCAAAAAATCTCTTGTCTCCCAACCAAACTTAAAATATTCCACGACATCTGCACACATATAGGTACCATATGCAGAAAATGGCAGGATACACTTTCCGAGCATGCAGACTACAACTCGCAGAGCTTTCAAATCCAATGAATGCTTTCCGAAACATTATTCCATCGGACGGTGATTAAATGAATTAAAAACGCCAAATTGTCTGCAAAATATATAAAAACAAGAAAATTTTACCATTACCATGGTTAACATTATTGAATTTATTTCCTTTATCATTATACTAAACAATTTGAGTATTTCAAAATAAACAGAAAGGGGATCGATCTTTGTTACATATTGAACTTTCTTTGAAATAATGTCAAAGGTTTCTTTAAGTCCTTCTTGGAAAACTCCGGTTAAACAAAACAAAACAAAATATTTAAAAAAAACGATGTCTCCGTTTATTTATTTTTTTTTTGTCTTTATTTGGATGTGAAAGGGAAACGTTTCGGACCTAGGTTTGGTTCATCATCAGGCCCTATGGAACAATTGCAAATATTTATAAATAAAAATAAGAATGAAAGGGTTTTTTAACAGGTCTCAAAAAATTTTAAAAAATGGGGGGAATTATAAAATTGTACTCTAAAAGTATAAAAAATCTTAAGCATGGTAAAAGTTAAAAAAAAAACATTTTTATCATCATTTTTATAATTTAGTAATTGGTCATTTCTTTCCGGGTGTGTTATTTCAAAGGTTTCTTTACGTCCTTCTTGGAAAACTCTGGTTAAACAAAACAACACCAAGAAAAAATTTTTTTATTAAAAAACGATGTTTACTTTTATGTTTTTGTCTTTATGTTTGGATGTGAAAAGGCAACCTTTCGAACCTGGGTTTGGCCCATTATCAGGCGCTATGGAATAATTACAAATATTTATAATTATATATATACTCGTATATTTTTTTATGACCTGTAAAAAAAATACATTCTTATATTTTTATTTTTAGTTATAAATATTTGTAATTATTCCATAGGACCTGATGATGGGCCAAACCTAGGTCCGAAACGTTGCCGAATTAAAATAATGTCAGAATTTTGATAGTTATTTGTCTCTGAAAATAGCAAATTACAAACGCAAATATATTAGTAACCAAAAGTTTTATACTAGTTTTCCCTTCGTCACTTCCTCTTCCACTTCAAGTTCTACCATACTCAAGTACAAATTTATCTGCTTGATGTACCATTATTACGTCATTATGTACCAAACTTTGCAAATTTCATGAATTCGACAGTTTTGTATAGCTAATTGTATACATATAAACCTCCGAAAACTTTATTTTTGACAATTCATTACCTGAGTTTATGCTTTTTCTCAAACTATGTGCAGTTCTGATCATGATAATACGCACAAATTTGACGCAAAGTTGTATTAACTTTTTGTGTTTTTTAAGATTTCAGTGGTAACCCCACTTAACGTAATAATGAAAACAAAATCACTTGTTCAAAATTAATTAATGGAATGGATGCCTTACTAAATTGAAATATTGTCCGGAATGACAGTTTAAGAACTAAAATGCAACTTTAAAGTTTCACTCTCGTATGACTCAAAATAACCGAAAATATGAACTCAACATAAAATGGGTTCTGCACATTTTCGGTTTACGTATCTTATTATCATAAAAAATATTTTTTAATTTATTTTTCGTAATAATCCAATTCTACAAATTATTGAAAACAGAATAATTTGTATACATTCAAATAAAGCTGTTCCCATTATACACACAGTAAATATTTCTGTACACAATAGTGTTACATAAATTTTTTAAACCCATGGAAAATTCCAAGCCAGCTCACTCGTTGGTAACACTTAAGAAAGGTTGTTGGAGGTATCTTCTTTAAAATTTGATTGCTACAATAAAAGCATATACCTACACGGTCTTCAAAAAAGAAAACACAAATTCCTATTCTTCCTTGAGAATAGAATCATCTCATGTAAATGCAAGGTTATGTTCGTTCATGCAATGCAGTCCAATAAGAATTTTATTTTACATTCTCTTAAATATCCTTCATCCACCCACATATGGCCTCTGCCCTGTTCCTGGAGTAAATCATCAAATAAAGCTATTTTCATTTTCTTCCCGGTAAGAAGTATCACCGTGCATTTAAGTATTTTAGATCTATGTAGGTACATATATTGCCATGTCATCAAAATTTCCAGCTAGATAGCTAGCTAGCTCTATACCTTCAGTCAGAGATTCTATTTGCATACATAAGATTCTCCAGGAGACAACGTGGCAATATTTATGCACTTGATGGGGTACATTGGACACAAAATTTCAATATATCTTGTGCACGGTGGAAATTTATGGCGTTCTGGTATCCTAGTAATATTGCCAACCACTCAATGACATTTTTACGCCTCACATGCACAACACTCTGAACTTTCCCATTCAAACAGTGTTTTTTTACTGCTATGTATGCAGGTATGTGTGTGTAGTATGGGTGTATATAATGTTCAGCTCTATATTCCTTACAGGATAGAAGTTAATGGCAAATATTCACCCTAAAGTACAATATCACGCAAAGTTCATAAGGGTTGGTTATGGTCTATTTTCAGGACAAAAAGGACACAGAAATCAATCAAAATCAGAACCTGTGTATGTAGTTTATATTTTCCATGCTTATGTACACGCGATGGGATAGGCTATGGACTAGATTGCTTGCTACCTTTGATATAATACAGGACTCTAATGAGGAGTGCGGGGGGGGGGAGGAGGAGGAGGAGGATTGAATAAACGAGCTCCAACTTGTAAATTTAATGAGAGCAACACCTGTAGAGCACTTCACAGCGAGTGAAATTCAGTAAACTGTCGATAATTGAGCTTGCCGGGAAATAGAATACGGCACGCAACTACATCTACTTTTGAGGTAGCTCTCAGGTGGCGTCCCCATTTTTTGCGTCACTTTTAAGAGTGACTAATTAAGTAGTTGAAAGTCACATAAAAATCGATAGTTGTAATTACTGTGCGAGCGTGTTTCAGTCCTTTTGCATTAGTTGGGTAGCCTATTCTTAGTTCACCCACTTCTCGTCGTCTTTGCCATTGAAGGGCTTTAAATGCCGGAAATGGATAAGTACCTGATCCGATTTCAACTGGAACAGCTGATTATTTCCTGGATTAGAATTTGGATTTTGTTGGTAGAATCTTTTCTAGTAGCTGAGCTCTATAGTTGATGATGTTGAATTTAAGAACTTTAATCGTCACTTTCCAACAGGATTTCGATTTAAATCGAAATCTATAATTAATCCTCACTGTATTCACTAAAAAATATGGTTTTCTTTTAAATAAAAGCTGTATTCATACAATAGCGGATATACCAAGTGCCTCAATTAAATTTATTCATTTTTGGAAATCAGTTAAAACGGTGTTGCCTAGAAACAACTAAGTTTAGAAGAAATTTTGTACTCATTAATTCCAGGGGTGTCGTTTAGTGAAATATTTTTGATACATGTATCCAGGTTCTAGTCGCTCTTGGGTTCGATGATGTATTATTCTTTGGTTATTTAGCTGAGCTTTTAATTTTTTTATATTTTCCATGAAGTGAAGTGGTTCCCACCTTATTATCTTAGGTGCTAAGTTCACCATGTTTTGGTGATTTACTTTTGATTTGCTTCGGCTTAAAGAACTGTGGGAATATAAAAACTGTACAGTTTCATGAATCTTGTATAAGTATTAAAAAACACTTGTCAAAGTCGTTAAAAGCTAGGTACTTGATGTCTGTTTTGTATAATTTTATATGAACGAATGAATGAATGAGAGTTAGAGCTAATGAAATGAGGGCAATAATGGGTCTGGTGTTGTCCAAGAATGAATCAAGATTTTCTTGTTCATATCAATTGTTGATGTTGGTGTAGGGCGTCAGATTTGAAAAGTATACAAATTCAAAAGTTCCGATGTTCATGAGAGAAATGGTGCTATTACATTTGGTCGATTGGAAATCAATTTTCTGCCAATTCCGTCAATGGTGACAGTTTTGACAAGATTTCAAAGAATTAAAAAAGTTAAGTTCATCAAAATAAATGTCCTGGAGGACATTAAGCACAAATCATTTGTCTGAATATGGAGAATTTAGAAATATAATTTTGTGCCGAAATCTATTGTACAAACCAACATTAAATAGCCACCTGGAAGTAAAATAGTTTAAAAGATTCTAATTCCAAGTATTTCTAATCATCGAAAATAGGTCGGGAACGAAACGATGTATACCTACCTACAAGCATATCGATAAAGCAGTTTTTAGTGGAGATAACAATCAACCCGTCATGGCTACATTCCACATAAACAAATCCGGGACACAATCCAATGAGAGGAAAGTAACTTGTCTTCGATAATACTACGCAAATCAAATGGAATTAGATCAAACCATCTGTACATTTAAATGCATTTTCAAAAGAGCAAATTAGCAATATTTTAATAGGTATCTTATTGTATAATTATAATCCTAATAACTCTAGCTAGGCAAAATTAAGAACAGCAACAAAAATGCACAAAATTCCAGTTGCTTTGCACAGCTGCTAGGGTCAATGTACTCTTCTGACCTATGCACAGCTGTTTAGGTCAACGGACTTTTCTGTTGCTACTTACGCACAGCTGCTAAGGTCAATGTACTTTGGTTGCTATGCGCAAGGTAAAATCCCTCTCTTTTCGCATCCAACTTTCATAGATTGCGCATCCTTTGGAAATCGACTTGGCTAGTGGTAATAAAATACAATTATTAACAAATCAACTTTATCTTGGGTATCGACTGAGATAAAGATATTTATTCTAGGTCTCGACTGGAATAAATCTTACCAACTCAACAACTTTAACTTGGGTAGCGACTGAGATAAAGGTATTTATTCTGGGTCTCGACTGGAATAAATTCTACTAACTCAAAAACTTTATATTGGGTAGCAACTGAGATAAAGACATTTATTCTGGGTCTCGACTGGAATAGATTTTACTAACTCAATAAATTTATATTGGGGATCTACTGAGGTAAAGACATTTATTCTGGGTATCGACTAGAATAAACACTACTAGTACAACTTTGCTTTGGGTCTCGACTGAAGTAAAGTATCTTGTTCCGGAGAACGACTAGAACAAGGTAGTCACTAACTATTTAATTACCAACGCCATAAAGTCGATTCCATAGTTTATATTGGTGAGTACATTTTTTGATTGATCATATTCTATATTTCATATTGATTATTATATTTATATATATATACAGGGTGTCCCGTACGTACCGCATATCCTTTATACCCCGGATTACTCACTCAATTTCGAGAAATAAATTGTATGGTAGGAGAGCCGGAAAATGCACGGTGTGGGCGGTAGGGGGGTTTGCGAGTTTTAGTACTGTTTCCACTTTACACCTTGTAAATTTCTTACTTCTTACTTTCAACTCATTTAAAGTTTTTCTGATGAAAGGATCATCTCATAATCACTTTTTAGAGTACCGCCTAGTATCCGACACTATTTGCTCCTTTATCATTACTTCCATGGACATTTTTAAAGATAACGCATCTAGCTGAACAATTTTGATAAACAGACAACTCCTTCGGTATAATTTTTCATCAACTCCGGTAAAAATAACTTTTGAAGCATCATAAAAATTTTAATTGGTAGTTATCAAAGGTAGTTCGCAAATTAGTTGATACTTATTTTTTGTTTGTTTGTTTTTTTATACATTTCTTTTCAAATATTTACAAAATAAATAGTCGCATGAAAGGACAGTTTTGAATTCAGAAACCCGATATTTATGAAATTTTTTTATCAAAAGGACTAACAAAAATAGAAATGGAAAATTTTCAGTAGCTTTACTGATGCAAAAGAACCTACAACAGGAAATTGAAAAAATTCAAGTAATAAAAATCGCCTCATTATAATTTAAAGTTAGATTACAGAAAATAAAAAATAATAAAATTCTCAATACTACATGCATATAAACAAACATAGCCCTTTTCGCAATCGAATAGACTTAAGAATTCTCAGAAACCTGAAAATTTCAACAAGTTGTTAAATCTACTGCGAAAATTTAGTTTCTATGTCCTTTTAGAAGAAAAAAAAAAAAATTTCTCGTGTAGAAATGGCAAGCATTCTCGTTTTTGAATTCTATTCGTGGAATAAAATACATATATACCTTGTCTCTATACCTATTTTACGCCTATTCTGTGCTTGGTGGTGCTAAGGGCTATCAAAGCACAGAATCCCGCAGATGTCATGAAAATTTCTTTTTTAAGCAAAAAAAAAAAAAAAAACACAAACACAAAGGAAGGAAAAAAAACAGAAAGCTTCTTTGGTGTGATTTATTTTTCTCGTCGGCAATTTGACATAAGCACATTGAGATTCCCTAAGGAGCAAAACAGGAGAACTAAAGTGCTATGGTGAGGTGTGGTGATGAAAAGTATGTCAAAGCAGAGAGAATGATCTGTTTTGTGACAGGAAAAATTGTGTGATGGAATTACAGTAAATACCCCCCCAGGACAAATTCTGAAACCTCCTAGAATTCCATCTATAGTAAGTAGCATAGAGGCCTGTCCTGACTAACAACAAACAGGATGAGTTATTTATTCTCATTAACGACGAAAAATTCTTTCCATTCAAATCAGCTTTACCAGTTGGGTTCCACTATTGCTGTAGCTTTTGATGTTAAGTATTACTATGCCATCATAAGCTTGGTGGTATACTTTAAAAAAAAAGTGAATACTAAGAAAAGCTGATATTTTTCATTTGAATCTCAAAGAAAGCCATCGTGTTTGTACAAAACGTTATCTGACAAAGGTTGACAATTTTCGCATAGCCACACCTACACAAAAATTCGAGTAATTTCAAAAAGTACCTACTCCATTATTAGTATGTACATCTGTACACCACAACATATAGCAACTGGAGTCTTAACTCACCTGTCATCATGAAAAAAAACCATTTAAGTTAATAGAAGCAAGGCCTCGGATAAACGAGTCTCAATGCTGTGGAAAAATTACCTCTCCGATCTTGTTTGTTTAGAATTTTGAAATGATATTTGTATTTAGCATTTAAATTTATTTGTTTTTTTGAATATTTTTAAAAATTATATGTATAAACTATTCTAGGACAATACGTGTCTTAAAAAATATAGAATTTTATTGTGAATTTAAAGATCTAAGTTGTCTAGAGGGCGGTGTTATGATAGATGTCAGAGAATGTTTGAAGGACAAGCATGTCTATATGGAAGGAATAATAATAGAATTTATAGGCGTTGAAATTACTTTTGATTACGACCAGTGTATTCCCTTAAATAGCTTCGAGTGCATCATAGCGTAGAAATTTGAAGATACGTTATTATTCGGGACTTGAATAAGCTCTCGCTGTTTTTTGTGTGAAAATGACCGCTTTATTGAAAAAATTTGATACAAAATATGTTACTGAAAGTATTTGCCATCGCAGCCACAATTTTTTCCCATCTTTCTGGGAGTATTGCTAAATGAACATTGCACGTAGTGGAAAAGTGCCTGTAGAATTTTGTATTATACAGGTCTCAAAATACTTTAACCGTCCTCCCCCTCCGTCTGTTCAGTTATAATTATAATGATATGTCCAAGAACTATTTATTGTGAATAAGACCCATTTTTCTTTAAATGATTCGTATTTGGATTTTTAAATAAATCATTATTTACCCACCAGCAACTTTTGTACATCTGAGTTCACTGTAGTGTAGACAGCAGGCAGTTCAGGGCTTCATTGCTGTCCTGATGAGATCGCCCTGCACTGATGATCGAAACCTGCATTATAATCTCAAAATTTCTTCATTAAATTTTAATTTTCGTCTACAAAGATAGTAACTGACCAGTACCTCGATACTTGTCACTTGTCTTTTAAATATTCTATACTTTAATTTTGAAGAATATTTTATTACAATTTATCTACATGCCTTCTATATTCTTACCATATTAATTTCATTCTCGGAGAAAACAAAACTCATCTATACTCGACATATATTTAATGGTGAAATTAAATATTTTGATATTTGATTATTCGGAAATTTTCCTTAATTCAATTGTTGGACTCCATAATTTGAGGGCCATTATTATTATGATAAGAAAAAGAAGGCTTTTGACTACAATAATTTTGAATAACTCAAAGAACATTGTCCAATCTGTCCGCTTTTATAGTCTTTACTTATTAATTATCTATTTATTTGATTACATTAGCTATTTAAATATTTTTAAATCCTAAGTCTGATGGAACTAATGTACGAGGCCCACGGTTACGGTAGTATGGCCATTTGAAATTTTGAATATATTTGAATATATCTGAAATTTTCAAATTCAAGCTAAGTCAATGCATGATATTTATATTAACGAAAACAAAGTTTTGAAGAATCTATTAATACTACATGTCACAGGTGAATATTTTTATGGATTGCATATTGGAAAAAGGATATATCAAATGTCTGCCACAAAAACAGTTATCGTGGTTCAAAATTAAAAATGACAAAATAGAATATGTAAACAATTGGTTAACTGAATAAGAAATAAATAAAACTAATTCGGGTAAGAGCTTGTCGTATTCAGGGGTCGGTACCAAAACTTTATCAATGAGAAGTTCATCGATCGAATTTAGGTATATTTAAATCTAATCCAAATTTGCCTATTAAAATCGAATAATATACAAACAGACAGGTACAAGAGTAATTTATAAGAGTTGATCTTACAAGTAAGAATTGTCTTATAAGTTAACGAAAAAGTTGCAGTTTTCCTGTTATCTATGACTCAGACAAGAAACCAAGAATATCAGGGTAGAAGAAAAAAAAATTTTTTTTTGGGGCCGCAACCCATTCTCATTAAAAATTAAAAGAAAAATTATAATTATTGACTATTGATGTATATGCGTGTCCTAACATTCTGCAAAAATTCAAAAGTCCTACGGCTCGTCGTTTTCGATAAAATCTGACACTGATAACCATATGTTGCACTTCTAGACTTCAGTAAAGCTTTCGATACTGCGGACGATATTCGCCTTCTTAATAAAGAGAAGTTTCGATTTCTCTTCCTCGGCTGTAGGACTTCAGAAACTTTCTATCCTCCAGACATCTAGCAGTAAAAATAGGTGACTTTCCATCTTATTTGTTTTGGCGCATCTCAGGGCTCCATGTTTGGGCCATTTCTTTTTATGCTTGTTTACTTGATAATGTTCTGATCGAACGAAACGCGTCGGCTTTTTTTTTTTTAAATTGCCAAGTGTTTAGACCACATATATCGTTGTAAACTCCATTCACATTCCCAATCATTCCCGCGACGAAATATTTCCTCCTAAAGTAAAGGGAAAAGAAAACACAAAGAATTCAAGACTAAAATAAATTAAAAGAAAAACCACTTATCTGATTGTTGGGAACTTCCTTCCTTTGGCCTAGCGACGTCCAAACACTTCTATAAATAGACTCAACACCTAAAACATACATAATTATTATTATTTATAACAAAATTCTATAGAAATATCATCAACTTATCTAAAGCGTACATCCCTCCTGTGTATTTACATTTCGTAATATCATATCGTGACATTACGTCAAATCATTGATTTCGCCTCAGTCAGCAAATCCAACAAACGTCGCTAGGGCATCAGGAGTGGCGAGAACTCATAACTGGATGCGGTGGCTTTATAGAGCTGACGAGCCACAGCAGAAAATCATTCTTGGTCCAGAGCTCAACTGGTTTAGAGACTAATCTAAGTAGAAGAATATTCCCAACCTCATTATAGAAGAATAATTCTATATTTCACGGACTAATCTGAAAATCCTATCATTTCCAATATTCCTGCCCACACCTAAGCAGAAGAATAATTCTGCGAAGAGATTAAACTGCAACATCTCCTGCTCACATCTAAGCAGAAGAATAATTCTGCTGCAGAGATTAATCTGCGCTTCTTGTTTCGAATAACACGTCTGCGCATGCTCAGAATCATTTTACTTCCGTGTGCCCTCACGCACCATTACAGAAGATGATTCTGGTCAGAGATAATCTGAGTGTCTGAATTTGTCTATAGGAATATTTTTACATCCCTTGTGCCCTCACGCACCAACAAAGGCAGTTTGTCAATTAATATTAATCTACATTTAAGTTGTTGACAATTGCTTAATTCTGTTCTTCTTCTTTTTCAGAAATAAAGGAAGCAAGAAGGCGTATCATAATTTCTTTTTTAATTTGAATTTTTAATATGTTTTATTTGAAGTTTTGAATTGTACTAGTTTGTAGGTTAATTTTATATTGAATTTTAATTGAATTGAATTGTGATAGTAATTTAAGCAAGATGAATTTATTTTGAATAAAAATTTTATATTTGGATTTTAAAAACTGAGTTGTCCATTATAAACCGGCACACCCTCCCACATCCGGGACTAAATCTCACACCAAGTGTTTTTTTATATTATTTAAATTTGCTTAAAATTTATACTACCTTACATCATTTCTTTTTAGTCTAATTATAAATGATCTGTCTAATGTAATTAAGGTTTCCTCTATTCATTTATATGCTAATGATGTCCAATCATATTTGAGCCGCCCAATTAGGTTACAGGAAGATTGCATTTAACGGCTAAATGATTACTTGCAACGCATCTAGGAATGGCCTCTTGAAAACAAGCGGGCATTGAATCTAAGCAAATGTAATTTCAAATATATAAAATAAACATTCATGCTTCTAGAATACCTCCCGTTTTACTTAATAATAGCATTTTGCCATATCGTGACACTGTTAGGGGTTTAAGATAATAATATTAAATTCATGCTTAAGTTGCTGCAAGTTTGGTACTAGTATTATCGAAAAAGTTTATGGCTCCCTTCATCAGTTATTTTTCACTGTATATCTTCTGTCTACCGAAATGCGTCCGTCCAGAGCTAGTGCGTACTCTGATAATTGACATTTTCAGAATCACCACTCTGGAGGGTGATTCTGGAGGGTAATTCTACTTTTTCCGTGTTTTTAATCGACTCAGCAAGCCTTAAAATATGCAAAATGAACTGAAAATAACACTTCAAATTACAAATTCAAAATAATATTTCGAATTTAAGCACTTGTATTCCTCTAAGTAGATGTGTCGAATATCCATTTACCATAGTTTTAGTTTTCAATTTTTCTCACAACATTGGAAGCAGTTGTTTAATTTGTCGCACTTTTAGGCGTATATTTTAACGTTCATTCATTACAAATTAATTTTCATTCATATTGCGGCTGATAAAAAGTAAAAAAGCAAAATGAATATGGTGAAAATAAAAGTACGACAAATTTGAGGTGAAATGTCAAAATATGTGACTAAAATATATGCCTAAGATCAGAATCATCGCCCACAATCCTGGTTGCTATTTATTAACCAAAATTTACACTATTCCCAGTAAATTAAAAGAGTTAACGTAGCGACGATAATAAATTGTTCACATCAAAACACTAAAATCAAGTTAAAAGCGTTGTTAATAAATTAATTATTCAAGAAATCTCTACGGTTTCACGTGAAAAATCTGCATGCAGATTTTTATGCTTACTTTCAGAAACAAAGTCTGGAAATTATTAATTTTCCCATTTGCACTATATTTTGCGTTAATTTTAAGTAAAATCAATTTACCACCACTTGCAATCACATATGTATAGGTGTCACGATATTCTTTGGCAGATGAATTGTGCCTCAATGTAAAATTGCTACTCAATTATTTGATGAATTTCCTTGAAAATCAGTTAGAAAATACAAAATTTCATTTTGATTCTTATCTATGCCCCGGGATTTTCGAAAATTCTCTTCTTTTTTACCACTTTAAATTGAATTTTACAACGTTTTTGATTTAATCTTTTAAAATTCCCGCGAAGTTTATCTGAACCATTCCGTGTTGGTAATTTTCACATATTCACCATACATACATATAAAAGTGACCCAACAAAAATATCCGAATTATTGGAAAGTGGCATTTTAATTTTTCATGTTGTTTTGCAGAATTTTTGTAGAAACAATTAATTTTAAATCTAATTCTAATTATCATTTATTTACGTAGTGATTAATTTTTATTTTACAGCAATTTCATAGTATAGTTAGCATTTAAAGCAATGGGAAAAATTTACAAGCCATACCTACTACAGTATTTCTTTCGTATCTTTCGTAAAAAAAAAAAAAAGATAAGTTAGTTATAAAGTATCAACTGAAAACGTATTCACTGTGGACTCTCCCTGGAATACCCTGGTCTTTGAAATTCTGCTGAAATAGGTTACACACTTTTCTAATGGATAATTTCACATCCAAGTATTTTCTTTAAGTTGTTTTTCGGAAGTAATGTGATTTCATTGTCGGAAAACTTTCAATGTGCATTTTTATTGCTCGGAACATTTCCTGGATAAGTTCTGACCTATTCAGTAAACTTCCCATTTGGATCTTTGGTTGCTAATGTTCTCTATCTACAGGTCCCATAAGTACATATTTGAAAGAGCTTTTAAAAGGATTTTTTTCCTTGCAACATAAAAGTCGTGGAATTATTTATAAATTCAGCATTTTGGTGTATTTTCCGCTACCTTTAACAAAAATTATACATTTTTTTTGCTGCTTCTAATCCAGTTGTCAAAACACAAATTTTATGCCTATCTTTTCCAATTGCTTACTGAAATGCGCAAGTTTTGTGTAGTCTCAGACAGTAAGAATTAGTAAAACATTAATTTTCAATCTTTTATTTCTATTTAGTTTTCTGTATTCAACATGGTTGGAATAATAATCATTAAATTGTCACTTAAAAGAATTACGAACGGCCTTTTGTTGTTGTAAGCAAGATGAGCACTGGACGAACTCTAATTAAAGATTTTTCTTTTGTTTTTATTTTTCTTTTATTTTATTTATAAGGAAGAATTCTGTTATATAATATTCGACGTTTAAACTGTGGTATTGGAGGCTTAGGGTCCCAATGGGGAAAAAAGCGCTCTAAGAAACTTCCTGAAGCGCTCCCTGGAATCACGCAGCGCTTCTTTTCCCTATCTCAGTTCATTGCTTTTTACATAGATATGTCCTCAGACTCAAGCACTTCACTGCTGTACTTAAAAAGTATTCTAGGAGGTATGCTAAATGATGAACGAACTTTTAAAGATGTCCTTTGAAAAGCTTTAATGAGCTTTTTGAATAATTATAGTGCTTGTTCTTCTTCTTAATCTCATAAGGGGCCTTCAAGACTGTTTCCTGAGATCATTAGTCGAGCGCATTGCCACTGTAAGAATGGATATAAGGAAAAGAGCTGGGATGGAGAAAAGCAGCCGTGCATGCTTCCGAAAAAGAGCTTTACAAGACTAATTACAGCGCTATTTATTTTTATATGTTTTGTGCGTAGAGATCGAAGAAAGTTAATCCAATAAATATAATAATATAACCATAACTTCCGAACTACACATTAATAAAGAGAAATGTGTTACATCGCACAATATTGGAAAAATTCATAGCTTAGATTCGTTGAAAATAAATGAAATCAGCCATTTTTGTTCGGCTGGAGCTTTTCAAATAATCATTTATAGAGGTCGCTCCTAAATGATGATTATAGAAGGTCTTGAGTTAGTTACTTGTACCTTTGTGCATTTTTCGGGATATATCAGTGAATATTCTTCTAAAGAGATCCAAAATAATGGCTAGAGTAGGGTTTAAATTGTACTTCTTTCAGAAGCGCTGGTTTTTCATTAAGATAGGGTCTTAATCAGTTGGCTTTACAAAAAAAAACTTCGATAATAATAATAATATTGTTCAGACCTATACATCACAAAATTACCCAGAGATATCCCATTTTTTTTCCTACAGATCTCATAACTTTCCCGGAATAAATAGAAAATGTTCAGTATGTACGTAGAACTTTGTTTCCAGGATTTATTAGCAATTCCCCAAAACATATTCCCTGGGATATCCTTCAACTAATCTATATGGGAATATTCTCAATATTTTAGAGAAAAATAGATACAAGATATGCAGGACAATTTTGGGACAATCATTGGAAAGTCGTTTATCCCCCTTCCAGAATTTATTTCTGTATGTTCTCTGATCCTCGTTGTTCGCGTGGTTTTCTGGTGAAAGCGGTAATTTGTCGTTTGGTGTATTTCCGTGTATCTTTTTAGGAGAGCAAAAACATAACAACAAAATATATGTTGAAAGAAGACATATAAGAGCCCTGCGTTGTATGCCATTTGCATGCATGTAGCTATATTAGAATGTTTTTTACTCGTTTTATAGAAGAGTTTGGTATATTTCAGGAGATCATTTCTTAGTGATTTCGTCGTAGAAAATTTCATTTTCAGGTTTTAAAAATTTTGTATTAATGCTTTGTGCAAGTGCATACATCTCTCGTATAGACTTTCCAGCCATTTTTTTAAATTCCTACCCATAAAAAAAAAACTGCAATCCCAGAAAATCTCCAACAATATCCTCAGATATTTCCATGCACCTCCTGAAAATAAAGTAGGAGATTCGTATGACGTCCTAGATACGATTGCAGCGGGAATTTTACATTATTGGATGTGTTAACTTTTCTTATGTACAATCATAGGAAATCCTGTCGGAAGGGCATGTGATCTACCAGGGACATCTGAACCGCGGATATTTGTCTCTCTTACGGATATCCTAATTCTAACTTGTTAATTGTGACCGAACGGGATTTCCCACGTACTATTTATATATTTTAACAGGATTTCCCATTAACTGTGTGGGAAGTTATTATAGTTGAAAAGTTGTTCTTTACCTTTTGAATTGATGGGGAAGCGCTTCCACAATATAGCCACAAAATATCTTTTACGAAACGCTCTTTTATCATAGCCGTAGGAATCTTTGCGGAAGCAGATCTCTTTCCTGAGTTTAGGCATATGTTCAGGTTTATTCGTTTTTTGTTGTGAAAATATAACTCATATGCATCTGAAAGCGCAGGAGAATTTCATTCTTTAGTAGGCAGTTGTAGCGTTCCGTAAATTAATATTTTTTTAATAATATGATATAACAATATTGGTATTTTCAGCAATAATATGGCTTTGTATTTCGTATAGATTAAAAATTAAATGGAGTGCAAAACTGAAATTTTTAGTAAAGCCCTTATCTTTCTTCTCTCTGTATTCCCTAATAGCGCTCCAAGCAGGAGACTATTTTGCGAATTTTTGTTCTCAGATTTCGTGCAAATTATCAATTTCATTTTTCTTTCATCTATACTTATATATAGTTTACTACACGATTTCAATTTAATTGAATCGAGTTTTCAAATATCTCCTAATTGTGCAGTCTCGTATTTTTTTCATTTTTCAGCCATTTTCTCTTCTTACGGATTCTAGATAATTTGATAGAAAAAGTTGACTTCCATATTAAAAGTTTTCTTCGCCATAACTTACAATCGCTCACTTTTATTTGTCTCGGGATTTAAAAGTAAAGAGGATGTGAGTGCTGTATATAGAGCAAAATGAGCCAGAAAATGTTATTGATGCTGATTGTTGGCCTAAAGCAATACACGACTTTAATTACAGATACTTTAAATATTACCTTACCTATCGTTTTGAGTCCTCTTATTCCGAAGTATGACATATTATACATTAAGTTGAAAGACGTGACAATCACAATGACAATGAAATACAAGAACTGCAGAATCAAAAGACTCTTCATGAGACCAAAATTGCGACTATTTTTTAATGAATCAAAAGTAAGTATATGAATGTGTGAAATTGGTCATTATTAGTAACAAGCATTGATTTACAAGCCATCTTAATTGGATTTCCGGTTTTGTGTATAACTTCTTTCAGGTTCCAAAAGTGTCTTCTAGCCAAGGTTTCGTTGCAACATTTGTGATTTCGGGTTTTCCATATTGGTGTCATTTGGTCCCTGTTTTAGTATGCATGGAAAGCTTTCTTAGTTATTTTTATATTTGTGCTTCCTTTCCATGTATCGTGAACTCAGATGCAAATAAGTTGTCATTAATTTTGATTTGGTTTTTCTCCTTCAAAATACTTTCGACCCTATAGTAAAATTCCTTTATTCTTTTTATCCAAAACTGTGCGAATGTAGAAAAACACCGTCTTCTGTCTTTCCACCGGCTAACAATCTATTAAGGCTTAAGTACATCAGCACATTCGCCACTCTCCTCGTGCCTCTCATCCTTTCGAGAGTCCTTGGAATATTTTTGTGGGATTTTATGAATGCATTTATCACTATGTCCAATACTGTTTTTTTACAAATTCTGTTAAAGAAATCTTCTTGATGGGAAGTAAATTAAAAGTACCTGGATTATGTCACTCAAATATATGCAAATTATATGTGTACGTCATTTTTTGTTTGCTTTTTAGGGCTCCGTACCCAAAGGGTGCCAACGGAATCCTATTACTAAGCCTCCACTGTCCGTTTGTTCATCTGTCTACCAACGGGCTGTATCTGATGAACTGTAATAGGTAGACATTTGAAATTATCATGGAGTGTGTATTTCTATTGCCGCTATTATAACAAATAATAAAAATAAAATTAAATGGTGTCCCCCTACAAGAAACGTGATTTTTTCGGCGTTTTTTGCTCGACCTAAACTATCTCTGTATCTCTTGAACCATAATAGGTAGACGCAAGAAATTTTCAAATATTGAGTAATATTTTAGTTGATATAACATCAAATAATGAAAATAAAATAAAATTAAAAATGAAAGGGGGTCCCCATACAATAAATTCTGCTTTTTGGTCGATCTAAAAAGTACACAGTGTTAAATCTTGTACGATGGTACGGAACCGATTCGTGTGTGAGTCTCACTCGCACTTGGACGATTTTATTATTTTCATGTTGTGAATTATGACAAGCATTTCTGATTGCTTTTCTTTTGTAGAAATAGAATTGAAAAAATAAAATTCTAAGCAACGTAAGTTCTGGATCGTCCTATCAGCCATTTCTTCACCGCAGACCAGAAGCGTATCTAGGGGGAGCAGGAAGAGCGATCGCTCCCCCTGGGTTAAGGCGGAATTACAATGGACGCAACGGAACGCAACTGAACGGAGAGAAATGTCAAACCGGTTTTCTTTCTATGCTTTTCAAATGGAGTTGCGCACAATGGTCGTACGCAGCAAGTTTAATAAAATTTGAAATTAAAGCAACTGAACGGATAAACATAACCTCAAATTAGCTTTGGGATTGTTTATTTTGTTCCGTCAAGTGAAACTGTGCTGCGGTAAGTGTGTAATAAGCAGAGAAGAAAAGGAATGAAAAGAGTTTTTTGATTTTATCCATATTTGTTTATAAATCTTGGGTCAAACGACACTGCCACTTTCAATTAATAATGCGTCCATTGTAAGCAGCTACCCTCGACGTGCGTTTTACTGCGTAAATTTGACATTTCACACCATTCAGTTGCGTTCCGTTGCGTCCATTGTAATTCAGCCTTTACATTATCAAAATTCGGCGCCTTCTTACCAACGAAATTCAGATTACACGAATTTAAGCATAAATATACTGAATGTCTGATTTTCGTGTGAATCAGTTCGTCTCTAATATAGATAAGCATATTTATTTCATCATAAGTTAAAACACTATTCGCCGCTGAATTGGTTTGCGATGCTGCAGAATTGTTGAATATACAGGGTATCCCGTAAGTGGTGTAATATTCGATGGCTACGGATAGGTCATCCTTAAATGAGCAAAACCTAACGATTTGCAATATAACGGGACTAAAAGATAATCGTTGGACCTTTCCAATGGCCCATAATTTTTTTCTTTTCTTATCTCCGTTTTCAAATTATGGCTCAACAAAATTAAAATTTCCGAATTTTTACTTGTCTTTTTTTTTTTTTTTTTTTTTTATTATTTAACTACTATTTTTATCAAGAAACACGTCAGCAATACCAATTTTCATATTGGATTTAAGAAGCCCACAGCCTCACCTTTAAAATATACAATCACAGTCTGTACTGAAAATGTAACCCTTTTTGCATTTATTCTTAAGCATATCTAGAGAAAATGACTGAAAAAGTTCAAAAAGTAGCAGAAAGTGGGCAATTATCTTTTGGAAATGACCTTTTTCAGCAGTTTTGTTGGATTCGTTTAGAAAAAGTGCAAAAACGTAGGAAGGGTTTACATTTTTGTACCCAATGTCATATGCGGTCATTTAAAAGCTAATCTTTTGGCCTTCATAAATACAATATGAAAAATTAGTATTGATGACTTGCTTTTTGATAAAAATAGTAGTTAAATAATATAAAAAAAATTAAAAAAACGGAGTTAAAATTCCAAAATCTTAATTTTGTTGAGACATTACTTCAAAACGGAGAACAGGAGGGACCAAATTTTAAATCATCATCATATGGTGTAACGTTTAGAAGTTATAGGGTGATCTATAAAAATATAACCAAACATTTTTAAGTTCTATTATCTCGGAAACCGGTAGTCTTATGCAAACCACGACGATTTATCAAAATAGCTGTTAATTCGCGACACTAGTAAAATTGTGAGGATTGTATACGTACTTTTCGTAGTGATTACCCAATTAAAACAGATTCATATTTCATATGAGATTGAAATTACTGCACTTTGCTTGTAATATTGTGTGGTTTTAGTATATTTTTAAAAGTAGGAACGAACGCGTAGCCTATGTGTATAGAAGTAGTATTCCGGAAAAGGTTTATCCCTTGACTATATGTTTAAAATATTTCTCACTTTCCTTAAACGTCTCCATTTAAAAACTAATTACATAGGTACTTAAAATAAATTAACAATTTTATTAAATTTAAAACTAACACAGGTAAAAGAAGGCAACAGACTCAAACACCCTTTCCTACTACTATATACTTTATATCAAGAGTATAACATCCATAAACCATTCGTTGCATATTTAATATTTATTTACAGTTAACTGGATCAGATTAAAAACCGGTCATTTACTGATCTAACCAATCCGACAGCAGATAAATAGAGGTAAAAATGCAATAAAAAGCCACTAACCGGGTGGCAGTTAATTTTCCATGCGGGAAGACTTATAACTAAACGCGAACGGTTTTCATCAGTCTGCAAAGAATTGGGATTCCTTACCTGTTATTCGGTATTTCTTGTAATGAAAAGTTATTTTTGTAATTGCAAATAAAAAAATCAGTTTTAAATTTAAAATTAACAAAACTGAGCGCACAAAACTTCTAGGAGTCACAAAAAATTAAATTTTTCAGAAGCACGTCTATATTTCTAATGCAGGATTAATGCACTCCTATCTAATTTCAATTCAAATTCTCTCAACAGTGTTGATTCAGTCAGGACCAACTGGTAACAATCGAGTAAAATATCCGTGAAATCTTTGAATTTTATACATTTTAAATAAATATCTAAAATAAACACAAATCTCCACTCCAATTGCCTTCAAAATTCGGAATCTAAACGAGAAATGTAAATATCAAATTAAATTCTAATGAAAAGAGTCAACGTGATTCCAACACAAACTAAAAAATGAATATTGACTGAATGGCTTTAAAACAATTTTCCATATGCAAAAAGTCAACAGCATTTCATTTAATAATACAAATTGAACATCGTATCTGCTTCGAATACGGGGGACAATGGCCATGAAACGTCAGGTTTCAGGAATTCAGATTATTGCACTGGAAATATTGTGACCTGTAATGAAAGCTGACAGGAATTTTTCTTGATTTTCGTTACTCGTTTTTCCTCTAGCCTTTTTGGCATGGGTGTATACTGATAGACATGACGGTATCATATTCATTTTATTCAAATTTGATGAAACATCAAAAGCTCCCCCAAATATGTATAGGGCCAGTGTTCACGAAGAGAAATAAACAGACTTCCCCCGTCCGAACCCAATCATTCTATGTTGAGATTCTTCTTCTGTTCCCATTTTGAATATATCTGCCGACTGCTGCAATCACACCCCCGTTATATACCCCTTGAAAAGTTTCATAAAGCTTCTGCGACCAGACTTCAGGACTCACCATATGCTGCTCCTGCTCTTGTTGGTTCTGGTGGCAGTGCTGCTTTTCCAACCCCAACCAAAAATGTGGTTTCGGCTTGTAAACAGAATTATTTTCGAAAGTGAATTAAAAAGCAGAGATTTGATATAAAAAAAAATGAATTAAAATTGAATTTTAAAGCATATTTACCTCCGGATCGGGAAACTCTCTATAATTCCAGCTAAATCAACATATAATTGCAGATGCCTGCTGCCGGACAGTGAAAAGTCTGCAAAAAAAAAAGTCGGCAAAAAAATAAATGGTAGATAGCCCCACTACATCCGGTCATGGCATTATTAAAAGCCGAGGAAAATCAATTCAGTTTATTTATTTAGTGGTCAAATTGATTTGGTTTCGGTCATTAATTTAAATTCACTCGACAATGATCCAGGACAATGTCATATATAATAAATGTCTGCAGGTACATTGTGTTCATATCTATGTCACTATTTTCAGGAATGATCAGCACGCGGCGCTTATATTAATTATTCATCTTTTCCGAAATATTTTTTTGGGCAACAGAGAACAATTTAACGAAATATAGAATTATTATTAAATTATAGACGTGTACACATGCATTGCAAATCAGAGAGTCATACATTTTTCCATTTATGCCACGTTCCCTTAAAAGTTATGCATGGTTTGTGTGAAAGTTTTGTTTTATGTTTCTCTGAATTTTTTATTTCAGAATCTTTAAATCCCTGAAGGCTTTATGAATTTTTTTTTACCTATGAAGGGCTGCACGCCGGCTGACCATCACAGGTCAAAATTTTATAAAGCCTTCAGGGATTTCACCACTTTAATTTAAAACGATGTATTGAGATCAGCTGCAAGCTATTATGAACTAAAGCAGAGGTGACTATTTATTAGTGCCCAATATCAAAACTTCAACACATTAGAGAGAGATTATCAATTATGATTTACAGGGTGTACGGAAATTCACATTTATGCGAATCATTAACAAATTGGTAGAGATCCGTGTTTTTGAAAAACTTTGAAAAGCACACAACCTCTTGATTTTTCTTTTCGAGCTAGAGTGGCTTTACAACTTTTGGTTTTATGGATTATCCTGTAACTTTGGGCCCATATACTATATCATGATAGTTTAATTTTGGTACTATGGAACTCACTTTTTAAATAAAGTAAATTTTCATTTTCCAAAAAATAGGTCAGGTGCAGTTTCTCATATTGAATTTTTACCCAAAATGTAACCCATTCCTATGCTCTTTGCACTTTCCATCATATCCAGTGAAAATGATTCATGGAAACAAATTGCCTACCTTCAGGCATGTTTATACTTGAATATGATTCACAAGAAGGAAAAAAACGGCCTGGGCTTTGTAAATTCGACATGTAAAACTGGTGTTGTTGATGACGTGTTTTCGACAACAAATCATTAATTGTGTGAAAAAAAAACTGGGTTAGGATTCTGAAATTTTGACTTTGCTTTACTATGCCATGGCTCTCAGAAGGAATTGAGGTTGAGAGAGGTTATAGATCATTAGAAATCTGCATTTCTAATGATCTTTATGTATATATGCGGGATTTGTGCTCTAATTATTAGATATCTAAAAAACTTTGGATCATCCTCAAAAGGTGTATCTTTCAGAAGTTGTACATATGTAAGTTGATCCATAGAAACATCACCAATAATTTTAAATACCCAGAACTCGAGAGCCAAGTCTAAGAAGATGTGTTTTTTCTTGTAGGAGCGATGGTTTTCTTCAGTTGTATAGTTAGTCTCATACTTACATGGGGCTTATTAACATCTTGTAATAATAATAATTACAAGCACATACAATAAATATTTCAATATTTATTGTCGCAATATAAAAACAGAAATGAGTGCTATTTCCAGCGGATTCTGTTTCGTGTGACAGTTCTTAGTCCACTCTATAACATTCGGATTGATTCTGCTTTTATGAGAATAGTCATTCTCCTATACAGCAGGTTCGTTATGTGAGACGAAAGCCTGCTTTGCTATGTTATTGTTGTTACGTCCCACCTTGTTGTAGCTAGTTTTTGGCATTATGTAGACTGCATATTAGTGAAGGCGAGTATCTTGTCATCAATGTCCTCCTGGAGTCCAGCTATGTCATTTTGAAGGAGCATGGAGCTACGACAGCAGAAGTGTATGTTTCTCAACTGTGATCTTGAGAAACTGAGTACCAGCCGTTGGTGTCTCGATCTCCTGGTAAAGGTTGATCGAACTTCCGGTAAGTATAAGTTCATTGCTTGTTCAGTACCTGTTCCTGAAAAGTATTGAAAACACCAGTCTACTTGATTTGAGACTGGTATTATCAGAAAATAGCGCTGACGTTCAGACTGTACTTATGACAGCCTGGAGATGTACTCGAATCTGGACGAACCCAAGTTTTCTTGAAGATTGTGTATCACCATAACTGTTCAAAACACCGAATGAGTTGGATTTACCAGGTCCAGAGTGTCCCTGTGCCAACCTGCTGGAGTACTAGTTCTAGTCGCATCTGTACACTCTTGATGTCTGTGCCCTGAGGAGTTACGATACGGATGCGTCTTGCTAAATGACAAGTGAAGATTAGCTGATTCCAACCAATGTCGACGTTGCCGAAGGGGCGCTAATAGCAGTATTGCTGAACTGCGGAGGTCAATGCTTCGGTCTTCTTTTTGATTTAATTATCTAGCGAGGAACCTGGGCGATTGTAGTTGTTTTCTTACTAAGACCAATTATGTTATAAAATATGAACATATATAAGACTGTATCAGTCACTGGTTGACAGGATAATAAAATAATGTTGCAACCGCCTTAGCTTTACGGATTCCGCTTCTTGGTGGCTTCGTCTGAATACAGAAAAACAGACCACAAAAAACCACTTCTAGTTTTTAATTAATAAATTCATTTACCTTATTATATTTCCTTCCCTTCTTGAGATGTAGGTAAACAATACTGAATGAACTAGAAGCGGCACCTCGACTAAAAAGTTTAGCCTCTCGCGAATTTTCTTAGCGATAGATAAGTTGGCAAAACACTTAAGTCGAATAAAAGTTAGCACGTCGAACTTATTGTTTTCGCAATATTACTTCAAATTTTTCCATTAAATATAAGCAACCGCGAATGGTTATATGATATGACATCGACAAACGGCAACACGAGCATTCCGTGTAAAGGTAAAGAAGAAATTGTACATGATTATGAAATAAAACACGCACTGGAACGAAACAGCAGTACCATTTCCACCGAGTTTACAGATGAAAGAGCAGGAGTATAAAATAAGCTTCAAACTGCAGCATATGAATACGTACATAATTAATTTCAGTTATCATAGAAGGTACCACTGCCCAACAAAATTATTGTAATGGCACGTCTAGGAACAACTGCAAGAATTCGCGCGTGCTGCGTGCTAGCTATGTGTACGACGGCTCAATGCAGCGGCTTGAGAATGTACAAATTATTGTACAAATTATTGTGTTAGTATAAGAACTATATTCGACAAAAGCCAATGCTTTCGTTATTTATTCAATTGAAAATAAAATGAATTGCTTTCCACATATATTTTTTTTGTCTAAAGATAAACTAAGAATAACTTGTTAACATCAATGACTAAAACGGTAACACTCCATACACAAATGAGGAGGTGCAGTTGCTATGATAGGTTATTGTTGCTATGCAAGTTATTGTTGCTATATCATTATTGTTACCATGTGCCTTTGACTACCGTTCTTTTGGTGCCGTGCGCAAACTCTGGCTTTATAAACAGCAATCTGACTTGGCTCGATCTCTTTTTCAGTTTGGCAGTGCAGTGATCAAGTGGTTATCTACTCCTAGTGTTACTTCTCCGTGTTCTAAATTTTTTTTACAAATCAAATACTTTGTTTAGTTGACAATTAGAATAAATATTCTTCTTCTGAGTCTTGAATGGATTAAGAGTTTTGTTTTGATAAGCGACTAAAATAAAGATTCTTATTGTGGGTAGTGACTGCAATAAGAATTTAATACTAATCAAATAAGTACTTTATTTTGGTTAAAGGGTTAAAAATACAGATTTCTATTCTGGGTAACGACTGGATTAAGGATCTTATTTTTGATAGAAACTAAAAAAAGATTCTTACTGTGGGTATAGACTGCAGTAAGAATAAAATTACTTACACAACAAACTTTATTGCGGGTCTCGACTGTAATAAAGATTCTTTCTGTGGGTATTGACTTCAGTAAGAATAAAATTACTAACACACTTTATTGCAGGTCTCGACTGTAATAAAGATTCTTACTGTGGGTATCGACTGTAGTAAAAATAAATTACTAACACAAAACTCTTTATTGCGGGTCTCAACTGTAATAAAGATTCTTTCTGTGGGTATCGACTGCAGACGGATGTACTAACATCATTTTATTCTGGGTCTCGATTGGAATAAAGAATATCCCAATCCTACACCTAAATAGAGAACCAAGTGAATCAACTGCCAAACATTGATCAGGTGAGTACAAAGTCAGATACAACAACACTATTTTCTAAACTAGTTTTACTGCTAACATTATATATGTTTTAAACTAAGTCATAGCATTTCTCAAATTCTGAGTTCCTTATGGAAGGTTGCCAAATACTGAAACAAAACTGCACCCTCGTTTACGGCTCGGCCAAAGCAATTTTTTTATTCAGTGAAAAAAAAAAACGTTACAATAATTTAATTTTTCCAATTCTCAAAACGGCTTTCGAATTGGATTTACGAAAACCCTATAAATATCAAGGCTTCCCAAGGCTGTTTTCTCTGTCAAGCCGCCACATGTCCATTTTAATTTTTTTTTACTTCCGCGTTGATTCTGCTCAGACTTCAGCGCCCTTAAAGTTTTTCGTTGCACACTCGATCACTTTAGCCACATATTGAGAAAGGTTTTTAATCGTCGTGTTATGAATTGGGTAATCTTTCACGTCTCACATCCATATACCTGTAATTTTATTTGGACGAAGATCTAACTGGACTTCCATATTCGAGAGAGCTGAGAAAATGTTCTCTTCGATTTCTTTATACAGGAGTTGACATCTTCTTCTGTATTACCACTATCTGCAATTATGCTACCGTGGTAACAGGAGTATTACACTATCTCCACTCTATCGTTATTTACTTGAATACATTTTGCTGCAAGATCTTTTATTTTCGTGCTAACTAAGGTCCTGATATCGTTGGTCCAGAAAGCAGATGTCGTCGGAATAATCCGAATCGGTGAGAAGATCAATCAATTTTATATGACTAGGACTGTTTGTCAAGTGCATTCGCAAGAATATCACTGATAACAATAAGAAATCGGTGCGCCGAATGTATGTATTCTTGGCGAACTTGCACTGAATTTACATTGAGCCTGTTTGATTAGATTAGATTTGTGAATGGGGTATGCAGGCGGTGGCTTCGAATTCACTGCGACCTGAATGATCTATTTTGAGTCTCCGTTCAATCCAATCATTTTCTAGGCTGAGATGATTAAAAAAATTTAGAACCATTCTGGAACTTAGGCTCTACACGTGGCTTGGTGAACGAAAACCCTGTTCGTGGTGGAGTGGTCTCCACCTGACCAACGCTTTGTTCCTCGGTTTTATGAGCATCCAGAAAAAGCGGCAGGATGAAGTCTCAAGCAAGCTCATTTGTATAATTGATATCTCAATGTGCAACGGAAGAGAACTGTAATAATTTTAAGCTCTGTTGTTTATCAGGCGTCAGAGTGTTTAGAGAACCCTCACGGCACATATGAATATATACTGACAGTCAGGCAGCCATCAAGGCGCTGGATGCTGTGCTGGTCAAATCAAAATTCCTGCAGTTCTGCAAGACCAGCCTTGAGAAATTGACTATAAGGAACAAGGTGACCCTATGCTAGGTAAGTGGCCATAAGGATATCTCAGGCAAGGAGATGACCGAAAGGACTCCGGATTGGATAGCTCCATTGCGGTAGCTTATGTGGGGATCCCGATCGGAGCTTTAATAGAGGAAATAATCAGGGGCGCGTATCAAAAGCCAAACCTTCGGTGGACGAATAGGGATACCTGCCGTACTGCAAGGCAATTGTGGTCTGCATATGACAGGAAAAGGACAAAGGAACAGCTTAATGGTAGCAGAGCAAATACCAGAAAGATAGCAGGGGTCATTACGGGTTACTGAGCCATAGGGGACCATGCCAGAACACTGGGTATAGCGGCAAATGAATTCTGCAGGAGTTGTAAGAACACGGCGGAAATCGAATCCATCCAACACATGCTTTGCTAATGCCCCACTTTGATGAATAAAAGAAGTAGGCTATTGGTAGCTACTTCTGCAAAGTAAAGAGTTCAGATTTATCCTGAGAAGCAGGACGGATCTAGGTAAAAAGTTTTAGATATATTGCGAGTTTCCGAAGAAAAGCAAAATGGATCTGGGGCTTGAAAGGGTTATCCTATGAGGTATAGGGGCACAATGGGCCAACTGGAGATCTAAGTGAAGCAGGCTAGTCGTCGGCATCCCTCTTACCTAACCTAACCTAACCTAACCTAAGTGAGCCACTGTTTTTCAATCGCGGATTCCCGGATACCCTATATATACAGAGTATTTCAGAAATTCTAGTTAATATTTTTATAAGTTAAAGTAGGTACAGGATTATCTGATCACTTCTATGGTTGAAATTCTAATAGTACTCTAATTTTGAGCACATTTTCTTGGTATGTAATTTATCTCAAAACAATTTCATATTACCTCACCTTCTACTTTTTCTTGAAATATCGCCAATTGATTTTCTTTTAGAAAACTTTACGACCTCAAATATATCTTCAACATTTCTCGAGAGAAAATAACATAACCCCAAAAATTACCATTATAGGACTTCCTCAAAATCAGCTAAAATTTTTCTTTTCTTTTCTCCTTCCAGTTCGATTAAGTTGGTAGTTTTGATACTAGTATAGTTGTGAAAGTTTCATAGAATTATGTAATAATAATAATAATATATTTATTTGGCAATGTACCCAAGATTAAAAGATCTTATTACAGTACTAATATCAAGAGGAGCAGAACAAAAGAAAGAAAAAGCTAAAAGTATATATGAAAGATTAATTGTTTGGGACATTTCTCTTGAATATTCTTTCTCTTCATGAATCAAATCACTTATTACCTCTGATTGATCATACTGAAATATATCGGTGATTGTCAGCGAATAAAATCTGAGTCCACCTCTGTGTGTGAAGAAAAGTTTATTTTCTACTTTTTCATGCGGCATGGCCTCAGTTTTGTTTGAAAACTCGTTTTTTACTTATTTTATTTTCTGCCTTTTATACGTTAAGTAAATTATTATTACGTGTTGCATGGAGATATTTTAAAACAATTTTATGACGGCTAAAAAGACACTGATTTACCAGTTTTTCAAAAATTTATTCGAGTATCAAATCGTTGACCCACACAGCACAAATATGTCCGTGGTATGTTACTGGGAAATCCTGTTAAGATATATAAATTGTCCGTGGGAAATCCTGTCCGGTCCCAGTTAATAACTTAGGCCATCCCTGGGAGTGACGAATGTCCGGTGTTGGGATGTCCCTGGAAGATCCCATGTCCTTCCCACAGGATTTCCTGTGGTTGTACTTAGGAATAGTTCACACATTCAATAATGTAAAATTCCCGCTAGAAGCGTACCTAGGACATCTTACGGAAATCCTAATTTGCTAGCAAGATGTACGGGGGAATATCTGAGGATATTGTTTAGTATTTTCTGGAACTGTAAAATTTTTTTATGGGTAGGAATTTTTACAAAAAATAAAAATAAATACTAGCTGGAAAGTATATGCCAGAGGTGGATGCAATTGCACAAAACATAAATCCAGGCAAAAAATGAATTCCTATGAAGAAATTACTAAAAAATCAAGTTCTGAAATGTACATCTAAAAAACTTTGCCAAAACAAGAAGAAATTTTCAGAAGCGAATAGATTTCTAGTATGGCTTCATGCATATAGCTGGCTTCAGTTGCCAAATGGCCTCTTTCAATACATACTTTTTTTATTATATTTTTGTACATACAAAGCAACAAATTAGTGCTTTCATCAGAGATCCACGCGAACCATTAGAAGAATCAGAGAACAAACCGAAATAAATTCTGGAAGGGGAAAAACGACGTTCCCATGTTTGTCCTGCAAATCCCGTATGTATTTGTCTGTAAAATACTGAGAATGCTCCCATAGGGAGTAGTTGTGGAATATCCCAGGGAAAAACTCATGGGAAATTTTTAATAATTCCTAGAAATAAGGTTCTAACTACATACTGAATACTTCCTGTTTATCCCGGGAAAGTTATGGGATCTGTGGGACAAGAATGGGATGTCCCTGGGTAATTTTGTGCTGTATGGGGAAGTACTGCAACGGTTTTCGGAAATTCAAATTATATTTTAAACAGCGCTTTTTAGCTGTATTCCAACTTGATCCCATATAACATGAATTTTCCCGATTTTCCATGTTTTCCATAGACAAAATTTTTTTTAAAAATTTACGTGAATTTTCCTCGATTTTTCATGCAAGTTTTCATGATTGTTGAAGAGAAAGTATTGATGCCAGTAGGATTCCGCATAGCTTATAAAACTTTTTTGTCGGAAAATTTTCCGGAAAAGTCAGAAAATTCCGGAAATTTTCGAAAATTTTTCCAGAAAAATCGGAAAATTCTGCATCTTTCCTGAAGCAGATTTATCACTAATCATATCGATGAAAATTTTTCCAATGTTTTTCCCGCTTTTCCGGGTTTTCCATGGTGTTTTCCACAAAAGTAACTTTATGCAACTCATTTCGCTTTACAACTTTGTCTTAGGTTGCAAAACGCTCAAATGCCCGTTAAAGCGTTTTACATGAATTTTCTTTGATTTTTTCTGCAAGTTTTCACCATTGTCGGAGAGAAAATAATGATGTCAGTTGATAGGGAACTTGATCCAGCATAATTAAGAAGACTTTTTTACCGGAAAATTTTCCGGAAAAGTCGGAAAATTCTGGAAACTTTTTTCAGAAAACGCGGAAAACTCTATATTTTCCCTGAAACGGATTTATCACTAATCAAATTTGTACCGAATTTCAAATTATTTTTCCCGATTTTCCGGGTTTTCCATGGAAATTTCCGGTTCAAATTTTTGATAGATTCAATTGTCACGCGACATTAACATGTGCGCCAATTTGCAGCTCGCTGTGATGACGAAAAGTGGGTCTACGAGAGTGTCGAAAATAGTGAAAAAGAAATATATAAATAAATATACAGACAGACAAATTCGAGTACGAGTTAAAGGGACGGGCTGGCCTCAAAAAGATAAAAATATATCTTGAATAATTAAGCTTGATCAAGAGCATTACTTTGTCGTAATAAGTTGACTATCTCTCCAATGAAATCCGGGACACGCAATGCATGCACGAAATGAGAAAGCAAGTAGGTTGGTCCAGACCAAGCCTTTCATGAGCTAAAATAGTACAGCGCTTATATTGATTATTTAAAGACATCAAAAGGATTATTCCAAACAGATACGGACATTTGTTAAAGGACCTTTACCAATAAAAATTATGCTTTTCATGTTTGACAACCATAAATTGGATTGGGATTTGTTTACACTGATACTAACATATTTTTCTGTTCAACCGATATGACAATACCAATGTAACATAATTCCTTAACAACTTCCACCTCGTTGTTATCGAATCGATAATTATGGTGTGCTGCTCCTGTTAGTTTGTAGTTCTTTAATTTTTACTCACCTTAGTCTTAAGCTAGCTGCACTACTCCTACTATAGGGTTTTGAATCATCATAGATACTACCTTTCGAATGATCTGATGAGGATATTTGTTTTTATTACATTTGAAGTTATTGAATTTTTCCAGACTAACCCTTCTTCTTACGGAATACGGACCCTAGCAGTATTTAACTTTAAAACGTTTCTTTCTCTACTAAAATTAAATTTTTTTTTAATTACATATAGAATATAGCCAAAGCTGCGCTTTTATCACAAATGAACGAACCAAGAATTAAAAAACAAAGACACATTTCGGGTCACCTAAAAATCTTGTAAATGAAAAGGTGGGGTGTCAATAATTCGATCATTTCGAACATAAATTATTATGCTCAGGAGTCTCTGGAGATGTCTATTGCTTAGCATACATCTGTCATTAAACAATACACGAAATGTCACTGTAATTTGCTCGTTATTGGTATAGATTGGCACTTTTCACTTCTCTTGTTTCCAGGGAAAAGAAATATATTGACAAATCGAAAGTCCTAAGGGAGACTTGCTAATACGAACTTCAGCATGTCTCCACCGGTCGACTAGTGCTAGAACAATCTCATGAATACTAAAATCCTTCCCCTGTCTATACATATGTAGGAGCATGACCGATTTCACAAGATGACGTAAACTGAATTGTCCTCTTGTACCTTGTTATGGACCCCAGGGTATCCAGATGATTTAACATCCCCTGGGATCACTCCATCGTTCAAATGACCATTTTGTATCCACGTCATAGCTTGGAATTATTTATCCCCCATCAGCAGACCCATAATTTCTCGTTGGTTTGTCATTATTTATAAATAACACTTGTGTAGCGAGCAGGGTAGAAAGTTGATATTTCGTTTCCACTGTACTTCCTCAGGTGGAAAGTCTTCAAGTGAGTTTTCAGATTTTCCTGGTACTGCATGTCTTTTATTTTTCTTTGTTTGTTTCTGGAGAGTTTTGTTTTCTTTTTTTAATTGATGCAAAGCGAGAAATGAATAATTTGTTGTGGACAAAACTCTTGTTTCCGTATTTTTTTATAATTTTTTCATTAAATTATATATAGCTACATACTTAAGAATCAAGGAGGCATTATAAGTGAAAAGGTACAAATACTTCAATACGACTCTCTCAAGGAAAAATAAAAACTCGAACGCACATTTTACTGCTACGTGAAGAAGTAATATAAAAAAATTAAGATTATTTTTTTCCACGTGGCTTACAGTATTAAATAAATATTCAATAACAAAAGAAATCGTGGCGTGAAAATATAAAAAAATAGACTAAGTTCCCTTAGGTCAGTTCGCCAACGGTGTGGACAAGGTTTGTGTGTTTAATATATTGATATAAAATAAATCGGATTTCTATAGAGCTACAAATATCATCCACTGATACATTTAAAGCTGGAGAAAAGTGTTGCATCTTTATCTCGTATTGCCTGATTAATGTTGATGTACAAATTAAAGTAATTTAAACAGCTTTCTTTTAATAGTTAAATCAATGCCATCGTCTAACTACTTATTAAACCAAATTTAATTCAAAATCCTCACTTTTCTGGTATAATAATATATAATGCTTCACAGTTTTTAATCTTATACTTCTATATGAGTGAAATTCTAATTTTGCAAAGCTAATTTTTTAATAAATGTACCATAGAAACCAAAACCTTCTGAGCTTAAGATATCAATTTTTCTCTGTCAAGATTTATCTGAGGTTAGCACAGCTCACAAATCTCAGCTGAAAAGTATAAATTTGATCTCTGAACTTCCGGTCTACTTCATGCAGTTCATTAAAGATATATAAGCCAAGGCAGCTGCTATATTTCTCAACAGGGATTGCAGGACAATGAAGTAAACCCTCTGAGAATAACTCTGATTGAGAAGGATCGTTGTTCGTGGACATGTGGGACAATATTTTTTCTTACCCAAAATATCTCTCTGAATCATTATCCCAAAGTACAAGAGCCTTATAATCCGTAAAAGAGAGTTAAGAGGGACTTTTGCACTCTATTACCGATTTGAAGTAACAGGAGGTTTAATTAAGGCCTTGAGAATAGCTGCTTGAGTATCCGAGCACATGACTTTCTCTTTATTTTCTGTACTGGAATTGATGGGACATCTTCCAACCTCTCTAACTTAAATTCATCCCAGAAAACCGTCTAGTATGATTTGTGAAATATATGTCTACTTCCCCACAGAGGTCTTCATAGAAGACATCCATTCCAGAGAGATTTGGAGATTAACACAGTTTCCAAAATATGGTCACTGTCCTTGCAAGTATCAAGTGCGATCAATACAATTGATTCAAAAACAAAATGGCGTAGAATCCTGCTTTCAGAGTGAACTTAGCTCCAATTAAGCTTTAATTTTTAAGTCGCTCTATCCGCCTCCTTTATGTGAACTCTGGTGTATGCTGAGGATAACCTTAATTGCCCAAAAATCTAATAACCTAAATATCTCTAATACATACATAAAGATTGCACATTTGTTATACTACGTCCATTAAGCTGCCATTATTGGCAAAATTAAAAGCCATCCACTCTACAACAGCTGCATTAGCTCAGATGAGTCTAGTGATGCTTGTACATACCCAAAAGATCAGCTGAGAACTTTTAGCCCATTTATGCTCTATTGATATGTCGCATGGAAAAAAGCCCCACCAGCTTTAACCTTTTTGATTTCACACCAATACATAGAACCAACGGAGAAGAGATTCATTGCTGAGATATTAAGGAATTAGCTGGTTTTAGCCCATTTTAGGCCCGACATGAACAAACAGGAAAGACGTCTTATACGATGCATTATGATACTCTAAAAATATTTTATTAACAATGTTTATTTGAATTAAGCGGAGGAAGGGTCAAAGTTTTATCTTGTATATTTTGGAAAATCCAGTACAGAATCGATTTCATTAGGTCATGAGAAAAAATTTGAGTACCCACACTTCTATAATCGGATGCTAAAATAGCTATTCCCATACTCACTATTTTAGTAGTTCCCTCTTTTTTATTCGTACTGAAGTACTAGATTTTCGCACTTTGATTGACTCTAATTCGGTAGGGCTATGCCCCATCGAAAAGTGGGTTTCCCTGTTCCGCTTAACTGATTACGAACTACAATTCGCGGAAGAAAATTTTTCTATGCATAATTCTAGGGGCGGTATGAACCCCCGGCGAGGGAGCGGTTTCAATACAGCTTGTTGCATATCAAATTAAAGGTTTCACCGAGTACTATCGGGCGGTGTACATTTTCCCTGATTCAAAGAATTTTCTCGGGACATTTTTGCTGTCGGAAAACACATGCACTTGGGTTACATACACCCAAGTTACTACATTTCGTATATATTTTTCCAGTTCTTACTTCCACGGCCATTAGTACTCTCTAAACATTTTTCTTACATAAACTCATTTTCCATAATGCACCAATTCCACGTAATCAGGAGAAGTAGAAAAGTCCACTGTTCACCTAATAAAGTTGCTCAAGCTACATTCGATCGCCAAAGCTTTCTCTTGTTTAATTCAAATAAACATTGTTAATCAAATATGTTCAGAGTATCATAATGCATCAATCAAGGCATCTCTCATGTATGTTCATGTAAAGTTGTATGAAAAGTGGACTTTTCTCTTTGGGTTGATTGGGTACCTTTGAGTGTGATATCTTTAGTTTGACACATTATGGACATATTCAATATTATGACAAAGTAGTCTTTTAGATCTGCGAATCGAGTATATATTTTTAAAAAGTGCATTATGATACGTCGTCTCCACTCATTTGAAAAATACTATAATATAGGACCTTCGAATTTGCACGCTTCCATTTTACGCGGATATACTTATTATATACGCAAAGTACTTCAAGTATAAACTTGTATTGAAGTTCAAGGAAGTAGGTGCACTAAAATTGTACCATAATCCGTTAACTATACCTACTAATTCATAATAAGACAAAAACACTCATATTATATTATCTTCGTCCAACCATTTATAATTCGATAAATCCTTGAGTGCACTTTTCCTTATCACAGAAAAACAGGGCAAAGTAAAAGGGTAACGGTGGCAGTTAAAATTCCTTGCTCTAAGGCATTTTCCCTGCATTCTATTTTCATATTTGTGCAAGGTTCAGGATAGTTCCCACTGTCAGTAATTGGAAAATTTGCTGCCGGATACTTGACATCCGACGTACAGGATGCATTGGTACCGTAACACACAAGTACATATCTTTCCACTGAAGTGTATCAACATTGCTTTGTGCATCTCTTAATAGTACAGAATACAGGATCTTTCTAATTTGATTCCAAAATGAGTATGTGTAGGACGAGTTGCAGAGATGAGGATGCTTTCAGGGCTTAAATTTTATTATTATGTAAAGGGATTCAGCAGCTAGGTCTTTACTCCTTTGCGCTTTCATTCATAAATGAAAGAAACTCCTCCAGAGGGAATGAAAACTGACACTGGGGCACGTTTTCCTTTGAATAGAGAAATCTAAAGAAACTGTGCATTGAAAATGTGTCATCAGAGTTGAGACTTTATCTAATTGGATCTGGGTAGGGTTGTACCCCTAAGTCAAGCATGAATCTTGAACGTAATTGAACGGGGAATTGTGCTTAAAAATGCACCTATAGTTTCACTTTAGAGATGCGATAAAACAATACGCTGAAAGGTACTTAACATAGTATAAACCCCCACCTACACATCATGACTATGGTGTAAAAGCACTTACTAATCGCGAAGAAAGGGGTGGCTTGGCACGCTCAATACCTCAGCTGATCTGCAAAAACGTTCAACGAGCATATAATATTAAATATTAAGCAAAATGAGCCTTCAATGGATTTCGCAAACACAAATGCCTTCCCGAATAGGCCCTTATTACCCTCATTCATTTCCCTCATGTTTTCACAAGCTCCTGAATTTTATTCCCAGGCTTATGCAGTATACTCAAAGCCCATTTCCTCTAGAACTGAGTTCCGCAATATATCCCGCAAGTGAAACGTGGCAAAACGTTATAAATCCAGTACATCTGTATCTCTGGTATAGAAGTGACTAAATAGAGGAGTAGGTGGCAAATATCGTTTTTTTTTTTTTTTTGCTTTTATACGCGCATCTACAAATATTCTCTGTTAGGCACACAAGGGATTCTGTATAGCAGGATGTCTCTACTTGCATGTGATCATAACCCGATGTTCAATAAAGATTATGTCAACTGGTGGAATTGGACTGTCATATATGTGCGCCATAGCTCATATCCTTTTCCCAGGAGACTTTATTCAACATAACCTCAAAGTATGTATGGAATGAGAGCTGGAACATGTTTACCGTGGACAAGTACTTTCAATAACTCTTCCTTTTGATAGCTAAGCCATTATCGGAGAAGATGACCTAAATCTCACTAGCTGAGAACGGGGGTGTATTATGTCGTGTGTTTGTTATTTACCCAGGAAATTGAAGAAATTTTTGTCGAGCTGCCTTCGCATGATGTAAATGAGAACTTTCGTGTTGTGAAATTGCATGTTTACGAAATCCCGGAAGAAGGCCAAATACTTGCATGGATGAGACGTGGGCTCTACATAATTGGAAGTTGTTTGAATACGACAAGTAACAGGGCTATAAATTCGTTATTGTTCCGAATTTTGCCAGTCACTTAAGTACAATTTTCAACATTACCATGTTATCTGATTATGGGAGGAGATGGGAAATTGGCCTAGGAGCGCATATATTTAGGTCAGAAGACGTTTATTTATGGATGGATAGCGTTTAGTTTATATATACTTTCAAAATGGGATTTGAGAATTTTTCCCGTTGACTTTTGGTAATATGGATCTTACCTAATAGCGTCGCATTAATTACTGCTCATCTGCTCTTATGATAAATTTTGAAATATTTCATATGGTAGACAAAATTATGTCGGAAAAAATGGTATGCTCCCTTCCTTCATTAGTATCTCAAAATTTACAGTTATTGCCATATCGGAAATCTTGAATCGTGTAGATACTTAAGCGATTAAGATTGAATTCTTGATAGTTATAAGTAAATTGGATACAAAATAAATAAATATTGAAATCCGTAAGTATTCTTACTGTTATGCAATTAAACTTTTTATGTAAGTAGCTCTATAATCAAAAATACCTAGTCCTGATTTGTTTGTTAGTTATTTACTTCTGCCTGTACTACTGCTGTACAAAATGTGATATTTATGTATAAAAAAAAAAATTAAATATGTATTACCAGCCATTGTATTTTTTTCTTATATGGAGTAAAAAAAAAGTTCTTATATGGCGGCTAAGTCCGATTTACAATTCAGGTGGTGTAGAAAAAAATCAAGAAAAGTAAAGATTAAGATTGACTAATTAAAACAAAAAACCGGCAACCTATCTTCTCCAATTACTCATCACCAGGTAAACCAAATTAGGGAGGCTTGGTAAGATTGCATAGATAAAAAGGTGTGTCCTTATAATTGCAAGTCATAAAAATCAAAGTTCTTATGTAGTGCAAATGGAATTCAGCCAAGAAGAACGTCGCAAAGTAGTTATTCCCATATATATGGAAAATCCAAACATGTCTCTGTTAAAAATCCCGAAGAGGTCCATTCAGAATTTTGTAAATTTTGGGAATCTTGTAGTTTCCAGATAAAGTCCGGGTCAGGTTGAAAAAAAGCAAGTTGCAAATTGAGGAGTCGAATTTTGTATGAAAACTTCCCAACGAAATTCGACTGCTGCATTATGGACGATGAAACTTAGATGAAATCGGATTTCAACAAATTTAAGGTCAAGGGACAAAAAAGGCGCGGATGCAGATGCCAAGCTTAAGAATCGTCGGTGTATCAAATTCCATGTTAAATAGATACTTAATTTATTTGGCAAGCAATATATACGTGTGACCAGAAATGATTACTTTTTGTAGAGGTACAATAAACACGGATGTGTCTTCAGAAGCGCCTTCTTTCATTTTTTAAAAAGTATAATGAATCAGCATTCTTTTAGATTTATGAACTTACTACTACGACAGGAAAGCGAAAGGTGACTATGATGCCCAATTCATATCCGTATTACCCAAGGACACGAATCCTGCAAATTGTCCCGAACTAAGTCCAATCGAGAGTACTGAGCTAATGTTAAAAGAAACTTAAAAAAAAAAACAAAAACCATTCCTCTAATATAGACACTTTTGAGAGGTAGTAAAAAAAGCGTCCGATACGTTCGATACTGTCTCTGTACCCACTGGGAACCCTCCTGAAGCGCTTTTCTGGAAGCTCGTAGCGCTTGTTTTCTCTATCCTAGTTCATTACTTTTTAACATAGGCATGTCCACAGAGGAAAGCTGTTCTTAAAAAGATCTCTAGGAGCGCTCTAAATAATGGAATGATGGCCGAAGAAGTTTTTTGAATGCGTTTTTTTTCGAAAGCTTTAATGAGCCTTTTGGGTTATCATCGCAGTTCTTCTTCCTTTAACTCGTAAGAGGCCTTCAAGAGTTTTTTCTGAGAACAGCATTGAAGCGCTTGAGCTTGCTTGTGATTATTTGTGGTATTAAATATTATGAAGTTAATTAAATTTTTTATATATATTATAAGGCGATATTCTCCCGTACTGAAATTATTGTACATTTTGGCAAAGAGTAACCACTCTTTGGAAAGTTACCGCTTCACTCGACGCTGAGCTTCACACTCAAAATGAGAAATCCGTTTCTTCGCACAATAGTGGAAAATTAGATGAAATCAGCCTTTGTTGCTTGTTGCTCTGGTGGAGCTCATCAAAAATCTTCTATAGAGCTTCCAAGAGATTGCTCTAGAGGTACTTGAGTTAATTACTTGCGCCTTTGTTTATTTTTCTAAATAGATCAGTAAAAATGCTTCTAAATAGCTGCCAAATGTTGGCTAAAGACTCCCTTAAATTGTACTCCTTTCAGAAGCGCTCGTTTTTCGTCCTAATGGATAGGGACTATGATGTAAATCGCCTTACAGTAAAGGTGGTCGATCAAATATTACAAAAGAAGTACACACAACCTAGATAAATAATGGTCACACAATTATGTTGCCATTAGGAAGTCACTTGTAATGTATCTGTATAAAACTGCAAAATTGCATTAAAAATCCCGAATTTCTTTATGTGTAAAATTTCTAATTTATTCGCAAATTCATTACTCAAGTTACGTCACATAATTTTCTCACAGATCGCTAAACGCAACATGATCCCAGGTAAATTATCAAGCTTTACCGCGGTAGTCAGCTTGCTAGGATTTGCTGCGAATGCTATGTAATGTGAATTGAGTCAGCAATTTTTATGAAGCACAGGTGCTTAGATTTTAGCTTGTATATATAAGTGATATTAAATAATTAAACTAAATAAAATTTGTCGTTTCTTTTTGGACAATAGCTGAGTTTTTATTTAAATATTTTTAATCGCTATTGCTGCCGGTACAAGAACCGAGTAGCCCGGGACAGGATCGCATTTATACTTTTGGAGGCTCTAGGCGCAAAATCATTATGGGTTCCCAAAAACAGTCTATTTCAATCAATAAAATATATAAATATATGCAGCTAGATATATATTTTTTTTAGTATATTGGAAACGAAAATCGACATTTCCATAACAATGTATTTTAATAACGTAAAAATAACACAAGAATGGTATTTAAAAAGAGAATAAAAACAAATCAGTTCGATTTTAAATAAAATATTAAATAATAACTAAACATTTTTTCTGGCTTCTGTTTTAACCAATTCTCAAAGCTAGTCTCAAACCTCTTTTCAAAGATAATTTTTGTTCCCTTAGTAACTGAAAATCGTAATTAAAAAAAATCGTTTAATTTCGGTATGACCTGAATAGGTGATGAGCTAATAACTCTTTAACGGCTACAGATAGCACATAGGTAGTCAAGGTAAAATTAAAACTGACAGTCTATAGTTTACAGTTTTTTTTAAAAAAACAAAAAGGGTATGTCAACTAACTTTTTACAAAAAACAAATAATGTCAAAATCAAAAAATGGTACGAAATCCGAAATTCTTACTTTAGACCACCAGAATTCCTGACAGGAGAAGAGTGTGGCGCTGGTTAAACAGTCCATGAAGTTCTGCATACAGCTCTCTCTTGACTGCGACCGTATTCCCTGTACTTTTTAAGATACAGAATATTTTGTGAAAGACTAGCATAATTTCTCAATCACCCTGTAGCTCCCAAACGGTTGAGGTTGCCCAACAATTTTTTGTTCGTCTAGGTGAGTACTATCACCTGTAGATGGAAAGATGTATTTCAAATGCAGGCAAATTTTTCAGCCGGCATCTAGCTTTTATGTTATGATCTTAGCGCTTAAACGCATTTTATTTTCCAACAATAACGACACCGATTTTTTATATTGTTATTTGTAAGGAGTGAGGTTGTAAAATGTGGCTCCAAAGAAAGTGACGCCCCAGCCTGCGCCTAATACGCCTTGTGGTAAATGCTGCCCTGCCCCGGGTTATTAATCAGAAACTTATCTTTCAGGTTTAAGTATTTCGTGTAGTTGGTGAAATACCAAATATACAGCAACCAGGTTGAGGTGAATCACTTCAACCTACCAACTATTAACAAGAAAATAAGAGAGTTTGCCTTAACAGTATCGATGACAAATTGTTGAAAAAATCACAAGTCAACAAAATGTAATTAAGTAATGCCATGAAAATAGGTGAGTACTAGTATCGCGAAATAAGTGGACAGGTTTCGGGGCAGGCAGAGTTTTATCAAATGTGGAGTTTAGAGTAAACCTTCGATAGGTTAAGAACGCGGTGGAGATTTGTAAAAATAAATAAGTAAAATACATAAATTAACTGTTCATATTACTTCGGTGGTTTTCTTTAACATTCATCTTCAAAAATAATATCCATTACAGTACAAAATTTAATGAAACCTGTAAAGCAAAAACTTCTGCATTTTTATAGCACGTAGTAATTAAATCATGTCGGTTGTGCATAATGCAGATGAATAAGTAATTGTTCCATAAAAATTATTAAATAAAAAAAAAAAAAAACAAGATTTTCTTCATGATATCATCATTCATGGGTTGGTCGGTTTTTTCTGAATAAGTCCTTAGCCTTAGGTAAAAATGTTAAGAAATGTATGCCCTGTTTGAAATATGCTTACGAGCATCATCAACGTACCAGTAAACAACAAAATAATTGCAAGATGACTAGACGAGTAGCAGATCTAAAGTCAGCAACGGTGGTCTTTTCTCATCATCCAAACCCAAAGAGTACCAATTTATAATAAAATTCAAGTTCTTTGCCTCTTCTATACATATATACAAAAATTAATTGTTAAAATCTAACGTAATTACACACACATCTTCATAGTAAATTCATAACTGCTGTTGAACTTTTTCATTTTTGAGTTTTTGTCAATTTTTTAATCACTAGTCGTCTAGCTGTAGACCATTTAACACCAAAATAAAGTGTAAGTTTTTCTATGAAAGTGACTTTTTTGATTTATCCTCCTAAACCTCCTCATCCTGGCAAACATCTCATATAACTAATTATCTACTAAGGAAAAACACAAAAGACTTACATTGAAAAATGTTGAGTTATAATTTTCAAGTTGCCGAAATTTCATAAAAACAAGCCTTTCTTTTGTTATTATGCCTCGAGTTGGTGAATAACCAACCAAATACTTATCCTCCCTTTTTTACTCTTTCACTATTTTTTTTTAAATTTTCTATTAAATTTCGAATCAGTTCATCATCAGTTCATAACTTCGCTCTGTCATACACGCTGAAAAAGTACCGATTATCATTAAATTGTGTGAACCTGAAAAGATATTCCAGAGTAAAAAAAAATAAAAGTAAAGCGAAATTATACAGGCCCACTACCCAGTTGGCTTAAGAATGCAAATGCTTACAGGGACTTCAAAAATGCTTCCGAAGTCCGATAATAGGTATAATTTTGATTCCTTCCTTAAGCTCAACACAATATTGATACGAATTGAATGTATTTCTAGCACTTCTTCTCGAATTCCGATTTCGTAAATCATCAGAGCTATGTCAATCTATATCAGCTACTGCGATAGATACCCATTCGAATATTTTGAAACCATAAATCAACGATCTAATGTGCGCGAAGGGTGCAAATTTACAAAGTTGGTTATTATTAAAAATTAAAACATGTCACTTGGTACAATTCAACGAGCAAATTCTATGATCCAAAGAATGGCTATAGTAAACGTTTCTCAAATTGCGAATATTTTTTTTCATCAGATGGTGAATGAAATCAAAGCAATTTCCTCATCCAGGAAAGTTATATTAAACTTCTTTTCACTTTTCAAAGTCGTTGTTAATGCAACAGCTATTTTGACTGTAGTAGGTGGAAAATAAAAGTTGTCGATGCTGACAATACATGCACTGAATAATCGCAAATCGAGCAGCAAAACACAGCTCATAATAGCACTGACTCCAAACCTTTAGAAATATGTGTTTTCATCCTATTATAAAAGACACTTTAAAAGATTTTTTTGTACCATCCCAAGAACCGTGGGCTTAAATTCTAACTCAATACGGTCCAGCCCATTTTCGTCATACCTAGTTTTCTTCCGACTTTTACAAAGTTTTAAAACTTCTCCTACTTACCAGGTTGCCACAATAACCGTGGTGCTGGGATCTTTCGTATCCTGTCACGAAAAAAAAATTTTTACTATAAAGATTAGCCTAGGATAAAATCGACATACAAATTCCAAAATTTTTTTGAATTTTGTAAGCTGCTACTCACGAGGATCTCGTTTTCTCGAAATTTTTAAAATCACTCAATCCATTTCATAATTGTTGCGTTAATGACTTGATACCGAAACTGTTCAGTAAAATATTTCCACGAAGTTCCTTTAAAATTTACATCGCATTATATCGTATCTAAAACTTTAAGAACCCAGCTACTCAAGCCAGCATACCTACTTCCAATTGACCTGCTGTTTTCTCTCATTGAACACCTCATTAATAATTAACAAAATTAATTAAGAATGGAATATAAAACTAAAAGTTGCCAATACTTTTCTTCAATTCGAACCATTGGACTAGAGAACAATAATTACAAATTTCCACTGGATACCTCTGTTTTTGCAATAATGGCGCTTAAGGGAGTTGGGGGGTCGTAAATCACACCGTAATATGAAAGTGTGCTCACTCCGGGGAGCTAGGTTCACCTTGAACAACTTAATTCAATATACATACAGAAAATGAATCGTCTGCCACAAACGAACAATTAGAGTATCTCTGAGCGATGAAGTTCTGATGGCAGATGCTTTGCATTTAGTTAACAGTCACACCGGAGGAGTAGATAGGACAAAGTTTACGGGGACCCTTGAGCACGATGGTTGGTATCAACCAGGTCGACAAGTACTACGCAGCAAATTTAATTCGAATAATGAGTTCATCTGGTGAAATGTATCCTTAATCGACCTTAGCGTGAAAATGCGCATCCTTAAGTAATCCCAAGTTAATGGCACTCTAGACGACAAAATCAGCCAACCGACAAAATGGGATGGAGTTGAATGACGGCGATGGAGAAAGGAAAGCGAACATAATCGTGGTTATCCCTGCCGCCCTTCACAGTATTCCAAGACTTCATTAAATTTAGAGCGTTTAGAGCGAGACAATAAATTAATTAAAATCCTGGTCCGGTCAAAAAGGCACCGCCACCAACTCTACATTGTCGACGAGGATGACGACGAGGGTGGATACGGTGTACACTTTTGGCTTCTGTGCCTTCAATTTTAATGGTACTAAAATCGGGCGCCTTACTTTTTCAAATTGAGTTTTATTGATTTCGCCTTAAGCCATCCTTTCCTTCGTTCGTCCCTTTTAAGGGTTCCTAACCAACCGGCCGAACGAGAAACCCCCCCCCCCCCAATCCATCCTCCCACCCGACAGGGATCGTTTCTTCGCCTGAAATCAAATTGAGCTCTACGGAACCAAGGGGAACCTCAAATAAAGTTTTTAATTTAATTCAGTCCTGTTTTGTTTTGGCCATTTTTTTCTTTCTCTCACAGGACATTATGTGACAATTGCTGTTTGTTCTACGGTTAACCGGGAGAGGCCAGCCGTTCGGGCGGCAAGCAGGCTGACCCAGGCATACAGGGAGAACAGGGGGCGGTGAATGGGTGGTCCACCGTTTTGTGAATTCAATGTTTTCATTAAAGTTCAAAAGCCCTAAGAAAGTGATCAAGTAATAATAACCTGTGCGGGTCGCGGCCCGAAGGGGTGATTCTTGGCGTTCACTTTAAATGAGCTTTTCCTTAACTTCTGAACGGTCATGCTGTTTTTATCTGCGAAAATTTGATTTCTCAAGGGTGAAAGTTTTAATGGTCTTGAAAAGGGATTTTTTCTTGTTCTTTTCACTGTTTTCATTTGAAAAGGCAAGAGATACATGATTTCGAGTTTTAGAAGAATTCATTCAAAAGATGTGAAAAAGAGGATCAACTTGAAGAACCACCACAAGACATTAAAGAAAACATTTCACTTTTGGATAATTGAATTTATAAGGAGAGAATAATTTCTCTGTTCAAGAGTGGAATCAGAGGGAGTCGGGCTACGAATGAAATATAGTGAATAAAAGAAAACAAAATAATCACATTCAACTAAATTGAAGAGAATGATTAAATTAAAATATTAAAATTCAGAGCACAAAGGACAATGGGAAGCGAAATTGAAACTGTCTCCTGCTGGGTACTATCACAGAAAGAAAAACACTGTTTTACAGAATCATGTAAGGACAGACTTTCCGAAAATTACGATTTTGAATCAACTATTCGATCTGATACTAATAAAGACAAATGGCGCAGGTCAATCTAGTAAGTTGTCCAAATAGAGATAAACAGGATTAAGGGATTTTTTATAAAAAGAATTTATTTTTCTTATTTTGAAACTCACAATGGCTTGAGCCGAAAAGACGATTAGGTGACAAAATTAAGTGAACTTGGTGAAATTTCTTGGAATTAATTGTGACATTCTCTTCGTATTTAATTGCTTTTATTTCATTAGTACAATCATTCTTTTCTAATTCTGGCTTAATGATAACCTTGTATTGAAAATATGTTTGATAATACAATTCATACCCGAATTTCTGAAAAGGTTCTTAAGATCAGGGTTCGGGTAGGGTGTTCGAACCGTTGATTGAGCTGATTTGAGACTAAAAATCTTTGTCTAATGCATGCAAATGCAATTATTAGAAAAGACTCAAAAAATTGTTAACACAAAATACGTTTTCAAAAAATATAAACATGATTACTATGATTTATTACCAGGTATAATTTTTTTCTTGTTCAAGAAGGTTATATTTTGGATTCTTTGAATTCTCAGGCATAACAGCAGAAATGAAATTGCTATTTCATCACACAACTCATTTAATTTTAAGTTTTCGGTGAAAAGTTTCAAGTCATGGTTTGAATCATCAGCAGGTCCCAACTAGCGAAATTTAGTGATTCGAAAAACCAAGTGAAAAATAGAAGAATGGAAAGAAATGAAAAAAATGAAAAATTGAGAAAAATGCAAAAAAAAATATTTTATTTAAAAAATCATATTAATTCGAAGCGAATCGAACCTGTGTAAGCCTGCAATGGGCTGAGAAAAGTAAAATGAAAAACAAAAAATAAGAGTTTCGTATCGGCAGAGACCTTATAACTCTTCAGTACGGCTTGGTTTCTATCTACTGCAAATGCTTGAAAAAGTTTAAACTGATCCCACATCCTTATGCCACAGAATCCAAAGAATAAAAAAATAGCCTTCTTGAACCAGACAAAGAATATAAAAAAGAAAAGATTAAAATTTGTACATAAGTACAAAATAAATGAGACTAAACCTTAATTTTAAATCACTAGTAAAACTCTTATGATTATAATCTTATCTGCCAGATATACACCATTTTTAGAAGACATTACCGTGAAATCTCTTGAAATAGACTTTTGCTTATGCTTCTTACTCTACTCGAAATAAAATTTTTATTTGCAAGAACTTGTAACTTGTAAATAGGCTTAATAAATATTTTTATATGCTTTTGCTCAAGATAATTTGCGAATCTTGAGTCAAGACCAATAAAAATAAAAATCTTGTGTACAGTTTGTAGTACCTCTTATTAAAAAATAATGGATTATTTGGTCATTGGTTTTTGAAACCTTCTCCATGAAAACTCTTCTTTTATCATTTTCTCTCGGTACAGGTTTCTTACAGCACGTAGTCACAGGGATTTTATTTTCAAGAAATTGCTTATTTATTTTATGAATAAAATTGTCGATTTCTTCCACAATTTTCAGAAATTTTCAGGGAAAATTTTTTTAGGGACTGTAAGATGAATTCGACCATACTGTTAACTTCGTTTCGACAAAAAATTAAGACACAAAACTCTTTCTTAGCATGTTGTCAGCTTCCCCTCCCCCATCGTAGTTATTAAGCAATTTATATTAACTGATTCTCATACTTAGATTTATCCCTTCCTTCAATACTGCGATCCTAGTTCAGCAGACCCTTTCTGTAATAGTACTATTATCACAATGACTTTTAAAAGTCACAGTTTATTTGCAGTTTTTTTGCTTGGTAAGTGTCAAACTAGGTGGAATACTTTCTGCTGCAAGGTTTTTTTAACATCGTAATAAGGTGATAAGGTGCCAGCAAGAAGGTATCAAATGCAGATTCAGATGTAAATGTAAAAGTGGGTGTGGGGGGCTAGTGTATAAAATTAAAGATTTCTAAAGTAAAATTGAATAAACCGTTGAATACTATGCCGAATCCTCCGAAATAACACGACCGTATAGATTCGCCATCTGCATGCAAACGAGCAAATTATAATAGAATTGAATTGTTTGAACAAGAAATGAAAGTTCTAAAATAAAAATAAAATGAAAGCAAATAAAAACGTTAGAATTGATCTAAGACCAATTCCTATGATACCCTAGATGAATGTTCGTTTTTAATTACGTATGGTCACCCATCTGCGCAAATTTGATTTTTGAGGTGGTTTTTTTCGCATACATCTCTAGAACGGCTGGTCGGACAGAAAATGATTATACCAAATTTCATAAGATTTCATATTCTGAAGAACTTTTTGATAAAATAGAAACGTCTAGGACTGATCATTTTCACAGTACATGTAAGAAACCAATATATTTATATGGCAACACCCGGTTTAGTTAATTTTTGAAACTTTATTTACTGTTGCTACGAAAACTCCATGTACCGAATTTCAGCTCTCTATTTCGATGCGTTCTCAGGCAGTGCCCAATTATATAGTGCAAAAATAAATTTTTGTATGGCACCCCAACAAAGGAGTTGCCTGATTTGGCCCATTTTCGGGCTTAAATTTACTTTTTTTTAAAGCCCATGTGCAAAATTTCAGTGCTTTAAGTGAATGCGTTCTCGAGTAATTGTACGGACGGACGGACGATGGACATACAAAAATCAAAACAAGTTTTACTTTTATGCTTGGCTGTCCAATCTATTTTGCTCTTACAAACGGAATGAGAAACTTAGTATACCTTTTCATATAGGGTATAACAAAAAACAACGGGCAGCTCTGGAGATGATTTTTTATATTCCCAACTTGTGGCATAATTTTATTATTATTAATATGGTGGCTGCAGACAGAGGCTCGGACTCTTATCAAGTCACTGCAATGTTTAAAATCTTCTGTGATATATCCCCCAAGGGCGGTGGGGCGCCAATTTGACCCTGTGGTCTTTTACAGACCATATAAAATTTTTGTGACCTTTAAAAGGAAGTCGACCAATGTTCTGAATGGATCAACTTTGATTTTAATGAAATTTCATAAAAAGGTTAGCTGTATTGTGAATAATTCTTTTCTGAAATATTTTTTATTGCGATTCTTTTGTGTCGAATATACGGTATCTTAAAATTTTAAAAAGTGGCAAAAATTACTTACAAGGGAATATTTGAAAAAAAAAATCTGATAATATTCCCATCGCATGCATGCCCATGACATAAACATAACTTATTTTAAGAAGCTTTGAGGTTCTCGAGAAAAACAAAATCACGATCCTTTTTCTGAGAACTGGTCGTCAAGGATAATGGATATTTCACGTACCCTCAAATATCAGAAAATTCGCTGTATTTTTTTTGTAATCCTTCTTTGTTTTTATGAAGCTGTAGAATGGAAAAAATTGAACTTTTTCAAATTTGGATGGAATTTTTGTTTTATTAAATGAATGCAGGGTGTCCCGTAAGGCTATGGATATGTTCAAGGAAAAGTGCAGAAAACTAATAAAGGGTCACTTTTTTCATTTTAAAGCTAAGATTTTCGGTTTATTTAAATCCAATATGAAAAATTGGTCTTGATGAAGTGTTTTGTTATAAAAATTTTAATTAAATAAAAAGAAAATGAGTTAAAACTAAATTCCGAAATTTTAATTTAGTTGAGTCATAACTTCAAAATGGAATGGAGGTGGGGAAAAGGTTGTAGACTATTGGAAAGCTCCAACTATTATCTATCTACCAAAGTTTAAATCATCATCATATGACCTAACGTTAAGAAATTACAGGGTGATATTGAAAACAGATCAAAATATCTTTAAGTCCCGTTACCTCTCAAACCGTTAGGATTCCCCCTCATCGCAATACAATTTTCTTGCTCGCCTAAGTATAACCTGTTCATACCACTTACGGGACACCCTGTATATGTTATCCAGCAATCTTTAAACGAAATGCTGTGTGCTGAATAGTCAGAATATATATAAATATATGTACAGTGTGTTCGGTGAATAATTAGGATAGAATAGGCCAATGGATGCCATGGAGTTTCTGATCACGCTTCGTCCTTAAAATAACTCCTTCCCCTTCAAATTTACGTTTGACAATTTTTCGTATTTCGAAGTACGTGCAGTCATAAGTAATTTTATGGTTATCGCGGGATCAAACTTGAACACATATTCAAAATGCTATGATTCATGGTCAAATGTCTTTAAATATGTCATACAAATTTGTAATGTTATCCGTCATTTCGTACAATTATTACACAAAGTCCACTAAAGCATAGAAAGTATTACCTCAATATCTGCTTCCGTTGAAAAGTTACTAATATTTTTATATTATACGAAAAGTGAAAAATTATAACACTTATTGTGACCTGGAAATTAAATCACAAATTAACACATTTTCTGACCCAATATTCTCTGACAATGGGAATAACTTTTCTAAATATCTTAGCCTTGTGAGGCCAAGAGGTTGTGTGTAGCTGAATGTCATTTTTATCTATATACATATACAGAGAAACAGCGTCATCATTGAAGGAAATATTATTTGAAGAGGACTTTTCTGAAATCTCATTTCTATGGTGGAAATTGTTTATACATTTATTTTTATACACAGGTAACAAATTTTGTTGCTCTATACAATTTTTGTATTTCTTCATATTTTAAACATTACCTATTTAATGTTGATAAAGTCCCGTCTTTCATGGTTATTCATAGTCATGTTCAACAAATATATGGTCAGAAGGACATCTCAAGAAAATATGTAGGTACTGTCAAGCTGCAGTACAACTGCATCTATACTTTTCACTTTAATTGGAATATGTTGTAATTTATATTTTGCCTCGACACAGTTTGTGATTGAATAAACGTCCATTTCTTATTTTTTCTCTTTTAGTGTACTGTTTTCAATAGATTTTTCTTCAGAGAAAAACCTTCATCACAAAAGAATATAAAAGGACAGAGCCATCCAAGCACAGCCTCAACCGACAAGTTAATATGTTTGAGTCAATTTACTCCAATTTGGCTCGATTTTAGATGTCCAAAAATTTTAAAAATTAAAAGAAATTTTATAAATAAATTTTCATTAGAGTAATTATTCAATTTTATGGTAAAATCAAATGAAATAGAAGATGAGTTTGACATTTCTGGGATAAAGTTGACTTTGCAATTTCAGGGAATGGATAATTGATAGCCGGGAAAATAAATACTGAGAGAAAAATTTATGGAAACCCGGAGAAATTACAACAAATTTAAAATCTTTTTCTGAATTAGTAACATTTTGGAACAAAAATAAATATAGTAAAACAGATGAGCATTTTTTCAACAAAAGTGTACTTTTATTTACTTTTTATAAATTTATATATATATGAAAATTCTCTCTAAGTGGACTGTATAATTAATGGGCCGGTTTAATAGATAACTCAGTTTTATGTTCAAAGTATAAAATTTTAATTTTATTTCGTGCTTGCTTCAGGTCTTACAATCTATATCACAATTCAATTCAATTTGACTTAATACTAATTTAAAATTAAATAATTCATTAAAACTTAATACCAACTACAAAAAAAATAAAACAATTCATTAAAATTAAAAAAAAAAGATGTCGGCGTATTTGTAGTTGCCGCGTTGCTGTGTGAAGAAACCACACATGTCGGTGTAGCTGTGCTTTGTTGCTCTTTTCTTACTCCTGTAAAGAAGAAGAAGAATCGATGAGTGAATGGGTCCGAGACAGTTGATCTGTGAGAAAATCAACTTTGTCTGATACTGAATTTGAAAGGTTCTTTCGAACTGCCACGTGAGGGCAATCGAGATGTAGCGTGGCATATTTTAATTCACGAGTATAGCAACTTGTATGGTTGCTATCGGTAATGTTGATAACGTGCCCAATTGGTCTGCTTATACAGTACAGTTTTTGGGCAGTTTTTGAAAGTATGAAGGCAGCACTGATGACGTTTATCGAGTGCGTACCTTTTAATAGTGGCAACTTGACACGTAATAGTTTGGCACTTACGACGTTAAGTCTTGTGTGCTTTTTATGTGTGCAGCGATCTGAGTACTGCTACACGTGGGAAGGAAGTTCCTTCCACTTTGATTAGAATTAACTTCTGAATGTATTTTGGGCAGAGTTAACCTCTGTAAATAGACCTAGACTAACCTTTGTATAAAATTGTCTAGGCCTTCGGATTAACTCCTGTGTGAGATTGCTTGAGTTAACCTCACTTTTGCAATACTTAGGATCAACTCCTAGCCGACGTACTTGAGTTAACCTCAAATAATGTATTTGTTTTAAGATCAACTCCTATATGATAATTTGAGTTAACCTCAACTATTTGTTTGGCCAGAATTAACTTCTGTTTTAAAATTGAGTTAACCTCAAATATTTGTGACAGCCAGAATTAACTTCTGTTTATGGATTGAGTCAACCTCAAGTATGTAGGACGGCCAGAATTAACTTCTGTGTGTGTAGGATTGAGTTAACCTCAAATATTTGTTCTAACCAGAATCAACTTCTGTTTTTGGGATTGACTCAACCTCAAATATTTGTGACGGCCAGAATTAACTTCTGTATTAGGATTTGAGTCAACCTCAATTTGTTGGCGTAGAATTAACTTCTATAAGGAATTTCAGAATTAACTTCTGGTTAGGATAGGGATTTTGCTCAGAACAGACTCCAAGGCTTAGGACTTAATCAGATCAACTCTGATTTGGAAATGGGTGCTTTTGCTATCGTTCGCCGCCTTTTTATAGCTGCTGAAGATGGTCATGTGATGTACTCCTCATGGCGTTGCCATAGCGACGTTTATAACAGTTGCTGCTACTCATTGAATAAATAACTAATAAGGAAACGGCATATCGGGTGAAAACGTAAGCATCTCGGCGAAATGTATTAGTGTGCTCTGTTTGTATTCGTTTCGTCATGCCAGTAATTAAATTCTGACATTCTGAAAGGGTACATTTTTCATAATCTAAATTCCTATGTAAAATAAACAAATTTTTAGCTCCCCCTTATTTTCAGACAATATTTCTTGGCGTTGCCTTTGTATGACTGGAATAATTTAGGCACCAACTGACAATTCAATTGTAAACAAATAAATCGGCATTGGTAAAATGTTAAATCTTTTGCCATGGCTCTTTATTTTTATAGATATTTCACTTTTATTTTCATCGCGGGACCTTTGGGATAGTTTAGGAAGTTTGAGGAGTATTTATCACTAATTTATTAGGTTTGTATTCTGAATTTTTTCCACTGGAGTATGATTCTTTGTGGATCCTTTTTTGTTTATTTTTAGGGAAGAACTAGCTGGATTCAACGAGGGAGTAATGTTCAGTACGTGGACTGAACAATATAACTTAAATTGGGCCTCATCCATTATTAGAAATTTTCTTAAAATGATTAATTTAATTTTCTTAAAGGGTTCATAATTTTGGGAAAATTCTTCGTATTTTCATAACCACATTAATTTTTTCATTTTATTTATTTTTTCGTTTTTTTGTTTTTAAGACATTATCATAGCCGAGTATAAATTACACAGTTTCTTCATTTTAATAACCTTGAATCCAACTTCGCATTATATAATGCCGGCATGTACACAAAATAAAGAAAAAGAAGAATTTTTACAATTTTTATATCAGTACCACCATAAACGAAATAAACCAAATAAACTAAAAAGTATCAGAATATCCTAAATTAGGATCCAAAACTAAGCCGTAGTCAAATGTAAGTTCTGACCAGAAAATTCAATTCAATTGCGAAAATATTAAATAAATGAAATTGAAAATCCCAATCCGATCTAAGTGACATACCCTCAAAGTCTCTTTTTTTCATATCTTGACACATTCTTATACACAAACCCAGCAACCATTCCGATTCGAAATCGATTTAAAATTAATTTGGCTAAGCAATGTTATATTTTCATATCGAAGTCGAATACGAATTGGTTTTGATCCGAAAAAGACAAATCAGGAACCCTATATCGAATCGTAGGCACGATTTGTAATCGACTTATATTTCGGAAATATTTCGAATGATTTTAGTGTGTTTGCATAGTATATCTTACCTTTATGTACTCGATTTTTCTTCTAGAAATGATCCGTATTCAAATCGGAAAGCATGATTGATTTCGATTTGGTACATTGTAACGTACATTCTCATGTACAAAGGTCAAATCACCTCCATGCTCTTGGAGATCTATAGTAATGTACATAATAAGTTTCCGTGAGACACCATGTATAATAAAAACTGTTGTTTTAATGTTCTCTAATTTAACTAATTAATTATTGATTGTCTTTTAAAAGAAATATTTTACTAAAAGGGCTGCTGTCCATATTTATTTTATATTTATTTTTCAATTAAATTAGTTATGGAATTTTCGGCATATACGCCAAAGCAGATAATTAATATATATTAATATGATTTAGATATAAGAATTTGCAAATAAGAGTTTATAAGTTTACCGTTTCTACTAATGTAATATGTCACTAAGAAGTTAATTACCATTAGTTAAAAAGTAAAATACTTATTTTAAAATTCACAAAACTCACACACATTCACTTCTCGACTGATAAACTGAAACTGAGTGACGCCCCGCACGCGTGCAGTCTTCTCACAAGCTAAACAAATTTCTAACGGATAAAGCTACGAATATTTTTGATTTAAGTGAAAAATAATCGAAAAAGTTATAACGTAGAAATTAAATCGAATAAAATTCTCCGATACGAAATATATTCGAAATAGCGTGAGCAGAGAATAATTTGACTAAACGTAAAGTTATCGAAAGTTTCTTCCAGTTACTTTCTTCACTCCCTTCCGCCATATATTTTACCATTTCGAGAATTTTCGGTTGTGTGAATGTTTGCTGGGGAGCATTTAACAAAATGTATAACATTACACAATTTCATTTTGTTTGTGTTTATACAATTTTATTAGTAGAACGAACGATCGTTCGATTTCTCAAATAAAGTAAGAAAAATATTAAAACGCCTAAAAGTATTTAAATGCCTAGAGGTAGGCAAATTATAATTGTTTAATTATGTTTTAAATCCAATCTACTCGCCACCATAATGGAGTGGCGCTGAATTCACATTCCAAAATTTTTTCGTTTTTCCAGTCTATTACTTAATCTATGCGGTAGGTACCAATGATATACACAATATAAAAATAATAATTATAAATTTTATTGTTCAAAAGAATTTGAAATTCGTATTGGTATGTATAAAGAGCATAGAATAAATTCTATATACTAACAGAGTGTAAAATATGTATACGGCAAATATTTACAAAAATCACGTAATATGTATATGGATTGAATATAATGTTAGTAAAATTAATAAGAACAAATGTAAAACACATCGTAAAAGAAGAAGTTGTCTGTTCTTAGAATTGGATTCTCTCTTATGTTTATATACTATATATATATATATAGTCTGGCCTTCTCTTGTATTTACATATATAAAAAACATAGTCGAGAAATTTAAGAAGTACGCAACACCACAAAACAGTGCATATTAACTAACTACTGCTTGATAATTTAAGTCATGATCCCTCCTACTCACAAATAGACAATTCGATTTGTTTGGATTTAGAATTAGGTAATTGCATTAAGCGCGGTCACAGATCTTATCTAGGTCATCCGAATAATGCCATCCTCGATTAATACAATTGACTTAAATAGGTAACTCCGAGGCATACCGCAGTAGAGAGTTAAGGGAGATGATTGGTTATAAATAAATCGCAGCGTAGAGAATTTGTGATAAGAGAGATAGCTGTGGACGAAAAACTGAAATTGCCTGGGGTTCCTAGGAACCTAGGTAGCCACCCTCCACCCTAAAAATATGCACAGAAAAATTTTCTTCTGCAAATTGTACCTGGTCATTGCCGTCTTTATGTTCCATAACTGGTAATAAGCTGAGGCGAACCGTGAAACTCGTTTTCTGGTCGGATATAACGAGTTAGAGCTGATCGGAGGTGCGAAATATCTTGTACCTCAGTTTTAATAAAAAAGAGGAAAATACTACAAAAGTGAGTATGGGAATGGCTATAAATAGTTATTTAAGTCTCCGAGTACAGTCGTGTGTGTACTGAAACTTCTTCTGAGGATCTAAAGAATTCGATTCTGTACAAGATTTTTCAAAATTTAGTAGATCAAACTTTGAGACACCCCCTAACCCTCCGTTTAATTGAAATAAACATTGTTAACAAAAAATATGTTTAGAGTATCATAATGTATTGTTTGAGATATCTCGCATGTCTGGAAGTGTCAGGACTAAAATGGGCATTCCCCTTTGAGCTGTTATAAATATGTGTAAGTTTTAATGTTCCACCACTTTTAATTCTGTCTGACTAAGATCAGTGAAAGTAATTTTGCCTTGAAGCTTATTTTTTTCATCTTTATTCTTTCTCGAAGATTTGTTTTGAATTTGACACATTGACGTAGGAAAATTAAAACAATCATAGGAGCATAAATAAACTTTAAAATTCAGCTTTTATAGTAAGCCAATTTAATTCAATTTCGTGCTACATTTTACACAAATACATATCTTAATTCATGGTCAACTTTGTACATTTACAAAAGAATTTTGTTTGTTAGAAAATTATAGCAGCTTAAGCTAATGTACAGATTCCCAAAAGGGTACAGATATTTATATATAAAGAAAAAAAAAATGTTGTTTGAAGGTATATAGGCCTACTGGGGAAGCTGACCATCCAAAATGTATAGCTAACTCGCCTTATAGGAAGGTGTGACAAATTTACTCTAGTACCTCTAAGCACGTTTCCTAAATTGTAATTTTTTCGATTTCAGTTGCTTTTGTTTGTATGATTTATTGTATAGGACTCAGTATCGAAATGAAATAACTGGAATTTATGTAAAAATGACACACATTATATGTGCGGGCTTGGTTTAATATATATACATATGCATCCCCTTTCTAGTTATTATACCTACTTGAGCAGACCTCACAAAATATGTGAAACTAGATGCCAATGTAAAAGTATGATTTTTTTCTTTCTATTTCAGTCAATTTTAAGGTTAAATACCCCACACCAAGTGTTCAATTTTCATCAAATCATTGCTGATAGACTTTTAATTTATGTATAAAAAGTAAAATGTTAATTTCTCAACACAGCATGGTAATTATCAAAAGAATTGAGAAACAAAAAAAAAAAACAAAAAATTGGCTAAACATTATGCGGTGAAAAAAGCCAATGAAATTTAAAGTACTTTTTTTCTTATCCTTGTACCTAAATACATATTCTGGCTCCTGAAAGCTTCATTTGACTACCTCACTTCCCGTAATAGAAAACGTTACAGCACAAAGAAGCTAGATTGTTATCAATAGCTCCCAGCAATATTCATGGAACAATATTATAATGAGCTTTTTATCTTGGGAATAACAAGATACCGCAAAAAATTAAATACGCAAGATGAAGGCAAAGTGGCAGATAAACTTGCTCTATACTACTGGTGCTGATGCTGCTCTCTTCTGTTATTTTCTTTTATAGCACAAAAACTGGTTGAGTTAAGAGTGTGCATGCAAGAAAATGAATTTTCATTTTATTAGCAAGTCAAAAAAAAAAACGGAGCGAGATTCCTCCTTAAGGGGTTGAGATGAAAACAACCATTTCAGTTTGTATCTAAACAGAAATCATAGCTACTTGATGAGCATTTTTTATATATTTATTTATGTATGTGTTACGTAATGATCTAACGTTACCAAGGCATTTATTTCTAGGAAGTTTATATAGAGAGAAATAAGTAGAAGATGGGAAAAATAACTTGGGAATACTTTGAAAATTAATCCAGTTTATCTACAAGATGTGTACGGTTCTTCTAAATAGGCTATGTTTTAGAAAAAGGGTTATCATAAGCAAGAAATTATTGAATCAAAGAGAATTTAACCGTTATACTTAAATGAAAAAAATGTAACTTAATTAATTTTAGGCTTTAATTCCTTAAGATACCGAAGGATTAAGTTTTTTCAACAAATTTTTTTATTTATGTATATGCCACAGAGAATAGGGTATTCTCAGAAGAAAGAAAAAGCACCAAAAACAAAAATATGAAAACAATTATTGTAAGTATAAACTAGAAAAAACAACTAATTAGTGTTCCTTTGCGGAGGAGAAGAAAAGAATGGATATAGAAGAACTAAATTCTGTCCACGTTACCGAGTTTTCTAAACGCATAGGTTGTACCAGCCACCTGTATAGTGACAGTGAGATCATTCCACAGACGGATGCCTTGGAAAAGGTAAAGAGCTGTCAATTACAGTCTTATGAAAACGAGGTAATACGAGATTTCTATTTCGTTGGGTGGTAGTGCATTGGAAAACTTCTCTAAGTTACTAAACCAAGTTTCTTCGTTTAAGGTAAGAGGCAAAAGGACAACCGAACAAACAAGACCGGATATGTGGGACATGGTCAAATCTGTACAACCGCTACTCTCCAGTTTGGGAAAGACGAAACATCCAAAAGTGAAATAAAGCAGGATTAGTGTTTTTACTAGCCTCAGACGAGAACGACTAGATAATATATTCGCTGAAAGCCACAGTCTGCATAAGCCCTCACTGCTTTTTCCAATTGTTTTGTTATTGTTATCACAAAACTTCATATTTGTGTTAAAACAATCCCAAGGTTGGTGACCTTATTTAACATAAGCAGTGTAACTCCGTTCAATTTCATTGGGTGAGGTATTACAGAATGTAGAGTACTGTGACTTCACAGGGTTTAGTAGCAAGCGATTATAATTGGTCCAGGCACAAACTCGGTCCAAATCAGAATTAATACGTGCAACGCAATCTTCGAGGAGACCAATAGGTCTATTTAGATATTAAGCTGTACATCGTTAGTATATAGAGGAATTCGTTGATGAATAAGCAGAAGAGTACAGGACCCAGAATTGATCCTTGAGGAACCCCTGGAACAAACGGCCGCCCAGGCGAAAGAGAATCATTAATTTTGACTTGTTTACGACGGTGAGATTAAGAATCAGTGAAGCTGCTGGGATACTGAAATTAAAGGAGGAGGACAGCTTCTAGGGAAGACTGCTATGATCTACGCAATCAAAAGGCTTTCGAAAAATCCAACAAAATCATGGCTGTGTACTTGTCGCGGTCTAAAGTCAGTCTTATGTGTGAAGATACTTTCAAGACTGCATTTTCAATGCTATGGGAAGAACGGAAGCCTGATTCCTAGCATGGTAATAGGTTGCTGGATTCCATATAATGCAGTATTTGCTTGTACATCCGTTTTTTTAGTACATTTGACAAAAAACACAGCAAGCTTATTGGCCTGTAATTAGTGTACGGTTGAGAAGAAGACTTCTTGGGCACCGGTAGAAGAGTTGCTACTTTCCACTCGCAAGTAAACGAAGATGAAATTAAGGAAGTGTTAACGATATGTAAGACATATTTTCCAATGTACGGAAAGAGCATATTGATGAACCGGTGTGACATGCTATCTGGACCTATTGGCATCATACTTAATGGTACTGATAATCACGGTAAGTTTATTTAAGTCAATCTAACGGAAAAAGAATGTGTTAGAGGGATTAAGGGTAACATATTCTTCTCATACATCGTCATGAAATTTGGGTTGTATAATTTGCGTTGGTATGTTACCAGCAGCAATGCAATAAAAAATTCATTTAATTCGTCGGGACTTAGACCACAGTCATCGCCCAAGTCTTTGCCATATACACCCGCCAGTTTTAAATTCCGCCATAATATTCGGGGAGAAAGACTCGGATTGAACTTAGAAATATAATATTGTAGATGTACAGAGAGTAAGCGATGAGAGAATTGGTTGACTAAGTTATCATGCAGTCTCAGATTGACATTGAAATCACCACCCAGAATCAGGTTCTCATACCCTTACCCAGTATGTGTTATCGCATTCTCAAATCCATAAGAATTAGTACAATTAAAGCAATTAGGAGGATGATATACCGACGTTTCAGCGCACTTCTCATTTCTAGAACTTATCTCAACGCTAATGTATTCTATTTGTAGTAGCAGAAAAGAGGCCATCACCTTAGACTTCAGCAAATCTTTAAGTAAGAATAGATAATAGTGATGAAGGGATTACGTCGTTCACCCATGTCTCAAACACCGGAACCACATACACTTTGAAGTCAGATAACATATAGCGAAATTCGTCAATGTTCTTCCTAATACTTCATGCGTTTACTGTACAGACATTCAAATGTACAGACCGAACCACCAATGCATTCAGTAAAACTATCTCGAGCATTGGCAACTCAGTTTGAAAAATAATTGTATAGTTGCTCTAGGTTAATTACACTTCAGCTTCCGGTCCTCTTGGCTTCGCTTAACATATAGGAAACCATTTCTCATACATAATATTAGTGGACGAAATTTCGCCACAGCTCATGTGTCAACATATAATGAGAGAATACCTTTTATTCTCTGTACCGGGCTATATCTATTCTGTCATTGCTTGCTAAGGTTTTTGAGAAAGTTGTACATAAACGAGTAACAAAAGGCAATCTTTTACTTAATTTTCAATTGGATTTCAGACGTAAACAGAGTTTCACCAATACTTGCTGATGATATATAAGATATATGAGATTTCACTGGACAACGATGCCGTATAGATTCTTGATATGAAACCTCCGACTGTTATCTTTTTCTAGACCTACTTGTAAAGTATAAACATAAAGAAATTCTGGCATGCTGATATCAAAGATTTTTTTTTTTGCAAAAACACCACATCTAATTTTCTATCCATTCCTAGTGGAGTACCGGAAGGGTCTATCCTTGACCCGCTTTTATTTATCATTTTCATCAATGAACTTCCATCAACTATGATTAATTGTGAGTGTCATTTATATCCAGAAAATATACAACTGTTCATGTTCAGCTTTGTTGAGTTGATTGAAAATTCTGTCTGCTGAATAAATGAAGATCTTAATTATACACATAGCCTCGACGGACTGCTTAATGCTACCAAATCACTGATGGATACGCAAGTCATACTGGTGAAATCAGCATTTGCTCTCCTTTGTATGTATCTTATGGGTGTGAGATTTTCTGCAAATTATCCCCCCGATTCTACATAAGAGATAACAGCTCTTATCCCCTTAACTGGACTGTCAAAGCCCATTATCAGACATTGGTGATATTCTACATAATGAGCTACGAAATGTCAGACATCAGCTGATCTTTTAACTTTTGTGGAGATTGTTTTTTAAGACATTTGGTATTATAGCAAACGAAAATATCTCTTAACATAAGAGCGGCACCACTCCTCTTCTCGCATATGTAACCAATAAAATCTTTCTCGTATTTTGGAAATTGTTTTATTCACCTCCTAAATATCCTCCAGATGATCCACTGTGCATTTCTTCTAGAACATCTTTGACCTGGAGTGCTGGCGCGACTATGTGCATTCGGAATGACTCGCTATTAGTAGCATCCCACTTACGTTTTAATGTACCACATTCAACGTGAAGAGAATTCCATTGAGCCCAGTACCTCTTCAGTTTCTCATTCCTCTCCGAGATATCCTTCCATTATGATCTTTCCATGCCTTCTTTCCAAGCAATAATGGGTGATTCGCGTAACAATATTGTTACAAATTTTTTATCAAGGTTTATTATAAAGTCGAGAGGGAGACTTTGCTTAATGCGATCAGCTTCTATTGGGGCGTACGTTGGCAAAAGTAAACAAACGCAATTCACCACCGCTTGAAAATAGGTCAGTGGGTCAGAATGCAAGTTCCCCACAATAGCTGATTTTCGGTATACAATTTGGATTTCAGTGGCTGCTGTTTGCGGCTTGGGATCCGAGGAGGAGCGTGTTCAGCAACTTTTGCTCACTGAAGGGAGAGCTTGGAGTGGTTGCTCTTCAGGTTGAAGACACTCGGTAGTCAGCGGATAGGTTGCTGGTGACTGAAGGGGCTCCCGTAAACGCTTACTGTTCAGTTTGTATTTTAAGGTAATTGGCTCGTACGTAGTTAGTGTCTGAGCGCGCGTGAATATCAGTGATTTACGCAAACGTTTTTAATAGTCACCGATTTCTGTTTCTTTTTTATGTATTGTTTTTTTTTGTGCTCCGCTAAGTGGGTGCAGTATGTAAAAGCAGTGAAGTGATTTATGGAGTAAGTAGGCTTCTGCGAGGATTAATAAATACGCCGTGAAACTATGAGGCACCGGGCTGGGAGGTTTTTTTTATTTGTTTTAGAACTTCTCGTTCGTTGTTTGGTGGCAAAGCGGATACATTCAACTTGATACAATTCACCAGAAGCGACCGACGGATTACCAAAAATGGCGGATCCACTTTATTGGTAAGTAACATAAAAGGTCCTGTTTGGTTTTATGGTTTTATTGGTGTGCGTGCTTATTCTGTTGGTGTTTGTTGTCCTTAAAAGCTTTCGTGCTAATGAGGGGATAAGCAAGTTCAAGTCCAACGTGGGGAAAGCTTTGAGCCTGTGGAACTAACAGAAAGCTTTTTCTTTGTGATGACTTTTTAAAGAAAACAAATTTTAATTACGTAAAAAAAATTCTATTAAAAAAATAAATGCACAAGAGCCCTGGGAAATGTGCTGGGGATATTTCCTTATATTTTGTTAATTTCGATTCTTTATTCTTTTACTTCTCTGCCTTTCTCCCGCTTGCTGTAAGGTAATCCGCTTTCGGGAGGACTTACAGATTTTATAAAACTTACAGAATCAGAAAATTCACCACATTAATAGAAATCACTATAAATATATGCACTCACCGCCCTTTACATCAAAACTTAAAATTTTCAACCCTGTGTCTTTGTTTTACTCTAAGAAAACGGATTCACAACAACAGCACGAATCGCACGGATTTTAATTAATTAGCGAAACACTTTTCAATATTTTCATCGCTGCTTTACTTTAATCAAATTAATTGTCTTTACAAAAATTCTTCTACGTCTCTACTACTTCTTTTCTAAAAAAAAACCGAGAGCAAGATGTGATTTTTCAGAACGTTTTTATCGGACCGTTTCTTTTGAGATGCCGGAAATCGCATTTTTTCCAATAGGCTCGGTCGTTCTTTTCAATGACATATTACTCCGAATGTCGGGTGTTTTAATTACACTAAGTTCACATTAGTATTTCAAATTTCAAATTCAAATTTTAATTAACATTAGTAACTAGTAAAACATTGTTCTAATTTCTTAATTTAATTTTTTAGGTCTAATCTATAATTTTCTTTTGGAGCTGCATAAGCTTCATACTGCCTAGCTGGTTCGTCACTGGATGGAAGGTGCTCTTTCTGCCCTTCCGCAAAGTCTAACGGCAGGTGAGTTGCATTGCAATACGCTTGTTGTCTTGTATCTCCTTTACTAATTTCCAAATCTAACCGTTTTAGGAATTTGGTAACACGGTTAAAAATTTGACACACCAAAAACATACTAAAAATGTATGTAAAAAATTTATTCTTTAACTGCCATTTTGAACACTTTACAATTATTTTTATATGAGGAGAGCGGATTTGTGTTTTCAGCTAAATTTTTTACTTAACATCCTGTAACGGTTTTAGTATTTACACTCTATGAAACCTGTTTTAGTGACAACATTTGATAGAAAACTTTTCGCCCGTTTCAGTAAGTCAGTTATAAAATTGTTTAAATTATAATAATATGATATGTAGTTCCCTGCAATTTAAGTAAGAATAAAATCAGGGACCGAAAATAACTGGTATTTTGAAAATTTGAAACAAGAAAAGCTAGGATAAGTTATGATCGTGGAATTTAGTGGAATATACCAAAATATTTCTCGTGAAACCTGTTTCGATTCCTGTAAAACTTTTCAAGACCTTACTTTTTTTAGAAAAACTTTTCTAAAACTGTTATTTCTATCATCAGATAATTTAAAATATCTTAAAAAAAATTTTTAAACTAAATAAATTTTGTAAATAAAATGCACCTGAATATTAAGAATAATTTCTTTCTAAGTGATATACACAAGAAAAGTTTCAAATTGAGAAATTCTAGAACTCAGATTAAATCTTAAAAGTTTGGGCATCCATAACCATAATCACAATTGTCTAACTGCAACTCATGTCCAAACTTTTTTAAGATTTAATCTGAGTTGCTATTTTTTACTTTTTACTGCATTTTATTTACAAAAATTATTTATTTTAAAAGTTTTTTTTAATATATTTTACTATCCAGTTTTTACTCAAAAATTCTATACACTTTCTCGACTCTCGTATCTCTAATCTCGAATCTTGACTCTCGATTGTTTAAGGGTGGTAGTAACCATCCCCACCCCAAAACCTCCATCACGGAAAAAAACAGTTTACCCAATAGGAAAGCTGCCCACTCACCCATTATAAATAAAAAAAATCCCACGTTTACTACCGAAAAACTCTTTCTTCCAGTATGAATGGAACTCTCAGGTGCTCAGATACAAAGTTTCTGACTAAGAGGTCTGTAAATTGATAGAAAGTTATTAAAAACTAGGGGGAGCCCGTCGGCGTTCAGTGGGGTGGTTAGAGATAAATAATACCAAAGCTATTATTTGACTCGATTGCGCGATTCCGTACTCTAGGGTCTCACTCTGTGTCTCTGTGTATGTGTGCATATGCGTGTATAAGTGTGGACGTATACAATCATACGTAGGGGAGAGTGTAGCTGTCTACGTCGACGCGTTCTCATGCAGTACACAAGTATATAGTAAAACATGAAATTTTGGTATGGCAACCCTACGAAGGAGTTGCCTGATTGGTCCTATTTTCGAACTGTATTTGCAGTTTTTATGAAAACTCCATGTACAAAATTTTTGGTTTCCACGTCAACGAGTTCTCGGACAGTTTCCAAATATATAGTGAAAACCCAAAGTTTTGTATGGCAACATCAACAAGAGGTTGGCCGAGTCATGCCATATTTGGAATTTTATTCACTATTGCTATGAAAATACCGCGTACTAAATTTCAGCTCTATACGTGTACTTGTTGTCAGGCAGTGTCCAAATATATACTACAAAATGAAATATTTGTATGGCAACCCTACGAAGGAGTTGACCGATTTAAATCATTTTTGAACTCGTATTTGCGATTTTTATGAAAACGCCGTGTACAAAAATTTCAGCTTTCCAGCTCCAGTCATTCTCAGGCAGTTTTCTAGACCTCAACAACAGCGCCATCTATCGTGTCTGAACCTGATGTTTTCTATTAGGAGAATTAAAAAGCCGAGCTGGCTTTATATTCTTATCAAAAAAGAGTATCAAGCTCTCGGGCTTGCAGTTCTAGCTGCAAAACTACTATTGGCCAAAAATAATAAGTCAAGTAAACGCTTTTATCGTAAAAACTAATAAGTAGTTCGGTCCCTGGAATAAACCAAGCATGACTTACAGCACATTGTTATTTTCAAACAAAAGACCTTAACTGTTGAGAGGAGTATGGGGCTGGTCGAGCACTCGTTGGAAAGGCTATGAGGCTATGCATGCAATGAGCTCTGTAAGGGACCGTACACCTGAATTTTGTGAAAGACTAGCAAATTATCTTAATCACCTTATAACTCCGAAACGGTTTAGACTCCCGCTTCCCTTCCCTCCATATGATACAATTTTTTGTTTGGCTAGGTGAGTACTATCACCTCCTGTCCTATGGACCACGATAGACGAAACGCCCTATATAAAGGGTATACTATACGTATAAGTTTTTTGGAAGAATGTTCACGTTTCCGTCGCTGTAACTCGTACATTAAACTTACAAAAAAATGTTTGTATAAAAAATGTAGGGAATTTAGTCTTCTTTCAGGTAGTATCAAGCATTTTTGTCGTAGGATCAAGCGTTGAGGAATTATTTTGAAAAAAAAAAACAATTTTTTGTACTTTTAATGCAAGATGGCAGCCAACGCAGACCCTTTCCAAGGGTGAAGACTTGGATTTTTCATCAAGGCCCGGAACTTACACCAGACCCGGTTTTTCTGATGGCAAGAGAGCGATCACAAATGTCAGAAAGTTCCTATGGTTTTCCGTGAGCACCTGCCAAGTATGGCTTAATCTCACGGCACGCTTATCATGCTCGGATTGATAAACGACAATCAACGTCCTCATGAAAACACAAGTTCCAGTATGCCAATAGAGCATGACATGACATCAACTTACTGGTTGAAGCGAGACCTATCCGTCCAATCTCTGCCGATCTCAGGTCACGGCACCCTACCTACCACAGCCACTACAATGCTCCGATAAAGGGGCCATCCCAAGTTGAGGTGGATAAGACCTTGTCATCCAGGGCTCCTCAACCCCGTAGTAATAAGTTGGCCAATGTCGGGCCGCCCATTTGCTATGGCTTTCGTAAAGCATGATCAACGGACCATGAATACTCCCAGTTTCATACCTTCATGCAAGGTATACTTTTTTAAACGGTACTGGTAACTCCGTTCGGGCCTAGATCTTTTTGCAACGTCTAAAAGAATTGTACTTGGCCTATACAGGTAATACAATCCTTATGGGCGCTGTCAGGGGGACCACGTGAAGGTTAAGATGTGCCCAACTCAGTCTGGAGAGGCTTCGAGATTCACCATATAAGCACTACTAACATACATACCTGATTTCCGTTGTCTATCAACTTATTCATACTCTCTCACACTCCTCGCACCACTATGTCTGAGATTTTATTATTCTGACTTAAATGAGTGCATAACTTCGATTGCATCGTGGGCCATCTACCAAGCATCTACTACAGTACCCACACAGCCAAAAATCTCAATTTCAATTTCACTAAGGTAAATTTACCTCGCCTTGAGAAGTGCCAATTCGCGCCCATAGCACTCAACTAACTATACCACACTACTGTACGCACTCTCTTCGGAGATGCCAAAGCGATCAACAAAACACCAAAAACACCACAATAAACCAACAAATTTCATCTATCAAGTATGCATGCTTTCCTCTTATACAGCTTTCACCTTGTTCAGCATTGCGCTTCACAGACTACTTTCCCCCGATCACAAATGTCAATCTGATATTGGATTCAATTTATGAGTGGGTAAATGCTGTCAAAGTAGCTCATTCGTCGTTAAATTTTTCATGTCGTTAGAAGTCGCCAACACGTTATGGTTCTCGCTTTGAGATCAAGTCGTTTGTAGCACTCTTGACAATCAAGTTCCAAAGACATTTTCATTCTCGATGAATATTTATTAATTTAACAATGTCGCACTATTTAGTTTCACGTCGGCCATTTTCTTTTCAAAATTCTCATTATTTTTTCTCAAAAACAAGCTGGTCTACTGTTAACTGATGAAAAAATTGGCAGCGTCCAGATAGTCCATACTGGACATATAAAATAGCCTGTTTATACCCGGTGTAAGTAACACGTATAAAAATTACCACTACCCTACCTTTTGTAGTACAAAAACCCTTATTGACTGGACTATTTTGCATTTACGTAGATACGTACGTATGTCAAATAAAAGGTGACAATTTGTTCCAAAGCTCATACCTACGAATTTTTGCTCTAAGGACCCGTAAATTAATTAACTAAATTCAATTATGAGTAGCCGGAATAAAGAAAAATGTCTAGTTGGGCAATATTGGAAGAAAACCTTCAATAGACCGCAAAATACAGTATGAACTAACAGCCCTGAAATGTTTAAGCAGCAAGATAAAGCAATTTCGTGAAATCTATTCATATGAGACTGTGACTAGACCACTTTCTTAATATAATTGCGCAATGCGCAATAGTCTTTCAAGAAAAATTTATGCTTTACCGAGATTTTGTTTTGTTTTTAAATTATCTTTAAATAACTGTGAATCCAAATATAATATGAATAATAAAATATAACAAAATTTACTCCATTTTTAGACCTATGTCTACCTGAAAAAGTAGAGCTTTCGTTGCAAATGCTGAGTCTTTGGGTACTTACTGAGACTTTATTTAATGCCACAACATTTGCATGACATTGCCAATGAATTCTTTAGAAAGTTATGTCCACAGCACTAAGTTATTCCAGAGTTACCTCTATATACAAATATATATTTTTTTACTGAAAGATTCCATAAATATCAAGAGTACCTGTTTATCTACGGTGTAAGAAAGTGAACGCAAAACTTTCCCGTTAATGCCACTCAATTGCGAAATTTGCAAACTTTTCATTGCAACTGATAAAGTATAGAATGTGCGGTTTTCCTCTAGAAAAAGTGCCATAGAAATTGTCAGCCAGAAGAAACTTTTACAAATTTACGGCTCCTCCTTTCTTTTCTAAAGACAAAAACTAAAGATTTTCTCCTTCAGATCTAGGTTCTCGTTCTGGTCATTACACAATTTTCAACAATATTGCAGAGAGGTGGTGTAGATTATGGGTATGAGGTGGGTGTGACATGGAATCGATTGCTGGACATAGTAAATGGGAACTGAAATTATGACAAATAAATGTTCTCAACTAGACGTGTCATGATCGATTTGAAGTAGAAGTAAAAATGCTCTAAAAAAAAAATATGCTTGGTCAGAAGTCAGGACAGTCTTACTGCGGCATTTTTCCAGATAGCTATTCTTGCAAAATAAGAAATTTCTTCTTCAGATGTCGTTATTTTGTCATGGATTTATTGATTTCACTACTGTTATCGTTGACAAAAAGGACAAGAAAAACTAATATATTTGTCAGTTTTGTAGCATTTCAAAGTGATGATTTGGCGTGTTTATAATGTGCACTGAAGGCATGATTAGATACAGAATCTCTTCCGCTTGTGCATTTCACGGAGTGAATTTTTGATGACACATTTTGTACTTTTACATACAACGCTGAGAATAGCTATAGATTGCATCTAATAAAAACAGACAATAACTTTAAATAAGTCTACTTTTGGGTAATACCGCTTTAAGAATATTTAGAATAGTTGAATTGGTGAAAAAATAAAATGATTACAGTATATCCCTGATGTGAGAAGTTTTAAATTCAATATAATTTTGGTATTTTGTTTTTTATTCAGTACTTAGTCCATTTCCATTTATATTTTATTACATCTAATATTCGACTCGACGCTATTTAAAATTCTATCCTAAATCTTGTTTATGTTTATCTTATTCGACAGGACGCATTCCAACTGCTTTAAACCTAACCGATGTTCATCCTATTTCCAAAAATGCAGAGACAAACGATTCCTCAAATTCTTGCTTGATTGCAACCTTTTGAGTAATCAACTCATCAGCTGTCATCAACGTGGCTTTTGATTGGAGCGCTCACCTGGAGACTTACTGACTAAGACTAATTGTTCTCGGAACATTTCAGTGTCAGTCTCGTACAATTTTGGTGAGTTCAAAACCGTTTCCTTAAATATTTCAAAAGCCCTTGTTAGGGTTTGGCATCTTACCCTTTTAGTCAAACTTAAAGCCCTTTGTATCACCGCTCCTCTTCTCTTATGGATTTAAAGTTTTTTATCTGGTCACCAAATACGGATAGCATTAGATAGCGTTATGCCTGAACGTCATCTTATAATTCCGGTGTGCCCCAGGGCTCAATTAGCTTTGTATCTCTTTTCTTAATTTTCATTAATTAATCTTTTGCCCTATTAGTCAGCGAACCCACTAACGTGCCCTGCGTAGAGTTCCGCGTCGCACTTTGACTCTTGTTCATGTAGTTTTTGGGATGCGTACGCATCCTCGTAGTGTAATCACTCTAATGAGATCCCTTTTGGAATCCTTTTGAAATAACACGACCAAGGTGTGCCACATGTACTCTACCACGCTAATGGGCTGCTTTTTGGGCAATATATATATACATTCAACGATCAGGGATTTCGATCGCATTTTGTTAACATTCGGCCATCCTACGAATTGTCGACCTCGACAACTGCACACTACTCACATGACGTACATTAAGAAGCAATTTCTACTTTCAATATTTGTTAGTATTAGACTAAGATTACATAGAGAAAAGACTTACACACACGAAAAGAAAAAGGAAAATTCTACTACATATATCTTTTTCATGCTTTAGTGGCCAGTACTCCTGAATCACCGTCGGCCAGTACTCCTGAACCGATATTTGTTGTAACCTGTGACCAGTACTCCTGAATCACCGTCGGCCAGTACTCCTGAACCGATATTTGTTGTAACCTGTGACCAGTACTCCTGAATCACCGTCGGCCAGTACTCCTGAACCGATATTTGTTGTAACCTGTGACCAGTACTCCTGAATCACCGTCGGCCAGTACTCCTGAACCGATATTTGTTTTAAATTTTGGAAAACACTCCTGAACCAATCAATGCTATAATAATCAAAGATTTTTTTTTTTTTTTTTTTATTTTTTTTAATAACTTAGACATTTAGTTCATCTTCCGACTCATCGATTTGCTCTTCCAAATCTTCGTCGCCAAATTGAAAATCTTGTAGACTACACCACGGTCTCATCTTATCGGCTGCGTAAACCGAGTGGAATGGTTTGCTTGTCACCTGATGATTAGGTGGGTCAACGATCTCATATCGATCTTTCCCCAGGATTTTTTTCACTACGTAAGGTCCCTTAAAACGCTGTAAGTGTTTCTGCGGTTTTCCTGTTGCTCCGTGTTCGCAACGGATAAGAATTAGATCTCCGACGTTGTATTTTCCGGGCTCGCGACGACCAAGATTGAATTTTTCTGCCTGGGTCTTCCTAGTGTCGTTCATTTCTTCTGCGATCTTCTGTCTCAACTCTGACAAGGGAATTTCTTCTTCTTCATCTGAGATATCGTCGTATAATGCTCCTGTCAACTGATTCTTCAGTATGCTTTTTGGTTCATAACCAAGTAATATTTTATGCGGACTGATTTTGGTAATTCTATGTGGTAAAGAATTAAGACCCCATTGTATTGGTTGCAGATGCTTATCCCAATCGCGGCCATCGACTCTTTCCGTCATACTAGCAATCGCTGTTTTGATAGTGCGAAAATATCTTTCAATCTGTCCGTTTCCTCTGGGTGTTCTGACGGCAGTTTTTATGTGTATTATAGAATTATCGCGGCAAAACTCTTGGAAAGCTCCTGCTGTAAATGAAGTTCCTCGATCCGTTATAATTTGATGTGGTAATCCGAAATACTGCGAAGTGTCTTCTAATGTCCGAACAACGTACACGGTCCTGGTATTCTTTACCGCTCTGATTATGATGAACTTAGTGAATGAGTCTATTAAGCCGATGAGATGTGTGTTTCCTTTACTACTTCTTGGATATGGTCCTAGGTGGTCCATGTGTACAGTATGGAAAGGTTGGGGTTGTATCTCTCTAGTGAACTGTGTTCTGCGGGATTCATCCTTAAATCTTTTGTTATGTAGGCATTCCAAGCAACTATTGATGTATTTCTTGATTATCCCTCGCATTTTCGGAAACCAATAGTCTTTTTCTACGGCTTCAATTGTTCTTTCTAATGCAGGATGACCTAAATTATTGTGGTTTGATTGTATAATTTTCCATCTAACTCCTCGTGGCACAACAAACTTAAACCCTTTGGAAGTTTTCTTGAAAAGACGTTCTCCTTTCATCTGGTATTCCTTGTGTAGATGTTTACTTTTGTCTTTATTTATGGTTGCACCATTAAGTATGTTTTTGATTTCTATTATATCTGGATCCTGAGATTGTAATTCAGCAACCCAATCTCTTTCCTCTACGCCAATTACCATCATCTTATTCCCTACTTCCTCTAATTCTGCTTCCTTTATGGTCGCGGCTCTGCTCATTGCATCCACATGCGTCATCTTCTGGCTAGCTCTATATTCCATATCAAAATCGAACTCTTGAATACGAAGCCACCATCTAGCAATTCGTGGGACTAGATCCCACTTCTGAATTTTATTGCCCTATTAGTCAGCGAACCCACTAACGTGCCCTGCGTAGAGTTCCGCGTCGCACTTTTACTCTTGTTCATGTAGTTTTTGGGATGCGTACGCATCCTCGTAGTGTAATCACTCTACTGAGATTCCTTTTGGAATCCTTTTGAAATAACACGACCAAGGTGTGCCACATGTACTCTACCACGCTAATGGGCTGCTTTTTGGGCAATATATATATACATTCAACGATCAGGGATTTCGATCGCATTTTGTTAACAATCTGCTTCCCGTACTTTCAATCCCATCCATAGTTTTGTTGTGATTCAGGTGCCCAATGCAAGGAATCACAACCATAAGGTCGATACATCACTACATTTGCTTATAAAATATATATATATATATTTGACCCTGAAAGCAAAAATAATTTAATTCATTTCAATTTCTTTCAAACTCCTGCTTTAACATTATAATAAAATGAAAATGCATAAATTACATTTTATTATCAGGACACTCATGCATGTCTCACGGTATGCCTACTTACCTGCATACAATGTCCATGGCTTCTTAGACTTTTTCTTTGAATGTACAAAGTACATACATATATTGCTTTAATTCTCCTAGTCCAATTGCATGTACTCACACACTATTATTCTTGCCATCTTAAAATTAATATTTTAAGACGACAGCAACAACGATATTAAATATCAATTTCTTCATGCAAATTGTACTGTACCTGGTGGCAGCGAGCTCATATCTCGGGGAACTCACTTTTGACCCGTCTAAGATGAAAAGATGTGATGTGCACTTTTATTAAAGTTAACCATGTACGCGCTGTCTGTCCGGCAACGCGGAGTACGTAGAGCATAGCAGTTTCCCGATGACAGTAACCTTGGCAAAGATAACCGAATATTAAGAAGATGGGAAATGTTTCGTGTTCTTTAGATCGAAACAGGTAATGTCAAATACTTTCGTCTTTTGCATGAATGAGGAAAAAGAACTTGGCTATGCACTAGTGTAGTGCAACTGAGGCAACGAGTTAAAAACAAAATTCCATTGAACGTTGGATTACCCGAACGACAAAATCTTATTGAATATCTTCAAAATCCTTTCAAACTATTCATAATAATGTACATCAGGTCACACTACCTCTATTTTTTAAGAAAAAGATAAATTTCGCTTTGGCCAATGTGTTGAACGGAGATATAAAATTCTTCTCAATTGAAATTCTCATTTTTCTCGAAAATTTCAGAGAATTCAGCATGAGTTTCGCCCACTTAATCTCTTCAGAGCGAAATGAATGTAAACAAAGGCATGTGCTGTTCAAATATCATAGGTTTACAGCAACAACATGTGACCAAACTCCGGCAATATTTCATGAAAAGCAGTTTTCACAAAAGCGCGGTAGAATTTTATGAGAGTAAAACGTGAAAGCTCCGCTCCTTCTCATTTATTTACAAAAATGAAACATTTGCCATTCTGGTTCGTTGCATGCAATTTGCGATTTCACATTTTTTATCTTTTTTCATAAAAGTTTTAAAGAGTTTGTTTTTGTTTGCATTTTTTTCCTATCTTTCTTCTTTTTCTTGCCAAGTGAATTTTAAATGTAAAACAATCGGAAAACTCTTCTGTGTCCTAACTTGTCAGCCCTTTTGTTCCCCATGTGACCAGAAACCACTGAACTGGCACCTTGTTGTGGATACAAAACTTATATACAGACAACCTGCAGTCCCCTACTAACTCAAATGTTATCCTACGGGGTACTCAGAGCCATCAATGTCCTTTCTCTTGATCTCCACATCAAGGGCTATCTTCGCTGCCATTGCAATGACACTCATGCAGACTCCAGAGGGAATGTTGCACGATCAAAATGAGATTCTGTGATTTTGGTGACCCCGACGTGATCTTGTGAAGTACAAACTTGATCAAGATCATCGTACCACAAGGAGCCGCAGCATGGATGAATTACCTCAGGCGAAAAATACGACCGGAGAAGCCATCGAACAGCTCATCTCGAACTATAAAAAGGATTCATCATCCAGAAAATCTCTGCCTTACCTAGAAGAGAGGCTTAACCAATCTCTGGGATGAATTTGAATCTAGGGACAATAGCATACGAATCAATCATCCTGAAGAGCTAAGCCATTTATACTTCGCTAAGGACTACTACAATGGCATTAGAGTAGTCTATGTAAAGTATCGAGACCAAATCTCAACAAAGATTCAATCTTATTCAGAAATCGACTTATCAAGAGCTCTGCCTGTTTCAAGTATTGAGCAGTTAGATATGGCGAGTGAGCAACTAAATGTCAGCATCAATAATACCATTCTATCAGCTCCAAAGAAAAATTGTGTGCAAGAAAATGTTTTAGGCCAACTAACTCAATTCACAACCAGAAAGCATGGACATCCAACCCATCCCTTCTTAACTTCCACTAGTACAGGTGCATGCCGCAAGGAGCATGATAGTTACATACAATAATGTAGATGCCCCTCCTGCTAACCCAGTAGAGGAGAGAGCGAATTGCACTAGCTATCGAGTAGCATTTTTGTCAAAAATCTGCTAATGCAGATAATAGTCTAAACAAGATCATCAGAAGACACAGGGTGAGGTTAGAATCCTTGCGTCGCCTGCTGCAAGGAATTCAAGCCAATGAACATCAATCACATTCTAGACAGTACTACGAAAATAATATAAATACCATTGAGAGATATTTGTCGCAAATTGAGGCAATTCGGGAGATATCTGAATATAGATGAATATTACAAACTGTTGTCACAACCAAAACTGCTTTCAGAAAACTCATAACGCTTAAGTCACTACATGACACAATGAAAGAAGCTATTCTAGGACATGAGAACCTCAAGGTCAAGAGAAATAACTGGTTCCCGATGCTGCTCCACAAATTAATAGGCAAATTAGACAGAATGTCCCATAGTTTATATGAACAATCTCTTGACCAACCTAGAGCTCTGCAGAGAGTGCATCATTTTCTGGACTTCCTGGAAACAATGTTCCAGTCATTGAAAGCTATTGGAAGCAAAGGCAAAGTGCAAACTGAGACTAATCGGAAGCCCAACGCATTGGTATCAACAAATTCTGTAGGAAACAAAGGCGTATTATGTAATGAGAGGCATCAGCTTTTTGCATATCAGAAATTTCTGCAGCTAACACCCACCAATCGCCTGAAGATATTGAGGAACAACAAGTCGTGTGTCAGTTGCCCAAGTACAGGCCATACAGCAAGCAACTGCACACTTAGAGGATGTACGAATTGCTCAAAGAAACATAATACCTTGGTGCATATACAAGACAGTTCTGATGGAAATCCTCACACATATCACTCAGGACAAAAAAAAAAAAAAAAAAAAAAAAAAAAAAAAAAGGACAAGTGCAGTCAAGTAACAAGGTACATCAAAGTGATCAATCGGTCACATTGACTGCAGGAAAGTCCAAACAGGAAGCTATGTTCTTCTAAGCACAGCAATAATAAAACTGACAACAGATATGGGCGATAATATTGAGTGCAGGGCAATTCTCGAATCCGGATCCGAGGTTAGTCTCGTAACAGAAAGAATTGTCAAAAAATTGGGCCTCAGCGGAGTTCCAGATATCATGAATGAACAAGAACCTTGACTGCCCTACCACGACAACAGGCAGAAGAGCCTAACATTTTGACGAAGATCACGATATCATCGCTTGGGATAAAGCAAATCACGTCCCATTCAATACATTTAAAACATAAACTGTCTCTTTCTTTAAAGCAAAATGGTAGTAATTTCGAGTGAGTACCGGTGGAAGTGAAATTCATTCTGTCTGCATTAGCTGACACCTCAATCCATAAACAACATTGCAAGGTGCAATGGGGCACGTTAGCTGATCGACTGCTGTGGGAGTGTTGTGGTTTGAGTAAGTTAAATTCCTGCCGCTGTCACGTGCCATATACACAAAAAGATATCGTTCCTTCCAATGCAAAGAAATCCATTAAGGGACTTTTAGGCTATACCTTAGACTGTGAACCCTGATGTCATAGGTTCGTGCCATCGCCCCTTCCTCCCTGTGACACTGCTGGCACATGTGATATGCAGTGTCCCTTTAAAACTACCTGAAAATAGTGGAGAAGAGAACCGATTCAATCTTCATCGTTAAGAGAGGGCTCCGGAAGAGTGAGAGGAGAAGGAAAAAGCTTAAAGCTTCATTTCGTTATAAACAACACTTTAATAATAATTCCAGCCGGTTTTTAATACCATCTTTCGACATTATAATATTTCCTCCTAATTTACATAGTTGACACTAACGTACTTCTAATAATCATCTAGTCTATATGATAGGCAGATAGCACCAGAATAATAACGTAATTGTAACAATAATATAATTCACAAGATAAGCAATTTTAACCAGAAATACAAATACAGATTACAAACCTAGTCTGTCTGGCCAATATTATGTCACTTTTCTTAATTTAGCTTATTTACTTATTTATTTTAATTTTTTATCGAAATGACTTTAGGCTTTTTTTTTTTGTTTTTCAGCTTCTCCAACTCTTTTAACTTTAGGGAGTGATGATCTCCTTTAAATTATCCACACTAATAACAATAATCTGGTACTTCGATAATAATCTTGAGTGTCCTTATAACTTAAATAATGCCGCCTTTAAGGTTATTTGTCATACGTATATATCTAAATCGAATACATACATATATACGTATACGTATCATTTCTAACAATTATATTAAACTATTTTCATGTGTGATCATTTCAAGAGAACGGCGTTCCAGTGATCGGTGGAATGACTTGAAGGACTTAGCGGATTGCATACTACCCGGGACCCTCTTTTTAAGGTATTTCCAGAAGATAAATTGCAGAAGAACAAAATCTTACTTCCTAATTATAACAAACTTGACTGTCGGTGAGCTGCATCCGACTTCTATCTCTATCTTTTGAATGTATAATTCTATGTCTACGAGATTTATCTAAATTTCCAAAAGTTTCTTATCCAGTCCTCATTTTTGTCTGTTTTTCAGCAGCACTATGCCTCATCAAAGTTCAATCCGTCTTATATATCTACAATTTAGTGAAGTTACGTTACTTTTTCCGTAACTTTCCTCAATCGCCCAGTTTTGTTGCTACCTCCCTTCTGTTTTTCTTTTTCAGAAAATCCGCCAAACTCGTTTGAATCTTATTTGTTACGTTACGTTCAACAATCTTCTTCTTGGCTTCGATTCTTCTTATCGTTTCCTTGAATTTTCCTAGGCCCCTCCTGATATTTGACGGGGATGTCACGTTTTACTTTTCTGTTTTTAGTTTCTACAAAAAATGTTATATTACTTTACTTACTTTCAACCATATGTTTGCTACTTTTTTTATTTTTATTTTTGTTTCACAGATTCCCTGGATTCTTTATTCAAACTTTCTATGCCTTTATCTGTCTGGACTCAACCTCTACACTTTATTTCTTCAGACCGGAATCACACCGCATTCTTCAACCAAGTGACTTCTGTCTTCCTTTTTTTCGAACTTTTCCTCTCGTCTGCCAGCTGTCAAATGCCCAGCAAATGCGAGAAGTGGCAGCACATTCGCCATGTGGGCTAGACATAGTTTGCCGCTAGATGCCATAAACGATATAGTATACAGCATCGTGTGTGGATACGACCGTAAAAAAGATCATAATGTTATTCCTCCTGATGGAGCCGATACACTGTCATTAAATATTATTTAGATTAATATTTCCAGTAAGTTGAGCTAAACAGATCGCATCTTCCCTGTTGTCAGGGAAGCATCGAAATGTCGTGGATCTCTGAAGTCAATGTTCTGATGAAATATCTAGCCGAGCGAATCCTTTCACCCTACAAAATACTTTCTGCTATATAGTAAGATTCGCTGACGCTTTTTTATTCCGAACTGTGCGAATGTGGAACAGTTTACCATCTTCTGTTTATACACGGCCTTACAATTCTGCAAAGGTTTAAGAGCGACATACTCAGCACCTTGGACACCAGTCTCCTCATGTGTCCTAATCTTTTCCCTATCTCCTTCCATGCTGTGCTATGCATATCATACGATCTCCCCGAAACTTGGCTTAATAATAATAACAAAAAAAGAAGAAAAAAACAAAAAAAAATATTGCTGCTGTAAGGGGAAGTGTTTTTGAGAATTCAACATTATTTCAAGAATTATACATTCCTCAGTATTTTTATGTGGCGAATTTTGAATAAGTACATACTTGGGAGAAAAAAATCATGATTGGAGTGAACTAATTGTTTTTGTCTGTCAGTAACCACCAAAAGTACATAAAGGTATATAATAGTTGATAATAGCTAAAAATTCAATAAAAAAGAAAATATATTTTCAATTTTCACTTCAATTTTCCTCAATATTCTATTTCTATATAACGGTCAGGGCCTATTTACTTTCCCCTAATGAATGTTAACATGCTGAGCTTATAGTTAATCGGTTTGAAACATTTTACCCTTATTGGATACTTCTAAGTTTTTCCCACAAAATTTCCATACTTTTAATAATTATTATTATTTTCATCACTTGACAATAATGCTGTCCTTTTATGAATTCCAAATTCGAATCGCTGTCATATTGCCCAGCCACAACGACTCAAGTACTCAACTTTTTTAATTAAGCAAACTATGTTACGCAATTATCACAGCACTTGAGAAAAGTAATTTTCAGATAATATCATTGTTACTGTAAATCAGGAATAAAATCATCGCTAATTATCAAAATAAAGTGTAACAATGGGTGGGGGAGGCAAAACCCGTTAAGTTTTCTGCTCTCTATAAAATTAAGCTTTTTAAACTTTCAGTCTCTCCTCTTGATGCCTGTAAAACTATTTCACTCTAGGAGAAGCTATAAAATCAAGTCTTTCCACAGTTGAATAGAAAACGAAGAAGAACTTGTGTCTTGTCTTCTGAGACGTCATAAAATTGGAAAATTAAAAACATAAAAGGGAAGAAGGAAGAACCGACGGAAACTTCCATTACAACAATGGTCCTGTCATCTCACTGGGACTCCTTTTCTGTTAATTCAAGTGAAGCGAATTACCGGGGGAAATGGAAAATGCGTTCTTCCTGCTGTTGAATAAAAAAGTAGCACAGAAGTTGAGAGAAGAAAAAAAAACAGAAGTTGGAAAACAAAGAAGTGAAGTACCAAAAGGAAATTTTTTTAATTTAACTTTTCCGGAAAACGGTATCACAGTACCTATATGTGTATTGTATATACAAACTGGAGAGTCTTCTATGCTTTTACATAAAATTGCAGCACACAACTATACTCTTAGGTGTCTCCTCGTTAGAAATTGTTCAGAATTTCTGCCTGGCTAATATCAAATGGAAAGCAATCTAAACTGGAAATGATAAATGTATATGCGTGTGTGCATCGTGATAAGCCATAAACGTATGAATAATTGTAGTTTTAGTTACCAAGTGGAGGAAGTAGGTACTTAGTTTAGTAGGACAGAAATTTCAACTGGCAACTACTTGGGTCTGATGTAATGTATGTATGTAAACGAAGCTCTTCTGTTTTTTGTTCCATTATTAACATCAAAAGAAAGATGGTTACATTTGCAATTTATTCATGTAAAGTGCACTTAAGAAGCAAAAGATATCCTTTATCATTTTTAACTTGGAGAAAACTGGAGAGCATTAATGTAGGAGCACTCTCAAAATTAACCTAAAGACTTTTCATTTTTGAAAATTATGTCGTTAGTTTATCGGTTTTTTTCTAGAAGCCGTTTATGTTTGCAATAATATCAAGCGCAGTTATAGTTTAAAAAAAAGTTAATTATGTATCTAAGGAAAATGCAAACTGAAATATATTGAGTATACGTAAGTGGATAAAAATAAGGGCGTTAGGAGGAAATGAATATCAAGAGAGATTCAAAGACAAATCCAACCTCATAGTCCAGAGAAAGCAAGATGTTCTTTATATGATCCTGACATTATGTAGGCTCGTTTTTATATGGAGAACAGGAAGAAGAAATTAAAAAACAATTACATGTATCTAGCAGCATAGATGGAACAAAAATTAGATGTCGCATGGTATATCATAGCAGAGTATATAGATTGTGAAATGGGTAGTGCATTCTGGAATGGACCATAACATGTTTTAGAGCATTCCGAAAGCAAGTGTTTTTATAACAGCAGTTTTGTGTACATTTGGTCGACTTTCTCAACACTTCAGATACGAAAAAATATGAATCACTCGACATATACATAATTTCAAATGTTGTGGACCATTCCGGAATGGACCACCTATCTAAACAAATTTTGTATACCCTTTTGGTACTGCATGCGACATCTAGTTCTTGTGCCATCTATTCCAGCAAGCATGGGGGCCGGCAGTATGGTGCAAGGTGTTGGAACTGCACCACCTTCGAATGATAAAAATGCTCATCTATTTAATAAGTGAAGCATTAAAAACTAAAACCATACAATTTATTTTTTTATTTTACTTTATTTTTATTAAATAATTATTGTAACCTACGTGGTTTCTCTGCGTCCTTAGACACTACTTTACTTAGAAAATCTTCAGTTCTTTTTTATGGAGACTCATGATACATAAGTCCGACAATCGTTGTTCTCACAAAGTTGATCTTGTCCAAGTCTTCACTCGTTTCAATGTGCTACATGAGCATTCCACCGTACTGTTACCAAAGATTTTTATTCATTTAAGTCCTAAGTCCTAAGCACTGACATATATAATATGGACTGCTTAACTTTCTATTTCATGTGGGCTCAGTTGCTTATGTCAAAAAAAGCTCTTACGCCGGTGCCAACATTGAAAAAAATCATTGGCGGGAAGAAAAAATGAGCACGTAGCTCGAGCGATTATAATAAAACTTTTCGAATTTCGTCTGCACATCTTATCAAGATATTGCCTTTGGTAAAACATTGTTATCATTAATAACCCTAAATAATAAATTTAAAATTATTTATTTCGCCGGACCCACTTATTTATTTGTTGTTTTCAGTTCTCCTCAGTTGGTATTTGGTGCTTAGACCGAAAGAGTCAGCAATATAGCAGTGAGCCCACTTTTTGCAGTGCATTTCCATTAACGTAGTCAGTCCATATTACAAATGTCAGTGGTCCTAAGTCAGTTTTTCAATAACAGTCTGATCGGGACTTTCATATTTTACAGTCAGTTATTATAATTATATCAGACCTTTATTTACTCATAATGTCTCTATCGCAGAACTTTTATTGTTGCAGAGCTTGGTATTTGATTTTGCTAATATGCGGATGTCCGGATACTCGGATCGGCGAACTATCCGATTCTTGAAATCCAAAAACAAATACCAAGATGTACAACAATAAAAGATCTGAGAGAGAGACTTAAATAAATAAAAGTCTTCTATAACTATTATAACTGATTGTAAAATATAAAAGTCCCGATCAGACTGTTATCGGAAAACTGAAAAGATAAAAGTCTTATGAGACTTAAATGAATAAAATTCTTTGGTAACAGTTATGGACTGACTGCAATTTATAAAAGTCTTCCAGAACAGTTATCTAAAGACCAAAAAATTAAAAGCTTTATGGGAGTTTTATTAATAAAAGTCTGTGATAAATCTTAACGCTGAGCTAAAAGTATAAAGATCTTTTAAGACTGTCTTTACCGACTCTTTTCATAAAACTTAAATAAATAAAAGTTTTGAGTAGCCGTTATGGCTGCCAAAAAAAAACAAAACAAAAAATATGTTCATAAATAACTATTATCTAAAATTTTAAAAGTCTTTTATAACATTTACATAGAAATAAAAAAAAAAAGACAATTTTAACTATTATTTCAAGATTTTTTCAAAAAGTCCCATAACTGAATAGAAGGTCTCTATTTTTTAAACAATGTTTATGAACTCTTGCTTTGTTATAACAATTTCATCTCGCGGGGGTAAAACTGCAGCGGGCGCAAAAGGTTTAATTTAATTTTCAATGATATAATAATAGAATAGTAATAATAGTAATAATTTTTTGCTAATAAATGTACACAAGATTTACAATCTTTTAAATTACAAAGTAGTAAATCGCTACTAGATATATTTATGATAGAAAAGAATAGAACTAAACTATATACAAACAAAGGCAAGAATTATCTGCATTGAATTAAAAGTTCAGAAAAAATAATAAAAGAAAGTCTCAAGACTAAAAAGATACAAATTAAGTACATATTGTATTATACAATTTAATTTAAATTTATTTTAAGTTTAGTTTAAATACTGCTCCTTAGGCTATAAGAGAATATAAACTATTAATCCCATAGAAGCGTTATACGAAGTAAGTTCGAAGTTGCGTTGTAAATGTATTGAAGCTGCCAGCGGTTTGATTAGTAATGAGTAAACTATTCCATAATCTGATAGTCTGGACGAAGGAAGAATTTTCCATAACTGATCCATAGAAACGCGGCATTTTCAGGTTTCTCTTCCGTTGCGAGGAGGTAGTCTGGAAAAGTTCTCTAAAATATTGCGACTTATTGGACCGAAGTATGCCGAACAGTAGAAAGAGCGCCCGATGCCTTAAAAAAGATTCCAAAGAGCATCCAAGTAATCAAACTCTAAAAGAGTCCAGTAGGACTTGATTACAGCATTCAAATGCAGGCAATTTGTGACGGTGATGAGAAATTTTTAAATATATGTGCAGGACACCCAGGTTCAGTACATGACCAAAGGGTGTTGAGGAATAGTAGCGTATTCAAAAAGGAAGATTTCCCTCCTAACGGGTATTTTTTACTTAGCGATAGAGGTTATAAATGTTTTCTAAGACTAATAGCAATTATAACTCCTTTTAAGAGAATTATATCGTTATCCGGGTTGGAGAACAGGTTGAATTTAGTCATACACAATATATGTATAAATGATAATTTTCTTGAAGAATCAATGGAGAGACTTCAACCACCTCCAGAGTTAATAGAGCGATTTGGCTCAGTGGAAGATGATGCTGACGCAGTAAATTTTAGGTAAATGCTTGTGGAAAGTTTAATATAAATGTCATTTTTAAATTAAACAAATTTGTAAAACTCACATCGGTTGAATATTTAATAATTTTTTACTTACAATGCAATGCTCAGAATATCGTCTGGTTTCCATTTTTCCGCCATGTTCATGTCAGTATGTCATTTCATATGTCAAAACAGAGTTCATTCATTTAAATTTTCGAGAGAGATGGCTCTGCTTCCGATAGGAAAAGTATTGAATTGTCATTGAAAAGTCTACTCGCCAGAATATTTTTCGTTGAAAAGTCGACTTTTCAAACGAAAAGTCTGGTTTGGCACACAGCCTAAGTTGTATTTAAGATTTGGGCGTAGTTTTCCTAATTCTTCATCATTCTTCTTTTCCAGGCTCTCCATCAAAAAATTCTAATTCGGATTTAAATCAGGAGTTTTTGTAACCCAATCGAGAACTTTGATAGAATTTTTCTGCCTTCAAAGAACTTTTTTAGTACTCTGGTGGAGTGAACTGGTGCATTATCTTGTTGAAAGGTAAAATCTTTCTAGCATAATTCCTCTGCTTTTAGATCATCATGTTATCTAATTATTCCATTCATGTCCATTCTTTTGGTAAACCATACAATATGTGTCCTTCAGCCTACTGAAAATCAGTCCAAATCATAACGTCGGCACCACAAGAAATTCGTGCCCTGCTGGATTACTCTTGGGGTCTTTCATTGTGCCAATAGTACTGGAAACCATCAGAAAAAACAAGTCTTGGTGATCCCTCTTTTCTGGAATACCACTTATATTTTAAATAAGAAGTGGTTACACAAGTAATTTAGGGAGTCTTGTAGAGGTAATTAGGAAATAATACTGGATTTAGATAAAATTGTGTGACTGCCGTTTTGAGCTCAGGCATTGGAATAGATAGATAAATGACTCGAGGGAGAAAAGAAATCTATTGTTAATGAATGATTCTGGTTCTTCCAAATATTGAATTTTAACTACAGCTCTACTTTACCAATTTATTGATAATATTTATTAACGTCTCTCAATAAAATAGGGTTTTTCTAATCTGTTGATTATTGTGTAATCTATTGAAAGAAAATAAAGAGAAAAAAGGAAATCACCCTTCTCACAACCATTATATATTTGTATATTCAAGGATGGCATAATATTTACCACTGTGGATTGGAGATTTGCACAATTCGTTTGGGGTAGTAGAAACAAAAATGACGCAGATCGAATTATCTTCTGTTTTTTTGAAAATTAGTTATTACATTCAAAACCTAACAAAGTTTCTTATGCTTTTGAGATGGCAACATTTCTCATGTTGCTAAAGATTCTAAAAATGGGTGGTCTCTGTTATATGAAATTGCTGTATATAAAGGTAAGTTTATTACTAGGGAAAAAAATAGCTTGTTAAAACATTTTCAAAAAAATTGATTTCCTCGATTATGAACTTCTTATCGAAATTTCCAGAACATGTAATATATATCCCACCTACATAGTACATACATATATTATATATCAATATATAACAGTAAACGTAAATCTCTACTACAACGTGTACGCCTTTATGAATATAAAATGGAACATTTGAAAAACATTTTCCATTTGTTGAAGTTCATTTCGAAGACAAATCGCTTGGCCTAATTCATAGTCCCTATAAGAAAAAAAACACCTCCCAAATATATCAAATTCCTCCCAGACTTGCAACATCCAGAGATTAGGTTAGTACTTCCCGCTCATATGTATATGCTTCTGGCAATTTGAATACCCAAAGGAATGCGATACAATGTAGTCACACCTTTAACCCGCCATCCCTTCTGATAAATCTGAAAGACATTCAGAGAGGGTGTCCGAACCCATTTGCTTTGGGTATATGTTTACAGTAAAACGATTTATTAAGGGTGTGTATAGCTGCAATAAGGATATTTTCTATATATTCTCATAAGCATACCAAGTAATTTGTATAGATGTGAATACAAAAACAACAACGATTCACCCACCATAAACCCGTTCTAGCCTGCCATAATCCTGCAACATTCCCGTGGTTCTCTATAAAGTTGAGAGTAAACATTGGACCCTTGCGTTTCACGTCACGTACATAAACTTAATTTTGAGTTCTACCTTTGTTTGTCACCTCGTAATAGTCGACTTTATTACATTGAACAGTTCAGGTGGGCAGCCGGAGCTAACTAACTCCGGATGAAATATCTAATTAAATGATCACTGGGAAACCATAGTTAACTTTATCGGAATCCTTTTAGAGCCATTTATTATAATAAAATTCATTATAAAATGTTTTTCACAATTTAGTCAGTAAATACGTCTACCACCAGAAGACTTTGAAATGTTCCATTTTTAACGATAAGGCACAGGCGAACCCCTGTGAAATGAATTATGAGGTGAAGATAATTTCTTTAATCCTTGGTGCTTCTTCCCCTAGTTCGAAAAGTTTCAAACTTTTACAAGTTAGGCGGAGTATTGTTGTTCATAACAAGATTCATAGCACAAAAATTACAATAAAAAGGCTTCGCTGGTGCTTGAATAAATAGACGACAAAATACTAAAACACTTGGCGAAAGTTAACCATTTTGTGGAACATAAATCTCGGCTAGGGTACTTACCAATATAATTCTTTACTTTTGCTAGCATATTTTGCCTTGAACTTTATAATGAAGTGCCGGTAGTTCAGATATCATAAGGCTTAGCCTTGAATTTTTGAAAAGATTTTACATATATACGTGGTAAATATAAACTCTCTCGTAGTTCAGTATCTAAATTAAGTATGTAGGTAAGAATATAAGAATATTTCCTACTCCATTTGCTACGCAGTCAGAATAATTTATTATTCATAATCCTTCTACTTAACTGATTAGAAACATTTTGATGGCATTTAAAGTGAGTCACTTAAGTTATTTTGACATGAGAAAGTGTGTAAGCCACCCGAAATAACTTTCGTTTTAAATGGTCACATAACGAAATAATATTTGTGGCTAAAACTTCAGAAGGAATGTGCCCGTCCCGTCGTAAAAAAATATTGTCACAGAAGTGGACGGTTAGGAGGGAAAAACACCTCTTTAATTTGTGAGAATTTTGTTTGTTTCCCGACATTTCGGCCGATGTCTCGAACTGTTCTCAACGACACAGACGTGAGTGTAATGACCGTTTACTTTAATTTCCACGATTTTAGGACTATCCAGCTAGAGTTGGAGAACAAATAATAGTGGTGTTTTTTCGTCGGGCCCGAAAATCCTAAAATCACGAAAATTTGCAATGTGTATTCTATCTACATCTACTTTTACTGAATTTATCAAGAATTTCTGCTAGTTTAAACTGTCGGTTTATTATACGAGCCGTCGAGATGGTTTATTTATTTATTTATTACACACATTAATTGTCCTCACAAAGTTCTTATGACTAAGACTATAACTAGAAACAACAAATGTTTTAAGACCCACGGCAACTAGGCTATCTGGGCAGCTATCCGTATTTTGGCGGTTTTGTGGTATCAGAATGTAATGCTTATTGTCATCTTTGTTTTTTTTTTTTTAATAAAATTAATTTTTACTTCTTTTATTTCACCATAAAACGAGAGGCGAGGAAGGTGGTGGATGAGGGCCAGGTGGCGTTCCTGGATTCGTGTTGTCAGCTTTTCGCTTGCGGTCTAATACCTTTGTAGACAGATGGGAAAAGCGGTTGTTCGTTATTTCGCGACACGCTCTTTGCCAGCGTATCTGCTTTTTCGTTCCCTTCTATACCCACGTGGGCTGGGCACCAAGCCAGTGTGAAATTGCCGGTGTAAAAGGACTGCCAGCGCGTTTTAATTTTTCAGATTCTTTATAGCTTTGAGCGAGGATAGACTGTCCGAAAGGATGGCACATATGCCATCCTGTTTAACGGCTCACCTGACAGCCTCCCAGACAGCCGTAATCTCAGCCATGAAAACTTCCGACCACGCTGGCAGTTTGTGTGGAATTGCCAGTTCTGTATCTGTACTTTTGTCCAGATAGCGATGCCCACAGCATCTCCGTCCTTTGTAGAGTTTGTGTATATGTTTGTATCAGCCCATATTCGTCTGCATATGTCTATGTGGAGTTTTGTCTTACTTGCAATTACCAAATGCTCGTAGCATTTTGCGTACGTTAGTATCTTTCCTGTAGGAACTCTGCAAGGTGGGGCGGTACCCACTGGGTTTAGCTTTTCGGGAGAAAATGGGATGGTTCGGAGAAAATCAAGGATGCTTGCGATCACATGTGTCAAGCTCGGACGTGCCTCTGATGTAAGTGAGGTTTAGGAATAGGGTGTCCAAGGTAAGGAGATGGATTGGGGATTTGATGTTGTGGAAGAGGTTCCAGGCAAGCTCCTCTTTTCTTTGGTCAATTATTGGAAAGCCAGAATCTACCAGCAGAACGGATGGTGCATAATGCGCCGAGAGCTAATCTGGCCGTAGCATTTAAGGATGTTTGGGTTTTGCGGATCTTCATGTTGGGGTGTAGCCGTAGATGGTGAGGAAGTAGTCCATTTTGCCTAGTACCAGCTGCTTTGCAATTTTGATAGCAGTTTCCAAGGGTGGGCCGGAGTTCGCCTGCAGATGACTTTCAGTAGATTGTTTCTGCTTCTAACTGCTTCTGCAATAATTTCTGATTGTTTGGTCTAGTTGAGTTTGTGCGTAGAAACCAGCCCCAGGATTTGCAGGGTTTTTTAGAGAGGGATAGAAGCTATATCGCCTTCGAAAGAGTTCTCTGCACATTTACGTCTCCGACAGACATGTAGACCTTCAAGTTTTCTATGGGCGATTTCAGCCCCGTATGCATCGGCCCAGACTGAGATTGCTCTCATAGTTTTGTTGAGCATATGGTTTTCAAACGGGACTTCACCTGAAGCGTAGCAGACGAAATTGTCCGCTTAGATGTGGTAGAATAAACTTGGAACCTTTTCCAAACTCTCTGAGAGAGAATGGATGTATATATGAAAAAGTCGGACCGAGAGAGGGGACTCTTGTGGGAGTCCGTTCTGGAGGTGATATAAAGAGGAGAAATATTCTCCAAGTCTTACCATGATCCTTCTGTTTGATAGGAACGAGTTTACGGTATCAACAAATCTCTTCCCCATGTTCTATCGTTCCAGCTGCCGTCTACCGTCGGAATATAAGATAGGTAAAAAAAATTATTTTCCCTGACAAATTTCGTAGAAACAGAAACACTTTTTAAACTCGAAATTGTGTGCTTTTTCATATATACGTAATGAGTAATCGGCGCAACAAAAATATAAAAGCATTTCATAGCTGGGCTGCTAAGCATTACGTGCCATTTTCTAAACAATTAAATACTAAAATAAATATGCATTCCAGGATTACTTATTATCCTGTGATAGGTCTGGTAGATGACTTTTTGACACTATAAGTAAGCACAAGAAAATTCTTAAAAATTTGTATACGTTTAAAAGACGAAGAGCTACGAACAAATGACTATTATACCCAATCCACTATTATTACTCATAAAAAGACAAACAAATGCCCCGCACAGCTCTAGCCGTCACCACAGATTTACTATAGCTCTAAATATACAAAGCGCGCCACGCGGTTTTTTTCGTGCCACAAAATGACTTTGAATCAATAGTTTTCATATACCTATGTATAGCTTGATTCAATATAAGCTACGCTGCTTTGTGGCGTCAGAAAGTGTTAATAAACTTTAAACTTTGTTGCGTGTTGTTTGTTTCTATGTTTTTTCCGTGTTTCATTTTAAGAGAACAAATAAAATTATTGGAAATTTTGAAATAAAAAATTTCACTTTTTTTGGTAATAGTTTTTTCATAAAACTTTAGCAAGTATTCTGATTTAATTATTATCATACTTCATTTTTTTTTTATTAATTTTTAAACGCTTCACTATTTCGCAGAAATAATCAACACCCCTCAGATATTTTGAACTGAAACTGAAGTGAAAAAACCTCATGGCTCTCATTGTATCATAAACGCCATAAAGTGGCGCCACAATTAACACGCGTGGCGCTCAGTTTATCTAGGGCTTCTATCGACGCAGTAGGGGTAAAAGTAAAAATTTGGAAAAGTGCGCTACAGCACCAGCATTAAACGCCGGCGTCAGCTACACATTGCGTCCGTACAATACGTAAATCATCCTGTTATATTCTACAGTCCAGTGCCACATTCAATTCACCGCCGAGGTTAAGTGGCGCTTTGGAGGGACGTGGTGGGGGGGGGGGTGCCATAACCCACCGTGATTCACCCCCTGTATGCACACCTGGTGAGTATCGAGGTAGATAATGGGATAGGAAGATTGCGAAGAGGAAACCTAATGAATCTACGTTGAAGGGATTCAATTCCAATAATACTCACTACGTAAAAAGGACAGGACAAGCGTTTTCCAAAATAGGTCTAACATGAAGATCGTCGAACTCCTTAGACCATCGTCTCACTCAACCTAAAATAACGTTAGACCTGTTCAGGATGAAGTTCAATATGATCCTTAATAGAGAAACTAGAGTTTAAAACGACTCCTAAATCTTTCGATTTCTCAAGTTTTATCAATAAATTTCCATCTATAGAATAATCAAAATATAGAGGTGGGGGGGGGACACTTTTATCTAGAAAAGTTAGTAATATTCAATGGTAGAAGATAAGTAGAACACCAAGCGAGAAAGTTCTAAATTGGAGTTTAGTAGGCATTACTAGCATTGTTGAATAAAAAGACATTTATCGTTAAGTAGTATTCTTGGAACATTATTTCCATCTCAGAAAGTTTCTCTATACAAATGCTGTAGGCGTGCTCAGCAATGATGGAACTGAACGTAGGAATGGTGTTCGGCCCATAGTCGAACATGCAATTAATGAGCACGTGTGGATATCCGCAATAAAGTGGCTTTGTTAGGAATTGTCTTATTACAGTCAAGACCTGCAATAAGACTCTCTATTACAGTCGATACCCGCAATAAAGTGATTTGTTAGTAATATATTATCTCAGTCGAGACCCGAGATAATATTCTTTAAGACAGTCGAGACCCGGCTTAAAGTGAATATTAGTAAGTATCTTAACTTCAGTTGAGACCCAAAGCAAGATTCTTTATTTCCGTCGATACCAGAAATAAAGTGTATTGTTAGTAATGCTTTTTATTGCAGTCGCTGCCCATAATAAAAAACCTTTTTTTTAATCGCTATCTAAAACAAAAACCTTTAATCCAGTCGATACCCAGAATCAGAATATTTTATTTTAGCCGTCAATTAAACAAATTGTTTAATTTAGTAATAAAACACTAGGAAAAATTATTATTAAATCACACGAAGGAATAAATCGCCAAGTATATCACTGCACTACCAAATCACAAAAGAGAACGAACCAAGTCAAACTGCTGTTTATATAGCCAGAGTTTGCGCCTGGCTCTAAAGCACGGTAGTCAAAGGCGCATGGCAACAATATTGGCATAGCAACAATAACCTGATATAGCAACTGCACCTCATCATTTGTTCATGAAGTGTTACCATGTTAGTTATTGTTGTTAACAATCTGCTCTCAACTTATGAATATATAAAATATTTTGAGTAAATTCGATTTATTTCCACTTCAATATGGTCTAAATACCGAAAAACTTTCGCTTTTTGTTGAATTACAAATTTTACTTACCAACAATAATTTGTACCTTATTAAAGGCAGTACATTGAGTTGACTTAGACGTAGCTGGAAGCAGCACGCACGAGTTGCTGCCCTTGTACTTATATGTCCCATCACAATATTCTGCTGCGCAGTGATTTCTTGTGTAATTACTGCAGTTCGTATGCTGCTCGTGTTGCAGGTTAGAATGGGGAGTTTTAGGTTGTTTCATATTTTTGATCTTTCCACTGCTTTGTATACTCTAATGCTTTTTAGTAGCGTGTACGCCTCATGCAATGCTTCAGTGGAAACGGTGCATGGCGGAACGTGGTTTGTAATGAGAATTTCTTGTATCTCCGTACCGTGGTGTATATACTTGTTGATACCCAGCTGACTTGAGTTGACAGTAGCAATTGTTGATGTTTGTTATCTAAGAGGAAATGATACACATTTCGCGATTGAGATGATTTGTTGTGCTGAGATTCCAATACCGTCACAGGTAATCCATCCCAGAACACTTAGCCACGAAGAACAGAAAAAAAGGAACATTGCAGCTGAATTGCAAATCGGACGGTAATTTGTGCAGTGTGACAAATTTATCCTGAAAAGCGATGCTTTACGGAGTACCTGTCTGCTCTGATGCAGGACAAAAAAAGGGCAATTCGGTTGCTGCATTTGCAGCTTTGCTGGACTTGCAGTTTGAAATTATGGCAACGAACATGTTGAATACATGTGCATTCTGCATACAACCATTAAGTAAGTTCATTTCTTTTGATTTTTGTGTAGAGTTGATTCTTTGTGGTCTCTTTTTCTTTCTTTCAGGATAGAGACACTGAGGCCAGCATATACTGCTGTCACTGGGTTCGATCCTGAACATCTTTGTTTAACTCTTAATTATAGCAAATACTTCAGAATAGATGGGATTCGTTTGGGAGCTATTAGGCTCTCAATAGCATTTCTCTCATTCCATCTCCAAAAAAAAGGTAAACTCAACAAAGGGTATTTTGTAGTATTCCGGGGCGATCCTTAAAAAAAATAAAGTTTGATTGCACAACAGAAAAACTCAACAATTATTATGCCCATAAAGAATGTAATAATATTCAATTCTCTGTCTATATATACAATTTTAAAAATTATTCCAAAACTCTTCCATGCTCCGAACACGTTACAAAAATATTTACAATTTGCTGTGGAGGAATGTTAACAATGAAAACTTTTAAGGCCTATTTTATTGTCCATAAAAATCCTTAACGATTTTCATCCTTTTCGAAAATCACATGTACACAAAACATCGCCACAGGATAAATAACATATCGTCAATCAAATCCCACGGTACGTTGATTCCCCATGTGATAAAAGCAAAATATTTTTATTTTTTATTTTTTTTACATTTGCATAATATCCAGGATGATTCGAAATGCAAACAAAGGACGCTTTCCACTTTTCGGGAGAACAGCTCATCAATTCTGTGTTCAATTTCATAAAAAAATAAACACAAACGCCCGTAAAACAACTCAAAGCACTCACATATCAAAATAATTTGCTTCGCTTCATTGAATTTATACGTATAAGGCTGCCTGCTTACACGCCACCGATATCCCTGAAGGATTCTCTGAAACGCCCTAAGGACCAAGCCTTCATGTAACAGATAAAAGGAACTCTAGCAAAGCAACCAAAGCTGAATGGAGCAGATGGAAGATTTGATATATATGACCTACTACTACTACTACGTGAACAGCCCAGGAGTACATTTCTTGCTTGAGGTTCGGGTTCATAAAAGCATCGATGAACGGCCTACTTGTGGACAAATGGAGCAGAATTATTAAACGGAAAGAAATTGGTCGGCTTCGGTATCCCCTTTTTGTCAGATCTCTGACTACTCACTTTTTCCATCATTTTGGCTTGAAAGGATCCTCTGCCTGGTCGAAAATATGCTGACGACGAGTGTAATACTCATCGCTCTATACAGGGTTTCTTATGGTAGCTATTATATACTATACGAGATATGCTCTGGCGTTTTCGTACCATCGCATCGCTAGATTATTTTCGGCTCTTTGTCATCATAATCGCATCGGAATTCGATTTGTAGTCAGCGAATTAAATTGGAACAGCAAACAGTTCAATTATCCCGCCCACGCTATCTATACCATCACCGCACACCACTCACTTTTTGATAAGGGTGAGAGGACTGGAATTCCTGAAAGCAAGCGGATGAGATCGTCTTAGCTTAGCAGGAATTTAAATTCAAAGCGAAAGACATTGCCGCGCCACTACGACGACTTACAAATTTGAATAACAAAGACAACGAGAGAATGTGGCAATGCAATAAATTCCAAATTACTTTCGACGCCATTTGTGTGGGTGCTTAACAGACTTGCCGGGATTAACGAAACGTCGGAGAGGGCTTGATTGAAATTTCAGTTTTAAGTATAGTGCGAATCTTCAGAAAGGAGTCTGGGGAGTCCCAAATTAATTTATTCTTTATTGCTTCTGTGTTCGATTCAGGTGAACAGGGGGTGGTCGGTATTTGTACTTATCTCGTACATTACAATGTTCTGGAAATTTCGGGTGAGAGAAAATGATTATTTGCAGGGGAGGTATTTCTCGGCAGCGGGTAATTAAGGAATAATTTAGGAGTGTTCATATGGTTTTAGGAGTATGAAAGGCAGAAGTCTTTTTCACTTAGACTATTTTCTATATGAAATGTTATTTTGTTATTTTCTTACTAAGTGTAGATTTAGATATGACTATGTAATTTCTAAGGAGGCACACATTAATCCACAACTAACTTAAAATTGAGTGGAAAAAAACTCTTTTACAATCGAAAAATCTTTTAAAAAAAGAAATTGCTACGCTAAAGCAAGCGTTTCATATTAGCAGGAACTGTGTACTCATCAGTACGGCTTGGTTCCTACCTTCCGTATACGCCAAAGTGCACAGCCAAGCTGACCTCATTCGCTATGTAGTTATTTCATAGCAAAACTCTCTAAGAAATGCTAGTCCCGCATAGGGCTAATCATGCTAATCTTGCTAGGCATTCAAGTAAATACTTTATATTTCGCCTCGTATATAATTCACACATAAAAATTATTTTAAGTACATATATGAGGTCAGCTTGGTTATGCACTTTGAGTATATGGCATGCAGGAAACAAGCCATACTGATGAGTATACGGTCCCTGCTAATAAGAAACGTTGGATTTTGCATAGTAAATTCTATTTTAAAAGATTTCTCGATAGTAAAAGGTTTTTTTTCCACTCAGTTCTCGAGCTACGGATTTGGCAGCAAATTCGGTCAATGTTATATTCACGAAATTCACTATGATCTTATTTCATAGTACAACTCTCTAACTTAAAATTGTCCACAAGTCTCACATAGTATCTGGCTTCAACCGAGATAAAATAATGTGAAAAAATTTCTTAGAAGACGATCGAATAATTCCCTTTCGCACATTGTACGAGGAAAATATGCTTAACTATTCCATATTCGCATAGTTCAAGATAGGAAAACATATATTAAGAGTTTTTAAAACTAATGGATCGTTCCAAATATTTCATTAGATTACCATTAGCTGTAATGGAAACGGATCCAATGATATCCACGATTGTTGTGATATTCTGGGGGACAGGTAGTATAGAATGTTTAAATTACCATCTTTCGCCATTATTTAAAGGACTCAAAAAATGTCTATTGTCGTTGAGTATGCTCATTTGAATGGTAACAGCCGAAACAGAAAGTTATAAAGTTCGAGTTGGTGCGACTTCGCACCCGTGTAGATTGTTAAAAATTCAAAAAAAAAAAAAATTGAATTTTTGTATTGAAAACCGAGTTTTTATCAACGTAAGTACATTTAATCATGTTTACAGTAATATTTAACTATTATTAAATAATTATTATAAATTTTTTTAATAAAATTCGAAAAAAAAATTTGTTCATTTTATTACTACAGGGTTTTCCAATAAGAGGTGTTATTTTGATATGCAAAGAAAAATGCCATTTTTTGAGATAAATGATCGGATCTTTATTGCAATATAAAGAGGAAGGTATGCCGTTAATAATGATAAATAACATCAGCCAAATGACCACCACGACCACCCCTACATGACCATATCCTTTTCATGAAATTTTCCATAAGCAAATCGCAAACTGGCTGCCCTATGTCCTCGATAGCCTCACGAATTCCATCTTTGAGGTCTTGAATCGACGCTGGGCTGTTGGCGTAGACCTTCTTTTTCACGTGGCCCCAAAGGGAAAAGTCGTAAGGTGTTAGGTCACAAGATCTCGGTGGTCAATAGTGATCACCTCTTCGAGAGATAACACGGTCCGGAAACTTTTCCCGTAAAAGATCAATGGTTTCGTTGCTTGTATGGCACGTAGCGCCGTCTTGTTCAAAGTAAACGTTGTCCAGATCAATACCATCCAATTCCGGCCATAAAAAATCATTAATCATCTGTCGATAGCGCAATCCATTCACCGTAACTGTTGCTCCAGCCTCATTTTCGAAAAAGTAAGGTCCAATGACCCCGCGGGACCATAAACCGCACCAAACAGTCACACATTGAGGACAGAGAGGCTTTTCAACAATAACTCTTGGGTTTTCCGAGCCCCAGATGCGACAATTTTGCTTGTTGTCGAAGCCATCGAGGTGGAAATGGGCCTCATCACTCAAGATGAGTTTTCGATGGAATTTCGGATCATTTTCATGCATTTCAAGGACCCAATCAGCAAAGACTCGACGTTGTTGATGATCGGCCGGCTTGAGTTCTTGTGTTAACTGAACTTTATAAGCCTTAAGACCCAAATCTTTATGCAAAATACGGTGTAATGACGTTTGTGGAATGCCTAATTCCAAAGAACGACGAGGAATGGACAAACCTGGGTTTTCTTCAACACTTTCGGCTACAGCAGCAATATTCTCGGCTATTCTTGAACAACGTGTACGGGTTTTATTCTTCACATCACTAACTTGTCCCGACAACTTGTTGAATCGTATATCGTTCCATTTTTATTAATGGCGTAGTTTCAACTTGTCAAATGTCAAAAAATGACAGCTCCAAAAGTGACATCTACCGAAATAGCGGGCTAATTAAAATAACACCTCTTATTGGAAAACCCTTTATTGTAAATTTTTATAGTTTATTTAGTATTTTCGACATATATTTACAAAATTATTGTATTACTAAGTTATTTATTTTTTCTCGAATAATACTTTAGTTCACAACTATTCCTCTTTTTGAAATGCTGAAAACCGATTATCAGTCGCGAGCAGTAGGTACAATAAGAAAGAATAAAAAGTAAATTCCAACTACCTTAAAAGCTAAAAACGATGTCGCATTTTGTATTTTCCGAAAACTTAACTCTTGTTTCATTTACGCCACGTAAAAACAAAATTGTACTTGTTTTATCATCCGCTCATCATACAGCAGCAATAAATAATACAAATTGAAAACCGGAAATAATAATGTTTTACAATTCTTACAAAGGTGCTACCGATGCATTCGATCAAAAATATCATCATCTTTCTACTGCTCGTCATACTCGGAGCTGGCCATTATAATTTTTTTCAACATGCTAGATCAATGTGGTGTCAATTCGCAAATTTTATATAACTTGAATGCAAACAATTCATCAATTACTTGTGCTAAATTGTTTAAACGATTGGCATTTGAGGTGATAGAACCGCATCTTCGGCGACGCTTAAACAATCGCTCGGTACGCTCTTCAATTACAAAGTTAATATCAAAACGTTTGGAAATTGATGAGCCTGCACCACAAGTATTGTCGGTTATCAGAGAGGATACAAGCGCAAAATGTAACTTTTGCGATAGGCATGCATCAGGCCGAACACGCATGAAATGCCCAAATTGTATGCGCAGAATGTGTGATGAGCATTGTGCAGCTGTTTGAGTAGACTGCGAACATTTTATCGAACAATGAATTTTTTTTGTATTTTTATGTATTTTTCTACATGTTTATTTATAGTAAATAAATTATTTCAGTGTATTTTATTGTTATTTGTTACTTTCATAATCATATCTCCACTCCAAAAGCCGATATGCACCTAAATTCCCCTTTCAAAAAATTTAGTAAATTCGGAAGCGCGGGAAAAATACTTAAAATAATTAAATCAAATTTGCATACTATTTTCTCACAAAAGGGTATATTTAACTAACAAATTGCACTGGTTTTGTTCAATTTAATCAAAAATTTAAAAAACTACGATTTTTTTTTTTGGTTTTTTTGTTTTTTATTTAACAATAACAAATTTTTCAAAATAATTTTTTTATAACAAAACGTTTTTTATAAAATTAAATTGTTGCACTGTATTGCATGGGAAATTTTACCCCAAAGTCATATGTTTGTCGATGTATTTAGAAAGCTTTCTTTATCGTATATGGTTGCTGGATACTAGTGTGGGAATCCGCATTTTACGAAACATTTAGAGAAAATCTCTTCAAATGATAATAACCACCCTGTTCTAAATGAAAGTCTACGCGAACATCAACACACACAAAAACACATGAAACAATGGTTGCCTATGAGGGAAGACGAGACGTATCGTGAGCGTGCATCTTACCAACAAAACTGTTAAACTCTTTATTTATATTAAATTGTGTAATTATATTATACTAGCTACATTGAATTGTATTAAAAGCTATGTTCATTTGAGTTCGCCGGGTCATTTTTATTTAAACGTGTGTCCGCTTCATTACCTGATCCCACACTAGTGTACGTTAAGAGGGTTAAATTTGACTGTCGCTGTCCTCGTGGCAGTGATGGACATTATTTGAATAAATTTTCAATCGAATAATGATTTTTTTAAAAAATCGAATTAAAAATTAGTCGAATAAATTTTTATTTAATGTAATTTACTTTAAGTTATTCACAAATAATTATTTGTGATTGCTCATTATATACATATTATTATGTATATAAATAACAAGCATCATATGTTATTTGAATTTCAAACAATGATTTCTTATAGTAATTATTCGTTAGTTGAAGTCTTTTTATGTAAACATTATTTCTTTTCTGGTGTGCATTACTAAATTCTATTTTCAAGTAATTATTTCTTTGTAAACGCAGTTCTTTTCGCAAGGTATCTCGTACTTAGGAAGTTACGTGGCTTGTTATGTTTCGTTGTTTACAGTAAAGATTTTCCATTAGTTTGGAATTTAAAGTTTAAAAGGAATTTTAGTAGTTTTGTCCAATTAAGAATTTTTGATCTTTTGAAGAAATGAGTTTGTGCTTAAGACCGCAAGACCAAAGTGAAAACTTTATTTCAAGCTAGGGTATACTAACAAAGTTGTATGGATCGATGCTCCGGGCTATCGGTCTCTGTTGTGGACAAAAAAACTACAAGATTAGTTCCTAAATTTTTTATTTAAAATATGTCACAACGTTTCACAGGTGAACACTCCGCATCTTCAGGTGGAATAGTAACTATAGTAAGCCTTGGCCAAAACTTACGATATCTGTACTACTTACGAAAAACCATTAATGAACATTAATTAATTCCCTTTGCTGAAATATACAAACACTGAGCGAAACAATAATAAATTAGCATTTAAATGAAGAACAGTGCAATGCAAAATAAAAACTTATAAAATATTAACATATACACAGAAAAAAGAAAGAAAAAACTACTTTTAAAGAACACATTTGAGACCACAATATTTAAATCTCACGTCTAAGAAATAAAACAGCATCCACATTGTGTATATATTGTGGAAGAAAGCCCTAATGATGGGTTAGCTAAGAAGTGAGCAGTACACGGAATTTATGTTGTTGGTGATTGTTTTGCGATTCATTGTATTGGGGGTGGTGTAAATATACAAAGCCTCCAGGCACATCCTCTTGCTAATATCTTGTTCCCTACATAAAATCGTTGTATTGTTAAAATATTAACTGGAAAGTGGTTTGCTTCCACACAGTGGCTAGCCAAAGCATTCTTTTGATCTGTTTTTTTTTTTTTATATCTGACTTGTGACCCGCAACCCGATTTTTAAGCAATTGAATTGTGGTACCTACATAATTTAAAATGTAGTCTGAATTGCCTAAAACTGTACACATGCAAAAAATCAGGTCTGTAGGATGTTCATTATTTGTCCTATCTTTAAAGGCCAGATAAATCCGGTCTTTTTTTGTAGTAACTACCTTCTTGAGTTTTTCAGACAGACCTGGAATATATCTGGCACTTTGATATATTTTGGATGTATTGTGTGGTGTGATATCAGTTGCTGTTTCAGTGCAATTATTATTTAAACACTTAGGTTTATAGCTGCTTATTAAATATTTAATCTTACGTGCAGGGAATACATTGTGCAGCAGGATTTTCTATATTATCTTCTTATTTTTTTTATGGAAGTAACTGTCACTTAATCCTAGTGTTCTATCGACGAGATTCTTAGCTGTATTGGCTTTCAGGGATTTCGGATGATAGGAGTTGTAGTTCGGCAATCTACCTGGTGAGGTAGGTTTCTGATACTAATCTGTAATAATAGTATCGTTTTTGCGTATTGCTAATAGTTCAATATAAGGAATGCTACCATCTGATTCAATTTGTACAGTGAATTGCAGTTTCCTGTGAGAACTGTTGAATATATACATAATGTAGCCGGAATATGTTCCTGTGGCAATATAGTAAAGAGATCATCAACATACATAACCACAATTTTAGGTTAATACGGAAGTTTGGTCATAGTGCTATCCGACAACATTTCCATGACAATGTCCGCGGTTTACCCATTGCCATTCCGAAATTTTGCCTGTATAATTTTCCATCGAATTGGAAATAATTACATTCAATGATGCAGAATTGTAGATCTCTATGAACTTATTTTTTGGAATATTTGTGATATCGGAGATCTGCTCCCACTTCTCTTCAATAATGCGTAAGCAAAGACGGGTGGGAATGTTAGTAAAAAGTGATATCACATCTAATGACACTAAACACTCGGTGGAATCAAGTTGGTAGCTATTAACTCGCTCCTTGAATTCAGAAATTTTTTTAACATTATACCTCGAGCTAATCGTTAATTAGCGTAGAATGCTTGCCATAAATTCAGACAGCTCATACGCTCCTGAATTTAATGTTGACACAATTGGCCTGATTGAGAGATGTTTTTTGTGAATTTTGGGGAGCCATACATCTTGGGTGCTCCCGCATTATACGTGCTGATACGCATCTTTTCTTTTTCAGAAATGAAGTTTTTTTGAAAAAAGTATTTCGCTATTTCATTGTTTCTATTTTGAATCCGTGAAGTTGGGTCCGTTCTTAGGGTTCTATAGGTAGGTAGAGTTATCTGCTAACATTGTTTGGAATTTACTAAAGTAATCACTCGTATACATTGCCACAGTAACATTTCCTTTGTCAGCGGAAATGATGATGACGTTCTTGTGTTTAGCGAAGAATTTCAACGAATCGTCATATATTTTCAAAATTAATATGCTTAATGCATCATTTTTGATATTATGCTGAAAATTAGATAACAGATTACAAAACTTTACTCTGGCAATGTCACGGTCATGCTCATCTTCAAAACTTTGTAAATAAAACTCTTCATCCGCTATGACCTGTAGCAGAGGAAAATCTTGTTTACCGTACAGGAGCGCAAATCTCTTTCTCAATTCCAGCTACCGGCTAATCTCATCGGGGATCTGTAAATCTGTGTGATTAGAGATTAGAGATTTTATAGAATCATATTTCAGTTTATTGAACTTTTTTGTATGTTTTTCATTTAGCTTCGAGAATACAGCCTCTTCGATTTGCATAAATTCTTGCACTATACCACTGTGGGCTTTGTTACTAATTATATTTCGTAATATCGCTAACTCACTTCTACATGTTTTTACGTAAGTAGAACAGATATTGTAAATTTTGGCAAAGCTTACTATAGTTACCTTATAGATAATACCACCTGGAGACGTGTAGTGTTCACCCGTGAAAAGTTGTGGCATATTTTAAATAAAAATTTAGACACTACTTTGTTGATTTTTCGTCTACAACAGAGACCGCTAGCCCGAGCATCCATCCATAGATCTTCGTCTAGACGGTCAAGACCTTACTCAACTTGGACTAACGAAGTATTCCTACTAATTATTTTTATATATATACATATAATTCATAATAATTCAGAAAAATTATTTGGTAATAGTTTTCGCCAATTACAATAGATAATATTATAGGTAATAAAAATATCTTAGGAAATGTCTAATGATCTGGCAGCTGAATGTAAGAAAAGTAACAAACAAAAAAAAAAAACAAAGATCATGTAATCAATTACAGAAGTTTTATTCGTGTATTCAAGTGTTAATATTTTTTTCATGATTGTTAAAATTCACATTAGATATCCTTAGAAAGATCGTTTGATGCCGTGCCGCCCAAGATGGCCGACCGTGGTTTAGACTAGTCATACCTTATGTTTATATACCGCGACTTCAAAACTATCCCTGAAGCGTAAACAAGATCAATTTTGGAACTTACAATTTTTGAATCGGCCATAGATGAAGAATAGAGAAAAATTTCAGAAATTCTATTTATAACGTTTCTAAATTAAATCATAAGTAATACAACAGGAAAAAAACAATCGCCTCGTATAAGGCTTGAAGCCGGAACCTTTCGTTTTCCGGGCGACTGCTCTTACCACTGAGCTAACGAGACAAATGATTTTCCCTCTTGCATCTCTTAATTTTATCTAGCCCATTAAGCCACAGTTGCTTTCAACTGGAATTAACCAGTAACGATGAACCGTGTTTAATGAATTATTATTTAAAATTAATTTATGATCCGGTTATTTATTTAACAATTAATTTTTCAAGGAGCCGTTTTATAAAGTCAATGGTCGCCATTGTACTTAGGCTTTAATGGGTGTATACTTTTATTAGCTTCCGCTAGTACCTGTTCGAGGGAGTAAGATTAAGTACTGATCCTCTTACTAAAGTAAACCTGCAAACTTTACTTCTTCGACCCTACAATAGTGTTTCAACAGGATACAAATGTTCTTAAGCAAAAGTGCAAAAACCGTAGAAAGGGCTACATTTTGGGTACATTTTGAAGCGATGCTTTTCGTCTTTTAGATCTCATATAAAAAGTTGTTGTTGATATCGTGTTTATTGATAATAATAGAAGTTCAAAAAAAAAAAGAACACCGAATTAAGAGTCCGAAATTTTATTTTTGTTGAGCCATAACTTCAAAACGGAGAGGAGGAGGGCATAAGTTTATAGATTATTCGAAAGATCCAACGATTGTCAATCTAACAAATTTTAGAGCATCATCATAGGGTGCCATGTTCAGAAGTTACAGGATAATCTATAAAAACATACACGCATATTTTTTAAAACCGTTAGGATATCCCTCCCCCCACCCATACAATTCTTTGCATTCAAGTGTAACACCACATTCAGGCCATCCTGTATAACATTAACATAGTTACAACGCTGTGAAAATTGTTTTTTATGTGTGCACAAATAATTTTGTGAAAAAACTTTTTGTTCTATTTATTTGTTGAATGATAATTTTTTTTAATTTGTTTAACTGAATCATGTAAATAAAAGCTTTACAAACATGGATAATTTATTTTTTATTTTTTATGAAACATATATCCGTTACAAATTGCAGATGTCTGTAACAGCAACAGTCTCGAAACTACTGTGCACAAATAATTTTGTGAAAGATTGTAGCTAGATCTACGCTCACAAAAATTTTTAACTAACAAGCCCAAGCAACCAAATCAATCCAACTTCCACGAAGCCGAGACTGCCCTACAACAACTCACAAATTCGGATCGTCTTCAGGGTTCGTGCCCATGATATATTTAGCCGAGATCAACCGTTTGGAAATTACAGGCTGATTAAGAAAAAAAGCTAGTTTTTCATAAAACACCATTTATCTTAAAAAGTACATAGTGTACGGTCACAGTTATGGACTCAATGTATGTAGAACTTCATGGCCTTTCCAACGACTGCTCAACAAGCACCGTATCACGTTTCCTTCTCCTCACAGGAGTTATTGGGGTCTATAATAAAAATTTCGGATTTTCTTACCTTTTTTTTTACCTCTATTTTTTGTGCAAAAGGGTCATTAACATAACTTTTTTTATATAAACTGTAAACTCTTCTCTTTAATTTTACTTAGTACTCTCTGTGTCCTAAATGAAGCCGTTAAAGAGTTATTACCTCTTAACCTATTCTCAAAGCCATTCTCAAACCCATTTTTAAATATAATTTCTTCCTTTACTGAGTAGAAATCGTAATTAAAAAAAAAAAGGGTCTAAATTTGGATTGACCTAAATAAATTGAGCTAATAACTGTTCAACGGCTACAGTGAGGACATAGAGTGTAATAGGTCACATTAAAGAGGAGAGTCCACAGTTTACAGTTTGTATAAAAAAAAGTTATGTTAAGGCCTTTTTTACAACACAAAAAAAAAGAACTCAAAGTAAGAAGAAGGTAAAAAATCCGAAATTTTTATTTACACCCCAATAACTGCTGTACTTTTCAAAATAAAGGGTGTTTTGCGAAACACTAGATTTTTTCCTTAATCATCCTGTAACTCCCATACAATTTCGTGTAGGTGAGTACTATCACCTTCTGCTCTATGGACCAGCTAGACGGAAACACCCTGTAGAACAACGCTGGTATACCTCAAGGGTAAGTTCTGCCTCCCTTAATTTTTCGTATTTTATCAATAATCTGAAAATGATAATAGCATTGCATTCGTAATCTTGTTGCATTGATATTGGTCGACAATGACCTATTTGCTGTTACGGAATATTGTATATTGTGCAACACTTTTCTGCATTGACATGTAGCCTGTTGGTGTTAGCTCTGGTAGAAGTATGAAGTTTAGTATCTTTTCTTACCTCTATTCCTCACAAATCTTGCCACCAATCTGACAGTTAGCCTCTAAAACATTAATTACAAGCTAAGTAACAACACACTTAAAAAATGTTTAATTACAATTTAGTTAATAGTCTCCGAACTTTACAACTGCAAATCCCTGAGCGAATTTTTTATTCATATTCCACGATATATTCCGTTACACCACACACAAATACCTTTTTCATAAAAACACACACACGCATACATTCCATTCTACCCACTCTTACGTTTATAAAATTTTAACTAAATTTCCGTGTGTATAGTATAAAAATATCGATGACATTCCGGAGAGATACCCTCCTACATAATGGTATCGCTTTACACTCCATAACCTCCACAAGTGACTGATAGGCGAAATTCAAAATACCTGTCAACAGCAGCTGCAAATAATTCCGCAACGTGTGGAGGTGGCATGTTTATGCGCATCAATCTGCCACTAAATTCATCACTTCGCAAATGGACCATGCAGGTCGTCTTTATCTCCGTACATATGAGAGCAAAGTACTTGGGTTTGGATATCTCTGGGTACACTTTTACCCCTTGCGCTCATAAAAACTTAAATGTGTCAACTTTTCATGCAGAGGATCAGTTCACCCTCCTCGGAATTCGAATGAATCCGGCATGGCGCGCGTGGAGGAGTTATCTCACCCGTACCTCCCCTACCATTTGTGTCGCATTAGGTAATCAGATTCCTTTATCAGGATTTATCGTGCGGAAAACAACAACTATAAATCAAAGAGGATCAGAAATAAAGAATCGATGGAATATTGCTCGTTCCAGGAATTCTGTCAACTACGGAAATCCCGTACTGCAATAAGTTCTGCGCTAATGATGTGGGTTACTTGCTTTGGGTTTCTTTGCAAGGATGTCCTCGTTGTATGCCCACAGCATTCTATATATGATCCGCGCATTGAAATCTTATTTAGTGGCAATTTTTCTTTCTGATTCTCCTACAAGGATGTGTGATTAACGCCACGTGACAGGAACATAATCCTACCAAGAGTAGAGATAGAGAGAGAGTGAGGCGTCAAGATAGTGCGACCCTCCCGTTTGTGATGTGCGGTTGATAAATTTTCCACATCTGATCCCAAATTGACATTTGTCGAAGTTAAATTGAAAATTTCCTGAAAGTGGAAAGATGTTGACAGTGTCTACACAAACATACCTACACAAATGCTATATGTTAGCCAAGAAGGAAAACGTATATATAGGAGAAACTTAACAAAAGGATTCTTTCTTGGCCATGATGATGAAGATGATGATGATGATGACGATGTGGAGGGTAGGAAACTGGTCGGTATGATATTTGCAGACTAGACAACCCTCTTGTAGAAATCTACTTTTATTCGCCTTTTGTGTCCTATTTCTAATTCCCTTTGCTAAAGATTCATCCTTTTTTGCGGGAGGGAAATTAGTGACACACGAAAGAGCCGCTATGACAGATTTGCACATTTCGCCCCCTTCATCCTTTTGCTAAGTTGGTTGAATTTTTGAATTATATACAATTTTCGGGTGAGCCCAGAAAAAAAAGAACAGGAAAAAGAAAAATAGGAGGACAACGGAACTATGAGCTAACTTCCCAAAAATTGTAAAAAGAGTCCACGGAAGGATAAATTTTAGTCATGTATTTCCTGGAATAACTATGAGAAATTGCTGCATTTCAAACGTCCGTCGTCCGTACACCATTCACCCTTTTCGCCCAAATCGGGTGTTTACCCTCGGTACCTTCATCTTCTTTCAAATTTACTCAGAGACCATTATGGTGCCCTGTATACTTTTGTATAATACTTTCGATGCAGGCTACTGGATACACCCCTTGGCAGTTAAGAATTGCTGAGAGCTTGAGCCAATGGCCGGCCCCTCAAGTCCTCATTGCAATTCTTAACACGTTTGCATTTAATTCTGTATTTTGTTGAAAAAAATGTGCACCATTTTTCGAGGGCACGGAGAAATGTTTCACTTTAACGTCGTTTTTCTCCCTTTTTCACTCGTTTTCTTTTTTTTTTATTTTATTGATTTTCTTAAATAAAGTGGCGAATAAATGTCTTAGAATGAGTCGGTACCCTTTGAAGGAAATATGCGATTCTAAAAGTGTTTTTAATCTGAAAGGAATATATTTAAACGATTTAGTAGATAGATGAAGGGTTCAGGTAGGGCGTGCTTTAAAATTCATTCAGAGAAATTTTTAACCAAAGACTACCATGCTAAAATTTGCATGCTAATGCATAATATTACCCGTGTGTTTCCCTCAAATGGGGACTGCAATAAAAGAATTTAATTATTTTGGTATTAGGCTGGATTTTCATCGGTCTTGTGTTCAAAGTTAATCGATGTCCATTAATTGTCAAAAAATTCTGACTACGTCATAAATGCCATCGAAAACTTGTAACTTGAAAATTACCCAGGTGCTTTCGAAATAACCCTAACCTACTTATAGTGATAACAACTAATAACTTAACGTAGTGATCGAGATATCAGGATTTACATTGACAGCCAAAATGCAATCAGGAGTTTGAGGATGCCTATGACATTCTGCCCAAAAAGAGTTCAGCTATGAATATATGTATGCTTATGGAAAGAATCCATAGGAAGGACAGGGAGTGGAAAGCACTTTATATTTATAGGGCTGCAAGCTGGCTCATCGCAGATGGGAAGTACTAACCAGATGCGCAATTTCCAGTTTCAAGGTTTCTATTTTTATCATAAATTCCTAGAACAGTAAACATTTAAAGGGTAACTTGCACGTGCTTGTAGTTCTTATTTATTGCATTCATAACCCTGTACCTAGAATCAATTGCTCTGCTCTTTTGGCGGTAAGATTTAGCAGAAATGTTATTTGTATGATTTGCAACTCATACTCATACTACATACACACACTTCGCGACAAAATGATGACCCACTCATAAATTTTATTTATGTCCTGAAAAACTGCAAGTACAGAAAAATGCTAGTATTATTATTGTTTTTTCTTTGAAATTAATTTTGAACAATTATGTGACTTTTTCTACAAAAATGCTGCGACAAAATGATGACCCAGATAGCAGTTATGTTCGGAAAATGACAGTCCGGTTTTTAAAAAGACTTTTATTACTTTTTAATAATTGGTTGGGCTCTTTCTTACTTCTATTACCTCTTCCATTCGTTTTGGAAGACATTTAAAGGGTTTTAAGTATTTTCTAGAGATCAAATTCCAAGCCTCCTGAAAAGCATTTTTCAATTCACTCATGATTGAGAATTGCCTGTTTCCTGATAAATTGTTCTTGCAAATAACCCCAAACATTTTCGATAATATTAAGATATGCAGAAATTGCTGGCCATTGCAGAAGGTTTATATCATTTTCTTGAAGATAATCATTCAGTCTCCTGGCGGTTTGAACTGCACCATTATTTTGTTTAAAAATGACGCTTTCTCCTGCTATCGAGTTTCCTTGGCTCCTTATTTCTTCGCCGATTAGCTATAAAAATTGCTGTTCATTTTTCCCGAAATAAATCGTAAATTCGTCGTCTATAAATAGCCTATTCAGGAATATAAATAGGACAGGTCCAAATAATTGTTCCTCCCTCCTTCCATTTGTCGCGCCTTCCGAAACAGGACGGTTTTTTTTTCTTAAATCGTGGAAATAATACGACCATCGATTTGGTCCATCCAAATTCAATCTCTTTTCATAGGTCAAAGGTACTTCCCTCCTTCTTTTGTTCCACCTGAGATGTTCACGAGCACACTTTAAACGTTCCCCCTTATGTTTTTCAGTTAAATGTGGCTCTCCTTTCAGTTTTTTTTCGTTGGATGTTTTCACTTCTTTGGAAAATTCGCTGGACATTCCTAACATTTGTTGACCCACCAGCTCTGGTTGCAATTTCTCTAGCTATAAACGTACTGTTTAACGCCTCTTTCAGAATTGCTTGCTCATCTCTTGAAGTTACAGGACATGAACGATCAGGACTTTTCTTCCGTATTTTCGCGATATTTTAGAAAATTTGCAATCGCTCTACGACTTCCTTTCAAAATTCCCGCGATATGAGAAATACTTTGCTTTTCTTTTTTTTTATTTAACATTTTTTTCCCTTCGGTCTCGGTTAATTGCTTGTTACTGCCCATTACACTCAGATAATTTATTTCAATACGACTGCTGGCATTACGACTGCTCGCTCTATTTATATCATATTTCCAGAGAAAAGACGAGAAGAACTGTCGTTTTTATTTACCCTGCTCAGAACATAACTGCTACCTGGGAACTCATGTTGTCACTGAATTTTTGTAGAAACTCCAGATAATTATTCAAAATTGATTTCAAGAAAAAACCAATAATAATACTAGCAATTTTCAAAAGTTGTCTTTAAAACTGACAATGAAATTTGCATCTGTACCTGTTTTTTTTTTGTTTTTTTTTTTCTTTTTTTCAAGTAACAAGTAAAATTTATGGGTGGGACATTACCGTTCAAAACCGATTACCCTTTAACACGAATATATTTACGAAATGAAAACGCATATACTACCAATGAAGAGGAAAATGACATAACAAAAGATTGCCTGATTTAGAGCTTCCAGGAGAGCCATGGTTTACCTAATTTTTTTATAGCAAAAATTCGTACCCAATACCAATGGCACACTAGTGATCCAACTAAAATGCTCACGAGCACTTCTACTTAGAATTATCAGAAAATTGTCTGGATTGTCGGAAATAAAGGGTTTTCCAATAAGAGGTGTTATTTGGATATTCAAAGAAAAATACCATTTTTTGAGATAAATGATCGGATCTTTATTTCATTATAAAGAGGAAGGTATGCAGTTATTAATGGAAAATAACATCAGCCAAATGACCACCACGACCACGCCTACAGGACCATATCCTTTTCATGAAATTTTCCATAACCAAATCGCAAAGTGGCTGCCCTATGTCCTCGATAGCCTCACGAATTCCATCTTTGAGATCTTGAATCTACGCTGGGCTGTTGGCGTAGACCTTCTCTTTCACATGGCCCCAAAAGAAGAAGTCGCAAGGTGTTAAGTCACAAGATCTCGGTGGCCAATTGTGATCACCTCTTCGAGAGATAATACGGTCCGGAAACTTTTCCCGTAAAAGATCAATGGTTTCGTTGCTTGTATGGCACGTAGCGCCGTCTTGTTGAAAGTAAACGTTGTCCAGATCAATACCATCCAATTCCGGCCATAAAAAATCATTAATCATCTGTCGATAGCGCAATCCATTCACCGTAACTGTTGCTTCAGCCTCATTTTCGAAAAAGTAAGGTCCAATGACCCCGCGGGACCATAAACCACACCAAACAGTCACACGTTGAGGATAGAGAGGCTTTTCAATAATAACTCTTGGGTTTTCCGAGTCCCAGATGCGACAATTTTGTGTTGACGAAGCCATCGAGGTGGAAATGGGCCTCATCACTCAAGATGAGTTTTCGATGGAATTCCGGATCATTTTCATGCACTTCAAGGACCCAATCAGTAAAGACTCGACGTTGTTGATGATCGGCCGGCTTGAGTTCTTGTGTTAACTGAACTTTATAAGCCTTAAGACCCAAATCTTTATGCAAAATACGGCGTAATGACGTTTGTGGAATGCCTAATTCCAAAGAACGACAAGGAATGGACAAACCTGGGTTTTCTTCAACACTTTCGGCTACAGCAGCAATATTCTCGGCTGTTCTTCAGCGACGTGCACGGGTTTTATTCTTCACATCACTAACTTGTCCCGACAGCTCGAATTTTTCTACCAATTTCTGTATTGCGGTCCGACAAGGTGCTTCACGACGACCCAAAAATGTTCGAGTTTTACGAACCGTCTCTGCCACATTGTCACCATTTTTATAGTGAATTTTAATAATTTCAATGCGTTGTTGAATCGTGTATCGTTCCATTTTTATTAATGGCGTAGTTTCTACTTGTCCAAAAGTGACATCTACCGAAATAGCGGGCTAATTAAAATAACACCTCTTATTGGAAAACCCTTTAGTATAAAATTTTCTTCAATCTTATCAACTGTCTACGATTTAACGATGCCACAACAAGAAAATTCTGGGGCAAAGACGACCCTACTGTAAAAGCCTCAAGCTTATAACTGCCAAAAAGTATATTCGGTGTACGGCCAGCCAATATGTTTACATAGACGAAATGCTGATCTAATTTCGTGGATGCTATAAGTTTAAGGTTTTTCATATATTGCGAAGAAATCAAATAAATATGTCCTAGAGTTCGGAGCATTCACCAATGCACGAATAGGTTTATTTTCTTGATGTTTACATATATTGTGGTCAAGGAATTGATATATATGGGATATCTCATAAATAAAAAAATTTTTCCATTCCTATCCAAACTACTATGTGCCTCATTCGTCCAATAATGAACATTAAAGGGAATGTAACAGCTGATAGCTAATTATCATCATTAGAGTTAGTGAAACAATTTCAGAAGCGAAATTTAACATGCCTACTTATGTACATCAAGACCTTGGAAATATAATTAAAATGTGAGCTCCTGCAAGATTTGTATCTTACCTGAAGTAGGGTATTTTAGACACCTATTAGTTATGTTGAAGAATTCAATAAGGGCGTAATTTCTGTTTCACGTATGCACCTAACGTAAGGAGTTTGAACAAGAGGAACTTAAGACAGAGATAATTTATTTCTATATTCGAACATATGTCCGATCTATTTACCCACCGTTTAAGGACGTGGACTTGGAAAAGGTCTCTCAATAAAATGCTTTTGTATTGCAAAAGAAAATGTAGATGGACTAGGACTTGAAGTGGGTAAATGGCTCATCTTTCAAAAAATCTAGAAGTATAAAATTTTTCTGATTTTATATAACAATTTAGCTTTTGTGACAATGAAACTTCATCTCGAAGAACAAAAAAACAAACCCATTTTTTTCTTTCTTCTTCACTTCCCTTAAAAGCATAGTCCCTCTAGATACTCCCAAAAGATCTACTTTATTTTCAACAATATCATGAATTCGTAATGCCGCAATAGCTACCCTAATTATTGGCCTGCCATCTATTGTTTAATAGGAAAAGTGTAGTGGGGAGTAAATACGTAAACATTTGGGGGAGTGAGCAAATTAAAGAAAGGCGCTACTGCATAAAAATGAATTTAATTTTTCTGTTTTGCAACTGTTGTTTTTACTAACGTTTGCTCCAGTGCGGACTAAATCTCAAGACACCGCACGACTCTCTCTTTATCCTTGCTGCAGGCATCCAACTGTGTGATCGTTTCCCCAAACAAAACCGCCTTCACCCAATTCATCAATCCTTCCAGAGGTGCATGTGACCTAGGAAAAGCGATATCTCCCCCTGATCTTCTCCTAAATACGCTTCTTTGGGGAGACTATTTATTGCCGTCACACCGATTTGTTCGGGTTATGACGAAAGCATGATATGACATGTAAAACCTGATAAATGTTCTCAGTCTCCCATAAAGCTTATTCCGGTTGTTGTTGCTATTGATGGACAGGGGAAGGATTATATTAGTATGGAGATATTTATTAGGAGGATCTAGAAAATACAACAGGAGGTCAGGAAGGAAAAAGAGCAGAGCTAAGTCGAGGTGGAATTCGAATCGATAGGATATCAAATTTACGTATGTACTGCACTCAGAAATATTATAAAAAACAGTTTGAATGATGAAAATGTTAAAAATCCAGCATCGGAAAAGTGAGTAATAATATGAATAAAAAATGAAAGTGTATCTTATGCAGAAAACAAATAAGTTTACAACTGTGTTAAATGTGAGAAGAAAAAAAATGCCCAATACTTGCTGTCAAGAACTATAATAGTTTTCACACTTATTTCGAGCACCGAATAATGTTTTCTCACATTTTCTCACACTTTTGTTCATGAAATTGTTTTCTTTTATTCAATAAAGAGATCGTGATTATTTCAAAGCTAAATCATTGCCATAAAAGTGGAATACCCCTCACATTGAATGAATTTTAAAGTAATTTGAGTAAGTTTCTTAAAATAGGTGTCCGACAGACAAATATCTCTCATGGCATGGGATAATTTGATACTTTCTATTCTCTAACCGCCACTAATTAACTAAAATTTCAGATGGGAGTCTTGAATTTATTGGAACCACACTTCCTACGAATAACAACCTGCGAGTTTCTCGAAAATATTTTAAATTTAATTGCAATCAGCAGAGTCTCCATTTTGGTTCGCTCTACATTATGTTTATGAAAAAATTATCTTTTCAAAAACAAAACTTCCTCTATGCAAAACTACTACAGCCAAACGGGAGAAATTTATATTACACGTCCTAAGGAGAATGAGATTATCTTCTATCCCTCACAAAAAAACATTCCAGAGCAATTACAAAACCAAAACTTGACAGGTTTATGAGGAATTGAGTCCTCTTTATCCGCATTTACATTCCACAGGATTTAGAATATATGAAAATGATTTCGCAGTTCTAATCGCATACAATTAAGCCCGCACTTACAAAATTAGTAAAAGGAATTATATACAACAACAAATTATTTCCCAGTATACCCAGTAGCCCAATACAGGGATAGATATCTCTCCCAGTTATGATATCAGTCCTAAGAGGAAAAAGCATTCTAAATGGAATGATCATGACTGTTTAATGCTGGAGGTCTATTTGCTCTTCTTTTGTCGATTTGCTTGAATTAACTTCGATTTGCGTTTGAAAATCTCCGCACTCAATCTTAGAAAAATAAAAAAAAAACAAAAAAATAAAAAAAATGGAAAATCTTTTTATTTCTATACGCACTACGTAAAAAGACCCCGCGTGTCTGTCTGCTTCAATTGGCATTAGTCTGGGCATCGCCCGCTTTCGTAACCTCAAATTTCTTGAATTTTAGGGTGATTTATATTTTCTTCTATATTCGGAAGGGATGCGTATGGGTTGGCTGGTCGAGACGGGAATAGACGGGATGGGAAGAAATGTTCTATGATGATTGATTGTATAAAGAAGTTTCTGTTTGTCATCATCAAACAAATTTCTATCAGGGAAATTGATCAAAATTAGGGAGCCGAAATCATTTCAAGAGCAGCATTTTAAAGCGGGTAGTAGATATGACCTCGTAAAAAAAATGCGTGGATTTTGTATGATGGGAGAGAAAAATTGCAGAATGCTCAGTATGGATTTTTATTTGTATGAATATTTACATAAATTATAATGGGAGTATGATCTGGCAAATTTTTATGAAATCTATAGAGCTTGCGGTCAAGTATTAGTGGGATACTTTTCTACTAAATATTTTGATTGAACACCCCTTATCTTCAAAATTAATTATGCTTTGGATTTATCTGATGATTTATTTCAAGCAGTGCAGTGTTGTATCTATTTTGAAACATTTGGGGGAGCGAATATATTAAAAAAATACGTTACTGCCTTTTATTTTCATGCTCCCCGCCTTGAAATGATAAGTTTCAATGAGTTCATATGTGACCGGGAGCGTTGTTTGTTTTGTAGAGTACGTTTAATTCTCTCACCAATGTCTTATGTTCTTCTTTCGTACATACGGTTTTGAAAAAAAAAAAATAAATCAAAATATGCGAATATTTTTTATAATAACAAATTGGCCCTCCAACTTCAAGAAGCTCAAGGTGGTAGTAGCAAAATCTAGTCTACTCCCGATTTCTGTCTAATGTCTCTGAACAACTATATTTTGAATTCTGGGAGTTGTATAAAAATCAAGTTTAAATTCAACATTATTGCGTAGTTGATACAGCTGAATATCAGTAATGTACATATATGTACAAATATCTTGGAAGCAAGCTTTAGTTTAAAAATAACAATTCACGTTAAGCACAATGCGTTATTTTACACTTAACCAGCATAGTGTGCCAAGCAATAATTTTACTGATTACATTCTGCCTCAACATAGAATAATTTATTCTGCTTTATTTTGTAATATCTGTTAAGACAGTATTTAGAAGTTTTATGTAACCATTGTGAATGACTCAAGCGCTCTTAAAAAACTCTGTTGGAGACCAATTAAACTTGTGGAGAAGACGAGAATCGAGTCGCGGTAGGAGTCTCAAGGGGATTGCATTTCGTATAGCTGTACTGTCTAGATTTTGAATTTTGTGAAGAACCGAGGAATAAAGAACATAATTTATAAAGTTTATGACTGATTGGGTTTTATTTATTCGTTAAATCATTTTTCGTTGCAAACCAAAAGGCTGGTTTGACAATATCTGAGATCTCGTTTAATCTTTCCCTTTACCCATAACCATTATTCGAAATGTGGCTTTAGCATAGTGTTTTAAACTTTTATTACACTTAATATTCAAAGATTATCTCAGACTCTTCTGAAATAGTATAATTTTTTAGCAATTATGTTACTTAATTTTTTCAACCAATTCAATAGTGACCATTAGAGCTAATAACTATTTTTATTATTTTACTATTAAGCTTTAACTAATCACTAATCAAATTACTCCTATCCTGATTAAAGTTTATACTTTCACCTGTAATATATAATAAAACATCATCTGCAAAAAGTCTTAACTGACAGTTGTCCAGAATTAATATACATAATAATAAATAATAATTAATATGAATAATAAACAAGAATTAAGTTCCCATGATAGAATCTTGGGGTACTAAGGTACAGTATACTGCTCCTGACGTTAACCATAGTCCTTTGCTAACGTTGAAAACTACCGAAACTAATTCGGTTCTCTTCCTCTCACTTCGTACTATCTAATTTGTATATGAAAATATTAATAACCATCGTATAAAAAGCCCCCTTCATATCTAGGAAAATTACGATAATACACTTACCTTCATCAATAGTTTGCTTTCGTTCAATTATTAGCCAGCTACTTTTTGTATCCGAACGATAAGGAAAACCTTCAAAGCGTCCGGAAATATATCAGCTAACAACGAAGAGTTGACAATGTCAAGTAAAATAGGTGCGATGACATTTATCTGGTTACTTTTCAATCAAAACTATTTTATAATTTTATTACGTAAGGTGAATAATAAGTGTAGCCATTGGAAAGGTAAGAGGCCAAGTTTAAAATTACTGCAAAACCTTTTTCCTCTATGGAAAGCAATTTAGCCTCTAATAAGACTAGCTTTGGATCCAAATGTGTGGGATTTCTCTTTAATGGTTTGGGAAATATTCGCCGAGGGTTTCGCAAGTCTGTGGCACACTTTGTTTCGATTATGACGAAATATAGATATTTATATGATGATTTAATTTTTTCGGATTGATAATCGTTAGGTCTTTCCCCTCCTCTTCGCCGATTTGAAGTTATGGTTCACCAAAGTCAAAATTTTGAAATCCTAGCGACGTTATTTTTATTTAACTACTATTTTTGTATAAAAAACACGTCAGCAACACAAAGTTGTCATATTGGATTTAAGAATCACAAAATCTTCGCTTCAAAATTATCGAGTAGATTTTGTACACTAGTAAATGTCATCCTTTCTGCGTTTTTTGCACTTTTTCTTGAACATATCCAGGGATAATGGTTTAAAAATTCCAGTCCCAAAAGATATAGGTATTTGCCTACTTTCTGGCATTTATTATACTTTTTCGCTGGATATGCTTAGGAAAAAATTCAAAAAACGCAGAAGAGGTCACATTTTGCGTATAGATTATGATACTTTATTTTAAAGCGAAGCCTTTGGGTCTCTTATATCCAATATGAAAATATTTGGTGGATTTTTTGATAAAAATAGTAGTTAAATAATAAAAATGAGTTAGTATTTCGAAATTTGTTTGTTTTCCCAAATTAAATTATCATCATAGAGTGTAAGTTTCAGAAGTTAAAGCTCGACTACGCATAACCTTCGGGTGTAACATGGCATACGAGACGCCTTGTACGTTTTTGCTAAAATCATTTAACGAATTCCATGGTCTGCTCTTCAATCTTAAAAAAAAAAATTGTTTCTATGGGGACAATTTTGCTCTGCTCAAAGGTTGAGATAGGAGATACCTTAGCCTTGAAGTTACTCATTATACCGACGATGAATTCATAGGGTACACCTACTAATATTGCCATTCCATTTGGAATGCATGAAAATAATGATGTAGAGCAAAATCGATTGTAACCACACATAATATTAAAAGATATTTTGATTTTTACATATCGGTCCGTCTGTCCATCTATTCGTCCTCTCAATAACTCGAGAACGCGTTTACTTAGAGAGCTGAAAATTTGCACACAAGCTTTTTTAAAAAAAAAGTAGGTTTGAAAATATAACAAATCGGGTAACGCTCTCGTAGTGCTGCCATACAAAAATTTCATTTTTCACTTTATATTTGGAGACTGCCTCAGAACGCGTCAACGTAGAGAGCTGAAATTTTGTATACTAGCTTTTATTAAAAAAATAGATTCAGACTTAAGAATAAGACAAATCGGGTAACACTTTCGTAGAGTTGCCATACAAAAATTTCGTTTTTCTTTTTATATTAGGAGACTGCCTGAGAACGCGTCTACGTAGAGAAATTTTGATAAAATTAGAAATACAATTTCAAAAATAGACTAATTCAAGCAACCACTTCTTAGTATTGCCATACAAAAATTTAATTTTTTTGCGTACACTGTGAAAACAATCAGTCCTAGACGTTTAGACTGTACTTAAAAGTTCTTCAGAAAATAAGATCCTACGAAATTGGTCGTAATCATTTTTACTGTTTGACGAACCGTTCTCAAAATATATGTGAAAATCACTTTAGCAACCAAACTTGCACACAGGTTTGCCCCATGAAATTACATACACTGGCATTTATCTAGGGTATCATAAGAATTGGTAAGATCAGTTCTATATTTTTCCTTGTTAAAATTATCCTTTTTTAGGATAAAAATAAGGTAGAAAAAGTTATGAAAAATTCTAAGTATTAAGTATATCATTTCACAAAATAAACATTTTTATCTCCAATCGTAATTCAAAAAATTTAAAACTGAGTAACAGAAGATTCCTGTTTTTAGTTTTATTTTCATTTTTTCTTTTTTTTTTTGTTGGTTTTTGAAAGAAAGTCACTTATTTTTTTATCAGGGTATTTTTCTGCAAGAGAATTATATCTGGGTAATAAAAATTTCCTTAAGTTCTGGCTATCAGTTCTGGTTCTCTTCCACCTATATTTTCCATTACTTCCTCCCTTTTACATCTTCTTGGAGCACGGTGGACCTGTTCGCTATACAAAATACCTAGATTACCTTACATTGTATGAAAATGTATTATGTTTTGAAAAGCAATTCAAGATTGTCAATACTTTAGAGAAAATAATTGCAATTTCTTCATTCGTTTTACAATCCGTAAATCTTTTTGTATTACAACGTGAATATCTCAATAGTAATCCAGTTGAAAATTAACTCATATATGGCATTCAGGAATTAAGATACCTTCCAAGGCTCGGAAACACATCGTTTATAATTTAAGCGTGCAGGGGAAAATCGCGTCATCTCATGCAATTCAAAAATTAGTAACAGAGATCTCTTTGAAGATGGTCGAATAGACTGAAGCCTGTACATGTAAAGGGCTAAATAAATAAAAACAGTGTGGAACTAAAGGATTATTTTGCTACTCTCATTTCAACCCTTTTCAAAGTTGATCAATGAATAGAACAAAATATATTAAAAATACTTTGTAAAATAAATAACTTTTGTAAATAAAATGGACTAAGAATTAAAAAAATATTTTTTTTCTTTCTCAGTGATATAAACAAGAAAAGTTTAATGCAAAATAAGAAATGCTAAAACTCAGATTAAATCTTTAAAGTTTGGGCATGATTTAAAGTTAGACAATTGTGATTATAGTTATAGTTACGGATGCCCAAATTTTTAATATTTAATCTAAGTTGTAGCATTTCTTATTTTGCATTAAACTTATCGACTCTCGAAAATCGACTCTCAAAAATAGACTCGGAATTCGATTTGCGAAAATCGACTCACGAAAATAGACTCTCGAAATTCGACTCTCGAAAATTTAATCTCGAAAATCGATTTTCGAATCTCGAAGTGTGTTACCTTACCACCAGCACCCCAAAACACCCAACACGGAAGAACATTTTACCCCATCGGAAAGCTCCCCATTCACCCATTCTAAATCATGAAACCCCGTGTAAGTCCATTCACGTTTACTACCCTAAAACTCTTTTGTCACGAACAGCACTATCAGGCATTCAGGCTCTCAAGCGCTCAGACACAAACTTTCTGAGTCAGGGGTTTGTAAGTTGATAGAAAGTTATTAAAAAGGGAAAGTGATTAAAATAATACAAAAAAGAAATTGTAAAGCAACCCTAAGATATGTATTCACACAAAAGCGTATTAAAAAATATTTTTCAATATACTGGATGAAATTTTTGTTTGTTTTGAAAAAATATAAATGTCCAAGGAAAAGCAAACTATCTTTGTTATTTCCCTGGACTTTCAGCGTCAATAAACGCGTAATCGATGCAGTGATCATCTCTGTCGTCACGGAGTTCATCAGAGTTGAAGCTTTTGTAAGACTCCTTCATATATAGTTCTTCCAAAATTTTAATGAGATGAAGGAGATTTCTGTATTTGGCAGCTTTTATAAGGAGCTTCCCATCTTCCACCCTATGAGGATCGCTTGCAGCTTTTGAATATGCACTCACTTGAGAAACGTCGCATGGTTGCCGATGTAACTTTTGTTCATCAAGTCTTAAACGCGAATGTGGATTCCCCGTTGTTACTTGACAAAATCTCTTTCCGTGATAATAGGCACAATTTAAGAAGGCTACCTCTATTGCATGTCCATTCCTCAAGGTCTAAATTTGGCATGTATGAACCTATTAATCGCAATCGTTAATAATCTGGCTGACCATTTTGTTGTTGACGTCTATATAATATTTAATCTTTCTGGTTAGATTTAATTTAGATTTTTATATTTTTGCTCTATGTCGCATTGCATGTCATTTTATCTGATCTTTGGTCTATGTTTAGTGTAACACATTAATACTAACACCGACTAAGTGATGAAACGCATGTAGTGTTGACCGTTTATTTATTAAACGTGTCCATGCAGCGAGCTTGTGTTAAGCTGGTTCTGATAGTTAAAATGTAAAAATGGTGCAGTTGCTCTACCACTGATGAGTTTTCTGGCTTTTTCTTCTTCGACTTATTATTCGGTCGTAGTTGTACCAATGTAAAAGAGATATAGATCCCAGAATATGATGGCTTGTGGTAAACCAAACGTTTGTTTTGGCCAAAGAATTTAAATATTCTTATTGTTCTAGTAGGAGGAAACAGACATTTTACAGTATAATTGTAAGTACTCTAATCAGTTTTGGAAATTGAAGCTCTTTCCGCACACAAATACAAAAAGGACAAGTTTTTCACGTGCGTTCTTCAAAACCTCTTTACCGTCACCGAGAGTATCAATAAATGAATTTCTATTCATAAATCTTATAATATATTACGGTTGCACTCCAACTAAGAATGACCACGAATAGGAAAAATTACTTTGATGGTGTCGAAAAGTGTCTTTCTTATGAGTAAATAATGAAAAAGTCTTGTAAATATAAAATTCATTTTTTGGCCAGCTCAAAAGTTGCAAAATATGCTGAGTTCTGTCATTTTCAGAGGCAAAATGTTGAACACATAATTTTATTGAATATAGAGCATACTTCTTCGGCTCCTTTTTTCCTATAGACTCGTCGTTAGGTGTAGAAAATCGACTGCTGGGTTGAAAGGATGTGGATATTAAAATTTATAAAATTTAGTTGACACAATGATTATAGACTGTAGAAAATATCTCCAGAATCTTTTTTGTGTTACATAAAAGATGTCCCTACTTGCACCGAATTCAACAAAATTACATTTGGTTGCTTTGCCACTGTAAAATACTTTTTTTCGGCATATTTTTTCAATTAGATAAAAAATAATAAAAATACCTTGCCAGAGAACGAAGCCCTCATTTTGCTTTTCTTTAGAATTTGTATGTATAATTGGATGCTGACATAGAATGAATGTTTGTATTTGAAAATAACTCCTGTCGACCACCAAAGAGTGAATAAAAATTGTGCCGAAACATTTCAGTCAATTTCTTAAAAAAGTAAATACTTATTAAGTGTCTACGCGCATAAAATTTGTTAGCAGCCCAAGCACCCCTTGTCGTTCTCCAAAAATGCTTAAAAATGTTAAGGAATAAATTTAATGTAAATTTTTAAGAAAAAAATTGAGGTCTGCCTTACATCAGGTTGAGGCATCGTTGATTTATATTGGAGCGAGGCATTGTTGGCTTACCCTTTGGTTACGTGTTCAAGTCCAGGCTACATCTTTTTATATACGATACTAGCGCCATGCGGATGACACAGAAAACTCGTACACCGGAAGCTAGAGATATCTATTTACTCCATAATCAATGGTTGATATCTATAATAGAAACGTGTTAGGCGTAATGTTTGGACAAGTTAAGCTGTTTTTGGAAATCCATGTTAACAGCGTCAATGGTTGACGACTTAACGGACTTCTTGAACTATAACGACTAACGGGGGGATTTCCCTCATCACAGCAAATATTCTACCGCAATTTTGAGTCCAATTATGGGGTTTTCTCCAAAGAGGACATCGCAGTTGGAATCTATACCTTAAAATCTAACAAATTTTCTACCAAAAGTGCTATTACGGGGGTTTTCCATGTAGGTACCGTTCAATTTTTTCATTCATTTTTTTTTCTTTAAATGGTATAACAAAATAAGAAATTACGATAAGGTTATTTTTCAAAATATAACCATTCTTTGGACCACTTTTGGGGTAGCTGTTGATGATAGTCTGAAAGCTTTTTCACGTTTTTCCTCCTGGTTATCAACATTCATCTCGACGTTACGGTACAGGTCAACTTAGTATTTACGTTTATATTCATTTCGAAAGTATTGCCGATTTCAATTTTTGTCTATATATATTGGTAGCCTTGGACATTGTAACCATCTTAAAATATTGAATATTTCAAAATCCAAATCCCAATATTTTATAGCGAATTACAAAGGAACGATAATGTAGAGCGATTTCGACTTTGGTGATGATATTGGCACCTCATCTAATTGAATTTGAGTCTCCACAATGAATGATAACATCGATGTAGATGCATCTTGATCATCTTACAAAAGTGTTATTAAAATGCTGGTATTTATTACAAATTAAAAATTTCCTTGTTTAATGACAATGTTTTTGTTTTTAATTCTTACCCAACATTGTCAATTCATTTAGTTGATTCACAAAAGCACTGTAGTAAAATCCTCGAATTCTTACCTACATGGGGCAAATCATCAATGCATCCAAAAGTACTTTCATAAATGTTGCGCGTTAAAATCCTTCCACCTAATATCAACAATTTTTACGATTAGTCTTTCACCTTTTATCTTTATAAATCAAAATTCTTAGCCGAAAATCACCATCTGGTCAACTACTCCCCATGTACATATGTAGTTACATAAAGTTGTGTGAAACAATAAAATCCAATAAGACGAGTACAGAAAAAAAACTAACCCAATAATGATCACTTTTCCGGCGTATTTCCTTCGCTTGATTATTGATAAAATTCCTCATTTCTTCTTGAGGCGTAGAAGTAATTTCTTCACTTTTGCTCACTTTCCCGGGTCCAGAATAACCAAGAAAACTGCTACAGCAAACGTGGCAGTATTTACACAACTCCCATGAAACGACTGCCAGAATGCCAGATAATTGACAATATTCCGTAGACTGTGCAGAGCATCTTTAACACCATACGGTCTTCGATTAGGGTCTGTCCACCCGCACTATCCCCTTCACAATAGGATAGATCAGCGAGTGAAGTAGCATACGAAAGATTAGACACGCCGTGCTGAAAATCAATTTATTACTTGTCTATTGTCCTTACGTCGGATTATATGTGATGATAAATCATCCTGTTTACCCGCAAAGTCTTATAAGGATACGCCATAGCTATATATAGGAAACTATGCTACACTCTCAAGGAGCACGAAATATGATGAGCACCTACTACAATCGCCGCAACATCAGTGGGTGTGCAATTCCCAATTCCTTGTCTATGTTTGTATGCTATGCTCCCGTCCATCTCTAGAAAAGCATGGAACGTAGGTACTCATCTGGCAGAAGAATTTTGCTTTTGACACGGCCACCAACTTTCTAATGAAATTTCGTGGCAAGGAGTGCAATGACTTATACTTCTCCCCTATTTTGTTTTTTTATGGCGTCCGTTATAAGATGACCTGGAGCAATGTGTTTCTGAATGTATTGTTCCCTGTATTTAAAATGGGGTTTCTTTCTAATCTCTTATATAGGTACGTTTGTATGGGAGTGTATTTTTGTTTTTCGTTTATTTTTGTTTTGGGATAGGCTCCCCATACTCATGTTTTTTGACCATATTCTACCTCCAGGGGGTCCTTGTGACAAGGGGATGTGTCACTTAAGTCGTAAGTTTTAATGGTACTTCCCGATATGAAGTGGCCCCTTAAGGGTCTGATTCCCAACAGTCTTTTTCAGATTTTCTAATGGTAAACTCTCAAGGGAAGCAATGAACGGGCTAGAGCTTGTGAGCATACTTCAATAATTTTTAAGGAATTTCAAGGAATTTTTATGGCAGACAAGGATATTGAGTAAACAAAAATTTTAATAAAATCATTTTGTGTAATGAAATTAATAACATCGTTGTGTACTTGTCGGTAAATCAATTTCCTTTCAAAGGTCAGGGTATAAATACCCAGCTTAGGGCACTCTACAAAATGGAATTAAATGCAAACGCTAAGTATGGACTCAGCGAAGTATATTAACATTTTTACCCAAGCACAAATCAATATTTCGGGGTGGTGTAGTTAGGCAAAGAAGGCAATAAAATGTCCAAGAAGTTTGAGTATAAGTGGGAGAACACTTATAACCTTAGGCATTGAGAGTAAAAGAAAATATTTATGAGATAGCTTAGTTATTTTTCGTCTTCATTTAGTTAAACCTTTTCATGAACTCACTTTTTTCTTAGAATTGAGAACTGAAACTGAGTGGGATGGTCTGACAGCTACTTTTATGTTTAGCGTTTAGTTACGAAAGATCTAGAAATAGATCAACAAGATATCGTTATTTACTTCAAGAGTAAAAAATACTTACGTTCTTCAGATGGTACTTACGCTTTCGTCATTCAAACCCAACTGATTCTGATAAGTCTCAAAATATCATCCCACCAGTTCCACCGTAAACTGTAGGACTATGTAGCTTACCTTGTATATGCGTCTCCCATTACTACATATGTAAGGGCAATTCTCTGGTGACATTTAAAGGATTTTTCTCGAGAATAATTGGAGATAGTAGGAAGGTAGGAATGACGCGAATAAAGCACACTAGAAGATAATATTTGATGGCCTTAAATAATTTCGAAAATCAGATGTTTCTGAGATTACATAGCGAAATAGGGTTTTTATAAATTATAATGGCATACATCTGAATCACCTTATGGATATTAGCCAACAAAATAAATAATTTCTATAATTGGGAACCAACTTCCATTCAACTCCAAATGGTGTAATTGTCATTAGCATCCTGCTATTTCGATTCCTTTCGGTCCGCTTACGCTGATCATTGTCTGTCTTCTCAGAAGTCATTCTACGACTCAGATCCTTTTAGAAGTGGACGGCCTTGAAAGTGGTATAAACACAGATTATAAGATCCCTGTTCTTAACTTTTATAGCAGATTTAATATTAAGATACCTACTAGAACGGAATGGGAATGGAATAAAGTTGTCGAGCCATCCGAGTATTTTGTTTATATGGACGGATCAAAAATAAGCGCTCCCAGCAGGGCTATACTGCCGTCAATTAAAGCGCTAAAAGTTGTAATCATAAAGTCCAAAGCTGTGAATTTAGGTGAAAACAGCTAAAAGCGGGTACGAGGCAAAAGGATATAGCCGATTGCTAAAAGCAGATTTTAAGATGGAAACCTGCGTAGTAGTCGACTATATGAAAGCTCTGATTAATACTTGCTTGCCTCACTACTTCTCACTTTCCTTTGATGTGGAAAAAAGCGAATGTCTTACCTATTCCTAAGTCTCATAAGTCCTCTGAACTGGCCGACTATAGACCCATTAGCTTGCTCTGTTTCTTTGGGAAGGTTCGCGAAAAGCTTATCCATGTCTAAATGGCTTATTATCTAAAACAAAACAATCTCACACGTTGGCAGTCCGGCTTTAGAGCGTGTCATAGTTCCGAAACTGCTTTACGTAAATAGTATTTGACATAACTAACTCAACTGACAACGACCACATAGCAATACTGGTTCTTCTGGACTTCAGCAAGGCCTTTGATTTAGTGAATCACATTAGGCTGCCTAGTAAGCTCCAGCAATATTTTGGGTTTTCGACCAAGGCAATTAATTTCTTCAAACGCTTTCTGGAGTGTCGCAGTCAGTCGGTAAAAGTGAATAATACCACTTCGTCAGCACTTTTCCTTAACTGTAGAATCACCCAGGGATCAATATTAGGCCTGCTTCACTTTCGTTGCTACATCAATGATCTTCCAATTATACTACAGGACCAATAGTAAGTATCTAATGCTAAATCAGCTCAAGTCGAACATTATAGCATTTTACAGGAGAAATTTAGATCTTAGTGAATTGCCTTCGATAATGATCAACAGCACTACCATACCATACTAAAACTCAGTCAAAAGTTTAGGCATAGAAATTAGTCAGCGGTTAACATGCTACAATCACATCTCTTCTGTTTTAGGGAAAGTGAATGGATGCTTTCGTCAGCTAGGAACGTCCGCCAGCATACGATCGTCTCATATGCATATGAAACTCGCTAAACTACTACTACCTCACTTAACTTTTAGCAGCTTAATTTTTTCCATGCTCGATTCCGGTTGCCAAAGAAGATTTGCTCATATCTCTTGGTATGTGGACTCCTTTGTGGGATGCTCATTTGAAACATACTTGTCACGAAGACAATTACTATCCCTATATTCTCTAATCCACGTAAAGAGTTCAAGGTACTTACTTGACCGAATACAATTTCTAGGATCGGTCCGATATCGAAACATCCTATTACCAAGCTTCAGAACCTTATCAGGTGAGCGCTTTTATTTTGTGCAGGCGATCCGTTGCTGAAATTCTCTAGCTCGTATTTAAAAGGTTGCTGGCATCAGCTCGCATAAAAAAATAAATAGATAAATTTTCCGTACAAATTTAACACGTACAATTATAAGATTTGTAATCTTGTGTACCAATTAATCAGTAAAATAAATAAAATAAAAATAAAATAAATACTCTTAAGGTGAATCAGCGATGTCTACAAGAGAACTGATAGAGGGTGACAATGTAGTATTAGTTGTAGCATGGAAAGCAAATATTGCCAGTTTTTGATATAAAAAATAATAATACAGAAATAGTGCCAATGAGTAGAAGATAGAAGATGCTAGAGCCATAGTAGGTGGTATTTGGGAGAAATTTGGTCATACGGAACCATGCTAGGAGGCTAGGTCTATCGGCAAATGATTTTTATCACGGAGCTATATGGATCTCGTAGAACTTGAATTACACTCTAAAAAAATTTTGTTGCAAATCGCTACAATGAATGTAGGCAATTAGTTGCCTACAATGATTGTAGTGGTTTTAAACATACAAGTAAATTTACATCGGGTAGTAATTTTCATCATGTAGGGAAATTCAACAATGGTGTAAAATTAATTATTCAGTCAAATTCAACATTGATGTATAGTAAAATTCAGCACTGATGTAAAATTCAACAGTTGTGAAAAGTTATCTGACTTGTTTTGTCTAAATAACATCAATCGTTACATGCATAGACATTTTTAATTTTTCCATATTAAAGAAATTTATAAATTCTTAAGGATTCCTCCCCTCTACTCGAAATTGAACTTTTATAGTGATAAATATTATGGTTAATTGTCCTCAACCATTCATTCTTTTGAAATTCAAAAATACGTTAAAATTATCTTATTTTTTTTAAAAAAAAGACAGGACTTAAAATTCGTTTGAAAAAGGAAAGACAAAATAACATTTTATATTACTTTATTAAGGACTTACATACAGTGTGTGGAAAATTAAGAAGCAAATCTTAACTTAACATTTTTTCATTAAATGTACTAAAATATCTTCGAATTCTATTTACTTTACATAAAGACAGCAATTCAATAACTTCTTAAGCTATCATGTATATATACAGTGAGTGTTAACAATAATAAAAATAAGTAGAGGAATTCATAATTAAATAATGCTTTTGTCTTAAGAAATATTACGTAATCCTGATTCTTTTTTTTTTAATTTTAATGTGCCGACTTCAGATTCCATTAATTTTTTTATAAAGGTTTTGTATTTTCGAAATATTGTTAATATTTTTCTTTCTGCCTCTAACATTAACGGAACGATAATGTAAAAAGTATCTAACGTAAAATTCAAAGATTGCGACATTTCTTTAGGGTATAAAATATAAAGAAATAACAAATGCATTCAAACATCAAATCACATAGTGAGAAATTGTATGTGTCGAAACTTGATTTTTTTCAATAAATACATAAGCCACCTTTTCATCCAGTGATGTTTCTTTTGAAAGAAATATAATTTAAAAAAATTGTTAGATTTCGTACATTAGAAGATACTATATTACACTATTTGTCGCATAATAAATCAAATATCTGCCTACAATGTCAATCCAAGGTGTGTTAACAGGAATGGATTTATGAATTTGCTCCATCTTAGTACCCATCTAGATCAAAATAAATAATTTATTAGAATAACTGTTTCTTAATTCAATTCCAGGTCCCAAAATTATCTCAAATTTCTTGTAACAGAAAATAATATCCTCGTGGAAATAGTGAGCAATGGCACTGATTAAATATTCTTCGAAGTCTTGATTTTGCAGGTTTTTAATTTTTTTAAAAATTGTATTAGACTTATCTTTATATTCTTCAATGTGGCTTGATGAATTATATATGACACCTATAAGCTCGAAAAGTGCCTGAGGAATATATATGGGCAATTTTCTTTCACATCGGAAATTGATGCTACTGCTTTAGTCTTATTCAACTAGAGGCATTGCAAAGGATATCAATTCTTCATATATTGTATCACTTTTTGTTTCCAACATTCCTCCAAGTTACTCGGTTGTGTAAGTAATTTCTGCATATATAGTTTATTTTCATTCATACTTTGAGAACACCTTATAACAATTCGACCGCATGCACTTAAAATCATCACACTTAAGGCCTTGGTGAATTTATAAATGTTTATTGTATGCAAGCATATCTGTTGTTTTAAAAAAAACACAAATCACATTTTATCATGCTGAAAAACAATTTACTGCCACATAAAACTTAACTAACCTTTTACGCAATTTAAACTATTCGGACCGAACGTTGATCCTTTAAGCTTCCTTTACTTAACCAACATGAAATGTGTAAAGTTGATTATTTGTACATAACTTTCAACATTCTGTTCTAATATTACGCACTTTTTGTTGAATTATACACGCATTCAGTTGAATTTTACGCATTTATTGAAAATCACTACTGATTTCGGTGGTTACTAAAACAGCTGTGCATTTTCCAGTAGGAAATTTACTACACAGAATGCAGTAAAATTTGATTAATTTTAAACAAAATTTTTAGAGTGTAGTTCACCACACACTTTTTGAATAGCCTGCTTTTGCGATCAAACAGAATAGGTAACTAAGAAAGAGCTCCTTGTTATAGCTAGGTGAACTGCCGAGTTACTAGGGAAATAACGTCCCGGTAACATTTTGATATAAGGAGCTGTTGACAAAGGAGGATCGTTCCCAACGATCTATGGGACACAATTAATTCCCTTGAAGTGTTTTAAGTGTAATGCTTTATTCGTATCCATTTAACATACCATAATGCTTGTCCGACTATCTCTCCTCGAAAATACCTTCAAGTCCTTTTACTTGATTTCGATATGAGAAAAATTTGGGCGTAGTTGACACACTTTTTTCATACATACATAATATTCGGGACCCTTTGTGTCTAATCGGCTCGTTATGTTTATGCTAGTGTTTCACACGAAGATAACTCCACCTTGAAGTTTTCTTAAATGACAATTCTTTTAAGCTCAGGAATTTGTACAGCAAATCGAAAGTTTATTTCATTGCTCATGCATGGCTTATTCATTTAGTTATTAGAATGTCAGCCAAATCTAATTTTTTGTTGATTGTCCTACGCCTACCTCATGTTAATCAAAAGCCAACCAAATCCAATTATTTTTTGTCGCATTTATGACCCTTAAGCCCACTTAAATGCTACGTAGGCCACAAAAAAAGTAATCTTCTAATTATCTTACTATTTTTATAGGTTAATTAGTGTTTTAATTATGTCCCACCCTTATGTATATTCCCACCCTAGTATCAAGGTGACTTTACAACTCGACTAATTTTTTTCATTTATGGGGTAGTTGGTTAGTCCAGACTCAGTTCATTACATCACAATTCATCATTATCATTTCTCTCGACAACTTGCCATTAATTATGCTAAATACGTCACTTGACTATTATGGGCTGACACTGTTGTGGCAAAATTTCAAACAACCGGACAGTGGCAATGGCTCTTGATTACCTGTTGGTCCTATAACGTCCACAGAGAAGCTTTAGCAGCAATGACACTCTAGACGAGGCTTATTTGTGTCGCCTGACCCTTCTATCTAATGAATTATGGGATTTTTGGCAGTATTTTACCGGTACTCACTACCTACCTGCCGGATTCGTTGATGAAAATTCCCATGAATTAGGAGATGAGGTTGGACATGCTTATGATATGTGTGTATTTATGTATGTAGAAGTAGCTGCATGGTGACACTATTTCTATCACCTAGTCTCTATTAAGTGTAGATAGACTATGGCAGTCGAACTATAGTGAGAGATAATTGCTTCTGTGAGAGCTTGATGTTATGCAAATGCCTCTTAACATGATGCAAGAGGAGTAGTGATTCCAGGTAGTACAAACACAATATTTGAATAATGATTGTCCTTGCCTACCTATGGTAAATTTATTGCGGACGTCTTTGTCGAGGCTAATTGGCACAAAAGCTCAAGCGAAATTCTTGGTGGTGGTGCGGGAAGACATCATTAATTGATTTGTTGTCCTATTTTAGTCTTTGGACAATTAATTATTTGCGTCCAAAATTGGATATTTTTGGGTGCGTGTTTTTTTTTCTCTCTCCTTTAATATACCTAACTTAGGGAGTGGAATTATAAATTGGTAGGTATAGTTCCTTCCAAGCTAAGTTAGCTAATTATCCAACACTATTTAACACCCGCACATCAAATTAATTTTGTTTGTAGATTACAGGAGACCTGCGAGTCTCCTTTTTTACTTCATTTATTAAGGACGGGCTTAAACGATAGAATGATTTCATAGTCTATTGTGGGGTTAGCTAATGACATATAGTTTTATTGTTGACCCGCAAATTTTTTTGGTATCTTATAGTAAATGAATTTAGTTTCCGCGAGCATACAGATTTCTATGCTCAGATACGTAAATAAAAGCAAAATCTAATGGAAAAAAAATTTCAGCCCCTAAGGAGCAGAGTAATAAAAGCTATTCTGTTCTTCCATAATAACGTATATCTTAGCTTTTATCAGATTGGAATCATCATAAGACTACCATAAATTGCTTTTATCGAAAATTCCTTAATCCTAGTCCCAGACGCCCGTTAATATTCATTTGAAACTTAAGGAGAAAAGTTGGTGGCAAGCAAATCCCATCTATGGGTTAAAGGATATTTTTAAATAATTGGCGTGGCTGGATTTGTGTGTCTGGATTTTCTTTTTCTTGTTGAAATAATAATTGAGTTCGATGATAAAAATTATTTGTATGGACAGAGTGGGGGTATGTGAAATGAACTCTGGGGTGTATTCTGATATAACTATAGAAATATTTATTACCACTGTAAATTGATTGATTTTAGTAGCAAATAAGAGAAGTTGGCTTCTAGATTTTGGGTGACGTTAGCTGGTGAATCATTTTTAACCTTTGGATGATGATATTTGGTTTTCATTGCAGATTAGCCTTTATTACATTTTCTTTGTTAGTGGTGCATTTGGAGAGATAGCATCTATTTGGAGAGAATCATTTGTTAATTAAACATTGTTGATATAAAAAAATTATATTCGACTCAATAGAGAGGTGATTCGCTTCTGTAAAATGCTTATTACATCGACGTAGAGGTGCTAAAAAAAAATATAAAAGTTTTGGAGGCATCATTGTATTGTAATGTACGCAACTGAGTAGAAGTGTTCAATTGATTGATTGAAACAGAGGGATCCCCGAACGTAGGCCAAGACAAAGCCCATTGTTCATCCTGAAGAACCATGAGCAATCGCTCATTGGTCCCAACTGGGCGCTCCTATAAATTTCAGCATTGGCCCCCAACCCTACTTGCCAGAATCATGAAACTCGTCTAGGAGGTGTGAGCCAAGGAACCTGTAACGTATTCCTTAAAGTGTCGGACAGTGACAAAGAAAGTGGGTCACTGTTTCGGACTCCTCTCCGCAACCACTGCATGTGAAATCATCAACAAATCTCATCCTGTGAAGGCAACCCCTGAGAGAAGAGTGCCCAGTGAGAATGAATACCAGAGTTCTCAGTGCTGGCTTGTTATGTTCTAGGAGCATATTCGTTTGATTTCGATTTGGTTTACACCCCAGTTCCTTTGTTGTTCTACCCGAGGGATCTTCTAACCAAAGGCGACTAAATTGGCGGCAAGCCCAGTTTGAAATGATTCAGACAAGGTGCTTTGCTGCAATGTTGCTGTGCACCAGCACCCACTGCACTACTATTCCGAGAAAGGGAGTTCAGGATGGCTTTGCACTCCATTAATGGTTTGGAGGTTATAAAGGGTTTAGACAAAGCTGTGAGAGTTGCATGGCGATCTGAGCAGATGGCTATTCCCTTGTTCTCAGTATCTGAGTTAAAGAGGTGCCTTCCCGCTTCATGAATGACTTTGACTTCTGCCTGGAAAACCGTGGCGTGGCTTTCAGGCTTCATGGCCGGTTCAATCTCAAGCTCCTTACAGAAAACTCCCGCTCCGGTGCCTTTATCGGTCTTAGAGCCATCAGTATTAATTGTAATTGCGTTTGTCAATGGTTGAAGTACGGAATGTGATTCCCGATCTGCTCTGGACGGAATTCTAGATTCAAAATTGCTTTTCAGCATGGTCTCGAGGAGGTGGTCACTGTCTCTCTCGATACCAGGTACGACAGACTGGACAAACTAATAAATGGATTAATGTGGAACTCTTGCTCCCGTATGAAGCCAGCCCAGATTAAGATGCAGTCTTAGTGCTGTATTTGACACCCTCTGCTTAATATGTATTTGCACCGGTTGTATGTTGAGGATAACCTCCAGAGCTCGAGTGCTAGTGGACTCAAAATAGTCGCTTTTGCTGAGAAAGCACAGTCTTTGAATTTTCTAAAATATCTTGCGATGATTGGCGAAGTCCATTGCTTTCTTTCCATACACCACCAAACCGTAGACTACCATGGTTTGAATGACGCTAATGTATATGACGCTATGTACATGTTTAAGTCCCCACTTCTTCCCTACCGCTCTCCTGCACATTGCGAAAACTCTAATAGCTTTACTCGCTCTGTCTTCGAGGTGTGGTTTCCATTTTTAACTTTTTATCTAATATAATACTTTGGTATTTAACCCTGTCTTTAAATCCAAGTGCTTGGAGCCAATCAAAGGCAGGTTTAAGCTGGGGATATTCCTTTTCATGGTGAAGAGACATAGGTGAGTCCGCATTACGTAGCCCAGCGCGTCACTAGTCGGATCGTGCTTTGTGCCAGTCCATAGAGTACAGGCTCAGAGCTCCCGGTGACTAATATTGTCAAATCGTCCGCTTAACATACTCTTTTGTATCCCATCCGGGTGAGTGTTAGCGGGATCATCCATGATGAGTACCCATAAAAGAGGTGATACGATACCACCTTTAGGGGTGCGCCTGTGAACCGTTTTAACTCTGATTACTGATTGCCACGCCTAGATCAGCAAAGTTCTATTATACAACATGTGTGCAATCAAATTTTTTAGAGATTCGTTCATGCCATGTTTTGATAGCATTTCCGTGAACTTATGCAGTAGAACATTATTGAAGGAGCCTTCTACATCGATAAAAACAGCCAGGATAGTTGTCTCAACAAACTTTCCCTTCTGGGAATGGAGTGTCGCAGCTCCCACTCGCAGGTGCGTTATAGAGTTTTAAATAAGGAATGATTCAAGCTTATAGGTCTAGATATTTTGGCAGTTGAGTAATCTACCCAACCTGCCTTCGATACAAACACAAGATGAACTTCTTGCCACAATTTCGGTGTATACCCCATTTTGATGCATGCCTTAAAGAAAAGGGTTAGCTTACTAATCAGAAGGTCACCCAAGTACTCAGTAGACGTGTTTAGTTTCGCTCCGATTTTCAATTAAATTTTAGCTAGTTTTTTAATTTATTAACTCGTTTTTTTTTGTTATGGTCCTTCAGTTCAGTGTTTCCTATTTTTCATTTCCGTGTTGATTTATTTGTACGTGAGGTGATACTGATCTCTTTCAATTTCTCTGTTTGAAATTTCTGTGTTGAATTTATATACAATGGCTGGAAGATAAACCGCTTAAAACACGAACTCTTCGGGTACTCACACAGACAGTAATAGAACGAATTCAGCCAGTACAAGTCCGGCAATCACTCGCAGTGGGTCTATTGGTGCTATACATCAAAGCGACGACAGCCACTTGGCCCCTCAAAATTTGAATTTTCAGATTAATATTGCAATTGGGGAACATGAGAAAAGGTTAATGAAAAGATCGGATGATCGTCTGCGTCTTTTGGAGGAGAAAATCTCGAAAATTTTTGATGCTGCAGTCGATCACGTAAAATCCAAATTATGACAATCTTGTACTTGGTTCTTCAATACTTGCGGACGGATGTGAGGAGTTAATCCGTAAATAGAGGTTATATGATGCAATCATTAGAGGTATCCCGATAAGAAATACCAATCTTGAAAAGCATCTGTAAAGAAGTTAGCCACGATTTTTCCTCTTATACATATAGACCTGCGCGTGAGGTTAATAGAAGCACTTCTAAAAAGTCATTTCATGCTCCAATTATTGCAAAGTTTCCCTGTGTAAGTGAGCAACGTTTGCGTTTATCTCCGCGTTTAAACAAAATATGGGGCTAGAGCTCTCTTTTCTACATTTTCTTTTTTGTTTACTCTTTCATAATTTTCGCAAACGGTCTAAATCTTTTTTAGTTCTCAATTACTCCTAAGTTTACAGGTATATTATTTCTCTATTTCTTGTCAAATCGAAAATGTTGTTAGCGTTTTTTTTGGTGTGCTTCTTGTCGTTGTAGTTGCTCTGCCCCTTGAATGTGTTACTTGCACCCGGTGTATTAGTTACTCGTATTTTCGATATAAGTAACATGTATTTTTTTTAACATGGTGGGAACAACGCTGAAGGGTCTTTGTAATCGGACATCTGGCTTTAATGTATGTTCAGTTCATTCAATGCTAGAAGCATTAGAAATAAAATTGATGAAATTTAGAACATAAGCTCTCCTCATCAGTTGTGTTACAAGGGTATAAGCTATTCCGCAATGATCGAAAACATAGAGTTGGTGGTGGCGTAGCAATATACATAAGAGAGTGCTATACGGAAAAGATTGTAGGAGCTTCAGAGATGCCCGGTCTAGGATTTCTCTTGTTGGAGGTTAATTTGGGTGCTATGAAATGCATAATTGGCGCTGCATATTGTCCACCGGGTAATTTTAATGCTAGCAATTCTGATGAGTTTAAAGGATTCATAGCTCAACTAACTCGAAGATATCAGCATGTTATTTTGGGTGGTGATTTTACTATCGATTAATTCTTCATCATTGGGCTTCGTCTAGTGAATTTTTAATCCTGACTACTAATCTTCACATAACAGTTGTAAACACCTGCCTTCCTACATTCCTTAATACGTCTAGTCCCTCCATTCTTGCCTTATTTTTTCGAGCAGATCCAGAGCGAGTCTGTTTTCATAGCCAGCTGACCCCTCCCAGTAATTTCGATCACGACATACTTTTTTTAAGCTACATGATTCCCTTAAGACCTTCAGAGGCCGAGGTGATCCAATCTAGAGATTATAATAGTATTAAGCTGCGAGATGTTGCTATCGAGTGTGATTCTTTAGATTGGTCTGCGTTATATAATACTTCTTCAACAGATGAACAAGCAAATATTCTGAATAGTCAAATAAAATATTTGTATGATTGTCCATGGTTTTCTGATTATTGAGAGGGACTGTTTCTATCGACTCCATCGTCATATTATACAGCAGGCAATTGTACAGATTAGTTCGAAATCGAGTTACTGCAGAAATACGAAGGTCAAAGTGCTTATATTCTACATCAAAACTGACCCCAAATTGTCGCCAAGGATATTGTGGAAGAATCTTAAGAGGGCCCACATTAGAGAAAAGAAGGTCAGCCCTGCGTGCGAGTTCAAGCCGGATAACCTAAATGATTTCATGACTTCCGTTCTCCCAGCCCCTCAAAATTACTTGAACGCGAAATATTTATTTCTTTCCATTGTGTTGATGCAAATGAGGTATTAAGGGCTATCCATGCGATACGATCAGATTCAGTAGGAGCAGATGAAGTTTCTCTGCGCTTTATTAAAATTGTTCTGCCTTTCATTGTTAGACACTTATTACACGCATACAGGTGAGGCAGGAATTCACCTTCCCAACTTTTCGCGCTTATGGAGGACTGCCACGGTGCTGGAAATACCGGAAAAGATATATCCGAAGGATATAAATGATCTGTAACCGATTAGCGTTTTATGCTCCCTTTTTGTAGAGTATTAGAAAAGTTGATAGCCGCGCGAATATAAGGAGTACTTGGAAGATATGAACTTTCTTTTTGAGTGGCAGTCCGGTTTCCGTTCTCACCATAGCTGTGAATCAGCTGTACTTAAAGTGATCAATGATCTACGATGTTTACTTAATAAGGATCACATTAGCGTCCTTGTGGTCTTGGATTTTTCTAACGCATTCGATAGTATTATTCATCAGAAGCTTTTAGATAAGTTATTTTCAAATGTTGGCATTTGTTTCTCTGCAGTTAAACTCATCCGGAATTACCTATCTGATACGTGGCAGCAAGTTAAAGTAGAAAGTGCTTTATCTGGTCTTCTACCGCTCTATTGCGAGGATCCTCAGGAATCAGTACTTGGACCTCTTTTGTTCAGTAACTTTATTAACGACCTACCGGAAGTTATAAAAGATGCAATACCGAATTGCTTTGCTCGCTTAAATAATGACCTCAAAAATATACACAAATGGTCAGTCAATAATCAGCTAAAGCTGAATTCATCCAAATCACAATATATGATACTCCACAATAATAATCTTCATACTGATGAGCTTCCAGCAGTTGAGATCAACGGAACTACTCTTACATTAGTGAATAGAGTTAGAAATCTAGACATAATTATCAACTCCAATATGAAGTTCTGTGATCATGTTCATGCTTCTATAAGTAATATTTATTATGGGCTTCGGTAGCTTTGGCTGTCCGACTTGTTAAAATTCTACTTTTGCTACACTTCACGTTTGGTAGCTTGGTATTTCCTAAGTTTGACAGCACATGTAGACGTAAACTTGAAGTTGCACTCAACGACTGCTTCAGATTTTTCTTTGCTCTACTCAGGTTCGACCATGTGTCGCCTTATGAATTACAGCTAGTCAATCAGCCAGGATTCTTACTATGTTCAGATCTTTCGTTTATGGAATAACTTATCAGCTAATATTCAAAACGCCGGTTGCCTCGGCATGTACAAGGGGTTACTACGGTGCCATTTTTCTCTCTGGGCTGTTACTCAGTGACCTAAGCTCCGTGAACGCTGACAACAATTTCGATGTTTGGTTCTTTCTTTAATGTTTCCTTACAAACCTAACAATTTATGTTTTATTTTATTATTATTTTACTTATAGAGATATTGAGAGGGAGAGAGAGAGAGAAAGAGAGAGTAAGATTTATAGATATATATATATAGAAAGACAGGGAGAGAGAAAGAGAGAGAGAGACAGTCCGACTTATAGATATAGAGAAAAAGAGTGAAAATATAAAGAAAAACTGGCGGAATTTAAAGAATAAAACTTTCACCCAGCTTCAGATTCTATGTATGTATGTCAGCCAGCATTATACCTATGTCAAATACTCTTTGCATGTCACCTGATTTAAATATCATAGAAACTTTTTGTTTCCTCCAACGAAAACAATATTAAACAGCACAAAGCCTACAGAGAACTTTGTGTTGGTTTTGTTAGAACGACCTAATGAAATCCTTCGTCCCCCAATCCTATAATAAATAATCCTGATGTATTTGGTCGAAAGCAATTAATAAGGCTCGATGTTTACATTCGTTTTTGGATAACATGAAGGGAACCACTTACATATACATACTTACAGACATGCTAAACTACTGGTAGCAATGCAATCAATTAAAGTAGTACAGGCTCGCCTAAGGATAAGGAAGTCCATTTCAAAAGTAAATAAACAGTGAGCCGATCTGTAACAAGAAATTTATATATTATGCATAAATTTTGGAATCCATTTAGTATAGGCAGTATATATATACATTAAGTATATTTTATATATATACACACACACACAAGTAACAAAATTAATCTACTATTTAACTCGGAACTATGAATACAGCTTGAAAGACCACACTCCCTCTAGGACTAATGTTTGCCGCTTTAATTTTTCTCTGTGAATACAAAAGATGCACTTGAAAAAAAAAACTTTTGGAATTCTGTGAAAAAATGATAAATTTTCTTGGCATTACGTTAATCGAGTCAATGAATATAAATGCAATTTTCCTTTCCTTATTTCCCTATAGTAGGATAGGGTGCGTAAAATTTTATTTTATCAAGATAGGCGCAATCGAATAAGGGAAATTACATAAAAGGGTGGGATCTGTAAGGATTACGTTGATAAATGTTTCCATACAAAAGGCGTAACATTTTCACACAGCAAGCGATATCCAAGGAGAACTTTTTCATATTAATCCTTGCAACTGAAGTTGAAAAATTTTTCGGTAAATTTAATTTTCCAACCGGTTTTTGTTTGGAGTAGAGGTAAATAAATGGGATGAGATGGAACTTTTCGGGGCTGGAAAAACTGACAGGAAAAACTTGGTTAACTATGGAAGTATTAAGCAAATCATTTAAATTGGTTAAATATTTCAATTTAGCAAATTTGTTAGACCACCTGGATACAATTATGGTATCATCTGGCGACCGTATCTATGTAGACGATGCTATCGTGTTGGCCGGTTTTTATATTCTGGTATCATGATATGATTTTGAATTGTGGAGTGTCATTTTTTATTTGTATTTTTTTTTTTTTTAAACCTAGTATCGGGTTCGAGTAAAATGCGCCATTTCCATACAAATTTTAGCACTGGTAAAATCAAAAGCAAAAATTAAAATACTGGTAAAATTATGACATTTCCTGGTAAAATTATGACGATTTACAATTTTGTTTTTTTAAATTTATTGAAGGATTTAATTTTAATTGAAAATTTTAAGATTGTTTTCCTAATTTAATGAAGCATTTAATTTCACTTAACAATTTTCAGATTAAGTCCATTTTTAATTGTAAATTGTAAAAATGTTTTCTAAACTTTATTATCAATTTGAAGTTTTTAATTTTTAAACACCTGTCACTTTGTTTTCGCCAATTAACAAACGTCAAAAATTTACCAGCGATTTTAATGTGAAAAATTTGGAGACCACGTTAAATTTTACTTTGTCCGAATTCGATACTTATTAAATTTATGTTAAAAATTATATAAGATAAATTTTTTTGCTGTTGCAGAGTCTCTCTTTGATTACCACTATTTTGTTTTGGCTTAAAACACGGACTTAAACCAGTGCTTTGCTTAGTATCAAAATTCATATAATTTCATATCATTTATTCATATTGGTATAATTCGTACACAAGCTAGAAGAACTTATAACAGTATGATAAAAGTGAGAACTAAATACAATTATATCTATGTAGGCTACTAGTTAATTCACTAAAATAAAGAAATTAAGAATATTGAGAATTTTGATTTTTGCAGTGGCTTTTCACATATATTTCTTGAATGGTTCGTCAGACAGAAAAAATGATTATGACATATTTTATAGGAATTCATATTCTCAAGAATTTTTCGCTACATTTAAACCGTATAGAACTTATCGTTTCACATACGTAAAAATCCTAAATTTTTATATGGCAACACTAAGAAGGGTTTGAGCGATTTAGACCATTTTTGAAATTATATTTACTATTTTTATGAAAACACTTAGTACAAAATGTCACCTCTTGAAGTTGACGCGTTCCCAATTAATGTCCAAATATGGAGTGAAAAACAAAATTTTTGTATGGAAATCCTACGAAGGAGTTACCCAATTTGTCACATTTTCGAACTTAATTTTACTTTTTTCTTTTTAAGAATTCCACAACACTGGAAGTTGCATGAAGTAAAATGCTTCAGATGATCGCAGATAAGTATCTTGGAATTAGAAGTCCTCTATTTCTAGATTGCAAGAAAAATATTTCATCAATGAGATATAGCCAGCCTCAGCAGAGCGCATTAATTAATATTGAAAGACTAATGCTCTATTCTACAGTCACGTGTCAATCGTATAACCCAGTAAGGAAAACTTATAGGATATTATAAATAAAACGCATGCGATCATTAGCCGCAACTTCGAGCAAGCAGAGACAAATTTAGAAGAATGTAAAATAAGGAATGAGAAGAGTTCTGACTAGTTTTAAGCGCAGATCCACTGACAGTCCGTAGTTGCTGCTTCTATATCTTCCGAAGAGCTGCATTTGTGGTGACACTTCGTTCCGCACCGTCCAACCGATAGTGTACAAAACCGCTGTAATCGCTGCAAACAAATTTCTGAAAAAAACATTGAAACACCTTAATGATTACAAAAAGGGGAATTAGCTAGACAGGTTTTTGAATTTGTGAAAATGGGGAAAAAAACATTGAAACAGTTTAGTGACAAAGTACGTTCAAATAGCATTATAAAGCACAAAATGCAAGAGAATAATCTTTTTTGACCTAAGGAACTATTCATCCGCCTTTTTTCAGAACTAACACATTTTAGGCCTACTCAAACGAAGGATAACTTGGTGCCGATAAGACCAGTCCCACCAAAAGTATCATTGGCATCTATTCTCTTTACGGCCATTAAATCAACATCCGATCAACTTGATTCATGGGCTTTGGCAGTCATCTTGAGAACGTAACATTTTGCATACTTAGCTTAAGCAAACTAAATCAACATAGGGTCGACTTGATTCACGGGCCTCAGTTTTCATCTTTAGATCATGCCAATTCAGGATGCAGCTTAAGAAAATTGTCTAATATCAGAATGCTTGCCACCACCAAGTCATCATAACGCCGTCTTGGTTTAGTGCAGGTATTTTAGATATAGGAGTTTAAGTAGCCTGCAATTTAACAGTCTGGGTGAATCAATCTCTGCAACTCGGCTTTCAAGGCATAATCAATACTCTGCCATCAAGAAGTCTAGTTGAATTCGATGCACAGATTCATATTTGCAAGACAGCTGTTTCCTATGTCAAGCAATGCTGCCGGCATCATAGCAACAGTTACCGGTTCAAGTCATTTGATTTAAGCAGCTTATAATTACTGGAATGGTTTGCCAACATAAGCATTGGCAACCTCTAAAACTTCAACCTATCAGTTTCCTGTGTCAAGCAGGTATTTTCGAACCGCCACAGTTCCTGCTCCACACAGACTTTTTAGCTGCACATGGCAGTTTGATCCTATTGAGGATATGCTCATTGTGGACTCATCTCTTCAACATACTTGACTTTTCCCTAAATATAAATATGATCACAACAATTTAAGAAACAATTGAGAGTTATTCCCAAGTTACTGATGGCACTTGCAAAAGGTAGGACTTTATTGTTTAGGACTAAAGAGGATAGGTAATTTATGCACAGTGAAATGTAATAAAAAATAATTCTTTGAGACTTGATAGGATTAAGTAAGAAGTGGTTTTCCACTGCCCTATCTGAGATTTTAGCAAACTATAGTACCCGCCACGAAAAATGAGCTATAGACGTCAGAGAAATTTCAGTTTGGGGTTACCGCTTTACCAACTTAGCCTAAGCAAAATTTTGCAATTTTTCCATTTAAATTAAGTTTTTTAATTAGTTTTCTACAAGGTCAGAAAAATTTCAGCCTGGCAAGCATGTTTTATGTCGTGTTACTTAAATTAGAGAGATTATTTAAAAATAAATTTGCCTATTCTAATCAGTTATATGTCGATATTTTTACTGTACATCTGGAAATACGCTACACATGTTCCTTGGTCTGGTCTTTGATTACAAAAATCTCTGATTGAACTTTATCTTCTATTCTATGCTGAAACCTCTCGGGATTTTATTGATGAAGCTTATTGACTAAAAATTTGTTTTTGAGAAAATCATAAGGACTTCCCCTTTAAAATATTTCTCTAGGTCATTAAGGAGCTCCACAAATAGTACAGGGTGGGCCAAAAGCCACCATGGGGTTTAAAAATAACTAACTTTTTCGTTTGTACATTGCTCCACACCCTGTTGACCGTTTCTCTTCATTCCTTTTTTACATGATAGCCAACTGTCTGTTCTTCATAGGTAAGCATGTTTCCCCACCCCACCTTACCCCTCCTTTTTTTCATCCTACCACATGTTACCAATTTAATTTTTAAACCCCATGGTGACTTTTGGCCCACCCTGTAGAAGTATTTAATTAATATAAATATATATAAAGAAAAATTAATTTTAAAATTAAAGTTTTCCAATAAAGCGAAAGCGATTAGTTTAGACCATTGAATAAATAACTAATAAGGAAGCGGAATATCGTGCGAATACAGTGTACGTGTTTAAGACCTATGTTCGGGGGGGGGGGGGGGGAGAAATGACAAAAGGGCCTAGTGGCTACTTTGTGTCAGTTCAACATTCTGACATTTCATAATTTTGAAAATAAGTTCTCGGATTTGAATTCGCGATATTATGAAAAATAAATAATTAAACGTGATTTTTACGTAATAGTAGTATGAAATAAGTGCGAAATATTCTTTTGTGTACGATATTTTGTATAATAGAGACTCCAGAGTCTTAAATTATCATAGTGATGTGCGCTGTGCTGTGCTGCAGGAACGAACGGAGTTATTGTCGTGGGAAAGCATTCTTCAAGTAACTTTAATAGCTTTACTAATTAATTATAGTGTTTCTAGCAAAATAAAAGTGAAATATTTATAAAAATAAACAGCCATGGCAAAAAATTTAACATTTTACCAATGCCGGTTTGTTTGTTTACAATTAAATTGTCATTGGTGTCTAAATTATTCCAGTCATACAAAGGCAACGCCAAGAAATATTATCTGAAAATAAGGGGGAGCTAAAAATTTGTTTATTTTACATAGGAATTTGGATTATAAAAAATGATCCCCTCCAGAATGTCAGAATTTCATTACTGCCATGACGAAACGAATACAAATAGAACACACTAATTAATTTCGCCGAGTGGCTTATGTTTTCACCCGAATGCCGTTTCCTTATTAGTTATTTATTCAATGGTTTAGACACAAGCCATTTAAGATATTTAAACTGCCATTTATGGTGCACTTTTTTTTTAGACACAAGCCAAAACCATTGTGAAGTTTTTGATGTTGCCGTATCAAAATAATTTATATAGATCCATTTCTTGCGGGACAGTACTGCCTCTGCCGCACGAAATTTTACCTACAAGTGTTCGTGCGACAGAGGCAGAATATTGAACCCTCTAAATTGATTCATTTATTCTGTTAATTGTGACTATCGGAATGAACTTAACAAAATGTACAATTTGCAGCAATTCAACCTTTGTCAGATTCGGCTAATATTGTATGTTTTTCTTATCAAGCAACTCAACAATTTCACTTTTTTTTTCTTAATTACTTGAAGGGTATTTATCAATCTGAACTGAATGGTAGCTAGCATTATCCATAACAATAACTGATGGTTCTTCCAATAAATTTAAAAAAAAAAATTATAAACCAATTTTTAAAAAGTTCAGCATTCATTTGCTTATGATAGTCTTCATCGTATGACTTAACATTTGCTCTAAACACAAGATTACTTTCCGATCTAAATCCTATTTTTGCTGATCCAATATGGAATATTATAAGCCCTCCTCCCCGTCTTAAAGGAACCTTAAGCTATCATGAACTGCTCCCGTCCTGCCAAGTATAACTTCAAGAATGATTTTGATTTATCCAAGTCTCATCTAAGTAAAACACTGGTCTGGTATCACCGGATTCTCGAAGAGAGTTCATTTTTCTCAAAAATTTCATTCGAGCTAATACAATGTCACTTCTCTCCATTAACTATTTGAAACCATCGCTTGCCTTAAAATATTTGAATCCAATTTCTTTTAGCACTCTTCTCAATGAAGTTAGGGAACCTACATAATTGATTTTGTGCTTTAAACTTTACTGCAATTTAAGCACAGTAGGATATTCTGCCCTATCATAAGACTCAAATATTGTTCAGCGTATTATCAAATTCGTCAAAGTTTGTAATTATTTTGTCTTTCGTCCTTGAATCAAAATTTGGTGCTTCTCTTGTTATGCACTTAACCGAGGCCAGACTAACTCCACATATCCTTGCCGTCGCTTCCTGGGCCCGAAAAAGCTTCAAGTGCTCTAATTTAAATTGGTTTTTCTTCTCGTGTTACTTAAGATAATCATAAACTTCAAATATTATTTTTTTGCTTTGATTTCTTAAGTCTCTTTTAGAAGTCGAAGAACTAAGAGGATTTGAGGATGATGTCGATGGCTGTTGCTCACATGTCATAATTTTATAAATAAAAATATTGTCACTTGATTTTACCGTCTTGACATTTTTTTTTAAAAGTAATGTGTATATCCTATAATTGGTAGCCTGCCTAAAGCTAGTAAAATTATTTCCAAAAGTTGCGCAAATGTACCTGACGAAACAATATGAATATATGTATCACTGACATTATAACATGGACTGCCTGATTTTCTATTTTATATGGATCAGCTTTTGTTAGCAGGTATGTGACAGTTATCTTAATTTCAAGTTTTACTCGCTTTAATATTCATATTAAAAGTTCAACAAATTAGAGATGCATTTGAAATTACTTCTATTCTTGGAAACTTATCTCATACAACATCAAATATTTTTTTATACTCGGTTTTTAAACAAATAAAATAATAAAATAAAATAAGTAGGTATGGGGGACAGAGAAGAGATTACAAATGTTGTATTGCCATCTATTCCTATTCTATATATTCATATGGAAAATCCAATGGACGGAAAATTTAAAATGAAAATAAATAAATTACCGATTATTGTGGGAGTAATTTAATATATACTTAATTAGTAATTATCGAGAAAATAAAATGTAGTATTAAAAATACAAGAAATACAATAGTAACTTAAAAACATGAAAATTTAATTTGTTTTTTTCACTGGCAATACCCTCTGAAAGCTCTTTTACCATTGAGAATATACACAATGCTAGAAACTTATAAATTTCCCTCTGGTGACCTTGATAGTTCACTTTTCATGGGGGGAGCTATAATTATTCACTCAGCCGACACAAACTTCCAATAACTCTATCGGTTTACTCAAATTGAGTTACACATCATCAACATAAAGATGCAACTTGCCCTACACCGTGAAGGTATTTAATATCATGTAAAACAGGCCCGAGAAATGATCCTTGTGGAATACCTTGTGATAACGACACTACTGAGGTCTATTAATAAGAAAACTGCCAATAAGGCCGACAGCAGAGTAAGTGAAGCCTAATTTTCCAGACATTTTGGCAAGCAGTATCGAGTAAACAATACTATCGAATGTTTTAGTGATATCAAGTAGAACCAAGATACCTGCATTATCCATATTCAGAGCCATCAGAAAATCGGAAGCGAAAGCCGAAATGGAATTTGTTTAGGAGATTATTACACCTTAGGATTTTTTGAGTTTGAACAACCGTGATCTTTTCCAGTAAATTCACAAGAACGCAAAAACTACAAATTGGTATAAAAATGTAGAAAGAAGTTTCTTAGGGATCGGAGAAACACAGCCGTATTTCCAAAATTCAGGAACACAGGATGACATTAATCAAAAAATTTTTAAGTTTAAGATATACATCGAAATATTCGGCAACGCAGTTTAATACTTCACGGATTGATATCACCAAAACCAGAAGTATTTAATATAATAGAGTATATATATGTAGTCTGGTAGAGCTCCATATAATCAATACACCGAAAAGAAAATGGATTTAGGCGGAATATGTGGACTTTCTTGATTACGGTAGAAGCGGTTTTCATAAAACTTTATCTGATATTATTTTATTTCTTTGACTGCTCCCACCCCCACCCCACTTGTTTCATATGCAGATGAATTTCAGTAAGTAGAAAGGTTAGTGAAAACATAACCAAGTCATTGTAAAAAACCAAAATAATTTATAAGAAATTATCGACAGCTAAAATTCAGAAGAAAGGTTATACATTCATAATATGAAGTCATTGAAATGACGCAGTCAGACTTTTTAGATTTTAGCAGCAATATGCAGAAGACTTTCCTCAAAAATCGATAAAGTAAACTGGTTTAAAATAAAATGGCTTCAGTTTATAAAAGGAGACTCACAACACGTTTATTTTAATTATAGTCAAAATGACGCGAAATTCCGTAGCATTCAAGTTACATGCCAAAAAGGAAATAGTAGTATAGAAAACTATAATTTGATTGTGAAATACAATGCCCCACTTGTAATAAAATCAAGTAAATTTAAGGACTTTACGGACATATCTCATTTGGTCCCGTAAAGTGTCGTATGTGGAAAAAATATATAATTTCAAGAAAATGTGAGGAAAATATGAAATACATCTGAATTACATAGCTTGCTACCGAAAATTTTTACGTTAGGAGACTCCACTAAACAAGGTAGGTACGTTATATAAATCTTGTTACATGTTCTTTGCTAATTATATAATTTTGTAACAGAAAGTCTTAACATACTTATTCTTCTCAATTGTCATGGCTATTTTTCAGCAATATGTTTTATTAGAAGACCTCCTGATATACATGATTTGTTCCAATTTTGCATCGATCATAATTTTCGCACTGGTCCACACTTCATTCAATTACACATTAAAAAAATTATTTCACAGTTGGAAAATGAAAATTCAGTTTACAACAAAAAACACATTTTCCATCCAGCGTTTTTATTTACAATAATTTTTCTGGACAGCTAACTGTGTAATGTATAAGGATAAGTTTAACAAAATTTCACGATATGAGTTATACATTTCGAGTAGGAACGTATACAAAAATAACCAACGCAGCAGTCATAGGTTGTCTTGCACTGCAAAATAGATAGACATTAGCTTTTTAATTATTCACAATTCACTTACAGGTCCCGCCATTGATGAGCAGTCATCTCTGCGCTGTTTAACGAAAAGAAAAATTCTTAAATTTAGTATCACAATTTCATCAGAAATATTTGATTTATTACTTTAAGACCAATTTTCTTATCAACTGCTTCTGCTAGTGATGTAGACCCCTGCGCATGCACATGTAATTTATGACAAAAATATTTTAGTTTGAATAATGAATCCATTACACTTACCTTTGAAGAAAAAACGTAAGCCCCCAGGACTAATGTTAGTGCAACAAATACAATGCGATCCATGTTTCTGTTCTGAATAATTTCTAGAGACTGTGAAGTTGTTTGAAAACGTACAGCTTTATAGCTACAGTTATTATGGGAAGTCATCATATTTCAAAAGCATTATAAGCTTTTCCCTTGTCTCAAAAATGTGTGTCATACTCACGACAGGTTGAGAATTTAAACGTTTTTCAAGGTATTACGCAATATGGGTAATTTCGTCCTAGACGTTGCGCCGTATTTTTTTAAGTTTACATTTTAATTTATCGTTAATTGACTGTGTTTATTTAAATGATCTCCAAAAATTTACTTAGCGCTACTTACAAAGTTGTGCACTTTTAATCGAAATAATATAGAGCTAGAAATTCAATGTCTGGTGTTGATGGATTTCTTAGCAAGAGTTGAAAACCGCATTACCTGATGTGTTAGCCATGTTAGGGCTGTAGATCTCTATATCTGGCAGACTGATAACACCTTTGGAGTTGCTGGTTAAACTCGGAGTCTTTATTTTCAGTAGCACTACATTTAAAAGTGCTTATTTAGCTAAACCTTAATAAAGTTTCTTTCTCATGAGAAATACCAAGAATATTACAAATACTTTATGAAAATTGCTTACCTCACTCACATCGATCAAAATTAGTGTTATCGAAAAATGCTTGCATATTGACCTCTATGTAAACTAGCCTAATATTGGTTAAATGCGGGCGTTGCAATCTATTCTCATTAAGTGAAATGAAATAAAAATGACATACAGTCATCGGTTGCGTCATTGCATAATTACTTTCTTTCTATAGTTCACTGAGTAATACATAATATGCTTTATCATAGTACAACGGTGACCAGTGTTGATCATATTACTTTTCAAAACTCTTACTTTGAATTGCTATTCTGATCGTATTTCTGTTGCTTATTATGTTTGCTGTGCTCGTATATGCATTTATCGTTACGGCATGTAGATCATGTAGGTATGCTCTACAAGAGCTCCCTTTCGCTGCTCCACGCGTATATATTCGCAAAAAAAGCCTGTATCCCATACGCTCCGAACGAATTTTTTCGCGGCGTGTTTTAAATTAATTTTCCGCTAAATACGACTATTTACGCTACGTATTATTTACGTTTACTGATCTACATGATGTTTTTCGCTAGATAAAGACGACTATTTTCACTGAGTATTATTTACGTTTACTGCTCTACACGATTATTATCGCTGCGAACTTTTTCGGCTACGAGAGTGTCCGAACCTGCAAAATATATTTGGCAAAATCAGCCGCACACACTCAGTTGTTGCTAGCATTCTGAAGAGCAAACACGTGTCGAAATTTTCACTTTAATTATTTAAATTTCTATGGTAAGTGTTTTATTTATAATATTATAAATAAACATATTTAATTTGTTATGCAATTTTTATAGATGGCAAAAAGATATGTAACTGATGCCGAGTCGGAGGCAATATTAATGTTGTCTGAGAGTGGAGAGGAATTTCTCGATGAAAGTTCATCAGAAGAAGACAGTAATGACGATGAGGCAATCAGTGACTCTGATAATGCAGGTGATGACATTGAAGAGCCACAGCACAAGAAACGGGGACAGGTCAATAACGAGTATCAATGGAAGAACGCAACATCCTTTACACCCACAATTCACGATTTTGATAATACATATTCAGGCCCTACGAGAGGTAACGCTGGCTCTACGGAATTAGAGTGTTTCACAATGTTTTTTACCGAGGAAATAGTGACAAAAATAGCTGAGGAAACAAACTTATATTTCCAATTTGTTATTACTCAAAATTCAAATACAGATAAATCCCGTCTAAAACGGTGGAAGGACACGGACTTCAAAGAAAGATATTGTTTCTTTGCTCTAAGTCTTCTAATGCCTCAAGTAAAAAAAACCTCGCTTAATGATTACTGGTCTCAAGAGTGGCTTCGATCAACCCCGGCATTTGCACAAATAATGTCAAGTGACAGATATTTGCTGATTTTGCGGCTACTGTATTTTAGCTATAATACTTCACCGCCCATTGAGGGTACTTCTTTACGCAAAATCAAAATTATTGTTGAACATTTGAAAAAAACATTTAGAGAAACTTTCATCCCATACCAAAATATTTGTATTGATGAAAGTCTTATGCTATTCAAAGAACGTCTGTTCTTCAAACAAAGCGCCACCGTTTTGGAATAAAATTCTTCCTTATGTGTGATTGCAAAACGGGCTACGTCCTAGACTTTTTTATTTACACAGGAGGAACCACAGAAATTGTTGATTTTGATATTGCAAATCTATCTTGGTAAATCAGGTAGTATAGTGTTAACTCTTATGAGTGACTATTTGAATAAAGGCCATACATTATACGTCGACAATTGGTATACAAGTCCTGCACTATTTTCCCATTTATTTGCAAATAAAACAAATGCATGTGGCACTGTAAAAGCAAATCGCAAGGGTATGCCCATTATGAACAAGAAATTGAAAGCAGGAGAAATTGAAAGCAAAGCAAGCGAAAATCTCTTAGCAATAAAATGGCATGACAAGCGAGATGTCATGCTGTTGTCTACAATGCACACCAACAAATTGGCTCCTTCTGATAAAATTGATCATAATACCGATGAAAATGTTCTCAAGCCAGTCTCCATTCTAGATTACAATAAAAGCATGGGCTCTGTTGATAAAAGTGATATGATACTAAGTTCCACAGAAACAGTGCGGAAATCAATAAAATGGTATAAAAAAACGTTTTTCCATTTATTTGACCTAGCAGTTTTGAATGCCTCTATACTCTGTAATCAGCTGAATCAAAAGAAACAACCAGTAAGAGAATTTCAAATGAATTTGATAAAGCAATTACTTCGTGCATATCATACACCCCAACAACGCAATCAATCGGGTAGGCGTCCAGAAGCTGCAAATTCGCCGTTACGCTTATCAGCTAAACATTTCCCAGCATTTCTTCCTGCAACAGAATCAAAACCGAACCCAACAAAACGTTGCGTTGTATGTATGCATAAAAAACCAAAAGCGAAAGGAATCTCGTTATATATGTGAACCTTGTAATGTTTCTCTATGTATTGTACCTTGCTTTGAGATTTTTCAAACCAAAAAAAATTACTAATTGTTTGTAAGATGGTATTATAAGTAAATATTTGAAATAAAATTTCTTTGTATTTGAGTAATGTATTATTCAATTAACCCGCTTTACGAATGTTCTAATTTTATAAAACTTTCCGTGTGATTCTTGACTTTAAAAAAAAAATTTTAGCTGCTCTACGCGAACAAACTCGCTGTATCTAAATTCAATAAACGGCTCTACACGAATTAACTCGCAGCGTCTAAATCGTCAAAGCTCTACGCGAGTAAACAGGCAACCACTGAAATATGTGCGCACAGCTAGCACAAAATCTCAAAACATATTGCGCAGCGAAAGGGTTAAATCTTTTTGGAAAGGGTTTAATTCTTTCTGGAGAAATTTCTATTTTGAAAGAGTGTTTGTCATTATGGAAATTTAAATTTAAAACTCATTACTTAAAAAACTTTGGATGGAAATTGTAAACAGCCTATCATTCCAGCGACTATGGAATATTCCAAAAAATGTTCTAACAGAAAAAATAAAGTATGAACTTGGTAGAAACGAAATACAGTTTAGTTAGGAATTTTTTTTTATATGTATATCCAAAATTTGTAAATATATAAACAAAATTATTGTAACGATTGTGGCTTTAGTTCGATATTTAAAACATAATATTTCATATATAATGCACGCGTTCTCTTTATTTTACTCTACATATCAACTAATATAAAATTCACAAACAATTATCACTCAACTCTACTTTAATTGTCACTATTAATGTACCTCAACTTATCGCAATGCAAAATTTTCTTCTATTTATTCGCTTTAACTTGTATTCACTGCACTACCTTCGATAAGACATGCCTACTGATGACGCTATACTGCACAAATTGTCATAGAACCTCCCCGAATACTTCGTTCTCGAAACATTGATACTCTTAACCGCTTGCCCTTTCTGTGATACGATTCTTTGAAAGTTGTTTATGTCCCTACATAATTAGTCATTCTACGGCAAGTATATGTTGCTTGTCCTTTTTCTATTGCATGTAACATTATTATAGATACCTTAAAGTAAATTTAAATATTTATTGAGACAAGGTTAAGAAATGTTAAAATAGTACCGTAAACCGGGGTGACTTTGGAACCCAGTCAGATCACATCTTCTCTGTTGCCAAAGAAGCATCGAAATGTCTTGGATTTCCGAAAAGGTGTAAGAAATATTTCAGGCCATCAAATCTAGCGCTCCTCTACAAGTCCTTCATTAGACCTAGAATGGAATACAACTTCCATATATGGGCAGAGGTTGGTCGCACAGCCTTAGCTTCATTGGATATTGTCCAAAAGGGAACTTTCAAGCTCATTGGCGATGTGGCAATAACTTGTAATATCGGCTCACTCGAAGACTTCCGCAACGTTGGATGTCTTTCACTTCTTTATCGCTATAAGCGTGGTTAATGTTCTGATGAAATATCTAGTCTAATCCCTTGTAGAATGATTCCTGTATGCAATACTCGCGCTGTAAACCGCGCCTTTAACCCTTCAAATTACTTTCGGCCGTACAGTAAAATTCCGTTATGCTATTTTATCCCGAACAGTGCGAATATGGAACAGCTTACCATCTTCTGTTTTTCCTACGGCATACAATCTGCGGAAGTTTAAGGACGACATACATCGGCATCTCCACCACTCTCCGCATATCCCCTAATCCTTTCCCTACCTTCTTCCTGCCATGCTGTGCTTTGCATATAAAAAATAGAGTAAAGGAATCTATACAGACCGAAAAGGTATGACGGAAATTCTCATAGATTTTGTCCACAAAAGCCGAATCTAACAGCGCCGCATTTTTCAAACTACACTAAATCAAATGCATTTGCTTATCATTTTTACCGCCATCTGGCTGCCCATCTCTATATTGGTTCCCTATACACTTGTATGTATTCTGACATGGAACTTTGAAAGTTCTTTGGTTTATAGGGAAATACTTCATACGAAGCTTGATCGTGTGCATGTAAATGTATCTAAATCTGTTTTTCTAATGAAAATATTTGTGCATTGCTTTTTTTTTTGTGATGCCTGGAGAGCTACTGTACTGCTTCGACTTGCATTGGACAGCTACAACACCAGGCAATACTAAAAAATTTTGTTGCGATTATTCACTTCTGAGTATAGAGAATGATAGATTTCATATTTTTCATTGCTATTGTTATGATTTCGTTTAAGACTTTATTGATTTGCTACTCATGATGGATAAATTGATGCTGCGATAAACTGTTTTCAGAAATATCTAAAAAACGGTTGCAGTAGATGCCTATACTTGCAGGATCACATGAAAGGTAACATTCTGAGGTTTCCAAATCTTGCATCTAGTGACCATGAATTTTGGCGGGAAAATGGTTGGACCGTAACGGCTATGAATGTTTAAAAAAAAAATTATCTGTAAGAGATTATTTTCTGATTTTTGTCTAATAATCAAAGCCAAAAATTAAAAACTGATTTTTATTTATAAAATCAAAAATAAAAATCTGGAATTTGTTTTTATTTTAAAAATCGAAAATGAAAAGCATAAAATTTTTAATTTATTTAATTATTATTTCTGATTTTTAAAATATAAATTCAAAAAGAAAGTTACGTTTTATAATTTCGAATAAAAATCATAAATTTAAAAAGTATAGAGAATTTATGAAGATTCGGTAATAAGAATCATAATGCTACATTCCATCAATTGTCCCATAACTTTTTCTATATGACTTTTTGGTTAGAAAAAGCAAAAATAATTGTTATTCGATTTTTTTACGTTGACGTTCTATAACTGTTGACAAAATGGAAAGCATCTAAAGTCACAAAACCTCCCTTCCTCCTGCCCAAACAAAGCATCAAACCGCAAAAGTTTATTGCAAATCTATTCTCAAGTGATAGTGGTGTTTTATACGGGGTGTGAAAGGATACATATTTGACATTAAAAATGTCGAATAAGCTTTGAAATTTTTCGAAATTGTTTTTCGAACTGTGCAGTTGATACAGTTTTACGAGTAATATTATCATTATGTAATTTTATTCAACTTATTTAAAGTACGAATGGTTGATGCAATTGAACAACTTAATATTTGTATAGCGGGTTTTGTTTCAAATTTTTGAAAGGTATTTGGTTCTACTCTTCTCTGTATTCTTTGTTAAATTCTAAGCAGATTTTCGTAATTTTGCTTGCATCAGCCTCACAACTCTTAATAATAAGCCCAACTATTGTAAACTTACTCTTGAGTGTTTGAGTGTTATTGAGTTAACACAGGAAAATTTGGATTAGATTTAGATATACTTGAATTCGGTATATCGACTGTTCGTTGATAAATTTCCGGTACGGAAACCGGATTGTCAGAGCCCAACTCACCTTTTACAAATTTTTTTTTTTTTTCATATACTACTGGACGTCAGATTGAATACGAATTTCATCGAAAATATCGGGCTTATTTGTTGTAATAAATAAGGCTTTAGCATATCTAGGCACAGTAAATTAAACATTAAACTTCAGATGTATACCTAATTTTAAGGTCTTATAATTAAATTGAATGGACCAACATGGACCATTTTCTCGGTCGCAGCGATGTTTTATGCTGTTTTCTAAGTAATATGCTGCGAAAAGTTTTTGGTTTACTTGAAACATGATTTAATCTTTTAACTTGCGCTATTATATCAGTCTCTTAATCTCTTTGTCTATAATTAATATTTCCCATGTACATGTGTATATATTTGTATTTTTTTTTTTTTTTTTTAAATATTCAGCCTTGCTTCATACGGAAATAACGAAGGATAAGCTGAACAAGATAATCGACTGATAACAAAATCAGTTTTATTTAAAGGCTTTTGGCAAATAAAATGTTACTCTCCCTCCAAAGAGAGTTTTCTAATTTTACATCATTCATTGAATTTTTTAAAACCCTATAAAGGCCACCAATAAAATTTCTCACAATGCATTAGAACATTGATAATTTTCTCTCTCCATTACAAAAAATTAAAAAGTAATACATACATAGATATTATGCACATGTACATATGCAAGGGTGTTCAGTAAGTAGTGCAGTATTTGAGGGTTTCTTAGTTGAGATCCAAGCAAGTAAAAATGTATAGAAAGAAAATTGTGGCAGTAGAGGGGAGGTTTTGTGACCTTAGATACCTTCTCCATTAACCTTGCGGAACTTTCTTGTTGCACATTCTGTGAAGATAATTGTCATGTCTAAAATTTCCAATAAGTGTCCAATCACCTCTCCAAAACTCCATCCCTATTTTGTCAACAGTTATAGAACGTCAACGTAAAAAATTAAATAACAATTATTTTTGCTTTTTCTAACCAAAAAGTCATATAGAAAAAGTTATAGGACGATTGATGGAATATAGCATTATGATTCTTATTACCGAATCTTCATAAATTCTCTGATTAAATAAATTTTAAAAAAATTAAACAAATGAAAAAATAGAATAAAGAAAAGAAATGAAAAATTAAAAAAAAAAAATTTGAGAAAAATAGAAAAAAAATGTTTATTAAAAAAATTTAAAAAACCTGATTCATTCGAAACGAATCAAACCTGAATACGCCCGCAGTGGGCTGATAAAAGAAAAAAGAAAAATGAAGAAGAAGAAGCGTTTCGTGTTAGCAGAAAACCTAAAACTCACCGGTACAGCTTGGTTTTCTGCCTGCTGTAGATGCTTGACACAGATCAAATTGATCCCTCTCATATAAACTCAGAATAAATTCTGGGTGTGAATTATATGAGACAAAAACTCCTATATTACACCAAGGAGGAAGAAATAAAAGTAGAGATTACTCTTTAGGATTTTTTACCTGGGTAAACTTATATTTGTTCTTCTTGTTCTTCTTCCTTTTTCTATTTCTTTTTTCAGCCCACTGCGGGCGTATTCAGGTTCGATTCGTTTCGAATGAATCAGGTTTTTTAAATTTTTTTAAATTTTTGATAAAATTTTTTTTTTATTTTTCTCAAATTTTTTCATTTTTTTATTTCTTTTCTTTATTCTATTTTTTCATGTCTTTTTCAAGTCACTCAATTTCGCTATTTGGGACCTGTTGATGAGTCAAAACCATGACTTGAAACTTGTCACTAAAAATATAATGGGTTGTGTGATGAAATAACAAACTAAAAACATATAGGAGATAATTACATTTACAAGCACTAATTGTGCTCTCATCACATAAAACCGTATTTGTATTGTATTCTATCCGCCTAACGGAATTCACTTGCGAATATCAATCATTGTAATCTGGTTGCATTAAAAAAAACAAAAGTAATTAAGTGTCGTACCGTTGAGATCGAAGTTGAGTTTTTATTTTTCATTCCTACAAATATTTTTTAGCTTTTGCTATATATGGGAGAATCCAAATAAATTCCTTCTTGAACAAATATCTACAAATTATGTAATCGGTAAGATTCTCAAAAGAAACGTGAGAATTGAGAATCACACCCAAATTTTTGCTTTTGCCGAGCTTGGATAATGAACTAACTTATAAAATATAGTTGAAGTAAATTGAGGACTTTTGCTGGCGAAGGTCGTAGTTGTGCATTTATTAACATTTAGAGGATGACAATTATTGGAGCACCACTTATAAAACAATGCTAAGTCATCATTTAAAAAAGCACAGTTCATCTTTAAAACTAACAATATCAAATAATTTGACATCGTCCGCATAACAAAATATTCTGAAATTAATTCAGAGCAAGGACGTATCATTGATGTACAAAATTAATAGTACTGAACCAAGATTACTGAGGTATTTGCTATCTCAGCAGAAAGTGCTGCGCGAAATAGAACTCGCTGCATACAGTAAGACAGATATAAAGATAACCAATCAACATAGAGGGGGGAAACCCAAGAACGGAGAGCTTGGAAATTAAAATTCTATGATTAATTTTATCAAATGCCTTGCTAAAATTAGTAAAGACGAACTTAAACTGCTTACCGGATTGAATGGGTGATATACAATAGTAAACAAACTCTAATAGATTAGTCGGAGTTGATTTTCCCTTCAAGAAACCATGTTGAAAAGATCCCAAGATTGGTTTGCAGTGAAAGTAGAGCATATCACTAAACAAGACTTCAAAATTTTCGCAACATGGTACAATTTAGCAATAGGTCTATAGTGTGAAATATCCCATTTTTTCCATTTTTATGTATAGGAATAATTACAGAGTACTTCCATGACTTTGGGAAGGATCCACAGGAGAAGAACAAATTAAATAGGTAACACAGGAAATCGGACAGGTATAAGCCGAATTTCTTTAGAAAGAAAGCTGTAACACAATCAGGGCCAATTGTAAAACTATCGGGTAAATTTAAAATATGTTTAGTAACAACAACATCGCCAATGCAATATCTTTGTCTTCAAGGAAGGTTGGGGGGGCTTGTCAAATGAGAAACGTCAATATTACTAGTATCACAGTTGAAATCACAAAAGGAGGTACTAACGAATTTAGAGAAAGAATTTGCAAGCATATTGGGGTCGCTACTTTCATCAAAGCTCAAATGATGGGTACACATCACAATTATGCTTAGAGTATATAAACTTACAGTTCACATTGAATAAAACAAATATAGAGAGTGTTATAAAAAACATCAACAGCTCGATCAATGTCACGCTCATTAATAACAGTTGTCCATTAATATTTCCGAAGCCAGTCGTCAACCTTTAAAAAATCAACTTTTTTTAAATTAAAAAAAAACAATTACTTAAATTAGAACAGTCTCCATTCACATGGTCGAAACATACAGAAACACAAAGTGTCGGATTATGACAGGATTCAGGATCCAAAGAAGTCGAACATCCTCTAAAAAATGTGGTAATCGAGCCAAATAAGAATACCAGGTCCAGAAGTTTACCTGAATTGTTAGAAATAGCGCTGCATTGCGTTAAGCCTAAAGCGGCGGCTGTGTCAAGAAGGGATGAAACGTGCTGAGGTTCAGCCGAAATAAAGGACAGCAGTCCATCCATGTCAGAAGAAAACTCCCAGCTAACACTCGGCATATTAAAATCACCGAGAATGTTTATTTGACCTGAGGTCGTCAATTGTAGTAGCAAGTAATTCGTAGATAGTCTAGGGTGAGCTTGGGGGAACATAGACAGTAATGATGAAAAAGTTCTCATGAAAGGGTCCCAAAACTACGCAAAGAAGCTCTAGATTCTCACAACCTGCATCATAAACCACGAAGCATGGGAGGTCGGCTCAAATAGCACACCGCACAACACTACATCGTCAACTGGAGCAATCAATGCACAATGATGATCGCGACTGAAAACCTGAAATCAAGGCCAGATAAGCTCAGAATCAAGACCACCACCACAAAGCCAAGTTTCTGCGAAGCAAATCACATCAAAGTCAGCGTTACAAAAAGCAGCGAACGAAGTCCAGTTACGTTATCATAATAAAATGAAATTTCGCGGATGAGTCTTTTGAAACTAATGAAGGCCCAGATCGTAATTTAGAAATAACTTCACGAACAATAGAACCACGAGCCCAAAGGCGTCCTGAAGGATGAAAATCTTAAGGTAGTGAAGGCATATCGACTGCAGCTTAGTGCAGAATTAATTTTTTTGTAGACACTCATACTACATGGAATACTAATTTGCGAAGAAAAATGTGGCTAACTGTGTCATCTTTCAAAGTATCAGGAAGAACACATTTCGGAAGCTTAACATGTCTGACAGTTATAGGATTAGTGGCCCTAGACAAAGAGGATTAGGGCCTACACTCGAAGGTGATCAGCAATGCAGAAGTTCCATTAGGAACTCTATATCTACGCCTATAGGATGGACGGGAACGACGTGATATATCAAGTAAATCGACACTGCACTGTGATAGACCGTAATGAGCATCAGTAGATGGTTTTCCAGAAGAAGAGTCTCCATCAAATGCGGAGTCAGTATCGAACCTAGCATTGTATTTAGGGGGGGGGGGGGTATCATCTTACAAATTACACTGGGCAACAAAAAAAAAACATCCGTAAGTCGTTTAGTTTAGCCACCGCAGTACTGTAGTGAGGTAACTAGACAGGTTTCCGCATTTTTCGGTGTGGATGATGTACCATTTTTTAGTATACTTTTTTTTACAAAATCTAATTTTTTAATAGAATAGTAGCTTCGGCTGCAAACTGCAGGAGTCATTCAAGTCAAACTTTTCTCAGTTTTACACACTGGCATATATGTGTAATATAGATTGCTCGATATAATATTTCATGCGTGTATAATTTTGTGTATCAAAAATAGCTCGTACGCCGGTGCCAACCTTGAAAGAACCATTGGCGGGAAGTTGAAAAGCGATTTTAATAAAACCTTTCGGATTTCTGTTGAGTATCTATGACTATAATGCCTTTGGTAAAACACTTTCTATCACTAATTAACCCAAATAATTATTTTAAAAACATTTATTTCGACGAACCCACTTATTTATTTGTTGTTTACAGTTCTCTATCAGTTGGTACTTGGTGCTTAGACCGAAGAGAATGCTATATAGAAGTGAGCATACTTTCTGCAGTGTAGTCAGTCCATATTATGCATATCACTGGTTTTACGTAAGTACGCTGCAAATATTTTAGAATGTTAGGAGTTGGGACTAAGGTAGAGCTCTGATGTGGTAGCGAGGGAGTCTGTTTCGTGACTTGGGAAGTCTTTCTCGAGGGTTTTGGATCACCCAAAGTTGAGGTCCCAAACTTAAATTCTTAGAAAAACCTATACACATACATCACATGCATACAATAATATTCATTGAAATAAATTTTTATTTTTTAAGTTTTGGAATAAAAATATTTTGTATGTTGAATTATATCATTAAAAAAAAAGTATAAAATAAAAAATATATTTTTTCAAATAACACAATTAATTAGATAATTTTTCTTTATGAACCCGAGATCCGCCCCCTGGATCCTCCCCTGTGCAGAGTCGTAAGATTGCGATGATAAATATATTGGCAGATTCCTATAAGTATCCCAACAAGAGGCAGCATAAGTAGTAGGTCCAGCAATGCTTCCTCTATTGGAATCAGAAGTCTTCATATCACAGATTGTATTCTTTAACAATTCAGCATTATTATTAAGCACATTAATATCATTAAGTAAGGCAGACGTCGACTTACTAATTGCCACAATAATTGATCACGCGCTGCATTGAGTTCACTACGTAAATCAGAGAAACTAGTGTTGAGGGGCAGTTTATTATATTGAGGAGCTAGCGGACTGCGTCTTTAGTTCATCAGCAATGTTTCCAATTAAAAGTTTTGCAACGGATATCTCCTCAGCAAGTTTTACAAGAATGACATTAAACTCAGATTAGGAAGCTGTATTGAAACTATAAAGCCTGATAAAGCATTCTTGATATTCTCGGTTACGAAGAGTTGTACCTACGTTATCATTTTGCTTCAATTAATTTTCCATCAGAAACTTTGTAGAGAGCCTATTTCTCGTAAAGAGGAAGATTTAAAGTTTTTCACTACTTTCGTTCGGATATTGGCAGCAGGAAGTACTTATCTTTTGAATTATCTCTTAATATCGGTATAGAAAAGTTAAAAACTATTTTTATTATTTTCAAAAGAGTTTTTAATAAATAGTTGAATATCGATTTTAAAATACTTTCAGAGGAAACCTATTAGAAAGAAACACTCAATAAAATATTAAGTTAGTTACTGAAAAATGTAATATGTATATGGCCTACACTATTAATAATTTTAATATTAAAATAAACACCCTTTTTGAAATGAAAAATTAGATCAGACCTTTATTTAAACTTCATAAACTGACAGCTGGAAAATTCCTTGGTATAATAAGTAACAACAATCCAAGTAATTTTTAATATGCAACAAAACCAACTGCATACTTCCAAAGTTATCCACAGGAGAAATATTTTGTTGCAATGCGGTATAGATTTAAAACTTAACAGTGAAGTTGCATTGTATAAATTCAGGGGATTCTCGAGAAATTCCTTTACTTTATTGCACCTTGCCGCACCTTGATATTTAATTTCTCCATAATTTTTTGAATACCAACACTTAAATATGCACATCAACTTTTGCACAACTTAATTTTCTGCACGTTGAAAATTTTTGTATAGGAAATAAAAACTGAGTTACTTGTAGTAAACTCAATTTTTATTGCCGCTTCGTACAAAAACTCGATTGAAAGTGAGTTTAAATTTCTTAACACAAGAACTTGTTATCAACAAAACAATAGCGGATTAGTGATACATCCATATCTAAATTTTTAACACTTGCATTGTGTTTGGTTTTTACTTAAGTTTTTAACATACAGGGTGACTATTATTTTATGGATTAAATCGACTGCAATTAACAATAAAAAATGAGGAAATTAAAAAGCTGATTGGAATTCTAAACATAAATCAAATGGCCTCTTGCGTTATTGACTTTTTCAATAACGATTTTTTTTGTTTTCTCAAAATTCAACAAAGAAATAATTCCCAATAAGAGGACACAGTTTTTATATCAGCTGATAAAATTTCGTAGAATATCGTAAATACATAAAATGATAATCATCAAAAAAATGAAGGTATATATTTTTAAAAATATAAAAAGAAGTGTTTTTTCTGCTTTTATCTAAGTTTTAAGAAGCTTTCAAAACAGTAGGTACGAAAAGCTAATTTTGTTTTAAGATACCAGAACTACGGATTATAAGCTTAATAAAAGCCCAGATTCTGTATGTCTGTTGGTCTGTAATGCGTTCGAATCCCGGCTTGGCTTTATTTTTTTAAACGTAAGAGAATTCCGTTCAAAGATTCTGCAACTTTAGCCAGATTCTTACAAAAAAATAAGAGAATATTAACTTCAGCATATTCTGGAGGTCTTATAAAATGCAGAGTATTGAAAAAACTATCACAAATCGTTCACCGTTTTCGTGGTAAATGAAATTTCTTGAAAAGTTAGTCTTAACACAAATAAAAGCGATCTTATAAGAAAACTATTAGATTTTTTTGAAAAACATAAAGACTTTTTATATAGATCTGCTAGATAGTAATGAACCAGCAGTATGAAGAAAATAAAGAAGGAGATGTAATCGAATGAAGTTGTAAAGTTTTGAAAGATCTTTCAGATTTTTTTTTTAAAGTTTTGAACACGACTGATTTTGATAATAAACTTTGGTTTGAGTTTGAAATAAATAAACATTTATTTTATGTGTATTCCCAATATTAGTGTGGAATGAATTTTATAAAATCAAATAGGATATCTTTTAAAAAGAGTCCTATATTACTTCAGTAAAGTTCAAATATCATGTAAAAGAACATTTGCTTTATGAACGTTATTTAAAATTACCAGTTACGTATATTTCATGGATATTTAAAACCTAAATTTTATTTTAGAGGTTCTCATAGTTTGATTGATTGATTAAATGAAACAGAGGTTTGCGACTCCAAGGGGTCCCCTGAACGTAGGAAAAGTCAAAACCCATTGTTCACCCTCCAAACCCATGAGCGATTGCTCATAGGTCCCAACGGGATGCTCCTACAAATTCCTTGCCGGCACCGTGTAACTCATCCAGGAGGTGTGAGCCAAGAATTCTGTGCCGTATTCCGGAGAGTGCCGGGCAGTGTCATAGAAAGTGGGTCACTGTTTCGGACTCATCTCTGCAGCACCTGCATGTAGGATCATCAACAATTCTCATCCTGTAAGGCTGGCCCCTGAGTGAGGAGTGCCCAGTGAGAATGGACACCAGAGTTTTCAGGGTTGGCTTGTTAAGTTCTAGGAGCTTATTTATTTGATTAGGGTTTAACTTACCCAACAGTTCCTTTGTTGTTCTACCCGAGGCATCTTTTAACCAACAGAGACTGGGTTGGCGGTCAGCTCAGCTTGAAATGATTGAGACAAAGTGTTTTGGTGCAATCCCGACTTAGAGGCAGGTTCCTCCGAAGCTGCACCAAGACGAACAAGCTTGCCCCCCCCCCTTTTCATTCTGGCTGATGTTGCTGTGCTCCTGCACTATCACCCTGTTATTCCGAGAAAGGGAGTTCAGGGTGGTTTTGCACACCATTAATAGTTTGAAGGTTGTAAACGGTTTAGACAAAGCTTTGATAGCTGCTTGGTTGTCTGAGCAGATGCGTATCTCCTTATTCTCAGTGTCTGAGTTTAGGAGGTGCCTTCCCACTTCAAGAATGGCCTTGACTTCTGCCGGGAAAACCGTAGCATGCGTTTCAAGTTGCAAGGCAAATTCAATTTCAGGCTCCCGTTCTACTCTGGATGGAATTCTTGATTCAAAATTCTTTCCAGCATAGTCTCGAGGGGGTGGTCGCTGTCCCTGTCGATGTCAGGTGCGATAGACTGCACAAATTCATAAATGGATTCATGTGGAACTCTTGCTCCCGTATGAAGCCAGCCAAGATTAAGATGCGGTCTTAGCGCTGTAGTCGACACCCTCTGCTTGATATGTATTTGCATCGGGTGTATGTTGACAATAACCTCCAGAGCCCGAGTGTTAGTTGAGTTAAAAGCGCCCCTTGTAATGAGAAGGCACAGTCTTTGAATATTCTGCAATATCTTGCGATTATTGGCGAAGTCCATTGCTTTCCACCACACAACCGAACCGTTGGTTAATATAGGTCGAATGACGCTAGTGTATATTCGTAGGATCATCCACGGTTTGAGTCCCACTTATTCCCTATCGCTCTGCGGCACATTCCGAAAACTCTAAGAGCTTTGCTAGCTCTATCTTCGAGGTGTGGTTGCCAGTTTAACTTTTTATATAAAATAATACCTAGGTATTTCACCCTCTCCTTTAACTCTAAGCGCGTGGATCCAATCAAGGGCAGAATTAAGCTGGGGATATTCCTTTTCATGGTGAAGAGGCATAGGTCCGTTTTCCGGGGATTGATGCTCAGTCTGCAGTCCGTCGCATAGTTTACAACAATGAAAAAATGTTGCCTAATTCAGTCCATATATTTGAAAAGTATACAAGAAGTTATATGTACATATATCGAGATTTTATAATTATAATTTTAATACTAAATCCAACAATCAAAGCCCCGATTTAAAAGATTTGCAATACATACATAGTAGAAAAACAACTTTTTTTTTCAACTTTTATTGGTGCTAAAAATTCAATAAGTGCAGATCTATACTAGAACAACCTGCAGCTAACTCTATTTTTTTTTCCTCTCTGTACTTGCAGAATATACATGGTAGCATATTTGTAATGGATCTTCTAGATCAAACCAAAGCACCGCCAATTCGTACTTAATTTGATGTACTTCTTGCGAGGGGAAGCATCTTGACATTTTTATTTTATCTTGCTGGTTATTTCGGTTCGGAAAAAAACTGTTTCCGTTCTCACGTTGGTATTTTTTTTTTGTCATACTATCGAGAAAAGAATCGTCAAAATGCAACTCTTACTAAAAGTATCCTTTATACACAATCTCTTCCAAAGCAATCTATGCTCAATAATGCCCCTTCGCTTAATACGTAGGTGATAAGAAGCAATTAGAAAACACCATAAAATCGGTTACATACATTAGGAATATAGTTTTATTTATTAATTATGTATGTATGTATGTCAGCTAAGTTTAAAAAAAATCCAATGAATTCAATTTGTGAGTCAAGCAAAATCATCGTTTTCAATTCAGATGTCACCATGTAAAAACCCTCCCTGGTAGCCCAATCATCATGAGCACACTGATGAACTCATGGTGATTAGTTGGATGAATGTAATGCTAATTTTTGCTCTTGCACCGGGACTAAACATATTTATATACTTCGCAATTCAATGATTGTTAAACACCATTTATCTCTCTTTCATTTAATGTATGAATGATATACAGATGAGTATCCATACCAATTTATTCATGAGTGCTCAGTAAAAAAGTTATGTTGAAATAGCATAAAAGCCCCTGCCCACACTGGTACTAAAATTTCGTAAAGTGATGAGCGTTGGATACCAGGGCTGTTTTGTTCTGTAACTTTTCGATCTTAGTGGATACGCCATGATTATATCAATGACGGACTTACTTACTACTTTTTATGCATAGTACTCCATACTGAACATATTGAGTCCGCTTTTAGCTATCTCCATTGAGATAATCACATTCGTCTTCCTCTTCACGCAAACAGGATGAAATTCTTGGTCTGGTATCACTGTATAGGAGAAGGAGCATTACTGATTTTTTGTTGCAAACCAAAATATCCTACTATATATCCCAATAGACAGCTAGGACTACTATAACTTTCGATGAATTATAATTCGGATTTTCCTACGTCCGTGTATAAGTAAGTAAGTATATAACAAATCCCTCTATTTTTTTTGTTTTGTATAATCTTAAACTTTATAAATTAAATAGAAGCCAGCAAGAAGATAATCAAAAACACTTAACAGAATTTCTTATTCTAAAAGTGAACAGAAAAAATGTTCCCTTAAAGATTGCTTTTAAAGAACTTTTTGTATTTATGGCAAAAATCCTATAGAAAATGATCCATTAAGCAACACAGAGCTGTGTGTAAAAGCCCGAAAAGGCTGACTGTTATCACCATCTTTACTAAAAACGAATTAAAATTCTTTCCACAATGGTCATTAGGCAGAGATTTAGGTGTCCTTCATCTAATTTTCCTTATCGCGCTCTAGTATAAAGCTGATAACATTTGAAGCCAACCTCTAAGAAGCATAAGACAAATTATCCTTCGATAAGGGAAGGAACCGAAACGTAAGCAGTTTCAAGGATACGATCTTGATAGGACCGCATAACAAATAGACAGCCCACCTCACTTTCGAGTCAAGAATACGTAATTTCCACTTAACATAGATTCTCCTCCTTTCAGACTCCTAACCCTAACCTCTTACTGCAAAGTTAGTACGGGAGGGGAAACTTTAATCTTTTGTATGGAAAGGTGGCGGGCGCTTTAATAGCTTCTTGTCTTGAAAGGAAATTACACCTGAGATAACATCAGACTTTGTTGCAACAAGGAGAGTGTATGTAAGCTAGCCAAGTTTTCGAAGTTGGCTGCGGTGGCATCGGTCAAGAAGCGAAAATTGCGATGGTCATGTTCATGTGATATATCGCTAGCCATGTGGGAGCACTTCAAATCTAGTTATATAGAGGAAAAAGTTAGAAACTTCCTCCTGGTCATGAGTTTAATAGTTCTTCTACGTATATCACCCCAAATAAGTACATCCTACTTCTCCCATTCGTGACAACTTTTAACTTTTTTTTTTTTTTTTTTTGTTATTTTGTTGCCCTATCCAACTTCAGGGCAATTTATAAAAGTTTCCAATTGCCAGTGAGAGGCGCAATTTGGTAACAACGGAAAGTCAATTATCCCCGACATCCACACTATATACTGTTACATTGGACAATATATCCCTGTTTAAAGGAAAAAAAGGAATAATAAAAAAAAAGTGAATAAGGCATCCTAAATCGTCTCCTGTTGCCACCAAATTGAGAACCCTTGTTCGTTGTGATTCAGACATTCACATAAATCCCAAGGACCCCCTACTATATACACCAAGGGTCTTTTGTGAATGAGTATGCTCCATGCTTTTGGCGCAATTTATATGCAAATTTAATGGGAAACCACCGCATACAACGAACCGAACGAACCGTCTGGCTACCACCCCCGATACAAGGGTCCATTTCACTTCCTGCGCCGAACGATGACTTTCTTGTATCGGAGGACGAAGTATAATGATGTGCGGATTGGCGAAAGTGTTTCTTGGCTTTCTCTTGCGCTTTGTATGCAAATTTCACCCATGCATTTTCAACGTTGCGTTATTTCAAGGGATTAGGTGATAGGATTTGCACAACGAATACAATCTTCATATTGCGGATTACGGGATAAGGCGCAGACAATTTTGTTGTAATTTTCTGAAGAAAACGTTTTGTTTTCATTGGTTCTTATTTTTCTTCTGATACTGGAGAGTATAGCCGCTTTGTGTGTTATATGAATTTCATTGTAACTAAATGACACTAACAATTTCTAGTAAAGAGCGATATTCATTATAAGCAGATTGGTTAGGATTTAGTACTGGGAGACACTTTGACAGCATCTAAGCTCTGAACATGAAAGAGTTTACCTGATATAATCAATAAGCATAATTATAAATAGAAGTCTTACCTGGTGCCAACAAAACTGGTGGATAGAACTAAAGGAGGCGAAAATTCCACCAACGAGCAACTGTGATAAGACCTCTCCATAACTGACTTTAGATCCCTTAGAATGATATTTTGACGTTTCTTTTTTGGACCGGTAATTTATGTTAGAAGAGTTGTCGGATATTTTCCAGTTTGTCTATTTTTAATATGATATAGAAGTAAGTCGTGGACTGCTGTTTTATATAGGAGGGCAACAAACAACCGAGCAGCTGACGTAATTTAGGCCGCATATGGTCAAATATGCGCAGACTTTATATGAACCGAATATAGTCATTAAACGTTACCTACATCCTTCGACCAGAAGTGCTATCCATTGGGGGGATTTCAAAAGTAGAAATTAGGTTATTATAAAAGGTGCTGCATCGTGACTTTTCTGGATTCAATACTTCCCCATTACACCTGGGCCAAATATTTATTTTTTCGAGGTACTCGTGTGAGCCATGCAGTTGTCCACAGGTCCGATGGACCTTCTCAAATATAACTGTACATTGTAGGCTAAACGTAAGTTTTTACACTTACAATAATTTTCGGTAGATCATTCATACGGAAGTTAATTTGTCACGGTCCCAGAATTGATCCCTGTGGTATCCCAAAGAAGAGAGAAATACCTTTAGGGAGTGACTTTCCAAAATGGGCTCTTTGAAATCAACCAGTGTGATAATTTTTTATCAGAATAACTGCTGACGTACTAAAATTAAAAAATCTTAGAGACGGATAATGCTGTAGTTTACACGATCAAAAGCATTGGAAAAGTCTAGAAATATCAGAGCACAATATTGCCCTAACGCAGAGCGTTCCTTATATCAGAACCTTTTGGACAGTGCTTTTAGAGCTATGGAAGCGACGACGAGACCTCATTTGCCCACGCGTTAATAAATCAGTTCTCTCCAGGTTTTTAAGTGCTTTTGACAAGAAACACAATCTGTGATTTGAACGATAGTCAGAGGAAGACACTGGATTTGTAGTGAATAAAAAGATGAGTTCAACGACCTTGCGAACGTTTATTTATTTTAGTGTTTTGCCTATACTTCGGTCCTTTGTTTGGGCCATCCTCAGGGCACACTATACTGCTATAAAGTATTTCGTCATCATGGGGACTTATGGCTATTATTATATGGATATTGTGTACTTCCATACAATTAATTTTTCCTTTACATATTTAAATTAATGTTCTTATCAAATATTGAACATAGAAACTAAGTAAAAAGCTACGACACTGGATTTGGTTTCTAAGGGTGTGTACACAACGAGGCGAGGCGAGGCTAGGCTAGGCACTTGAGCGAGGCGAGGAGAAGATGCACCTCAAGGTGTAGTGTTCACAACAAGGCGTTCAGTTTCTTGGTAAATTGCGAAGCGAGATCATATAAATTATGTCATCAGATTCTGAAGAAGAAATTTTGTGTTTGACAAGTAGTGCAACTATACGCCACTTTTCACATAAGTGTACCTTCCGCAGTTTTGCTTTTAACCCAATAAATAATAAGCGATTAGAGTTTGGGGTATTCGTCATTCATATATATGAAGAATTACGTATTGATCTTCATATATCCTGCCAGTATATGAGAATGAGTTAAGAGGCCAGTTATCAAAAATAGCGCGCTGCACCTCGCGAAAAAATGAAAGATTTCATTTTCGAGCGAGATACCTCGATGTCGAGAATCGACATTCAGACATTAAACAGAAATTAGGTATGTGCAGCACATATCCTCTAAGAATGTGACTAAGGACTTTTATAATACTCGGTGAATAATTGTCTGAAACAATTGCTTCAGACTTAATAGAGAAGTTATCTGTCATATGTTCGCTTAGATCAACTACATTTAAAGAGAATGCACCACTAGAATTCACGGCAGCGAGGGATGTTACTGAAGTTGAAATCCCAGTGAGCTGCACCGCTGTAAAACTTGAATTGATAGCGGAGGCGAAATGCATATTTAGCTGATTTGGAGGTAAGCAAACCCTGAGGTCTATCCTTCTATCTATTTTTACCCCTGTATAGTGCAAGTTTCGGCAAAGTGCTTTAGATTTAGTACTGGCACTTGGTATTACGTATTGCCGATGTTTTCTTGGGGTTCAGTATAATTTAAGAGGTTTCTTAGTTCTGAGACGCCTAAAGCGGCTTTATAAGCATACCCGGACTAGGGATAACTGTTGGGATGTATTTTGTCTTTTTGGAATATAAGTATTTATCAAATAGAATGCACACCTCTTTAGGTTAACATTTTTTCATCCGTGAAAGCTGCGATATTTGTTGAAAAATTGGAACCGCAAGTCTTAATTCACCATCTTACTCCGAATAACAAGGAAGTTTTGAGTAGTAAAAATTGAAAATACCAAAATTCTCTTAAAAAGCACACAGGTAATAATTTTTGCATAAGCATCGAATTATGTTTACAAATGTTTAATACTTTTTAATTCATATCTAAATCGCGGTCTAAACCTTTATCATGCTTTCAGCATGCTAATTTGGATGTGGGAACTACCTAATTAATAAAATCCCATAAATCACGAATGTTTCACCTCAAAGCGAACGGGACGGAAATTAAATTTTTTAGCACATTTCAGATTTAAAACCCGTCTAATTACTGCCGTAATTACACTGTCAATGCCCGGCGGTTTTTGCTTTCATACCATCCATGTCGCAGTAGTAGCATCTACTCGACAAATTTATCACTCACCGCATACAAATAGCGAACATGTGCTCCAAAACTAACATCAGCGTACTACCTATGGGGAGGATGGGGTTGATATGACATATTACCATCATTTGTATTTGCGGATGATATTCTGTTTGGCTGCTATGGGGAAGCACACACACGTATATACATATGTTGTACGTGTATACAAAGATCCTGAATATTTTGTATATTTAGAATGATTACAAAGGATACGCTTTCACTGCTCATCTAGCGCCAAGTGTTGGTAATCTTCTATCCGTTAAACTGCTTCTGGGTTCTTGCTATTAGCCCAGTACCATTATAGTAGGGTTGGGTAAATCCTTTCATGGACAGGGTATTCCCCTGACCACGTCATATAATGTTTCTGCAAAGATGAGCTAAATGCTCTCTTTATATGTATTGTAACATACATACACATCGGTTGAGTACATATATATCCAAGGATATGGGCAGGTGGTGTTAGCCTCCCATTTTGGGGATTCTTAAAGTTTTGATAAATGCTGTTGCTACGTTTTCACGTCTGTCAGCTGCTCAACATGCCATGATTGATGAAACTAGTTTAGTTAAGTCAGAAATTTGTTTGTAAACACCAACATGGAATGGCTGTCGTCGGTTTTCGCGAACTTATTTAAACAAGTCGGCATAGCGCTCTAGAAATTCACTTAATTTTCAGTTGCATGATAAGATAAATAACGTGTTTCTGAATATTGTTCGAAACTAAGAAGCAAACACATAGGTAGTTATAGTAGTTGTATTCGGAAGGAGTTTGAGTTGAAAGTTTTAAGGCATGCACATATGAACTTAATAACTAATGCAAACCCGCAAGCTATTTTGGATGCAAGTGCAAGACGCAAAAGGAAGAAGATGGAGTGCTTAAATGAAAAGTTCGGTGGGTCCATGGGAACATGGAGTAAATAGTTAGCGAAACTATTTTCTTCTGTTCTAAAGGAGTTTTTAATAGTTTGTAACCAAAGCAAATTGTACTGAATGGGAGTAGTGCATATATGGTATATAAATCTCACATTACTCTTACTACATGCATGTAATGTTGGAAGAATTTTGTATAAAGCAGAAGGTGATGCACCTTGGAATCATTTTTGAAATAATCTTATTTTATTACAAAAGTAATGATACAAATCTTAAGCAACCGATAATTATAGTTGTCTAATCTATTATCTTTCTTATAATAGTCGAATATTAGTAGTTAGAAATTTATGTTTCAGGATTTATGAAAGGAAGTATCTTAGCCGCTCTTCGTTTCTTTTCATTATTTGCTTAACTTTGCAGTAGTATTGCGCAGAAATTTCACTTTATTTTGTTCTCTAACCTGCATAAATTTGTACTGATAATACACTCATTATGGGGTTTTTTGTTCATGACACTCAGATCTGGAAAAAGTTGATCGTGTGAGATCATGGCTGAGACAAGATTTTTTGAGAGTGATTTATTCGCTAAGTTTGAAGTTTCGCTGAAGACCATAATTGTTTTCGGGAAATTAAAGAGAAAGATCGACGAGAAATTTAATGTTATGAAGCAGGAATTTGAAAATAAACGGAAATGAATGGCAATTTTAGGCCAGACACCTCCAGATTTGAGATATGTCTTAAGCGATGCATTATTATACTGTGAACGTATTTTATAAACAATGTTTATTTCTATTAAGCGAGGGAAGCCTGGAGGGTTCCAAGTTTGATCTAGTACATTTTGATAAATCTAGTACAGAATCGAAATTCTTAGGTCCTGAGAAGCAGTTTGAGTACCCACGCTCCTATACTCGCAGCCTCATATAGCTATTTATAGCCATCCCCATGCTCAGTATTTTAGTATTTAGATGTTTTTTATTCGAACTGAAGTACTAGATGTCTTTCACTTTAGATCAATTTTAACTCACTACGGAAGATTATTTTTTCTGTCTATTTTTAGGGTAGATGGGGTAGGAACCCTCGGCGGGGGGGGGGGGGTTCCAGTACTGTATATTGCATATCAAATTAAAGTTCTCATCGGGTGGTATACTTTTTTGCTGATTCAGAGATCTTTCTCGGGGTATTTTTACCGCTGGAAAACCCATTTTCATGTACTAGGGTCACATATACCCCAGTTACTACGTTTCGCATATATTTTCCTTTTGTCTCCATTAGTGTTCTGTTGTGAACATTTTTCTCATGGAAAGTCATTTTCCACGACTCACTAATTCCGCGCAATCACAACAAGTAGAAAAGTCCACTTTTTCATCCAAGAAAGTCGCTCATGATACATCAGATCACCCAAGCTTTCCTCCGCTTAATTGAAATAAACATTATTAATAAAATATATTCGGAGTATCATAATTCATCGTTTAAGATATCTCTGATGTCTGGACGTGTCTGGCCTACATGGATTACACTGAAAAATAGTGATGGCTGCTATTCATGTAATCTATAACAAAATTTCGAAATTTTTCTGACCTTATTCAATTCAACTATTAAATTAACAAATCGACTTTTCGACAAATAAAAAAATTAAAAATAAATTTCGAGGGGGAAGAAAGAATAAATAGATATTTTTGGTAATTCTGATGTGCTCTATCGCCACTTGGAACATTAAGCGGGAAACACAATGCGACATTCAACAGCGCTGCTAAATATCAGAACGGTTTGGCGGAAAATGGGGTAAAGTTTAAAAAAAAAATAGGTATGAAGTATTTCATGGAAAGCTTGGACAGTTAGTCTTCATTTCGCATTATTTGTTTATGCGTTTACAGTAGGAGTGTTACAGGATGTTAAGTGGAAATACACCAAAATTATAAGCATCCTCTTTCTCCTAAAAGACGCATTTTGCTCTTTCATAGCCCAACGTCCTCTATCAGCTCTTGATGTTTGAACCATCAGTTATGGATCGCCCTGCATCTCTGTCTGTTTCAACATGAAAATTGAAATAGCAGCCAGATATCGCCGGAGTTCTTTAATTAATTTACTAGGGATGGCCAATAGTTGGAAAATATCGATACACTGATATTTCCATTTTCTTTTTTTCAAAATATCGATACACCAATATACTGGGTCTAAAATATAGTACTATGCAATGCATACTATGTTCTCGCATATCTAATTAAAGGTCTCGCCAAGTACTATCGAGTGGCGTACTCTTTTCCCTGATTCAGAAAACTTTCTCAGGACGTTTTTGTCGTCCGAAAACCTACTTTCATGCACTTGGGTAACGTATACCCAATTTACTACATTTCGCATATAATTCTTCCGTTCTTTCTTTCAGGGACTAATGTGCTCTGTTGTGAACAATTTTCTCATAGGAAGTCATTTTCCCGGACGCACCAATTTCGCACAATCACGAGAGGAAAAAAGTCCACATTTTTATCCAAGAAAGTCGCTCTCAAAATACATCCGATCGCCATCGCCAAAGCTTTCCCCCGCTTAATAGAAAAAAATGCTGTTAATAAAATATGCTCAGAGTATTATAATGCGTCGCTTAAGACATCTCTCATGTGTTTATGTCGGGCCTAAAATTATATGAAAAGCGGGCATTCGAACAGAAATTTTTATTAACAATGCAGCTATTGAAATATCGATACAATGATATTTAAAGTATAAAAATATCGATACGAATTACCTATATCGTAAGGGGATAAATATTGATATATCGAATATCGTATCGGTATCGGCCATCCCTATAACTTACTTAATATAAATTTTTAATCCTATAAACATGGTAAAATTTGGTGCCATATAAAATCGAAATTCGGTGTGTCATAACCCTCAGAATACGTAAGCCATGAAGTACTACTACTAAAGTGCGAAAATATTGGACCGGTTAGCGGCCGACCTTATACGCTTCTTGTCATATTTAAGTCTGGTGTTTTCCACATAAAGCTAGCTTGCATTTCGTACAAACAGCATAATTTCCTGGACTGGGATTCAATTTGTTGCAAAAATTAAATGCAATATTTAAAAAAAAAAAATTTCCTTTAATTCCTTTTCAAACCGACACTTTGTTAAAGAAATTTTCGAGTAGTGCTAATTAGGTAGAGTTAATAAATGTTTAACCCTATTTGATTTAAATTAAATATTTGCAAGATATAATATTAAATTAATTTTAAATGTTTTGAGAGTAATTTAAGACTAATAAACAAAAACTAATAAATATAAAAAAAAAACGTTGCTTCAAAAGTGGCACCAAAAATACGAGATAGTTTCTCCCTGGACTTAATGAGTACCTACATATATCACAAAACTTATCCAGAGTTTGCCTTCATTTTACATTTGACGAAATTTTGAAGTTATATTACATTTCTGTATAGAATTTAAAATTTTCGAAGTATACAAAAAAGCAAAGTCGAAGCAAAGTAATTTAATGAAGTATTTTGACAAACATTAGGAGCTCCAAATTTCAATTTCGGAAATTCTTTTTTACTCAAGTGCTAAAATTTACCGCGACTTTGTTTTTTTTTTTTGTGTACGTTGAAAATTTGAAAATTTAGCATAAATATAATATAATTCAAAAATTTAATTAAATGCCAAATGAAGTAAAACTCTAGAGAATTTTTGGATATACTAATTAAGTGAAGGGAGAATTATTTTCTATTTTTGAAGTGCAGATCTAGAAGCAGTTTTTTAAAAATATTTTTTTTTAGGCCAGCCCGTCCCTTTAACTCGTACACGAATTTGTCTGTATATTTTTATATTTCCTTTTTACTATTTTCGACACTCTCGTAGACCCACTTTTCGTCATCACAGCGAGCTGAAATTTAGCACACAGTTTCATGTCACGTGACAATTGAATCTATCAAAATTTGAACCGGAAATTTCCATGGAAAATCCGGAAAATCGGGAAAAATCATTTGAAAATTTGGTACATATTGGATTACAAATAAATCCGTTTCAGGAAAAATGCAAAGTTTTCCGATTTCTCCGAAAGAAAATTCCGGAATTCTCCGACTTTTCCGGAAAATTTTCCGCTAAAAAAGTTTTCTAAATTATGCAGGATCAAGTTTCCTATCAACTGGCTCTCTCTCCGACAATGGTGAAAACTTGCAGAAAAAATCGAGGAAAATTCATGTAAAACGCTTTTCCGGAGTTTGTCCGACCAAGGAAGCATTTGAGCGTTTTGCAATCTAAGACAAAGTTGTAGAGCGAAATGAGTTGCATAAAGTTGCTTTTGTGGAAAACTCCATCGAAAATACTGAAAAGCGAGAAAATCATCGGAAAAATTTTCATCGATATGAATTGTAATAAATCTGTTTCAGGAAAAATGCAGAATTTTCCAATTTTTCTGGAAAATTTTTCGAAAATTACCGGAATTTTCCAACTTTTCGGGAAAATTTTCCGACAAAAAAGTTTTATAAGCTATGCGGAATCATTTTTTTCCATCCTAGTAGCATCAATACTTTCTCTTCAATAATCATGAAAACTTGCATGAAAAATCGAGAAAAATTCATGCAAATTTAAAAAAAATCATAGTAATAGGAAAAATCTGTGGAAACATGGAAAATCTGGAAAATTCATATTATATGGGATCAAGTTGAGCTAAAAAGCGCTGTTTAAAACATAGTTTGAATTTCAGAAAACCGTCGCAGTACTTCAACGATTTGATACTCGAAAAATTTTTGTTTTCGGATCGGCACCAAACATGACTTAAAATGTTGGTAATGATAAGCTGAACAAAAACTTCCAGGTAACCACGGTGCTAACTTCCAATCATCTCATCGTAACTGCCTTCAAAATTTCAAATTTTTCGAAACCTCGGTAAACCGTAGTCCCAGTTATCGAAACTGTTCGGATTGTGTTCGAAGTACGGTCAGTCGATTGGAAACTCTCGAGTCGTATGGACGCAAAAAAGTTTCACTGCGAATATTCGAAAATCGACTCAAAATAAAGAAGAAAGAAAGAAATATAACAAACAAAACTGAGGCCAAGCTACATGAAAAAGTAGAAAATAAACTTTTCTTCACACACAGAGGTGGACTCAGATTTGTTTTTCTTCTATTTTTCTGTTGCACAAAACTTTACAGTATTCAAGGTGCATACCCACTACAAAAGATACAAAACTTGTGACTGACTCTGCTTTTTATTTTATCAGATTTATGTCTGACAGAATTTTCCCCATATGGCTACTTTAAGTACAGATAACTGAAGAGGTACAATTAGTTAGAAGAGCATTTTTTGAAACTTGAGGATCATACCTTCCATCCGATCTTTCGTACGAGTAGGTACAGTCGTTCCATGATCTTTTCAAAATTCCTTGAAATATATTTATTTTTAAACTTGACCCTGCTTTTAGCAACTACATGAGGACGTTGATAATCCCAGCTGATTTACCATTGCCCACCCAAGGAATTAGTTATTTCTATCCTACATTGAGTACACATGTTTATCCACAAAAATTTCCATCAAAAGGTGCTCATTAGATCTTTACATATGTTTCTACTACTTCTGTAGCTGCTTAGCAATCATCCCACCTAACGCTTATCACAACCGAATTTTCTCAATTTATTTTGACTGGAAAATATTTACTTTTTTAACGACAATTCTGTTAAGTGCAATAATAAAAATTATCTATATGAACAAAACAAGCACACGTGAGTTACATAACACTTTTTCATGTGTTTGAATGAAATTGTCTAATAAAAGCCTTTTATTGTAAAAAAAATGATAAGATTAAGAAATTATTATATGAGAAAAAGGAAGAGATATAAACTAATTAAAAAGAAAAAGATAATAAAGATGAAAACAATAAAAAAAATAATAAGGATAAAGATTTACATACTATGATTAATCATATGTGGAGTATATTTCCAAAACTTATTATCTATGTACGTTTATCTCTTTGAAATGTTTCAGTATATGAAATAATAAGTTTCCAAAAGTAAATAAATCCATGGCATTTGTGTACTAAAATTCGAATGCATTTGAAAAGTTGTTATGTAGAGCGACTGTTTAGTTCCAAAAATTGATATATATCGGCTAAGTGCCAGAACTTGCTATCTAACAAACATTCTTCGAAATATCTTTTAGCATAATTCCAAAACTTGCTATATACATTTTGGGGAGAAATTTGACAGAATGTTCTGACTTATCACCAGTGGCGGATCCAGAATTTTTGTGAGGGAGGGGCGCAATTCTGGTTTAAAAACATCATTAATTTGGAGTAAATGATAGATTCAAACACCTTTGAAAGAATCGATGTGATTGAAATTTATTGATAATTTGAGGGATCGCTACCCCCTCCCTTCTTGGAAACAGGCTGAACGTCATCTAGTTTCCAAGCAACTAGAAATTTTCCAGTCGAATAAGATAAGTAAAACAGTTTGCACAGGGGTTTAGCTAAGGATGAGGCACAGCTTTTAATTAACAGGGGCTAGAAGCCATCAGGACGTGCGGCTTTGGAGGAGTTGATTCCTTAAGGACCTTGAATACATCTCTCATACGGATGTGTATTGGCTCATGTATACATCCACATGGAAGACGCAAAACAGGTGTCTGTAAAGTGGGTAGAAGAAGAGAATATGAAGCGAATCTATAGTAGCCAAAATATTAGCTTTATCCAGAGAGTCAACAACCAGATCTTCAATGTTAAGTAGTGAAGGTATAGAGGAACTTGTTCCTGATGGTTTTAACCAAGCACCAGAAACCTTTGCTACCTTCACAGTTTCCCAAGATTTTTTGTTAGCTTTCTGGTCAAAAAGAAATTTTTCTCCGGAGGACTTATTTCAGTTCTGGATATGGATGCAATTGATAGGAACGAAAAGCAGACTCTTTCGGTTTTATTATTTGGTTGCATTTATCACTGAATCAGGAGTGATTTTGCTGTTTTCTTGAAGAAAAACATACCGATCAATTAATTTCTATATGATACTGATTGAAGCTTTCTCAATTGGCAGATTTATTTTGTTTTTATTTAACGTTTGTAATAACTCAATAAAACAATACGCAATAATTTTTTAGCCGTCGTTTCGCTAAATTTCTCCAATTACTAGTTATAATAGTTTCCTTTAATGCTTATTTTGTCACGCCGATAATATTCTAATATTCGGTCTTTACATTTTATCAAACTTATCAAACCATCCATCCCTTTTACCCGAATAGGTTCTCTCCTGGTTACAACACCCTGACAAAATCCACTCTCATGTACACGATTTGTACAGGTATCAGCACTTCCTGTTTCCTCGACAGTCTTCAATAGCCTGGACCTAAATTAGAGCGATAGGCAAGTTGCTAGCAATGAGAGCTGCATTATTAAACGTTATAAAAACTGCAATAGAATAACTTTACTGCGCAGTGAATTGGGACTGAAGTGACCACACATTTCTAAATGACAACTATAGTATCACAAGAAATACCCTGTAGGTATCGACCTACAACACACAACCAGATTCGAATTTTAAAGTGGTTATTAAATTTGTCAATATGTCGACGATTTGCATTTGAGTTAAACCCTTCCTGGGACATACATAAACATATTGTTCCCAACTTTAAAGCTGATTCATTTCAGTTTCCATCCTCGCATCCGGCTATTGCGTTTCGAGTTCACAATTCAGGTGAATTCAAATTCATATCTCTGAGCAAGTAGCGATTGCTCCGGTTTAAATTTCCGTAGCAATGATGACACAGTCACAGGACGACGACTATCTAGTTACATTTGAATTGTGTCAATGCGCTCTAGTTAGACAGAGAAATTTTCTTTCGGCAATTTTTCATAGGTTTATTGGAATCATATTATGAGTTTTACATTCGAAATAATCTTCCTCCCACTCCGCCCCCGATAAAACGTTTTCTGACTGGCAAAAACGCCTTCCGGCCATCAATTGTTCCTATCTGAAAATTCAAGCACAATAGGGAAACAATTTATGGCATTCAAGGAACCTGATTTAATATACACTTTGACAAAATGTCTATGAATAACACATGAGGGCTGTGCTCCATGCGGGGCACAGCCACCCTTTTCTCGATTTTCTGGGGTTTTGGTAGGGAATAGTGTGTGGTTTTAGATTCTATTTATATGTACATGCATATATGGCAAAATTCAACAAGCGCCACTCAGTTAGTAGAGATATGGGATGGTGCTTCGCCACCCGCTATTGTCGGCGTACTTTTCTAAAATACAAGGCTGATGGGAAAATCGGTTTTTCTTCAGATTCGGAGAGCTGCTAGCCTTGTTATACGGCTCAGCAATTTAAATCCCTGGAAAACATGAAAATCTTATTTAAATGATAATTTTTGTGTTTACATATTTTCATCGCACCCACAGAATGTTAGTGACGACGTAACGACGTAACGCTGGATTGGGTGGAGGCGGTAGAATTCAACAATTCCACCAGTCAGTTTGAGGAGTGGGAGGATGGAAAAATCAGGCTCATGATGATGCTGCGAGAACAGGTTAACGTGACGTGATGTACATAGAAAGATGTAAGACCGCCGCTGACTACCATTCGAATACATCAAGAGCTTCTACCTGACCAAATTTGAACAAAAGGATTGTCTAACATTTCCATAAATTAATTAAAGGACTTAAATTCAGCACTCTTTTATGGCAGTGTAAACAGGTATCATCATAATCCAATTAGCGCGGATCGTCATCATCGTCGTCGTCGTAAGGAAAGTCAACAAGTTGTGAATAAGATTACGACGGCTAACATAATTATGCTGCCGTAAGATGTTAAACGCTGTGCTGTAAAATTATCAAGGACATAATACCTCTGGTTTGTGTTGATGTCGTTATTTTCTTATATGTTTTGCAAACGTATATTTACAATTTTCATTCCTCCAAGGGAATAGACTTCTGTCATTTTGGTAGCATATTCTATCTATTTTATACCATCATTACCCAGGCACATTTCTTCTCTTAACCAACTACATACATACATATATGTATATTCTATCTCTGACTGACATTCATTATTCTAATAAAAGCGGATTATATTTCACCAATCTTACAGAATCATGACCGGACCTTTAATCTACAATCATCCGACAAGCAAAGGCCATAGAAAAGGATTAAGAAGGATGGGACCTGGAATGATTAGTGTCTTCGAATTTCTGCTTACTTTGCACAAATAAGGGCTTCCTTCCAATCGTGTTTTTATTATTATGATGATGATGCGTGATGGTGGTGGTAGTGGTGGCTGCTCTGATTGTTAAGGGTGCTTCTTTATATGCTGCTCTTTCTAATACTTAAGTCAAATATAAAATACGCCGCAAACATACATTTCCCATCACAACTGTAATTTTCTATGGATTTCATCATGAAAAGTATGAGTAGTCGTCTTCGTGATTTTCTTTTACTTTTATTAGATTTTTTCTGCGACAAATAGGGAAAATAGAATTGAGAGTGGTACACAAGAGCTTTATCCACAGCCTACCTAAATCATATAAAATTTTTACCCTTTTTTTTTTTTTTAATTTTCAAATTCTTGGAAATTTTCTTATCGAGTAATCAAAAAAATGTTTTCCGTTCATTTTCTAAGAAAGTTTTTAAATTATGGTTGAGAAAATCTTCGAAGGAGAAAAATTGTTTTGCGTCAAGTTTTTTTCTTTACGAGATTCGTTTTCCTTCCTTCTTCTTTTTTTATGATTATCAAGTAAAAGCCAAGTCTGGAAATTGAAATAAAACTTTCTAGCGAAAAATCCTTGGATACGAATATGATTTCTTTTCGCGGTCTTGCAATTTTAATTTACTTTAAAGCCGAAAGCATAGCAACTGCACATATTAAGGCGGTAGAGTTCGATGGTTGGATGAACATTAATTAAATACCACAGAAATTACAGTTGCTAGAAAAATCTTAATTTACAAAATTATAATTAGTTTATTTCAATGCTAGACTGTACGTAGTTTTCGTAGAAGACATTCTGATGAGTTGTCATTATTATGAATTTCTGGAAATTTATAAATTTCTATAGAATCCAGCCAGCTGCTGAATCAACTCGCATCACTTTTATAGATAACTAGTTGCTAAGTTTTATGAAATTTTCAAGAAACTTAGAATTTATTATGAACAAATTCATGATTGGTGAAACTTTTGATGATATTTTACATCCTGATCTCGTTAAGATCCCAAAACGAAATTTTGATATGGTTTAGTGGATAATATGAGGTTGAATATAAAAAACATTAAAAGTACGTTTTCCAGGATATTCAAAAAGTAAGGATAAAATCCTTACTTGTGATGTCTTTTCAAAATTATGCTATTTTTCATGGAAAGCTTGAAATCCTAACTTTCAAATTAGCTATATGTCACTGCTCTAGCATGAATAGAAAAATATGTATAAATTTTTAAAGAAGATCCTGGACAGAATTTTTTCGAAAATTAAAAATGTTATAGATCGCTAAATACGCGATGTATTACCGAAATTTTTTAATTTATATTCATATCCTAAATTTTCTGATATCCTTAATTACCTGTTTTCTAGGAATTAGTCAGAACGAATAATTTGTAGATGTCACTGTGCGCAAAAACCTAGGGTATTTCCATTTCTATGCGTATTGTACATTAAATGGTCTGCTGAACATTAAATTTTTTCATACATTTTAATATGGAAGATGAAGTAACGTAATACCAACAATGATCCAAAAAGTCCAGAAAAATTTATATGTTTAATTTGGTAATTTGTCATCCGCTAGCGTAAATCATTCAAACATACAATACACAAGAGAATTGCGGAAAACCAATGTTTGAAGCAACAATGTTCGTCAACCGTTTGTGGCCAAAAGCCGCTGTAACGAAAGAACTCGTGTCAAGTGGCAACAAACAGTCAAATCAACACACGTATGACCAATGTTGGATAATGCAAAACTACAATCTAGAAGCAGCACAGAAAAATACGGCATAAAAGTGTGGTGGGCCTTTGAATCCTCCAGAGGTTTTTCGTGCAAAGGATTTTTATATACAGGAAAGGAACCAAGACAACAGAGAGAATACCACCAAGGAGAAAGAGTACTGATCAAACTCACTATTAAAAGTACAACCAGTGCCAGGACGATCATTCTTGGATATCTTTTTTTTATAACATTGGAAGATGTTGAAAAAATCCGGTCAGCAGAAAAGACTTTTTCTAGAATTTAAGATAGAAGAAAAATGTATTCCGAAAAAGATGTTAACACATTGCAGCCACCCACCCAGCCTACTTAACTCTGTTTGATTTTACTAATTCTGTTACAATAGTGTTATATGTGCCAAAGAAGGGTAAGGCAATTCTTTTGTTGTCATCGCTTTATTAGAATACTGAAATTGTTGGTGTTGGCAGAAAACCACAGGCTATCATATTTTGCAACATTCACATTACAACACATGAGGCGAATGAAGGTAATGAGACCATTGAATACTTAGTCAGGAAAGAAAAGATATTTCCATTTACCGGACCCCAATCCTTCTGCGACCTTACAAAAAGGCACCTAGCAGGAGAAATAATATCCAAAATTGAAAGGAATCACCAGATTTAATGGCAGAACTTTCCTGTACTTATACCCTAGACAGACTGTCTCCATAATTTTCAATTAAATGGAGTCAAATTTGTAGTATGTCACGCAAATGAAGTCTATTCCTTAATAGGGTCTTAATAGTGTCCTTACCCATTTCACTTCATTTTAAAATGTAGCAAATTTTACTCCATTTAGTGAAATTTCAGTAAAAGTGCCATCTACCGTCGTCATTAAAATGAACTGAATTCATTGAAAAGGGGAAAAGTTTCCAATAAATTTAGCAAAGACAGTCATCAATTGATCATGAATGTCTTTTCTTGGAGCATTCTTTCTCTTTTCGACATCTTTAAAATAAAAATCTGCCGCTAAATGTTTTGCAACTACCGTCAATACTCGCAAATTTTGTTGATACCATTTAATTAAATTATTGGACGCTGCCACGATCTTGACTCATGTCTTTGTTTAGGCATTACAGGTGCTATTCGAACAACAAGAACCGCAGCAATGGAGATCGTGCTTCGACTTTTGCCCGTATACATCGATGGGAAATGTATAGCTGCAAAAAGTGCACTAAGGCTTTAATAGTCGGACTGCTGGATAACAGCAGACCTTGGTCACAACAGAATACTGAAAAACTATCCTGCAGACTGTAGACGGGGATAACATTACATTCCATTACATTACATCCGAGACTAGACTTTGAGAAAGCGTTCTCAACTAGCATTCCTATCAGAGCGGAGTGTGTTGGTAATCGCATGGCAAATGACTCTGATATATGTATCCTTACGGACGAGGGTTCGATGGTTCGTACCTCCATTAGATCGCACCTATAGTGCCACCATGTCGATTGAGCTCGGGAAACTGAGTGCTAACCACAGTGCCATTCTCTGCTAGATGCAGGGTCACAGTATACCATACCTGGAAACGGGGCAGCATACGATCTGGTCAGAAAGCGTTTGACTATGAATATATATCTAGCGGTTGAATCCATACAGCGGCCCTAGAATAAGCGAGGAGGATTCTAGATGTGCAGACATATAAGCTGGCAAATCGCACACGGAGAAAATTGACCTCATGTGCCATTTGAAGCCAACTTTAGCCCGACATTTGTCCTCTGAACACTGGTTCTCTCCTGTGGAGGAACCGGAATGATGTGCGTAATCTTACTGCAGTTATTGCAGGACACTGCTTCTTTGACAAATATGCGGAACACATCCAAGCTCCATACAATAACTTCTGCAAAAGCTATATTGGCGGGGAAGGGGTTGAGAGTGATCAGCACCTGCTGTGTGAATGCCCTAACCTTGCCAATCAAGACAGAAATACGCTTGGTAGCAAACTTTATCACATCTTTATTTCCTTCCTTGACATGACTAAAGTTCAAATTAAGTCATAATAGAGACAGTCTATATAGGGTATAAGGCCCGCATAAAAGTTAATTAACTTCCCATACAAAGACTTTAAAAAAGCCATGAGCTATGGTAAGCACCAGATTATGCTACTACTACTAGAAAGACTGGCCATTGCTCACTTGGGTACATGATTAAGGAAATGGGCAAAACCACAGATGATATCTGCAGATTCCGCAAGGTAGAGATAGAATCTGCTGATTACGTAATCTGCAAATGCGCAGGACTTGCTCCCCAAACGCAAAAATATCTGGTGAAAGACTTTGTAACCCCATCAGACGTCCGAAGGCTAACCCTAATAATATATTAGCGTTCCTAAATAGTGCGAACGTGGACTGTACCTAACCCAGTGGTTACATTGTGAGAAATTTCGGCCGAATTTTTGCATCCATACATTGCGAGATTTCGTGGGAATAATTCACAGACTTACAGTATTATGATCATAGCTACATTGCCGGCGAAATCATCTTGCGATGTCTCTTTTGGTTACATGATTTTTCGTTTCCAATGCAAGTTTATTTGAATTTCTGAGGAAGAATTCTCCCGCCATAATCCATGTGAAAATATGGATTGCGAAATATTATTTTCATGCGTACATGCAAAATCGACACTGTACAGTCAAAATGCAAAGATCAAATTCGCGAGATCAAAACTCACCTGAAATCTCTGGCAATATAACCAGAGCCCATGGCAGGGTCTTAACACAAAAAAACTTTCAGGTGGCGGTGCTTAAGCACCGGTTCTCCGGCCTCACCCCTATCTGCAAAAGCAAGACGAGACGATACCCCTTGGCATTCTTCTAAAATATGTTAGATGTGGCTGCATACGTAATGTTACAAAAAAAAAAAAAAAATTAAACAGTGAGAATTAGAAAAACTGGTGTACGTCGACTATTTCCTCAATATGTGATGGATCAGTTAAAGTAAAGAATATATTAAAAAATTTATAAAACAAAAATAAGGAAATAAATTTGATGCCATAAAAATAAAAAAAAATAAACTTTTAACTAATTTTTGGTTATATTTTCATACGAGAGGCCATTTCAGCCAGAGCAATTCATATATGGAAAGGTACACGAAGCTTTCATATAAAGAAGGTTTAAAACTAATCAAATTCTCCTAAGAAGTATGAAAATTATCACTAATCTCAAAAGAATTGAAAATTATATAAATACATAATCAGAATGCAACTATGTAACAGACTGGGCGGCTGTTCTGTCTACTCTCTGCTAGTAGTTTATAGTCGAGGTTATTGTAATCTAATTATAAATTTTCAAAATTTAATTACAGCTGAGACTGCAGATTAATAAACTTAATTAAATTAAATTTTAATTTAATTTTAATTTTATTTTACCTTACAATTAAATTTGAAAATCGCTCCAGTTCAATAAAAAAAATGTTTATTGAATCAGTTTTCAACACTTGTTGTTTTTTTATCATTAGACATATATAAAATTGTGGAAAAACAATTACTTTATTTTACTTATTTACAGCGATATTTTGTACTAATTACAACCAAGAGTGAAGATTAATTATATTCATTTCCCCAATTCTGTGGAATATTTCCGAATATGTATTTAATTAAAACAAACCATGTAGAAACGAAATTTTCCATTCTAATTCTAATTCCGCCTATCTCTGGGTATATGTGCCGACCGCACTAAACCACCACAATGTCCATCATAAACTACTCCAGTGACGATGATTCCCTCTGGTGCCCTATTTTCCACCAGGAAATTTCCATTTTCATATTCACAGATAAATTTTACTACTATGTTCGGGTAAAACTATGTGCAGACCAAGGTATGCTATTACTGCCTAAATGCTAAAATATGGAAATAGGCTTCATTTCCACGTTTTAGTGGTTGAAACGGCTGTCGATATCTACTGATGGTTTTACGGAAAGATACATTTATTGTGATTTTTCATATGAATTCCGTTCGGGGATGGAATTTCAAAAATAAACGCTGATGTTGGAAAATAATTTATTCAATTATTGAGAGATGCAATATGAAAATTCCCTAGATATTTTCCAGGAGTTTAGGAAAATTTAAAGGTATAAATTAAGTTGCGATTTAATAATATTGAAATAGTCATATTATGAGGAAATGTGTGTTTAAGGTTTTTGTTTATTTTTTTTTTTAATAATTTTATTGACAGCTTTAATCTTTATATGAATATTGAAATTTATACTTTTATTTAAATTTGTGGGTCAAATTGACCCAATGTTACGGTATAAAATATTAAATGTTATGGCCTAGATTATTTATTTTAAACGTAATTAGGGAAATTTTTCCGAGCTATTTTCATTGATTATGAATTTTGTATACCTACGCATTTATTTTAATTATTGAATCTTCTCCACTCATTGTCAGTATATAATTTTGATGTATTTAGTTAAAGACACATCTGGATCTTTTGAAATTTGTATTCTCATTATCTTGAAAACTGATGATAATTTACAATTTGTACCGCCTGCTTCTTGCTAATGCTGCATATGGAAAGCGATTTTAAATGAAGATTGATCAAATAGTTAGCCACTGTTCAATCAACTACACGCGTCATTTATTACAATTTCAAGTAAAATATGGTCGTTTTCTTAAACTGCTTGGCAAAAATAATTATTATCATCACAGTAATATCATGGTTAAGTTTTGATTGGAAGAAAAAAATATATGGAAACGTTATATTCAGCTATTTTGGTCTAATTTGGAAAGGGGCTTCATATTTATAGAGACCTGATTTCCTGTTTCTTTCTTTCCATAAAATCATAGAATTTATTGGCAGCTTTTAAAAATAATTAAAAACAAAAAGATACATAACTTAACTAAGAAAAATTTTAAGATTATTTGGAAGCAGTGACGGATCCAGGATTCTTGTGCTTGTGAGGGAGGGGCGCAACTATTGTTTAAAAATGGTATATGCTGAAAACTGAACAAAAATTTGAAGACGCTCGCCATGTCCAAAATTTATCATTTAAAAGATACGAGTCGAACAGATTAGCAAGTGGCTACCACTCGCAATGAAGAAAGTTGCGCAAGGTTCTTTGCCACTCCGAAAAGTCAAAGGGCATGTTAGATTATTCATTTTGTTTTGGTGTGTAAATGGTGGAAGTGTAAAACTTCCCAATCATCAATTTTAGTTAGTAAAACTTGGGAAATGTATTTTATTCAAATTCACGAATCATCATAAATTGTATCTTTGTAAAATACAGGAATTAAAAATTTACATTTATTTAAAATAGTAGTCACAGAAGAGGATCAATACATACCTTGTACGTATCTAACTTCGTCGGCAAGTTAAGAAAGTGTGTATTTTGTATTTTGAATTGTAAAAGGATGTGCGCGGCTTGCAGTGTGAGTATTATATGCAGGATTCAGAGATCAGACTAGGGATGCTCACGATGTATCGATACATCGATAATATCGATGTTTCTTAAAAAATATCCGATGTTTTGTCATCGATTTTCGTCTTTAGAAACATCGCCAAAGTCGGTATTTTATATTTGATACATCGATAAATTGTATGGCATTTAAATTTTTGAACTGGCAGCTTAATACAGTGGAAGATTAGCTCGAGAGTTAAGAAATTGTGGAATCACAGTAACACAGCGTATTTAAGCCTGAAGGTTGATTCTGATCTTTTGTCGTACTAATGTCAGAATATACGACAAAATGAAATGATCTTTTCTATTGCCCTTTTTGTGTTATTATTCAGCTCAGCAAGCCTGGCATTACGTAGAATGAACTGAAAGTGACGTGACACTTCACATTGCAAGTTCAAAAACAATTTTAAGAATTTAAGCAGTGTGCATGTATTGCAAGTTGGTGTACAATATCAACTTACTTTTGTCAAAACCTCGGAAGCAGTTGACTTATTTGTGATATTTTTAGTCGTATATTCCGATGATTTTGAAAATTCATTTTAGTTGATTTTGTTTTGATGAAAATGATAAATCAAAATGAATATGGCGAATATAAAAGTATGACAAATTCGTGGTGAAATGTCAAAATATGTGACAGAAATATCCGCCTAAGCTACGACAAACGATTAGAATCACCATCCTGATTTTCATATGCGTTGCATATGAAACATCAAAGCATGCGTTGAGAAGTTCGGTAAACAAAGCCGAATGCCGACACATGTCACTTCAACTTTATAAGTAAGAATGAAATGGAAAAAAATTTTCGCACTAGGCTTTTCAGTTTTAGCGAAATTACTCTTGCAAAAAATTTTTACATAAAGAGAATTCTGACTCTGATTCCACTGAATAATTTTTACTGCATTAATATAGCCTAAATTGCTCAAAGCATTTATGATGTGATTAATTATGCGAAATACTTCGAAACGGAATGTAAAATAAATACTTCTCTCTTTCAATTTTACATAAAATATTATTGGAAAAGATAATTCTTTTCCTATTGAAAACACGTATATTTTTAAGAATTTTATTTTATTTTTATAGTATGCATCTATTCCCTGTCAACTAGTAGTCCCGTACTCTTCGGGAAATACCTTTCCTTATAGCTTCTATTACAATCGTTTTTGTTATCTTATTTCATAGGCAATAAACAATTCATCTGTGGCGTGATCATAACCGAATTGCTAAAAACCATTTTATTTTCACGAGAAGGAGAAGCAGAAGTGCAAATATCAGAGATATCTCGGTATCTTAAAAGTTCAATCAAGGGGAAACCTGGCAGATAATCCTATAGTGTTGTGGCAAAATATGAAGGAGTCCTATCCAAATTTGTCTAAAATAGCACCAAAATATTTGCCCATCCATCATAGTAACCTCCATTCCGTTAGAGAGACTATTCTCAAAGGCGGTCCAAATACGTTATTAGCAGAGAAATCGCTTACAGGCAAAGAAGTTTTCCAAACTTTTATTTATGAACAGTCTTGATGAAAATTATTGGGATACTAGGGTATTTTTCTCTAGTACCTACGTTGATTTTGTTTGCTTTCTTTTCTCTAAAGTTATGTAGTATTACTATAAGAAAATCATAAATTAATTTGGAGTTTTATTTCCAGCAGTTGTAACATGATTTAAGCTGAACTTTGCTTTGTCGGATTAATTAAAAAGTTTTTATTCCCAAATAAATTTATTTGGGAAGGATTTTCGCAATTCTTTACATCAATGTATCAAAACATGGTTTGAGAGATGTGACATTTCCTGCAAGACTGTCAAAGGAGTAAGCGAAACCAAGGGTACTGTCATCGGCAAAACAATGGATGGAATTGAAAGTAAGGGAAAGCAGATCATTAATGAAAATTGAGAAGAGATATGGAGAGATAACAGAGCCCTGAGGCACCCCAGCATTTACTGGCTGAGGTTGAGATGTAACGTCATCAAATATTATCTGTATTAAGCGACTAGATAAAACACTTTACATTCATAATAGAAGAGGAGGACGAGAGAGGCCAAGTGATTTAAGTTTGGCTAAAAGGACTAAACTCCAGACAGCATGATAGACCTTTGAAATATCTAGGGCAACGATTTTTGACTCACCAAAATTGAGAAAACTACGGCTACAGCATTCTCATAAGAAAAGTCAGAAAACGAAAAGCCATATTGCTGATCGTTGTGGGTTTGACAGAAAGTAATGTACTTCATTGATTTGGAGTTAATGATAGATTCACAAACCATTTAAAGAATCGAAGTGATTGTAATTGGATGATAATTTGAGTGATCGCTACCCTTTCCTTTTCCTGCCGAATAAGACAAGTAGAATAGTTTTCGCAGAGCTTTAGCCAAGAATAAGGCACAGATTTTATTTAACGGGAGCTTGAAACTATAAGGACCTGCAGCTATGTAGACGTTGATCTCCTTAAGGACCTTGAACATAGCTCTCGTATGGATGTGTATTGGCTCTTGTACACATCTACAAGGGACATGTAAAGTGGGTGGAAAAGGAAAATTCGAATTGAATCTAACAGTCTAAATATTAGTTTTATTCAGGGAGTCAACAATCATTTCATTGTAAAGTAGTGAAGGAATAGAGGAACTGCTGAAGTTACTCCTGATGGTTTTGACCTAGGACAAGAAACCTTTGCTACCTTTTCGTCTTGCTAAGATTCTGGTCAAAAAGAAATTTTTCTCTTTGGATAGTGTTTTAGTTCTGGACATGGATACAATTGATAGGTGCGAATAGCAGATTATTTTGCTGTTATTGCTTGGTTGTACTTATCGTTAAACTAGAAGAAGACTAAGAATTATACTAAATTAAAATGCATCAACATCCCTTGAAGCAAAATAGACCGACCAATCAAATTATCTAGGATACTCATTGAGACTTTCCCAATCTGCAGATTGATTTTGTTTTTATTTAACGTTTGGGTTAAGTATTCTATAAAAACGATGACATTTTAAGAAATAATTAAGTAAAATTATTTAACATTAATCTCTTGCTTTAAATGTAATAACACTCACTATAACAATGCTCAATGACTTCTTCGCCGTTGTTATAATTGTTTCTTTAAATGCTTGTTTTGCCACGCCGCGCCAATAATGTTCGAAGAAGCCGTCTTTACATGGAAGGCTTATCAAAGACCCTTTGGCAGCTGTTTTAAATTAACACAAACCTTCCATCGCATTAATATGAATAGGCTCTGTCCTGCTTCAAACACCCCGAGCAAAGCGGCGCTCATGTACAGGTATCCGCGCTTCCTGTTTTCTCTATATAAATGTATCATACTGAATGCTTCCAGAAATTTTTACGTTTTTTACAAAAAGGTACAGTAGAATATAGATGTGAATCATTTTGTTAGGAAAAATTCAGAAGATCTACTGCAATTTTTCTCAGAGGAAATCAATTACAAAATTTTGGTCTGATGTAGTCAACGTATATCTGCATTAGGAATTTTGTTACAAATTTAAGTGTAGCAAAGGTATAATTTTACCTATTGTCCTGTTGTTATTATTACTTTAAAATCTGTCTGTAGCATTTAAATTTTTTTATACACATCTTAACTATCTTCCATTTTATCATTGTTTATCAGTGGTGTAAGGCTTGTTGTATAAGTAGGACATCATGTAATAATTCCATATTGAATGATGGACAACGTTAAAGCAAAAAACACGATTCATAAGATTGCAAATTTATAATACATGTAACAATTTAAGATTTTCATCTATTAAGACATCAATGTATTTAATTTCATATTCTGACTTCAGCATATACATATATTCGATGAGAACTGTTACTTCACAGTTCGATCAACTCCCAATATTATAAAACTTGTTTTCTTTACAGTTAGTGACAATTTATTTAGATTTCATTAGTCGAGGAAATTACGGAGTCTCATTTTGCACTGCGAAATAATAACATAGTGTCATCTACAGATGTTCCACTATAAGTCTATTGAGAATTCCAGATTAAATATATCATATATCAATCAATCAAAAAACAGGGTAGGGGCGAAGACTGTTACTTGGGGAACTCCGCATATCACTACTAATGGATCACTGTTAGTGCTACCTACTTTGATGACTTGGATTCTTTCAGACAAGTAAGATCTAAAAAAATTGCGACAAATGTCTTATATTTATTAAGAGCGAAATTAGAATAAATAGTAACGTCATATATAGCGTCATCAGTAGTGAAATTGTTCTAACAATCTTGTAAATATTTGTTTAGTCTGGTTCTAATGCATTTTTCATATACCTTGAAATTGATGGGTAAAAGAGATGTGGGCCTATAATTGTCAGAAATTTGCTTTCCATCAGTGAATAATTACAGCCCGTTTTAACTTCGTGAGGAAAGTACCCTAAAAGAATATATACTTAATATAATATAATATAATATATAATTATATATGTTAAGAGAGCGACTGTGCTTTGCGATTGTTTTGAACATCTTTGCAGGACAACGTAAGCTGTCTATACCGGGGGCTTAAGTATTTTATAGCCAACCTCATCTGCTGAATTGTGTAACAAGCTGAACAAAACTTGTGGTTGAAAGTTATTTGGGTACTAATATTGATCTTCTTTGCCCACAGCAATTTCGATGTCCACCGGATCCACTGATGTTAATATGACACGTTTCGCGACTATGTTAAAAGGTGACTTTTTAAATGACCAGAGAAAAGGTAATGACTGATAAACTCGGCTCTGGATTTTTAATTTCTAAGGTGGTCTGAAATTTCGATTTTCTCAAGACCTTAATTAGTTCTGAAATCTACTGCAAAAGCTTAAACGCTGTCGGTTTCATTAAACTAATTGCTTCAATACAGTTAGAAAATCCCAAACCAGGTTATACTTAAGGTATATCAATTTAACACGTTGTTTGAAGCCTAACTGTCAAAACCTAAGTACATATGTCATAGACATTTGACGTAACTCAGCATTTTACGAAAAGTCTAGACACTTCATGGAAAGTAGGCAAATAATGTAACGGTTTTGACTTAGCCCCTTTTTACATTATGTGTCTGAAATTTTTAGTCATTTCATCAAATGCTAAAAGCGTTTACGCCGATACTGTAACACCACCCTATATAACCGAATACTGCGACACACATACCCACACACCACACATCCACACACACCCAAATACACACTCATATACACACATGCACACACATTCACGCGCGGCTTTTTACACATACAGAATGCATAACCCCATTGGCGATGGGGTAGGAGGAGGGGCGTTCATGCACAGATCAGTGACACACACATGCCACGCAAACACACATACAGCCACACACACATACAGCCACACACACGTACAGACGCACACACACTACAAACACACACACACGCAAACATACACACACACACTACTCGCCCAGACTGATCCACACTCATACTACGCGGTCATAGACACACACATAGGCGCCACGCGTACAAATAGCCAATTGCTTATACACACTGTATTTCTGTGTGTGTGTGGCTGTATGTGTGTACACGGGGTATGTGTGTGTTACTGACGCGACCCCACCTACCTCCTTCACCAATTGCGTATACATACTGTATATATAAATAGCCACATTCTTTTTACTCCTGTGAAGAAGAAGAAGAGCGTATGTAAATCAGACTTGCTAAAGAAATGACCTTCAATGTAGTTTGAATAAAACAAAATTGGCTAATTTGAAGTGTACTGCTACGTGCGGCCAGTAATTTGTTCACATAGAATTTATATGGTTGACAGGGATAGCAACTTGTATTGCTCCTATGTGTGAGTTGAAGAAGGTGCAGCAAATCTGTCCTACTACTAGCGTGCAGTTTTTTGGTGTGCTCTTGCGTGAGGGTATGGCAGTAGCAGCACTTGTGACGTTTGTCGTATGCGTACGTCTAGGATCAGCCAATTGGAATTCTGCTGCATGTGGGACTTCAGTAATGGCACTTGTGACGTTTTGTCTTGTGCGCTTTTATGAGTGCAGCGAATTGGAATGCCGCTACGTGTGGGAGTTGATATTGTAGCACTTGTGACGTTTTGTCGTGTGCTCTAATGGGTGTAAAAATTTGGAGTGCTGCTACATGTAGCAGTGGATACTATAGCACTTGTAACGTTTGTCGTGTGCTGATTTTGAAATGGGTAATTCCAGTATGGCTCGCCGCATTTTTATAGCGCCGAGTGCGGTCTTGTGCCGTACTCTTCATGGTGTTTCCCTGGTAACGCTTGTGCCAATTTCTGCTGGGAAAAAGCTTAGATTGACTTAATGTTAATGATGACAAGGTGAAAATGTAATTGGGCAGAGGTACCTGTATTCTAGGTAAGTTTTGTGTTATTTATTTGATTTAGTTTCTAATAATTTTGTGTTCCTTTTAGCTTGCGCAATTCATCGAGAGACTTTTATGATGTTTATAGGAGGAAATGAGAGGGCAGAAGAGATTTAGTTACTTAGCTAAGTGTTGAATTTTATTCCTTTTTGACTGAATTCTTTGTGTATTTTTATGTTTACTTTTAGGAAATAATAAGGCTGAAAGCATCGAGGGATTTAGAGTTCGGTGGTGGATCGAACAATCACTTAGCCTTAGCATCTCGCCGAACCAACACAATATTTTATCATTAACTCTGTGCTTAAGATATACCTCGGTTCAAATATTTAATTCCAAAGTACCTTCAATATTAGGTATGCTAGGAGCATTTTAAATGGATTACGTCATATTATAAACGATATCCTTAAGAATTCCATAAAATTTCGCTCAATTGATGTGTGTATTTTATGAGAAAAAAGAACAGAAAAGACTTCCGTCACATCGTGTTTTTTCCTAGATGACAGAATATAAAATTTTGCAAATTTTTCTCTTCTACTTTCTTTGTTACCCCCAACAACGACACGATGCGATTTTTTTTACAAACGCTATTCGTTTTCATTTCGCTGATAGCGTTGAGATGAATTGGAGCTCAATTTATAGAAAAACTATCAACTACGCTTATCAAGCATTCCATGACATATCATTCTTCTCTGCTATTGTAGAAAATTCATCTTCTTTTCTATAACAGAATATCTTTTGCATTACAATTGCAATGATGTATGTGTCGGCGGCAACCCTTTCGCCCCATTACATCAATTACCCATTCGAAATAGTAAGATTCGTTCTGATGGTGATACACCCACTCATAAAAAAAGTGGAAAATTTTTGAAGGAAATGTTCACAATATCTCTGCTGAGCTGAAATATACACATCCCCAGAGAAACATAAATCAGTTCGATTCTTACTTTACTATAGCTACCTTCTCCCCCATTCCCACCCACCATTGACTACATATTTTATGGAATCACTTCCCGCTTCGCTCCACCCCGTCATACAACTTCACCTCTTATGCAGGCGATTTGTCAAAATACGAAGCTTTTTCTCTCTTGCATTCCGCTGAAGTGATTATAGTTTTGTTTCCCACTGTAAATAAATTGGTCTTGACATGGGATGAATTTCCACCACCGCAAAATGAAAATTTATGCTACTCCCTGGAATAATATAGGAATATGGAATAGATAGGGATCGGAAGAAGGAAAGAAAGATCAACATAAAACGGTGAGAAATCTGAAGTGGGAAAAAGTTCTTCTATATATGTAGCTAGAGCCAAAGCAGGCGGGAATCCCCATCGTCTGGGTGTACTCTTGGTATCTGATACTATGGTTCTGGTGAAACTCTAGAGGTAGATTTGACTGGATTTTAAGCATCTCTAAAGCTATGAGAGGCGACATCATCCACGGAATGTTTCTGAGCTTTTCCACGTTTTATACATTTTCCGGAATAGTTTTTGAGCGGATGGATGATTAATGATGATTCGAAAAGTTTCTTTTGAGTTTGAAAAGCTTCGAGAAAGCTAATTGTAAATTTCTAGATGATTTGGAGTTATACGCTTGAAGGCACTTAAGGCTCCTTTCCAACAGCGATTACCGACTTTCTTCATCTGTGAACGCTTCTTTTATGTACAGCAGCTGCTGACGTTTTAATCAGGACTTTGAAATTAATTGAGTAACTGACGGTAGCTGAGGGACAGGGAGAAGCTGATTAAGTTTTTGAATTGTTGACTGCTGAAGACGCGATTTTAAATGTTATGACTGATTGTAAATGGATAACTCGAGTGGAATACACACGAATCATCTTCTTCATCTATTAGTACATAGTCCAATCTAAGTACATATATCAATCATTACAGATCAGTTAGGTACACAGCGCTAAGGATCTATCCTTTGAACCTAGTGTCAACTCAACTTTATTTGCTTGTGAACTTGTGTCATAAATAATTCTATAGGAGCGTTGCAGATTATTTTATATTGCAAAGCATTTCTGGACAAACCTACCTACCTGTCCTCCTACATACTTACTGACCTTACAGCTCAGTATCAAGCGCTATTAATCATTTTCCTTATAAATACGACGCCAAGTTGTTAGTGTCGTATTGCAAGGGTTGGAACTCCCTAGCTTGATTTATTTCTCTAGTGGAAGTGCAGTAAGGTAGGGAAGTACAAACGTTCAGCAAAGTTGGCGGCCTGGCTACATTTATATTCTCTGAATGCTCTACATTAAGTGCTATTTCCATAGCAGAATTTCATTAACATAACATCACAGGATTACAGCTAATGACCAGATTGAGTTGAATCATGATGCACTCATCCTTATTGAAGCTCAGAAAGATTAACTATTTGCCATGCTTATCACTTTTTTTCTAATTATAGTAATTGATAGCTATAACGATGTCGCTATGGACCAGTGAACATGAATCGATTTAAGCCTCTTGATTATACCCATATCAAAGTGGCAGTTCAATTCACATCAAAGGTAAATAAATAGAAAATACGCGAGAATTGCTTTTGTAATATCAGAGGAGAGGAAAGTTGCAATAAAATGCGGATGATTCCTGGTCATTTTCATGTAACTTTTATAACCTTGGATAGTATACCAATGTAAAAAAAAAATCTGCTCTGACTATCAGTCAAAAATCTAGATGTCAATTGGATTATTTGGAACAGCCAAGGAGCATACTAAAATATCCAGTTTAATTGCATGTTTTGAAGTGGAAAATGAATGGAAGCTCGCAAGTTCATTAGGTAATAAAGATTACAATATCTTATATATAGTACGTACTTATAATTTGATGTAATGGTTCCTGGTTCAAAGTAAAAACTAAGTAAAACACATTAAGTTAACGAAATAAGATAAGATAAGAAATAAATAAGAAGAAGTAGTAAACAAATAAATTAATTAATAAATTAAAATAATGTCAAACAAATATACGAATATATATAAATACAAACCGAATCATATCACCATAAACGAAAAAAATGAAATAAAAGCGAAACAAACAAAAATTAAATTAAAGTAAATGGAAAAAATAAATAAATAACCCAATAAAAAATAAAAAATAAATAAATAATAAAATAAATAAGTAAAACAAGAAAACTAACTAATGTAACGATCGCCTCCAAATAAATCCCATCTGGCGAGATTATTGTGAACAGTTAATTAAATTCAAGGTCCAAGAAACCTTCTCGACGGCTCGAGCAATATACCGACAGTTTAGAACAATTAGAAAATCTTCAGAAATGTATTAAGGGTAAACGAAGAACAGGTCACAGATTATGTTACAGGTTGAATACGACGGCTCCACGATTATCTGTAGTGTGGCTAGAATAGAGTACAATAGGGTAAACATAACTAACAGCGGCGACAGCATTTGAAAATGCATAGCTAAGGATAAGTAAGATATTGAGTGGTAGAAGCAGCTCATTCCTAGTTTGGAAGTATGGGCGGTAAATTTAGGCGAGCCTTCTAGTTGGCTGACTTAAATTGATATCTTTATACTAACTATAAATAGTACGTGCCATTTACGCTCCTAAAAGCTTAAATCTTTTAATAATAAAGAAAATGCTTGCCAGAGCCCATTCACTGCATATTGGTAGAAAGAAAGTTCCACTTTCGTACTGCCTGAACAAAGTAAGAGCACTCACCGTATTGCGAGAAACACCGAGGTGCTACAAACTGACAACCCCTTCCCGAATGCTAGAAGTACATTCTCTCATAGAAATACTCCGGAAGCTTATTATATTTCAGTTTGTGTGGAAGAATGAGTTCATAGCATCCTAAATACGTTTCTAGAATAGTGCCAAGCACTGACAATGCATACTGAGACACATGTGTATTCCGAGGAAGTCTATAAGTATAGCGTATTACATCATTGAAAGCAACATCTAACTTTTTCTGGCACCGAGCATCAAGTTTGCTAAAGATGGTACTACAATAAGTAAAAATTGGAATTATCAGTGTAAAGTGCTATAGAACTCAAGAACGGAATTATTTAATAAAATCGGAGGGAGTTCCGATTCATCAATCCAGCTCCTATATGCAGCTAGGCAGTGTGACTTAATTGGATTTAACGAAAGTGGATTCAACAGTGACCAGTCATACATGTATGATACGAAGATCTTCATTAATGCGACAAATATAATCCTCCATCAAACAAATTTGGTCTACTCAAATAGATCTAGACGTCATCCGGGTAAAGTTGAATGGAGGAATCAGTAACAACATTCGGTAAATAATTTAAATATAATATATATAGGGCCAATAATAGAATCTTGTGGAACACTAAAGCGAAGATATATAAGATCGAAACAAAGATCTTTTACTTTTCCTGTCTGTGATCGATTGCGTAAATAATCAGCAATAAGCTGAATGGCGGAGGATGAAAAAGCCCAATTGATTCTTCAGCTTTGAAATCATTCTTGGGTAGTTTAGTAGTACTAGTACTATCATCTGGTCTTTATCGAGAGTTTCACAAATATCTAAAGATATATGTCGATAACCAGACTGCATGCTAATTTGTCTAAAGTCGCTGGGGAATGAATGCAGACAACATTTTAGGAATAGGTGTTACAAGTGCTTTCTTCCACTGAGTTGGAAATTGAGACGTAGTTCAGCAAAAATTATAAATACTTATGAACAAGTGAAATCAATATGTATGGAGCGAGCACCTTCACAAAATAAGGTGGAAGTGAGTCTGGACCAAGACCTGCGGATTTAATAGAGAATATCACTGAAAGAACCTTAGTGCTATCCATAGACGTGGAGGCAAAATTTCCCACAGCAACGCCAATGTTACCAGTTGTTGCAGAACTCAACGAACGGGAAGCATTACCTGCACTACTAGCAAAATAATGGTTGAGAGTGTTTAGGTCTGTATTTATATTGACAAGTTCACGACCATGTACGCATAGACTCCGGATATTTTTCCACAAATTTTTAGCCGGTTGACACGATTGAAGCTTTGAACTAAAAAAACAGCGCTTAGATAATCGAATCATGGATGTAACTCTGTTACGCACTCTTTTATATTCCGTAAGAATCGCAGAATCTCCAGTTCGTTTGTATCTTTTTAATAACAAATCGCGTTCAGCTATGGCAGCATGAACCTCCCTAGTTATCTAAGGGCATTGATCAGAACGAATATTGCAAGTTTTTAAGAGAACGTACTTACCGTATAGACAAGAAAGTGTGCAGACGAGAGTTTCAAATTTATTGTCCAAGGTATTATTAATAAAATGCACATCCCATGACATTTCATATGCATTCTGCTATCATCTCGTTCAAGTTGTTGTGTTTAAAATCACGGTAGGAAAAATTCATAACATTGAGGATGACAGTGAGATTCATTCTATAAGTTGTGAAAAGAAAATCATGATCAAAGTTTATGGGAGAAGAAATTTGATTATGGAAAAGGATATTATTTAAGTTGGATGTAAGAACATAATCAAAAATGGTTGGAATAGAACTATTAAAATAAGTAGGTATCTGATTTACTGCTTGCAGGTCCAATGTTCAATCGATAACAATCATATGACTTCGATTGCATGTGGGCTCATGGGCAAAAAATAGTGTGATGCTATCTAAATATTGTTCAAATATTCATCAATATTTGAAAAATGGAGATAGTTCGCTCCATGATGGGACATTAAAAAAACTCATAATACTGAGTTACCGATTCACAAGTTAACAATGAGATTAGAACTGTCCATATATGATCTCATAGGGTTGTACTAAGTAAAACCATAAGTGCAAACTGCCTCTACTGAGTTGCTTCAATACAATTAAAATGCACTGCGTAGAAAAAAAAGCCCATATACTCAAAGATAGCTTTAATTCATAGTATGTAAGGAACAAGGTAATGTTGGGAATTAGTGGATTTCATGTTCTCTTAATGAGGAGGAAACTTTGTTTAATTCTGAGATAGCCAGGAAAGCATTGTAGCTCATCTGAGTGGAGACACTCCTAATCCAAGAGATGGCAGCACCTATCTGGACGCGACAGGGAATTCGACTGAATGAGTTTAGTATGTAGCACTAATTTTAACAGGTCAAGATACTTCAATAACTGCTGGAGCTGTCCCACATAGGTAGAAGTGAGCCAGATTAAAACAAGCTACAAAAAAAAACGTTTTATTCTTTTTTATAGAAGTTATTGTGGTCTTAACGAAAAATTTCGGATTTTCTCACCGTTTTTTTTTTAGTTTAACTTCTATTTCTTTTTGCAAAAAGCTGATTAACATAACTTTTTTTTTTATAAAAAAACTATAAACTGTAGACACGTCTCTTTAATTTGACGTATTACACCCTATGTCCTAACTGTAGCCGTTAAACAGTTAATAACTCATAACCTATTCAGGTCATACTAAAATTAGACGATATTTCTAAAAATTACGTGTTTTCAATCACTAACGTAACAAACTATTTTTGAGAACAGGTTTGAGAATAGGTGTGGTGTGAGAATAGGTTAAGAGCTAATAACTCCTTAACGGTTGGAAATAGCGCATAGGATTTAACAGGTCAAATTAAAGAGAAGAGTCTATAGTTTGCAGTTTTCATGAAAAAAAGTTCTGTTACCTAGCTTTTTACAAAAAAACAAAATAGAGATCAGAATAAAAAAAAAAGTAAAGAAAATTCGAAATTTTTTTAGACCACAATAACTCCTGAGGGAGAGGAGTACGGGGCTTGTTGAACAGTCGTTGGAAAAGCCATGAAGTTCTTCATATAATGAGCGCTATTGGGCCATCCCAGACGAGTATTCTTGATACAAAAGAAATATCTCTGCGTTTTTTCACCTCTTCCCTAAAAAACCGGTTTGCATACTGCATCAAGAATACTCGTCTGGGTTGGTACTTTGGTAGTGAAATACAGGGTATTTTGTGAAAGACTATCAACATTTCTCACCCCGTATCTCCCCCCCCCCCCCCCCCTACCAAGGCCATACAATTTTTTGTTTGGCTATGTGAGTGCTATCCCCTCCCGCTCTATGGACCACCATGGAGAAAACACTCTGTATATATACTTTTTATAAAGTACATTAAATATGCTATTGAAAAATATGTTTGTTGCATTATTACCTTGAATTTTTGCCAGAATTACCTTAGATTATGTAATATTACCTATATTGTAACTCATTAAAACATATATTTTAAATTTTCGTGGCATCGCTGTAACCGATAGAACTTCCTTTATCCAAAACACCGGCTGGGGTGCTAATATGTAATTTGAATCGAGTAAAGTCGAAACGACTACTAAGCTAAATTATACAAAAACAAATCTAATTAGAAATTTAACATAAAATTTACCTATAAGAAGTCGTTAGAGATTTTACTCGATTCAACTTTCTCATCGAGATCTGCAAAAATTGTTTGGTTGTCAATATTTTCTTCTATGATTATTCATTGATGTTTTCTTGAAGATTATTCATTGACGTTTTGTTAGACACTGATGACTCCTGCAGAAAGGCATCACACCCTACCTAGGATATTGTATGTTAAGATCATCCAAGCTTACGTGCAGAAATGTGTCAATGATGAATTGCAAAGGTGCAATACGACTTCTATAAGGGGTTGTATCCATTTCCTGCTGGATCGTTAAACCATGCTACTCTAAAAATCCTAATTATAAGCAATTCACATAAATGAAAGAATGTATTTCCACGCCTAAGCTTAAAATATCTCCAAAATTCATAAATGCTACAAACAAAATGATTACCCAGTACAACAAAATACCTATTATTTTCACCTAGAGAGTCAAACGAATTTCCAGAAAGAGTTTCTGTCCACACATACATATATCTCTCTCCTACAATTTCACAAAAGACGACTGAATCCTAGTCCAGTTAATTGTCTTGATCACAACAATTGCGTTCCTGACAGATTTTAATCTTATGACGGCAATCAAGCGTTATAAGTACACCATAACCTCAACCGCGGGAGGTTATCAATCAAGTGCCAGGAGTTGATTGAAATATTTTGCGCTTGAATAATCCATGGATATCGATTTACCGTTCCTACTACAGGTAATAACAATGTTGGCATTAGGGTGTTGCGCATTATAATGAGAATAACTGAAATGTTTGTGAAAACCGTCCGCAAGGTGGGTGGAATAATAAATCGCCAAAGTATAAGGGTGATTATATTTGGAGGAGAGTTACTTATAGCCAGATAGCTATCAAAGGCGAAATCTATTGTTGATTTGCGCTCTAAATCCCTTCAGTCAACTTCAATTTCAGAGGATTCCAACAGGAGGAGACTTATAGTGCGCGCATTATGGCAAAAATCCAACAACCTTCCAAGTGCAACTGACTGAAGGCGCATAAAAGTAATCCAGCCAACTTCCAAGTTGTAATAAAGCCAACTTCCAACTAGTGGGCAATAAAACTTTCATTTCCTATGATGGAACTTTTCCCATTTTCAGGTTCGTGTGTTGCTCGCTCGTCTTAAAGTCATTCCAAGGCTTTTGAATCCAGTGGACTTGAGAAAAGCAAACTGATGAAAATATTCCTCACAAATCCTTCTGGAACTCCATCGTTGAACCATAATTGAATGAATTTAAGTGTTTTATGTACGCCTGGAGGATATTTATATATACACACAAACACACACACACACGCGTACACAGAGAGCTAAATCGCGCGCGAAATGAGCCATAAACATAAATTTTGAAATATGAAAAGGTTAAACCCAGCATAGCTCACTTTATATGCAAATTAAAAAAAAAAGCTACACTCGACTTGTGTTTTAAGCGGTTTATTCCTCAAATCTACTACTACTATATCCACTCTATCACATCCAACGAAATGCGGGGCAGTTAGTTGGTTTGTGTTTATTTGTTACAGGGTCGTTGAGGGTTGTGCGGTTGAACTTGATGCACTATTCCAGTAATTAGAAACTGTAAGCACCTGATACTCATTCATCATGCTGCTGTTACAGCAACGAAAGGGATTCAATTAACGAAGGGAAGGCGGTTTATTATGGGTAAAAACCCTAATGCAACTCCGATCAATCATTTTCATTTCGAGCAAAGTCACTGCGACGCTGTAGCAGACGTAGCCCGTAATGCAATCCGGAGGAACTGTAAAAGCTTCATCAACTAACTATGTTCAAGGTATTTGTGTTGAGTCACTGCCGGAACATTATGGGCTAGAAGTAGCACTATGCGGTGCACGTGCATATTTAAATGGAGGATTTTTGCGGTACCACAGCTTAATGTTATTAAGTGACGTTGTGTAGGAGAGATGGAGATGAAAATCCCATCTTCATTCCATTAGGGCTGGATTAGCGTTCAGTTTTTAATGACACTTTAATCGGTTTCAGCTTTTACGGCAACTATGTGGTCGTGTTCGTCAGGTACGTTGATGCAAGTAATTTTTTTTAAAATTATTTTCTCGTATTAAAAGTTCTCTTTTACATAGTTGTACTATTTGATTAAGAAAATCAACATTTATAGTACATGTATAGGGTTGGATCAGATACTGTCAGCATATTTCAAAATTTACAGATAGACGTGTGGGTAAGGGGTAAATCTTAATATATAAAAATCCACTGTCACGATGTTTGTACACGCTGATCTCCAAAGCTGCCCAACCGTTCCAATGAAATTTTGTGAATGTATTTGGTTGGTTCCAGCTTGAAATATAGGATAGTTTTGGACACGATAGATGGCGCTTTTGTCGAGAACTAAAAAACTGCCTGAGAACGCATCGACGTTGAAAACTGAAATATTCTACATGGTCTTTTAATAAAATTTGCAAGTACAACTTCAAAAATGGACTAAACTGGAAAACTCCTTCGTAGGGTTGCCATACAAATATTTCGGTTTTTGGTATATATTTAGACACTGCCCAACGCGTGCACGTAGAGAGCTGGATGGTGTTTTCATAGCAATAGTGAATAAAATTTAAAAAAATTGACTAAATCGAGCAACCCCTTCTTGGTGTTGCCATACAAAATTTTGGTTTTTCACTATATATTTGGAAACTGTCTGAGAACGTATCGACGTGGATAGCTCAAATTTTGTACACGCATGAGAACTAAAAATATAAGCTCAAAAATTGACCAAATTGGGCCACTGCTTTTTGGTGTTGCTATACAAAAATTTAAGTTTTCACTATATATTTGGACACTGCCTCATACGTCGACGTAGAGAGCTGATATTTTGTACACGGGATTTTCTTAAAGAAAAATTTTTAAATTAAGTTCAGATATAGAACGAATCCTTCGTAGGGTTGCCATGCAAAAAATTTGCTCCGTAGTGTTTTCATATAAATGGTAAATAAAATTGCTTCGAGGTGGAGAGCTCATATTTTGAACACGGAGTTTTCATAAAAATTTCAAATACAGCTAGTGGGACGAATCGGGCAACTCTTTCGTAGAGTTGCCATACCGAAATTTCGTGTTTTACTATATATTTGGTTACTGCAAGAGAACGTGTCGCCGTAGAGAGTTACACTCTTCTACACAAATGAATGTGTGCTTGCACACTCCCACACACGCACACATACACACGAACACGCACACATAAACACAGGGTGAAAATCAAGAGAACAGAATCGCGCGATCGAGTCAGATAATAGCTTAGATATTACTTACCTTTAACAAACCCAACCCCAACCCCGCCCATCTAGTTAACTATATTATCATGGGGCAACGCTGACGGACTCCCCCTAGTTATTAATAAAAATTTAATTAAGTTATTTGACTCATTTTCTACTGACAGCATGGAATTTTCAAAAATATCTGATGTGGATGGCAGTAAATTTTGTATACATGCCCACAATTACTCACTTTATCTTTACATTAGCAATAAGATTATAATTAAATTGTGTTTAAATCAATTCCGGTCTATTGTGATAAAAATATTGAAAATTTTAAAATACGACAAAAGTAGCGACGAGAATAAATGTTAAAAAAAAAAATGTTTTATTGTGAAAATTAAGCGAAAAGCGATAGTTAATTAAAACCAGATTATCTGCCTTATAAAATAAGTATCACCAAATAATTTAAAAATTAAAATCAGATTTAAAAGGTAAAAATATACCAAACTGAAGTACCTACATATAAGAATCAAATTAATGTTAAAAGCAGAGCTGTAAACTTTATCATCCATTCACATTCCAATTCTGTTCTTTGAAATTAAACTTTTTAATTCCATCACTTTTCAATTAGGAATGGGACTGACAAATGGACTTTATATTGCAAGTAATGATTTATTGAATTGAAATTCCTCATAAATTTAAAAAATTTAAAAGTAATAAAATGTAATTGAACATTAATTATTCATGATTTAAATTTCGACTTAAGTTCCTTAATTGCCTTTACATACATTCATTTTCTATGAAAGCATTCTCAAATTAAATTTTAAAAGCTTTTGATAGCTATAAGAATTGCAATTCATGCAAAATTTTTCCTATGATTATGGAAGAGCATAAAAGTTATTTTAAAGGATATTTTCAGATATTTTTCCGTAAAAAAATGTCCCAGATTATTATTTTAAAAGTATTTCTAATGCACCCCAAATTAAACAAGCTGATTTCATAAAAGTTTCACCCAGCATAAGAAATGCTAAGCAATTTCAGAATGCTTAATAGAAACGAAATTAAGAAAATATTTAGGAATTAAAATCGGCCATTAATAATTCCATTTTCATTACTTTTCATTTCCATTGCTAAAGTCTATGGAATATTTGCGGAATTTTATTTCAATACATTGTTATTTGGAATTGGAACTCCATTGATCATTCCCGACCTAAGAATTGTAAAAGTAATCGAATTAAAAAATGATAATTCGAGGATTTGAGATTTAGATGGAAATGATTACTTTACATCTCTGGTTAAAAATGATTGTGAAAATTATCTGAATTTTAAAATACGAAAGAAAAACATATGAATAAATAAATTAACATCAATCTGCTCTTGAAAATTTTAACCAAAAGAAAGGGAATTATGATAATTTGTATTCCGAATTTAATGGAATTAACATTCGCCAATTTTATAGCTTTAAGAAACAATTTAATAATATTGTCTATAGGTCTGAAGATGAAACTTTAATATAAAATAATTTCTAAACAAAGGTAATCCGTTCAAAAAATAAAAGTTTTAAAATGAAAAAGAAATTTTTTATAAAGTTAATAATTAATAATAAGTAATTTAAGTCTGTATATAATTGAAAATACTGATGCTCTGTGACGATATAAGTATTGCGTTTCTTTTATCATTCGGAATCCTTTACACATCGTGATTAGCCATGGTAAGAGACCGTGATTCGTGGCATGCTACAATACATTAAATTTTCAAATACAAAATTTTAAGATTTAATAAACAATTAGCACATAATTAACACATAAATTCTGTGTGTATCAAAACTTATTTGGTAGAATTAATATTAGGGCGGGTCGCAGCTTAACGTCATCATACACTCCTCATTTTGAACATTAAACGAAAACTTATTAAATCTTCGAACACACAAAATTTTTGAGTTTGACACATAATTAGCACGTTATTAGCACAAAGTTTTGTAATGATTTGTTTTTCTGGTTTGTATTGTTGTGGAAGAAGGGCGGGGGGTTGGCCGGTTCTGTTGCGGTTCTATTCTATGTGCACAGAACTAAATCATGACATCGTTCTGTCAATTGCCACAGATTTAATCAGAGCGAGAAAAAGAACAGAGTAAGGAATAAGATTTCAGATATGGCTAGCACTTTTAATATTTTTTTTTAAATGGCGCACTACTTTAGAACGATACTGTTCCACATCTCCAAAAATATATATATATATATATTCCTCCAATGCAATGTCCCGGTTGTCTCTTATAACAACTTTGGACTATACTGATTTGTTTTAGTCATTCATTTGGATACAAATTCGAAAACTTGCATATTTATTTAAAACTGATAAAGCTATTTTTCTCATTTTGGAATATTTTTGAATGTTGCTCAAATTGTATTTTATTTTGTCAATACAACAGTTGTTGCTTTAATTGCAACGAAATGTATACACACGTATATAAGTAGGCCCATAATCCAATATTGGGTGAAATAAAACAGTTTCGTTTGTTATCAACAATTTATTTGGCCATATTCACTAGACGGCAGTTTCACAACGACTGAATAGAATTCTATTTCTATGCCTATCCACTTTGCCAAGTGCAAATATCTACAAAATAATCTGGGTTACTACTATTATAAATAGTAAAATAATTATATACATATAAGCAGATGAAAAGTACACATGACGAAAATTATAATTTGAGTATGTTGTTTGTTTTTCATTCAATACCATGGACATTAATATCCGTAACCTACAGGCTACCATAAGAGAAATACGATATTTATAATTTTAATATCCTTCGGTTGAATTTTTTATTTTGACAGCAGCTTCCATTAAATCTAGAACTTTGAGATAATCTTCCCTTTCCTTATTTAAAAAGCTTGCCATATCCCTTTTGACTACAAATCTGGAATATATAAAGCGCTGAGGTCAAAGTTTATAAAGAAAGACGGAAGGGCTTACCAACTACATTCCCTTGAATAAACATTTAATCAACCATCTTATAACACTTTACGAATTTGTTTTTATTTTCACTTAACTAAAAATTTTTCACCAAAAAACATGTTATCAATGTATGTTTTTCAGGTCCGCTAATAATGTTTTTTTTTTATAGAACTAACAGTTAAACGAAATCTCGGAATTTTGACTTTGTTGAACTGAGCTATAACGTCGAAATGAAGGGAGGGATGTGAATTATTGTAGATTATTTATTATATATTGTAAAAATAGGATAGTACGTACATATATAGCTGTCAGCTGCTCTGTTCGTATAATTTTCGGTCTATGTATGTTTCACCAAGTTTCACCTAGCTTATTTTGTTTGCTTAATTTTTTGCTAAATTCCTAAATCGATTTCTCCCTTTTTCGGCAACTCCTTCCTAGTGTTACCATACAAAACTTTTGATTTTCACTACTTTCACTATTTATAATTGTAGATCTAAATACGAAATCGGGCAGATTCTTCATGGAGTTGCCATAGTAAAATTTCCAAATTTGCAGGGTTTTCATGTATATTTTAAAAATGATCACTCCTAGACAATTTTAGTATAGTAAAGAATTAAGTTCTTTGGAATGTAAAAACCTATAAAGTTGTTCATAACTGAATAATTCTAGAAACAAATACGGAAAAAGGCTTTAACGATCGCATAAATAGAGGAGGGTAACTCCAAAAATGTTTTAGACAAATTATAACTTCTTCCTAAGTTAGTATACTGAAAAAATATTATAACTGATGTTTATGATAACCTGGAATCAATAAAACATGAAAAATAAAATAACTAAAATGAAGTATTGAACACATTGCAAGTGTGGGATAAACGAGCTTTGAGTTTTGGAACGTTTATTTTGATAAACATTTGATAGATCAAGAGCCTTAGAATTCTCGGTTTCTAGGTACATTAGGTTGAGTTGAAGAAATACCGCTAAGATGAGTCATAGTCTGCTTCACTTAGACCACTGCTGGGGGTACATTGTGCCCCATAGATACGTGGGAAGCTATCCTTCTAAATTCAATCATAGATCCAGCCTACTTCCCTTAGAAACCTAAAGATAATTTAAGCTTCATATCTTACAGCTATCATAACTCCGAAAAGAAGTGGCGCTATTAAGTATCTCTCCTCTTTTGATTACCAAAGCAAAACATTCGCAGAACACACGTCGAACTGATTCGATTTCTCCAGGAATTTTACAAATTCGACACTTCGACTGAAATCTTTAGACTCTAGAACCAGTCTCCACTGTTTTCTTCCTATTGTTTACAGACCACAATTGCCTCTCAATAAAATACGTGTCCCAATTGACTCACCATGATTGGCCTTCTTGTAGCTAACGTTGATGATGCCGGGTTTTAAGTTCCTGATCCAGATTTTTATTTACAGTATAACATCAAGCCTATCCATTTCAGAACTTTTTTTTGTTTTTGTTTTAACTCGTCCGCCCGCTATCTCAGTGCAAAACCAAAACCAATTTTGCTCTTTTCAAGTCTTTGAATTGTAATAGCTGTAAATATATAACTAGAGACTTCCAAAAACTCTGGCACGATTTTCCAACATTTTCTCTCTCAACAAATGAACAAAAAGAAAAAAAATTCTTCTTATTAAAAACATGTGTACAAATCTGCCACAATCGGCAAACAAAAAGAATAACAATTTCCCAGTTAAGTGAATCGGAATGGAGAGAGAGACAGAGAGAGCAGGAACATTGCGCAGGTTGAAATGAATTCAATTAAAAACGTTCGTTGACTAAATTTTGAGTAATTGCATTCAAGGCTATTGTAAGAAAGACCCTTAATAAGGGAAAATGAATTACACGACGAAGCTGAGCAGCCCGAACAATACATTCTTGTTAATTAAATTTCACCAACGTTCACATGCACACAGATTGCAATAGGAGACGACAATATTGTAGAGAGTAAAGTTGCTGCCGGATGCCAGGACGAGCCGCATATAGCCAGTCAGGACCCAAAGGTTTGGTGGTGGGTATTGGGGGGCTAAGGAAGGATATTCCAGGGTGGAGTAGATGGCAAGTATACTCATTATGACGATAATTTATTTGCACCACAACAAACAGCCACTTTAATTAGAGACTTCTTGCTGTTTTTACTGCTCTTTGCACACCTATACATACATATATAGGGGCGCGTTCATTCGAACATTTCCTCCCCGCTATTGTGTCTTTTTCCCGACCGCGGCCTCTACAAATGTATTAATGCAATTACATAAAGCCGGAGACGAATTTATTTTTTTTTAGGCGACGACCGCAATGGTAAAAACGTATTGTTGTAACTGCTGTATGTGAACACTGCCTTCCAGATAATTAAATTAATATGAATTTTAATGCGGGACTCTCACCTTTTCAATTAAAAATGGGAAACGTATATTCAGGACGAAAAGTCATTAAGGGATGCATAATTTTCGCAGCCGTACCGGTACACATGACATTATACCACCATCAAGTCTGTAATGATGTGCGACATACTTATTCCATGCTTTATGTAGGTTGGTTGGTTTTTTTTTTTCGGAATTATATGCTGTGACTTAAGGTAGGTGGTAGGAGTACATCATGTTGTCATAAATTATGACAAATTATGGATGCCGGATGTTAATATTGCACAGTTTGAAGTTTGTACAGGTTTTAGCGGTAATAAAACTTTCACAGTAGCTTAAATCAAGGGTGTCAATAGCTTAAAATCATTGTGAAGGTGTAGATTCTGGAGAATTTGACTACTGTTTAGGATGTATACATATACAGGTCTAACGCACAGTTATATAGAATAAAATTTTAAAATGTAACTATTTTATTATCAGTTAGAACCAGGGAATTATGGTCAAAGATTATCTGGCTAATTGCGCGCAAATAGTAATTTTATAAAAATTCTGCTTTTTTTTTATGCGCACAATTGCCCGTTATTAGCATATAAGTAAAGTTGTGTGCCCTAAAATATATTGGGTAGATCATTTTCAACTATAACTAGCAAGTATCCTAATATCGAACCTTGAGGTACCCGTCGTCGGAGTTGTAGTAAGTTCTCTTGATTGTGTAAAATATAGGTGACTTGTCTTGAATTGATTTTGATAAAAGATTCTACGTACACAATATAAATATATATATATATGAAGTAAAATTAGGCCTATATAGCGAAGAAAGAATCGGAACGATTAATTATCATATTTACATAACTATTTAATTTAATTTTATACTATTTATGAAGATATCAATTCATTTTCGAGCAAATGTAGTTTCAATCAATGTGCATATCTTGAACAATATACCTACACATTAAAATGATTACATATAAAGTAAGTAAAAAACAAGTTTTCAAACTAAACTGAGGCCAAGCCGCATGAAAAAGTAGAAAATAAACTTTTCTTCACACACAGAGGTGGACTCCGATTTTTTGATTGGAACATTTCTCTTGAATATTCTTTCTCTTCATGAATGAAATCACTTATTACCTCTGATTGATCATACTGAAATATATCGGTGATTGTCAGCGAATGAAATCTGAGTCCACCTCTGTGTGTGAAGAAAAGTTTATTTTCTAGTTTTTCATGCGGCATGGCCTCAGTTTTGTTTGAAAACTCGTTTTTTACTTATTTTATTTTCTGCCCTTTTCACGTTAACTAAATTGTTATTACGTGTTGCATGGAGATATCTTAAAACAATTTTATGACGGCTAAAATGACACTGATTTATTTAAAAAAATGTATTCGAGTATCAAATCGTTGAAGTATTGCAACGGTTTTCTGAAATTCGAATTATGTTTTAAACAGCGCTTTTTAGCTGTATTCCAACTGGATCCCATATAACATGAATTTTCCCGATTTTCCATATTTTCCAGAGACTTTTCCTATTACTATGAAACTTTTTTAAAAATTTACATGAATTTTCCTCGATTTTTTATGCAAGTTTTCATGATTGCTGAAGAGAAAGTATTGATGCCAGTAGGACGAAAAAAATGATTCCGCATAGCTTATAAACTTTTTTGTCGGAAAATTTTCCGGAAAAGTCGGGTAATTCCGGAAATTTTCGGAAAACTTTTCAGAAAAATTGGAAAATTGTGCATTTTTCCTGAAACAGATTTATCACTAATCATACCGATGAAAATTTTTGCGGTGATTTTCCCGCTTTTCCGGGTTTTCGATGGAGTTTTTCACAAAAGCAACTTTATGCATCTCATTTCGCTCTACAACTTTATCTTAGGGTGCAAAACGCTCAAACGCTTGGTCGGAAAAACTCCGAAAAAGCGTTTTTCTCGATTTTTTCTGCAAGTTTTTACCATTGTCGGAGAGAAAGTAATGATGCCAGTTGATAGGGAACTTGATCCTGCATAATTTAGAAAACTTTTTTACCGGAAAATTTTCCGGAAAAGTCGGAAAATTCCGGCAAATTTTTTCGGAAAAATCGCAAAACTCTGCATTTTTCGGATTTATCAGCAATCAAATTTGTACCAAATGTTCAAATGATTTTTCCCGATTTTCCAGGGATTCAATTGTCACGCGACATGAACCTGTGTGCCAAATTTCAGCTCGCTGTGATGACGAAAAGTGGGTCTACGAGAGTGTCGAAAATAGTAAAAAAGAAATATATAAATAGACAGACAAATTCGTGTACGAGTTAAAGGGAATGGCTGGCCTCAAAAACGAAGTTGTTATGCTCCCCTAAGACGTGAAAGGAGGTAGCTCTAGTGGAGATGGGTGAAGGTTTTAAATTACAAAAAAAAAAAAACTTAGGGGGGCCACGCGGTTTTCGGAGATACCACGAAACATTAATTTAGTTAAGGTACAAAGAGTAGGTAATTCTATGTTGTCTATATTATAACAATTTTAAAAGAATAAATTAGAACACATCACAATATTTCTACGAAAAATGTTCTGTTTTAATATTTATGGTCAAACTAACGAAAGGAAAATAATATACTCTCGTTACTAAACTTTGGATTCTGCCCTTATGGAGAGTGTCTTCACAAAACTCCCAAGTAATTCTTAAAAAAGAAAAAAAAATACGCAAACGGTCTAGAGCCCCAGCTTTTAACTGCATTATTTTTCCTTTCTTTAACAACTTCAATTTCTTTCACAAAATAAATCTTTTCTTTTTTGTTCCTTTTCGCTTTTCAACTCGTGTTCGACTTTTTCTAGTAGGTCACCGCACGGAATGATCTTGCCTGCCCACCTAGTGCACAAATGGCCCAATTTCACAATTTAGGACCAGTTGATAAGTCAACCCAATACTTGAAACTTGTCACCAAAAATTAATGGGTTGTGTGATGAAATAACAAATTAGAACATTTTTTAGCTTTTGCTATATACCGGAGAATCGCAAAAAAATTATTTCTTGAACAAAATCTATAATAATAAATTAAAGTTTAAGTGCTTTGCAAAAAGGGTTTGGATTTATCTGTTTGCACCTCGGTATTTCTTATTGTAATCAAGATATCTCCATACTAGCAACAGGATCTGTATACGCCTGTGCATATTAACTTACAATAATTTATAAATCGGTAATTATGTTAACTATAATATAAAATATGATGATATGCAGGTAGTCATTTCTTTGGGAGATTTTGAGAATGCTTTTGCCGGTATTCACCTTCAGCATTCGAATGACAAATTTTGTAGAAAGTCGCACGAATTCTATGTCAAGGTGTACATGCGTGTGAGTGCGTTTATTGTAACTCTATGATACGTGCTCCTAAAAGAAGGAACAATCAAGGGCATTACTAGCTCAGATAATGAAATATTTATTGAGTACACGATTATGGCACATAACAAAAATTTTTGAATTTTAGTTTATTTCTCCCGGACCGGAATCGAACATAAACTTGTCAGATTCGGTGAACGATGGAGAATAGAAGAATTTTACGAACTTTTATGTTTAAAGATTCTAGATCAAGAAGAAAAAACAACCGCCTCGTCCGGAGTTTGAAGACGGGATCTTCCGCTTTCCGAGCGATTGCTTTTACCACTGAGCTAATTTCTAACTGGACATTCTTAGGTATTTCTAAAAATATATTTGGTACTTACATATATACTTACTTAAATATATTATTAGAAATAGATTTGCAGGTTTTGCTTCCTCTGTCATGAATTTCCTACCTGTATCTAAGATATTTTTTCACATAAAATGCAGGATAACGGAAACTTGGAAAAGTAGATTTACTTTTTAAAAATTTTAAGCGAATTTTAGACATTATGAAACTGGCAACATTTCCGTATTTGTGACTATGGGTCGGATAGTTAGATTTGTTCGAAGGTATGGGAAACAGGTCAAATACAGTACTGGCCAATGAATTACACTCAAAGCATTTTTCTTAGAAATGAAACAAAAATGATCACAGGTAGAAGTCTTTTGTAAATACCCTGGTTATTTTGCTATGCATTTATTACCTTGTCCTAATTATCTTAATTCAAACTATTCTACAGAAATTTGCAAACACCCTTAGATTTTCGTTTTGTATACTATAAGCGAGAGTTAAAGGATCTTTTTAATATTTAAATGGTTCTTGTGACTGAATATGGTATTCGAATAGGATTTTAACCGATATTTGAGTAAAAACTTAAAAATAATATATTTTTAACATAGCTTAGAGTGTTAGTGTGTGATAGTAAAAATTGGACATTTCGAATAACACAAAATAAATTGTGGCAAAGTTATTGAAGAAACAGAATTTTTCACGATCGTCAATAAAAAATATTAAAAAAAAATGCTGGATGAGGAAGTAGAGGTTCGATTGAACAACATTGCAAAAGTGTACAAAAAATAAACACCACAGGCTGACAGGAAGGTTGTTGAAAGAAACAGGAAGATACCAATAAAAGTGGTCCAGAAAATAGTTTTGAATCAAGGCGTTGAAGTCTCACAGCACACTCTAATGGCCGTATTACATTAACAATGCCAACGACGGCGTGGTCGTCATTTTATGTCGAAAATATTTAGAGGCAGTACTGAATGTATGAAATGCATTACATTAGCCGGGGTCGTCGTTGGCGTTGTCGTTGATCCATCTCTAATTGTAAATTTAACGCTGGCGCTCCATTGCTGCCAATATGCCAGATCTAAATCTATTATGAAAAAATATGACAAAATAAAATGAAACTATATTTAAATTTCTGAAAATAAATGATTTTCTATTAAGAAAATGTGACTTGAAGGAAAAGAAAATATATTTTTTATTATTATTTAAAATTTTATTGCAAACCGGCAGAGATTACAAGCAAATAACTCAACTGCAAAATGTAAGGGAAATTAAGATATGGCGCTGCCGCCCAGCGTTAATGTAACTTGCCCGGCGTTTTGTTCGGCGTTTGACGACGACGACGACGACCGGCGTCGGCGTTGTTAATGTAATCCAGCCATAAGGCATCAAGCATATGCACTTCTCATATGCTGTGTAGAGCCGCTTCACCAAAAGAGCATTTGTATACAGCATACTCCCAAGTAAAGTGCTTAAAGGCTTAAACACAATTCCGACGACAGACGACAAACGACGAAGATATATCGCTGTCAAACTTGTAAAAGCACAGCATCTTATGCGAATGCACCAAATTGCGATGACCGACGTTGAGTCGACGACATTATCGCCGGGATTGATCAGTTTCTAATTTTGCCGTCGTCGCTGCAGTCCTACCAACAAAATTAATCGAATGAAATGGTTGTGGCATTCACTTTTGTCTTTTTTAGGTGGTAGCACGCCGCGGTAATTTTAAAATAATGAGCTTTGAGGAAAAATTGATCGAGGAAATGCGAAATCCATAAAATAATTTATAGTTTACAAGATAGGCAAGACAAGTGGACAAAAAAGACAAGGGTTGGATGGATATTTTAAAGCGTTTAATTTACTTAATTTCCGCATTTTCAGTTTTTTTCCACACTTTGGTTCATTGCATTTCTTTCAATATAATATAAAATATTCTTGATAAAAATCTCCTTTTAAAACGCTCGAAACATTTAACAAATGAAATTTCAATATCTTCTTCTTTCACAATCGTCGCTTATCGCCTGTCGTTGCAATTGTGTTCCAAATTTTTCGACTGCCTGTTTCGGAGCGAATTTTTGGTTGTCGTCTGTCGCTCTGTCGCTCTGTCGTCGCAATTGTGTTTAAGCCTTAAATTATAAATGAATAGTTTTTATCATGTCGTCGTCTGATGAAGATCTCATTGTAATGGCTGCAGTATATTTAAAAAAACAAAATATAACAATAGAAGGCACTTTTGGGTAAATCCCCACATTGAGAAAAGAATAACTAGTGGTTCCTTTAATGTCGTGAGAAATATTGAGGATAAACGAAAATTTCTCTCTTTCTATAAAATGAAAAGGAAACCATTCCAAGAATTAATAAAATTGGTTGGCCCCGCATTTAGAAAACAGGATACGAACTACAGAAAAGTTATTCATGCAAAAGCTGTACACGCAATGCTCAAACGAAATTGCTTGCAGCACGAATACATCAAGTACCATTGCATCAATCAGGTGCTGCATTAGTGAGCAACGTGTCACTTAAAAAAAGTATATGTGATGCTTTTTTTCGCATATGTGCTTGCGGCCTGCCTAAGACGTCGAATCAACAAATCGTATTAAGACTGCAAGAGGATAACCATAAAATTGAAGTTAACTAATGAAATGATAAAGAAAACACTGGCTTGGGCAAGTACGCATAAATACTCAACAGCATTAAATTTTTTTAAAGGATATTAAGTATTTTGAATTGAAAAATCTCACAAGTTTGCTTCTCTGACGAATGCCGGATTGAAGTGACGGAAGAGCAAGCAACTTATGTAAGAAGGAGACCAATTGAAAGACAGCTGCCTGAATGTGTTGAACAAAGGGTAAAGCACCCAATAGCAGTGAAGATATGAGGTGTGATATCTGGGAAAGGACTCGGAGCTTTATACTTTGTCGAATTCCGGCTAGTATCTGAAAATTCTCAAAGATGGGTTTTCTTCCTCAAGTGGCAAATTTGTTCGAAGAAAAGGACGAATATATCTTTATGCAGCACGACGAACCCTGCCATACTGTTTAACGTGTGAAAAACTTCCAAAGAGACAATATTATCAAAGTTTTACCATGACCAGTGAATTGACTGAACATGAATCTTATCGAGAATATATGGGCAGTATTAAAAAAAAAAGAAGTAATCGCAACAAAGCAGAATTAATAACTTATATTAGAGAATTATGGTTTCAAGATGATCTAATAAAAAAAACTACAGAAAATAACAAAAAGAATGGAAACTCGTATAAGAGATTTAGTAAAAATTGAGGTAGTTAGTTGTAATATTAGTTCTTAATTATATGTGAATGTCCTTTGTTTAATTATAACTTTAAATTAATTGAAGGATATTCAATGAAACTAAAAAATATGCTGTACATTATTGTCAACTGAAAACTTTAAAGCTAATATTCTAATGATTGGGGTTTGAATATAATTCATTGGCCAAGTACTGTAGATCTAATGTGAAGTTCTAAAGAGACTTTTCGATGTCAACTTTAAACCCTTAACATATGTAAACCCGTAACGTATGTAGATCAAATATAGATTTTGTCAAACAATACAATCAACAACTGGTCTTTTCAGGTATATACCTGCATATCAAACACAAATACGTCTAGAAGTAATAGAATAATCTAAAGCAGTTTGAACATCGCAACTATGATGATGATAGAAGCCAGATTTTCAAAAGTTATACTGAAAAAAAAAAGATTAGTTGCTTTACGCCAATGAATTTGTTTCATCAGCAAATAGTGTCAGTTGATTTTCATCTTACGAATCATAATCGCTAAGAAAACTTATTGACATTAATTGACTTAGCTAATCTTGTTTAGTCATAACATTTGTGAATTCAACTAATTGTTTAGTTAGCTTTGATAATCTTTTGGAATTTTTCAACTAATATTTTTGTTCATAAACACAACTCATCTTCTTATGAGCAGTCATAAATCTCGTTAAGAATAAACAAAAACAATTCTTTTGGGAGAAAATCTAAACATAAACAAAATCCACAGTAAACAAAAGCTTTTAAACTTTGAATACCCAAGTGGTTATTGTTAAACAAATATCCGATAAATATGTTAAGCTCTGAGTGAAAGCCCAAATGTTTAAAATAAACAACGGGATTCAAATTACCAGCCCGAGTGTTTGGGAAAAGCAAGTCCCTAGGAAACAATTGGGAAATAACCAATGGCAAATCGACGGTTGGTATTGCCAAGGTTTATCCCTACTATTGGGAATGATCGCGAATTTTCGATTGCGAAACTCATCCCTATATAAATGGGAGTCCTATCTCAGGGATTATTCATTCATTTATTATTCATTATTGATCATTATTGAGTTTTTCTTGAAATTATCAAGTAAGTGCATTCAGCTTGCGCTTTCTGTAACTCAGATCAAATTATTCAGTAGTGAGTGATCAGTTAACAAGGCTAAAATTATCAAGTGAGCCAGTATCATTTAATCAAACTCAGTGCATTCGGTGTGTACTTGCCAAATTTGTAATTCAACAAATAAAGGGTTTATAAAAAAAATATGTATATATAATAAAGTGAATTAAAAACTTGTAGCATAAAATTATCTTAAAGAGGTAATAAAAGTAATTAAGTTGTGAGAATATGTTAAGTGAAATAAGTTTACCCTATAAGTGAAATAGGAAAGAAAATAATTAAGTGAAACAAGTGTACTTTGTAAGTGAACGATAAATAAAAATTTCTTATAAGGAAAGCTTGTTTTATTAATTAACTATTGCATAAAAAATATAGTGAAATCTAACAAATTGGTGTCAGAAGTGATCAAATAAAAAACTAATAATACAATGAAATTGGAAAGTTGAACTAATTTTTTAGTTGATCATAGTAATAAAATGCTATGAATTTAATTATTTCTGTTATTTTTATTTTTATATAATTTATCTGCCCGCAGTAGGCTGATAATATTTATAAAAAAGAAGAAAAAAGCGTTCCGTATGGGCAGAAACTTTATGTGTACTCTGCCTGCTGTATAGGCATGTGCAATACCGTTACTTTTGTTACCCGGTACTCATTCGTTACTCCACGAAAAATCTTCGTTACTTTTAATTCGTTACTTTCTAATTCGGTATTCTACGTAATATACTCTTCAAGTAGCATACTCGTACTTTTTAATTAAACAATTTTTTTGTAAAAAGGAGTATTTAATTGAATATGAAAACAATAGTACCCAATTAGAGTTCAAGAATTGAAAATTAAAAAACAAAATATTTCAGAAAAAAAATACCATTTTTCAGAAGTAAATTAATAGTTTTTAATAAATATTTTGATTAGCATGGAGGAAGATTAATTTCTCAACATTTTCAGGAAAAAATCAATTCCTTCTATCTCTTATAACTAGTTCTGCCGTAGTCGAAAATATTCTTTCAGAAGGAAGAGAAGTTGCAACTGATCCCAAATATTTTGTTGCAATTACCCTTTGCTCTAAGGAAATTAAGTGGTTGTAACTCATGCTGGATTCTTTGATAGCTTTGGGAAAAGTGAGAATTTTATTTTATAGAAATTCCAGCATCTTGCCCAAAGCGAAATTTTTGTTTTTCTTAAAAAATTGAGGTAGGGTGACCGGTTGTACGAAAAATTCATTACTATGAATAATTTGAAAGGATCTTGAAGCTACTCAAGAAGATTTTACTATTCCGGTAATGATTTGCTCTCTTAATTTTTGTTTTTAATTCGTTTTCTCAGTTGCATTAGGGCAATGTATAGATAAGTTCTTTCATTCATCAGAAAATCGCCTGCATATATTTCTTTGTTTGTTCCAAACGAGGAATTTTTTAAGTTTTGTGCGGCTGTTTTCTAAAGTCTAGTATAGAGTTCGAGTAGAGTGTGACATTTCCATAGCAATTTTAGTGACAGTAAAATCACAAGCGAAATTTTTACTGATGATTTTACTAGTTCAGTACAGAGTTTTCAGGTAAAAACTAAAGGTTCCCTCTATGTAAAATAAAATAGACCGCACTATAAATTCTCCACACATTTTACTAAGCATTTCAATGCACAAAACCTTATCGAGTTTGGGCATAATAAAATTTAACGGGTTCTTAAAATATTTCACACTAAAATCGCGAGTAAATGTTAATTTATAGAAAACAAAATAAGTCATTTTTACATTTTGATAAAACAATTTTAACTTTCAAAAATAGAAAATGTCAAAATTTTACCAGTCATTTATTGCTTCGCGCATTAAAATGCCTAGTAAAATGAGTGGAGTATATATAATGCCATCTATTTTATAAAAAGGAAACCTTCAGTTTTTACAACTCTGTATTGCACTAGTAAAATCTTCAGTAAAATCTCGGCTTCCGATTTTACCAGCTCTAGAATTTGTATGGAAATGTCACATTTTACTCGAATTCGATACTAGACTCAAGGCATTAAGTGACTGGTAAAATGTTGGCCTTTCCTATTTCTATGGATATTCTCAGGTTTTTTTTATTATTGATTGAAGAGTTAAAATTGTTACTCTGGTTTCTCCAAATTAACATACATCAAAATTATACTAGCGATTTTAATGTGAAATATTTGGAGACCGCGTTAAATTTTACCTTGCCCAAACTCGATACTAGGGTTAACTTTTTATTAAGTTAACTTTAGCACCACCACCGCAGTTTATTTTTCACTTCTCATCCCCACTATCATACTAGTGATAAAAAAAAAAAAAAAAAACAACAAGATTCGGTACCTACTTACGTGAACAACTGGGAAAAAAAGTGTGATTAATCCTGTTTGGTAGTCGTATAGGTACAATACTCAATGGCATGAAATTTTATCGAAAACTTTAACCGGGTACCGCCGTAGAACGAATTGTAGTTATTTAATTTCCATCGTTACACTGTATTCGTATAGGTAATAGAATACTGAATTTATCATGAAATGAAAATTTTGAATCCACTGAATATGAGTACAAGCAACGAATAATTATTTAGTTATGATTCGGTACCCAGTTTTTAGAGAAGTAACGAATACTTTTGTACCGAATGTTTACTACCCGCACATCTTTACTGCTGTAGTCGCTGAAGAAAATATAAAACAAACCCCATATATATACTCAAATTTTTTGATTTGTTGATTATACATTTGTGATATAAGTCGAAATTACGAATTGATTTTTAAAATGTCTAAGCGAAATTGATATTGAAAAAAGATTTGTCAAAGCAAAAGTTCAGATTTTCCGATTCAACAAATGTATTGATTTAAATTAATGTTTTTACACATAAGTTTCTAGAACTATGAAGTTAATGATGATAAATGACAGTAAAAATCGTTATAATTAATTTCGCAGATAATTTCTCAGTACAAAAGCAAATTGGAGCTAAACGTTTTCCCAGTATACTTAAAATATTGTCGTTTTTGTTTGACAAAACCGCGGGTTCCAAGATTTATTCCATATCTAAAATTATATTTATTATTTTTCGAAAATACCATATACAGAATTTTAATTCTTTAATTTATCGACACACGGAAAAATCAAAATAATCATTAGTACATAAATATTATGCGTGGGTGTCCAATCCATTTTTTCTTTATTAGTAATATGCGTTACCAGCGAAATGATAGACTCAGTAAGACTTATGGGAGAATTATATTATTCATATCAACTAATGTAATTATGTGTTGAACTTATTAATTCATAAATTCGCTAATATAATAAATCTTATTCTTAAAACCAAACAAATGGTTTCTTTGTACCTGCGAAAAAATTAATAATTTTCTATGTTGATTTTACTAATACGTCTTCTGGAATATGTTTAGTTAATTTATCATCAAACATTTGTTAACTGAGCTAATTGAATTAGAAGCTAGATCTAAAGTATTTTCCAAAACAACTAATGTACAATCAACTAATTGTGATTTGTCGTTTTAACTAATATGCGTAATATGGTGTAATTCCTATTCCGATCAACTGGGAAATATTTGAGTTCAGCAGAATTTCAAAATTACCAAAAGAGGACTTTTTTTCTATTGGCAGTATAGTAGTGCTATTCTAGAACTACGTATTAGCATTCGTTAGGAAAATATTAATTTCATTTGGATACAGATCACAATATGCCTACTACTTACCGGCTTCTCCCAAAAACATATATGAAAAAAAGTCAACATATTATGCTCGTTATAAAAGATAAAACAAATCTACACAAAATTTTCACTTAAGGAAGATACAGTATATATGTCTACCTAGACTTCAAGCAAAGCTAAGGAAATTGTACATACTTAGGTACATAAGTAAATACACGAGATATCACCATCCCTTAAAGCTTAAGCATCATCCAACAACAAACCAAACTCTTTCAATTACATTCAAATGAAAAATTCATTTCTCTCATAGCTCCACAGATAATTCCCACTCGAACAAAGGACTGCACCTATATACTTACTTACATAGTTGCCTTGCGGATGGAACTTAAACCTGGAACAAGAAGAATAAATCGCTTGTTTGTGGGACACCCAAGTGGGACCGATAAATCTATCCACCCTCTTTGATATAAAATGAGACAAATTTTTATGGCAGCAATGGCTGATTTAAGGACTTTTCTTTATTAGGTGTAAGAAGGATGCACGTTACTACGAGTCATCCTTTTTGAAAAGTTTTAGCTTGAAGTGAGAAGATTTATACCTTCGATCTGGTTTTACAGAATTTCTTGAAGTACTCATGTAAAGGACACTGCATTATATAGATCTTTATAAGGATTGGCATTGTTTTCTAAAAGATTATTTACAGTAACTTGTAGTTTTATATGTACCCACGTAAGTTGTTTTATAGAATTTCATTTAATTGTTTTCAAGTTTAGTTTTGTGTTTTTATTGTTGGTGATTTAGGTAATTTGAAAATGAAATGAATCCGTAATTTTACCAAAACCTTTTACTCTAGTATTGATTAACTGCAATGTTATTGGAAATTGAATTATATATACATATATGTAATTAATTCAATAATGTTTAAGATTACTACGAACCATGGAGCCATCAGCACATCATATCACCATTTTAAAAAAATAATGAAATTTTCTGTGTGGTTATAATTATTTCAGTAACAAATATATTTCGATATAAAAAAAAAACAAAAATTGTAACATCATTGTTAGTAAAAGGAAAAACAACAAAAATCAGTTTACTTTTGAGCGTGTCGTAAACTTGATGTACGAGAGTCTCCCACAGATTCTCGATCGGGTTTAAGGAGGGACTAAAAGCAATCCATTGGTTAATTTCAAGATTCCAATCTTTAAGTCAATTTCAGGTGTGATGCGAACGATAGCTTGTCGCATTATCCAGTTGGAATATGAACTGTTCTTCTATTAAGTTCCTTCAGAAAACATAATTAACATATCATCCAGGAGATTACCCAAGTAAAAATTTTAATTTTATCATAGGCCGCTTGACATTTTCTATACTATTTCATAAAACTTGTAATAAAGCTATTTAGTCAAACTAACAATAATAGGACCATAAAAGCTAAAAGAGCAAAAGAAGCTTTGAAGGCCTATTTTTAAAATCGTATAAAGCCTTATTGGTCTTGTCTGGATTACTCTTTATATTTATTACCAGTGTTTCAATAACGCAACAAAAGACACGTGCAAATAAGTGTATTTTTCCTTTCCCTTTTAGTAACCCAATCATAAAGGTAGCTTATTTCCAATAAATAGACAAACCGCTAAGGAAAAAAATAATTTTCGCCAATTGATTCTTCCACCTTGTTGTGAACAGTCGTCTTGTATCTCTCCAAAAAAAGTTTTTTACGAAAAAGATCATGAGCATTCCTGGAAAAGAGTACTGGTAAGTAATTTTTATATCATAGAGTATTATTTAGTGTATCTAAATTACTGGGTGATTGCAGCTCGTCTGTGGATAAGTTGTGTATCCACAACAAGGTGTCGCTTCGGTGGGTTCCTGGTCAAATGGGGATAATGGGGAATGAATGAACTGACTTTTATCTAGGGCTGGCTCTGATTCTTCGTTCCTCGGACCAGAACTCGCCGGAGGCGTTCCCACCTCGAGTATCAAGTCTCTAATCAAAGCGGATGTTCAGAGGAAGCATCAGCTGAGATGGACGAACCTGAGTACTTGCAGGTGTACAAAACTGTTTCTTGATAGGCTCAATGGGACCATCTCCGATTTTCTCATGGGGCTCGGAAGGAAATAATGTAGAACTGTAGTTTGCTTCATCACCGCCCACAGTTCACTTTACGCTCATCTAACAAGGATAGGAGTTGTTGATAGCCCTGAGAGTCTGTTCTGCCTGGAAGGAGAACCTGAGACAACCGAACACTTTTTGTGTGCGTGTGCGGCCTTCGCCCGGAGCAGACTGAGCTGAAAAATCTTCCTTACCAATACCTAATGCGCTTCATTAAGATAACAGGAAGGTTTTGGTTAATGGGCTTCTAGGAGGACAGCTCAGTGGGCCGCTATAGCCTCCTCGCTTGAGATAGGGTCTCTGTACCCCTGCCTTAAAAAAAATTATTTAGTGTCTACAATTCACTGTTGATAACTAAGAATTGTATGTCTTGCGAAAAGTTGAAGGTATGACTATTTTTATTTGACTATAAAAAACAAAGTTGCGATAACACATCACTGGTAATAGAACTTCCTTGCTTTTATTTATTATTTCTTTTTATATCAGAAATCCTTATCATTGGCGGACATATTGGATGCCATTGAGTCAAATGAAATAAGTCCGGATGAAACTGTAATTACTTTAACTGATTTCAACACTGATACTAGATGAGAACTCCGATGTTAGGACTGAAACGATCCAAACAGGCTAAACCGGCGCTATGTATTAGCTTCAATAACTGCAACTAAATATTAGCAAAAAATACTATTTTGATATTTATGTTGGACTTGATATCGGCGCAGACTTGCAGTTCAACACTGTAGGAAAAATGTTCTACGGCTACATGTAAACAAAACATATAATAATTATATGGTCGGCTAGATAATTATGACACGAATTATCTCATAGGAATATTGTGTGTTGATATAGCAGTAGTCAACACTGGGACGTTAGCCAAAAAATATGGGTGTATGTTGCACGCATTAGAGTTTTGGCGATATCTTGTTGAGGAACTGTTTGAAAAGTATGTCACTGTACCACTTAAAGCTGGACGATCTAAAAATCAATTACCGTATATATGGTACATCATCACTTGAGAGCGGCTCAACCGATTTGGCTCATTTTTTGTTGTTATGTTCACAATTATTAGGATAAAGTTTGTAGGGAAAGAAAAATTAGAATCGGCAACGCCACTTTGCTGCTGCCATACAAAACTGTGGAGCGCATCGACGCGGAGACCTTAAATTTTGTACACTGTATTTAAAAAAAAAATTAATTTAAGTTCAAAAATGGAACCAATCTTACAACTCCTTCGTAGGGTTGCCATACAAGAATTTAGTTTTTCATTATATACTTGGGACATAGAGAGCTACAGTTTGATGCATGATGTTTTCATGGCAACAGTAAATAGCAGTATATATTTGGACACTGCCTGAGAACGCCCCCAGGTGGAGAGCTCAAATTTTGTAAACTTCATATTCGTATAAATTGCCAATAAAAATTCCGACCTATTTTTGGTGTTGACTTAAAAACTTTACATTTTCATTACATATTTGGGCATTGCCTCACTGGTCAATGTAGAGAGCTGAAATTTTGTACATGCGCCTTTTATATAAAAGCGGAAAATTAAGTTCGAAAATGGGACGAATCGGGCGGCTCCTTCGTAGGATTGCCATACAAAAATTTCAATTTTTACTACACACATTGGCACTGCCTCAGAACGTGTTGACGTACACTCTCCCACACATATGAGCGTATTCACCTACGCACATTCACACAATCAGAGACAGCCACACAAATGCAGATACAGATTGAAAACCTAGAGTACCTATTCGCGCGATCGGGTCAGATGGTAGCTTAAATTCAAATTCAAATTGCATTTATTCATAAACTCTACACTTGTAAGATAAATCTTATATTAAGGTGTAGGTGAACAAAGTATAGGAAAAAAAAGAGGAAAAATTAGAGATAAATAAATAGACAAAAAAAAAATTTATAAAACTAAAATAATAGTAACAAAAATTATAATTAAGAAATTAAGAAAATTGATTAATAAAATAAAGCAAATAAGTCCAATACTATTATAAATTACGCAAAAGTAAAAAAAAAATATATATAAAAATAGGGTACAAAATTAATTACATATACATTAACTATGAAAAATTCACTAACAAATTTATACGAAAGTTGCGATTGCTGCTAATCCTTCTGAGCTCAGATGGAAGAGAATTCCAGAGTCTAATGGACTGGACTAAAAATTGGCACTCACTCGGTAGAAAACTAAATCGTGGCATGATTAATGAACATGTTCTGCTAGATTGGGAGAATATGAGTTTACAGTACAAGTAGTATGGTTCCTTACTTATCATAATGTTCCTTAAAAACATTAATATACGAAATTTAATATAATTGTCAAAAGTACAACCCAAAATCGATTTTGAATACACTGTAATATGATCATATCTTCGCAAAGAAAACACATAACGTACTGCAGAATTGAAAGCAACATTGAGTTTACGTGATGAGACAGAGTCTAATTTACAAAATACTTCGCAACCGTACAATAACAAAGGAATAATAAGTGTTTTTACAAGCATGATACGAGTTTGCAGGGGTGTGAAGTGTGCGGATAAAGGCAGTTTACGTATAGTACCATACACTTTGCCAACAAGATTATTAACCTGATGAGACCAATTTAAAGCCGTATTAAATATCAAGCCCAGGTTTTTTATAGAATCTTTAAAAGGTATGACGATATGATCAAGCATCACATTTGGAAAAAAGGACGTATCTAAATCAGTTCTATGGATAATAATAGCATTACTCTTGGATGCATTTAAAAGGAGGCCATTAACTTGAGCCCATTTAGACAAGAGACCAAGATCTTCATTCATACGGCAGACAGCATCTTCAATAAGTACGAGGGGTCTAGAAATTTAAAGTTGGACATCGTCTGCATATAGATGATAGTTACAATTTCGCAGAACTAATGGAAGATCATTTATGAATATGGCAAAAAGTAATGGTCCAAGAATGTATCCTTGTGGAACTCCATTGTGTACAGGAAGGAAATCAGATGTACTTTGATTACAAACAACCCTCTGAAAGCGACCATTCAAGTATGACCAGATCAAGCTACATGCAGAACTAGAAAATGAAAAAAATGAACGAAGTTTTTGGATAATGTGCATCTCTAATCACCCCACTGTTTCAATCCCCATACCCACCCATTTAGGGAACCGGCGGGCTTCGCTAGTTAGCAAATAAAAAAATAAATCATTCGAAATTCTTAATTTTATATATTCAACATTTACAATACTTGCAGATCGAGTAAAATTTTCAAAGAAAAAAAAAATAATAATTTCTGATGAAATAGGTTAATGAAAGAAAAAAACATAATTTAAATTAGTAAACCTATACGCATAATGTTATCAAGATAAAATAAAAAACATGAGAAATAGCAAACCTTTCACACTTGAAACTTTAAAATGAGAGTGATCTTTGAATGCCAGATTACTTTGTAAATATAAAATATTTAAGGGCAAATTTAACAATTTAATGTAACAAATTTTACGGAGATTGAAAATTTACTGATTATATCACGTAGGTTAGCTGGAAAAATAATAACGCGCCTCAAAAATAATAATAATACCCACCTAAGTTGTCGAGAAAAATTCCCTTTTCAAAAATGTCATATTTGTCTATTACGCAATAATTTTTTTTTCTTAAATTCGCAGGAATATCGTATAGTTATAGGCATTTATACCTATTTCAAACCTGAGATTATCCTTCAGTTTCATTGTTTTAATATTTACTCTAAGTCACTCTACTCGCAGAATAATCAACGAAACGTAAACATTTTTATGAAATGTTAATATCTGTGAAGGATGTTTTTTGGTGATGGAATAGTAAACTTAAAATATTTGCTTCTTTTATTAGTTTAAACTTTAAATGCGTTTTTCTCAAAACATGATTTTGAAAATCGGTGCCATGAAATTTTCCTATTTTCTTTCAATCGATTTCGCTCAAATTTTGTGCAGTGATTGAAAACTATATTATTTAGTAGGTACGTATCGAAAGCGTTTTTTCATAACTTGTAATTAAGAATATTTATTTTAATAAAAATATCAAAAGTTTTGGCCGATTCCCGGTTTTTCAACTTTGAATAGCTACCATTTTTCTAGAAACTAGTATTTACAAAAACGGCTAAGACTAATACTAAATAATATAGTTTTCAACTCATGTACAAAATTTTAGCGATATCGATTGAAAGAAAATAGGAAAATTTCGTGGCACCGATCAATGACTATGGTCAACAGAAGTGGGCACCCACCCCAATACATAGATTAACTTTTCTGACAAAATTCTATATTTTTGCTAGATTATTGATATTGTGTTATAAAATAAAAAAAAAATATTTCTGTCAAAATTTTTATTTGTTAAAAAAAAAAAAAGTTGGGGAACAAATTGCTTTTAGGTGGATATAACCCCTTAAGAAATATTTGTAAAAATAATGCATTTTAAGCATAAGATGGCGGCTTCACACTAAGGCCTATTTGCTACTTGTATCGCCGTAATAAAGCCGGTTTAGCATAGCTGCGATTAAAACACTTCACTTCATTTCTAATTCATTTAGTTTTAAACAAAACCTGTCTGAGTGCTCGTAGATTGCTATTAAATAAAACTATTTGGGCTTATGCCACTTTGTATATCATATAATGTATTTATAATTGAACATAAAACTTGTTGCTGACTCTTATCGTGCTTTTATAGAAGTCCAATAGTACCTGTATGGTTTATTCGTACGAAGAAACGTATATTTTTTACTAATTTAAATTTATATGTTTCTGAGAATATTTAAATCGAAAATAATCTTTTTAACATTAATACCTCGACTTTACATTACAGATAATTGGCTGCTTATAAAGGTAAAACAAATTTGCTTGACTTTACTTTAGTTGCTAATAAAACCGTTCGCTCTTATTTAAATCTATTTGATCTCAGTTAAAAGCCATCTATTTATCATTAAATAATAATATTTTCTCTTGCCTAAATCTATTTAGTTTTATATCTCCGATAAATCTTGTTTTGATTTTGTTGACTTGTTTTTGAAGTCGCTTTTCAGTTTCAGAGAGAAATGGAGAAAAGCTGTTATCTCCTAATATTAAAATCAACTAAAATTCTTGAGATACAATAAATAGGGAAATACTTCGACTTATGATGAAGAAAGCCGCGAAGAAAGGATTCCTGAACATGCAAGCGTTAAGAAATATGGACGTTCCGAAGTTATCTATATTACGGAAATGGGGCAACTCAGTATGGAAATTATGTGGGTATAATGTGTAAAGTGTTACTATGTATAGTAACATTAAGAGTTTTAATATCTAAACAAAACCGCAGTGACGTAAATGTGTCGAAACTGTGTCGTTGGATACATACTTATACAATATGTGAACTTTTACGTTAATATATGTCCGTGATATATATATTTGAGATAATGATAAGTATGGGTATTTATTTTATTCGTATCTTTGAAATACTTTCAAAACACATGTCATAATATCTATGATATTTTTAGGTGAAAATTTACAAACGATATTAAAATTTTTGTAAAATCAATCACGAAACTTCGAAATAACTGAAGCGCCTCCAAAATATTAAATAATTTAAATATCTAATTAATTTTTCAAAATTTTGCGAAGATTAAAAAAAAAGAATATCAGTAATTAATTTCAAAATTGTGGTAGAATAAAATGGTATGCATTTTTAAAGACATAAAGAGGTTTTGGTATCTAAAAATTCAAAATCTCATACCGCTATTTTGTTACATTTTATAGATTAAATGTTTCCAAGAAAGCAATTTATATAATTTGTGTGCATTATGGCTAACACAGAGGCAATGTTTCCAATTTATATCTTGCAGTTACATCTGCCAGGTAAATTTTCTATTTGGTGCAATATATGCTTCTATATAGGCACTCATACAACTGTCTGTCGGCAAATGTGCCAACAAAGTCAGAATTCCTAAGTTAGTGCCTATAAATGCTTCGATATAGGAACTGTATTAAGAAAACCACTTAACAGAGGCCTGTTTTCCCGCAATAAATTCCAGCAATGCCACAAAGAATCTGTCAAAATTCAGCCTTTGAGGTAGATGTAATGGGCAAACCATCAATATTAATAATTAAAGAGACACTTTGGGGGCATTGAAGTTGTGATAAAATATTTGTTATAATCTTCTTAAGTCCAGTATACCAGTAACTCCAATTCCAATATTTGCGATATCTGAAATGTATTTGGGAGTGCTTAATATTGTTCTACTATCTTTCGGTAAGTAATCGAATCTGTTTTCATGAAGTACTCTTAAAAGATCTTTCAAATCACAGTGTGAAATTTCGTTGTATAAATCCTCTTCTAAAATAGTTAACCTTTCTTCAATGTTCTCACTCAATATTTTGTTTAGTTTTTTTTTCATAGTTTTTGACAAATAGGTCCATTGCAATTAGATATCTCATCAGGTAAACTGTAATTATAGTCTTCATTAAGTTTTGAAGTCAATGATTCTTCTGCGAATTCATTTCGAAGAAAATTTTTATGAGCACCTATGAAAGGTAGAAATTATTTTAAATCAAAATTTTTTGTTACTAATTAATGTTATTTTAATAGGAATCATTATATTTTAAGCTTGTGAATGACAAAATACCTGATACGCACATGTCAAAAATAACTATTGTAACTATGCAAATATTATTCCTTTATTGACACATTTCTTATTGAGAAACTTTTCTGGGCTAAGTCACGTGTTCGTGACCTAAAAACCATCTCTCTAGGAAGAGTGCCCTTGATAAAAAAATACAAGGAAACATTTAAGTAAATACTCCAAAATGGGAAGTAACAATGAAGCAATGGTATCCTTGTACACTTGTTAGAATCGGTCAAAGATGAAGAGTAGAAGAATTTATAAGAAATTTTATTTTTAACGATTCTAAATAAAATCATAAATGCAAGAGGAAAAAATAACGGCCTCGTCCGGGGTTTGAAATCGGGAAATGAAATGCAAAAGGGAAAAGCATCTGTCTCGTTAGCTCAGTGTTAAAAGCAGTCGCCCGGCAAGCGGAAGGTCCCGGCTTCAAACCTGGGACGAGGCGGTTGCTTTTTCGTTTTGTATTTATGATTTGATTTAGTATCGTTATAAATAGAAGATCTTAAAAATTCTCCTATTCTTCATATTTTTCTTTTAGTTAAAATTTTCAAAGATAAAGTAAAAAAACTGACTGAAACCACTTTGGTAAAAAAAAAGAAAACAAAAAACTAACGGCTCCGCTGAACCATAGCTATTTATTTTTATATTTTTAAAAAATTATAATATCATACTATCCTTTTGACCTCATATGCCCGAAGAGCGAGAACCAGAGGGGAACCTTTTTCGTCCAGACCGTTATGAAAGGATTATTAAATTAAATTAAAATTTTCATATTTGGAGAAAATATAATATTTTTTAACAGTTTGACGTATGTATGTTAGTATGCACCACCAAAACTTCTGAGCGAAGAAGAGTACGGGACTGATTGAGCAGTTGTTGGAAGGCTATGAAGATAATTAAGAAGTATAGTGTTTTGTGAAAACCTAGCATATTTTCTTAATCACCCTGTAACTCCGAAACGGTTGATATGCCCCCTCCCTGCCATATAATTATTTGATTATCTGGGTCAGTACTATCACCACCTAATACCACCTAGGTGGAAACACCCTGTATATATCTATATGTGAGTATTAAATATTCGTTTGAAAAAATAAAAAAAAAGCAAATTTTTGAAGCTGGCCCCTATGTAGCACCGGGGGAACCCGCATAGAAGGTCAGTTTTCTCCTTTTGTACCTGGGACACCTATCCCCCCCCTCCTTCCCCTCCACAATCCACAGTCTAAGTCCTCAGGGCAGTATATGTAAGCACAATTTTTTGTTATATAGCTAAAACTATATTATGGCAAACTATCATGCAAAGCTTTTACTTTTTAACGAACATTAGCTAAACTTGCACAAGCCTCTAAGTTGCTTCGGTTTTGGTAATTCTTTTGTCCACATAATTCCTTCCGCAGTATCTGGAATTTTGCGAGCACTCCTATTGTTTAAAGACAAATTTAATTGGCGTTTAATTTTCAACGTAACCAGCTTTTGAACTATCATATTTTTAATGGTTTGAATTTTTTTTCGATTTGGGCCGGGGATGCCTTTTTTTCGTTTCATATTTTCAAATTAATGCAGTTAATTATCACTGATCGTGATCTAAATACATATTTCAATTGCAATTTTGTGTAGAACTGCTGTTCTGTAGCATTTTTTGTGGAAAGAAGTCGAACATCTCGAATGTCGTCCATTTTAATACTACTATTTTATTTTCATCTTCATTTTGACAATATCACTCATTTATAGTGGAGCTTTAAAAACATCTTTAGAGGTGTATTTTTTCTTGTATCTAATTGAGGTAGTTCATAACTTGTACAAAAATATTGAACACATAAAATCCGATATTCTCCAATCAATAATATTGACAATTTCTTGCACACATTTTTCGCCAAACCAACTTCTCTGATTCGGAAATATTAATCTCCCCTCGTCAGAAATAAGATGAGATGTAACTACAATTACAATTAAGGGGTTTGAAAGGTTTTTTTTGCGATTTTCGGGGAAATGTGACTTCCTAGCGAAAAATGTTCTTCGGGAAAGTTATAGATAATAAAAATATCTAAAACTTTCATATAAGGCATTTTTCAACATAACCTCATATTTTTCGAGAAAATGGCGGAAAATCGATTTTTCAGTTTATTTTTTTCTCTCGTAAAAATAATTCAAATTACATGAAATTTTGTAAAGTTATACCCTTTTTTGCATTGAATAAGAAAATTTTTTTTTGAAATCTGGGAAACATGTATATAATTTCTGATATATTTACAATTTTCGAAAAAAAAAACACCCAAAATCTTCCACGAAAAACTTTATTGGTGTTTTTTTCGTTTAAATATTCTATCTGGGCTCATTTTAAACGTTGAAATGTCTAATTTTAAACGTTGAAATGTCTACTTTAAAATGGTCTATATATGTTGATGGGTTATTTTTGAAGAAACCGATTAAAATTAAGAAAAACCAAAACCATGACTTTTCCATTTTTTTATGATTTTCATTTTTGTTTTGTTATTATTTATTATTTCAATGACAGAATTTATTTTAATATATTTAAAGTTGAACCAATTTAATTGTAGAAAGTGGCGGAAATCAACTTGAAACTTAAATTTTTCATGGCAATGCAGCGGACAATGTGCAATTTTATTAACGTATATTTTACTATTTTTCCACTAAACAAATAGTATAACGAGGAGTAATCGGTTTTAGGTATATTTGAATAAAATAATTTGAATACGTAATTATTAAATAGAACAATTAATTTATTAATATTTTTTTATAACAATAGAAAATTTATAAGAAATTATAAAATTCTAATGAATTTTGCATCTTTTGCATTGTGGTTGTTTTTCTTCTTCATCGATAAAATTTTCAAATTCCGAAGGATCTTCGAGATTATCGACATCTTCTAGCTCAACGATTTCAATGTAAAGGCTCTTTGCTAACTCTTCATCAATAATCTCTTCCAAATCCCTTACGTCTTCAAATATTTCTTTATCTCTATTTGAGTAGTTTTTATTATAATTACTGCAAACATTGGTACATCATTTTAAGCTGTTTTTTCGGCAGTCATATCCTTGCTTAATACAACTACTTTCACAGCTGCAGCTAATACTTTTTAATAATTTTTCGAGAATTAATTCTGAACTGTCTGGAATAAATTTGGGCATCAGTCTACCTAGATATTCGTTCCAGCCCCATTGCATATCTTTTTTTTTTATCAAGCCCGCTGTCCAAATAACCAAGCCACTGTTCACATCATCAAAATTTTCAGCAGCTATTGTTCATGATATTTCCCATCATTTTCTTCATGCAATTACGTTTCATTTAAAATTTCATCAAAATCTTCCCACGAAATATTATTCTTAATTTCATCCGAAAAGCAATGAGGATTATGGAGTCAAAGTTCATAATCATCTGTACTGAATCATATGAAGAAAAGTCCGATGCTGTAGTCGCTTACAACATAGTTCTACCTCAATCTTTTGATTCTGCTTTTCCCACAATTTTTCTTATCATATTTCGTAAATTATATGGAAAAAGTAAAGTGAAATAAAATAAAATAAAATAAAATTTAAAGACATAAAGGAATGTCAGACAAATCCACGAAAATAGAAAAAAAAAGAAAATAGCTCGACAATAACATATCACAAAATGTAGGATTACGTGGACGCAGGCTCTAGCATTTTCGTCGGAAGCGACTTCACCCCAAAATAGACGAAACACCAAAATTCTGACACTATACTTATACGACGAACATTGAAAGTCCAATATAATTCAAAATATCAATTTTAGTGTCAATTAAAGTAGAAATTCTGAAAACATATAGTACATATATAGCCTCAGGTGAAGGATAACCGAATATTACAATATTGTTACAGTGTTACGGGTCCTCCACTACTACTACTTCTAGATCTGTACATCCTTCCTTTAGTTTTATAAAAAAGTCTATAAAGCGAATTCCTAATGCATTTCGGTGGGATCAATTTTTCAATGTGAATTTTGTAATTTCAGCTAAATTATTACAGTAATAAAAACAGAATCAAACTAAACAATGATTGTCATATCAAAAGGAACCATTCGAACCAATTGAAACATAAATGCCAAACATAATGTTTATTGAACTTAAAACAGGACACAATTCAAAGGAAGTTCACATCCGTATCTGTACCAGTCTTATTATTGGAATAAGTTTCCTCTTAAAAACAGACAATTTCTCATCAAAAATTCCATTTCGATCCAAAACGAAACGAGAAAACAACAACTTCTCACCATGTCTTCCTTAAAGTTTATCTGGGGAAACTTCAAAGTGCACTGGAAAAGTTTACGACGGGACGTTCCCCCAGTTCAGCAAAAGTTCAGCTATAGTGATGTCAATTCTTTAATTTTTTTCCTCCTCTGAACGTATATTTATCGTTTCCATTCAGTTGGACCACAACTGTGCTGCTAAACACATACAAAAAATGTTGTATGAAAAATGTCCAACGGACAAACAAACTGGAAGAAAGACAGAAAAATTTAACACACACACAGACTCGTATACAAATCCAACAGCAAATATATTTCACTTGCATAATTCCCTGTTGTTTCCTCCTTATTTATGCTCGCATTATTGAGTTCAGTTCTAGCGACACATGGGACCCTGAGGGATACAAAACGGGAGACATACCACTTTTAGAAGTCAGCACCTCAAAAGCATCTTAACGACGACGTGTATCTATTGTACCAGAAGATATAACACACCAGTAAAGTTTCACATGATGATATCCATACCTAGTATATACCGATATAACTCCAGAACGCAACTCCTCCGGGAGATGGTGGGAACAAGCTTAGGCTAGGTCACCATCCTCAACTAAGGGTAAAAGACATCCTTACAACGTAAGTGGGATCAGATATTGTTTGCATGATTTGTTATCCTATATAGACTTACTCGACTTATACGTGACATTTAGAGCACTAGCACAACTAGAGTATAGGTACATAGGTACTATGGGTACGTGGCCATGTTGATGCTGTGATGCTGTAGGTGGGACTAAGATTGCTCTTCAACATGCATGCATCAATAAGTGTTCTAAATAAATAATACACATTCGTTTAGTGGATTTGCACTCAAGTTTGTTGAAAGTTTGGAATTTCAGTAATGTACTAGGACTAGTTTCTAGGTTGAATGTGTACAGAGTGTGCAGCACCCTCTTGAGCTTTTGCATACTGCAATAATGGACGACGACAAAGTTATAAAAACAATTTCACCCTAAGTTTGCATGCTAGTACAGTTTTACGGGTTACGATAAATATTTTATTTTTAAAAAACGCTTAAAAAGTCTTTCAAGAGCAATAAACTACGAAGGTGATTTACTTTCATTGCAACTATTCTGGGGAATTTTTTTTTTTTTTTAAGTTTTTACGTAAAAATATGATGGCATCCTATTTTAGTGGAATACACAAACAAAAGAGCAACTTGACTTAGCTATATATATATATTTTTTTTTTTAAAGTTTAATACGCGAAAATTTTTTTGCCACAAAAGTATTTCACTTAACAATTTTTGAATTTCTGTGCAACGAAGTTGGTAAAAAAATAAATATTGACTTATGGCCACCAGATTTTATCTTGGCTCACTAAAATTTCTGCACACCGACGGGATTTTAATAAATCAGTGACTTTGCAATGAAAGAATCTCTACCAAAAATTGATTAGCTAAATACGCTTTTCTCAAGGGTTTTACAAATTCTTTAAGCTTTTAAAAAATACGATTTTTAACGAAAGTTTTTGGCTTGAGGAAATAACGCCTAAAACCGATAAGTGAAAGAAAATCCAAAAAGTTTGGGTCTCATTTCCTAATGAAATAAGGCCCGAAAACAGATATGAAATAAGATCCAAAGTAGATGAAAAAAGGGCAAAGAAAATAATATAAAAAAATAATAATAAATAAATGAAATAATAATAATGATGTGTGTAAAGTAAGAACTCGCCGCGCGGGTAGGGGAAGAGCCTTGGAGTGGAACTTTCTCGCGTTCCATTGATATTTGATTTAGGGTAAGAACGAGATACGCGTGCCGGGCATGCAGGGTAGTGATGAGCAAAATTGGTCTTGGTCTTGCAGTCTTGGTCTTGGTCTTGCAGAATATGCAAGACCGATACCAAGACCAAGATTGTAAACATGCTCACAAGACCAATACCAAGACCATGTGTACGTTAACAAGACCAAGCCCAAGACCACATTATGCAAGACCACATTATGCACAAGTCATAGCACTATTGTATTTTATTTATATAAAGATTAAAAGGACACAAATAATACATCCCGTGCACAGACAAGATTTATTTAGACGGGGATAAGGTAGTTTTTAACTATTTATAAATTTATGGCATGATACATCAATTATAGAATTGCGGAAAAAAAACGAAATCCTAGATTAAAACTAAAACCAAAAGTTAACTGTGCAGCCCAAAGCTAGAACTTACTACTACAGCACAGATAATAACGAGACTGAATTGCAAGCCCAAGAGCTAGAACAAGACCAAGACCAACACCAAGACCTGACTATGCAAGACCAAGCCCAAGACCAATATTATACCAATCTTACCAAGAGCAAAACCAAGACTAAGTTTGCAAGACCAAGACCAACACCAAGGCCATTATAGTCTTGGTCTTGGTCTTGTATTTTCACATTACTAAGGCAGGGGCGGCTATAACGGGTGCAGCGCGCTCGCGCATTAATATTTGATTTAAAGTAAGAACGCTTCGCGCGGGTTGGATGGGGAGGGGGCATCGGCAAGGGGTGCCTAAGCCCCGTTTCCAATGCTCCTCCCATACACTCTCGACGCGTTCTTACTTTACACACAACGTAGGGAAATATTTCCTTCATTTTCAGAAATGATTTTTGGGCATTATATTATCAGGATCAATTTTGTTTCTTGGGAATTTTGGATTTTATATCATTACGAAATAACGCCCAAAACCGATAAGTGAAATAAAACACAAAAGTGTAAAGTAACACCCAATTTTGGATATTTTTTTACATTTGACACGTTGAAATTTATATGGAACGTTTGGGTCTTATTTCACTTATCATTTTTAGGCGTTATTTCTCGGAGCCTATGAAAAGCTATAAAACACAAGAAAATAATAATTCTTATGTTACTAGAGCTGGACGAGTTATTAAACTGAGTTTGTTAAACCGCCAGAACGATTACATTATAACTAGACAAATATTAATTTATACAATATATATATATAAATAATATATTATATACTTTTATATAACTTATAAAAGAAAAACTCAAACATTTGTTATGCTTCATAAAAATTAAAATAATTTATTCAAACGATTTACACTAAGCCTAACGCTTTTCAATCTGCTAGATCATCATCTGAGGGATAGGACTAACCAATACGGAAAGCTTTTGAACCCTTCAAATCAAACACTAATACCATTACATACTAAAAATTAGAAACACTGTGTTAATACAACAAGAGTGGACTTAAGAGAGGGCTCGAATTTTTGAAGTCAATCTGTTCATTTAACATAAAACTGCCATTATCTTTCCATTCTCGGATTTTTTTAATCTCATATTTATCCTACAATCTCCTAGCCGGTAGACTTCCAAGTCATCTACCCAAGGAATTAACTTATTGTTAACCACTTTTTTAAGAAAATGATTTGACAATTGATTTTTTCACCTACTATTTTTTTTTACAACTTATTAAAATGTAGAGCCTCAATATGGTTCCAATCCCTTATAAATCGGTTCTAAAAATGCAGTTTAAATCCAAAATGGTTCTATTCTTTATGCACGTAAGCAACAAAGCATACCTATTTCATCGTGCCGCAAAGTGCCATGGGAATTGATATCAGTTGCGATGATCTGAGAATCAAAGTGAGTCTATTCCTCCTGATGATTACTTTGGGGCAAAAAGTCAATGTGAACATGGACATTTTCCTTATTGTCATCTAAGTTAGGGGGAAGAGCATTGCTTGAACATGAGCAGTAGTTCGAAATAATTAAAAATAATTTTAAAATTTTCGATTGTAGATACAAAAAAAAATTTCTTCCAATTATTCCTGTATGCGAACATAGCGGGTCGACATACCATTGCCACAACATAAAAGGATGAGATGATCTTATATTTTCTGATGTATTTTATAAAATTAATACCAAGTCTGCGCATGATACATTCATTTTGACTTATTGCTAAATTGAAAAACCAAAAAGGACTGAACGGAGTCAAAAGAATGGATCAAGGAAAAGGGGTACCTGTGAAATATTTGTTCGAATGTTTTCGAAAGAACTGAAACGTGTGTGTCCGAAAGCCTTTTTAAATCTACTTAGAATTTCTAAAAGTCGTGTCCAGCGTTTATGCAAGTCCCATTTTGATACAAGAAGCGCTCATGTTGAGAAAAGAGGGAGCGATAGAAAGAGTGGTAAGTATTTCGAGAGAAAAGCAAGTATTATTGAGAATATACGAAAATATAAAACGGTGGAAATAAACTATTGTCGCATTAAGGTCGCTAAGCGGCAGTACTTGTCTAGTGATCTATCAATTAATAAAATGTAAAGAGCATACGTAACTGTAAATCCAGACATAGATGTGAAGTCAAGTTATTTTCGAATGGTTTTCAACAATAATTTTAGTTTGGGCTTCAAGCAACATCGTCTGATGCATGCTCTACTTCTTTACGGCTACAAGAATAGATTAAAATGGAAAAGGAAATGACAAGAAGGTCCAACTAATAAGTTAAAGCAGAGTTCATAAACTCAGAGGCAAGGTATTGTTCAATATTTTAATTTAAAAGAAAGATGGTTTATTGACTACGTCATTCGACTGTCAAAAAAATATGATCTTGCCGAAATTACCTGATCAAGCTGTGTATTACAATCGACAACTTTACCTGTAGATGCTTGGCATTGTAATAGGCACTGCACGGGACCCTTTAACAAAAGATAATGTATTTTTATACCACTAAATAGAACGCTTCGGCTTATGTAATATGAATTTTGAAGAGGTTAAGACTGGTATCCGACGGTGGAGGGCAGAACTAAAATACCATTATGGTAGGGATATGTTTGTACTAACTTACAAAAAAGCACCGCATAGTATTATAGCCATCGAATTGGATTTTGCTGTTGTCGGTCATTCATACATCCCTCCAGACCGAGTTTTTGCCCAAATTGAGAAGAAAGTTAAAGAAAAAGAGACTATTGTAATGGCTGAACATTACTTCGATATTTACAACGAACACGGAACCACAGTTCAATTAGCCAGCGATTTTTGCCCAGTTTTAGATTTCATTCAAGACTGCGATCTCTGAAACAATAAAGTTACATGATAACTGGCATTTTAAATTTAATGAATCAAAAAGATTCAATATTACAAAAAAATAACCATTCGATTTATGTCAGAGGAGAAATTTTTTATAGATCCGATACTGGAAGGAGCGGTTCGATTACAAAGCATGGCAAAAGTATATCAGCGATGAATCCAAGAACAATGCCGATCGGTACAAAATTTAAGGACGAGAAATTGAAAGATGTTGACAAACTCTTGCAGAAACACTTTGGAAATGATTGGAAACGGTTTGATAACTTGCAATTTTGCAAAAATATTATTAATGCTGCAATTATTGCAGAGTGTAGTAATGAAGAGGAGGATGCAATTTGCGAACATGCAAGCAATGAATTCTATGGGACCTACAAACACTGCTGTACCGCTAGCATGTATTAGATTGATTTTATTCATATGAATGTTTTTCCTTTGATAGATCAACGCTGTATTTGTTCCAACTGGAGGTGGTTTTATTTGTGCTTATATTAGTTTCATGTAGGTAAGTCGGTTAGGAAGCACTTCGGTTGAAGGCAGGCAGATATGTTCAAGACACCTGGACGGAGAGGAAATTGTAAGTTCCTGAGGGGAATTTCAAGTTGAATAGGAGAATATTACTTTAGAGGAGCGATGGCTTGAAATATGATCTTGATGGTACAGTCGGCGGTAAAACAGCAAATGAGCAAATTATTGATATTTTAATGTAGCCATGATGCCATAATCGCGAATCTGCTATTTTGAATATTTTGATCTACCGTACTCATATGTAACTCAGGAAAATCAAATCTATACTCTGTTATTCTGTAAAAAGCTTACCTATATTTACCAATGTATAAGATAGTTCCGGGTTTCGTTTTCAAAAATGAGCTGAAATATTGGAAAGACGTTAAAAATTAATTTATCAATTTCATGAAGGCGACGAATAATACATTCTGCTTCATAGTACACGAATTACATACGTATTTGAAATTTCCGAAATTCGTATTTTACAAATTTCATTTACAGAGCTCAAATACTGTTATTACCAGACAACTTACCTAGTGTGTTAGAACATTCTTTCTCTTGAGTATATGTCAATATTCTGAAAATTTCATTGCCTTCGTTTTCGAGAAAACGGAAAATTTCTAATTTATTTACAGCTTTGATTGAAAAAGAGTTCAAGTACAGTATTCAAGTAGGTACATTGCGACCTGACTATGATCATTAAGGAACTAAAAACTTCAATTCATGCCTACTCTCTCGACCTCGATCGTAGGTGCTTCAGCTTAAGGAGAACAGTGGAGACTAGTCCACTAAAACCCTGCGAACACAGCGCCCCCAGAGTTAATCTATTATGTCCTCTCCTAGAGTGGTTAAATTAAATCTATCACTTTTACGAGCTCGATTACTGCCTTTAGGATTAGCTTGCAAACTTTATTGGGAAAGATGTTTCTACAATGTTTGTAAACCATAAAGTTGCAAGCGCGGAACACTCACATATAATATCTTTTGTGGCTTCATCTTCCGCTTTGTATATTCTGTAGCATATCACAGAATAGCTGAAATATAACTATACAATGACAGCATTGGTCATCACCGAAATATAAGTAGCAGCGCTATAAAATAATAATACGCACAACCACTAACCCACGTCTGGGTATCATCAGCGATCGATTAGTCTATAAGTTAGCAAGTAGTCAGTCTGTACTGAGTCACTTAAATATAAGGTTATACAATACTCGGTTGTTTCAATATAACATATAACATAATACATAGTCGACGTAGTTCACTGTTACAGTTGTCTATTTTCTCAAAAAAAAAAAAAAAAAAAAAAACTTCTGGAGATCTTAAGAAGCAGCTATCGAGAGCGGTATAATAATTTATTAGAACCGCTGCAATAACATTTGGTTATTTAATGCTTTTGTAAAACTATAATCTGATTGATTCTCCGCGTCCCAAGTCCACGCCACGCTACTGATACCAAGTATGAACGTGTGCTAAAAGATGAAATTTAAGAGATAACAATGCTTACTCCAAATGATCCATAAGAATTCAGCATGAAAAGCTGAAGAAGCCCACTCCATTGACATACCATCTGCTTGAATGTAATTTTTCCCATTAAAATGAAAATAATTTTGATGAATACTTATCCCAATAAGATCAATACATTCTTATACTTTTACTGTGTCGTTGGTTTTTATTCGGATTCTATTTATTAACAACTTAATTTTGTTAATTGAATCAATAAAATTTTTCTCTTATGAAAATCAGGTTTTAGCAAGTCCCAACCAGAAAATCTGTTAACTACAATATTTGACTTACTTTGTACAATAGTGGTACGTAAAGTTTAGTTAAATAAATTGAATTTCTCATTATGTATCGGGTCCGCCATCTAACGTTTTTTTTTTTTTCAACTAGTGCTTTCTTTCTTGAATGGTAACACTTAGCTCATGTCTGATTTGACAGATAATTAGAAGATGCCGATTTTGCCAAAAAAATCATCTTTTCGGATGAAGCTAATTTTGATCTTGGCGGGTATGTAAACAAGCAAAATTGTCGCATTTGGGGCACAGAAACCCGCACGCATACATTGAAAAGCCGATACACCCAAAACGAGTCACTGTTTGGTGCGGATTTTGGTCCAGAGGCATAATTGGGCCATGAGCAAGGAGTGGCCGTTACAGTCAATGGCAATCGTTATCGGGCCCTGTTGAACGAATTTTTGTTCAGGAAAATTGAAGAGGAGGACATTGGCAACATTTGGTTTCAACAGGACGGCGCTACGTGCCACACAGCCGAAGCTACTCTCGATGTTTTGCGCCCTGTTTAAAAAAAAAAAGTTATTTGGCGGACCCTATATAATCTTATACTTAAATTCTGGTTAAAATTCTTATAGGATTCATAAACATAATAAAGGATTACTAAAATCTGGGTCCAATTCGCTTGTCGAACAACAATTTAACTAATCACAAACCTTATTTAAAACAAGTAAAAAAGCTAGAATTGGTCTAAGACCAATACTTAGGATACCCTAAATGAATGCCCGTATTAAATTTCGTATGGTCACCGATCTATTCAAGTATTGATTTTGAAGTAGTTTTTCGCATATATTTCTAGAACGGTTTGTCGCACAGACAAAATGATTATAACCAATTTTATAGGATTTCGTATTCTGCAGAAGTTTTTAGTACAATAAAAATGTCTTAGACTGATCGTTTTAAAAGTATACGTAAAAAACCGAAATTTTTATATGGCAACACCAAGAAGAAGTTGTCCGATTTAGTCCATTTTTGAACTTAATTTTACTTTTTTTAAAGTCCGTGAACAAAATTTCAGCTCTCTAAGTATACGCGTTCTCGAGTTATCGTGCGCACTGATGGACGGACGGACGGACATGCAAAAATCAAAATAACTTTAAATATCATGAATGGGTGTCCAATCCATTTTGCTCTACCATCATTATTTCGAGGTGTTACAAATGGAATGACAAACTTAGTATACCCTATAGATTTCATCTAGGGTATAAAAAAGAGAGAGATGTTATAAATGTATTTGAAATTTTGACACTCATGAAGAATTATTATTACGTACTACTACCTTGATGCTTCTAGATTTTTCAAAAGCCTTTAATACCGTTGATTATAACATTCTCTTGCGTGAGCTTAATGCCAATTATAAAATTTAATAGTACAGTAGTATCGATGATCGTTAGTTTTCTATCACATAGCTTTCAACAAGTCAAGCTCTTTGATAAAATATTCACTCCACTACTTCTAGTGCGAGGAGTGCCTCAAAGTTCTATTTTGAGCCCATTGTTGTTCGGCCTATTCATTAATGACTTGTCGTTAATGGTTCACGATGTGAGCATTAACTTCTATGCAGATGATATACAATTGTACTTGTACTAGTAGTTATACTGATTTAGACAGAGTTCAAGTTTGGTTTAAGTATAATTTGTTAAAATCCCAGTGTATAAGGTTCTACAATAACTCATTTCATGTGCTTGATGTTCCGCCAACTGTGTTGAATATTTCCGTCCTACCTATGCTTAGTAAAGTCATCAATTTAGGAATAATATTGAACGGAAATATGAAATGTTGTGATAATGTCAATATGCATTTGAGGAAAATATATTCTAGATTTCGAAGGCTTTGACTTTAGACCTTCAAGTGCTGCGCATTCACATATAACATGCATCAAGGTTTCATCTTCTTCCTCGCACAGTCGACACAATTCACTGTCGGATTTGCCTATCTTCTTCAGGAGTACCTTAGCAAATAGTCTGAGCGACTGTCTGCTAATTCAAATAACTTGGCGCGTCTGAAGATGAAAGGGGTTGAAGAATTTCTTCGCTTGCCTCATACAGTTGCCTGATTTCCTAATTAAGCAGTTACCCCCTAAAGTGGCTTTTTGGTAGGCCAAATGTCGGGTAGAGACTAATGTACGGACATTCAGCTCCGCTTTTGGCCAGTTCCTCCGCTTTTTTCAAACCAGGGTTACTTGGTTGTCTCTAGACAATAGTTAGAGTTTCAAGTAGCAGCTCCGTACTATTTTCAATTCAAAGGTTTGAGATGTAGATGTTGGAGTTCTTACAGCAATTATTTAGGCTTTTCTGAGCTCCAACCTCTATAGCATAGACTTTCGCCTAAAAACTGGAAGTTGAGGCACCCCATTACCTTTTCAATTAAGTTAACTGAAATAAAATTCTCTGTTAATTTGAGAGAGGAAGCAAATGATCCATACTTATATGTACTTATATACCTATCTCATACTTCGCTCGTGAATAGTAAAATGTTAATAGGTTAAGGATAATTTATTAAAGGATCCAAACAAACAATATGCTCCTATATACCTATATGAAATAATTCTCCTTCGACCTTTATTCACTTCAGTTCGTGCTTATCATAAGTCCAAACCCTTTTTTCGACTAAAACACCCTCCGCGTGCATACTATACGAATTCTTTAAAAAAATACCCGTTTTCATAGATGCTCACAGCTCAATTTCATTTATTGGTTTTTTTTTAATAAAAATTGAACAATTTACATTTTATTTGAAATTTAAATGGAACATTCGCAATTTGCGTTATCACAATGTCCGCCTGAGAATAGGTTGCCGCGGCACCATGTTGCACAGTTTTCGTCAGGTGTAAAAGTTGTGAAAGTAGAACAGGTAGCATTTTGCGCCAATTGTAGAACTGTAGAAAAAGTTTTAGAAAATTCTTTTAAGAGCAAAAACAGTTTTAATCAAGATTAATTTTATTTACGTTAGCACAACAATCATTCATATTCTTTTCTTCTTAGACTTAACGGATTTACTTTCAAAAATTAAAGCTGAACAAACAAACGGTATCGTTATCAAGATATTTTTATATAACGCTAGCTGATTAAATTTGGTAGCGGAATTTGTGAAAAATTTACTATAAATACGTTCAGTGGCGTTAGTAGAAGCATAGTAAATTATTTTCTTTATCCTTGTTTAATCAAAATGCGTTTCTTCAACATTGTTCTGTTTTTCGCTGTCATCGGTGCAGATGAAAAAAGAAAAAACTTCTTACCATCATAGTTGACATTTATACTAAGAGCGAAAACAGCTGCACCGATGACAAAGAAAAACAGAACAATGTTGAAGAAACGCATTTTGATTAAGCAAGTATAAAGAAAATAATTGACTGTGCTTCTACTAACAGCTCTGAACGTATTTATAGTAAATTTTTCACAGATTCCGCTCCCAAATTTAATCAGCTAGCGTTATATAAAAATATCTTGATAACAAAAGTACCGTTTGTTTGTTCACCTTTAATTTTTGAGAATAAATCCGTTAAGTCTAAGAAGAAAGGAATATGAATGATTGTTGTGCTAACGTAAATAAAATTAATCTTGATAAGAACTTTTATTTTCAAGGTTAATTTTCGAAAGTAAATCCGTTAAATCTAAGAAGTATATTTACCAACAAACTTTTGTCCTATTAAGTATGGTATATGAATGTTGTAAAAGTCAAGAAATAATTTTATCACAATTTGATGCGCATGCCGATCTTAATAAATGCGCGATTTTTTGTTTTGTTTTGTCTACAACAATTAACCTGAATCAGGGGCAATGCAAATAATGCACACATGTGTAACAAATTAATTCAAATTGAGGTAATAATCTATAATCAGCTGTTATTTTCTATGCCCTAATGGTACAGAATAATACTCAAGGTCTAATTTAAGCAAACAAGGTGTATTTGTTATGTGAGAATTAATATAGTAATAGAAAATACATTATAACAAAATAATAAAATATAATATTATTATAATTGTAGCTTCTGGCCGATCGGATAGCAGGTCTAGCTTTGTAATTTTTTTCAACGAGAAGAAGATTACGGCAGGTGACATTTGCAAATTTCTCACTGTCAGTCTAGCGTATATTGAAAGTATACAAGTCCAGAATGCATTCATAGTGCTCTTACACTGTATGATTTCAGAATGTATAACAAAATAAAGTTTCAGAAAATATACACGATTTCTGCGTAATGGTCATGTATACTTTCTGACGCTGATTCAGTGAATTAGTTAATAGGTTATAATACAAGGCTAGAACCAACATGTTCTGATATTGTATAGATTTAGGATGTAAACGAGTAACAAATAGTTGTAAAGTATGCAAGCTCAGAAAGTTAGATAATGTCAAATATTAAAAAAATATACAGTTATTAGTAATCAACTAATCATGTAATATTAGTTTAAATGGTAATTTCAAGGTACGAATTAAAATAATAAGTCCTTTGTGTGAGACAAAATATTTTATTATAAAAGAAACACATACATAGGTACTACTATAAAAAAAAAAAGCGTCAGTCAAATTATAAAAAAAAACTTATTACTTAGGATTGTTTTGGTTTTGTGACACATTGAATGCTAAATCATGCTGCCTTTTCCGAGTTTGTTTCAGTTTAGATGTACCAGATCTAGAAGGCCTACCAGCTTGCACTTTATTTTTTGTTTTGGACCCTGTGACTCTTCTGGATAATGCCGTTGGTTGAACGCGTATTTTACGTGATAGTTTTCGTTTTAAATTGTTGTATATAAAGTTTTATGCCTGCTGGTCAGTTGTTATAGATTTTAATGCAGAGGATAGTAAGCACATAGCTTTCAAGTTGGGCGACCTAGGGTGTTCCTTGAAAATGTTTACCAGTTTGTGGAATTCTCCTTCCATTTATGCGAGACATTCGTTGTATTTTTCTACGCATATTGAACTATTAAAATTATGAGAAATGTTAGAAGAACTTCGTTGAGGTTCTTGTGCCTGTGCGGTACTTTGGATTTCAGATAAACCGACTTCTTGTACATTCTCTTGTTTTTCTCCTTCAATCAATTTGTCCATATTTTGATAGAACTCTTTACCAAGATCGATATTTGAAGCAATCTTTGCACAAGTTATTCGGTCATCTTTTGAAAGCTCGGCAGAAGTTTTTAAAATCATTCCATACTTTGTTTCAACAGCACATAAATGTTTGCAAAATGCTCCTCCTTGACCATTGACGCAATCACAGCACGTGTCGATATTCATATCGACAGAGTATACAACTTTACCCGTTGTTGACTCAACCAAAAATTCATATTCACTAATGCGTGTTATTTTGTTCACAACTTTAGCTAGTTTGCTGAATTTCAAATAGGCTGAAAAGCTAGTTTGACGACAGTTTGCAAACTTCATGACTCTCCGGTATTGGTATTTTTCAAATATGCTTTACATCGCTGCAAAATCACATCTTTAAATATGCGAATTGAAGCTTCTGTATAATTGTTAGTATTACTTCCTCTGTTCATAATATTAATTCTGTATGCTGTGCACCACTCTGTCCTTCTTTCCCATAGATTTTTTGAAAGATTTACAGTATGAATCTGAAATAATTTGTTTGTAAAGTTCTTGTGCACTTTCCTCATTACTAGAAAACATGAGCTTGGAAAAAGAAGTCATGATCATTTGTCGTTTGGGAATATCAATTTTATGCTCGGCGCAACATAACCATAACCATAACAATGGCACGTGTCGAATGATGATGCAATAATTATGAAAAGAATAAAAAGATTACAATTCCTTGTGAAAATAAGAGAAAGCAATAAATAAAAATGGCTACCTTGAAACTAGTCGCGTATAGATTCTAATAACATTGTATCGTGTAGCGCTTAGAAAATATACACGATTAGTCCACAATGGAAACTAGTGCAGTATGTTTTTTGCACAAAATTTGAGCGTACGTTATTGGAAAATATACGCGATAAGACCGTAATAATCATGTACAGTTTCCAAAAATAGTTATGCTTATTACAATTTGAAACTATACGCCAGCAGTCCCGACCTGTGCGTAATGTTCTTGTATACTTTCAATATACGCGTCAGTCTATCAGTCCGCAATCGGGATCGAGCTCAAACTTAGTAAACAATCGAATCCTAAAATGGCATAATAGTATTGGGCTCTGTACACTATTTAGAACAAAAGTCACCTTCACGGTACTAATGCTGGCTGTGAGTTGTAATTCCTTAAAGGCGCTTTATTCTTGTGGCTTATGTGGCATTTAGGAAAGTCGCACTGCACGGTCTGGCTGTTTGTGTTTGCGTGGTTATTTTAGATTTAGAAAAGTATTACCTGTGTGTCCGGTGTTCTTGCTACCTCTCTGGTAGCCCAATCATCGTTAGGGCACTAATGAGCTCATGATGATTGGTTGGATGAATGCAATGCTGATTTTTGTTCTAGCTCCGGGACAAAACTCATTTGTATACTTCACAATTCTATGATTGCTCAACAAACACCAATTGTCTCCCTTTCACTCGTACATTAGATGCACTAGACATACAGATCAGTATCCTTACCAATTTATTGATGACCAGATAGATGAGTTGGCGATGAAACTCATCGAGGCGCTCAGTATAAATCACTTGACTAAAAAGTTATGTTAGTGAACATAAAAGCTCCTGCCCGCACCAGTACTAAAATTTTGTAAACTGATGAGCGTTGGCTACCAGGGCTGGCGTGTTACTTTTGTGCTGTGCTGGTGGTATAGCAGGATGAGTACTATGATGTAATTGTTAGTTATGTTGTGTGAGTTATGTTTGATGCTTGGTATTGTATGGTTATGTGTAGATTGGTCAATGATTTAGATTTGCAGCTTTCCTTGCCTTACGAGTACTTAGAGCTTTCACTTCTTCGAATGGACAGTTCCTTGGGTAAGGGCTTCTGCGCGGTCTGGTGTGAATTAATTGCCAACCCCACGGAATCTCTTCTTGGTGGAACAGCGAATTTCCGCAACTTTTGAAGAGGTGAAAGCAACAGGTTTGACGCAAATAATTAAATTGGATTTTTCGGCAGTCAAACCAAAGTTCTTTTCTGTTTTGTTGGCGTGGCGAACAATTACCACAGACAGAATTTAAATAGTAATGGTTAATTAAAAACAATCACTTTTCTAGTTTTTACTTGGCGTCTTTTCGGTTCGCAATCCTTTCATTTGCTCTTTACAAGAGTACGAAAGCACGAGAGTGAGAGAGACCTAACCTTACTTGACAGGCCTTTTTATTGACAAAAACAAAAGCTCTTCTAGATTTTTTTTTTCCATTGTTATGACTTTTTCCTATTTCCAGTTTCTACTACAACTAACTAAGTGACATCTAGTGTAAAATCTTTATTTAATAATAATTCTACTCATTTGAATTCGAATTAAGTAAACCAGATAATTATACAAAATGCCAATAAAGAGTGTGCTGATGTATGCTAAGTGATTCTATATTATTCTAAACTAGTGCGGGATTCCATCGTAATCTTGAGGTTCTGTCTGTTTTTATTTTCAGCGTTTACAATTACTTTCTTGTGATCATTATCGCACCTGCACTACGACAATGCAAATTTTTCCCGGCAATGGATTGAGGAACGTCTTCGGATGATTTAGATGTCCCGTCTTGGCAGTTTCCGTTTACGGGTAGCTGCCCTGACCTCCGCGAAAATAACTTAGGATGTCAATTTACTAGTGAAGATGGCACCGTGAGATTGCTGAAGCTCCCCAATGGCCAATGACTGTACCACGTATACAGTTTTGTTACAATATAGTTATCTAAAGCAAATTAGAACAATAGAGCTTGGTTTTTACAAAGGTGGTACATAGCACACAGTACCATGACAGGGAATGATCCAAGTTAATGGTGTTTGGTTTGATATAGATTAAATAAAAAAAGTGTTGTTAGTTACACCAAAACTATTACATTTGGTCCATCGATTGTCATAGGTTTATGATTATTTATATAATTATCAAAGATTTAGCCAATATTCTGTTCTCTTCTACATTTACTTTCAGAACAGGAATGCTTCGACTGCAAAAAGTTTTGTCATCTGGCATGTATGAAAATTTTAAATCACGAAAGAAAAAGTATTGCAAAAGGAATTGTAGTTGATAGATGTGAGGCTTGCTGTCTTGAGAAATCCACATCCAAGTTTAAACCATGTACTGATATTTCTGACTCAGAGAGTGTTAACACAGTGAGTTTCCGAAGTATTATTACCAAGTAAAACAATTAGAACTGCTCTAAGACCAATTCTTATGATACCCCAGATGAATGCCTTCATGAAATTTCATTTGATCACCCATTTGAGCAATTTTCATTTTTGCAATGGTTTTTCGCATATATTTCTAGAACGGTTCGTCGGACAAAAAAAAATGGTTATAACCAATTTTCTTCTCTGCCGTAGCCAATCGGATTCAATCAATTTCGTCTGCCTTAACTCTTTACTGCGGTATTCTCAGGGTTCTATTCTCGGTCCCCTTCTTTTCTGTCTATACATAAATGATCTACCAAATGTTTTGCTAGATTCGTCGGTCCACCTTTACGCTGATGATGTACAAATTTATCTAGATAGGCCAATTGGATTAATCCAGGACGGCATCATTTGGATTAACAATGACCCTGAAAGGATCTGTGACTGTGACAGTCGCAATCAACTAATTCTAAATCCAAACAAGTCAAATTGTCTATTTGTAAATAGGAGAGATTACGACCTAATGGATCTACCAGTAGTTAAGATCAACGGCATTGTCATACCATATGCTAGGTTGGTTGAAAACCTTGGCGTCGTGCTAATTACTTGTTGTGATTATAAGTTAGAAAGGTGTATTCTTCCCTGAGAATGTTAAGAATGACTGTGAATCTAGTGTCACAATGCATGAGCATGAAGCTTGCAAAGGCTCTCGTCAGGAGTCTAATATTTCCAAAACTGAATTCTTGCTGTCAGCGGAAATTAACAGTAGCTTTCAATGACACGATTTGATTTTGATTTGGCTTGCCCAGATTTTCTCATATTTCATCCTATGTTGACTACTTTTTTGAATGCTCTCTCGAAACATTCCTCAAGAACAGAAAACTGATATTCTTCTATAACTTGATCTATAGTATACGAAAGAACCAGCTTATCTCCAGAGCCGCATTCCATTTTTGAGCTCTACTCGTAGCCTTCTATTACCTACAAAGCTTCCTTACTCAAATTGGTGAGCAACCTTACTTTGTGCAGGTCATTCGTAAGTGGAATGGCTTACCTGTCAGTCTTCAGCGGGCTGGCTCCAATTGAACATTCGGCCGGCTCTTGGCTTCGACCCACTTGCCTTTACGCACTGACCGATGCTATGTATTGCGCTGGACCTCTTCATATTTTCGACAATATTTTTGTACACATTATTATTATTATTATTTACAGTTGTATCTTTTCTTAAATCTAGTTTAATTTTTCTTCTTCCACTATAATATATATTATCTCATATATCAATTTTTCGAAAGATTTGTATAACGTTTTTCATTATTATGATTCTTCCCGCACTTTTACATACACAATGTTAATATTTAAAATTTTGAATACGTTAATTGTACCTTTTAAGATTTCCTAAATCTTATGTATCTTTGCAAGTAATAAAATTTAATATTACTTCATATTCTGAAGAAGTTTTTAGTACAATAAAAATGTCTAGGAGTGATCGCTTTCACAGTATCCGTATAGAACCTAACTTTTTGTATGGCATCACTAAAAAGGGCTGAACGATTTATTCCATTTTCGAAATCTTATCTGTTAATACTATGAAAACACCATGTACCAAATTTCAGCTCTCTATGTCAAGGCGTTCTCAGACAGTATCCAAATATATAGTGGAAAACGAAATTTTTGTATGGCAACCCCATGAAGGAGTTGCCCAATTTGCCTAATTTTCGAACTTAATTTTACTTTTTTTTTTAAGTCCACGTACAACGACGGACGGACATGCAAAAATTAAAATAACCTTTAATTTTATGCGTGTGTGTCTAATCCGTTTTGCCCTACCATCATTATTTCTGTGCGTTACAAACGGAATGGCAAACTTGTATACCCTATAGAATTCATCGGGGGTATAAAAATATGTCACAAGAAACTGAGATGATCAACTATAATCAACTCTTAACCCAAACCCTCTCCATCTTAAACTGCATGGATTTCTTCCGGGAAGATCCACCATCACGAGCTTGGCGTTATACACCGAGAAAATCGCAGTAGCGATTGATGAAGGGAAACATGTTGATTCTATCCAAACTGATTTCGTTAAGGCCTTCGATAAAATTTCCCACTCTCGTATATTTCAACAATTTTTTTGGGATAAACTTGTTGCATGGTTCGCATCATATATCCGGTCACCGGTCACCAGTCCTGCCCTTTCTTGAAAATGTCCGGTATTCCCCAAGGTACCATACTTGATCCTTATATTTTTCTCCTCTATATTAACGACTTACCGCACCTATTAAATACCGTTTGTCTCTTATTTGGAGATGATACTAAAATTTGTAAAGCCATTCACACAGAAGAAGGCTGTCAATTACTTCAAAGAGATATTCTTACCATAGTGAATTGGAGCAAGCATAACTTCTTGCCGTTGAATATTTCCACATGGAAAGTTATAACCTTTGCTAAAAAAGCCAAAACCTTATATTATGACTACATAATGGGTGATTCATCTATTAATCGCGCTACCGAAATGAAAAGTTTAGGAGTAATTTTCGACAAGAAACTGGATTACCTCTAAAGCAATTAAACTGTTAGGTTTTTTATTCCGAATCTGTAAATCTTTTAAGTCAATAACTCTTTATAAGTTATTTCTCAGCTTCTTTGAGTAAGCCACAACTTCATAGAAAGGATTGTTAACTGATTGCTGCGTCCGTATTTTTCACAGTCGAATAGCTATTAAGAGTCATATAAAGTCTTTACCCATGATGTAATAGATCTAATACAACTGGTTTAAATGTTATCTATGCGACTGATTACGTACGAAATATGTTCCGGAAATATGATGTATTGCTATACAATACGATATACAGATTTATATGTGTGGTTGTTTGAAACCACGGTACGATATTTTGAAGAAATAGTGACATAATTACGATCCTTACATAATCTGAGTAAAGTGTATGGCAGAGATCGTCATATAGGAGATATCGCTCTTTATTAGTGATATAAATGCTAAAATGGTACCGAAAATGTTGTCGTAAAATCAAGCAATAGTTAGCCAAAGCACCAATGTATGTTTTATTTCTTTAGTAGTACAGTGGTGTTGTTGAAACTACAGCTGAATGCTATTGATTGACAGAGTTAGTGGCGCGCAGCAAAATATTTCAAACTGGAAAAAGTTTAACCCACGTTCTTTACAGGACAATACCAAGGAAGAAAATTCACCAACATTTAGACTAGCTTGATAGTCTTAAAAAGGGTCGACAAGAATGAATCAGTGACTGAACCTATCAACAAAATTATATACTGCAAAAGAACCCTTAAATAATATTTACTTATTAGCAAGACACCAAGAATTGCGCAATGAATATTCTCAACTTTAGAAAAAGCGTTAAGACTTAATCCAGTAAACTAAAATATCGAGCATTACTACCCCCATCAACATAAACAAATAATAGCAGTAGCTCAACAGCATAACTCGAATCCGCAGGGACAGATAAAGCATTTATCCACATAAAAACAAAATTAAATATTGCCGTCTGTCTCAGGTAGGAATTTAATTAAGTTATCAGATAAAATATATCTGCAAATTTTTAACTCCAACGTGACTACAGTTGTGCTACAAAATATTTGTAAGAAATAGAAGGCCACCATTAATAAGTGTTCACACCAAATTCATAAAAATCGGTAAAGTATTCGATTCTAGGAATTAGGAAGTAATTAGGAGACTTCCAGATGAAGACAAAATTGACGTAGAAATAATAAGGGCAAAATGGTACTGGATTGAACCCATAGTCCGGCATGATAAATTCAACAGCGTATGGCAGGCAATTAACTGGAACTCAACAGGAGCACCTATTTCAGGTGGAATCTTTTTAAGTAAGGCCACACTATCTGTCAGTTGATGAAGTGAATTAAAATAAAACCGTACGCATGAAAAATGGAAAGCTCATTTCATTTCCACCATATATCTCACAAGGGATTAAAGGAGCAATTACTACATAAGTAAACAAAGATAAACATTTCGCTCACCGGCTGTAATAGTGGCATAATGAAAAAATCAGAACTTCGAGATGATCGACGTAACAAGTTTTGATAAGGATACCCTAACTATAGATAATAGGTGTTTTATTTAGATCTCGGAGTTTGCTACAAATATTTAGCTTATAACGCTAAACATAACCAGATTCAATTAAATACATTGCGTATATTGACAAACCATTTTCTTCCACATTAACTTTTCAGAAGTTAACTCAAATAAAATAAGCGCTCCATATCCATATATATTTCTACCTATATCGTTCTTCTCGCGTGAATAGTAAAAAAATGAACAGGGTAAGGATAACTTATTAGAAGATCCAAAGAAACAATACCCTCCCATGTACCTACATTAAATAATTCTCCAACCTTTTTTCACTTCAATTCTTTCTTATCCCAAGTCCAAACACTTTTTTATTCTGAAACTCTCTGCGCCTGTATACTACCATTTTTCATAAATGATTAAAGCCCATGTTCTATTTTTTTTTATTTGCAATTTAATATTTTATTTGAAATTTTTTAGTAACATTTGCAAAATCCGTTAACACAGCCTCCTTTATCGTATCCGTTGTAGTGACACAGGTTTACACATTCTACGATAAGTTCGTAATGAGTACAGATGAAAAATATCGGAAGTGCTAAAATTGTAGCAATAGCTTTAGAAAATTCTTTAAATTCTATTTAACTCTTTTTCATACTGTCATCTCTGAGCTGTACAGGATTAGAGGAAACAGCTGCAATGCTAACAGCGAAGAACAGAAAAATATTGAAGAATCGCATTTTGATTAAGCACAAGTTAAGTAAAACGACTGACTATGCTTCTACGGATTCCTGCGTACGCATTTATAGGAAATTTTTGTAAAATTTTGATATCAGTTTAATCAGCTAACGTAATTTAAAAAAAAATCTTGATAACAAAAATTCCGTTTATTTGTTCAGTTTTAATTTTCGAAAGTAAATCCGTTAAGTCTAAGAACGTATTTACCAACAAACTTATGGCCTATTATGTACTACATATATGAATGATTGTTTATGCAAACATATAAAAGTATAAAGTTAAATTTTTTCACAATCTGATGCGCATGGCAATCATCATAAAGCCGAGATATTCTTTCTTCTGCAGTAATTAACCCCCCAGTGGCAGTGTAAAAAATGCATATACGTAACAAATTAACTCGAATTGAGGTAGCAATCTTTGATCAAACATTATTTTCTATGTCCTCATGGTACGAAATAATCTCCAGGTCTAATTTAAGCAAAAAAGATATATCTGTTACGTTAACCGTTAAATGCATGAATTTTTACATATTGTTAAAAAAAAATCATACTCGTTTAAAATTACATCTTAAATCCAAAAACCAACCGAGAAATATACTAAAGTATTTCAATATCTATTAATTTGCTAATAATAGGATTGGTTCATATTTTATCATCATGAATTAGTATAATATAAACACTTGGATTTTAGTAAAAAGCAAAAATTGCAATTCAAAGACTTATTAGATTATAAATGATTAATAATTTCGGTGTAATAAAAAAAAATAAAATAATGACAAAAGTATTTATTCAAAATGAAGAAAATAAAAATTACCATGAGATCCGGCATCAGATCTAAATAACACAGGTCATTCCATAACAAATCTACCAAAAGTCACAAACAGTGTGACATAACCATCACAAATTTTGTTGAAATTTTACATACTTGGAGGGTTTGTGAAAAAATACAAAAATACAAATTAAAAATTTTCTCTATTCAATTCGTATTTCGCGAGCTATCGCATTTACAAAATTCTAGATTCTATAAATATATATAAATATAAATTTCCAAAAATTTTCTGACTAATAATAATGCTGATGACGTTTACAGTAAATTTATGAAGAATATAAAACTTGCGTGATTCACAAAATCACTTTGTGGTCGTATCGGGTGAAACATTTTTGATCTGCACAAATTTCCAAAACTTTTTCTAAGGATGTGTTGGACGACGAATTAAGCCCATATTTGAAATAAACGCAACATATTCATTCGAGACCAAAATAATGCATTTGGTCACCATTTAGTTAAAGCCTTTTCAACACCACCGAATATGTTTTAATCAGTTGATTTTAAGCTCAAAAATTTGCTCTACGTGTAGGAAAAAGCTTCATAAACTATCAGGTCCATCAAGTACATAGGCGGCGACATCTATAAAGTACGGACATAAACAACTTTAGGTTCGGAGAATGGATGCTTCTGGAATGTAATTTTCTGTATTTTCTGTTTTAAATAAGGAACCGAAAGCCATGCTCGTATCAACATTATTATAGAATTTTACTTGACCCTATTACAATCCATGCAAAATAAGAAGGAGATCCGATAGATAGAGAAATATCTTGTTGGAAAGCTTCTCAAAAGTGTTCATTGTGACTGACGCGAGTTTCCTCAACTTCTCGAAAGTTTCAATACAGAAATGTTGGTTAAAGAAAAATAATTCCTTCATAATGAAAATGCAAAAATTCACAAACAGTGGATTTGAAAATGTTCGGGATACACAAAAACTTATCAATTGGACATAGAGAGAGTTTCCTGATCAGTAAAACTGGAAGGAAAACCAACTTTTGGAAGCGTCATTAAATAATTTACTTAAGTATCATTAGATTCATTAGATAAAAAAAATGCTTACTAGTATAATTTAGAAAAGAGGGAAATACTAAAGATGGATTTTGACTAATCTAAGGAAGGACGAAAGCAATTAGTTTTCCGTTTAATATTGAATTTTCTGGAATCGACTTTTTTCTTTACAAATCGTATTCCATTCTAATCAATTAAAACTCCGTTCATCACATCAATCACATTTCGAAAAGACAGCACGAGTGCCGTGATTTACAAAGAATATCTGTAAATCAGTTACATAATCGGACACCATTCTGAACGTTCAAAGAAAATACATGTTATTTATTCAGCAAAGTAGTTCAGTACAAGCTTAGCGTATCCCTTGTTACATACATTGAAATTATTATGTTATAGTTGTACATTATTTACGTGGTCAACTAAACTATAGCAACTGGAGTGTATCAAGAAATTTATCCAAATCTTTACGAACTTACCTTAACTCACGAGTGGAATAAGGAATAATATTAATTAAGTAATTACGGTAATGACAGCATTAAATCTACTGTTACAGGTATAGATGGCCTAAATCCTAAATTTGTAAGATGTGATTACATGCAATCCGTCCTGCCCGTACACGCATTTGCAATTTTTGCTTCACAAGCTACATCTTCCCTAGAGCTTGGATATCTTCAGTGATTGCTCCTGTTCCTAAGGATGTAAAGTCGTAACGTATCGAATAAAATAGGTATCCTGCAAAGCTATAATTTTTTTTTTATTTTGAATGAACTCTTACATAATAATCAGGCAGGGTTTCGTTCTGGACTGCAACTATGTCTTACTTAAAGCAAGCACTGATATTTGACGAACTATTTCACAGGGATGAATTGAATGTGTTAATCTTTTCGGATTTTTCAAAGGCTTTTTTATACGTGGATCATTTGTTCCTATATCGAAACCTCAACAGGTATTTAAAATTTTTATCGCAAGCAGCTAATCTGATTTTCAACTGCTTGAATAGAAGATCACAGGCAGTTTACATGTACGGAATTTACTGCACCTTTTTACCGATATCCTGTGATCAATCCTTGATCCCTTATTATTCTCTATGCTCATCAATGACATATTTCTTTTAGTTAAGTCTTGTGATTTACATATCTATGAAGCTCTAAACGTATTGGAGTTATTGAGGATAACATATCTCGCGTTAATGATGATCAGGAATCCATTAATTTGTGGTCCACATCTCGAATAAATTGAAACTTAACCCAATTAAGTCTAAAAGTATGATTATGTATCGGTCAAAAATGGAGACAGATATTCACCTGTGATTATTAATAAAAGCATTATACCCCTTGTCGACTCCATTAAGAGTTATATTTAATAGCACGTTTACTTGGGATGACCGTATTAACTTTTTTATCAAAAAAGTTTATGGTGTACTTCGGACATTATGGACATCTAGCTACTTTATACCAATACCAACCAGATTACTACTTGTTCGTGCTGTACTAGTAGTTACCTGCCTGTAATAACCTATGGCTGGGAAACTTTTGGCAAACTAGACTACAATAATACAAGAAAACTTAAAATTACCTTCAATTCTATAATTACTTATGAATCTGGACTACGCAGATACGGTCATGTATATTGCGACACTTCTCACGTTTTCCCTAACTCCCCAAGTATGTTAGAGAATCTCGAATGGAGAGTTAGGGAGTTTTAATCGGGGAAAACGAAAGCTCTCATCACCACAACTCCACAACTCTCCGAGTTAGTGAATTTGGCCTCTGGTGTGCAATTTGTGTCATGCGTTTCTTATTTTGACTCACCAGTAAATCTGCCGCGCTGAAGAGGGGGTCTGAGATGCAACTTCTATCGTGTAATTGTTTTAGTTACATCAGCAATTGTGTCGCACTGAAGAGAGATCTATTGTGCAACTTTTGTCACGAGAGGCGGAGTATTTCTTAAATATACTACACGCACACACATACAAAAGAAAAGGGGAGACAGTAATTGTACAGCACCAGGCGGGCTTTATAATATTCGAAAGTTATGTCTTTAACTTCTGTTATATCACCACTTAATTAAAGTTAATTTTCTAAAAGTTCTAAATGGTTTAAAATTAACTAATATTTATGTATACGGGGCCCTTCCTCGCAATTATTCTAGCTATTTCGGTAGATGTCAGTTTTGGAGCTATGATTTTTTGACATTTGACAAGTAGAAACTACGCCATTAATAAAAATGGAACGATTCACGATTCAACAACGCATTGAAATTATTAAAATTCACTATAAAAATGGTGAAAATGTGGCAGAGACGGTTCGTAAAACTCGAACATTTTTGGGTCGTCGTGAAGCACCTTGTCGGAGCGCAATACAGAAATTGGTAGAAAAATTCGAGCTGTCGGGACAAGTTAGTGATGTGAAGAATAAAACCCGTGCACGTCGCTCAAGAACAGTCGAGAATATTGCTGCTATAGCCGAAAGTGTTGAAGAAAACCCAGGTTTGTCCATTCCTCGTCGTTCTTTGGAATTAAGCATTCCACAAACGTCATTACACCGTATTTTGCATAAAGATTTGGGTTTTAAGGCTTATAAAGTTCAGTTAACACAAGAACTCAAGCCGGCCGATCATCAACAACGTCGAGTCTTTGCTGATTGGGTCCTTGAAATGCATGAAAATGATCCGGAATTCCATCGAAAACCCATCTTGAGTGATGAGGCACATTTCCACCTCGATGGCTTCGTCAACAAGCAAAATTGTCGCATCTGGGGCTCGGAAAACCCAAGAGTTATTGTTGAAAAGCCTCTCTTTCCTCAACGTGTGACTGTTTGGTGCGGTTTATGGTCCCGCGGGGTCATTGGACCTTACTTTTTCGAAAATGAGGCTGGAGCAACAGTTATGGTGAATGGATTGCGCTATCGACAGATGATTAATGATTTTTTATGGCCGGAATTGGATGGTATTGATCTGGACAACGTTTACTTTCAACATGACGGCGCTACGTGCCATGCAAGCAACGAAACTATTGATCTTTTACGGGAAAAGTTTCCGGACCGTGTTATCTCTCGAAGAGGTGATCACAATTGGCCACCGAGATCTTGTGATTTAACACCTTGAGACTTCTTCCTTTGGAGCCACGTGAAATAGAAGGTCTACGCCAACAGCCCAGCGTCGATTCAAAACCTCAAAGATGGAATTCGTGAGGCTATCGAGGACATAGGGCGCTACTTTGCGATTTGGTTATGGAAAATGTCATGAAAAGGATATGGTCCTGTAGGCGTGGTCGTGGTGGTCATTTGGCTGATGTTACTTTCAATTATTAACGGCATACCTTCCTCTTTATAATGAAATAAAAATCCGATCATTTGTCTTAAAAAATGGCATTTTTCTTTGAATATCAAAACAACACCTCTTATTGGAAGACTCTTTATATCCAAAGAAAGAAACAAAAGTTTCATGCACAAAAAAACCTTCACTTACTTTTGCAAACTCGTCCAAGTTTCCACTTAACAATGTTTCTATTAAACTCGTAAAACCTTCACAATGTATTATAAAAAATATAAAAAATAAGCTCTTCTGCTTAGCCACTGATTTTTATAGCCCGCGGCCCGATTTGGATTTTTGTGATTTTTTTTTTTTCTTACTTTCGATTGTCTCTTGATCATCAATTCGACTACGAGAACTTCACACTTCTCAAGATAATGACCTCTGTGAAAGGTCATATGCTGGCAGATGACATTATCGTCTTCGGTCATTTTTGCGTGCCTACGATGCTTTCCAACTCAAATACCTTCTTATCGGATTTCTGCTCATTTAAATTTCGTAACAATATATTTAATTCCATTGACCTCTTCGGTACTTTCTTCCTCAAAGCGTTCTACTTTGGATGTAATAAAAACTCGCTCTCTTCCTCCCTGAAATTCTTTTTCAGTTTTGATTCAACTATATATATTACTTACAAATAAAATGTATGTACGCTTTAATTATATAATTAATTGGTCCTGAATTCATTAAAATTGACTATCATTTACATAGCTCCTATTTATAGCTCTTAACTCACATTAATTACACAAAAAATAAAAATAATTGTCTTGCTTTAATATTTTCCCCGGTAGTATGTAAAGGGATTTACATTAAGTCTGTTATACTATCATCTTTTATTTAAGAATTTTCGTCATTAACAACAGGTTTTCCTATCGAATTCAAGGAGCACAAATCCTTCAGCTTAAGACACCCGGTACGTCGAACAGATATAAAATATTTGACCAAAGATCTTAACACCTTTATGAGCGATTTGAAGTCTATTGGCTTGAAAAAATAAAAGTAGTGAAACCAACATTAAAAAGCCACCTGAATGTAAAATCGTTCAAAAGATTCTAATTCCAAGTAAGTATTTCTAATTATCGAAACTAGGTTGGGAACGAAACTATGTATACCTACCTCCAAGCACGTCGATAAGGCAGTGTTTTCGTGGAGACAACAAGCGACACATTATAGCTACATTCCACATAAACAAATCCGGGACACAATCCAATGAGAGGAAAGTAGCTTGTCTTCGATTAACATTACGCAAATTAAATGGAATTAGATTAAGTCATCTGTGCTAGCAAATTGGCAATACTTAATTAGGACTTTTCTGCTGCTACCAACGCACAGCTGCTAAGGTCAACGCACTTTGGTTGCTATGCTCAATGTAAAATAATTTGTTGGTGCCGTTCGCAATTCACAGGCCAACTTGAATCTTTCTCTTTTCGCATCCAGCTCTCATAGATTGTGCATCATTTGGAATCGACTTGGCTAGGGGTAGTAACTTAACATTATTAACAAGAGGTGGCTTGGTTGAGTTGAATGCCAGTCCATGGAGGAGAGAGGGAGGGAGCTTGTGCTCGTTATGCAACTGGAACGAGGAGGAGGACTTATTGCACTTTCTGGGTAGATGCCCAATTTTGGCCGAGTTTCGTATTGGAGTTTATGGGAAGAGTTTGTTGAGTGAGCTTGAGGTAATTGAAACGTTGAATGGCAGAAATAATTTCAATGATCTTTTCCTTTTTGTTACTAAGGCCTGGAAATATAGATCTTTTTTAATAAATGAATTTAACTGCTAGGTTGGAATATTAACATATGCGCATCTCTTTGAATTTGCTTTGTTTATGAAGAAATCTGAGTATTATATACTTCTTTCTTTCAATACTGTTATTTTGTATTTTTTTTTGCTTTTTTTTTTCTTTTTGTTGCTCTTTTTTAATTTTTTCTTGTATTGTTTTTTCTTAATTTTTGATTGTCAACTCCGACAGACGGCCTCGGTGCCATGATCGTAGGTTTTTTAGCTAGATTATAGCATAAGGAATTATCTTGTTCTGAATTTAATAAACCATTATTATTATTATTATTATTATTATTCTGGGTTACGACTGGAATAAACATTACTAACAACATCACTTATCTTGGGTCTCGACTGAGATAAAGATCGTTATTCGTCTACCAACGCCATAAAGTCGATTCTCCATTTTAAACTGGTGAGTACATATTTGAATTGATCATTTATTATATCACGTATTCCATTTATTATTACATTTACATACATATATATTTGGTGCCATTCCTGAAAGTTATCACGATTTATTACATTGTTGTGTATAACTTGAACTTACGTACATAAGTGAAATCTAGATAGTAAGTGACTTACTTGAAATTACAAGCATAAGTGAAATCTAGTTGCTAAATGACATTATCAAAGTATATATTTTACGTAATATAAGTGAAAATGAAATCTACTAAATTTAGTTCTAGTCAAGGTTAGAATTATGTGATTCAGCTAGACGTGTGTGTGAAATAAACCACTAACTTTAAGTATTCATTGACATTATTATTTACAGTCCCCATGCTTACTTATATTTTTCTTGAGTATTCTCAATCGGCAGAACAAAACGCTTAACAGGTATAGGGTTGATTTTGAGATTTTACTTAAAATACCTCCCCTGGATCTAGTAATTCAGATGAAAGAAAACCGTCCTATATTCAAATTAGTTTGACGACCACCATAGGATAATATGAATTCTTCCTCAATTGCAAATGGTTTGGGGGGTGCCGAAAATAATACCCAAAATTGCTTTATCATCCCACCAATGACACCAATCATATGACCAAGATGGAAAAATTATACTCAATATCCAATCAAATCTATTTCTCTATAAACCCATGGCTATTGCCTTCAAGTATGTCCAACAAAAATTGAATTGACAGCAATTTGCAAAACATCCATCTTTTCTTTTTACAAACGTTTTTCGTTTTATAAAAGTGTCAATTTGCTCCTAAACCAGAATTTTTGTCATCTATCATTGAAGGCTGCCCTGTTAGCCTTTCATACATAAATAAAGAGAGAGAAAAACGAAATAGGCACAGGAAAGGCGTATAACTCCCTGTCATACTATAAAATACAATAACAACAACAGCGAAATCCCCACCACCATGAATCGCCCAGTTCTTCATTTTTCGTTCAAAATATTCCATCCGTCGTCCTCCTCGTGCATGTTTACACATGAAAAACTTCGCCTATGACGTCCAAATTCCTTCTGTCGATGGCTTAAAGAAATGTGAACGAAGAGAAAAAGTTCAAATTCTGGACACACTCGAAAATTAAAGCCATCAATCATCCAAGGCTGCCCGCGGAGCATCTAATAAAACCCATGTCATGTCCTCAGCTTATAGACATTACCAACGAAGATTTGGCTCCAACACTTTGGACAATATAAACATCAGAAAATGGTGGAAAGAATTCTGTGAGCTATCTATGGTCCTGCTCCTGAATAATGTGTGTGTCGAAAGAAGGGAATCCTATCCTGCTCCCAACTTGCTTTGTGGTATATATTCTGCTAACTGTGAATGAAGGTATACACTTTACGGGAGCGGTTGAAAGGAGTCGTTGGATGTATAGATGGAGGGTATATGATTCAAGTGTAATGTGTGGACGGGATTACAGCGAGCTTTGACTGTGTAACCACATGAAAGACGAGGATAACGAGAATAAGGACACCGCAAACTACTCTCAACATTTATTGAATTAATTTTAGTTCATTGGCTCAGTGAAGATTTCCACTGACCGGTCAAGAAGTATTTTCCTGGTTGGGTTCGGTCATCACATTTTAAGGATATTTTGTCTTGATGGGATTACCACCCAGAGAAATAGGATCTTAGTCCAACAATGCGTGATAGTTGCTTTTGTTTGTGATATTTCTGTCTACTGCGGGTGAATTGATAGTTTTCCTTTGACGTATATATGTGTAAGTGTTATCATCTTGGAAATATTTCTAAATGTCCTTTGTAATGGAAATCAAGGAATTGACAGAGTTTTAGTTATCTATGTATGTGTGTACAGCAAATTAATTCAATGTCAAACATACATACTTTAAGCATAGTCAAATAATATTCAGATGCTGAATCATCATAAAAAGAAAATTAAACGAAGGAAGGTGTTACTTGGGAAAGGATATTTTTTCTATGAAATCTCAGTTTTATTTATACCAGATATTAACTTCTGTACCAAAATGTCCAAATCTACGACGAAATTTACTGTGAACTTTTCTTCAGCTTCTTATCTATTTTTATTTAAATATGACTATTAGAACCAGCTTAACACAAGCCCGCTGCATGGACACGTTTAATAAATAAACTATCAAAAATACATGCGTTTCATCACTTAGTCGGTGTTAGTATTAGTATTGTAAACTGAACATAAACCAAACACCGGATGAAATTACAAGTGATGCACAAAAACATTAAACAAAAAAGATTATAAAGGGTTTTCCAATAAGAGGTGTTATTTTGATATTCAAAGAAAAATGCCATATTTTGAGATAAATGATAGGATCTTTATTTCATTATAAAGAGGAAGATATGCCGTTAATAATGGAAAATAACATCAGCCAAATGACTACCACGACCACGCCTATAGGACCATATCCTTTTCTTGAAATTTTCCATAACCAAATCGCAAAGTGGCTGCCCTATGTCCTCGATAGCCTCACGAATTCCATCTTTGAGGTCTTGAATCGACGCTGGGCTGTTGGCGTAGACCTTCTCTTTCACGTGGCCCCAAAGGAAGAAGTCGCAAGGTATTAAGTCACAACATCTCGGTGGCCAATTGTGATCACCTCTTCGAGAGATAACACGGTCCGGAAACTTTTCCCGTAAAAGATCAATGGTTTCGTTGCTTGTATGGCACGTAGCGCCGTCTTGTTGAAAGTAAACGTTGTCCTGATCAATACCATCCATCAGGCCATAAAAAATCATTAATCATCTGTCGATAGTGCAATCCATTCACCGTAACTGTTGCTCCAGCCTCATTTTCGAAAAAGTAAGGTCCAATGACCCCGCGGGACCATAAACCGCACCAAACAGTCACACGTTGAGGATAGAGAGGCTTTTCAACAATAACTCTTGTGTTTTCCGAGCCCCAGATGCGACAATTTTGCTTGTTGACGCAGCCATCGAGGTGGAAATGGGCCTCATCACTCAAGATGAGTTTTCGATGGAATTCCGGATCATTTTCATGCATTTCAAGAACGCAATCAGCAAAGACTCGACGTTGTTAATGATCGGCCGGCCTGAGTTCTTGTGTTAACTGAACTTTATAAGCCTTAAGACCCAAATCTTTATGCAAAATACGGTGTAATGCCGTTTGTGGAATGCCTAATTCCAAAGAACGACGAGGAATGGACAAACCTGGGTTTTCTTCAACACTTTCGGCTACAGCAGCAATATTCTCAGCTGTTCTTGAGCGAAGTGCATATGTTTTATTCTTCACATTACTAGCATGTCCCGACAGCTCGAATTTTTCTACCAATTTCTGTATTGCGGTCCGACGACCCAAAAATGTTCGAGTTTTACGAACCGTCTCTGCCACATTTTCACCATTTTTATAGTGAATTTTAATAATTTCAATGCGTTGTTGAATCGTGTATCGTTCTTTTTTTATTAATGGCGTTGTTTCTACTTGTCAAATGTCCAAAAATGACAGCTCCAAAAGTATCATCTTCCGAAATAGCGGGCTAATTATAATAACACCTCTTATTGGAAAACCCTTATATACGTTATATACGTTTTTTTAAAAACATGCTGAGAAACGTCAACAATAAAATTCTCAGCTATATTATCAACAATAATGCACATGCGATTAATACGTTCGTAAATGCTAAAGTTAGACCTTAATATGTGTGCATGCAACAGAGGTAGCCTTCTCAAATTTTGCCTACTATCGCGAAAAGAGATTTTGCTAAGTAACAACGGAGAATCAATATTCCCATTTAAGAGTTGATGCACAAAAGTTACATCGGAAACCGTGCGACGATTCTCAAGTGAGTGCATATTTAGAAGCTTCAAGCGATCCTCATAGGGTGGAAGAATCAATGAATTATTGCAAGGTTGGTGCCTAAGAGCGAAGCGCAAGAATTTCCGCTGAACAATCTCGATACGGTCTATGTTTGCGGTGTAAAATAGAGACCAGACCTGGCTAGGGTATTCAAGAAGTGGTCTCGCAAAGCAAGGGTACAAACGCAATATTACGGTAGGATTCGAAAACTTTCGGAACCAACGTTTTATAAAACCCAGCATAGAACTATTCTTTGATACCATGTAGTTTATATGGAAGATAAAATTCAAACTTTAGTCATATTTGACACTCAAGTCACAGACAGAACCCGCACGGCGAATAGAGGAATCCGAGAACACATAATCACAGGTGATTTGTTGCTGATTCCTATGGAAAATACAACTTTAGATTTGTCGATAATGAATACCACCTTATTATTGCTATTGCGCCAATTGTAAAATGTTCGAAGATCACTCTGTACCTCTTCACAGTCGCTAAAAGATTTAATCTGAGAAAAAAGTTTAACGTCGTCAGCACAAATCAAGACTTTGGAGTGCCTCACAGCACACGCAATGTCGCCAATAGATTGAATTAAAAACAATTGGCTCAAATGACTCCCTTGAAGTACACCGGACGAAGCTTTTAAGACTCTAGAGATGGAATGTCCGAATAATATTTGAAATGCTCTGTTATCTAAATATGACTCCGTCCAATTTAGAAATGTTGGGTGAAATCCATACTTTTCCATTTTAAAGAGTATCACGGATTGAGATAACTTGTCGAAGGCTTTACTTAAGTCTGTATAAATACAATCTATCTAGTAGCCTTGTATTGGCAGTCGTTGTTATCAGTCTAGGAATTGTAGATAATATATACATAAAAATAAAGTGATATTATTGTAATTTATAATAACCAAAAGTTTTGCTGAGTATGCGTAAATACCAGAAAATTTGTCTGTACAAGTTATTCAGAAAGGCTTTAGATATTGGATTTTTTTTAAGGTAAGTACGAAAAATTGATTTTGCTGAGGATTGAATTATCCAGGTAACTTTTGGAGATTATTTCCATTTTCAAAAGTAAAACCGTGTTATTATACAAACTAAGGATGATGTAATAAATATTTTTTTTATCTCATAAAGACTCTTCAATTACTTGACTTTTATTGGACGGGAGGGAAAATGCACATTATTTTATTCATTAAATGGTACCAATGCCGTTGTGCTGTGAGTAGTTTGAGTCCAATAAAAATTCGGAAAAGCCCAATACTACCGAATTACGAAAAATTCGAAAATTCTCAATCCGAATAGCAATAAAATTTCCATGTAACATTTGCGATTGTAAAAAAACCTCTAGTTTCATTCTTCTATAACGTTACATCATCTTGCAAGAAAACTAAGTACTTTTGATTATGAACGGTCCCCATATTATATCCAGATTCAATACTAGAAGTTTGAAAAATAAAATCCTTAAGTTCCACTTAGTTTCTAAGAATTTTGGTATCTATCTTTTTCTGGTCTATAAAACTGGTTCCTTAAAAATATTATTCCGTCCACATTCTGCATATACACGAAGCATAATCTATTTCGAAAGAACAATTTTTACAGAATTGGTGATGTTGTCATTGTCACCAATCAAAATAACTTGCAGCGTAATTATATCGAATTTTCATATTTAGTAAAAAAAGAAAGTAAGTAAAAAATTAATAGGAATGCACTAAGCTTAAAATTGGCAATAAAAAAAAAACAATAAATTAACAAGGAAGAAATACTACCAACGCTAATACTAAAATACACCAAAATTGTCTAATTCTACCAAAGTCCCCAAAGATATATTCTAGTGGCCAATTTGTTCAATTCCAGATTATTTCACGTCTCTCTCAATTTCAAACCATTTTGGGTTTTGAAAGTGGATAAATTCGTATTCGATTCAACGAATAGATACATTGGGAAATTTCGAAAGAATCCAATTCATGATTTAAGCAAAGACTTTACAAAGGTACACTTAATTGATATAATTAGCAGGAATAATTACTAATTAGAAAACAAATTTTACCCATTAACTTCTTTGTCAGTTCATTAAAGCATAACATGCACATAAACTGTACCTGCATAAGCAATGAAATATGTTCAGGATAAAATGGAATCCTTTCTCATGAATAAAAAACAAAATTTATAAAGACTTGTTTTTTTAAGTGCTTTCATACTTTGATTACTTCACAGTTCATTGCTACCATAACGTCATGAATTAATTATCTCCTCCCCTCTCGCGAATCTTAAAAACTTCGTGTACACTCATGAATCTGGAGCACTTTACTATGTAGAAAAAGTTCTAACCTGAACTACTTCACAATTTCCATCAACTATGTAACTCTCATCTTGGAAGGTAGGTAATGACTTAATTTTCTTAAATTTATGGTTCGCGTGTGCCACGTTAATAAAATTATCGCAAAAGATTTGATGAAAACTTGAATAAAATGTAGCAAAATTGTAAAGTTTATGTAAAATGCCCGGCAGTTTTTCACAGTTCGACTGTATTATTTACTAGGGCTAGGGGTTGTTATTGTAAAAGCTTAAGAGGTTTATGTTATATATTTGCAGTGGATTTGATTTGTGGTGTCTTTTAAGACCACTATTGTAGGAAGGTATATCTTCCAATGAGTTCACATTTGGTAATTTTTTAGGGGTCGTGGCAGATGTTAACATAAGATGCAATTAAAATTTTGTAGAATGCTGCGACCATCTTGAAAAAAAGGTCAGATTTTGTTTTTTGGTTTTATTTATCTCCCTTCACATTTACACTGGAATAAAATCTAAAAAAGATTTCAAAGCTCTCGTAATTACCTAAAAATGCTCTATAATTTATCTTAAAGCACTTTTTTTTATTTCAAATATTAATATATTTTCGAGTTATGTAGCAAAAAAGCAAAGAAATTAGGGGTTGTAAGTGAGTTTTTGGTTTTTTCTCGTTCGGGGTTACCTCTATTGAAAAATTACCTTATATGGATTAGGTACACTGAGCAAAATAATTATGGTAAAATCAACATATTGCAACACACGTTTTAGTTAAAGCTTTAACTTGCAGCTAAGTTAAACTAACCTAAAACAATAGGTTGTTCTTTAACTTTAAAAAATATGTTAACACAACCTTAACTTAGAGCAGAATTTTTTAAATAATTTTATATAATGTTATTTCAACTAATAAATAGGCTAAATTTTTAACAATAGTTGAGGGTCTAAATTACATAATTGAAAAGGTAAATTGCTCAATTTTAGAATATTTTATGATATATTACAATTTAAAAGTTTTAACATCTACCTACATATGTTAAGTTTAACATCCCATAATGCTTTCGTTTGTTTGAAAGTAATACTTCCAACTCAATACTACTACATACAAGGACCATGTCTATAAAATCTATAAATTTGATAAATCTTGATTATTTCGATAATTCGGGTAAGAGGAGTCAGTACCAATATTTGCACGTTTCCTACATTTTTCAATGCGAATTTCTGGCAAACTATGTATTTGCAGCAGAATAATTATTTATATCTTAAATTAAAGGTAACGAAGAAGTCTAGTGAATAGCGTCAGGACAAATAAAAAAAAAACTTGTATTGGAAGGAAGATATTAGCTCGGAAACTTCTTAAAAATTGTAAAAATTTGTTGGTAGAAATTCTCATTTCTTTAGATTGTAACTATTTGCGAAAGATAAAGCCTAGATCTAGTGAATAACGTCGAGTTTTTCATTGTTAGTTCTTTTTTTTTTAACTATTTGGCTCTAATAGTAGGTACTTGTTTTTTCTTCCGATATTTCACCGACGAGAAATCGTAATATTTCGTTAAAAGTTGTTTAAATATCGGGTTTTCCAATAAGAGGTGACATTTTTATATTCAAAGAAAAATGCCATTTTTAGAGATAAATGATCGGATCTTTATTTCATTATAAAGAGGAAGCTATGCCGTTAATAATGGAAAATAACATCAGCCAAATGATCACCACGACCACGCCTACAGGACCATATCCTTTTCATGAAATTTTCCATAACCAAATCGCAAAGTGGCTGCCCTATGTCCTCGATAGCCTCACGAATTCCATCTTTGAGGTCTTGAATCGACTCTGGGCTGTTGGCGTAGACCTTCTCTTTCACGTAGCCCCAAAGGAAGAAGTCGCAAGGTGTTAAATCACAAGATCTCGGTGGCCAATTGTGATCATCTCTTCGAGAGATAACACGGTCCGGAAACTTTTCCCGTAAAAGATCAATGGTTTCATTGCTTGTATGGCACGTAGCGCCGTCTTGTTGAAAGTACACGTTGTCCAGATCAATTCCGGCCATAAAAAATCATTAATCATCTGTCGATAGCGCAATCCATTCACCGTAACTGTTGCTCCAGCCTCATTTTCGAAAAAGTAAGGTCCAATGACCCCGCGGGACCATAAACCGCACCAAACAGTCACATGTTGAGGATAGAGAGGCTTTTCAACAATAAATCTTGGGTTTCCCGAGCCCCAGATGCCACAATTTTGCTTGTTGACGAAGCCATGGAGGTGGAAATGGGCCTCATCACTCAAGATGAGTTTTCGATGGAATTCCGGATCATATTCATGCATTTCAAGGACCCAATCAGCAAAGACTCGACGCTGTTGATGATCGGTCGGCTAGAGTTCTTGTGTTAACTGAACTTTATAAGCCTTAAGACCCAAATCTTTATGCAAAATACGGTGTAATGACGTTTGTGGAATGCCTAATTCCAAAGAACGATGAGGAATGGACAAACCTGGGTTTTCTTCAACACTTTCGGCTACAGCAGCAATATTCTCGGCTGTTCTTGAGCGACGTGCACGGGTTTTATTCTTCACATCACTAACTTGTCCCGACAGCTCGAATTTTTCTACCAATTTCTGTATTGCGGTCCGACAAGGTGCTTCACGACGACCCAAAAATGTTCGAGTTTGACGAACCGTCTCTGCCACATTTTCACCATTTTTATAGTGAATTGTAATAATTTCAATGCGTTGTTGAATCGTGTATCCCATTTTTATTAATGGCGTAGTTTCTACTTGTCAAATGTCAAAAAATGACAGCTCCAAAAGTGACATCTACCGAAATATCGGGCTAATTAAAATAACACCTCTTATTGGAAAACCCTTTACAAAGCAAAATAGTATATTTAGCAATTATGTGCAAAAACACTTTAGGGCAGTTAAAGTCTCGTTAAAAATTTTCAATTTATTTGAACTGCAACTATTCATTTTTCGTCTAAAATTGTATAGTTTGTCCTATTTTGGGTTTCTGTCTTTTACGCTAGATGTCTCTAATGTGGTCTGTAGTCTAGGTTTAGTATATGTGAATTTTCTCACTTTCAAGACACAAACCTACGTATAGTAAATTTTATTGCCTACAGGCTCGCTGGTATCTAAATTAAAACTTTTGCTGAGTACTGACTCCTCTTAATATTCTATACGTAATAGTATATTGGGGATAAGGATTATATCGGATATCCTTGAATATCCTATAAGATGTACTTTTAATTTTATTCATTTTTTTTCTTTTATTATCTGCAAAAACATATACTTCAACTAAAAATCTTAACGGAATCAAGGAGTCAAAAACCATGAATGTCTCACCAATCACGCATTTGTTCATAATAAATGACCCCCCACCCGTCGGTGTGCCTATGCGCTGAACAATTACAGTCTTGGATTTGAAATAATTTTGATTCAGAAAAATTGGGATGGGATGGTATGGATAATGAACTTCAGTCGACTGATCCTTCAATTTGTTCCCATTGATCTGATTTAATTTATTTCGTGTAAATGCAGTACCACAATTGGAAAGATATCGGATTATCAAAAGCAAGTGTGTGTGTGTGTGTGTGGTATACTTAATTTGTAATCCTAACTGGTTTATATTAAGTTCAATAAAAATTCAATTCAGAATATTAAACATTTATTTCAAATTGCATGGAATATCTTGGTAGGTAATTAAAAAAACAATTTTTTCTCATGACTACTCATTAGTTGTCATAACATATAGATCCGCATCTTCATGTGTATTGGTTAAATCTCACCCCATTAATACGTACATGGATCTGCTCATTCATTCAATAGCGGGCATACAATCTGGCTTTTGAAGGGTCCTGCAATTATTGGTATTGAAATTTAAGTAGATAACAATAACATGAATTTATATGATTTTTATTTACAACTTTCATAAGAAATATTTCACTAGGAGCTAGCCCCAAGTGAGTATAACAAATACTTTTTTACGCGATAACTCGAAAATATTAGTTTTTCGAAACTTATTATATGAGGTAAATTGCAGAGAGTATTTTTTTTTTTTTTTTTTAATTTATATTGTATTCTAGCTGAAACGGGAAGCGAGATATTTAGAAAACAAAATTGCACCAATTTTTCCAAGATAGAGGGTAATCCTGAGGTGGCTAGACTGCGTAATTTTAAATTTCGACATAAATTTAAATTTTAATATCCCCATGAATACTCAAAAAACCGCCAACTATGGATACCTTCTATGGTCTCATGGTGAAAAAACCTCTACAGACTGCACTATTTCTATAATGCAGTCATTTTTGTATTTGACCTTGAAAGTCATGTGACGCAATATTTTTTTTGCTTCAAATTGTCTACAAATTTTGTCTTATGAATGTTTTCCTTGCGATTAATATTTTTCGATAGCACAGGAACGCAAAAACTACAAATTGGTATAAGAATTTAGAAAGAAATTTCTTAGGGGTTGGGGAAACACAGTCGTATTTCCAAATTTCAGGAACACAGGATGACATTAATCGAAATTTTTTTAAATTTAAGATATACATCGAAATATTCGGCAACGCTGTTTAAGAATTCACGGATTGATATTACCAAAGCCAGAAGTATTTAATTCAATGAGTATATATATGTAGCCTGGTAAAGCTCAATATAATCAATACACCGAAAAGAAAATGGAATTAGGCGGAATATTTGGGCTTTCTTGATTACGGTGGAAGCGGTTTTCACGAAACTTTATCTGATATTATTTTATTTCTTTGACTGCTCCTACCCCCACCCCACTCGTTTTATATGCAGATGAATTTCAGTAAGTAGAAAGGTTAGTTAAAACATAACCAAGTCATTGTACAAAACTAAAATAATTTATAAGAAATTTTCGGCAGCTAAGATTCAGAAGAAAGGTTATACATTCATATGTATGTATGGTATAGGTGTAAAATTCCACTACTCTACTTTATGAGAAAATTGGTGTTTATAATGACGATAAAATTGAAATACCAGAATTAATCAAAATCGTCTTAATTCGATTAAAAATTTATTTCTAATTGGAAAATGACCTAATTACACTCCGAGTTTGGTTACAAAATACATATCGCATTTGGTCCCATAAAGTGTCATATCTAGCTAAAAAAATATATATTTTCAAGAAAATGTGAGGGAAATATGAAATAATTCTGTAGTACTGATAAAATATATTGAAATTTTCCATCTATTGACGGTCATAGCTTGTAATCGAAAATATCTACGTTACGTCACTACACTAGACAAGGTACCGACGTTATATAAATCTTGTTACATGTTCTGTGCTAATAATATAATTTTATAACAGAAAGTCTTAACATACTTATTCTTCTTAATTGCCATGGCTATTTTTCAGCAGTATGTCTTCTTAGAAGACCTACTGATATACATACTTTGTTCCAATTTTGCATTGATCATAATTTTCGCACTGATCCACACTTCACTAAATTTCACATTCAATTCAATGACTTCATTCAATTTCACATTCAATTCAATGACTTCATTCAACAAATTATTTCACAGTTGGAAAATGAAAATTTAGTTTACAATCAAAAACACATTTTCCATCCCTCGTTTTTATTTACAATAATTTTTCTGGACAGCTAACTGTGTAATGTACAAGGACAAATTTAATGTCATTTCACGTAATTATGTTACACATTTGGCAGCGTAATCTAGACAAAAATAACCAATGCAGCAGTCATAGGTTGTCTGACACTGCAAAATAGATAGACATTAGAAGCTTTATAATTAATTACAATTCACTTACAGGTCCCCCTACTAATGAGCAGTCAACTCTGCGCTGTTTAACAAAAAGAGAAATTCTTAAATTTAGTATCACAATTTCATCAGAAATATTTATTTCATTTATTCGTTAACTAGAGCTATTTGAAACTAACTTCAAGACCGATTTGATTAAGAAGTGCTTCTGCTAGTGATATAGACCCCTGCGCATGCACCTGTAATTTATTACCAAAAATATTTTAGTTTGAATAATGAATCCATTACACTTACCTTTGAAGGAAAAACGTAAGCCCCCAGGACTAATGTTAGTGCAACAAATACAATCCGATCCATGTTTCTGTTCTAAATAATTTCTAGAGACTGTGAAGTGGTTTCAAACCGCACAAATTTTATAGCTACGGTTATTGTGGGAAGTCATCATATTGCAAAAGCATTATAACCTTTTCCGTTGTCTCAAAAATGTGTGTCATACTCACGACAGGTTGAGAATGTGAACGTTTTTCAAGGCATTACGCAATTATGGGTAATTTCGTCCCATGCGTTGCGCCGTATTGTTTTGAGTTTATATTTTAATGTATCGTTAATTTACTTTATATATCTGTGTTTATTCAAATGATCTCCAAAAATTTACTCTACGCTACTTACAAAGTTGTGCACATTTAATCGAAATAATATTCAGTTTTTTTGAAGTTATGTATTTTGGACGACCTTTATGTATCCATTATGTACTTTTGACTAAACACCATAGATATATTAATAATATTGAATAGAGTGGATACAGTATGCCCTACGAATAGTTATGTATTTTCTAGACTTTAGAATTATAAGCTGTTCTCATGACACTGATTACATATTATAGGTAACAATCTACTGTGGACAGATAGGATTTGTCGCTACAAATAAAGACTATAGAAATTAGTAGACAGTCAATATGAAAACTGTATGCTCTCCAGAACGTCTTGGTTCCTGCCTGCCGTAAACGCCTAAATTGAAAAATTGAAAAACTTTTAAGGCAAGCTTAATTCTTTCTGGAAATGGTCTAATTTTTTAGAATTACCACAGTCGCGCTGATGACGCGATTTTCTACTTTAGAGCTGAGAAGCTCAATCCTTTGAAAATCCACCAAAAAGGTTATTACCTAATGTATTAGTCTGGCAAAATGATGATTTGCTGGTTAAACTCTGAATCTTTATTTTCAGTAGTACTACATTTAAAAGTGCTCATTTAGCTAAGCCTTAATAAAATTTCTTTCTCATGAGAAATACCAAGAATATTACAAATACAGGGTGGGCCAAAAGTCACCATGGGGTTTAAAAATTTAATAACTTTTTCGTTTATATATTTTTTTATATGTTTTTTTTTAGATTATAAAATATACAAAATGAAAATTTTTTTACGCTAAGTATGGAAAATAATGTCACTTAAATGACCGCCGTTATTAGCTTCGCAATGATGGGCTCTTTTTAGAGCATTTTCCATAACATCTTTCAACATTTGTGGCTGTAGCGCTCGAATTTCTGCAACAATGTTGGCCTTGAGTTCAAGGATTGTCTCGGGCTTGTTTACATATACTCGCTCCTTCAAATAACCCCAAAGAAAATAGTCGGGTGCTGACAAATCTGGCGAACGCGCTGGCCAATTAATTTCCGAATTTCTTGAAATTATTCGCTGTCCAAAAATTTGCCTTAAAAGTGCCATTGCGTCTCGGCCAGTGTGGGCAGTGGCTCCATCCTGCTGAAACCACATCTCAGGTCTGTTTTCAAAAGCAGGACGTAAAAAATTTTCTATCATAAACCGATACCGCTCTCCATTTACGGTTACAGCACTTCCATCTTCATTTTCGAAGAAGTAAGGCCCAATGATATTTTCAGATGTAATGCCACACCATACTGTACACCTGCAATTGGCGTTGATGAATGGCTCTTGGATTTTCAGAACCCCAGAACCTACAGTTCTGCTTATTAACAAAGCCATTCAGATGAAAATGAGCTTCATCACTCATAATCAGATTTTCAATAAAGTTGATTTCATTTCTGGCCAACTGTTGAAATTTAACTGCAAAATTTAGACGTTGCCGATGATCTGCGGGTTTCAATTCTTGCACCAATTGCACCTTATATGGGAATAACAGTAAATCTTTTTTTAAAATGCGCCGTAGTGACGTACGAGACATCCCTAGCTGAGCAGAACGCCTTCTGGTAGATGTTTCTGGTGTTTCGTTAACACTTTGCTCTACACGTTCAATATTTTCCGCAGTGTGAATTATACGCGGTCTACCGGTTCGAGGCAAATCACTTACGGTGCCATGTTGGTGGTGACGATCAACTAAGCAACGAATCAAGGCTTCAGAGGGCGAAATTCTGACGTTAAAATGGCGACGATACGCTCTTTGCGTTAAAATAATTGATCGCTGATTTAAGTAATAAAATTCTATTATTCTGGTTCTTTGTTCAGTTGTGAATCTCTCCATTATTTATTCTCCAGATGTTATTTATATAATCTAAAAAAAAATAAAAAAAATATATAAACGAAAAAGTTATTAAATTTTTAAACCCCATGGTGACTTTTGGCCCACCCTGTACTTTATGAAAATTGCTTACCTCACTCATATCGATCAAAATTATTATTATCGATAAATGCATGCATATTGACCTCTATGTAAACAAGCGTAATATTGGTTAAATGCTTGCATTGCAATCTTTTCTTATTAAAAATGACATAGAGTCATCGGTTACGTCATTGCATAATTACTTTTTTTATAGTGCACTTTGAAATATGTAATATGCTTTATCACACTACAACGGTGATCAGTGATGATCACATTACTTTTCACAACGCATACTTTGAATTGAATGGATCGTAGAATGGCGCGTGGCTATTCTGATCGTATTTCTTTTGCTTATTATGTTTGCTCGATATACAGTTTTCGTTACAGCATGTAGGTCATGCAGGTATGCTCTACAAGAGCTTACTTAAGTCTTTTTGGAAATTTCTATTTTGAAAGAGTGTTTGTCATTATGGAAATTTAAATTTAAAACTCATTAGTTAAAAAAATTTGGATGGAAATCGTAAGCAGCCAAAAAATGTCCTAACAGAAAAAATAAAGAATGAACTTGGTAGAAACGAAATATATTTTAGTTAGGGATGTTTTTTTTTTATATGTATATCCAAGCTTGTAAATATATAAACAAAATTATTGTAACGATCGTGGCTTTAGTTCGATATTTAAAACATAATATCTCATATATAGGGTGTTTCATAATTGGTGCACTTAGCTCAAGGGTTTGATAGCTGAGGTAGAGACAAGCAAAAAGTTATAAGGAGAAGGGGGTTAATACGAGTCGTTTCGGTGGTAGGGGGGGTTTAAAATTTTTAGTATGACCTCCACTTTACACCCTGTAATTATCTTGATATACACCCTATCAAGGTGGGATTCATCTCAGATGATAGCAAACTGTCTAATAAGCTGCCTAAATGCAACCGTTTTTGAGTTATTCCCGTTTCTATGATTCAATACTTCGGTAATTTTGCTACTGACGACAGAAATGGAACCTACACAGTAAAAAATAGTTCCCTAAACTGAGTGGCAACAATTTGTGCCACACAGGTTAGGCATTTGTCGATAAGATTAGGGAAAGCGCCACCTTGGAAAACTAAGATTAGGTTTTATCCCTAAAGTGTAGGGAATTTTGTTTTTTTTCCTCCTAAAATTTAGGGAATATTCCCTAAAATGTAGGTAATAGGTGATAGTACTGCACCACTCTCCACCATAAGTGAAGGTGATAGAAGACCACCCCCTTAAAAAAACATTAGAATGAGCTAAATAGCTCATTTCTTATGGTCTATACTACCAAGTAGTATGGAAGTTATATTAGTGCACTGGGCACGCTTAAGCAAAATATTGAAAAACAAAATTGGTATATGACTTGTTTTCAAGAACAATGTGTGAATTATCTAAACGAAAATATATTTCCATAAAAAATCTAGCATAATACCTAATTTGTTGAATGTTCTCTTCCTTATATCCAAGAGAGATTAACATTTCGAGAATTTTACGTACTTTAGAGGTTCTCTCACGCCAGATACCTAAATTCATCGAATGTTCCATTGATTTGGGGAAATTAAACAGATTTTCCCTTTCTATCAGAGGAAATTACATTTATTTTTAGGGAAAAACGTGTCTTAAATATATTTTTTACAGTGTAATTTTAAGCAATTCAACGCAAAATTAGCAAAATTAATGAAATAATGCATCATAGAAACGGAAATAACTCAAAAACGATTGCATTTCGGCAGGTACATGTGTTCGTCAAATTAAAGGCAACATTTCGGGGTTTTTAAATCTTGTCATAAAACTGTATAGTTATCATGCATTTTGGCGGGAAAATCGTTCAAATTTGAAAAAATTAGAATTTTTTTATTCTGACGTCCTGCTACTTCCGACGGAAGGTGGCAGGAGGGCTGACTGGATATTCATTAGAAAGCTTGGACGGTTTGCTATCATCTGAGATGAATCCCACCTTGATAGGGTGTATTTCAAGATAGTTACAGGGTGTAAAGTGGAAGAAGTACTAAAAATCTTGAACACCCCCCTACCGCCGAAAAGACGCGTATTATCACCCCATCATTGTAAAATTTTTTGCTTGTGTCCACCTCAGCTATCAAACCCTTGAGTTAGGTGGATCAATTATCAAACACCTTGTATAATGCACGAGTTCTCCTTATTTCACTCTACATACCAACTAATATAAAATTCACAAACAATTATCACTCAACAGTATACTTTAATTATCACTATTAATGTACCTCAACTTATCGCAATGCAATGCAAAATTTTCTTCCATTTATTCACTTTAACTTGTATTCACTGCACTGCCTCAGATAAGACACACCTTCTGATGATGCTATACTCCACAAATTGTCATAGAACCTCCCCGAAGACTTCGTTCTCGAAACCTCGATACTCTAAACCTAAAACTGTTTATGTCCGTACTTTATAGATGTCGCTCTCCCTTTCTTTGATACGATTCTTCGAAAGTTGCTTATGTCCCTACTTAATTAGTCATTCTACGCCAAGTATATAGTTGTCGCTTGTGCTTTTTCTATTGCATGTAACATTATTATAGACACCTTAAAGTAAATTTAAATATTTATTGAGACAAGGTTGAGTAATGTTAAAATAGTACCGTAAACCGGGGTGACTTTGGAACCCAGTCAGATCACATCTTCTCTGTTGCCAAAGAAGCATCGAAATGTCTTGGCTTTCTGAAATGGCGTAAGAAATATTTCAGCCCGTCAAATCTAGCGCTCCACTACAAATCCTGCATTGGACCTAGAATGGAATACAACTCCCATATATGGGCCGGGGTTGGTCGCACAGCGTAAGCTTCATTGGATATTGTCAATGTTCTGATGAAATATCTAGTCTAATCCCTTGTAGAATGATTCCTACACGCAATACTCCCGCTGTAAACCGCGCACATCCTTTAACCCTATAAGTTACTTTTGGCCGTACAGTAAAATTCCGTGATGTTTTTTTATCCCAAACAGTGCGAATATGGAACAGCTTACCATCTTCTGTCTTTCCTACGGCATATAATCTGCGGAAGTTTAAGAGCGATATACATCGGCACCTCCGCTACTCTCCTCATATCCCCTAATCCTTTCCCTATCTCCTTGCTGCCATGCTGTGCTTTGCATCATAGGGTATCCCTGAGCTTTGATTAATCATATAAAAAAAAAACAAAAAAAAAAAACAAAAAAACAAAAAATAGAGCAAAGGAATCTATAGAGACCGAAAAGGTATGACGGAAATTATCATAGATTTTGTCCACAAGGGCCGAACCTAACAGCGCCGCATTTTTGAAAGTAGACCTAAATCAAATGTATTTGCTTATCATGATTACCGCCATCTGGCTGCCCTTATCTATATTGGTTCCCTATGCACTTGTATGTATTCTGACATGGAACTTTGAAAAATCTTTAGTTTATAAGGAAATATTTCATACGAAGCTTGATCATGTGCATGTAAATGTACTTAAATCTGTTTTTCTAATAAAAATATTTGTGCCTTGCTTTTTTTTTGTGATGACTGGAGAGCTACTGTACTGCATCGACTTGCATCAGAGAGCTACAACAGTAAGCAATACTAAAAAATTTTGTTGCGATTATTCACTTCTGAGTATAGAGAATGATAGATTTCATATTTTTCATTGCTATTGTTATGATTTCGTTTAGGACTTTATTGATTTGCACTAATAATGGATAAATTCGTTTTCTCGCATATTTTCATTTGATCCTGCGATAAACTGTTTTCAGGAAGATCTAAAAAACGCTTACAGTAGGTGGGTATACTTGCAGAGTCACATGAAAGGTAACACTCTGAGGTTTCCAAATCTTGCATCTAGCGACCATGCATTTTTGTTTTTGATTTCAATCAATATTATATTTGATAGAAAGGCTCGTAAAGACTCTGGAATAGTAAATCAGAAACTTTTGTAAATTCAACAGAGGAAGAATAATAATTCTCGTTTCGTAAATTATTGATCGAATATTTTCGGGAATAATAGCGGAAGCTTCTCAAGTGACGCCTAGTCTTCTTTAAGTTTTCTTTCCTGCTGTTATAAAAATTTTGCGAAAGTAATTTGTAACCGGTAGGTGCATATATCGGAAATGGATTTTTGTTCATTTTCCAGGGGAATTTTGTCCCCTCTGAGCACCCCTCATAACCTGTCGTTTGTCGTAGGGTCATTCCATGCAAAATTGTTTGATTTTTCAATTTGTCCATTAAGGTTTTTTTTTTATAAAATTAAAACTTTTGAAGGTCTTATAGAGTATATAAAATATCCTCCTTTTCAACATCCACTCCTACACATTTCACGATATATGTAAATTCAAAGTTTCGTGAAATGTCGTTTTAGATTTACCTTTAGAAGTCCATATCTCTGGAATTTACTAATTATTATTAATTAATTGATTTTGGTGTCATTTTAAAGGGGATGAACTGAAGTATCATAAAACAGCATAAGAACAAATTCACCGAAAACAATTTTCAGGAATAAGAGCTGAGCCTTTTGCCCTCGTATATCCAGCAAGACGTGTCTTCTTCTTTTTTTTCTTTTTATTTTGTATAATTGCTCATTTATTTACTTATCGTTTCCAAATAATATAAATGATATCGTGAACTATGCACAACAAGGACAATTTTGAGTGTAGATTATGTATGCGTACACTGTCATTCTACACGAAACGATCCTTTTGGACTGATCTTGAACCAAATCATTTCCGATTTATTTGGGTAAAACTTTTAGTGTCTCTAAGGAATACCAAAAAGGTCACCCATAGTTTTTTGATTTTTCCTCCCTACCAAGTCTCCCCCCCCCCCCCCCCGGTAGGAGGAAGTGATCTGATATCATATTCAAAAACTCAAACTCGAGAAAGAGCAACCGATTTTTCTGATGTTAAATACTTACATTTTCATAATAAGAAATACAGTATAGGTAATACAGAACGTAATTTTCTTATTTTTAATAGGATGTTTTTTAAAAAAAAGAGTGCTATTTACTATTGAAATTGAGGATCTATAGAAATTCTTTTTTGCATTTTTACTGTGAAGCCATAAGCCTTATCTATCCATTTGGCAAAAATTATGGTGAAGCTCAACCTCGTTTTGAAGATATAAATTTCTAAAGTGACCGCAAGCTACACAGGATGTTAGCACTTTGTTATTTATAGTGTTGATAATAACCGTGTAAATGTGGAAAATGTGAAAACCTGTAATTAATTTCCAACTTTCACGAGCTATTCATACAAGCAAAATTGTAGAGAATTTCAAGATGTACAAAATTCTTTTTTTTTTATAAATGTGTCGTGGCTTCCAAAGGAAAGTGAGATATTTAAATAAAAAGTGATTGAACTCCTGCTTTTCAAAATTACACTCACGCACGAGAGTCCTCTGTACTACTCCTCCAAAGATCATATACATCGCACACCATTTGGGATAAGATGACTAAACCACTAGGCTTGATTGAATATTTGAAGAAAAATGCTTTACATGAAAATAATTCAAACTGTGGTAAGATACTGTAATGGATATAAATTTGGTAATGAATGTGTAAAAAAAAAACAACGAAATAGTATGAGCCACTACTTTATTTACTTTGCTTATGCGCTGTCGTTAGCATGTGGCGTCCCCCAGAGATCCATACTTGGTCCAGTATTGTTCTGTACTTACATTAATGACCCCCTGATGTTATTGAAAATTGCAGTATTCACTTGTATGCGGATGATGTTCAGCTATATTTCGCACAACCAATAGGCCTCATGGACGATTGGGCAGACCGCATCAATTCCGATTTCGTTAGGGTTTCAACTTTGGCCGTAGAGAATCTTTTGGTATTTAATCCTGATAAATCCCAATCAATGGCGATATTTAGAGGGACTGTGGATGCTAATGATATTCCTCCAGTGTTTTTAGATTAAAAGATATTGCGATATAGTGATTCGGTGAGGAACCTGGGAGTTCATTTCAATTCCTCGATGTCGTGCTGTAACCATATCAATAGTGTCATTCGTCGTATTTATACTGGTCTCCGCAAACTCTGGCTATCGTCTAGTATCCTCTCAAGGTCGTTACTCTTGAAGCTTGTCAAAACTCTACTCATGCCTTATTTCACCAGTGGCAGCGTGATTTTTCCACACCTAGACGCAGTCTGTCGAAGAAAGATCAATGTTGCTTTCAACGACTGTACGCGATTTGTTTTCGGGCTCCAACGCTTTGACCATGTTTCTCCACATCGGCACGCTCTACTTGGCTGCTCTCTGGATGTTCATTTGGTTCGCAAGGCTTTAATATTCCTCGATAAACTTATTTACTCAAAAAATCCCACCTACTTGTATAATGAGCTTGTGTTCATGCAATCTTCTAGGATGTGAAGATTTTGATACCACGACACAGACATTGCATTGTGGAGGGCTCCTTCTTCGTGCGAACAGTTTGTGTGTGGAACTAACTTCCTGCCGATTTGCAGGGAATGCGCTATCTGGGTGTCTTTCGGAAGCTTATTACCAAATATATCCCTCCCGACAATCTAACTTCATAAACTGCATATACATAACGTTTCCTCCGATCTCGACTCTACAACAATTCTTGTTTTACAATTTTCTACCAATTTATAATACAATTATCTTAATTTTATTTTTTTCTCTTTTTCTTTTTCTCTTTTTTCTCTTCTCTTTTTTTATCATTAACTTTAATTTTGAATGAGTTATCAAATGTTTCCTTTTTGTTTATTTTTCTAATCTAATTATATATTAGTATTAGTAGTAGTCTTTCTCTGCAATATTGTTCTGTACAGGCAAAAGATTATTATACCTTATTGTACTATGGCCTACGATTAATAAATTGAAAATTGAATTAAATTGAATCTATTTTTTCAAATCGCCGCCGCATTTTTAACCTATCGAACGTTTATTTTAAAGTCGACATTTCCTAAAACTCAGGCTGCCCCGAAACCTTTCCAATCAGTCCGCGATACTAGCACTCACCTACTTTCATTGCATTGCTTCATTACATTTTGCTGATTAGTAATATCAATAACTTCAATACATCAGAAGTCGCTTCCTAAAAGCAACATAATTGTGTGACCATTATTTATCTAGATTGCGTGTACTTGTTTTGTAATATTTTATCGACCTTTTTAACTTTTAAGCCGATTTACATCATAATACAGGGATATTACACGTCAGAAGTAAGTCCACTGCAGCTTTCGGTAAAATAATATCTAATTAAAGTTTTACTGGCAACATACAAGGTGTTTCCTATTAGAAGAATTCGATGCAAATCAGTACTGCTACTTCCTTCGATCTGTGGACGTACTGAAGAGTATTGCTGATACGAAACGCCTTGAATTTTATTATCTTCGCCAGCTGCAGGCTTGCAGAAAATTAATATTTTTTTTTGTAATTTGTAACATTTTTCGAATTGTCTTGAATATTTTTCTATATAAAGTTGTTCTATTTATTCGTTTTACTGTCATCTGTCTTTCTTTTTGGAAATTAATTCACAATCCACATACCTTCCACATAGATTTAAAAAATATAAATTTGAATTGATTACATTTCTATGACAAAATAAATCTGTTAATTTTTTTATATTTTTTTATTTATTATCTGCCCCATACAAAGGTTTGAAAAAACTTCACCTAAATATTTATGGACATGTATGTCCCCGTTTTATAACTGCAATCGATATGAAAATAAATTAGTCCTCTGTCGCCGTATTCGTGTACTACTTAATAGACGATAATAGGTCGCAAAGTCACGTAAATTGAATTTCCACATAATCCTTCTGCGGATCGGGAGCGCTTTATTCACCCCCCCCCCCTCTCCCATATATTCATTAGCATTTTAATCAAACTAGTTCATGACAAAATTTGAACTGGCTGGGAATCGTGGTGGAAATACATAGCAGGCGAAAACCAGCAACAAAAACAACAGAGTGAAACGCGAAAGTGGGAAAATATGCGTCAACAGGAATGAAATTGCGTGACTACGCGCACCTTCCTCTATGCGAGTACGTGCCTGGGACATAGATGAGTGCATTGTAACAGCAAACCAACAGTTCTAGACGAACTTTAAGTGAACCGATAGATCATTTCCGTACGTGACACTTAAAAACGGGAGACTTTTTAAACCCATTTGCCACATAAAGTTTCTCGATAATACACGGGCATAGAAGCCGGCTTACCCTTTACCTATGTATATACTCGTACTAAAGAGTTGAAAACTAAACTCATTTTCCCATCCTTACACCAACACCAGTATGTACGTAGTAGGTTGTATTATGGAACACCTTCCTTCGCCTTAAGGACTGGCTTCTAAAATTGTCTTACTTTATTTCGCGAGGAAAACACTATTTCACTGTACCCGGTCCGTCTGACTTAGGTAAGGGCTGTAAAAAAGGAAAAGAAAACGTGAATAGCATTGCTAAGGCGTTGGCGTTACTAGTCTCATTCATGATGCAACGTGGAAAAGTGTCGACGGAATGTTGAAGACCGTCCTGTACAGGATCAGAAATGGTTTTAACCACGCAAAAGAATTCCCCGTGGCATGCAATAAAGGCACCTGCGGGACTGACCCCACTTCATTACTAGCGCGCTATTGAAATTATTACGACTGGATGTACGAATCCAGTTTGTATAGGACTTGTATACTCTCCAGCCCTGATAGAGTGCACCTGGCTAGGGTTGGGTTAATTAACTAATGCAACTTTTCACCTGAGTTTATTCGATTGTTTACCAAAGCTTTCTGCGAATGGGCTTGAACTTGTCGGTCATAAGTTTTCTTGATTTAAGAGAGGCCTTCCATCTGGCAGTGTTGTGGGTATGTAACAAACTAGCCATGACCGCGACTTGATTAATTTTCGTGGTAAAGTTTTGTTCCTTGGAGTATTGTTAAATGTGAAGTTATTTTATGGAAACTTTGTTGTGCTCTCTGAAACAAATGAAATTTTCAGTTATTACGAGTTAAATACGTGACACTGTGAAAACTTTGACTCTCAAAAAGTGGAATATGAACAGTAACCAGGGCAAGAAAGACAAGAATTATCAGATAAAACTGTAGAATTGAATGTCTCCAGACCTTTTTGCTTATTTGGGATCTGTCTCCTGAAAAAGTTTTATAATTGTGTAATGTAATGTTGGAACTGTAATGGATCCACAACGATCATATAATTACTAACATTAAGGGACCATCCTAGTGTGACGGCCTTCAGAATTCCGGATATTTTTTTTTTTTTCCATGAAAGGAGTTCGATAATCAGTCCGAATTGTTTTTGTTTATTCAAATCACTTATGTTCTGTAAATAAAAACATGCAATCTTTTTTTTTAATTTTTTAGATAATCTTTGTGACTACTGGAAGATGATGCCTCTAAAAAATAGTGTCTGATGGTGGAAGGTCCTATTCTTCTGAAAAATGTTTAAAGAAAAAAAACCAGGGCTCGTAAATAACTTTTATTTTTGGCAAGCAGCTAAAAAAGTCTACATCAAGACTGAATGGTTTAATTGAGACGTAGGTAAAAGCAAATAGTTAATAATTGCTAAAAACAACTTTCAATAGAATTTAAGTTAATTATAACTGCTACCGAACACTCGTACTTATTTAAGAGTTCCAAAAGACTTTTATTTTTTAAGTATAATAATAACAGTCTTAGTAGACTTTTATACTTTTAGCTCAGTGCTACCAGTTATCACAGGCTTTTATTAATAAAAGTCTCTTCATAAAACTTGCATAGAACTTTTAAATTGTTTAGATTCAAGATGAGGTACACATTAGAATTTAATAAAAGTCTAAATTTTGGAATGCGTGAATACATTCCGTATTCCTACAGCAGATCTCAACAACAGCAAAATCGCTCTTTATTTAACGATAAGTGCAACCGACCAATAAAAGCGAAAGAGTCTGCCTTTCGCGCCTATCAAATAAATACATGTCCAGAGCTGAAACAAGTCTACAAAACTACACGGAACCTCTGTAAGTCCATTATACAGAGAGAGAAAATTATTTTTGCCCAGAGTGTCAAAGAATCTGGGCAAGCCACAAAGACAGCAAAGCTTTCTGGTCTCTGGTCAAAACTATCAGGAGCAACTTCAGCCGTTCCTCTATACCTTGACTATTTAATAATAATGCAGTGATTGTGGACTCTCTGGATAAAGCTAATATTTTGGCTGCTAGATTCGTTTCAAGTTCTCGTTTTCCACCCACTTCGCAGACACCTGTTTTGCATCTCCCATGTGGATGTGTACAAGAGCCAATACCGCACGAGAGATGTGTTCAAGGCGCATAGGGGGATCGACGTCTCCAAAGCCGCAGTACCTGATGGTTTTTTCCCTGTTAATTAAAAGCCCCATACGTGGCTAGGCCTTTGCATTCTTCTTGCCTTATTCGACAGGAAAATTTCCAACTGCTTGGAAACTAGCCTACTACCAAAAAAGGTGAAGGTAGCGATCGGTCATATTATCGACCAATTGCAATAACTTTTAAAGGTTTTTGAATCTATCATTAACTCCAAAATATTGAAGTACCTAAAAACTAATCATCTCATCAACGATCGCCAATGTGGCTTCCGAGCTGGACGCTCATCTGGAGACTTGTTAACTTTGATAGAGTCTGGCATCAAGCCTTTTAAGCCGAACTTAAAGCATTTGGTCCCTCCCCTCCTCTTTTATTATGGATTGAAAGTTTCTTATCCGGTCGCTTAATACGAGTTGTACTGGATGACGTTTCATCTTAACCTCACCCTATAAATGCCCATGTGCCCCAGGGCTGTGTTATCTCTCCATATATCTTCTTAATTTTCATTAATGATCTGCTTTCCCTTACATCCTTTTCATAGTTTCGCCGATGACAGTATCCTTGATTTCGCTTACCACTATCACACTCTTGCAGACACCAGAGGGAAGGCCGCATGTGTTAAACGAGACTGCATGATTAGATCATTGAATAACGATCTTGACAATATACTCGCTTGGGGCAAAACAAATCGCATCAAATTCAATGCATTTAAGCTGTCTCATTCCATTAAAACAAGATCATAATTTATCCACTCCCGTTTCTTTTGATGGAGCACTGATTAACGATACACTGTCTTTTTGCATTCTTGGCATTAATATTTCCAGTAAGTTAAGCTGGACAGATCATATTTTCTCTGTTGCCAAAGAAGCATCGAAATGTCTCGATTTTCTGAAAAGGAGTAAGAAATAATTCAGTCAGTCAAATCTAGCGCTTCTTTAAAAGTTATATTTCAAACTTATAATGGAATACAATTTCCATATCTGGGCCGGAGCTGGTCGCACAGCCTTAGCTTCATTTTGTATTGTCCAAAAGAAAGCCTTCAAGCTCATTGGAGATTTGGAAATAATTTGTCATATCGACTCACTCGAGCACCACCGCAATATTGGATGCCCTTCGCTCATGGTGCTCACTGTGCGAATGTGGAACACTGTACCATCTTCTGTCTTCACTCCGGCATGCAATCAGCGAAAGTTTAAGAGTCACATACATCAGCATCTCCGTCGCTCTTCTTACATTCCCTAATTCCTTTCTCTGTCTCCTTTCTGTCATGCTGCGCTTTGCATCATAGGATATCGGCTTTGGTTTAATAATATAAAAGAAGAAAAAAAACAGCTATCTTAGAACACTTTTATAAATTCCAATCAGTCCATAACTGTTGTTAGAGACTTTTTCTCATTTAAGTTTTATGATAAAAGTCTCATAAGATTTTTATGTTTTCAATTTTTCGATATCGATCTGATCGGGACCTTTATATTTTACATTCAGTTGTAATAGTTATAGAAAACTTTTACTTATTTAAGTCTCATATTTGTTATATTACAGATCTTTTATTGTTGCTGATCTTTGTATTTGATTTTACTAATATGCGTATAGCTGGATAACCGGATCTGCGTACTATCCGATTCCTGAAACCCAACATCAAATAAAATTTGTAATACCAGATACTCATATTAACCCTCACCTGCTCAGTATTTACCTGAGTAAATACGCAGTTCTTTTATATAAAATAATTTGTGTACACAAATATTTTAAATAATTTCCTCATAGATAATGCAATACTTTTTATGTTTTAAACAAATATGCAAAGGAATTAGAATTTGTCTTTTGTTTATACATGTTTTAGCTACTTCAAGTATTCTCATCCTATAAAACCAATTGTATTTATGTTTAGAAAATGACACATACATATAAGGGTCTACTAGCTTTTTTAATTATTTAGAAGCCCTGTTGATTACCTTTATATTGATACCAAATAAGAATACACCTGTTGCCGTGTCGATAATTTCATGAACTTACCTCTAACAAATTTCAAACTTATAAATTTCTTTCAAGTAAAAACAGTTTTATTTAGTTTTTTTTTTTACCATTTAATAAACATTTTATTATACGTACTCAATCATGTTATAATAAACAATCGTCAAAAAATTTAAATTAGTTCATAATATATTTTCAATATCAGTACCGCGCTCCAATGTGCAGATCTATACTCTTCTTAAAAAACTTCTTTGAATATCAATATATTGCAATTTTATCCTTAGATTTTCGCAGGTATTATGCAATTGTTACTTCAATTGTTCACGCGTTGGGATTTCTTGAGAAAACACTTAATCCTTTAAAATGCCCTGGATGTAGTATTTCATTGGCGTTAGATCTGGCAACCGTCGTGACCATTGAATATGACCACAGCGACCAATCAATCGATCGCGACTTTTCATCCAGCCAATGTTTCATTGCTCTGGTACTATGTGGAGGCGCTCCATCCTGCTAACAGATCATTTCTCCTTCCAGGAACAATGATTTTCGAAAAATGGAAATAGGTTTGTTCATTCAAAGTCCCTTTAAAAATGTAAGGTCCGATCAAGGAATGCAACATAGCAAAAAAAAGAGCAAAAAAACATAAAAGCTAATAAATCAAAAAATAGCATAATTAACTTTACGATCAGTGTCCAATCTCGTTAAGGATTAATTTTTTAAACGTCAGAGGGCCCTAGCTGAAAATATTAATGTTACTGAAACTGACATTGTATGTCTTCTGAATTTGGTATAGTGGAGACTTTTCCCGTAGGTTAGTTCTAGAGAAGGGTAATCTGAAGGGAGTGTATTGTCTTGCCTATCTGGAAGGAATATTAATGCCAATTTTGGCAAGCAAGTCAGGCCATTCAGAATTTTGTGTAAGAAAACTGTGTCAAGATAAGCGCGTCGATGTTCCAAAGATATAATGTTAAATCTAACTAATCTAGCAATGTATTCCAATTCGCTATGTTACAGTTTATACAGTAGTGTAGTATTCTTACGAATTTTCCCAGGGCAGATTCAAGTTGATTACTGTAACAAGAGTAAAAAGAGTTCCAAATTTGGCAAGCGTACTCTAGAGTGCTACTCACCAATGAAACGTACAGACTAATAAAGATGGTACTTGATTTAAATGATCTACATACTCGGAAAATTAAATCTAGAAGACGGTATGCTTTAGCATTAATAAATTTTAAATGAGGAGCAAAAAGAAGCTTGTCATCAAAAGTAACACACAAATCTTTAATTTCTTTGACACGTATTAAAGGCAAATTGTTAATTTTATACCGGAATAAGATAGCGTCACGCTTTCATGAAAAAGTTATACTCTTATACTTGTTTATATTTAGCTCCAAATCACCAATTTTCAGGCCTTACGATATCTTCTTGGAGGCTGTCGCAATCATGAATGTCCGGAATTACTCTGAAAATTTTAGCGTCGTCTGCGTACCGCAAAGTATCCGAAGTTATCTCACCTGGTAAATCAGATGGATATCAGGAAGATAAAAGAACCGAGAATAGTACCCTGAAGAACCCCCGATGTTTGTTCAAAAGAATTGGATTGAGAACCATTGAAGATAACCAAACCCGTCCTTTCTCTTAAGTATGATTGAAAAAAAAGGGACAGCGTCCATATCAAAACCAATTTTTGACATTTTTATAAGACATTGACTGTGGCGATAACCATCGAAAGCCTTGGCAAAGTCGGTGTATATGGAATCTACCTGTTTATTTTCGTCCAGGGCAGAAGCAATGGTATCAGTAAAAAGGGCTAAATTTGTAACCGTCGAGCACCCAGGGAGGAATCCATGTTGTGAGTTTAATAGGAAAGACACAATTTGGCGAAGAAGCTGATTATACATAACTCTTTCGAAAATTAAAGCTAGCGCATTGGAAATGGATATTGAACGATAGTTAGTTACAAATCTAGGAACACCTCCTTTAAGTACTGGGGTAACATAAACGTGCTTCAATGTTGGTGGAAAAACCTTTTTGACTATTGATAAATTAATTAAAGTAGTTAACGGTTTCGCAAGGCTAATAGAACAGTTATAATGAAAAAGGTTAGGTATGCCATCTGGTCCTGGATTTTTGTTGCAATTAAATTCATCCAATATTTTAATTATGTTATCTGAATATTTTAATTATGTTATCTGAAGAACTCAAATTAATATTAGCGAAATTGTTGTCACTCTGAAAGGCTGTAAAATCAAGATTAGATTCTTCGCTAGAATATACTGACAAAAAGTATTCAGGAAAAGATTCGTAGATTTGTCTGGGAGATGAAGAAGCAGTTTCTTGGGGGGAGTATTCGAATTTCTAAAATGTTTATTAAAGGCCCAGAAACTTATATATAAGATTTAAATATGTACCTTTAAATGGTTCATCAACTTCTGGAGGGATCTCATTGAATTTTTTTATCAATTTGGCCAGCAAATTACGAATTTCGTGGAGTTTCTCATACTGTGGATGGCTCTTCAGTAAAAGTTTTTTGCTTGTCGTTATAAATCTTTTGATCATTTCAAATCTGTTATGTGGCATAGCATCTACCACTTAAGGAAACCGAAGTTACATATACCAGGACCTTCTTATTTACGGTACTTTCAAAACTCCCACAGCGATATGCCAATGTAGCGCTTTATTTCTGAAGTTGAACATTTCAATTCCAATTCGTATAAATAGTATTTATTTATTTCGTAACAAATCTTTTCGCCTATTTTTTTATTTTATTTTCAACATTTTCATCCTGAGGCATTTGACTTTTCCACGTAGTATCCACAGGCTCAATATCTTCTTTCTTCTAATTTAATTTTTTTGATATCAAACTTATGATATGTTTGCTCTTCAGTTGGTCCCTCTTGGATTTCTTTAAGCTCCACTTATTCAGTAAGTGTATCAGGTTCGATAGTTCCACTTTCTCTACCATCATGATCGTACTTTTCTTTTCTTTTCTTCCATTTAGTTGTCTTCTAAAACTTCTTCAAGCCCTTCCTCAAGTACTTCATCCAATATATCATTTTGGCCTTCATCCTTCATTTCATCTTCAGAATCATCCCAATCAAATTCTCGCAAATATTTTTCAATTAAGTGTTCTCTTGAAGTCGTTTTTTTTATCAGACCAAAATAACAAATAAAAGCTTTATAAATATATTCATAGTTGCCCAATGTTCCAAGCAACACTCCTTCTCCAGAAATTTCTGAATATATGCAGTAGAATTTATTATTACAAAAAAAAAAAAAAAACTTAATACTATACTTCGACTTTCCTCTACAAGATAGATGTATTATATTTAGAAGAAAATTTAACTTACCATCGAATATATGAATATTAAGAAAAACACACTGATGCAGGCAAAACTTTTTTCGAGTACAAGCATCAAAGTATGAATATCAATTAAAACGCAAATGAAGCGAATTTTACACTTCATTAATTTCTCGAGACAACACATAAAGCAATGCAATTAAAAAGCTTTCAAAGCATACAGATCAGCTAGCGATGAATTAAAAGCTACGCACAAAGCATACACGCAACAACGGGCATGAAAGGGTTAATTATTCTTTATTTCGTAAGTTTATAATCACTTATCTATTGCTGTCTCTTTGAACTATGTAGAGATAAATGGAAATTTCAAAAAATATTTTTACAGTAGGATGCTCTGCGTATCAGTTAAAGATAATCTACATAAAACACTTTTTGGCAGATTATGGGAGCTTTGATCATTACAAAGAAAGAAAGCTTAAAACCATTAAAAAAAATTAAAAAAGCTAGAATAGGGCAAGAAAAAATTGCCGGTATGAATTTTCGTATGGTCACACATTTGTGAAATATTGATTTATGCAGTGGTTTTTGGCATCATCAATCATATCTGAAGTTGGAGTAATGATTTTGTTCATTTTTCTTACCTAAAGATCAATCAATGGAATGTCGTCTTCTGAAGATCTGTAAACAGTGATTACTTAGACTTTTCTTTGATTTTATTTCTCTGACTTAAAGCCTAGTACGTTCCATAATGTCTCTCTAAAAAAAGGTGCAGTAAACTGTCATATAGGACTCTTCCAGATGCATTTGGATCGGATGGAAGTTTCCAGAGAACATGAACTTGAATATCATATATATGAAGCCCTGACGCTCGAAAAGAACTCTTTTAATCTATTGTTTCTTTGGTATACTCCCTTTGTGTTTTAATTCTTGCTTCCATCAGTGACTTATAACCATGGACTGAGCGATTTTCTATTTCATGTGGCACAAAAAATATTGCTTTTCTGTATATCAGGGTTTGAGCACCCTTTAAAACGTTCACTACATAAAAAAATGTAAAACTCAACCAATCAGATAAAATTTTGCACCCGAAAATCGAATTAAATTAAAAAAATATCTTTCTTGTGTTCAAGTGATATTTTAATCGCTTATAAGAGCTCTTATAAGAAATTAAACTCATTCCGACTTTAAATTTCAAAAGGTTATTTTTACCTGAATTCTGCGTATGGATAAGAGAGACGGAGCATGGCAAACACTATCTTTACCTTATTCTTCCTGCGGTGATTGCATCTGCAGCCAACATGAAAACATCAAATGGCATTAGAAAATGATCAGTAGGCGATTCTTTATAGGCTGAACTACAACAGAAGTAAATAACTTTACAAAATTGAATGAGACTCAAGTTTACTTACAAAAAATTTATATTTTTAGCCTAAATATATATCACAATCCGTAAGAATTATTATCTTGATATTTAATGTTTTCAATTTTAAAAAGTGGTAAAAGTGAAAAAATTATCAAATGGAAGTTGATGTAATTGAAGATTTGTGTCTTTCATTAATTTTCAGTACCATTTCTATTCCATTTTTAATCATTTAGTAATAATTTAATTGTTTGGACACCTCGCATTCTTACGGAATGAGGGATTCTTGGCGCGCTATACTTACGGAAAATTGGATATTTAAACGAAAGCTCGCCTCACATGAGTTAAAGATAATTTGTGTAGGCCTGTTAAATTAGAGGGTACGTTCGCTTTACGTAAGTAAATGTACTTATGTATACGTCTATTGTAGATCAGCCTTATGTTGTTAGCTCCAACTCTGCCATAGTGTGAAAGAGAAAATTATATAAAACTTGTGCCATTCTTTCCCATAATAATAATAATTTTTTTTATGTGTATATGCTCTTTATTTTGTGGCTCTTTGGCTCATTTCAAAATGTCTTAAAAATAGTTGGCAAAAGGTTCTACAACGTATATATAAAAAGACACTAACTTATCTAAAAAATTACAAACATAACAGAGTCAATAGAGACAATAAAAATAAACTAGTCACTAACAGTTAAAATAGCAAAATGAAGTAACATTAAATGCTCAATAGCTACTGTGTATAATGGACAGTAAAAATTTTGAAAGACTCCTAAAAGGTGAAACAAGAAAGAAAAATTTTTAACTTGTCCCAATTTTGGTAATTAGGTAAGTGGCAGTTCCAAGAGGTTCCAAATTTCCAAAATAATCTAAGAAAAATATAATTCCCTAAACGTGCGAATTTGCATCAAAAAATTTTGTAATTTAGAACAGATACCGAAACCGAATTAAAAATAATATAAATCGAAAGAACGAACGAGAAAATTTACGCGATGCCATTATAGAGTCCCGCGAGGGCAGCCTGTGGTATCATAGACCTCTACAAACTGCCCTCATCATCCCTCCAGCTTAGCATCTCTAACAGAGTGCTTGTCCTTTCCACAGCACGTGCAACGAGTCCTAAGCGGGGAGAAGCCCCTTGGACTAGTGTTGCAAATGCTGTGGCCTTTTGTCACCTGCGAACGACAAGTACTTCGTCCTGCACCGACGATAGTGGTTGCCATGTGCAGTTGAATATATCTGCGTTCGTTGCCAAATATTCAAGACGTCTCTTCAATCTATCAACGAACTGGCGCTTAAGTGCTTCTTCGATTTTTATGTAGTATAAGTAAATTGTAGATTTGGCCAGTGTCAACATAAAGCTGATCAACTAGTTCACCTGACTAAAGACCATTTGTCCCCATAGAAACGATGTCTTAGTAATTCCGAAATTCGGGTGGATCAAATGGCACATATCGCGCAAGAGTTCCATTATATTTTGCAAAGCTGGGCAAGTGAGGAACTTGTGAAACAGGGTGCCTTCACCAGAACAAACTGTGCAGTTCCTCTGAACTCGCCCGTCAATATGTGACAATTGATTAGGATGCACAAGACTGTGATGCAGCAATTTGAGTGCTATATCAGCATCTTTGTAACTAGATGGTTAACTGTAGACTACTCTGCAAGTTATCTCTCCCATCACGCCCATATTCAACCCGAGGTGTGTTCGCCATCTGTTGTATCCTGTATACTCCGGAGGTCTTATTGACAGAAGCACGTCACGGAGCACACGTGTTGTAAGTGTGCTGAAAGGTGTGTGAGGCGGTCTGTCCAGAACGAAAGCATCTTCCCACTTAGTGCCCGCACAGAAGCAGCCAGGTCGTGTAGTTTTAGAGTTTTAGTGATTACTAAACAGTTTCCTGAGATATAAATAATATCTCTGAGAACCGTCAGTGTATGCGTGTCAACTACAAAACCTCGAGCATTACAAACACTGAATCTATTAATTCAGGATTAAACCTGATCGGAATCGACGCGAATTGCGTGTACCGTAGGGCATTCCACTTAAGGTGAAATACTGGACTGATTTAGCTACAGGTCAGAATCGTTGGCCAGTCACGAGTATTGGGTGGTCGAACAGAGAGCAGGTAGTAATGCTCCCCTATGTCGATCCCTCCCAGTACATTCACCCACAGTTTTGAAATTAAGGTGCCTCTCTGGCAAAACACCCGTTGGAATGCACGCACTTGGAGACACATTGATTTCACAACCGAATTAGTGAGACTTAATCCACCTATCTTGACTGGCAGACAGAGCGTGCTTTCAGCAACCCATCGTCTTCAGCACCAAAAGGCGTTTATCGCTTTTGCTTGAAGAAGACCTGTGAAGCCTTCATCAAACATATCAGACTTTAGCAGATAAACGATGGACGAGGTAATCAAATAGTTTATCACGATTGACCTTCCCATTAAGGATGTTGGAAATAGTCGACTACGCCATCAGTTTACAGCTCTAGAGAGTTTCTTCAGAGCGATGCGGCTATTATTTGATTTACCCTCGCGTCCGATATACACACCTAAATACTTCAGGCAAGTATTAGTCCATTGCATGTTCAGTGGGGTATCTGTGCGAGCTCTCCACCTTACACACCACAAACCTTGACTCTTACTAAGGTTGATTTTAGAGCCCGCTATACGTTCGTACTGTTCGAAGATAGCGCGAGCGACCGGAAAAGCTTCATCTCCTGTCACGAAAACAGAAATATCATCGGCATATGCCAACATAAGAGGCCTCACTTTGGTATATGGTAGATGCACTGAATATTGTCCGAGCATTCGACGAAGATTCACCAGTAGCGGCTCAAACGAAAGCTCATAAAGCATACCTGACATTGGACATACTCGGTTGAAGAATCATCTTCCTTTAGCTAGCGAGATTGGTTGCGCAGTACAAATTCCAAGCTGTGCTTGTAAGTTTGGGTTGCCAAGCGTTCCTTTATTCTGTTAAAATAAAGAATCAACTTCGGCTGAGTTAGGAGAAGAGCTGCCACCCGAGATACTTCTACCGAGAAGCTAGAAGCTTGATACCCACTTCGATTGAAATTCGTTTCGATAGAAGTTATTTGCCTTTGGAACACATAGTTTCCATACAAAGAGGTTCGATCAATTCACTGCTTTCTATAAATCAAATTTCTAAGATTAACGATATTCAAAACAGCAATCAGAAAATGAGAAATTTAGTTCAAGATATATTAATTTCTATGGCTATAAAAGTATTTCTATAACTAGATGTAATTTAAGCACTTCATATTCAAATTTAATTTCATTATATAACTAGATGTCATTTAAACACACATTTAACCCTATATTCAAATTTAATTTCTTATATAAATATGACAAAATGCTCAGTCCATTGTTATAAGTCAGTGGTCTCCATTTATCTAGATTCTTGTGCCGTTAATTTTCTTACCCACGTCTACAGCCTGGGGGAGTGGATTAATTTAGATGGAAGATCAATCATAAATTTTGCTAGCCTGTACAGTTTTTATAAATCATGGTGAAATGTGGGATCTGAGTTATCATCCACAATGATCATATTTTCATCTCCTGATCTATATTTGGTGATGTGTAGTAGTAATATTTTAAAAAATCAGATATCATACATGTTTATGTCGAACAAGCCAGCGATATTGTTGTTATACATGGAAATGGTCTCTGATTGTCCTCCTAAGGTCGAGTTTTCAGTTGTATTCTTAGACCATAACAAGAAGTAAATCCCCTTCAGCAGTGCCATGAAACTTTGCACTGATCAATGATCTCGACTGTTCTTTAACGTTTTCGACGAGCTTTTGGCATTAGAAAGTTCTTCCGATCGTCCGTGATTATGCTTTTTTTGTTGTAGTTATAAATTTGACGTGGACGAACATCTTCTATTACCAATTCTATGCAGGGTGACCCGTAAGGCGTCTTGCACCCAAAACCAATGTTATGCTTAGACCAAGCAATATCGTAACGGTTTCCGAGATAAAGGGAATTGAAGATATTTGGGTATGTTTTCATGCATCACCCTTTTTTCCTCTGAACGTTATTTAAATGTTGTTAGATATGTAATCATGGGACTTTTCTAATGGTCTATGAACTTCTCTCCTTATCCCAAACTTTTTGAAACTATGACTCAACAAAGCTAAAATTTCGGAATATTTTTTTTATCTACTGTTTATATCAAAAACCACGTCATCAACACTAATAAAATTTTTCGCACTAAACTTAAGAAGCCTGAAAGCTTGGCTTTAAAATGATCTATCACTCTTTGTACCCAAATATAACTCTAAAGAATAAAAAATACATATGCAGTTGTATCGTGTGTTATTTTCCATTGAGAAATGTTTAACAATTGTACTGAGTTCTAATAATTCTGTAGCGCTAGACTTTTGACGTCGGAAAAATATATTATACTTCAGTAATCCTCGGTATATCCAGTGGTGGATCTAGCATTGAAATTAGGGGGGGGGGCGGTCCTCGTACAAATTAAATTGAGAAAAAAACATCCAGCATCATAAGTAGCTTAGTTGAATCACCGCAGTACTGTAGTGAGGTACTAGGAAGGCTTTCGCATTAAGCGGTGTGGATGATGTGCCATTTTTTAGTATACTTTTTTTTACAAAAACTCATTTTTTAGAATAGTAGCTTCGGGTGCAAACTGCACATACCCCCCCCCCCCCCCCCCTCCCTTAGAAACCATCCTTTAGGAGTTGTGGCCAGTTGAAGATTTCGCCCATATTCGTAAGAATAAATGAGTATAAGTTTTGAACCACCCTGTAGATTTTGGTTATTGTTAGCTTATTAAATAGCCAGCTGAGTAATAGTTGCAATAGTGTATGTGCGGTGGCAGTCCAAATCTGTAGGCAAACTGATTAGATTTCATCAAACTACATAATTTTTGCTCAACTGATAGTTTTTGTTTGAAGAATCGTAGTCATTTGGTTCAGATGATTTTTTTTTAAATAATTTTGTTAGGAAAGGAATAAATTTTTTTTTTTTTCGGTTCGAAAAATAAGAAAGGAACCTTAAGATTATCAGAACACCATTTTTCTGTATGAAGAGTAGTTTATGGTGGAGGAGATATTCAAATCAAACTTTTGTCAGTTTTACATAAGAACACTGCAACTATTTTAGAAAGTTAGGACTCAGTTGGTGCTCTCATGTGGTAGTGGGGCGTCTGTTTCATGGCTTGGGAAGTATTTCTCGAGGATTTTGACAAAGTCCTAGAATCAGCGGCATATATCTACGATTCCACCAAATGTTTACCACAGAGTCCAATATATAGGTATATACGTAAGGCAGTTATAACCCAACCAGACATCTGGAAAATCAACCCTAATAAGATTTTGATTTTTTCTGAAAAATAGTTAAGGTAGACTGGACCTAAAACTGTAGGAGCATAGCATAAAATAATTTTTAGGTTACTTAGGTACTGTTAGAAGGCTGTCAGAAGGCGGCCACCGGCATCTACGTCCAACTTATAATAGTAATTAATAATCTAAGCTCTCAATTGGAATCAAGCAATATTCTTCTGATGAATTAACCACAAAACATAATATCCAAAATTACAAGTCATTTATTCCAGTATGAAGTAAATCACATACAGCAAATACTACGAAAGTATCGAAATAGTCTTCAATCCTTACAGACTCCATAGTAAATAAAAATAAATGTCAATTGGAAAGTAATTCTTCATTCACTAACAATACACTTTTAAGGGCAATCAATAAAATCCCCGAGAAAATTACAATCATTTGCTAGATGTGTTTGCAAGCAGCTGTGAATAACAATTGCCGCAGCCTTTTCAATTCCACTCCCTTCAAAACTCATAAGAGAGATGCCATCGTAAATAATAAAAACTTCATCGGTTCAATAAATCCTGGGTGATGATTCGAAGGCATGCATAGAATACCAAAGCAGATACATCTTCCATTGTCCACTTGACAGGTCGATAAAGTTCCCAAAGTGTATCCAAAAAGAAGGGCATGATAAGTCAGATAGCAAGTAAGGATTCCCCCAATTTTCATTATACGCCACTCCCGCACTTTTGTGTCGTTGTCGTATCCTCATGGTGGGACACACCACAAGTATATATAGTCCCCATTTCTTCCATAGAATTGTATCGCATACTTTATCTCATCTCTCTTTGAAATTGGAACACTTCCAGAGATAACAAAAAAGAAAAAAGGACGAAAAATCCTGAAACAGGAAAAATGTTCTAATAGTGTGCTTGAGTGATGCAGAAAGCGATATTTTATAGCACTTATTTGTGTTAAGTAAAATCTCCGGTCTGATCTTGCGGGGATATAACAGATTTCAGCAGATATGTAGAAAGGATGTGAACTTTTATCCTGTGTGTCGCATTATCTACGTATATATGTATGTAGAAGTACACACATACTTAATCGACTTTTGTCAACAATTACTTGGGGGGAACGGATGTGTTTTACTGCGTTCGAAATTACTCGCCTGGAATTTATAGACATGTATTTTCTAATTAATTGTAAATTATGAGCCTGGCTCCTATTTTATTGTCATCTCTTTATATAGAGCTCTAAAGTAGGATTTAATGTTGGCGCAGTTACTTATTCGAGAACACACGAAGTTTATTTTTACCCTTACTTTGTGCTTTTATTTAAATACAGGGTGGTCCATTTATAATGTCAATTGCAAATATAACACAAAATAAACATGAAATCAAAAAGTTGATCTATATGAAAATTCATTATCTTTGTTGGGTGGGTTGGAGAAGGGGTCCTCTAAAAAGGGCAGGGGGTAACTATTTTAGATTAACAAATTAGAACTCCCCCTTCTATTTAAAGTTTGGATTCTCTATTAAATAATAAGAAATTTTTATTCTGAATAATTTTTATTTTTTAATATTAATTTCGTAAATTATGACCATTTTTAGAACTTTTAGAAAATAAAAATAATGTTACGAAGTTGCTAAAAAATAAAAAATTAATTGCCTTGTACCATCTTCAATATTGATCAATACATTATACTAGTAGTATTGGTGACAATGCCGTGCATGAATTCCTTGTTATTGCAATCTTGGCTGAAAGCTTCATTCATAGCAACATTGAACCTAAAATAAAAATTAATTTAAAATTATGAAATTGTAATAACAATAAATATGCAAAAAAAAAATGGAAAAAATTGTTAAATTAGAATTAGAATTAATATTGAAATTTCTGTTTAGAATTAATAAAAAACAAAATGTAACTAACTTAAGGATTCTCAGAAAGTAACGATCGGGTCCGCTGGAAAATATTCTTTTCCGGCCATAGTTAGTTTTTCCCAGATAACGGAAATATAACAGAAAGGTTGAGATGGATCGTCACTCTCTGCTCTAAAAGTCAAGGTTAATTGGTTATATAGGCGTCAAGGAAATAGTTCGAATTGTTTAATAAATATATGTGAATGGTTAATTTTTGTTATTCTTTCCTTTTTTGTGCAAGGTAACCAAGGCATTAAGTCCGGTGAGTGTTTTCAATTTTTATTTTCTTATTAAAAATCTAAACAAACACAGCGAAGAGGACATTGCGGACACAAAATATCAATGTAAATACAAACATAAATAAGAAGTAAAAATAAATAAGGGCCGTTGCCTTGAAGGCTGTCGTTAATTTATAAAAATAGAAGGGAAGGCCAAATGACTCAGAACCTGACACGTACAATTACCCTACTTCATTATTGTTCAAAGCAAGACAGAATAAAATTAAATTAAATTGGTTCTGAACTGAATTCCATTGGCTGAGGAATTGAGTTTGTCACAGCAAAGCTTTAATTTATTTCAAAAATAGCGATCCGCCATTTGCAAATATTTATTATTGTCATTGACGAAACAATCTGTCCATTAAATACCATAATCGCACGTTGAATCCACTGGCTTGACCGCAAAGCACCCAGCGGGAAGTTGATAAATAAGAAAAGACATTCTCAATTCGGTGCCCCAAGGCTTCAAGGTATCTACGGTACAATCATAAAGATCCCAAGATCGGCACATTCCTGGAAATAAATGCACAATACTCGATAGCACTTTTGATAACTCATTTATTAATTCTCTGTAGGTTGCATAACTCGAGCACAAGCATTTCCATTCGACGCCAACTATCAACAATTCGCGTAAAACACTATCGCGACTTTAATAAGTAAGCGCGTCATTTTCGCGACAGCAAATCGCGTTGTACTAAAACAAGTCCACCCTATTCTTAACACACGAATACATTTACAAAATGATAAATACTCAGTAGGTCGTTGCACGCTGCATTTGGCAAGACCGTTTTGCTCAATATACGGTGTTATGGTAGCATTTGGGCACAACAGCAGGATCTTAAGTTACTACCCTGACAGCTGTCAGAGGATTGCAGTACAAGGTGCACTGCAAACGCGGATAGCCTGTGCGTACGCGGACGAGGAGAGAAATGCCGGAATAGGTGACGGGCGGCCATGATGTATTGGGTGTTGAAGTGACAAGTTCGAATGAGGAAGAAAAGATCGGGAAAAATCCCTGAAGTTTTTATTAAATAACCTGTAAAAAAAGAAACGAACAGAAAACTACACCGAAATATAAACAGATATACAAGGTCGGATTAGCGGCGATTCGGAAAAAGAAATAGACTTGAGCAAGCACGAAGTCTGTGAACTGGTGGAGCACCTGGAGAAGAAACAGAAACAAATCGGATAAGTAGCCTCAAAATTAGATTGATTTAAAAAATAAAAACCAAAAGAAAAACAAAACAAATTTTGTAGTAAGAGATAAAAGGAAAATATAATACTATTATACATATAGTCGACGAATGATTGGAGAAGAAATACATACGAGCGCATCTAGTGCTATCGGTACACAGCAGCACCGGAAGGAAATAAGCGGAGTAGGACTTTCATCTCACTAGTGATACAATATTATAATTTTATTCATCTCGTCATCGAATGCTGTAAGTTGAATTACAGTGAACTTACCGGGTGCTATTTTTCGTCGAGAGCACCTGAAACAAACAAACAGGTATTACATTTTTTGTTAGTAAGGATAAGGTAATAATAATGCCGCTCACTATATATTGTCAGCGAATGACATATTTAAATTCATATGAACTTACCAAGTGCAATCCTTTTTTTGGGAGCACCTGAAACAAATATACATTTACTATCACTTTCGATACTTGTGAATTCAATGCAGTCAGGTTTTATCAGCTGTCCAACCCATCTATAGAACTTCAATGGTGATAATAAGAAAACAAAATTACTTTTTTATATAGTTTATTTATTAACATTAAGAAATAAAAACTTGAGAATGACAGGGCACACAGTTGACTTTCTGTCTCGACCTCTTCCGAGCTTTTTCCTTCTCGACAGATGCCAGCGGTGTCGTGAGGGGCCTGGGATGGCATAGGGATACTGTCATCAGATCCCTAGGATGAACGTCAGGTGAGTGATGTAAACAGTTTCTTCAAGATCTATGTGTGCGCACTGGTCGGTCGACCTTCGATCTTTGTTTTTCTGAGCTAACACGATAAATTTTTGTTCAAGGTGAAGTGTTTTTGTTAATGAACCAACCGCCCACTCTCCGCATTTAGTCCGAAGTGCTAGTGTACCGCCCGAGTTAACTGTCACTGAGGGAGTTGTCAGCAATGGCTGGTAGTCGGACTTTACGTCCTCCAGTCATTCTTCCCTTCTCATACAAATCAGAAATGATATCATGAGCATTTACACAGGCATCGTTACACTCCCACTTACAAGCATAGATCATATATTGTCAACGTTCGTTTAAAATTTGATTGAATTAGAAACGAAAATTCAGCATTTTAATAGCAGAAAAAATTGCAGCCACTTTGTCTCAATCAAACGATCTTGTCTTTCTGCCTAAAAATTAGTATGAAACATTTTACAATACATTCTCACAAAAAAATATTTGTTTACATTAAAAGTTAATTAAAATTAATTCAATTTGTAATTCTAGTTTGGCTAGACACCGCCAGATGATTCACACACTGATAAATAATTTTAGTTTGTTTCAAAATTTGAGGTTCTGTATGTTTTTGTATTGCTCTTATTAAATTATGAGAAAAACAAATTGAAAAGTAAAAGATTTGATTTAGTCGAATGAAAAAAAAGTAAACAATTGATTATTATTTACATATGAAACGAGATGCTATAAGCGATTATATTAAACAGAATTTTGGTATAACCACAGACAGCGCCATCTATTGAAAAACAAACAGAATTTGGAAACTTTTCGCAGCAAATTGATTTTATAATTTCTCTTCAACGATGCTAATTTTGAATTTTCTTTCTCTTTCTTTAAATAAATCGACTCTTATGTTCTATGATTAAATAATAGTTATACAAAAAGTCTCACTAAATATGTAGAAAGTTATTGTTTGAATTGTCTTCTTGGATATATGAAGAGTGCAGTTGTTCAATCCATTTAATGCAAGAATTGCAAAATTTTCTCCACAATACTACCGAATTTTTAGTATACAGTGTCATTTACATACTTGGCCGCACATTTCTGCATAAGTGTTTAAAATCATATTTATTTTCACGGTAACAAAATCGTTTTCTTGGAACTTTCTCTATGACATTCAAGACGGATATATCCTTGCATCGACATTTCAAGCAATGTTCGAATAGGGTTCACCATAAAAGCTACGAAAATGGAATTAAGTTCCTTGAATTTTTTTCAATAATGTACGAAGTACTGCTCTAATTGACATTTTCAAATTATATGCGATTCGACGATAAATTTTGTCATTAGCACTGCGGAGAACCCCAGTGATGTGGGAAGTATTTCCTGCAGTTATTCCTAATTTATTACGGCGAGTATAGTGCGTGAAACTGTGCTCATCAGGTCACATTCCATATCAATATCGGCGTATTGTGCTATATCTTCTGAGTAAGGATATACAAATTAATGATCCCTAGAGTCCTAAGAAATTTGAGCAGCTTATGAGACTGGGCTTGGCTATCTTGTTAAAGAACAATCCCTAGTCATCTTTTGCTTCCTCTCAACTATAATATCAGGATTCAATTTACACATATGCTCTATTTCGAGTCATTTAATATATTTGCGTTCAGTCCCATGACCAAATTATCCAATCATTCAGTGAGGACTAGATATTCTCACATTCATAGTTCAATTCATATAAATCTGTACTTGATTCCTTGCTTATAATCAGTAATATAAAACTAATTCATTTTCTATATCATTCCATTTTTCTCATCATATTTGCTACTTTCAAGAAAATACCCAGAAAGTGGTGAGTAAAGGACAAAACTTACCAATTGAGCTGTGAAAAGTTCGATTTTCGGAATACGTGTTAAACGTTCACCCACTAACAATGCACTGTTTCTGCTGCTTAAGCAGAATCATGTGGAGACGATGCTGCAGAAATTTTTACTATTTTGTGGTTTTTACCACAATTGTGTGGGTGAATTAATTTTTAAATGAAGCCTTCAAGAAAACCCATCCCCATCACAATAGTCCACAACACAATCTGAGAACATGACCAAAAATAACTTTAAATAGAAGTAGAATGAAAAAGAAAGTTCTGCATTGAAGTGAAAACTAGTTTCTGATGGAGAATGACCTGATTTGTGGTGTGTCATGTATACATAGGAGGAATTAAGTACCTACACAAGGTAATGACTGAGTTCCCTTTTAAAACTAGATATAAACTTTAGTTTTAAAGTGGTAAACATTATTCGCACTACACTCAAAACTCAAATTATTCTAGAATATCCTATAAATGCACCTTTCAATTTACTATAGTCAACTCACCCACACAATTTGGATAAAATCTCGAAACTCTCCTGACTCACTCATACACTCAGGCAAACGGTGTAACAGCCACCCTCAATTAGACTAACGAGAAATTACCATACAAAAGCACTCACTCACTAGACATTAGAATTAAATTGAAATTTAGGAGGAAATTATCCTTTGAATGTACACGGAACGGAGTTTAAATCAATTAGTGGACATTTCTTTATTTTCCTCCAGTGCGCTTTATTTCTCTCAATATAGCTCCCACTGTTGGCGGCTAATGTCCCCTGGCAAATTAACTCTGGCACCCCCAATGAGTTTTCAATTAAATTTTTATGTTCACGACTAGTGCGCCTCGGCGAGCGTAGCAATTGTTCCAGTTTTGTATAGCTAGCAAAGGATCTGTTGTGATTAATTAACTTGATTGCAAGCAGGATGCTTTTCACCATCACAACAAATCCTGTCGTTCTCCTACCGGGTTAGCTTATTTCAATTGATACAATAAACGCCGAACCGAGCGTTTGGAAAGGAAAGCTTCTTCTACAAATTAGCCTCACCGCCATCAGCAATACCAACCCACCACAGTCAGGGTTTATGGAGTCATCTTATTCTGCCTAGCGTGAAATAAAAAACCCATAAAAGGCTAAAACTTGAGAAATAAACGAGTCTATTTTTCCAGCACGCCTATCTCTGTTGTAAGACAGGAAATCACCCGACGAAGTCGACAAGGACGATGACGATGACTTCAACGGTTTGAGTTTACTTAAAATGAGCCTTAGAAAGTTGAGCGAAAACGACATTCGCTCAGTTAAAAACTCCCACAATTGCACCCACATTTTCTGGTCACGGGAAAATGTCTTTTTTCATTTTTATTCTGATAGGATGTTCCACGTATATACGATGGTGTCATAAAGCGAAAATATCTTTCAATAAAGTCCTCGTAAATCTCAGAATTTATGTTCTTGTGCTTATGGGACTTTTAAAAGGATACTTAACTGGTATTTATGGCAGACAATAAGAACACTGGACGCTCCTACAATCGCTGGAAATTTAAAAGGATTTTAAATGATTTTTTTTCTTCTTTTTCAGGTTGGAAGATGTTAAGGGATTAGACCATATGTTTCGGTTCATTTAAGAGTTACTTTATCACAACTGGGTGTTTGTACCGCAAATAGTCGGATAACATTAACACCATAACATGGTCTTAGTGAATATGTGTGCATGTTTTATAAAGAACTAGAAAAATTCATTAACAAAATACCTAGACAGAGCAAAAATATTGTGCTATGGAGTTTAGTTAATAATTCAAATCTGAAAGTCTCCTCAACGTCTTGACCTTGACGTCATGTATATATTCAGGGTGATTCAGATCAAGATACCTTCTGGTATACCACGCGATTCCTTGAGGTAAGCTGATCAAAACATTGTTCCACATACCCTCAGTCTCGTTAAATTCTTATTTTCTTTTTTTTTTCCTATCTTAGTTTAATCCCTTTTTTGTTTCGGAATAAATTTTATAACGTTTTAATTTTTTTTTTTTTTTTTATAATAATTCCCTTGGCTTTATTTATATTTAATATACGAGTTGATGGACTCCAAACCCACCTGACGCCCAGAACAAATGTGTATAAAACATCAAACCTCCCTTTTTCATGAACTAGCCTCGTTACTCCACGAGGATACTAACAAAGCATTGCCATCCAAAGCATTGTAAAATGTCATCCTCCTAGATGTTTTGAAGTAATTTAAAGTCGATTAGAAGTCTCTGTCCTTGTTTATTTAGGTCAAGTAAAATAAAAGCGTATAAAAATGAATAAACTGCATAATGTAATAAATAAAAAATTAGTAAAGTTTTTTCTATAGTGTTAAGAAAAGTCAGTACTCAGCAAAAATTTCAATTTAGATACCAGCGAGCCTGTAGGCAATAAAACTTACTATACGTAGGTTTGTGTCCTGAAAGAATGAAAATTCTTATAAAATTAGCGTAGACCTAGACCACAAGTTACATTAGAGACATCTAGCGTAAAATACAGAAACCCAACATGCGACAATTTAAGACGAAAATGAAAATTTTCTCTTAAATTTTATTTTGCACATAATTGTTAAATATACTATTTTGCTATATATTTCTACAACTTTCAACGAAATATTGCAATTTCTCATCTGTGAAATATCGAGAGAGAAAACAAGTACTAATAGAGTTAAACAATTAAAAAAAGCGCCACTAAAAATGGAAAAAAACTCGACGTTATTTGCTAAATTTAGGCTTTATATTTCTAAAATAGCAACAATATAAAGAAATGAGAATACCTACTAAGAGGAATTTGATTTGATAAAAATCAAATTTTACCATTTTTTACAAGTTTCCGAGCTAATATCTCCATTCCAATACATTTTTTTTTATTTTTCTCGACGTTATTTACTAGACCTCTTCGTTACCTTTAATTTAAGATATAAGTCATTATTCTGGTACAAATAGTTTGCCAGAAATTCGCATTGAAAAATGTATGAAACTTGCAAATCTTGGTACTGACTCCTCTTAAATATTTTTACTATCGTAAGTATGATAAAGGTTGGAGTCGATTGGACATTAGCAAAAGAGTGAAAAATCGGAAATACAGACCGTTCAAAAAACTCCTTTACACAGATTCACTTTGTACTAGGTACTGGATCTTGAATAAATTAATTTCCTGCTGTACTTGGATATTTAGAAATTTAACTGAAATTATATTATATATATATATATATTTTTTTTTTTTTACAATTACACTAAGTACCTAGTCTTCTTATTATAATTCTACTTTTCATGCACCTCTATTTAATTTTTGAATTTGAGTGGGCTTTTGGGCTGACAAATCATTAAATTAACCTATGATTGGTGTGGTGAGTGATCTGACGTGATAAGCTTCTTCTCATGTTGTATTAATCACATCCAATCTGTGTTGGAACTTTTGGAAACTTATACCAAAAGAAAAAAATTACAATGTGATTTATTATATGTAGGTGCACAAAATTTCAAACTTATTCTATAACTCACCTTTGAAGTTTTCCATCCTTTAAGATGAACTACACAAGAACCCTCCTCATTTCCCTATTTCTTTTATTCACTTAGAGAACGCATGATGTTTATCTTTGTAAGAAGAATAGGAATCAATGCACCATTTTTCTTTGTGATTTGCATATGTAGGTAATATGTATATGTAGTTGTCCAAAAGCGCATATAAAATATCCGGGAAAAACTTATATCTCAGGTGTATTTGTGTGTATGTAAAACTGTATAGTGCAGGGCAAACAATCAGCTTAAGGTATTCACCTCGTTTCTTTCCTTTACACAAACACTCCTTCTACATAAGACTTTAGACGTTAAAGATTTGCTTTGCCTTTGCAGTAGAATTCTTTGTTTTTTCGTTTTCCTTTTTTACTTTATATTTTTTCCTGTTAAAGGCTTTGATTTGACGAAAGAGAAATGAGCTTTGAATTCCTTTATACTGTCGATATACGCTTGATGGAACTATTTCTTCCATAAAATTTTGCAGTGAACCCTTTCAGAGCTTGAAGCCTTTAAGATGATAAATGCAGGGTGAGTGAATTTCTTTTGCAATTTTTCAAGATATTGATACTTAGTAATTTACCAGTCCATTTGAGATTTATCTGCTTTGATTATTATACTTTTATTTACTTTTACAAATGTATTTAAATATATCATAATTTTTTTTTCATATCGATAAATTCAATGGTTTGAAGAATATCTTCCTTTCAATAGGTAAGAGATATGCACATTTTAATTATGCTTCTGTATATGTAGCCTTATTGTGAAGTATACCATTAAACGAATAACTATTGAGGAATTAAAGTAGAGTGTAAAACAATTTTCTTAAATACTAGTTACTATTCTTACTATCAAATCTAGTCCTTAAAATAGATTTTTATGCCCATAACAACGAGATTTTATCAAATAAATAGCGAGATATCTTGGTGATCATAATATTTAAAAGATAGATTATTCTGTGATATTTTTATTGTAACGTGTAAGATTATAAATATAATTGACTGAGATATTTCTCACCCTCATGCTACGATGTAAAAAATGTATGTATGTTTTTAAAGAATGTAATTTATGAGCTGTCATACATATACTAATTATTCATGGGTCAGTTCTTCAATTAATTAGTATCAGCTCGCATTACAGAGATTTTGCTTCCTTTACATCCATTGATATTCGACGCTAGAACCCCAGAAATCGTTTGAAACTCTGCAATGGAGTACAGACATCCTTATATTTAGTATTTAAGAAGAAGATGGTCGCGATAAGAAAAAAAACCCAAAACGTGGAAAGTTAATTACAATATCCGGACAGAAAAAAAAAACTAATGTAAAGTAGAAAAAAGTTAGCTTCACTCGCCATGCCATGCCGCTCACTGGATAACGAGAACACACCCTCAAATTCCAACTAATGAAAAAGAAAAACATAATACATCTTATATGGTTATGTGCAATATAAGAGGACAAGCGACATTTATTTGAAATTGATACTTCGCGTGAAATAACTAACTAAGTACGGACACAAACAGCTTTCAGAGAATCGGATTACGTGCCAAAGAAAATGACAAGCGACATCTATAAAGTATGGACATAAACAACGTTAGGTTCGGAGAATCGATGTTTCTACAGTGGAATCTTCGGGAAGGTTCTGGACAATTTGTATGGTATAAATACAGCACTTTTTGCGCCAGGGGCAAGTATTGTCTCAGACAGTAAAGTGAACGCAGTAAACCATTTGGATTGCGACAATTTGAAGTACAAACTAGCAATAATTAAAGTAGAGTTGATCTGTGATGGGTTGTGAATTTTATAAAAGCAAACAGGAGACTTTAATAAAGAGAAATTGTGAGTTATATCTGAAATATGTATTCTGGCAAGAATGTTATAATATTTTTTCCACTCCCAAATATATATATGTATATATGTATTCGTATGTACATATAAACAAATTTAGGAAAATAACTATGCCTAAGAAGAAAATAGCAGTCTTAAAATTGCCAATTTACTAACCCATTTAACTTGTTTATATTGTTGCTTAAGGAAGAATTATCGAATGAAATTTGAATACCTGATATGCAAAGGTGTCTTGCAGTTTGCTTTTAAGGGATAATTCAATTTGCTTAAGCTAATATCACTAAAATTGAACAAAACTTAAGAATAATAATGACAATTAAATAAAAAATTCAAACAAATCGAAATTCAATAAAAAATTTTACTCCGTTTACTTTTACTCCTTAGCTTGCCGCCTTGGTTTAGTCGTTCTAAAAAAGAAGAAGAAGAACAGAATCAATTAATCTGTCATCAGAATAAACTGTAATGGTAAAAATGACACTGCTACTGCGTGAAAGCATAAGGCTAGCAAACTGCTCCTTGCTATTGCGTCAGAGTAGTGGGATGGCAAAATGCTGTTTAGTATTGCGTGAAAGCAGAAAAGTTGCAAAATGCTGCATGCTAGTGCGTGATAGCAGAAGCTTCTTGCTAGTGCATGAGAGCAGCAGGGTGACAAACTGCTCCTTGCTAGTGCGTGAGAGCAGAGGGGTGGCAAAACGCTCTCTGGTATTGTGTGAAAGCAGAAGAGTAGCAAAATGCAGCCTGCTAGTACGTGAGAGTAGAAAGGTAGCAGAATGCTTCAGCTAGTGCGTGAGAGCAGCAGGGTAGCAAACTGCTCCTTGCTAGTGCGTAAGAGCAGAATGGTAGCAAAATGCTCCTTGCTAGTGCGTGAAAGCAACAAAATTCCCCTTGCTAGTGCTGAGCGCGGAAGGGTATCAAAATTCTCCTTGCTAGTGTTTGAGAGCAGAAGGGTAGTACTTGTTTCTATGAAAGAATAGGACATTCAGATTATCTCTGACCAGAATTATCTTCTGTAATAAAGGATATAGGAAACTCAAATTATCTGAAATCAGAATTATCATCTGTAAAAAGGTAGGACACACGATTCTTTAAAACTCAGATCAGCTCTGATACCTATCAACTCTGTGAAAATAGTGGTGCCATCTACTGAATTTTGTCGGCTTTATATAGCCGCTATAACCAGTTATGCTTGGCTCTCCTCTTGGTTTAAGTTGACTTTGACTGAGGCAAAAACAGATTACTTGACGTAATGTCATCTGATGACATTGCGAAATGATAAACCTTAGAATACAGGGTGTTTCCCACTAGGAAGTCGATAGAACAGGCAGTGATAGTACTCATTTAGAAGAACCAGAAATTGTATGGCAGGGGGGAGGGCATATCAACCGTTTAGGAGTGATTAAGAAAAAAGCAAAAATACTAGAGGTTGCAAAAATAATAGAGGTTAAATTAAAAAAAAAAGGTACGAAAATCCGAAATTTTTAGTTTAGACAACCATAATTCTTTTGGCGAGAGGGGTATGGGGCTAGTTGAGCAGACGTTGGAAATCCCATGAAGTTCTGCATACAATGACCTCTTAACTATGACCATCGTGCTGTCGTCTGTAAGATACGGGGTGCTTTGTGAAAAACTAGCCTTTTTTCTTAATTACCCTGTAACTTCTAAACGGTTGATACGCCCCCCCCCCTGCCTAACAATTTTTTGTTCGGCTAGGTGAGTACTATCCTCCTAGTGCGAACACCCTATATAAAGACAAGAGGAAGTGTTGATATCTGTAAAATTCGTGTGCATGAGCGTGGAATTTTTCAGGGTCCCGTGAAGTAGGTCAGCATTATATTGAAGAAAGAGACAAATCTATTTTCAGCTATCAAACGAAATTTTGCTCTAATGTAAAAGAATTTGAATCTAATTTAAAACTGAAAAATGAAAGACATTTTTTTTTTTTTTAAGTAGTGCTAAATAAAGGAAAGAATGTAAGTAATTATCTCTTGAAATTATAGTGATAAATTCCTAAGTGATGTTCATGTATCTTCAGGATGAAGTGTTCTGTGAAAAATTGCCACAACAACACCAAGGTACGACGTGGGAAATCATTTTTTAGGCAAGTGTAGTTATGAAATATTACTTTGTGTACTTTACACACTTTTTTATGTTAAATCAAATTAAAAATACATAACAAAAACGATGAAATATTGAAAAATTCGTTCCCCCACCGAGATTTGTCTACGCTTGTGACAGCTGAGAGACTCCCTGGGTATCCTGCGGTAGTGACATCGAATAAGAACATTTTCGTTAGGAGCAAACGTAATATGCTAAATTTGGCTTATCACACTTCTTATATTCTCTATATTCTAAGTGATAAACATACAGAGGTTAGTAGTTAGAGTAGTTAGAGTATATTTTATCGAGTTTTTTTTATTTTATTAATTTATATATATATATATATATTTTATAAATGGTATATCTATAGAAGATGAGCAGCAGTTTTTACTCAGTAAATAAACTTCCAAGATAGACATTTTAAATAAGAACTGATGTGCGGGAAGACTTGGATAATTTGATCAGATAAGTATTCTTTTTATATATTGGGTTAATTTGATACTTTGTGTCTTCCGTTTTTTTTTTTTTTATTTTAGGTAGATTAAGCATCAAGGGAATATTGTTCAGCTTGCTGCCTTAAGAAATTTTCCGACTATAGGATATTCACCGTGGGAACAAGGGTAGAGCATACCTACATACCACAATAATAAATGCACATGCACCTACCTCAACAACGAATAATAATAAAAAAATAAAAATAAACGAAACAAACATGACAAGCAGAAGTAAATAGCAACAAAAAAAAAGAAATATGATCGGAATAGCCATGCGCCATTCTACGATCATTTAATGAATTTACGCTAAGTGAAAGAAAGTTGTAAAATGTAATATGATCACCACTGGTCAGCATTGCACCGTGATGATACATACAATACATTACTCATTGAGCTTAAAAAAAAAAGTAATTGCTCAATGACGCAATCGATAACTGTGTCATACCTACTTAGCATTTGTTCAATAAGAAAAAGATTGCAAAGTAAGCATCGAAGCAATGCTATGCTTGTTCATGTAGGGGTTAATGTATATGCATTTTTATCGATTAAATATATTCTTGATCGATATTGCTGATATGAGCAATGTAAGCAATTTTGTAATAGTCTTTAGTTCTCATGAGAAATAATATTTTTTGTATTAAGGTTTTTACCATGTAAGCAATTTTTAAAAGTATAAATTAAGTGCGATTGAAAATAAAAATTCAGAGTTTTACCTACAACTCCAAGCGTATTATTTAACTGCCAGATATTGAGCCCCTTGGCTCCAACATGGCTGATATTAAAGGTATTGAGCTGTAATAGCTCTCACTAATAATATCTCTCCTTTTTTTTACACCAGATATTGAGCTCTTAAGCTTTAACTTGGTGGACTTTTTAGAGATTGAGCTTTCTTCGCTCTAATACTAAAAGTCGTTTCATTCATCCTTAATAGATCGAACAACTGAAGAAGGCAAGCAAAGTTATACCAAGAACACAACTTATTTACACAAGCGTGAACAAGCAGCAATATATGATGTAAATCTAAGGGCTTATATCATTCGAAGCGTAAGAAAATACGCCCCAATATTCCAAACGGAAGCATATGCCATTTCCAGGCAGTAGCGTAGCGTGAATTTTTCCCACCCGGTGCTAATCCTAAATTTGCACCACTCTATTTTCGTAATGAAGCAAAATAATGATAGTGACAGAATAACATTTTAAATGGTTTCAAATTGGTACTTTTTTCTTAAATTAAAATTTTATTCTGCATGTTTTTTGCAACGCAAACTTTTTAGTACATTCGTCAATGTTAATTTGTACCTCTTTTTTGATTGCCAAAATAGCTAGATTTGTTAATCTCAAAGTAGACATTGTAGATTTTAAATAATTTCTAATCATTTTCAATTTAGAGAAACTTCTCTCACAACTGGCATTACTTATAGCAGCCGTTAGAATATTCTCAACATTATATATATATACGGGTGTTTCACAAGTGGTGGATAATAATGAAGGAGGCGATAGGTCATATAGAGAAATGAAAAAAATTGTATGGCAGAGGGGGGTGCATTCTCAGCCCTTTCCGAGATAATCGGAGTTAAAGGACTAAGGGTACGTGAAACGTAGGTTTGTACTAAAATAGTTATATCTCCTAAACGACAAACAGTAGAGAGATGGTCGGGGTGCTAATTTGTAGAGAAACTCCTGCCCTTTTGATTCAATGTGTCAGTGCTTCTTCTACAGTATGTAGTTTAGAAGAAATGGTCTGCCAAACTTCAAGTTTTAGCTTTTGTACCTCATTTTTGTGTTTGAAGCAAAAAAACTAAAATAAAAACCTTATTATTTTTTTTTTCTGTCTTACTCCTGTTAGAAGCTAAGATTGTTTTCTTTAAAACGCACTTTGTTTTCATGTTATACTGGGTTCAATGAGTGGTTTTAGCTTGGCACAAATTCGACATTAGCATTGATATATTTTATTCATTGTTGCACTAATTATGCGTGAATTTATGCTATTTATATACTGCATACTCCTGTTAGATATCTTAATATATAAAAATCCAGTGTCACTGTGTTCGTACACGCTAATCTCCGAAACCGCCCAACCTATTTCAATAAAATTTTGTGAATGTATTTACCTTGAAAGTAGGATAGTTTTGGACACGATAGATAGCGCTGTTGTCGAACTGGTAAGCAGAAATTTTGTACACGGCATTTTCATAAAAAATGAAAATACAGTTCGAAAATGGGACCAATCGGGCAACTCCTTCGTACGATTGCTATACCAAAATTCCGTGTTTTACAATATATTTGCACACTGCAAGAGACCGCGTCGACGTTGAGAGCTATACTCTCCCACACATATAAATGTATGCTTGCACACTTATCCACGCACAAACAAACAAAGACACACACACACACATACAGACACAGAGTGAATCTCTACAGTACGGAATCGCGCGGCCGAGTCAGATAATAGCTTAGATTATACTTATATCTAACTACCCAACCCCACACCCACCCATCTAGATATCTATATTATCACCTGGCAATGCCGACGGGCTCCCCCTAGTAATAATATATAATTATATAACATAATACAAATCTTGTGTAAACTTGTCTCCTGCAGTCTGTTCTATACTCCTATCACTACGTACACAAAACTATTTTTTTAACAGGTAAACTGGACAGATATCTGTTCAATTCGAAAATTTACTCGGCAGTTTGGCAGACGATGTTCAAAAATTTGCCAGATTCATAAAGTGGCTGATTAAACGTGCGTCAGACGTCCGGACATTTTTGAGTGCCATACGTTGTCGCTAGATATCTGTCTATATCTGCCATCGTGATTACACGTATCTATCCACAAAAATGGGCAGATATCTGGCATTCTGCCAGATCGTTTAAGAACATCTTTAGGCTGTACGGCCAGGCGAAACCCAGATGTGAGAATTGTATTCCATTTTAGGTCTGATATAGGACTTGTAGAAGCTCGCTAGATTTGATTGGCTGAAATATTTCTCACACCTTTTCAAAAATCCGAGACATTTGGATGCTTCTTGGCAACAGAGGAGATGTGCTCTCTCCAGCTTAACTTACTGGAAATATTAATGCCAAGAATTCTAAGTCACGGTGCATCTGAAATTAAAGATAGATCAAATGAAATGGGAATGGTTAAATCGTAAGATCCTTTTAAAGAGATGAAACTTCTTTGGGTCTTAGATGCATTGATTCGCTTTGCGAATTCGACGTAATTTGCTTTTCCCCAAGCGAAGATATTGGCAAAATCGTTATTCAATGATCTAGTTATGCAATCTCGTTTGACACATGCGGCATTCCCTCTGGAGTCAGCAAGAGTATCAAAGGTGTAAGCGAAATCAAGGGTACAAGTAAGGGAAAGCAAATCGTTAATGAAGACTAGAAGGAGAGATAGTGAAATAACCGAACGCTGCGCACACCGGCTTTTATACGGTTAGATTCAAATGTAAAGCCATCTAGTACAACTAGTGTTTGGGGACCGGATAAGAAACTTTCAATCCATAATAGAAGAGGAGGGGTGGCTTTAAGGTTGGCTAAAAGGGCTGGATGCCAGACTCTATTAAAGCCCTTTGAAAAATCTAGGGCAACGATTATGGACTCACCAAAATTCTGAAGACTACGGTTCCAACGTTCCGTAATTTTTTTCAAATAAAGAATTAAAATCAAATTTTCACGAATTTAATTTTTTAAATCTATTTATTTGCCCAAATTTTTCTTTATATATTCTTTAATATTCTTAATATATAAAAATTCCGTGTCACTCGGTTTGTACACACCAATCTCCGAAGCCGCCCAAACGATTTCAATGAAATTTTTTGAATGTGTTTGGTTGAATCCAGATTACGATAGTTTTGGACACGATAGATGTCCCTGGTGTCGAGATCTAGAAAACTGCCTAAAAACATTTCGACCTGGAAAGCTGAAATCTTGTACAGGGCGTTTTCATAAAATTTGCAAATAAAATTTAAAAAATTGACTAAATCGAACAACCGCTTCTTGGTGTTGCCATACAAAATTTTGGTTTTTCACTACATATTTGGAATGGAAACTGTCTGAGAACGCATCGACGTGGAGAGCTCGAATTTTGTACACGGTATTTTCATGAGAACTGCAAATGCAAGTTCAAAAATAGACCAAATTGGGCCACCGCTTTTTGGTGTTGCCATACAAAAATTTAGGTTTTCACTATATATTTGGACACTGCCTCACGCGTCGACGTAGAAAGCTGACATTTTATACACGGGATTTTCTCAAAGAAAAATTCAAATTAAGTTCAGAAATGGGACCAATCAGGCAACTCCTTCGTAGGGTTACCATACCAAAATTTAGTGGTTTACTATATATTTGGACACTGCATGAGAGCATGGCGACGTACTCTCCCACTCTCCCACTGTCCCACACATATGAATGTATGCACACATCAAACTCATGCACACACACACACAATCTCTCTATCACACACACACACACACACACACGCGCAAACAGACACAGAGTGACACCCTAGAATACAAAATTGTGCTATCGAGTCATATAAAAGCTTAGATATTATTTACCTCTCGAAATGTATTTTTACTGTCCGACGAACCGTTCTAAAAAGCTTATATATTTTCAAAATATAAATGTAGCTGTACTTATGGGTAATCACTTTACTTCTTTCCTAGATTTGTTTTTATATTTATTCTGTATAGACCTTTAATAGATATTTTCTCTGGATAATTAGCTGCTATATATCTTCGTCCAGTCGTTAATTTGTTTCAGTTTCAGACTAAATTTTTTTTATATTACCTCAAAACAGATTTTTTTTTTTATTTTAAATGACTTCGTGTCAATACATAGTTTTCTCATAAATTTAATTCCAACTAAAAGTTTTATAGCATACAAATAAACTAGGACCGTGTATCTCTTAAACAATATAATAACTTGGAACTAAGACCACCGACGCCTACATAACATTTATTCTGTATTTACATTATTTCTCAGACTCTTCAACAAGACGAAAAATATGAAATACTTACATAAAATCCTTCATGATACTCTTAGGCTCATTTTAAATCAACTAGAGACTATTTGGCTCTTCTACAGACTCCAAAGCAGAACAATAAAGAATTCTGGCGTAACTTAAGTAAGAAGTTAAATTGTGGACATTCGGATGTATCAAAAATATTATTTCTTGTCCATGTTGATGTTGAGTATATTTTTGATGGATTTTATTGAGGTTCTAAAAGTTTTTCTGGCGGAATTAAACACAAGAAAAGGAAAAACATGGATGCAATAAAATGCTCGTACATTCTAGAAAATGGTACGAACGGAAGCTGTGTAAGGCCACTTCACCTCCCACTAGAGGGCTCATAAAAAAAGAGCGATGAAAAAATAAACTTCACTGAATCCTCATAAAATTTAATAACTTTAATAAATGTAAACAAGGATTTAGCATTCTCTTTGTATCGGATCCTTCAGCGTTCCTTTTCGTCTTACTTCTTGCCTGCACTAGTATAATACTACACACCACACAAACTCTGGTGATAAGACGATGGTAGCAAGGCAGCAGCATCCCATGACTCCTTTCACTTTCGAGATGCTGGAGCAAATAACCAACAACTACGTCAGGTTAGGTAGGAGGATGGAGGCATGTGTTTGGCGAGCAGGTCGTTCAGGGTTTTGGCTCCATCGTTGGTACGCGATGGTCGCTGCTATGAAAAATGTAAAAAAAAAGGAAACTTAAAATCTTCTTTTGTTTAACTTTTTATCGTTCACCGGCTGACTCTGATACAGCTATGAATTCAGCAGCAACTTTTCCCATCTGTGCAGAGAGTCATTCAGTTTCAGTGACGTGGTGGTTGGCGCTTGACTTTTTGAATTTTGATTCATCAACGTGCTGAAGCCTGTGATAAAGATGGCTCTTCTATGATGATGACACGAGAATGTAAATAGTCATCGGTAGTAAAACAGCACCGGGTTGCATATTCCAGCATATCTTCATCTAGGTTGTACATATACATATATGGATGTATGTATGTAGATAACTGTGTACCTTGGTGAAAGGTAAGCGAAATCGAGTCATCATCCACCAGTAGCAGTCACTCACTCATCACCGTTGATGAGATACACCAGTGTTGGGATACAAGTCGGGCGTTTTGATCTCATATTCAAATTGCATTTCCTCACAGGTTTACATACCTTTGATCTAGAGGACATACATACATAGCTCAAACATCACGATTGGAATGGATGCTCAGATTTGCTACCTTTGCAATTTTTAATTTACTTTGCTTGTTGTATCGTTAATTTGATGATTTATATTCAAAGAAAAACACACACACATATATATACACAAATAAAGGCAACAGTGGTGCATCAAAAAGAGTTTCTGTTTGCTTAGAGAAATATGCTAAGAGTAAGGATACTAAAGGTAAGGACTTGACTTTAACGAGTTTCATTTTTATCTCAAAGGGAAATGAAAATGTAAGCGGTTATGATTCTATATTAACATCAACATGGATTTCAAATTGGGAAATATTTTTCTATGTTATTTTAATATAGAAACAGTAAGTTATTCGGGATTTTAAAAACTACTTCATATTCCATGGGTTATGGATTTTCAAGTTATATTCCTACGAACACACAAAAATTCTTTTACAATCAAAACATCTTTTGAAAAAACAAATTTCTATACAAAATCAGGCGTTTCGTATCAGCAAGAACCGTATACTCATCAGTACGGCTTGGTTCCTGCTTGTCGTATATGCCAAAGTGTATAACCAATCTGACTTCGGATATGCACATAAAATAATTTTTAAGTGTGAATTATATATGAGGCGAAATACTTATTATTTACATGCATTCCTAGCAAGATTAGCCCTATGCGGGTCTAGCATTTCATATGAAATGCCTGCTTTTGCATAGAAATTAATTTTATTTAAAGATTTTTCGATTGTAAAAGAATTTATTCCACTCGATTTCCGAGCTGCAGATGTGGTCAGTTTCATATTGACTAACTTTGCTATGAATTTATTTCATAGCAAAACTCTCTTAATAATGACTATCACATCTTGCTATGTGTATATGCTTGATTTATTTTTTTGGCCACCTGTGTCAGCAGAAGTATCTACGTTAATCCTTGTTTTGAGGTTTTGTTGAGCCATTTACCCATGGCTTTTTCTTAACGACTTTAGATTGAGTGCTTCAGCCCGTTTCACAACTACATTAGTAGATTTTTCAGCCTAGTTAGAAATGGAATTAAACTCATGTCAAAAGCTAGCGCATTAGCATAAGGACTATACACTGAGGAACCTGTTCTTCCTCTGCAGCCTTAAAACTGCTCCCTCGCACGGTTTGATTTTATTTGTAAGCGATGATCAGATTATCAGAGTAGGAAAAAGTTTTAGAGAGATAGGAGAATGTTTAAGAGCCATTTTAGCTTAGTAGTGCTCCTACTTCTCCTACCTCCGAGCAAACTCGAAAAGTTCATCTAGACCCGCTTAAATTTAGATGTTATGACTCTAGGAATGCGGAAAATTATTATGAAACTCATTAGAAAATTACTATTTCTGATGAAGATATCTGGTAAAATAGACTTGTTAATTCGTTCTAATACACAAATCCGACGATATCTTGTAGTCGGAAAGAGGCTATAAATTTTAACTACAATATCATTTCCTCTTCCTCTCAGAAACTTTGTGGATCAGGAGCAGTTAAGGCTCAAATGCAAATCTTTAAATAATGTGAAAAACGTGCCCTTAACAAAATATTATGAATAAGTTGGTAAAATGGGCAATCAGATCTTTATAAACCCATTCAAATCACTGCCTCAGGCTAGCGGTATCTTTCCAGTGATACTGCAATAAAGACTACATTTTGAATAAAATCAAGATCAAGCCATTAAATATGAATTTTTCAAACTCTTATGCATCGCACATATTTGATGCTATAGGAAAATTATGCCTGCACTTGGCAGGAAAACCAGAGAGAAAAATCGGAATATGGTACCCATAAATGTTGTGCTTTATCACCTTTATTAAGATTGCTCCTTTTGAACGAGTTTTTGTTACCGCTTACCCAGAAGATAATGTAGTTTGCTATGCAGATCAACTTTTCATCTAGCTGCAAAACTTAATTCTGCAGGCGAATGAAAAATAAGATTCAAATAATTACCAACTGGACGTTGGATTTTGGTTGAGACATCAAGGCGCTGAAAACTGATCTCTGAATTTCTATGAAGAAAATAATATTCCAGCTATGGATCTGTTCTAGATTGGATCCACTTTTTTGGAACTAAAAGATAGAACGAAATTTCTAAGGATTACACCAAACCAGCAAGTGGAACTGAAAATCACACATGGGCGTGTACGACATGTAGGAATTTCACTACTTATTGGAGAGTAATTATGAAGTAGAATCTAAAGCCGTGGAAGATTATGTGAATACACACAAATTTCATCTCACGATCTCACCCATTTTAATAATAGATCTGTATTTTACATAGTGCAACAAATGTGCCTCCTTTGTATTTGTATATGTGATGCATTAAGGTATTCTTGTACTTTGTAGTAGGTAGGTACTAATATTAACAAGGATGACCTCCTTAAAACTATGCTAACTATCAACTTCAAGGCGGGAGTTCCAACTAGCGAAAAATGGGAATCACATTCTAAGTTTCTACCATTGACATACCTCACCTTTTATACAAACAGCTCTAAATTAGGATATAACACGAGAAAAGACGTTTCCTGCAAACATGTTGATAGAAATTAATTGATAGACGTGCCAGTTCATGGTATGAAAATAGCGGATGAATACGAGTGACTTGAAAAATGTACTCGTAGGCTCACCCATAATTGGGATTTCTTGGAGTTACCAAATTTCCAAGTCAATGTCAGTCAACTGGGGGGAAACCTAACCGAAACTCAACGATAGGATCCTGAGGCTAAACAAACCGTCCTTCAAAATTCTGATGTCCATTCTCATAGGTGATAAAGTGCAGTTTCACTAATCCAATGTCTCAATTATTATTCAGATCCAATCTAACTCCCATTACAGTCTCTAGGAAAATAGTGAGCGGGGTGAATACCTATTAAACTAGTTTATTAGATACCAATAGTTTGACCGTCACCCTTAACACATAAGAAAATCAATTACAATTCCCTACCTATATAAATCTAACTTTTATCTGTATTCCAATTGTTTGCTTACATTAAAACCTGTTTAAAAAAAGAAAAACATTATTTTTCTCACACTTCTATTGTACCCCGGAAAATGAGGGAAAAATCTCTCGAATTGCAAAAATTAGCTTTCCGTCCTCGTGATAAAGGCCACATGTCGTTTGATTAATCGGAGAAGAAATGTGGTTCAGCAATTCTGTGCACATGGTGAAGGCATTTCAAAAGGAGCGCCACACCAGCTTCCAGAATCTCTAACATACCCAAGCCAATTTCGGTATAGTAACCTTGATATGAACCGCCAGAGAGATGTACGCGTTCTGTTTGCATATGTGTCCATTTCAAGCGACATAAAAATAGGAGGTAAAGGGGGGGGGGGGGGGGGGTGGAATGTGATCCCAAACCCAACTTTCATTCGGCTGCCTAAGGTCATGCCACTTGCCGCGAGTGTTAGAAAAAATGTTACTGCATTCAAAGAGGGTGTAAAATGCAATAAACGCGGAGCTCTAGCAAAGAACCAAAGTATCAAATCCAACCACCATAAGGGTTCCCATTTCAACCCCCAATGCCTTCACCACATGCTCCCAATATAAACACTCCAATGCGCTTTGCATTTATCTGTATGCCAACATATTCGCAGTTTTATTGTGGATAGAACATGGGGGTGGCAGTCTAAAGCTCATGGACATGGGACTAGACTCAACATTAAAGCAAATGCAACTATGCACACACATACAATCACATTTTGGTGGTTGGTAACTGTTGATTATATACTTTTTCCACTGAACTGTACAACGTACATATGTGTTCGGCAATAGCATGTTAGCAGGGAGTTCAAAGGGCATAAAGAAGATACATTGAACAGGGGGTGGATGACTACCCTAAAGGGTCGAATGAAAATTTCATTTCATTTTGTCACAGCACTTTTCTTCTTCCAATTGGGGTGGTGAAATACTTGAGATTGTCTGTCCATGTTTTGCCACTGAATTGACTTTGTCGCCACGATGACGTTGTTTGATAGGAGAATCTTACAATTTTCGACAGTAGTGTGTTACATGTATACGAGGAAGCATGCTGCTGCAGAATAGATATGCACAGATAGAGATATGCTTTAAATTTTCACACAATCATCTTCCATCCTGATATCGGAAGGAACATGGAAATAATCTCGGAAATTTAAGAGGACGAGCTTTTGTTAGAGCAGCAACTTCTGTCAGTACATCAACAGAAAGAAAATATTGAAATTGGCACAAGATTTCCTTTGCATAGTGGATCTGGTTTCCTTTGAAAAGTATTGCAATGAAATATTGATTCTGAACGAATTGGGTCACATCCAGCAAATATGGCCAAACGCAGAACATTTGAAATTGCGTGCTAGAATAACAGAAAAAAAAACCAACTTCAACAAATATAAACTTACTCGGTAAAAATATTATGAAATTATATTCAATCATGAAATACGTTAGAAACAATTGAACCGATGAGGTAACCAATCCAATGATTAAGGTGCACAAATAATGTAAAAATATTTAATTGGCTGGGGTCGAATCTTCCATACAAAAAGTGAAGAATCTTCTGATCTGTCTTGGATGACTACTCAAATCGCAGTTTCAATTTCAAGTCAAGTCAAGTGCGTTTACGCCTTTTAAATTCTTAGCTGTCTCCTTTCTTTGGATTTACACAATTGATGATTTTCCTCGGATTTATCTTATTTAGGGCTTTGTGGCTTAACATTAGCCCTCAGTTCGATTCGATGTCTTCTCTTTTCTTCTTTTTGATCCTTGATTTTGGTGGTGTTCATTTCTCGTGATCTTGTTAGTTTTTCTTCTTACAGCCGCGCCACATCAGCTGTAGTTAATGAATTTCCCGCAAGAGTTCGTTATTTAGCTTGGGAAGGCCTAGGAGTGACTAAAGTTTGGATCAATTTGGGGAGTTTTAGAAAGTTAAGTACCGGAAGGTTCCCATGTTGGCATGTTTCATCAAAGATATTCCTGGGTTCTTGAGGGGGTTGTTTGGGATTACCCCCTGTAGTAATCGCCTTTAGTGTTATAGAAACGTATTCTACTTTCGTGGAGGTATATATATAGCTGTGAAGGTAGTCGGTAAATAGCTCAATTTGGGAGCGTATCTCCGAAATTGTGGGATTTCTACTTCGACTGGGAGATCTTCCTTGTGGAGTGATGCCAGTCTGTCTTGGAATTCATCCTAATCGACGTCAATCAGGGTGGAGAAAGTTGATAGACTCATGGGGAGTATATTCAGTGAAGATATCAGTTTTATAGAAATCAATGGCTAGGTTGTCTGAAGGATCGTGGTGTGCTTGAGGAGACGAGATAGAAGTCTATGTATGAACCCAAACGTGGAAAAGGTGGTGTAGTATGTGAGACCACAATGAAGTCGTAACTCTCTCGGTTTCGGCCCAGCAAATTTTCAATAGTGTTATTAAACACGGAATGCCTCACGTTGAAGTCTTCTACAATAACCGTGCAGGTAAAATCCTTTGAACCATTGTTTAGGAGCGCAGAATTCCTTCTGCTTTGGGACAACTGTGCATCGTGTCTATTGTACAGGGAGATGGAAGAAGCGTTTCTTAAGAGGCGAGCAAAAGCTTCACTACGGTGCATTCCATGTTACTGAGGGGTCTAAGCTTAATTTCTTCGAATTTAAGCCCATCCCGAAATAGGATTTCTGTACCCAAGACTGAGTCGGTTTTTTCGGAGCGGGTAGTTGAGAATTTCCCAAAGAATAATTTGTGACGAGGATTTAGATGTGTCTCTGATAGGAGGACAAAATTAAGTTTGTGTTCCGCAAGGAACGTATTAAGGGCTATTCTTTTACAATGCCGCATAATTCAGTTGCAGGTCGTTTGACTCGTTTTGTGTGATTATTACTGGGCTTATTATTGTTTAACATTTGCGAGAAAGTCATACCAGATTTGACATAATTCCTTACTGATTCTTGGGCGAAGAATTCTTGCTGCTTTTGCTGCTCTCGGCACTTATTCTTGACGGCAGTTACCTTCTTGTATTTCGGGCATCCTTAATATTTCTTAACATTCTCCCATTTCCAATTTCTATTTATACTTGCCCAATTGCATTATGTAATAAAAGTCGCTTGCAGCTTACGGCTATTGTGAAGCTCTATGCAATGCGATAATGGATACGGCTTGTCATTTATCTGTGGGGACAAACTCGTGTATAATACTGATTTTTTTTTTAGAATCTGTGCTATGTTAGAGTAATATTCAACTAGGGTCTATTACTTTATTAACGTCTTATTAATTTTATTCACTACAAGGGAGTGAGGAAACGATATCTGATGGAACTTTGTTCAGTCATGTCTCTAATTATAAAACTTTTGTAAGAGATCCTGTGAATTATTTACTGAAGGACTCTAGAAGAGTGTACTTACACTCAAGACTGGGCAGAATCGGTATTGTATTCCCAATTCCACCGAAGAAGTAAAGTAAAGAGTAGTCTAAAATAAAACAATGGTGTGCATAAGAAGAACTGCTCTAATCAGTGGATCTCGATATCTTGAATGTACAATTTAGCTCCTTGATCGCCTTGCACGCCACTTAATCCATTTTGGTTGACCATTAAGTTTCTCTGGTGTAAGTCTAGGCATTTAATAGTATAAAATTTGAAGCCATAGAATCTGACGAAATAGTTCCAAGATTTATTAAGATTAATTTACAATTAATTTTTCACCTCTTCAACACCTAACTGACGATTTGCATACCGCATGCCCGGAAACTGTAATTATATCTGTTGAAAAATCCTCCACTTCTAGCATCCCGTCCGAACTTTGGACTATTGGAGTATTGTGCTAACTTTCTACGGCACTAGAAAGGCTGATGATATTAGTTAGAGCAATACTTCCAAAGTCTTTCATTTCTCACACAATATCAGAAAAACCCCAGTTATGGGACTATGCTCTATTGAGGATTACAACGGACATACGTCTGGCATTTGACACTTAATAGATATGAAATTTGCTACTTGTCTTTTTTAAATTTCGAAGATTTTGCTACATTCGGAAAAACTCTTTGAGAATCAATTCAGTTTTCATTAAACTAATTTATAGCTTTCTATCGAAACAACAGGTTGATGTGCATAACTGTGGGGTTCACCAGGGCTCTATAGTGGGACCACTCCTTTTTTGCAGATGACGTCCAATGATATTTTTACGAGTTTGACCTTAGTTCGTTATTTAAAGCACAATATTTCAACAATCATTCAAAAGTTCTTTCTTTATTTAACTTTACTGTTTACTTTTATAACATTCACTAACAATTAATTATCAAATCAACCCTTTAGTACTTTTAATTATCGCAATCCAAATAGTTTACTTCGTTCCCTTCACTGGCTGAAATAAGACTCGCCTCCTGGATGTGAGAAGCGCCGTATTTATACTCTACGAGTAGTTCTAGAACCTTCCTGAATATTCCGTTCTCCGAACCCACAGTTTACTAGGATGTCACTACGCTAAAGTTGTTTCCATTTCCAATAGATGTGGCTTGTATCGTTTAGTGGTGCGTAACAATATAATATTTGGAAGCCGGTCGGTCACGTTTAAGACGGCGATTGTAGATTAAATCATCACGTCCACCACATTAATCTAATAATTAAAATAATTGATAACTAAGCAGCTCGATTTAAATGTGACCAAATCGAATTACAAAATTGTTACGCAAACTTTTGTTTCGAGTATATAAAACTAAAAATTTGGGAATTATTCTTGATATGGGAAGATCTTGTTGCGATCACTTCAAGGCTGCCTAACAAAAAGTTAATGGTACGCTAAGAAATCTCTGGTTATTTGCTGCGTTCATCCCGATCTCGTCTAAGCGTTGACTAATAAAAGTCCCCGTTCTACCATTTTTCACGTTTTGGCACGTTATATGTATATACCTGCTGCAACAAAATTAATGTCAGTATTCAATGATTATAAGAGGGTTATTTACTGAAATATTACTGTACACAAGATAAATTAAAAAAATTAAAAACGCTACCAAAATAAATAATCAAAACAGTTAAACTAAAAATTATCTGCAATCAGTTCAACGAACAAAAGAGAATGGGTCTACAGAGAGCCTTGCCGCGTAGGTTATATATTATTTGTAGTTCTTCCAAGAAGACCAAAGGATCTTTACAGTAATTTAAAGTGAAAATTTTTCACAATAGTAGAAGTTATAAGAGATTTGATATCAATTTTGGAAATCTTTTAGAATAAATACTTTCCACAATTTTATTTTTAAATGTCATTCATGACAAAATTAAGAGCGTTAAATAATATCGATGACAGAGCCCATGAAGACATACTATAAAATTAGCATACTAGAAAGATTACTGCTGATTTTATTCAAAACAAAAGAAAGTCGGATTGTTTGCAAACGGTACTTACATAAATAATTATAATCTCACGGGTAGCAGATATCAACTCAAATTCAACAGTAAAGGAGCGAGGATTTTTTTTCTTTCTAGATATAAAAGAGAGTGGGGCTATTTTAGGATCTCAGTAAAACCAAAACGCTGACTTTCAAATCCAATGTGAAAATATTCTGATAAATATGAATGGTCACCACTAATAAGCCTTTATTAATAGGTGTTTATACTGAATTATTAAATTTCTTAACTCAACAACTTTGACAATGGTTAGGTACAAATAGAATCGTCTCGGAAAACATGCATGGACTTCCTAAAGAATATTCCTTCCCACAATACTGATATATATTTGTGAACAAGAATCCCGACTACATATTACTACTTCTCCTCGCTCCTCTCATTATCAATCAAAATGTTCATTTGTGGTTTCGGAAGTGGACATCGTGCAATCATAACTCCAAATATGTCGGAACTGTATGATTTCGCAGGATGCTGTGCACTTGGCACTGTATACAATGCACAGAACTCTGAATTTCCTCTGCCACTTGAATATATAACAAGGATGTCTTTGGACGCAAATTTCCCACCCAGCCTGGATGCTTCTCTATGAATCTGCGGTTCCTTGCTTAGCTTTTAAGACATGATTTACTTATGAATATCCGGCTACAATAATGTGCTTATGATGTGGTCCAGGAACAGGATTTAGTTGCATTCGGGGGTTATAAATTGAATTGGTCGGAAACATAAGTTCCAAAGTGCAAGTGATGAACTTCAAGTTTAAGGAGTTTGTTGTTGGTAACCATAAATTCCCAGAAATAATAAAATCTTGTTCACTTCTGTCTGAATTAAACATGAAGTGGACTCTACTGCGATTTTTCATATTCTATAAAAGATGAAGAAAGAAAAAAAAATGTCATAACCCTGCGGTTGTCTGCTTGTAATCATCACAAAAAGGATATGATCCAAAGACTACCCTTGTTGTTTATCTCACAGGAAAATTGGTGTGTGTTCTTGTCTCTCCTTTCTATGTAGTAGTTATATATCCCTTGTCACGGTATGCTATCAGGATTATTCGTTTTTATTATTTTCATCTGTCCGCCTTCGTCCACTCGCCTTTTGTCATTTATTGCATTGGAGAGTACCCGAATCAAGAAAGAAAGAATTTGAGCCCTGGATAATAGCATCTTATCAAGAAGCTGGGAATATTGATGACTTCGCACAACAATAGAGGGTTCTTGCTCTCTCACTGCTCCTAGCGTCTTCCCTCATCCAATTCCCGTTCCTTTGGACCACTGAAGTAGTCGAGTGGAGAGTGTCCTTGTTTTGCAATAATAGAGTCAAGTTAGCGTGTATTTTTCTATCCCCCATGGAATTGTTTATGATTTGATAAAGAAGACTGTCACCGTAATTGGAATGATAAAAAGAGACTTGGGTTGTTATTGAATAACAAAATTGCGTAGTTTATCAATTTTTTACATTTTGTGCTATTGTAGCCTTACACAATCGAAACAAGAGACAAAAGGAATAATTTTAATGCGACTATTCAGTTTTTTTTAAATTTTATTAATGACCTTTTGTGAAAATATGAAGGTACCCAAAACGAAGGTGGGTGCTTTGGTATATACCACTTGAAATTATACTATGACTCCAGTTTGGAAGAGCAAAACTTAATAAAATTAATTATTTTTTAGAAAAACTTGATTGAATGGAAAGACGAGAAGTCAAGATTCTAAAATTGTAATATCCTTGTGCGCATAAACTCCCGCCGACCAGCAACTAAGAAAGCAGGGTTCGATAGGTAGTTTTACCTGATTGATTAGAGTCCATGAACAGAAAAAAAGAACAAACACCCTGCTGACCATTCTTCCTGTTTGGATCTGGATGTTTTATTATATGCTATACCTACTGATGCCCATATGCTTCCGCCGATTGGCAATAGAGGAAAGGTGGGTTGTGAATTATTTTTACCTGTATAGTGGACGCTACGTAGTTGATTAGAGTCTACGAACTGATAGAAAAAACATAATTTTCTGAATAAAACTTAACCTTGATTTTTAAAATGGTTTTTCGCCACTATTTCTAGGATTTCATATTCTGATGAACTCTTCAATACAATAAAAACATTTACAACTGGTCGTTTTCACAGTACACACGAAACACCACGATTTCCGTATGGCCACACCAAGAAGGGCTTGCGGGATTAAGCGCATTCTAGAAATTATATTAAATATTTTTATGAAAACCTTGTGTACAACATTTCCAGCTCCCGAGGTCGACGCGTTCTCAGGTTACCCAGATACCTAGACTTCTAAATCGAAAAAAAAACAAAAACACCAATCAAATTTTACGTGGAACATTTTAATTTTTTTTTTTTTTTTTAAATGTATTTAACTTGGAAACAATTTGTTTTTTTGTTTTATTCCAAAAAAAAAAAATCATGCTTATTCAATGCAAAAAAAAGGTATAATTTTACAAAATTTAACGCAAATTTAATTATTTTTATGAGAGAAAAAAACAGAAAACCGAAAAATCGGTTCTCCGCCATTTTCTCGGATAATTTGAGGTTATGTTGCAATATTACATTATGATGACATGCAAGTTTAACAGAAATTGTGAGGCAGATAGTACATCGTATACGGAAATTTATTTATGAGTGACAAGAGAAGCAAACGCGTCCTGAATTTTTTCCGGACGTCGATTTATCGCTGTGTGCGTGTCCGGAACCATAAAAAGACCTCAAGCATAGTAAATTTTTATAGTTACTGAAACTAAAACATTGTTATTGGCAACCCTAATCTGTGAATTTCAACTACTGGAGCTGCCATATTGCTGTTTTGTTACTATAATTTTATGGCATATACATATCTGTCAAGTAAAATTATTTGTCGAAATAAACAAAAGTAAGTTTTGAGTTTGTAATTAAATATTGCGAAATTAAAAGTTATTAAATATTGCTTTATAGAAAATATTGAAGTTATTTCTGAGGTAATTTTCTGTCCAAAAGCAGAGAGTAGTGTGTTCACAGATTGACTGCAGTGGTGCTTTTCCTTTATAATTTGCTAGAATAATTCCGCCTTTGAGATAATCCGTTAGGTGAACACGAACCGGACTGGAATTATCTTCACCGGCGTTAGTTCGGTAGTGGAGTGGAATTATTTTCATGTGCGCACTTAAGTGGATGAAGTGCATTGACGTTTACATATTAGCCAATTACTTACTGAAACTTTTGTTTACTATATGAAATAAATATTAAATAAAAATTTCGTTATCGTACAAAATGACGATTGTAGAACTGAATTACAGTACCACCTGATATTTTGCCAGAACTCCTTCGTGCTTTCATGCAATATTTTAGAAATTGTAAAATTATACTTCTTTTCATGATCCGTCTTTCAATATCTACGAAAAAACGATTTAAAACTTGACAATTTGCAGTTAGATAGTTTGACAGTTTGAGAGTTTTACCATAAAAAGTAGAGGGGACTGTACGTGTGAGGTATTGCGATGATTGCTTCCGCATAATTATATTTAAAAAAAAATATCCTCCTGCCTCTCGTAGTTGTTCGATAGGTGGTTTTGTTTTTCAGTGTTTTAATTTCCCAATAATTTATAGCTGACCAAATCGAGAATTTTTATTTAAAGGTCACCATTCTCTAATCATATTAGAAACTGTTAAATAGAAAAAACATCATAGGCAAAGCAGTACCTGTAACTCTGATGAAGTATAGCCTTTTTAAAAAGTAACAAAATAAAGCTTTTTTACTTTGTATTTCCTACATACCCGGCCCATTTTGTGTTTTTTTTTTTAGGGAAAATGATAATAACTTTCTCAAGTTTTCTTAGATGACAGAAAATACTAGCTATAATTAACTATGGATTGCAGCTCATATGCAATAGCGACGACCAATGTAAACGTATCAAACACAAAATTCTCTTACAGCATCCCGATACTCCCATGGATCCTAATTCACACAAGACGTATCTAAATATTCGTTAGTTTTCTTTATCAAAACTGAACTTGATCTTTAACAGCACTGTGGTATAGGATAGGAACCAACTTCATAGCCTTGTTATATGCATATACATATTATGTATGCAGAACCTATATATATCTCCTATACAAAACTTCCCCCGTGCCCGAGGAACAATACCATCTAAGCCCTAAGGGTGCTACGTATCTCTGCAAAAGGATGAAACTTTCTAAGTACACGGCTTATGAATTCATTCTGCAATTTATGTGCTATCAACAGTTTAAAATTTGTCCTCCCGCCGGCATACCACTATGTACATTCATACATACGTATACCGGATTAAGGGCTTTTCGGGAATTCAAAGATATGAATATTAACATTCTCCCTTTGTGGGAGGCGGCACCCGAGGGTTGGAGCAGCTCCACTCTCCAGAATGGGTGCGCACATTTGAGGACCGCTTCAAACACATTTCATAACAAATTATGCTAATTACCGAGCGTTAAATGTAATTTGCAGCTCTACTGTCATCTCTGATGTCGAGACAGGCGAATTTTTCCATTTGATGAATAGAGTATACCTTCAGAAAAGCTTAGGCTTTTGTTGGGCCATCCTATCTCTCATTCGCTCTATCACTCCCTCTCTGTCTTTCTCTGAATTTCTTTTGTTGACATTCCTTGTTGGCTATGTGACGTTGATGCCACCACGATTGCTATTGCCTCTGGAATTATAGCGCAGGATTATGTGGCGGCATTTATCCTTAGGGAACACATTGGAACTAAATGTGAATCCCTGTGATTAGTGCGTCGGAAATTTCGCCTAGTTGTATACACGCTTTGTCAGTTGAATTGAAGATTTTCTAGAGTTTGAGAAATACCAATATGTGTCGTGTCGCGTGGGCGTATATGCATATGTATGTATGTATGTATGGGCTTTAACATGGAAAACATTGCTTCGGGATTAGAGATAGATTAAACGGTAGGCAGTTTGGTATCATGGCAGCTTGTCAGGATATCTTGCTTAGTGATAAGACTTAATCGTCATGTTTGCTATACACAAATGTACACAGTACGTGCCGAGCCAATTTATGAGCGTCAAACTATTGTTGAAATTGTTTGAAATTTCTTAATTGAAACAACACCCGTGAGACTAATTTGCGGATGGACTCGCGAATTGAGTTGGCAAAACCATTGCGAGGATAATAAATTGAAAAACGTGTGACAGAACATAGCACTAATCGACATAGATGTTTACTTTGTGGCGCCCGTTGTGAGGATGTGACAGTTATATTGGAACTCTAATTTATTGAACTTTTACCAAATTGTTCTTGTCGGCCATCTGAAGTAGATACCATATATCAAAGTATTTCAAGTAAAAATATGTGAGCATTTCTAAAGGTGTCTTACCCAAATTCATGCCATTAGTACAAACATAATGATGAAGCAATTTATTTCGTATGCCTTTTAACTTCATCTCAGCTTTTCATATGACGCTGAAATCGGGAAACTTCTACTTGGAGTTGCCATAAGAAAATTTCTTTTATCCAAAATATATTTGAATAATGGCTCTTATTGAACCACCAATTTTCATTCTTAATCCAATACTAATGCATTTTTTTTTTGCATACTTGCCTAATTTTTTACCCTAATCCTACCAAAATGAAACTTTGGATCAGATTTTACGTTGAAATAGATATAAAACCTAAAATAAAAATTTATTTAATTCAAGTTTTACGCCGAACGATTATTTGAAATATCTAGATAAAAAAAAAAACACACAAAGTGCTCTTTTTTATCACAATAGTTTTTCCAAGAATATAAATTGAAACGTTTAGGAACAAATCCTAGCACGATGTGACTCACAATCACATTCATATGAAGAAATATAATAATCGGGAAATGTAATAAATATCACCGCTTTTTCTTTACGTAGTCTCGAAAGTCTCCTTTAGAGTTACATATCTACACTGTAAACTTTCTGTTTCTACATTCGAACGTGAGATCTGAGATATTTTTGTTAGCGCCTATATGGTTGTTTCTCGCTGCCTTGAGTATAAGGTTTCAAAATTAGTACTTAGCGTATATATTTGATTTTTGTATAGAAGGTGAATCAAAATAAGTATTGCTTTTGTTGACACATATAAAGTAATAATATTATACTAATGCTTAGAAAAATTTTATAATCATAAACTTATTATTTTCCATCCAAGTATGGCTCGTAGGCCAAACTATATTATCCAGAATGAAGATATAAGACAGGCAATAGATGCAATTTACAATTGAGGACTTAGATTATGAAAGTTATGTTGTTTGCTCTGATAGTGAGGAGGATGTGTTAGAAACTGGCTCTGATGTGGATGACGAGCAGTTCTTAAAAAAATATGTATATAAATTTTTCGTAAGTAAACCTCAGTCTCGTTCAATTTCGCTAAGTTATTTACTTCTATTGCAGTTCAGCCTTAACCCTTTCGGTACGCAATTCGTATAGCTGAGTAGAGATCAATTTTATGTATTTAATATCTTAATAACCATCTAAAGATATTATTCACGCCAAAAAAAATATCCTTTGAAGGGAGGGTTAGGGTGGGTGAGTTGGTACAAAAATGTACCAATCGGAATGTTTGGTGGTACAATATTGTACCATTCGTCCCACCTAAAATATTATATAAATAACAACTTTTAAGAAAAACAAAAATTTCATTTATTGAAAACAAAAAAATATCATACATTTATGTATTAGAAAAAGATAATTAAAAATCATGCAACATAAATAATATTGCATATTCTTAGGAATGGTAAGGCGTGAAACATTTTTTGCACAGTGGTATTGTGCATTCTTTGCATATTATTTTGGTACGAGATTGTTTTTGATGTGCGCTGCAACTAACACAACGGCGTCTTGTAGGTCCTTCAACTGGTAAATGTTTTATTCCTTGTTCTTTTTTGGGGCGGCATCCTCGTTTCATGTATCTACGAACAGCTGTTGTTTTCGAACCTTCCTCAATCAAAGACTCGGACAAATTTACCAAGAAAGTTTTGAACGGAATCTTTTTGCGGTTCATATCGGAATGGATCGCCCATGCGTTTACGGCTGCCATCATTATCAAACGGTAAAAGATTTTCTTCCACCATGTATCCGATTTGCGATCATATTCATAGATGTCACTCATTTGATCAGCTATATCAACGCCTCCCATAGTTTCACGATAACATTTTATCATATTTGGGCATGGCACTAAAATTTTTTCTCCAGTTTTCAATGTTTTTGTAACTGTTGTCATTTCATCATTGTGGCAATTACTCAATACGATTACCTCTTTTGTATCTTGCCATTTTACGCATAAAAGTCCGCTTGATGTGCTCTTGAACTGTGCCTCTCCTCGTTGCATTTTTTTTTTTTTTGTCGAATTTTGGAACATCTTTTCTATTAGGCATTATAGTACCAACTGATGGATATGCAATTGAATCCAGTAAACGTACAGAAGTAAAGAAACGGTCAAAACATAAATTAACATCTTGTGCTGTAATTGAACTGGCCAATTTATTGACAACACGTTCTCCAAGTGTTCCTTCAATTGACTGCAATTCTTTTCCACAGTATATATTAAAATCATAAGTGGTAACCTGTAATAGCGTCACAGCGCATCCACATTTTTATACCTCTTTTGACAGGCTTGAGAGGCATATATTGTTTAAGTGTACTACGTCCCTTGAATTTTGTCATAGACTCATCTATACTTTGGTAGACACTGTCTTGTCTACACTTTTGAAGTGTTTTTTTTTCAAGCATTCAACCAAGTCGTTTATGTAACAAGTTTTTTCGCAATTTGAAGGTTTTTCAAGAGGGGAAAAGTACATCTTCGATGTTATCAATATAAATTGAACTCGAGTAATTGCATTTTGAATAGACTGGTTACCTAACGATTTGTGATTTGACCAATAATCTTTTATACAAGGAAGCCGGTTGTAACACATGATGAACATGCTGCCAATAACAATCTCTATTTCAGCCGCATTAGTACGCTCAATTTTCTTATTACGTTTATTCTTGGTCTCTTTTTCAAATACCTCAAGACGTTCATTAGTACACTGAGCAATGTACATACACATAGACCGTGGAAGTAACTACTGGAAAATTTCAAGAATAGATAACGTACGATCAAGGTTGAGACCAATTCCATAAACACGAGGAACATTTATATTCTTTTTAGGAATAAAATCTTTGCTAGGCGAATTCCAAACTAAAACACCTTCAGGCTTATTTATGGAATTGCTAAAATTTTCATTTTCTATTTCAGGCTGTGTATCCATTACATCATTGCCATCCATAGAAGATTCGTCATTAGATTCGTCACTTGTTTCATAATCATCGGTATCGGCAGCATTTGGCTCGAAGTTTTCATCGCTTCCTGAAGAAAAATCTTCTTCACTATTACTATCAGCCTCCTCGGGCAATATTTTCTCAATTTCATCCTGACTCAACGGTCTGTACATTTCTTAAGATAAATAAAATGAAATCATTTAGTAACCAAAGTAGTGCCACAGAAGACGAATGGTACATATTAGTACCACCATATACGATGAATGGTACATATATGTACCACCTCATAAAAATTGTATGTCAGACCATATATTGACCAAAAAAACTTACCTGCTATACCTATATTCCTAAATCTAACTAAAATTCACTGAATTATTTATATTTTGTCTTATATATCGTACAAAATTTTAAATAAACTAAGCTGAAACTTATAAACAACTACTTTTAGGTCCGACCTTATTGGCAACGAAAGACGAACTGCCAATTAACAGTAAATCATACTACGCAATACTTTTATTTTTTATTAAGAAACGTTTAAGGGACAATCTGGCTCATATTTGAATCATTTTGCATGAAATTTGTAGTTTCTAGGGATTTTGGTACTTTCGGTGGTACATATATGTACCAAGCGTACCGAAAAGGTTGCAAGGAATTATTGACTATAATGAATTTTAGGATCCATTATTCGGTAGTCAAATTTTTCGTGCTTGTATGTCAAGGAATAGGTTCTCTGCATTGTGTAGTTTATTACGTTTTGATAATAAATCAACTCGATTTTCTCGCAAAAGTCGTGATAAGTTTGCACCAGTTAGAGATTTTTTGTAGGTTATAAACAAAACTTTGATGGTGGTTCCATTTCAAGGTAGGGTCCCTTTTCTCCAGTAAATTCCATCCAAACCAGATAAGTACGGTATGAACATTATACTATACCATTTTTCATTGGAATTCAACTTTCGACCAATTGAGTTAAACCATTCGTCAAATAAATTAAACTTTAAGCCAATAAAATTAAACTTTAAGCCAAAAAAATTCAACCTCAAGCCAAAGAAATTCAACCTTAAGCCAATAAAATTCAATTTTAAGTCAAACTTCAAATAAAACAGAATTTTAGTAAATTAAATTAAACTGTAATTGGTTTTATATAAACTCTAGTCCAACTAAAATAAAAATTTCTAAAATATGTATTGCACTATTGCTGCTATGAACAACCAAGGCATTATTCACCACAATATATATTATCACAAGACGAACATCCAATTCAGATAAATTTGGTGAATTTTTAAAGGAATTTATCGATAAAATTAATAATCGGGTTGGTACTTGGCTTATTATGGACAATACAGCCATATACAAAACTTTACAAGTAAGAGACATTTTTTCTGCCTTAAGAAGTATAACATTGAAGAAATATTTACCACCATACTCGCCAATGTTGAATTCCATCAAAGTTAAAATTTCACGAAGAAGAATTCTTAATTATTCTAATATTGATCACAATCTCTCTGAGGTAGGCTTGACTTTAATTTAACTGGAAGACTACACAAATGTTGATGAAACTTGGGCCAGCTACAGCAGGATATCACCTTCATTTAATGACAAATTATGGAACATTTTAATTTTAAAACACCATTGCAGGTGCAATATATTATAATCACTATATATTTTAGAAATTGTTATTTCAGTTGGACTAGAATTTATTTGAAATGAATTACAGTTTAATTTAATTTACTAAAAGTCTGTTTTATTTGAAATTTGGCTTAAGGTTGAATTTTTTTGGCTTAAAGTTTGAATTTCTTTAACGAAAGGTTTTACTCAATTGGTCAAAAGTTGAATTCAAATGAAAAATTGTATATCTCCTTTGTGGTATACCCTATATCGGCAAGAAGGACATCAAAAAGGTAAAAATTTGGCTAAGAGTTGTAGAAGTGTTATGTATGAATACAGTTTCAACGAACAAATCGAAAGTCAACCGTTGACAATTATTTTACAATCTTTGAATTAGCACAAAATTTATTGTCAACTTGCATTGGTACTCTGAGAAAGAACAAAACATGCATTCCACCAAATTTTTTACGTCAGAGGCATGGGGAAATTGAGAGCAACGTTTTCTCAAGAATATGACACTTGTAAGCTATGTTCCGAAAAAAAATCGAGCTGTTATTTTGCTTTCCACAATGCATCATAATTTCGAAATTGGTCCCAATAATAACAGCAAATCAGTGATCAACCTACACTATAACTCAACGAAAAGAGAGGGTGATACTCTGGATCAAATGGCTCATGCATATTCGGTTAGACGTAAGACAAATAGAAGGCCTGTTGCACAGTTTTGTAATCTTATTGACGTTTGTGGTATAACTGCGAGTGTAATTTGGCAATATTTGTTTCCAAATTGGAATAATTTGAGACCACTATTGCGCCGTAAGTTATTTTTGAAAGACTTAGTGCGAAATATGGCAGTACCCAATATACGTCGCAGAAGTGTAAAATATCTGTCCAAAAATAACGTTGCCGTAATAAATGATATATTGGGTAACTCGTTACGCTCTGCAGATGCTGCTCCACAACCAACAAATAAATACTCGACGTCGGTGCCTATCGAAAAAAATTCGAGTTTCTATACAATGCTGAAATCTGTGTGAAAAAAATATTTGCAATTAGCATTCGCAAAAAAAAAAGTTATTTGCAACACTTGCATGATTAGTTTAACAATTATTTTAAAGAATACAGTTTATTTTTTTGTTATTGTTTTTAACTTATGTTTTTCTTTTAACGATAAATGAATTATACCATAAATATTTTTCTTTTATTCTTAAAATAAATAGATGCATTTCTCATATGTGACTGAAAGTCACATCGAGGTAGGATTTCTTATAAAATATCGTGGTATGATTAGTGTTAAACAGATTCTGAAAGATTGTTACATTTAATTAAGAATAAATTTCTCATACTGTTACCGTTCTGTACATTCTCCGTTAATTTACGTCAATTAAGTTGAAACCGCCATTTCATGGTAGAAAAGTTTTGAATACGTCAAAACTTAGGGGTCAATTAGGGCTGATTTAATGCCACTTCCCCGAATTTATTGCTCTAGTACTTTTTAAAAAAAATCCATGGATAATCCAACTTTATTAAAAGTTAGGACCACCACTACTGAGAAGAGGTTAAATAGTATTATTACAATAGTGTGCACTGGATAATATTTTAGGACTCAATTAGCGCTAATTTAATGCTACTTCCCCGGATTCAAAAATCTAGTACCTACTAAAAAAAAAAATCCATGGATAATCCAACTTTATTAAATGTTAGGACCACCACTACTGAGAATAGGTTAAATAGTATTGTTATAATAATGTGCACTGCATAATATTTTAGGGCTTAATTAGGGCCAATTTATTGCCTTTTCTCCCAAAGTAAGAAATCAATTGAGGCCAAGAAACTATAAAAGTAAAAGTTTAAAAAACAAAATGCTCCATCGATATTAATCTACACGCTACCAACATTTAATAATACTGTGTTTTTCAGTCGGATTAAATCTGCGATCAATAAATAATACTGGAAAAGAGTTGAATACTCTAATCTTTTCCGAACTGATAAAGGTTAGTAAGGTGTTATCCACAGAAATGTAGAGAAAATATATTTTATTTGACTATTTTTCTATAGTATTTATTATGCCTAATCTCCAACAAACCAACTAAGGAGCCATTAGTCAGCGGTTAACTATTGCTGAGTGCAACAGCGAAATGTAGATGCTAAGTTGGTGCCCAGCTTAGAAATTGACATTCAATGCCTTGAAAACAAATAGATTTTCACTACGCTAAATTTGGGTTACCACACTTCCTGTTTTCTCTACGAGTATACTCCATTGTCCTTCTGAGTTTCATAAAGTAAAACATGAGCAAGATTAGTTTTTGAACCTTGATAAACGGTTTTCGCTATTTCTCGAATTACAAAAGAATTTACGTTAAATTTATGTGGAGATACTAATTACATTTATTCTCTGCAATTTATTAAGTTTTTGTAGATTTACACAGTGGTCACTGCAAACTAAATTTATTTGTCCTAGATTACCGTGTATCGTAAGAGTTTAAAATTCTAACCTTGGATTTTTGGGGTCTTAAAAAACGTTTTCGATTTTAAAGCTGATGGTCCTAACATTTAATAAAGTTGGATTATCCATGGATTTTTTTAGAAAGTACTAGAGCATTAAATTCGGGTAAGTGGCATTAAATTAGTCTTAATTGAGCCCTAAAATATTATTCAGTGTACACTATTGTGACAATACTACTTAACCTATTCTCAGTAGTGGTGATCCTAACTTTTAATAAAGTTGAATTATCCATGGATTTTTTTGAAAAATACAAGAGCAATAAATACGTGGAAGTGGCATTAAATTAGCCCTAATTGATCCCTAAATTTTGACGTATTCAAAGCTTTTCTACCATAAAATGGCGGTCCCAACTTAATTGACGTCGTTAATTTTGTAGCCCAATATAGAAATCAGAAAACAATATGACAAATTTTGATTTCTTTTACTTTTAGCATTTTTACTCACAGACCTTATCTAGAGTGGTCTTAGATAAATTTTAACTTTGGACTTTTTCTTGAAAATTTGGAAACATTATAATGAAAACGATCAGTCCAAGACATTTTTATTGTACTGCAGAATACGAAATCCTATAAAATTGGTTATAATCATTTTTTCTGTGCGACAAACCGTTCTAGAAATATATGCGAAAAACAACTTCAAAATTAAACTTGAATAGATCGGTGACCATACGAAATTTAATACGGGCATTCATCTAGGTTATCATAAGAATTGGTCTTAGACCAATTCTAGCTTTTTTACTTGTAACTAACAGAGATAAAAGTAATTAAATATTTAAAGAAAGGAGAAAATATAAATAAATACAAAAATGCAGATATAACTTTCATTATGATGTCGAAGTTAAACTTGGTTAGCGTAGCATTAGCACTACCATCAGCTGCTATGACTGGCATGGGAGCAAAATCAACGGTGCGAAACTGGCTTAACATGTCACTGTCACTGATATTCAACCATCCATCCTCAGCACTAACCCTCAGCACATTCACTAATCCGTTCCGAGTAACAACAGAGTGTAGATGTTTCTCTCTCCTTAAAATGACAGCTTCACGCAGTATACGATAGTTGTACTTGGCAAGACTTTCATAGACTCCCACATTACCATTAAACACGAAACTAGAAGAAATTTGGCTCAATTTGATCTGTCCCACACTGCGACGTTTTTTAAGAAAGCGTCTCTGATCGTTAACAGAGAGGAACTCGACAATAAAAGGGCAATCTCTTGATTTGTTGTTTTTATTTGGGAAAGCAAATGTTGGCATGGGCAAGGGGACCCCAGCAACCTCAGCGATTCTATCAGCAAATGGAATGCCAGTGATGATAACGTCACTAAGCCATTGCTGCCTCCGAAGATGTTTGACTGAATCTCTCAACACATCTACCTCGAGCTGCAGATCATCGCATGCTGCGAATTAATGTTAAGGCTTTCGAAGCAAACCTAGTAATTAATTTTCGCGGACCTTCTTGGGCTCTCTGCGTATAAATACTTCTTTACTTAAATCAATATTTATCATTATTTGAATATAAACTCTAATGCTTAGTGCAGAAGAAAACAAATATTCAAAACTCAAGTGACTTAAACTCCTTCATCGAAATTCAGTAAAATTTAATAAATTTCCAACCGATATCTCTTAAATCTAATTGTCAGTGTTGCGTACTTAATTTCATTCTAAATTACTTCTTATAAAAGCCAAAAGGATTAAATTAGTCTTATCGCCATTTTTGTAATATAAATAGAGTTATAATGATGCACATGTTACGGACTTATGAAAAAATATCACATGTTAAGTGTTTTTTGGTATTCAGTGATTAAAAAAAAAATGAAAATCTAATGAAACGTTACATTGTCAATTGACCAGACGTTCGTTGTCACCGAATATGGTGTCGTAGTTCTCTATCAGTACTTTAGTCAATGTGTTCATGCGCGCAATTTCAAACGGTCCCATACTGGATGAATAGAGTAAACATGGCCCCCAGATGATAGCTAAATTTGATGCAGGCATTCTATTTTCCAAACTATAATGAGCTACCCTGAAAAACATAAGCAAAAATATAAATAATCGACGTAACCTCATAGCGGAAGAAATCTTGAAAAATCTCCAAAGTTATGCTTACACCGTTAAATGTTTCAATAAAAATTTCAATGTTCCTAGTGATGGATTTGGAATTTCTAGCAGCGTTTTTTTAATCACTGACAAATTAGTACTGTCAACTAAACTCTCTGGCAGTTTTCTGTAAAACTCTTGCGGAATTAAAGGTGTTTGCAGCTCACGAAAGAATAACTTCAAAAGTCCTGTGATAGTGTGAATATCTTCAGTTCGTAGTAGACGTGAATCATAGATGTAGCTTTCAGTCAATTTCAGTTTAAGTTCATCTATTGCAACTTTATTTCCAGATGCTCGATAAAGACCATCGATTTGAATTGATTCCTTTTGTTGAATATAGTTTATACAGTCGACTACAAAACGTGGTACTGTCAATTCAACTGGATCCATTTCGACGGAATGCAAAGGTGCTCCAAATATTGGATATTTTGGTTTGATTCCATCTTCTAGGTATAAGCTTGTCGTATCCGAACGCTATAAGAAAATAAAGTTTTTGGTAATAATTTTGTTCTGTTATTATAGTTATTTTTCTAGGAAGTATATGAAAGCTCGAATCACAATCGCCGCTTTCCACAAATTCGGTTCCAACTGGAATGCAGAGAATCTCACATGATATTAACCCGACAGGCCGGCAGTTAGGAGACGTGTAAAATGGATAGCTGAGGGCGGTTTCATTTTCAGGACTACTAAGTTGTGGGATCAAGTGTCGAGACCTCATATGAATTTTTATGTTACCATATATTAGGAAACTTCACCACAAGCAAAAATTAACCAAGCTTCCAATAATTGTGAGTTAATAATAATCCTTTTTTTTTTAAGAAGCCAACACTATGTTTGCAGTCGCATCAATAAATTACTTGGATTCAATCATTTGCATAATTTGCGAGGTAAGTAGCTTTGAAAAATCCTAATATAATATACTAATTAAATTTGAAAGCGGTAAGCAGAAGATGGTGGACTACAGGCTAGTTTGCCAAAAGAAGAGATGCCTTCTGCAACCGGGAATCAATAAGAGAACAAACTTTTGGAGACATTTCATCCAAAATCTAGAGAATTTTGGATAACGACACAAAATTAACTTAACAATATGTATATATATATATACGGCAAGAAAAAGAAAAAATAAATGAAAAAAAAATAATAAACAGAATGGCAAAGGACTCATTTTCGTAAATAATTTAGAAGGGGCGGAGTTTTCACATTTTACTCTCATAAAATGTTCCCGCGCTTTTGTGAAAACAGACTTTTCTGAAATATTTAGAGAGTTGGTTCCAAAGTTGTTGCTGTAATCCTATAATTATTTATGTAATGTTTGGGTTAGTTTCTTAAGGAAAACTCCTATCTTTATTTTATCTTTTTTGTTTATTATTTACTCGACGTTTCGGACCTTGATTAGTAGCCTTCGTCAGGAACATTGAAATATAATCAGACATCGTATCAAGTATATAATTAAATTATTTGTTGCTTTTACCTGTCTTCTTGGTATAATAAATTTTTTTAAAAGATATTATTAAAACTTATTTCACAAAAATACACATTAAAAATATGGTAAAAACGTTAACTGAACATATAAATAAATAAATAAATAATTAAAACGTGGAATCTCTTTATACAAATGTTGATATCGAACTAATATTAGAAATAAGTACAGTGGCACATAATAGAAGAATTATACCAGTAGACATAATTCATTTTAAAGAAATAATTAAATTCTGTGTTATAAACTGCAACTACTTTAAATACTATAATAAAATGTACAGACAAAAATATGGACTTGCTATGGGAAACCCCCTATCTGGTATTCTAGCTGAAATGGCGCTTGATCATGTAATTCCCTCGCATTAAAGAAATCCGACATAAACCGGCATTTATAAAAAAAAGTACGTAGATGACATTATCTGCGTAATACTAAAAGACACCGAAATAGAATTCGCACATACATTTAATAGCATCCTCAACAGATTAAAATTCACCATCGAAAAAGAGAATAACTAACTGGATAATTTTAAAAATGAAATTCCCTGGAGTGCCGGTGTAAGGATTAGAAATCTTTCACTCTTTTATCAGAATTTCTACGATTAGTGCTCTGCTCTTCCACTAATTTCTTTCAAAATTTTTAAAGGGAAACTAGACTGCAGTCTGGAATTTAGTATATCTTATACAGGATGTTCCCCTTAGGAGGTCAATAGAGCAAGAGGCGATAGTACTCACCTAGGCTAACAAAATCCTGATTGGCAGGGGAAGGGATATCAAACGTTTTGGGAGTTACAGGGTGATTAAGAAAAAAAGCTAATTTTTAACAAAATACCCTGCATATTAAAAAGTACCGGTCGCACGGTCACAGTTAAGAGCTCATTGTATGCAGAACTTCATAGCCTTTCCAACGCTGTTCAACCAGCTCCACAGCTCTCTCCTTATGCTTGCCTAAACTAAAACTTTCGGATGAGCTAATAACTCTTTAAGAGCTGCACATAGAGTATTCTAGCTCAAATTAAAGAGGAAAATCTACAGTTTATATTTTTTATAAAAAAAGAGTTATGTTATCGACCGTTTTGCAAAAAAATAGCGGTCAAATAAAAAAAAAAGTAAAAAAATCCGAAATATTTTGTATAGACCCCATAACTCCTGCGAGGAGAGGGGTATGAGGCTGGTTGTGCAGTCGTTACAAATGTCATGAAGTTCTGCATATAATGCGCTTATTAACTGTGACCGTGCGCCTAGAACTTTTTTAAATACAGGGTGTTTTGTGAAAAACTAGCTTTTTTTCTCAATCAACCTCTGTAACTTCTAAATGGTTGGTTGATTCCCCCCCCCCCCTTCGCACCTGCCATACAATTGTTTTTTAGGCTAGGTAAGTACTATGCCCTCCTGATCTATTGAGCTCCTAAGGGGAAAAGCCCTATATAAGTTTACCTTCTTCTATCTAAATGAGTGAAATCTCGCAATTATTTCGTAGTGTGGCCATACAAAAGTGCTAGTTTTTTATATATTTGCTAAAAAAAACATACGATGAATTAGAGATATGCAAATGTGTAGGTAACATTCCCGAATAACAGATCCATGATTGAAGCTACTTCTACTACTTTTTTACGTATTCATACTCGGACATTGATAACCCCAGAAGTTTCTACTGTAAAAACCTATGAAATTTGTTATATTAACTATTTTTACTTAAAGAATTATCTTGGCTATTTTAAAAACAAAAGGTTGGATATATTTAGGAGCATTAATCTCTATTGTCTTTTTACTTATTATCATATAGCCAAAGCACTATGGTGTATGTATGAAGGAAAGAGTAATTCAAATCGCTGAAAAAAATACTCTGTTACCTGTATCGCGGAAGGAGAGCGATGGAACTGCAGCTTTACCAACTCGGTATTGGCAATTTAGAGACTTTTTACTTTGAAAACAGAATACTTTCGAAAAAAAAATAATTGCTTTCCCAATACAATTCCAGAATTCCCATAATTCTGTTAGCTATATTCCAACAGTGATATATTTCCTTTTCAATTGTTTAATAAGCATATTTTAAAATTTCTTATCATTTCATTAGGAACACCTTGTATGAAATTTTTAAAACAGACTAAAAAACACAATTTACCTTAGAAAAACCTTTCCCTTTTTTCTCTTTGGGTTGTCTACTATTTCTAAAAAATAACAAATGGCCCAAATTTAAAAATTTCCATTACATTACCAGTATGAATACTTACAATTTCAATACTCCTCTTTGTACTGCAAAATAAAACAAAACCATTATTAGAAATAAAGTAACATTTCAAGAAGATAACTCTGGTGAGCTTACATTTATTCCTAAACCGTTCCCCTATTGACTTTTTATCTTGCGGAAGGTCCAAGAGATTGTCACTAGAAACACTTTTGAATCTCTGTAGAGTTGCTACTGGCACAGATTCTGATTCTATTTGCTTCAACTTGAGGATTTCATCTTCTGAAATGTACTGAGAAAAAAAATTAATGTCATTATGCTTGTACAACCAATTAATTTTTTTATATAATAGTAAATACAAAGTTAGTAAATGAATAAAAGATTGAAAAATATGTATAGCGGTATGCATGGCCATGAGCTTTCGGTTCTAGTCTAGTTTCTAGATCAACGTTCTAAGTTAATATGGAATTGGGGAAGGAAGTTTAGTCATAGTTTAAGGTAGGAAATTGGTTTTTTCTAATTATAATTTTGTACTTGTTGTTTATTCAATGTCAAATGGAATTTGTGTAGTTTTAGTTTTCTCTCTATAATTCAGTGAGTAGTAACTGCTCCCCTGAAGTTACGAGTTTTACGATTTTGTTTGTCGTCCAGTGAAGATTTTCGGAGATTTTTCATCTCAACCAATCTTAAACCTTGGCACCTGGGGGTGTTTTCTATTCATATTTTACAAATATAGATTCGACGGTGACAATAGTAAAGTTAAGCATGGTAATCGCGTTTCTTCTTAGCCAAACTTCTGCTCACATATGACATATCTATTTCCGGCCGAAAATATCTTGAAATTATGCAAGTTAATATCTTCACAATCAACGATTCTCTAGCTTACAAACATATGCAGGTGTCCATGGTGGTCAATAGAGCAGAAGGTGATAGTACAGACAAACAACAAATTGTACGGCAGGGAACGGGGCATATATACCGTTTGGCAGTCACAGGGTGATTAAGAAAAAATCTAGTTTTTCACAAAACACCCTGTATGGTAAAAAGCACAGGGCGTACGGTCAGTTAAGAGCTCATTGTATGCATAACTTCATGGCATTTACAACGACTACTTAACCACCCCGGTATACTCAGGAGCAGTGATGCCACTGTGCTACAATTGTAGCAAAAATGATACTTATTTTCATGTCATTGCAAAAATGCTACTTTGATACTTTTATTCTATTATTCTGTCTAAAATGCTACTTTTACATAAATTTAGACAATCGAGTTTATTAGATACTCAATGTAGAGGAAGTTCGAAAGGAAATTTCTAAAATAATATCGCAGTTTGGAGAATTCCAGGATTATGCTGTTGTAAAGCAGAAAAAAATCTTTGTCATGTAGCTCCAACGAGCTGGCTATCTTTTTATTGACTAAATTTTGGTGCAATAGCCAGCTCTTCAATTATTTCTTATACCATCTTTGTTAGAAGACGAAATCCTTTAAGTAAAATATACATGTTTTTACTTTTTGTCACAAATCTGTCACGTTGTAACTACTATTAACTTAGAGTTTCAAAGAGAAAAATTTAGGTTGCATAATTATGCAAAACAATTGAGACAAGCTACAAGTTAATTTTGTCGTTTTTCATTAAACCTGACTTAATAAATAACTAAGATTGTCTGAATGACATTGACCTAGAACATTAAGAGAATTACTTGCCCCTTAATGCGATATATTTACATCAGTGCAAATGATGATTTATTTATTGCAAAAACGGGTTTAGTGGATTCAGTTTCGACAACTGATAAGGTCACATATCTTTTCGTTTTATGTTGAATTGTGTAGTCAAATAAGAAAACGCTTAGATTTCAAAAGCGACATTTTAAAACAATTGTGTTGTGTAGATCCCGATAGAGCATGCAAATGTAACGATTCTATTTTGCCATTATTCAAAGCATTTCCAAGTCTTTATAAACATTCTGATGTAGAAAAAATTAGTACACAATGGCGAATCTTAAAGGTGCAATAGAATTTAAATCAGTTGACTGATCCTGAAAATTTTTTGACTTATCTTTCGACTTTTTAAAAACTCATTGGGGCAATAATTATTTTTTTAGAACTTTATGATTTCCAAATGAATTTAATGTGTCTAACACACTGCTGCCACTAAACGAGTCTTCTCAGATCTCCAACTAACTAAAACAAATAAGTCAAATAGATTTGACATAAAGACCATTGAATGCATAATGTTTTGAAAGTCAAAAAGAAAAATACTTTGTCTGGACACCGTAATTACATAAAGCAACTTAAATCGCGTTTAATAGTGATAAATATCGAGATAAAATATTTAATATACATATATACATATATGTACTAACTTATTTGTTATATGCTGTAAAATGGAATGAATTTATTTAAGGAAAAAAATCAATACTTTTTGTTCAACTAAGCTCTACATATATTTTCTAATTCTGCGACTTATTCAGTTTTATTTTGTATGAATTGTCTTAATTTTTTTTTATTGTTAATAGCGCGATTTTTTACATTTTTTTAAAATAAAATATTAGAATTAATTTATACTTCTTTTTCTTTAAGATTGCTACTTTTTGCTACTTTTTCCCTCGAGTCTTGCTACTTTTATTCCTACCCCTTGTGGCAACACTGCTCAGGAGTTATTGTGATCTAATCTAAAAATTTCGGATTGTTTCATCTTTTTTTTTTTCGACCTTTATTATTTTTGGAAAAAGGTCATTAACATAACCTTTTTTTATAAAAACTGTCTGTAAACTCTCATCTTTAATTTGACCTATTACACCTTTGCTAACTGTAGCCATTACCAGGTTATTAGCTCACAACCTATTCAGATCACCCCGAAATTAAACGATATTTTTTTTTAATTACGTGTTTTCAGTTACTAAGGGAACAAATTATCCTGGAAAATAGGTTTGAGAATAGGTTAAGAGCTAATAACTCGTTAATGGCTACAGTAACACATACCGTGTAATAGATCAAATTAAAGAGGAAAGTTTTTATAAAAACAATTTATGTTAATGACCATCTTGCAAAAAAAAAGTTAAAGTAAAAAAAAGGTAAGAAAATCTTAAGTGTTTAGTTTAGACAATAACTCCTTAGTTGAGAGGAGTACCGGGCGAGTTGAGCAGTCGTTGGAGGAAGGGTCATGAAGTTCTGCATGCAATGAACTCTTAACTGTGGCCGGGCGGCCTGTACTTTTTGAGATTCAATATGTTTTGTCAAAAACTAGATTGTTTTCTTAATCACCCTTTTGGTTAGAGTGGCGGCCATCTCGCGAACCCCTGCGATCAGCCTCACTTAGACCATTTGCGGTCTATTCTGTAAAGATTATCAGCCTGTAACTCGGAAACAGTTGATATGCCCTCGCGCCCCTGCTATACAATTTTTTGTATCTCTAGGTAAGTACTATCAGCTCCCGGTCTATTGACTACCAAATAGGAAACACCCTGTATAGATCTAAAAACGTATATTTTTTTCTGATTCTAGATGTCTTTTGTAACTTTTAAATACCTTGTTGATGAATTTTAATTGCCTTTAGAGCAGAATTGTTATATTATTACTGCATTCCTTCATAATCAACGTAAGCAAAACAATTGGCTTTTGTTGATTGGAGCTAAACTCGATTTATCTGAGGGATGAATTTGTACATTATCATCACAGTAAATCCGAGTACTTTTATGATAAAATTTAAAAGAATATTTTCATTTTTGTTCTCAATGCATTTCGTTATCAATATTTTGGGTATCTTATATTTTCTTAAGATAACACTTCAAAATGAGGGCGATAAGAAAACAAAATTTACGATGTAGGTAAATTCGTATGTATGAACTTATCAGTAAATTTTCAAGTTATCAATCAATGTGTATTAAAGAAAGCACAAAAATAATAATTTGTACGTAGCCAAAAAGAGAGAGTAGGTAGTTTTGTTTCCTGTCTAATATCACTATTAAGCATATACTGAGAAATCATCTGGAAGAAAAATATGTCAACGAAATTATGTGACATCTTCTTTAATAATGAAAAATATTTTTTTAAAAAAATATTTTCATTCCATGAATTTCTTTTCCTCTCTCCTATTTGATGTCAATTAAAATCATTAAAATAAAACAAGTAAAAAAGCTAGAATTGGTCTAGGACCAATTCTTATGATACCCTAGATGAATGCTCATATGAAATTTCCTATGGTCACACATCTGTGCAAGTTTGATTTTTGAAGTAGTTTTTTGCATATATTCGGTTCGTCGAACAGAAAAAATGATTATAACCGATTTCTTTTTTAAAGATTTTTCGTTTGCACAGAGTTTTCAATTCAATTCTCGAGCTGCAGACTTAGCAGCAAACTGAGTCAATTTCAGATTAACTTATTTCGCTATGAGTTTTCATAGAAAAACTCTCTATGAAACTCAGTATACCCTATAGATTTTATCTAGGATAAAAAAATGGAGCTTCCCTACATCAGGTCCGGGCATCGCTGAATTTATTTATATTGAAGCGAGGAATTGCTGTCGGCCTCGACCAATGCTTTAAAAGTCGAAGAAAGAAATTGCCAGTAAATATATAAGAAAAAATTATGGCCTTCCTTTCATTGGGCCGAGTCAACGTTGATTCTGTATTCGCATAGACAAGTAATAACATAAAAAGACTGGACACGTGGTACAAAAATATGCAACGGTTTTTTCGTATATAACGCACGTCATATGGAAAATGAGTCAACTCAAAATCTGTCGTGTTTAAGTTAATTACACGCTGAGATTCGCAAGCTTTAATTCTATCATTTTGTAAAATCGGCTTATTTCTATCTCTTTTTTTCGCCCCTAGATAGCGATAGTGTCACTTTTCTTTTATTTAAGTACAGAGGTACCTATTCTTCATAGAAAAACTCAATTTAATTCTTAAAAATTTTATTTTAAGTTGTGTCACTTAAAAAAAAAAGACTTGTAAAAATATTTATTTAGTAACACAGAAACCGACCCAACTTAAGATCATCTCGGATTAACAGTTAACCTCGGCAACTAAGGTAAAAAAAAAAACTATTTAATATAAATCTTCAGAAATAAATTTACCTGCTAACAAATTTAAGACTTCACACTATTTTTAGCAAACAATTACTACGTTAAGCTAGAACTAATTCTATAGTGTTTCGTCTTTCGTTATCCTGAAAAGTTTGAGTTGGATCACTTTTCTAAGTGACGTGCATAATATCGACGATGACTCGACGATGCCTCGACGATGCCTCGACTTGCACCTGATGACTTAACCAAAGGGTAAATCAGCAATGCCTCGCTACAATATAAAATCAACCTTGTCTTGACTCTATATAGAGAAGGCCACAATTTTTTCGAAGAAATTTGCCGAAAATGTTTCTAAGAAAAAATTTCCAGTAAATTTCTAAGAAAAAATTGTGACCTTCCCTATATCGGGTCGGAAAAACTTTGATTTTATATTGGAGCGAGGCATTCCTGGCTTATCGTATGGTTAAGTCATCAGGTGCAAGTCGAGGTATAGTCAAGACTAGAGCTGAAAATTGGATCCGGATTTCCTAATATCCAGATACCCGGATCTGCGAAGTATCCGATTCCTGAGATCCGGATCCGAACTATCCGGAACCAGAGTAAGCAAAAAAGCTTCAAAATTGCGTTGTTTCAATGAGAAAATGAAAATATCATGAAATTTATATTTTCCCAAAGAAACAATACAATCTGGAGGAAATTTTGACCTTTTTTTGCTTAATTTGGATCCCGATATTTCGGATCCAGATCCACACAGTTTAGATCCAGATCCGGATACTAGCATCCGGATTTGAGGAATCGGATTCTAATTATCTCTGATAATCCAGATAGTAAATTATCCGGATACTTTCAACTCTAGTCAAGATACCGTCGATTTTGTAGTATTCGAGAAAAGACTTGCATATTTTTGCTCCACGTGTATGTTATAGTTTGCCTACCCTTTTGCCCGAAAGACATTTCGCAAAACGACATTTAAAAACTCATATTTCACAGAACTCATATTTCACTAAAAGAAATGTTCGCAAAAAGTTATTGACGGAGAGAGCATATTTAATAAAATTCTTTTAGAATAAGAGTAATTATCAATTGGACATTTGACAAAATAATATTGATCATAATTTTTACGAATTGTGGAAGTTATTTGTTACTCATTCGAAAATAAATCAAAATAAGCGCAAATAAAATTAACCAATTTATTTCAACTTAAATTTTCTATTATTGCAAACAGGAATTAGGTTGAGAGGGTTTGGCTATGAAATTAATTCCTAGCGAATTTCGTCAATATGGAATTAGAATTGAGTGGAAAAAAAAAGTGTTTACAAAAGAAAAATCTTTAAAAAATAAATTTCTATTCTCGAGCTGCGGATCTGCCAGCAAACTCAGTCAATCAATTTCATATTGACTTAATTCGCAAAATTGTCAATTAAATGCTAGTCCCGCATAGGGCTAATCTTCCTAGGCATTCAAGTAAATACTTAGTATTTCGGCTGGATTATAATTCCCATTTAAAAATTATTTTAATTGCATATATGATGTTATGTTATGTTATGGTATAACGAAAATTCTGAGCTTCAATTGTATTTGTTTTTTTCTTTTATTCCTAAACTTTGTATTTCGGCTACAGGTTTTTATTTCCTCCGGAACTATTTTTTCATATATTTGGTTTTAATTCAAAGTAATCAAGAATTCATGTTTTGCATATTTCATTCCTCTTCAGTATTATGAATTAGGAAATACATCTCCACATTCCTCAAAAAAATATGGACCAATGCATTCTTTTTCCTTTTTAGAACTGCATTACTCTGGAATGCATTGAATTCATTGAAGTCTGTGTGAATTCACTTGCATTCACTTGCATTCATTTGCATTCACATAAATTCAGTGAAATAATTTCATGAAATTATTTTGTGATTAATAATGAAATAACAAATAAAGCAGTTTTCATTATGTTTTGAAAGAATTTCAAATCAAATCAAAAAGTATTTATTCACATACCCCTGTTTAAGCTACATACAACTTTGGCCATTACGATAGTAAGCAGCATAATTAGATTTACAGATCAGTAAATAAATATTGATAACATTATAGCAATTGAGAATATACAAAGGATTAAGTATTGTATAATCCTGTGGACAATGTGAGTGATTGGAAGCCAGCCCATACAATTTCTTATAGCTGCAAAAGATTAATACTAGTAAACATATGCGAGAGAAAAAACAAAAATAGTAGAAGGACTAGTCCAAAAATATATGTACATACTAATTCAATTAATGAAATGAAATAGTTTTAGAATAAAGGTAGTATATCATATATAGATGGACAATTATCAGAAGTTATAATGAAGGGAAATGTATAATACTTATAATTAAAATTTCAAATTCAAATGCGAAAGAAAGTGAAACTAAGAATTATGACTAAACTGGTTCGGAGTAAAAACTTCTTCTTTGAGGTTAAAGTAACGAGTTTGGGCAGTGATAACTGATTAACTATGGACAATTCAGGAAAAATAACATTAAAATGTAACATTTTTAATCAAGACTGTCATAAATTACTTAAATGAGAAATAATTGATTTTAATCATTAAATTTTACATTATAAGAATATGCATCACATATTTGTAAATGGTTTTGATTCAGAAATCAAACCCATTGCCCATTGGCCTTCAGAAGAAAAATTTTTTTTGTGAATTTACTAATCCCGCAAAAGAAAATAATCTCTCCATAGAAGCTGAAGATGTGAGAGGTGTGTTGTACCTTAAAAACACTCTTTTTATACCCTAGATGAAATCATAGGGGTATACTAAGTTTGTCATTCCGTTTGTAACACCTCGAAATAATTATGGTAGAGCAAAATGGATTGGACACCCATTCATAATATTAAAAGTTATTTCGATTTTTGCATGTCCGTCTGTGCGCACGATAACTTGAGAACACGTATACTTAGAGAGCTGAAATTTTGTACACAGACTTAAAAAAAAAAAGTAAAATTAAGTTCGAAAATGAGACAAATCGGGCAACTCCTTCGTGGGGTTGCCATATAAAAATTTCGTTTTCCGCTATATATTTGGTCACTGCCTGAGAACGCGTCGACGTTGAGAGCTGAAATTTCGCACATGATGTTTTTACTACATTAGCAAATAAAATGTCAAAAATGGACTAAATCGGGCAACTCTTTCTTGGTGTTGCCATATAAAAATTTCGGTTTTTTACGTATACTTTGAAAACAATCAGTCCAAGACATTTTTATGGTACTAAAAACTTCTGCAGAATACGAAATCCTATAAAATTGGTTATAATCATTTTGTCTGTGCGACAAACCGTTCTAGAAATATATGCGAAAAACATCTTCAAAATCAATACTTGAATAGATCGGTGACGATACGAAATTTAATACGGGCATTCATCTAGGGTATCCTAAGAATTGGTCTTAGACCAATTCTAGCTTTTTTACTTGTTATTAAGGGTACTTATTCAAGATATCCAAAGTTGTTCCAAGATCAGCGAGATACATATCATATTCCTGCATTTAAGTGTTCCCTGAGATTGGTGCGATGCTGATGTCTCTTGTGTAATATTATCTAATAAAAAAGGAAACAATCAGAAAAGCTCGTGCAATAAAATGCATTTAATCCAAACCCTCCATATTGAAATCAAAAAACGAAACAGCAGCGTTGTTATTGTTACACTTTTCAGCGTCGGGCTTGCAGTCAGTGCAGCACATATCTTTTAGTGATTCTGTCACAATTGCACTGATTTCTGGCAACTTTCCTTCAGAAAATGGAAGGTTCAGTGGTTTTATCCATTGAAATTTCACTGATGGACACAAAACTGCTGCAACGATTGCAATGTGATGCAAAACAAATTGAAAAAAGGTCGAAATCTTTCAACCATTCCCTTTGATTGTACTTTAAGAATCCTCAATTCATTGGATATGTAAATCTTTCTCAACTTATTTTTTAATGTTGCCAGGGTTGGCAAAAAGTATCCGTATAGCAGGGACTGCTTGGACCCTTTGTAGAAAGTTAAGTGCCTCAGAGATTGGACGGAGAAGTACGTCATACTCTGACAAATATTCAAGATCAAGATCTGATAACTTTTGTATTAATAGACGAGTACAAAGTTCAGGGGGCTTTGATCAATAGACTCAGAAAGAGAGTTCCAACAGGATATTTTAATTGCATACGCAAATTTGATATAATTTCCTCAGAACTTTTTGGCCGATTAACTTCACTCCAAAGATTTGAACATTTCTTCATATCCTGTAGGAAGGATTTTTTTTTAAATCCAGAAAGATTGAATCAAGTAAGCACAATGAAAGGTGTTTATTTCATCGAAAATTTTAAAATATTGAGCTCATTCATTTCTATTATGGCTCACTCTATTTTGTCCTTAGATCGAATTGAATTAAAAACTTGTTCGAATCGTTTGCTGAACTGAGCCTAATAACGAAAGCATAATTGAAATGGGTAAGGGACTGAGCCAGATTACAAATGAAGATTCTCATAAAATTCAAAAATCTTTACGTTTAAATGTTTTGAATATAATTCGGCATATGGTTTTAATATTCCAATGAGATCAGTTATGGCTAACAGATTCAAAGTATGACTTGCGCATCGAAGGTGGTGTGGCAGCATTGTGTCTAATAACTCGTTGTTAAAGTTGGGTACTTCATCCTCACCATCAAGTAAAATATAGCCAATGCAATAAATTTTAAATTTTGGTATTTTGTTTATATACCTGTCGTAAAATTTCGAATGCAAGTCTGAATAGATTTGAAAGAGGAGAAGTTTGTTTTCTGAAAGAATTTATAATTGGTGTAAATGCATACATACATAAATAAGAAGATTATGAGTGAGTTCTACGACTCAAAAAGTACAAAAAACCAAATTAAGTGACAATAAAAATAAAATAATAATATACTGTTTTGAGTTTTATTTTTGATCGAAAAAATATGACTCAATCGTTAATCATTATCCATTTCTGAGTCCAAATTTCATATAAAAATCAGACATGAGTTTTATTTTTGAGGGCAAAAAAATAAAACTCAGGTGTGATGATTATTGATGATTTTAAGAAAAAACACATATGTATATGTAATTTTTTTCTTTGAGTGAATAGCGTGAAACTCAGCTTTAATGATTATTAGTGATTCAAAAATAAAAACTCAAAAATAATTATTATTGCCTTTTTTTATTAATTAAATATTCGAATTCTACCACATAATGAAAGTAGATGTATTTGGTGCACATAATTCATCTCATTCTCCTCCTTAAATGAAATGAAATGAAATGAAAAATAATCATTATTTTCGGTCCCTGGAATAAATACTTTTTAATTTGATTTGAAATTCTTTCAAAAAAATACTTAAAACTGCTTTATTTGTTCTTTCATTCTTAATCACAAAATAATTTCATGAAATAATTTCACTAAATTCAAGTGAATGCAAATGACTGCAAGTGAATGCAAGTGAATTCACACAGACTTCAATGAATGTAAGCATTCCAGACTAATGTAGTCCAAAGTAATGCATTCTTTTTCTAAAAGGAAAAAGAATGCATTGGTTAATATTTTTTTGAGAAATGGAATTCATTTAATTCCATTACAATTCTTTAAAAAAATACTTTTACTGCAGCTTCCAATTCGTTAATTTTAATGAAAAAATGTATAGGAATGCAGCTCAGATATAATGCATTATTTAACAACCCTGCCCGCATATAAGGGAAGCACCAAGGAAAACTTTCAATTCATTATTTACATACGCTCGCTAGTAGAAGTCAGGTAACTAAAGTAGTGTGTAGTATCTATGTTTCAAATAATTACATGTGCAGTAAACGCTCCTGAGCTCTTATCTAAAATATACTTTAATATTCGCCCACGAAATTTGATAAATGACTCGTACACCTTGTTACATATACCTCATCATTGTACCACCTACGGTTACAATGAGTTCTGTGACAGTTCTGTGACTAGTAACTGCAAATATAAGTCAAATTATTCTTTAAGCCCACGCATCTAAGCTTCAACGGACAAAATGACATACGTATGTCATTTTGTACATACTACCGGTATGTCGTTTTGTCTTCACAGTATTCAAATAAAATAAATACATAGAAAATATAAAAAAAATCGTATTTGTGAAAAAAACAATTTCATATCATAAAAAAAGTAACAACGTACGGACTTAATGACAATTAAATTATATGAGAAGCACTACACTTTCGAAAAATCGAAATAAACTTATCTAAATGAAAAAACTGCTGCGCTTGCGCGAATAAGTGAACAGCTGTGATGTTTTCACAGTTTTGTAAATATTATTGGTGTTACATAATTCGATAACAAATGGAGTGCTAAGGCCAGCGAATTTCGAATTAAGAGCAGGATGTCATTTTACCCGTATATGTCATTTTTTACTTACTTCCCCTAACTATAAGATTCGAGAATTGGATAAGTCCCTTTTTCGCCGTTTTGTTTTTTTTTAGCCGCTATTGCATATCTATCTACTTTATTCAGAGCCTATATATAAGATCTACAGCTGTTATTTCAATAGAATTGAAAACACAACAGGCAAACGATTATCAAGAATTTCAAGTATAATAATGCACCTCATTTTGATTAACAAACGAGCTACCAGTTGACGCTGCTGCCACCTCAAAGAGCTTTCCTGAACTAAATAGAATAAAAACGAAATACAAATCCAGATAAAAGATCACATAAACTAATTTTGAATAAATTTTTGGTTTCTGAATGAATCTTGAATTTCGTGTTCAAATGAAATCATAATATATTAAAAATAGTAAAAGATTAAATTAAAAAACAAAAACGGTCAATATGATTGGATTACCAGTGTATAACAAATCATACAAAATTGGCTTGTGTTTGAAAAACATCATAGTGGGGAGGAAACCATACTTTAAGATTTTCACTTAAAACAAAAATAAAATAATAACGTTTTCGAACCCGCTTTATTTAAGATATTGATTGATCTAAATCCTCCGGTAATATCTTAGAAACTGCTTCAAATAAAACCATGCTTATTTTTTTGAAAAAAAGCTTAATTCATTCATAAGATACTTGTATGAAAGAGACATTGATCAAACGTTAATAAGACAAGATATAACGGAGAAACAAAGGATAACAAGGATATGAAAGGATAACAAGGATATAAGAAAAATATATCCTAATTAAATGACATTGCTTCAACGCATATACGATTTAATGAGTTGACGCCATTGCGTATACTAAGATCTTCAACCCAGCAACCCTCAACCAGATAAACAAAGTCTTAATTTACCACATTAATTGAAATTGAATCAAAGTTGATCAATTAATTGAGTTTCCCATTAATTTTTTTTATGAACACACTCATGTCGAATGGATTCTATGATAGGGGCGGGACGTAAAATTAGTTCACTATAAATCAGATTAGTAAAATAAGCCATCAATATACCAGACACGTAACTATGCACATCAAGTAATGTGGGTGTGCCTGCATAGTTACTTATGTTTGGAAATTTAAAAAAAAAAACTTTTCCTCCAAAATAGATAATCTAACACCTTTAGAGAGTAGAATTTACTTAAAAGGTGCAATCTGAGCGATGTGGGCTTTGGATATTGAAAACAATAAAAAATCAATACTAAATGTCAAGAACAAAAAGTTTCAATAAGTTAAAAGAAATCTAGGGGAGGCCTATTAACGTATTTTCAATCGTTTGACCTTTCATTAAGAAACATTTAATGATAATAAAAAAAAATAAAAACAATTCGACAAAATCGTATTTCATTAATGACTAAACAGATCAGAATTGGAAAAAATAAAGAAAAGAAAAAAAAAACATTCCTGCTAGACACACCTTTTCCCATTTAAAATTCAATTTAAGTTGAACTACAACAAACAATTTCATAATCTGCTCGGACTAGATCTCATGCGCATGCTATGTGTGCTAAAACAAGTTTGTGTGATAAGAAAAAATAATTGAAAAGTATTTACATTTCATGCCAAGGTCAAGTCGCACTTACCATATCTTCCTCATCCTCCAAATAATTAATATCCAAAAGCATAAATTTCCATGCTTGAACGCAATCTGGAATCGTAGCAATTCGTACACTTTCACGAGAAGGTCGAATTGTTTTCACTTTAAATGGCACCTGTAATGGCATTTGCTCAGGTGATATTCTAGTTTCACACCCAACACTTCTACTAACATGGCTATAATTACTATGACTCTGTTGACTAGTAAAATACGAACATCGTGGATCATAATTGTATACGATCGCACGTAACTTTGGCTCTGCTTGACTATAAAAAATGCAAACATTTTGGTAGGGATCAGTTCTCGCGATGTAGCTGCTACCGCCGCTGCTGCCGCCGCCGCCGTACAATGAATTTTCACTATTAATTTTACCGCTAGTACTAGTACTACTGGCAATGGTAGTTGTAGTTGTGATGCTGATCCCGTCACCGTCGTTGGTAACTTCTTTCATTTTCGTAGAAAACATAAATTCATCATCTGTCTCCCATTCGCCATGATCTTCCACACGAGATGAATCATGTATTGTGATGTCATAATAGTCGGATCCGTAACTTTCACGGGGATTACCGACTGTCTTGAACTTCCATATTGGTTGGTAGATATCCTCATCTCTGGGCTGAACAGTCATGGATGCGATATATGGTGGCGGAATTGCACGATCACTTATTTTGTTTATTTTTTGCTTCTTTTTTTTTGGCAGTCTTCTTAAAGCTAAGTTCGATGATATCTTAAGAAAAATTTTAAACAACTGAGAAAATTCACAAGAACCAAACGATCGTGTATTAATGACACTTAAAAAAACACTTAAATTCCTATCGTATGTAATCACTATGCGATTCAAACTCTGTGATATGATCAAAAAATTAATGATGCGTTTAAGATCAATATGTTTCGCGATCACTATTTCACTAGAACTGGCACAACACTCAATTCCTCTGTTCTCAATTCCATGAATTATATCCGACCTTGGATGGTGCTGGCAATAAAACTCTATCACAGCTGGTTCTTGCACTAATGATTGTTGTTGTGGTGTAGTCGGATTTCCGGAAATTGCGATAACACTATCACCAGCTACTTCCGTAGAGAGGGGATCATTTTCATGGTCTCTGCTATTGTCGCTACTTAAAAACGAATCAAATGCACTTAATAAATCATTAACAAAATCCGAATTTTTCTCATAGAATCCATAACGACGACACGATCGACGCAACGATGTGCTACTTAAATTGTCAAAAGTTGATGATGCCGTTGTCGTCGAATCAATATCAACTGATTCGGGTTCATCAACTTTTAAATAAATCGCTCGACGTTTGGCTCTTTGCTTCGCCATTAAATTTCTTTTGAAATCATCCACCATTTGTGTACAGTCTTGATCGTTAGTGAATAACGATCTCAACGTTGACTCCTCACCTGAAAGAAATTCCGAAGAACCGTACTCGTGTACAAAGCCGCAACAACTGAAATTTCGTGATGGAATACTTTTCGTATTACAAATCGAATCGTCTGGCATCGCCGACCATGGTGAGTTGTTGTAATCAAATGTTTGACAACGTAATGATGTCATCCATTCTATGACGCTTCTATTTTGATAAAAGGTGTAAATTTTCTTATCAGGCGGTGAGGTGTTGGAAGACGCCGGTTTATTTACACTACGTATTTCGGGTATGGCAGATGTCTGCTGAGTTGTTTTATTAACGATCTTGTGTAATGCTGGATCAGATTTTGAATTTACTTGCAGTGATTTGTTGAGCGGTGATTCAAGGGAAGTAATTAAGTGATCGTTTTCATTGTCACATCTACGCAATTTTCCATAGATATGCTGATCACTGGACGATTGTAAACGTTTCAATTCACAAATTCGATTTAAATCGAAAGTCTCATTCGTTTTGAATACATTATTGTAGCCATCGACATTGTGAATAATTTCTAGTTTCCGTGGTTTTGTAGTTTTATCGCGTGACTTAACTCGCTTTAATGTTTCAAATATTCCGCTTAGAATTCGGGTGGATTTCTTAGATTTTTTATTATTTTTCGTGTGAATTTTTTCATTATTGTTGTTACATATATCACATTCTTTACCACTATAGATTTCACCACACTTTACACAAATATTTTCATAAATATTATCGTCGGTCCGTTGGAAACATCCGTTCACTACAAACTGACAGAAATTACACAACTTTCCTTTAGCTTCGAATACACCATAACCACAGCCAGTACAAAGATTTTCGTAAATCACTGAAGTTTTGTGATTGTGGCCTCCCCAAAGTTCGTTAAGAAGTAAATTCCTACTGAAAAATTCGCCTGTATTAAATGCATCTGAGCGATCGGTTGCTTTGTAGACTGGCGGCGTATTACTGGATTGGTCATCAGCACCTGTACATGTATACTGCTCACAAAAACAGTAATCGTCGTTAATAATCGTCGCCGATAGTTGGCTATGATCGCTTAATGTTTCAGAACTTCTTGACATGACTTTAAGCTTTCTTAAAGCATTTCTTAAACATGAGTCATGGGATTGCTGAGAGCGCGCGAACTTTTACAGCATTCATTCAAATTTTTAAAAGGTAATCGCGATTCTAACAAGCGTCACGATCGACTTCGATATGTTTTAAGAACATACGATTTAGAGAGCGCGGTATGAATCGGGAAGTAAAAAAGGAATGAAATATTTTTTTGTTTTTCTTTAATAATATCATTCCAATGTTATTGAAAGCTAGATTTTGTTTGTAAACAGAACCTTGAGTTGAATTTTAATTATTGCAACGGTCACATGATTTTATATAAGTGAATTATTACGAATTTCTAGCTCACTTTTGTAGGTATTTATACATATAAAACGCACAATAGGCAAATTCCGACATTATAAAAACTTCACACTCCACCCGAGACCGGCCACTTTCTATGTTTATTCTTAACCGTAAACAGAACGTCTGCGCAGGAAAGGGCTTCTAATCAAACTGATCTTCTTGCGCATGACAAATAATATCTTGGAAGGCTTTAAGATGGGGAGACTCTGTGCCGCAGAATGTCTTCTTAAACTGGGACCAACAATTGCGATCATTGTATTTAATTAATTTAGTTTGGCGCTTCTCTATATACAGATGTAGATTCACTTGCGCCTGCCTGCCTGCCTGCCTGTCTGATGATCCAAATTTCTTACATATGGGGCACCACAGTGGGTAAATTGTATGGCATAATTGGCATAAATACATAAAGAAATATGCTTCTGCGAACATCAATTAGAGTGGGCGACAACTCGTTCATTCATTAGTTAAAAGATCGGCATCATGGTGGTATACGCGCTATCAAAGTAGCAACAGCAACAGCATCATCAACAGTGGATATGTAATTAGATCTTAATTAATTAATGGGGATGATGATGATGATGATGAAGAACACTTGCTGAAAATATGTATGCCATTCAGCCGCAACACGGCTCATGCTGGCAACTATATTTAATCACATAATCACCTTGAGACTGCGTATCACTTTCCATTTTATAAACGGAAATATATCGTCGTCGATTACGATGCCGCATGTAGAACACTGATAACCGCATCTTTGGAATTGGCTTCAGTATATTCTGATAAACTTGCTGCCTATTGGGGTGCATGAAATTCGGTCCATTTACATAGATTATTTACGCGGTTTCTACCAATTTCATTAAACTGGGTCCCAAGGCTATACATAAGTTTAGTCTATAGTGGTGATGAGATAAGTGACTTAAGTACTTGACAAAAAAAAAAAAACAAACAAAAACAAACGACGTGAAGTAATCAGTTATTACTCATTAGACACACGCATGACAAGAAAACTGATAAAATAGAACCGAGTCAAAAAAAAAGCTGAGTTAAGTGAATTTGTAAAAATAGTTTTACGAGTTTTAAATTAACCGAGAAAAAACCTGATAATATTTTTACTATATAGGTTCGATAATAACTAATTGCAGAAAATTGCAGCCTTTGCGAGTTTAGAGTTCTAGTTCAGGTCTTGACAGTAATTTCCTGTCCAGCCATTAAATAGAAATAGATAAATAAATTATGCGCGCGTGCATTTATTGAAATGTAAACAATTGAAAGTCATTGAAGCCATTAAAGGAGAGTGAGTTATTATTATTACTTTTTTTTTTTTTTTTTTGTAATCATCACAGGAAACGGAAATAATTATTATTGGTTCTAAAATAGTTAAGGAAATAAGGTTAAATGCTGTACGCTTTAGTAGTTTTGACAAGGGCAGCTGCAGCTGTTAGGTAGAGCTAGTTAAGTCTAATAAAAGACCACTTAATCAAAATAAAGAAATAAATTATTTTTAGATTTTGCTTTGAATTAAAATATTTTATTAACTATAATTTTTGCGTTCTTTATGCTCTGATCTGAATTGAATTGGTTCTGAACAACGTGTAAAAAGTACGATTCGGCTCTTCAGATTTTATCACTAAGGAAACGTTAACGCAACCTTGAAACTACCAATCCAAAGATTTTCTGAAATAATTAGATTTTATTTTATTTTTTGTAAAATTTTGTACATTAATAATTAAAGCAAATTGTTCTATTAATTTTTGCAATACCTTCAAAAACGTACAATAATATTCGAGTAGTGCAATATATATGTGAGATATGAAATTAAAATCCCGTTCTTGTTTGGTTGAGATCCAGAGATCATGTGCTCTTCTTATTGTTTAATATGTAAATAGAACTGAGCTACTTCAGGTTAGTGAACACAGAATGCGGCTTATATTAATATATTCCCTTGATTTATAAAAACATTGTTAGTAGACATATCCACCCATCAATGTAGTACTCAAAATATTTTTTTTTTGTAATTATAAAGTTAGTTTGCTCACATGCTAAAATAACCCGAAGTAATATGGTGCTAACTTGGCTCCTCCGAGGATTGCAACTAAAACTTGAGGTGGATGTTAGCCTGAACCAAGCTTGAAGAATTGACTACACGGCATAAGATGACCCTATGTTGGGTACCTGTCCACAATGATATTCCAAGCAACGAGATGGCCGATGTGCTCTAAAGTGGATTGCTCCGCAGCGGACTCTTATGTGTTATGTTAGGATCCTAATCGGAGCTTTAAAAGAGGAGATCATCAGGGGCGCCTTTAAAAAGACAAACCTTCGGTAGGCCATCAGGGAAACCTATCATATTGCGAGCAATTGTAGCCTGCATATGACAAGAAGAGGACAAGAGAGCTCCTTAATGGCAATAGAGTAAATACCAGGAATTTGGTATTGGTCATCACTGATCACTAGGCCATAGGGGACACTACTAGAAGGCTGGGTACAGTGGCGAATGATTTCTGCAGAAGCTGCAAGGACTCGGAGGAAATCGAATCCGTCAAACACGTACTTTATGAGGGCCTTGACTTGATTAATAAAATAGGTAGGCTATTGGGTAGCTACTGCTTTTCCAGTCTAAAGAAATTGCAAAGTAAAGAGTTCAGTTGTATTCTGAGATTCCTAAGGGAAACAGGATGGATCTAGGGTGGTACAGCAGATTATTCTATGTGGTTAAGTAGCATAATAGACCCTTTGGAGGTCTAAGTGATACAGACTAGTCTTCGAGCGGCACCCGTTTTACTTAACATAACCCACCCTGAACTACACCATCTGATCTTGGGAACTTGATATAGTTACTCAAAGTAGATCACAAAGCTGTGTCAGTTTTTCGAAATGAACGGCACTGAAGTAGCATTTGTTTTCCAGCCGTTCCTATCTATGGAAAGTAGTTGAATCATCATCAAATTAGTCTTATTATAGCAGGCGCTTCGCTGAAGAAGAGCGACTTTTATACAATGGTTTTGATTGAAATGCTTGAAGGCAGTACCCCTACTGCTCACAATATCCCATAATTTCCGTAAATCCTTTTTTTTCACCAGATTTCAGTAGATGGCTATGGCCAGACTTAGGGGCGGGCAACAAGGGCTGACAACCCGAGGGGCCTCTACAATACAATCTCATGTATTTAAAAAAAAAAAAAAAAAATTACACACATTCTGACAAAGAAAAAAAAATTGCATATTCATGAGGCACTTTTTTTAAAAACATTTCAAAGGATCTTCCTAAAAAAGTTAAGCGATCAGGATTACACGAAACATGATGAATTTTCTATAAAAGGATAAGATATTCTTTTAGCGTTAGCATTATGTGTTGACGTTAACAATAAGATGCTTTTACAATAATACAGTAATTGTCCCATATATAGAAAAATCCATTCCAAAGGAAAGATTTCTGCCCTTTTACCCAACAGAGATCATACTGGTGAAGCCACAGTGAACCTTTACTGAAATGTTTAGGCGACGATCAAGTTGACATTCTGGATTGTTGCAGCCAATCATACGGTAATGCTGTAAATATGAGTGGCAAATGCAAACGGATGGAAACTCTAATTCTAGAGAAAAATAATTTATCAATATTTGTAACATGTTGTGGTCATTCTGTTAATTTGGTTGGAAAAGCAGCTGCTAACTCATATACATCAGCTGTTTCAATTTTCGATCCAGAATTTATATGTATTTTTTACAGCAAGAGCAGACCCAGAAATTATCAGAAAAAAAGAACAAGCAGTTAACATCTTGAAAAATCCAAGCTATACTCGCTGGTATTGTCGAGCTGATACCACGAAAGCCACGAACGATATATATTCCGAAATTAAAGATGCTATAATCACCATTTCTTCTAATCATGAGCAAAACGACATATTGAGAAATGAAACAATAAATCTTTTTGGAGAAGATAAGTAGCCTCGAAACAGCTTTAGTTACCAACTTTTGGAGTGCAGGATCCGAAAATGATTCTTAAATCTGCAATGCGTGCATTGAAAAAATTGAAATTGTTTGTTGAATCGAAAATAGACGAGTTTGATGAATATGAAGATACAGCTCGAAAAATATCAAAGACTAATGAGTATGTACACTGATGTAAACGAGAAATGTGAGGTTAAATTCGCTCGATTTTACGATACCTTCATATGTTGGTTAAAAACATTTTTTCGCTTGAAATAAATTATTCAAAAGCTGTGAAAACATAATTCTTTCTTCTGGTTTCAAAATAATTCGGCGCCTCAAATTCTTCGTTGCACAAGGGCCTCCAAACTTTTAAATCTGGCACTATATCAGGGCCGTAGCTAGGGGAGGGCATAGAGCAGCAATGCTCTAACTTAAATATTACCAACTTATTCTGTATTCTGCGGCCACGTCATAAGTCATCGCGGAGAGTCCGTATGATCGGGAACACTGACCAGTCAGTCACTACTCGGCCATGTTTGCGTTGCTTACCTCCCACATCTTCCTGCTATATATGAAGGTAAGATGATTGGTCGACTACTTGCACAGCTTTGGTTTGGACACTTGGCTGTTACAAGAGTCGTAAACATGGCAAAGATAGTAACAAAAAAAAATATTATGTGCTCTGCAAGTGGCTGATGTGGCTTTACAGGCTTTACAGAGTCGAAGCACGGAATTGAAGGATGCCATATCAATAATAATAAATAATGGATGTCAGAAGAGATGTATGAGGCAATTTTGGAAGAAGCTGAGAATACCATATTGCAGAAAAAAATCTCAAAATAATTTTCCAGAATAGAAGAGACAAGTAAAGGCAAGTTATCTGGAGAATTAGGTGTTGTATGGTCCATGAACTTCTCGTCAAAATACTGCAGGAATAATTTAAGCTCCGCCATTTAAAGCGGAATTTTACGAAACTGTAGACATAATAACAGCTGAGATGAACAGAAGATTTGAAGACAATGACGATCTACTAGATTCAATTTTGTGTCTTGATGAGTTGGGCTACGTTTAAGTCTGTTCAACATTTCTTGTGAGGAAATTAATGAGAAAAAAAAACCGTATTTGCAATTATTTTCACGTATTAAAATTCCTTCCAAAGAAGAGGCTACTATTGTGAAAACGTACTTGAATAAGTTGAATGATTGAGGAGATCAGAACGAAAACACATTAGAAGTTCTATGCCGACAAAGGAAATCCTTCAGGGATACCTATGACCTATTTGCGTCAGTCGCAACAGCCAATTGTAGTACTGCTTCGTGCGAATTTACCTTTTCGACACTAAAGGAACAGACAAAAAAGCTATTGACAGTGCTATAACAAGTTTACTATATGATAAATCGAAGACTGCAATTATATTGAATATTTTTTTCCATGTGCTGTTTCTTGTTTGGTCCATTTATTTCTGTTTTAGTTCACGTAAAAAAAAATGTAACAAAATGATTAATTCTTCAAAAAGATGTCCCTTCACCTGAATAGATGTATCCCAAATACACCGAAAATTTTCGCCATACTTCAAATTTCTGATGCCCTGTAATATGGTTCTAGTTACTGGCCTGCACTATAGATGGCCGTTAAATGGGATAGATAGGACTTTGAACTCCCTATTGGAACTCTGAAGCAGATTCTATCTTAAAGGGGGAAACTTTTAAGGCACTGCATATTAAGCGAACCTCATTTTAGAATGAATAATGAATTTTCGGTTTGGAAAAATTGTATAATTTTCTATTGTGTTAAGCTTACTGCACTGTAATATTCCGCAATGAAACAATCAACACTCAATGCCTGCTGAAAAGGTCCCAGGTTCTTGTGGAAGGTGACAAATTTATTTTACCATTGAAAGCATTGGGAAAATTCCAGATAGTTGAATTGGTGCATCTAGTAGCAGAATTTACTTGAGACAGATAGGTATTGTAGAACTACAGGAGAATGAAGAGCTAATTGAGGATGATATAGTTAATATAAGAGCCGCACTGGAAGGCCGAGTGATCGGGCGCTAGCCCAATGGGCTGGTGGTCTCCGGGTTAATCTCGACCACACGTAATTACCATGTACTCTGGTTGAACCTTGCTGCAGCGGTGAGAGGAGAGCTATGAATTAAAAATACTCAGAAATGTCCCACAACTTATGAACACTTACAGAGCGTGGAGAAAAATGTTTGTTTTTTTTTTTAACAAAAAATTTCAATAAGGCTTTCAAAGCGTTGCTATACCGATGTGTCCTTTTAAAAAAAATATTCAAAAACTGTTTTTAAATTTTAGTTTTATTTTCTAATTTTTAAAAAATCAAGTAATTTAATTTTATGCAAATCAATTTTGATGTAGAGTAGGTATACAGTGAGCAAAATTATTACAGTCAGTTTTTACTTATGACAAATTTCCAGTGTTACTAACAGAAATCAAAATACTTTTGATTTGTTCAGTAAAATTGGCACCGTGTCGTCCGTTAGTACGATAGAAGTCTTTGCTAGGGTGAAAGCTTAGGATAACAAATGAAAGTAGTTAGGTACCCAAATATTTGAAAAAGTCTGAATTTTTCCACATTTGATGAAGCACTGGCATTGTTTTTGTTACTATGTTGGGCCACAGGGCCGGACTGGGACATCAAATCGGCCCGGGCAAATAATGACAAGCCAGCCCCAAGGAACTTCAAAAATGACTTTTTTATAAGAGGCAAACAACCCAAATTATTACGCTGATTTCCTACTGAACCGAGCACAAAGAGAGCAAGACAATGTTTTCTATAAATATTGAATTCGATGCTAAATAAGAAGAAAGAAAGAAGAAATTTATACAGGAAATATGTATGCACAGAATATGTGTAAGAGCGGTTGGCCGTTTAACACTTCAAATTAAAACTAAACAAGTATAAAAGCTAGAATTGTAAAATTTCTTATGGTCACCCATCTATTCAAGTTAGATTTTTGAAGTGGTTTTCCGCATATATTTCTAGAACGGTTCGTCGGACAGAAAAAATGATTATAAGCAATTTTATAGGATTTCGTATTCTGAAGAATTTTTTAGTACATTAAAAATGTCTAGGATGATCGTTTTCACAGTATATGTAAAAACCCAAGTTTTTATATGGCAACACCAAGAACGGGTTGCCCGATTTAGTCCATTTTTGAAATTTTATTTGCTATTATTATGAAAATACCATGTACCAAATTTCAGCTCTCTATGTCAATGCGTTCTCAGACAGTGTCCAAATAAATAGTGGAAAACGAAAGTTTTGTATGGCAACCCCACGGAGGAGTTACCCGATTTGTCTCAATTTCGAACTTAATTTTACTTTTTTTTTAAAGTCCTTGTACAAAATTTTAGCTCTCTAAGTATACCGATCTCGAGTTATAGTGCGCACAGACGGACAGACGGACGGACGGACAGACGGACAGACGGACGGACGGACAGACGGACAGACGGACGGACAGACGGACGGACATGCAAAAATCAAAATACCTTTTAATATTATGCGTGTCCAATCTATTTTGCTCTGCCATCATTATTTCGAGGTATTACAAACGGAAGGACAAACTTATTATACCCTTTAGATTTCATCTAGGATATAATAAAACAGGGTTTCTCTATGGAAGTAGGAGCCGAGAGACCAACAATTTTACTTACACAGCTGTAACAAGAGTAAGGCAAGTAAAGCAGACGTTGAGCCGGAGGGGGTCGCCCGTTAAAAAAAATTATTGCGGGCGAAAAAAATAACATTATTAACATTTGCCTTTGACAAATATAATTATTTTTGAGTTTTTACTGTTAAATAAATGTTTTGCTCTCGATTTGAATTTACCCGCTTGACAAGGCTGAGGTTGGTTCGTGATCCTGACATGGAAGAAATTTTTGCCAAATTTTCTAAATATATTATTATACCAGAAAGCGCTAAAGAAAGAGCATCGTACACCAATTTTTGAATCGATTGATGTTCTTTTATTCGAACTGACGGGGAGGTATGAAATGTTGGAACAAGTTTCAGAAGATTTTAGATTCCCTTCTGGCGATCTTATTAGCAAAATGTACGCTGATAGTCTGAGAAAAACCGATTTTTGATTTGCTTCAATAAATTCACGACTATAGCCACCAAGAGTCTTATCTAAATGTCGAAATTGCATTCTGAGTTTTTGTAACATTGCCAATGACGCTAGCTTTATGTGAACGAAGTTTCAAAAAATTGAAGCTAATAAAAAATGTTCTGGGATCTACAATGGGTCAAGAAAGATTATTAAATCTGGTTTTTTTGTAAACCGAAAAAGAAATGACAGGAAAGCATGTCATTTTGAGAATATTATAAACTAATTCATGGCGACAAAAGCTAGAAAAATCGATCTATAAAATCTTGCAAATATTTCTGTCAAATTGATTCACCTCAAAGTTTTTAAATGTACTTTACTCGCAAAAAATTAACATCAACTAATAATTTTATGTGACATAAATATTATTTACTATTCTTCTCATGACCAATTGTTGCTGAACTTGGTATAGTCAGTTGATATACCACTATACTTATATGGCCCAATATAGTAACAAATACAATGTCACTGCTTCACCAAATGTGGCAAAGTTTAGACTGTTTCTAATATTTGGGTACTTTCTACCACTGGAAATTTGTCATAAGTAAAAGCTGAGTGTAATACATTTACCATGACCATGAATATAATCTACTTCAAATTTGATTTACATGAAATAAAATTACTTCTTTTTACAATTATAAAATAAAAACAAAATTTAAAAACTGTATTATATTTGCTCTTCAATTTCGAATTTGTTTTAAAAGTACACATAGGAATAGCAAACCTTTAAAGGTCTTGTTGAACCCTTCTGATAAAAAACACATTTTCCGTGCGTTTTTCGAAATAAAAATGATATGATGCAAAACATAATGTAAACCGCTTTACAAAAAAGTGAATACTTTTAAAGCCATGAAAAAGCCAAATTTGCCAAATAAAATGCTATCTCGGAAACACCCACTTGCCTCCGCGTCCTAACAGTGTTTATAAGTTGTGGGACCTTTCTGAGTATTTTTAACTCATAACTCTCCTCTGCCCAGATGGCCTCCTTGCCGTGAGCTAATTAGCTTTATTGTATTAGGCTTTTAGATTATGCAATAAAGTACTTTTTCAATTTGAATAGCTCTCCTCCCACCGCAGCCACAACGTTCTTCCAGAGTACGTGGTAAATACGTGTGGTCGCGTTAATGTGGAGCCTACCGGCCGAAAGACCACCGGCCCATCGGGCTAGCGCCCGATCGCCAGTACTGCCAGTCCGGCTCTGTTGGGCCATATTATAAGAATGTGTTAGAGCGATTGAATTTCTAAGCAGTTACAAGGAATTTGCAAAACAAAGTAGTGGACATGGGGTTAATAAGAATCAGTACTCATCAAAAGTTTTAATTTAGATACCAGCGAACTATATATAACATTTGCTATACGTGGGTTCGTGTCCTGAAAGTGAGAAAATTCATATAAAATTAGCCTAGACCTACACCACAGACCGCATAAGAGATATCTAATGTAAAACACAGAAACCAAACTTGCCACAATTTAAGACAAAAAGTGAATATTTGCAATTCAAATAAATTGAAAATGTTTAACGAGAATTAACTCTTCTAAATTATTTTTGCACATAAACATACTATTGTGCTCAGTATTTCAACAACTTTCAACGAAATATTGCAATTTCTCTTCAGTGAAATATTGGAAGAAAAAACAAGTACTATTAGAGAAAAACTTCAATTTTTACTATTTTGTAGAAGTTGCCGAGCATATCTCCATTTTAATACATTTATTTTTTATTTTTCCCGACATTATTCGCTAGACTACTTCGTTACCTTTAATTTAAGATATAAATCATTATTCTGCTACAAATAGTTTGCCAGAAATTTGCATTGAAAATTGTATGAAATTTTGCAAATCATAGTATTGACTCCTCTTAAGAGCTCACTTCTTTCCTCAGTTCCTTCACTCAGAGCCATAACGACTCGCTATTCGCGTCTAAGGCAAACGTATACATTTACGCTCCTGATTTATAAAATTGTCAACATAACCTAATTTAACTTTAGTGATCCTGATGTGATCTATCAACAGACTGAACAAAGTTGAGGAACAATTGATAATGATAATAAAACATTCGTACAAAAGAATAGTACCTAAGTAATATTTATTGCACACAAAATTATTAATTGATATCCTTTTTGGCGAGTAAGTACATTTAAAAATATTTAGGAGAATCAGTTTGATAGAAATGCAAACTATTTTATAATATTTTGCAGATCGAAGGTAATTTTTTATTCATTTGAATTTACATGAAGGTCATTGGCAATGTCAGAAAACCTCGGAACGCGATTCAACATTTAGATTAGATTCTTGGAGGCTATAGTCGTGAATTGATTGAATTAAATCCAGAAAGGGCTTTTCTTAGACTCTTCGTATGCATTTTACTGATAAGATCACTTGAAAGGAATCCAAAATCGGAAACTTATTCCAACATTTCGTACCTCCACATCAATTAGAATAAAAGAAGATCAGTCGATTCAAAAATTGGGGTGTAAGAAGCTTATATTGTGACATAAAAAAATCGAGTCGACTTTTTATTATTTTCAGCAAAATTTTATACAACTATCAAAAATTTCTCTCATGTCAGAATCACGAACGAACCTCAGGCTAATGTTGTTAATATTTTTTTTTTTGCCCGCAGTAAAAACATTTTTTTTTTCAACTGCGTTCCTAAACTTCAAACCCTGAGCCAAGTACCCCATTTGCCTCATACTCTTGTTACAACTCTGCTTCACAAGTAAAAGTGTTGATCTCTCGGTGAAAGGGCCAATCGCTTTTTTACATATTTTATGCATACATGTTTCCTGTATTTATATAAATTTCTTGCTTCCTCTTCTTTATTGAATCTGGCAAATTCTAAAAAACAAAATCCAATTTTATCTATTATTTATGATTAGTGGCTCTGTATTTAGCATGGAATGTAGCATTATTCGTTTGTGAGAAGACTTCCCTTCGATTTGCAAACATTTTAACTTTGTTTTGTTCAATGGGAAAGGTTCGATTTGAGCCACATGTATACCGAGCTTAAAAAATGATTTGCGAATAGCAAAAGCTGTCTTGCTATCCTGTGCTCGATTCAGTAGGAAACCCGGCTAATAATTTGAGCTGTTTTCCTGTTATAAAAACGTTATTTTGGAAAACCCAAAGTGGCTGGTTTGTCGTAATTTAGCCGAGCCGGTTTCAAGACCTAGTCACAAGATGAGCTCATTAATGTCTCGCTGGAACAGGAGAGCCAGTCCAAGATTAGGGTTTTTTTTTTTTGTTGAAAATGATTACCTACTCAATTCTGGGACTAGGTCTTGAAACCGGCTCAGATAAATTACGACAAACCAGCCAGGCAGTTTTCCTGTCTTTCAGTTGCGCTTGGATAACATCTAAATTGCTGCAGGAATGCATGATATCTTTGTATAAGCTACATCCATAATACGGTGTCTTAAAAGTGAGTACCTGGGAGCACGAGAATCATGCAGAATCAGAGGGCAGATTTGCTAGAGTCCGGTCTGGCTGTATAATTCTGCGTTTCTTGGTGCCAGACCTGCCGTTGGTGTTGCCATATCAATCATTATGTTTTTGATCAAACTCGATGTTCACACTAAGCATCAACAGCGATGAAGTAATCTAAGCACTTACAGGTATACGAAACTTTTTTTTTTACGGGCCAAATAGGAAATTCACTGATTTTCACTTGCAGTTGGGTAGAAAAAAATGTAGAGCAGCGCGTATGGTATTATCACTGGTCATAGCCCCTTCATGCTTATCTCAAAAAGATAGAAGTTACGGACTGCGCTGAATGCCTTACCTGTCTGAAAAGAGAACTTGAGACAATTGAATACTTTCTGTGCGTTTGTCCGGTCTTTCTCCGGCACAGGATACTCTTGTATCTGCCCTCCTATCTGCCAGTCAGCTGAAAAGCTCACTTAGACTAGATTCGCCTCATAAAGAAGACAAAGCAGTTTTTTACTTTTTTAGCAGATTAGCACAATGATCACCTTGACCTCCGTGCTTGAAATCTTTCATCCCCCTCCATTAAAAAAAATTAAAAAAGTCTGAGCCTCAAATACTATCGAATGATGACGATAAAATCCCACATTGAACTACATACATAAATGAAGGTTTTACTGAACTCACTAAGTTATGCATATTTTAATTTTATTTTTTATTATTATTCATATAAAACCAATGATTTCTAGTTCCACAGTATTCTGTGGAACCAATCTTCCATATCAATCAAGGGATAGGTGTACTCTTAGTAACTACACATATCAAGAAACCAGAATTACATAGAAATCTTTCCTTGCCGGCAAAATTTTCTTAGAACGTCATTTCTCAAACATTGATAATGACAAACTCGAATCACTTCCTGCAATAAAAGCCAACAAGAAAAATTCAAAAATTTTTTATTTACTTTCTGACGAAAATATTCAAATCAAAATAATTATGCTTTACTGCCTTTACCGGGTACAAGCAAAATTCTAAGAAATTCAACACCGACTTAAATCCTCAAGAATTTGTTGAGAAAATGTTGAAGAAAACTTAAAGATGACGCGCCGACAAGATATGATTCCAATTTGAGTTGGAGAGCAATTAATTTTTATTAAGCAGCCATTCCGGTTGTTAGTTGATTTTATTTTCCCAAACTCAAAATCTTCTTAAGTATAGGCGGCTATCGACTTCCATCCAGAGCTATTCTCAATGGGTGAATCTAAGTAAGTATCTACAGCCCCACAAATGCTTGCGATGCGATGGATGAATCATAATTGTACTCCCGGATTTTACGTAATTGCAGTGTCAATTGAGTTCTGACCCTAAAAGAGTTCAATTAATGCTAATTAAGCACTTGAGTGACTGCAGTGCATTCAATTGTTGTTTTTACATAAATGTGTGTCAAGAGAAAAACTCAAATCTCTTGATGGTTTGGAGACACGCGATGGAACAAAGTCAAAAAGCTTTTTCAGATCTATTTACAATTTAGATGCTTTTGCGGTGAAGCATTACAATAAAAACAACAATATAAAAAATTATGCTAATTAATTTTGTTGTTGCTTTCATTAAAATTTTTTTCGCATTTTAACTTTTTTGTTCTTTTTTTTTTATCAGTAAGCATGGCGGTAGTACTTCACACAATGCTACGAGTACAATAGCGAAATAAAATTATTTGTTCAGAATCATTGCTGGACAAATTTCTTTTAAAATTGACTTTAATTTCCCTAAAATTTCAAATCATTCCGAATAAACTTGGTGACACATACACATGTACAAGTTTGAAAAATTGAATGATAATTTGATGCTTTGTGTTCTCAGACTTTTGTGTTCAAGTCTAATTAGGTGACATCGCTGTGACAAATTAAGTTAAATTTAAGTGGATATTGATTGCGTTAAGAAATATATAATTGAAAGAAAGAATAGCGAGGGTCATTGGAATAGGGTTATGAGACTTCGCAGGGATTATTTTTTCAATATCAAATTTATAAATACTTCGAGAGACAAATCTTCGATTGACTAAATTATGGCTAGCAATTATGATGGATTTGGAATCTCTAATATAATAGACTCAAGGGCTCACTTTTTCCTTGATTCAGCTTTATATTTGAATAAAAGCTCGCGCCGATTAAAGGTGAGAAAGTGTACTTCTCTTGTCAATAAAAATAATTAGTTACAAACATTTTATTATACCTACTATAAAAAAAAAAAAGTTTAAACTGATAAGACGCGAATACCAAATTTTTCTTCTAATCTTTATACAATTCAATTCACTTCAATTCAATTTTATTTAAATAAATTGTACACAAGAATCAGTCAATATAAATTCTTTTGTAGTACATAAAATGCGGATTATTCTATTATTTAAGCAGAGAATCATAATTTATAATTGTAAGAGAAAGAAAGTTTCAGAAAATCAGAAAATGCAGATTACATATTAAGTTTACAAATTTACAGCCTATAAGATAAGATATAATATAACTTGATCAACCCATTGAAAGACCCGAACCCATAACCAACCCAAATGAATTAGATTAAATCAACCAATTAAGATATATGTTAATCATTAAGTGACATTAGTAGTGCCTTAAATCTGACCGCCGAACCAGTGCGCTGGATATTTATTGGTAAGCGATTCCATGCGCGAATAGCACGGACAAAGTAAGAGTCTTCTTGAACTGAATATTGAAATCTAGGAATTATTAAATTATTATGACGCAGAGAATTTGAAAATCTAAGTCGGGTGAAAAGGTACGCCGGTTTACCAGAGTAAATAATTTTGTGAAGAGATATGAGTAATCGACGATGAAGGAACTCAGTATGGAACACCCCAATAAATTGTCTCTGTAAGAGGAAATGTGATCATAACGTCTGAGTCCGTAGATAAATCTAATACAATCATTGAACGCCACATTTAGCCTTCCTGAACAAATAGAGTCCAAATGAGGGAACAACAATCTACCATTAATGAAATGAGGAAGAAGAAGTGATCGAACCAAAAGCATTGTTGTCAGGAGATTAGCCGAAAGCCAAAGGCAACGTAAGGTACCAAATATTTTACCAATTATATAACATATATGATCACAGCACTTCATCTTGGTATTCATGTAAACACCTAAGTTTTTCACACGCTCACAAGAAGAGATTGGGACACCAAGAAGTGTAATGGGAGGGAGATCCAGGCCACTAAGATCATTTCGATAAAAACGAATGCACTGAGACTTGTGAGGATTCAAAAACAAACAGTTCAAATTAGCCCATAATGAGACCCTCTCTAAGTCTGAGTTCATACGATCGATGCAGTCTTCAGACAGGCCAATAGGTCGACTAAGATAGAGCTGTACATCATCGGCATATTGGTGTACATTACAATTTTCAACAAAATCGGGCAAATCATTGATGTACAAGCTGAATAGCAGTGGGCCAAGGATTGAGCCCTGGGGCACACCACAGACAAGTTGCAAAGCACCAGATTTAGTATTACCTATTTTGACAAATTGGTGATGGCCTGATAAGAAACTACCAATAAGTGCGGTAGAGGAAGATATGAAGTTGAATTGTGATCCCAGCTTCAAGAGCAAGTTAGAATGATTAACTGAGTCGAACGCTTTTGAAAAGTCTAGTAGCGTTAGAATACATACGTGATTTATATCGAGGGATTTCCGAATATGTGTCGTGACGTTAATAAGAGCAGTCTCACAACTATGGAACTTCCGGAAGCCGGACTGAAAAGGACTCAATAGACTATGTTCATCCAAGTAATATGTTATTTGTCGTGACATTAATTTTTCGAGTACTTTCCCTAAGAAACACAACAAACTAAACTAATTGGCCGATAGTCGCCAGGATCTTTCGCCCTTTTCACCTTCGGTACTGGGAAAACCACTGCCACCTTCCACTGTGACGGAAATTGTGAAAACGTGACGCAGCTATTATAAACATGTAAAAGTGGCTTGGTTAACCAAGGCATCAAAATCTTAATAAACTGTGGGGAAATCCCATCAGTTCCAGTGGCCGACGATTTAATAGAGTATATCGCACCAATAAGCTCAAACTCATCAATACATCTGAAACCAAAAGTCCGATTATCCGATAACTGGTGGTCAAAGTCGGATGAAGAGCGAGAGTCAAATACAATACCAGAGTTTATTGATGCAAAATGAGAGTTTAATAAGTCAGGATTTAGATCACATTTAGGCTCATCTCTGCCAAAAATACCATACCTCTTAAGATTAGCCCATAATTTTTTCGAGGGAAGGTTGGAAGAAAACTTCACCGCATTGAAGCGAATCAACTTGTAATGAGTACGGCTATCAGCAGTTCTCAACTGCAGATACCTCCTATATAAAAATTCACGTTCAGCAATAAGAGATCTTATCTCATTCGTAAACCAAGGGCAGCCGTCATATTTAATTCTGCGGAAACAAATCGGAGCATGCCGATCATGCAAATAGTGTATATTATCATTAAGAATTTGAACTTGATCATCCACTGAAGTGCAAGCATAAAGCCTTTCCCAAGACAGAGATTCACAATCCTCGGCGAGTACAGATAGATCCATATTACAGTACTTCCGGTATGAAATTACTTTGGTTTGGTTATAAACAAAATTAAAATTGTAAGTAATAAATAGAAAGTCGTGGTCAAATATAGAAGGAGGGCTAACTTGACTGTGATATAGAATAGCATTTCTCGCCGTGGTTAGTAGTAAATCGAGCAACGATGGATTTGATGTATTAAAATAAGTTGGAAGATTGTTAACAACAGTCAAGTGTAAGGACTGCAGAAGAAATAAGAAAGAGCGAGTTACATTGCTCTGTTGCAAGAGATTAATATTAAAGTCACCACCGATAAGACTGTCCTTATATCTGTGTGTGAGATCACAAAACACCTCCTCAAACTCGAGTATATTCTCTGCAGTGTAGCAATTGGGTGGAAAATATACTGAGGACAATAGAAGCTTTGCAGAACCATATGACACTTCAACACATATCAATCGAAATTAATTTTACCTTAATCTCTAAATTCATATTAGCAACGAGAAGATAAACGAAATGTATAGGTTAGGTTTAAGTCCATCATCCACCACCATCCATCTAATCAAGATATACTTGAGTTGTTTACTCTGCAGTTCTCCCAGACCGGGAAAGAAATAGCTATCAATTACCCTCTCCTCTTGATTGCTAGGGCGAGACACCCATAAAGCAAATGTTAAACAGATTCAATTTGTTTAGTCTTAGCTTCGGCAGATATCATACGAGTTCGAACCAGTCTCCTAGAATTATTTCCAATATCTCAATGGCCCGTATAATCTAGTAGGGGTTTAGGTTCCTAATATCAACCTTCATACGATAAAAAAGGAAACAGATCCGGGGTATTTCGAATTATCGATATGTTACTAATTTGTAATAGATTATCGAAACCTTGGTTCATAATTTCCTCTACTTTTATTGTACACCTTTTTTGAGCTCTTTTAAGCATGAGTTTATGAAAGGTGAATCAACCACCACTAATTTACTGGAATTCTCAATATCAATATCAATATCTCAGGTATCCCTCAGGGCAGCCATTTAGGACCACTACTTTTCATTATTTACATTAATGATGTATTTATGACTGTGCGTAACTCGAGAGTTCTTTGTAATGTTGACGACGCAAACATGCCTTTCTAAAATGGTGCGCGATAAACTTTCTTTCTTTGAGCATTAGTGAGTGTACTACCATGTCGTTATTGTGCCAAAGAAATCCTTTTAACTTCAATTTTACTGATGATGGCAGCATACTAGCTTATCAATTAAGGTTAACAAAACCAAAGACTTGAGTGCTGTATATGCTCAATTTCAACTTTTCATTCAATCATCAAATTAATGAAATTGCAAATAAAGCTAACTCGTTTTGGGGTTTCAATAAAAGATGATGGAAAGAGTTTAATGACACTATATCGAAGCTTTTACATTTTATATATGTTAGACATATTCTGGAGTACGCTATAGTCAGAGGCGAATAAAAGGGGGGGGGAGAGCTTCGAGGGCCCCCGCTATTGCTCTAATAAAGTCAAAATTTATACTCTAATCAAATAAAATCAGAAAATATATTAAAAAAAAAAATCTTTTTAAAAAAGACTGCACACTAAAAAATAGAAAATAATTTCTTCCTTCACAAAAGTTCTTAGAGTTTCTCTTCATTTTATATTTTAATTAAATATTGAAATTATATTAACATTTATTTGTGTATAAAATTTAAAAATTTCAAGGTACAAAAAGAAAGCAAAGTCTGAGCAATCTGATGTTTTCAAAAAATTCGCAAATTTGTATTTAATGGAAAACATCATCTGTATATTGGAAAGTTGTGAGTGCATATTTTATGATTTTATTAAATCAACTTTTAAATTGTAAGCCTTCAAAAATAAAAACTGTATGATAGAAGTTTTTCGCTCTGCTTTGTTTCATTGATGTTCCAATTAAGAGGAGTCAGTACTCAGCAAAAATTTCAATTTAGATAGCAGCGAGCCTGTAGGCAATAAAACTTACTATACGTAGGTTTGTGTCCTGAAAGTAGGAAAATACATAAATATAAGATTAGCCTAGACCTAGACCACAAGTCACATTATAGACATCTAGCGTAAAAGACAGAAACCCAACATGTGACAATTTAAGACGAAAATGAAAATTTGCAGTTCAAAGAAATTGAAAATTTTTAACGAGAATTAACTCTCCTAAATTTTATTTTGCACATAATTGTTAAATATACTATTTTGATTTATATCTCTAAAACTTTCAACGAAATATTGCAATTTCTCGTCGGTGAAATATCGAGAGAAAAAACAAGTACTTTGTCTCTCTAAAATAGTTACAATATAAAGCAATGAGAATACCTACTAAGAGGAATTTGATTTAAAAAAATCAATTTTTACCATTTTTTACAAATTTCCGAGCTAATATCTCCATTCGAATGCATTTTGTTTTTATATTTTTCTCGACGTTATTTACTAGACCTCTTCATTACCTCTTATTTAAGAAATAAATCATTATTCTTCTACATATAGTTTGCCAGAAACTCGCACTGAAAAATGTATGAAACTTGCAAATCTTGGTACTGACTCCTCTTAAATGATATAAATTTCATATTACTAGGTATTGTATAATAATTATCGTTAACTAATATAAATCTGAAGGAAAAACGTATATGCCAAAATAAATTTTGTTAACATTAATTTCTACGATTTTTTAAAGGAGATCCAATAAATAAATATTAATGTTATTTTATGGTATCAGATAACTTAATGCATTCGAATAGGCTATAGAAATTTTTAATAGAATCATACTGCATATACTACTACTCTGCTTCAATCAATTATAACAATTTTTTCAAATTATTTTAGTCTAAATTAAGCCTGAAAATATGTTTTATCCAAATTTCGTATTCTTTGAAACTTTACCTTTAATTTGATACCATTTATACCTACCTAAATGCAAACATTGTTAAGCTATGCAAATTTTCTTTACCTGCACTTAATTTTCGTATTTTATATTATATGAAGACAGGAAGCTGAAAAATAAGTGAACGAAATACATAGGTCTCAATGTATACCGAAAAAAAAGTAATAGATTCGTACAAAGAAATTGAATTAATCTTCTATACCGAAAATTGTGGTATGTAGACAAAAAAAATCCTTTCTTCATTTACCTGTGCTTACGTACAAACTATTTTCAAATTTACAAAAAAAAAAAAGTCAATAATTAATTACCCAACAAAAACGACAGTGAGAACTCTTTGAAACTACAGAAATATTTCACCATAACTTCTTAGATTTAATTAATTTTGAGTGGTTTTAAGAACACGTTTCATAACACCAGAAAAATTAGTGAAATAAACGTATAAAAATACTATTCACGTTTTTTTAATACAGCCTCATATTCGGCAAAGATTTTTGATTAAATACGAGTTAAAGGAAATGATACAACGAGATCGAGAGCTAATACCAGTAATATCACAATGAATCTTCGACCCAGTTATAAGCCAAGAAACCTGAAAGCTCAATGAGAAGAAATAGGATGATTTGTATGTATGATCTTCTTAATATTAATAAACATATCGCAACATTTTTTTTTTATTCTCGAAATAAAATCGATCGCAAACTTCAAAGAATATTTTGATTAAATTGAATTTCATAAATAAATAAAAGCATTTAATAAAAAAAGCAAAAACAAATTTTACTTTTGTCTTATTTGGAATGAGCTCAAGAAACTCAATACTCAAAGTTCATGCAATCAATTTAAAGTAAACATCGAACTACAAATATTATTTGAACATGTGGCGATAGGAGAAGCAATTCTTCTGGTGATAACAGAAATTATAACAGCTGGATATGGCTGATTACAAGTTCCGAAAGCCTCCAATTCAAGGCGCTTAAAATAAAAGCAAAATTGAAATAAAAATGGAGGCAAATGTGTTTTTTTTTTTTTTTTATATTTACATTAACGGTTTGTCATAAAAACTGTTCATAAATGACAACAAAATCCAAAACAACGAAAAAAAACCTTGAAAATCAGCGAAATAATTAGTGTAAAAAATGACTCATCCGTGAGACTTTAATCAAGCAAAGGAAACAAATTTTTCTAAAAAAACAAAGACTTTCACTTTACTTACCACAAAATGCAAAGATTCATCTCGGTGATTATTCGTCCGTTCTTTGTCCGACATTTCTTCACTAAGTCTAAGTCTAAGCATAGCCGCCGAGTGTATATGAAAAAATCAATTAGAACGCACGAAATTTACTAAAAGTACCTACACCTGTACAAACACACGTACGGAAACTATAGCGAACCAACGAAGACGATAGTAAATTCCTCAAATTAACTAGAATTTATCGATTTACACAGGCGCAGTCTTATCAAACCGCGCGATCGTCTTATATTGACAGTGTATAGTTTTATCGGCACCGCAGCCACTACCACCAGCACCACCACCGATGAAGATGAAATCACGATTAATTTTGATTAATATGCAAAAATGTAGTCGGTGTTGTGGATTTGAGCAACTAAGCTGAGCAAAATGCTTACCTGAACCTCTGCTTGCAAGGTATAGCATCGAAAAATGCTTAATTAACACACAAATCAACTGTGCAAATTAGAAAAATTTCTCTGCACATTTTTGTTTTGAGAACAAACAACACGTTTCAAATGGAATTTACTATTCTCAGTGAGTGTGTAACTCCGGTGAATATACTTGAAATGGTTTGTGCGTAAGATATTTTTTCTTAAAAGCTCTTCACTAGATAGGTCGAAAACTAGTACAGTCTTGACAAAGAAGGTTTTCTACAACAACAAATATTGAAGGAAATTTGTTTGTATTTTTTTGTTTATTTGTCCTTTTAATTTAGATTGTCGATTTATATTAACATAAAACAACTTTAACTGCCAGAGGATGGTAAGGCACGTTCTTGCCTTACAGACTAATGGGTCCTGCAAAATAATTATGAAAACGCGGATGGGGAAGGCGTTTACATCACCGAGTTCGTCCGAATTCACCACCTAAAAATGAAAGTGACTCAAATGGAAGTTGCTGATGGCCAAGCGAAACCGAAATAATGCATAATGTAGGTGTACTTTTCGGAAAACGTTGATAACTATCATCTAGCGGGTACATTCGCAACATTTAAGCCGTTTTTTTGTTTCTCGTTACAATTATCTATAATCGGTTATCTTTTATCTACAAAAAACAGTCATTATTCCAATTAGTTTAGGAGCTTTTTCAAAAATATGGTTACTAAGTCCGTTCAACTTAACATTAATTAGTTGCTTATATATGGTGCTACTGAAAATCCACTACGCCAAATTCAACCGATTTTCAAAATTCTTTTTCTTAATTTCATTGTGATTTTTTTATGATTTTTCGATTTTTATTACGAAATTCGTACGTCAGCAAGTTACAGAGTAGTAGCAAAAAGCAAAAAAAAGAAAAGGGGTCGAGGGACCCCCGACAGAAGTCAAACTTCAAGTGTTGTGTTATTTTACTCACTTTGTATTGAAAAGAGAGAGTGAGAGATTCAAATATCCACGTAGTAGTATTATGAAGTTTATTTAAAAAGAGTTAATCTAAAACTAAAGTAACTTAATATATAAATATAAAAATAGGGAAATATATTTAACAGCAATAAAAAATACATTTATAATTTGCAGGTAGGTACAAATAAAAACAATTTTAAATACTTTTTTTTAATCAATTTAATAGACCTTTTTTTTACAAAAACACATTATTACAAAAAATACTTTATAAAAGAAATATAATATAAAAGTAATCTTGGTTATTCATCATCACATTCAACTATTGATAGCGTTGATTCTTTACGTGCATTTTCTATAAAAGTTACAATAGGTTTGTGGTAGGAATAATAGGAAACAAATATAATTGAATTAATTTTATCCATAAATCTCGTGAATACTGCATCATTAGTTGTACCACCTCTAGTTGTAGATTCATTAGGAGCATTAAGCATAGTTAAATTAAATTTATCTTTTAAAAATTTCACTAATGGTAACGAAGCATATGTGGCGAAATTTGTGTTAAAATCTCCGCTCAACACTACAATTGAATTATAATAAATTCTGCCGAAACATTTTCTGTAAATTTCTAAGAAGAAATAAATGTTTATTGCTTAACTAACGTCTACGCTCATAAAAATTATTAACCGTCCACCAAGCACCCATTGTCGTCTAAATGCATAAAAATTCTGAAAAACATGTAGGGAAGGCCACAAATTTTTCTTAGAAATTTACTGGAAATTTTTTCCATAGAATTGTTATGCATTATTGGAAGACGAGAACGGGTGCTCGAGGCATTAACAATTTTTATGAGCTTACGTAGGCTCGTAAATGAGCAAAAAAGTAGGAGAGTGAACGCCGCGAAGAGGGGGAAGGCCAGGGTTTTTTCACTCATATCCCCTTTCACGACAGTTGACAAACCAACATAAGATGTTTTACTTAAAAAAAAAAATAAAAATTAATAAAAAACAACTTATTTCCCGGGAGGTGGTGGTATTTATTTTGTATTCTACCATCTATGTAGAATATTTTTACATAATTTCATCAAAATCGGATGATAAATTCAATGTCAAAAGGTCATTCATATAATCCAATACAAAAAAATTTTCCTTTCTCAAATTCGGGTGTTCTGAGGGAGGTGAGCTAAATATTATCCGATTTGCAAAATTCCTTTGCTAATTTGTTTGTGATTTTTTTTTTCTATATTTTACCAAACTTTTCTTCCCTTCCAATTAAATTCTGAAATTTAATTACCGACGGCCAGAATTTCTGTCTGAAAAATTCATTTCGCAGTGTTGTTCTACGACTTATGAATGAATCCAATATTTTTATTTTTTTTATGGGTGTGCTGTTATTAAGAGATTATTTCTATAAAATTTTAGAAAGATCAGATGTCATTTATCTATTTAAAAAAAACTTAAATCTATAAACATTTTGCATGCCCACGTTTCGCCATCTACCGACGATCTCTGAAAACTCATGGAAATGGCATTTACAGAATCGGTAAGCTACATAGCTCTCTGTCGTTGGCATTTTACTCGAATAAATTTGCCGCTTTGTTCAAATTCTGTTGCAATTTAACCGCGACAATTCCCGCAAAAAATGCAAAGGGGAATGCCCACTGTTTATACAACTTTAGGCCTGACATCAACAGATATGAGAGATATCTTAAACGATGCATTATGATACTCTGAACATATTTTATTAACAATATTTATTTCAATTAAGCGGTGGAAAGCTTTTTCGATCGGATGTAGCTTGAGCGACTTTCTTGGATGAAATCTACTTCTCGTGATTGTGCGGAATTGGTGCGGAGCAGTAATGGCCTTGGAAGAAAGAAACGCACAAATATATTCGAAATATAGTAACTGGGGTGTGTGTGACCCAAGAGCATGAAAATTGATTTACCGGCATCAAAAACGTCCCGAGAAAGTTTTCTGAATCGGGAAAACAGTACACCACCAGATAGTACTAAAGTAGACCTTTAATTTTATATGCAACATGGAACCATCCTATCCCACCGGAGACTCCTATCCCATCCTAAAAGTATCCAGAGAAAAATTTTCTTCCAAGAATTCTAGCTTAGGCGAACAGTGAAACCATTTTCGGATCACACGATCGGACATAGCCCTACCGAGTTAGAGCCAAACTAAATTGCTAAAAACCTAGTACCTCAGTTCGAATAAAAATGAAGGAAATACTAAAAAAGTGAGTATGGGGATGACTATTTAAGCCTCAAACTTCTTCTCAGGACATAAAGAATTCGATTCTGCACTAGATTTTCCAAAATGGTCAAATGTCAAACTTTGACTCTCCAAGCCTTCCGCCGCTTAATTGAAATAAACCTTGTTAATAAAATATGTTTAGAGCATTTTAATGCATCGATTAAAACATCTTTTCTTGCTGTTGATATCGAGCCTAAAATAGGCATTGCTGTTCAAGCAGTTTGCTTTTTTAATTTCTAGTCAAGCCCTACATATACTGTGAATACGGATGAAATCGGTGATGACGAGTATACGTCCTTCCCTTGTCAGTGAGAAGTTTTGTATTATTTATCACTCACACACCCTCATTCATGCACTTAACCGTCTTAAATATTCGATCATTTAGTTTCTCGTCTCTGTCGACTTCTATTATCTACCCTATCGATCACCAAGTCTTTATTTCAATCATATTCACTCACAGTATCCGTATTAGGGTTTTCCAAATATTTTCACTAACTATTTATTTACCTTTTATTTTATTTATTTAAGTATAACTGGGACACTCGAGAGAACTGTCTGACAACTCAAGTCAATAAGGGCAATGAATGTTTTAAATAATTACTTTTACCATTAGTCAACGTCGAACTTCTGCTAGGCCAATTAAGCAGTTGCCTAGGGCCCCAGTCGTGTATGGGCCCGTTAGGTCCGAAATGGTATACATTTACGACATACGACGCCGGATGTTAAAAAAAATGTAACTCACTTTGTTATTCCTATATATTCTTGCATACAGGGGTTGATTTACCAATCAGCAGAGCAAGGCGGCAAATTTTTAGGGTAGATAATTCTGAATTGATGAAGTAAAAGAAAACGAGATAGAAGCAGCACAGTTCGACAGGAATGGATTCCGAGTTACCATTTTCAACGTCATTATCGACAGGTGGATTGCAGAACTACAATGACGTGATTCTGCTTACGAGAACTTAAGTAAAGATAATTAATAATAAGTTGCATATGCATATATATGGAAGCACTTCCTGGCAATTAAAATGTCAAAAGTGTATTGTCACCTTTACTTCTTGGAAAATTTGGTCTTAAACCAATTCTAGCTTTTTTACTTGTTGCACATTATTCTTGTACTTTGATAGCATTTTGCACATCTCCTTTGTGAGCAAGATACTCCAGCATGATCAGAACGTTCACTTGCAGTACGGATTCCTGGCAAAATTCTTTGTTCTATCATAACACCACAACTATAATTTTTTGTTCGGACCCAAAGAAGCACAATAAGTCTGCGCTATTATACGCCGAAACGCGCAATAAGTATAATATTCGTTATCACATTTTAACATCCAGACAGGCAGACATGCAGCATCTAATCCAAAAGCAAAGAGTGAAAACCACCATTTTTTCCACAGTAAATTACACGCATAGAGTCTACATTTTTATCGAAACGATCAACCGCTCCCATATATTTATTGTACACTCTCATTCGTCGAGGGCAATCTATTTGAATTCACGAGCGTTTTCCATTTACAAAGACAGTTCGGTCTACTTTTTCAACAGGCTGAACACTATGGCAATTTGAAGCCACTATAGTTATGTTGTTATCATTCCACTTAACTACTATAAAATTAGGAGTAGTCCTATAAGAGAAAACACCTCTCTGCTGCTTTAACATGGTTTTACTGTCTTTCAGGGTCATTTTTGAGTCCTGTTATCCCAAATGGTCCCGATTCTTCCATATCCTCGCTTTGATAATTCAGAAAGAGGAGGTAAATTTGGGGAAAAAATGCCAAAATAAAAATTGTATGGTCCAAATTGTTTAGGTGAACATGATTCCGGATTCAAGTATAACAGCTGGACCCAATCCAAACGTATGTATCTTGTTCCTGTAGGTGTCCAGAATTTGCACCTGATTGCGGCTCGAAGCAAATTAGGTAATCCAGTCTAGTAGTTGCCGACCAAAGCTTGTAATCGAATTTGATAGGTTTCCGTGAATATGTTGCTTTGAACTATATCGACAGTAATAAGAGACCATAGTTTCATCTATTGATACGTGAGAATAAGGCAGCATTTCGAACTTCTTCAGAAAATTCTTTTCTAACATTGAGGAATAATATCTGACAAGCAAATTTTGTCATTGGTAGGTTGGTGAAGACTCTCACAACGTTGTAAATATTGGTGGGTTTCCTAAACCAATTTCATCGCATACTCTTCACTATCATATCCCAGAAAAGCAACTGAACTTATTCAACGACTTGAACCAATTTGTTGTTGTTGTCGTAGAATTCATCTTTTTTTCTTTGATAGTTCTGAAACACCAGCAAGCATTAATTCTCGTTCATAGTCGCAGGTAGTGTTATTATTTCTAGAAGTACTTCTACTCCGAATTGATTTGCATGGGAAGGTGATTTAGATTTTTTCACCTCCACTATCTTCATCTGTAAATTCACCTGGAATGATGATAATACCTCTGGAGATGTCGATATCGCCTGCTTCAATGGCTTCCACTATCTCATGAAGTTTGATATTGTAAGTAAAAAGTACAGCAATATATGAAAAATTACGAAAAATAACTGTACAACCCAGTGTCACCTGCGGGTGACATTTTACAAAATCTATTCTGATTTTCATAGTAAATTTATGAAAAAGAAAATCAATTCCGTTCACGGGATACGCCCATATCTTTTGAAGAAATAATTTTCCAAGATGTATGTTTCTTTATTTAAGTTTCTTTTCTCTTATGAGGTATATAAGCAGACGAAGTCGGATCATGATTCAAATTCATTGAATCCATCACACTGAAAACGTTTTCTCAGAATAATAATTCTAAGTCAGCGCGCAACTGAATACAGCTCGAACGAAGAGGTCTGCCACTAATGACTTCCACTGAAAAACTGAGCAATTATGCAACTGACGAAGTTTATTTGTAGTGCGAAACTAGTGTCACCTGTAGGTGACACTGGGACTTGACGAATTAAAGAGAAAAATGGAGAATGCTTAAAAAAAATACGTTTTCGATGTTCATTCTTGTAACCAAAACACATCTCGTAGTTTTAAATTTGCCTCATTTGGTAGAAAAATTTATTTAAAAAATATTGTTACCGAGCTTAAAAAAATATATATAAAAGTCCAGCAAGTAGTAACAATTATTCATATCAATGTACCATTCTAGTTCTAGCCTTATCAAATTACTGTTCAATTTAATAAATTTCAGTTTGAAATTCTAAGAAAAACACTAGTTTACTGCCTCATTAGTATTCATTAAAAAATTGAAGCAAAAAAAGTTTGCGAACCTGAATCTATCGTGATTATAGAAATAATTGCAACTGTCGGAGTTATTGTATAATTCAACAATAACAATTTTCATGAATACAACTGAAATAAAGTATAAAAAAAAAGAAAAATAAACATAAACCAATTAGAATTTAATTATTAAGGGCAGGTTAGATACAGACAACAGTTTGCAAATGAAAATTATATCCATGATCTCATTAAGTTTGCGGTCCTTTATCAACTACATAGATAACCGACTGATTATTAGAATAGGCAAAAAAAAAATTAAATAAATGCAAAATTTTAACTGCAGTTTTAATAATTATCGTGTAAAGTGTCAATACTCAGGGAAAAACAGAAATATAGATTTATGGCAGAGCTTTTAATGAAAGTAACAAGAACTGTTTAAGAAATTATTTCACCGTAATAAAACATCAATTTGAAAATAATTTAAAATTATTTTGACTTTTGTTTTATATTAAATATATTAAATTCATATGGGTAAAAACTGAGCTTAAATTAAATAAAAAAAAATTTCTTTTATCTATTTAATTCAATATTTGAAAAAGTTTAAACGATAGTACAACTAACTTAATATAAATCCTTTTATACACAATCCTGAAAATATTAAACCAAGCAGTTATTTCTTTTTTTTTTTTAGAGTAATTAATGTGAGTTAAACAGATATGTAAATAATAATAAATTTTAATAAATTCAGGAACTCTTAAGCTTTGAAAAAAAAATACTTTTACGGAAGAGGGCAGTGGAATTAAATAAATTATTGTGTTGTTTCTGAATGACGTTATACCCCAGTGGAAAACTGTTCATGCATGAAAGTAAGTATGCAGGAATTCTTCGAAGAAATCAGTATCACTGAAAAATATGTCTTTACCTGCAGAAAAGAAGCAAAGCCCGACTTTCAAGCTCAAATTATGTTAAGACCAGTGTGCCTGTAAGTACACGATTTTTTTTACTATTTTTTGGTTGAAATTTCATTGATGAGTCATTTGTGTAAACGACGCTATTTCCTTTCCTTTTCCGACTTCCGAATTTGTATAAATTTCGTTGCAGTCTAATTCAAATTAAACCGCCGTTTGAGTACGATAAAAAATTAAAAAGTGATAAAAGAGTGATTTTCTTGAGTTAATTTATTATTATTACTATGTGTAACTCTTTTAAAAATATATTTTTTTTTTTTAATTTTCCAAATTTTCAAATAATTTCCTGATATTGCAGAAATCGATTAAGCTTTCTTTTCTATCCAAAATCCATTCCTTTACGCTTGGACCCAATATTTCAAAAGGCTGATATTCTGTGTTCAGGAAATTTTAACATATACAGAATAAATAAATTTCCTATCGAACTTGTTAGTTAAATTTGTGTCTTAATTAGCACCAAGTAGAATATTAAAATATTTTCGCAGATTTAAACAGAAAATATAACTTAAATACGAAAAATGTCATTACCATGTCGTGTCTCCATGCGTACTTACCTATAAATAATTACGATTATTTCAAAAAGAGAAAAAAAATGATAAGTCTAAGGGTACAGCACTGTATAAAAAGGGTTGTTCCATTTTTTTCATATATTAAATCAAAAAATAAATAAAATAAATAATGCAGATTTTAGGTAAAATTAGGAATGTCCCATCTTTTTTGTCATTTCCGTGACCAAAATGAAAAACTAAAAAAAAACATTTTGGGAATCGAAACATGTTCCATCGTGTTTACAGTTGGAATGGCATTTTAAAAATTTTCCACGAGAGCTTGTTTTACTTAGAAATAAAAACTTAGTCTCGCGAAATATTTCGAAGTGAATAGTTGTTTAAAGATTTTGTCAAGTGAATTTTTAATTACCGTGGTAAGTATTATTTATTTATTTATTTATAATATCATTAAATTAAATATCATTTCTAAGAATATTATGTGTTGTAGTATATGTAAAACCAATTTTAGATTAAACTAATATTTTATTAACATTTTATGTCAAAAATACTGTTTTATTTGGAATTTCCGTGTTGTCATTTCCATGTTTTCCCGTGCATACGCGGTAATTACACAAAGACACGGAAATTACTTTTTCATGAGTTTTCGCTTGTAAACTGTTTGGAATGTATTGTGCAGGCTTGTGTATACTTTCATTTCGCCTTTAAGAAGTGAAAAAGGAAAACCGATTAAAAAAAAAGGCTGAAGACGACAAAAACTACGAACGTCGTAGAAAAATTAAAAAAGATCCTGTAAGAAAAGCTCAACAAAAAATAAAGGAAAAGCAGCGATATACTATAAAAAAAAAGAAAACAAGGGAGCAACGTATACAGAGGAAAAGGTGGAAAATTAACGTGAGGAAACACAGAAAAAATAAAGCAGAAGCAAAAAAAATGAAGAAGCTGAAGTTCGGTTCATACAAAATAATACTCCACCATCATCACCTTTAAATCAAGAAATTATGGTTCCTGATGCAGTAGATGTCGTAATTCCAATTGATCGGCCCGATTTTGAAACATTTCCTCCAATATTAGACCGAACTAGCAATACAGAAGTAGATTTATTATCCAAACTTAATAAGTTAAAAAAACATTACATACTGAAAAATATGGGTGGATACAAAAAGTTAAAAAAAAATAAGATGCTATAAAAAAATTTAAAGCGAAATTATTATGTTCAAGGAAACAGATAAAACGTACTAAATTGAAAAACAAAAATTTGGAAAATCCTTCTCCAAATACTCGAGTACAAATAATATGTCCAGAGAACCCATGTTCGTTCAGCCCGAAAGTTGTCAAAAGACTTCCTTTTCTGAAGCTTTGCAGGATCAATTGAAAGATAGTTATAATAACGTAACCAAAAATAGAAGAAAAAAAAATGCTTCAAAACATACTAGCAGGAAAGATAATAAAGAAATACAAACAATTAACAAATAGTCGTTGTATAATAAACAATTGGAGTTACAAAAATACCAAATATGATCGTGCCAGGTTATTGAATTATCAAAAGAAAAAAACAGGAAATCAAACTATTTTTCGAGCAGGATATAAATAGCATTAGATGTGTGCAGGTAAAAAGGAATATGTTACAAAATTTAAAGAAAAACAACAAAAAAGTTTCTTGACGAACGCATTAAAAAATTTACATAAAGCTTTTATAATTGAACATGCTGATTCACCAGATAGCTATTCATTTTTTTTGTAAGAATCGTCCTTTTTGGATAAAAGAAATGAAAGTTTCAGAAAGAGATACGTGGAAATGTGTAAAACACGTAAACATTGAATTACTGATTAATTCATTGCACAAACTTAAAATTATTGATCAACCAACAGCCAGTAGTGTTTTGTAAACAAATTGCTGCTCGGATTTATCAGAAAGCTGCCTTTTCCGTACTTGTAACAAGTGCAGCAATAATAATAAAAACTTAATAATTTTGATGATTCAAAAAATGGTGAATATTATAAATGGAAGCTTATTAAAAGCAATTATATTGATATTAAAACGAAAAATGAAAAAATGATATCCAAAATATCAAAACAACTTAATTACAAAGCATTAAAAAATATTGCAATAGAATTTCAACAAAATTACACTCGATTTTTAAATTCATTGGGAAGAGTTGTCCAACAGCACCGTGAAATTGAAAAATTAAAAGCAATTGATGGTCAAACAGCAAAATAAGGTATAACATGTAAATATAGATACGCTGCTATTTGTCAAACAGACCTGGAAGATAACGATGTTAAAGTAATGTATTTTAAAAAATGTAATAAAATAAAGGAGAACCAGCTTTTTAGTTTAAATCAAGAAGATGCCTCTTATGTCAATTTTAACCAAATTGAAGAAATATTACCATCTCCAAATATTGAACAATGTGGACATTGTGTTTTTTATAAATTCCCCAAAATAATAGACGTTTCATAATACCTATTTTGAAATTAATTTTTTAAGTACTACATATATGAATTTATAATTTATATATATTATGAATTTAATTTTTGTTATTTTTCTTTAATAAAATTATTTTCTGTAAAGTTCTAATCTTTTGTGCGAAAAATGTAATGCCCATGCTATATTACAATTTTCGTGACATATATTTGTCATTTCCGTGGCAACCTGTCATTCCCATGGAAAAAAATCCTTAAAAATGATAAATTTATATGGACGTTTGTGGTAAGTTGTTAATTAAATGATTATTAACCCAAATGAATAGAAATTAAAAATAATTTAAACTACCCCTGGATCTGCAGAAATTAATTGGTCGTCAATATTTTCCTCAGGGAATTCTCTTTGGTGTTTTCATCGAGGATTATTCATTGGCGATTTATTTGATGACTATTCATTGACTCTTTCTTCGACATTTACTCTTGTCCCTGTCTAGGACATCGTGTATTACATTCATCGAAGTTGTCGTGCAGAAATACGTCGATGATGAATGAGATGCGGTTTTGTATACATTCCCCGCTGGTACCCTAATTATGCATTAATATCTGTGCTGTCTATGAGATTATGAGTAATTTTTAGAAAGACTAACTCATTAATATAAGCTCGACGATCTTCGGGGCTTAACAATGAGTACTTACGAAGCGTTTCCGAGTAATCTACTATGTACATATGTACGGTCGAACTTGTAAATAAGAATTCTTGTTATGCAAATTTACAAGGACGCTTACTTACAAATTCAATCGTAGAGCTCTTTCTATTGTTTTTATATAGACTTGATAGAATAAATTCCAAATAACTGAGCACAGTATTCTAATGAACTTGTGACTAAGAAATTATAAAGAGTCAAAAATTTTAGTTGTGTTATGAAAGACATACATACGACAAATTAAGCCTAATCGTGGCAATAATCGCATTGTTATAGTATTAGTATGTCTATCAGATAATAATCTGGTATCGAAAATAAGTCGTAATTCTTTTAGTTTTGTGACACGTATTAAGAAAAAATTTTAAATATGAAATATAACCTCGATTTTCTCTTAAAATTTACCATTAATATTTTATTAATTCTCTGACAATACTTTTTTACTCACAGAAATCTAAACAAAAATGAAACGTGTTTCTACAGATCTAAATTCTAGGACAACGTTGACATCTTACATATTCTTCAAACCATTTTAAATTTTGAAAAGTATATTAGTAGACAAAATATTAAGAAAGAAAGTGATTAAATATAAATTTCACCAGTTATTAATCCTTCATGAAAAGAAAAGGTCAGCTCTGTTGGAAACACTGACAAATTGTAACAGACACTGTTTTACAAAAAAAAAATAATTTCTTTTATTCACAGCATTGTAAAATTGAGGACATGGAAAAGTTTAAAAATCATATTCAAAATACTATTCTTCAGTTTTTTCCACACGGTTGCATTGTATTTTCTTATATTGGTACTTACATATTTTTTTAAGCCTGTGTGCTGTTACTATTTTGTATTTAATTACAGTTATTTTTGCTCTTTGCGTATTCCAGTTGACGCACTTCCGTATTGTATTAGAATTTATTTTACAGAATGATCTCATAAATGAGAATTTAACTGACAGTTCTTTGATATAGATGGAGTGCAGAATTTATTGGCCATTTGAACCAGTGGTTCTTTATATGATTTATAGTTCACATAAAAAAATGGTTCAATATTTTCTGAAATATTCTTTAGATGAAATATTTTTTGGTATAATAGACTGTAGAAGGAATCAAATAATTCTTATGTGCTTTTCTATATTTCTTCGATCCAACTAAATTCTTGTTACAAATTTTTTTCTACCTCAAGGTATAATACATATTTTTAGCTCAATTTATGTTTTTAATCTTCTTTAAATTAAATAAAGCTAGCAAATGTTACTGTACTTTCAGGAGTTACGGACATTCTTTCCCGCAAATACGTACATTTACTGCCCACTGTGCGATGAAAGGACATACAGATGAATCCTCATTTATCCTCTCTTGCACGGCCTCAAATACTTACGTGTATCGTTGTAATCAATTAATTACAAAAATTTTCACTTGCCATTAATCCTTGCTGATTGCAACGGCTTTCAATTCACACCATGATCATTATGCAGCATCATATCATATGGGTCTCCTATAAGTATCCGACACGTTTATTTAGAGCCTACTTGTAGCATTATTTCTAAATAGGTCATTGATCCGATGTTGACTTAACTATCTTCAAAGCTCTAATCCGTTACTCAGCTGAATTTTAAAGATTCAGCCGAAACCTATATTTAAAAAAAAACTTTGCACTCGGCCTGTAATGGATATGGATCCTCACAAGTCTTACCATAAAGTAGTATATTTGAACTCAAACTATGAAGTCGCAACTTTATTTTATTTGTGATCTCATTGGAGCTCCAAATGTCGAAGATCAGCAAAAAACATTATGTAATTTGCTGTAATATCAATTTTGCAGAAATTCTACTACATATAATTTTTCCACTTCTTCAGCTCTTTGATTTTTTACATAAAGGGGTATCAAGTTATCTGCATTTTAGTGGAAAACAAACTCTTACAAAAGTAATTTCTATGGATAGGCAGGAGTTTCGTATAAGTAGGAACCGTATACTCATCAGTAGGGCTTGGTTCCTGCATTCCGTATACGCTAAATTGATCTCATATATGGTTTTGCACTAGATTAAGTCTCCAATCAGCTGGACTACATATTATTCTTACGAGATTTTCTTACATAATTTCAATGTCCTCGAATTGATATCACTAGCAGAGTACAAATCAGATTGACGATAAATCGATCCCATTAACAAAAAGAAAATGTTCTAGTAAATTATTAAATTTTTTAATGAACAACAGATTTGAAATAAGTGCCCATCTGATTTTCGACAGTCTGATAGCTACTAGTTTACACTTTCAATATTATCAAGGTATATTTGTGAAGATCTTTATAAGTACTTCCTGGTTTTGTTCAATTCTAAGCCTAAACCATCATGAAAACCATATTTAAAAAAACAATCATTTTAAGCTTTCATCCTCCGTATTGCTTATTTTTTACTTTATCGCTATTCGTTTTTATGAGGTTCTGTACCTTCGACCTGGTATTCTACAGAGATCAATTTTTACGCCATTGCTTTTCAGGTTAATAGCTTGTCAGATATTATTATTATGTTCTCTTTTTGAAAAGAATAAAATTATCTTCAACTTCGTAAATAAGATCTTGAAATCTTTATACATCAACATAAATTAATCCACATTCACCACTTCCTTTTTGTCTTCTTGAGCTTTTGTTGCCACAAACATTGATACACTGAATGATATCAGAAACAGAAAATATGAAATTTAGGTTGAAATCATGAGCAGATTTATCGCTCTTTTCTACTAAGCTATTATGGGTTAAAGACTTACTAACTATGTTCGACTTTGTATACATATATACGCCCTTACTACAGCGAATACCAAAGGAAGTTCTTCAAATCTGTTTAAAGTACCTGCAATAAAATTGTATTGTTAACCTATTCTATATATTAATCACTCTCACAATATCCGTACAGATTTAGCTTTGCATTGCATTTTAAATTTAAAAACCTCAAAATCACTACTCAGTTAAATGAGCAACCGTAAACAAGCATTCTTCAGTCGTTACTAAAACCACAAATAATTGTTTAAACGTTTGTGGGCGTCTCGCTTAAATACCATCAATTTAATTTTTATGAAAGTGACAAATTGGAAATTACTGCTATTTAATGAAAAACAACAAAAACAAAAGAGCTTATAAAAATAATAAACAACCTTAGAAACTCATAAAGTTCCATTAGAAACGATATTCGATGATAATTTGCTTTTAATAGAGTCTCACTAACTATTTTAGCCTTGAAATGAAAAGTCTCTAAATCAAGTCTTCGTCATTTATATGTCATCTTCATCATCTCCGTGAATTATTACGTATCCGGTGGAGTGATCATGCTCGTCAGAGTGACTATATGATTTCGCGACTAACAATACCTGATTGGCGTATAAATTTGACCTGCCAAATTAAAGTGTAAGTTGTTGTTCAAAATTAGATATTCCGTTGACTTAACAAAAAAAAGAGAAAAGAAAACAGGATATTGCCAAATCATAGTGGACTCCGATAAAATTTACAACAAAAGTGCGTTAATTGCAAAATTTTTTGAACACAAACGAGACCATCGACCCAAAAGTGTCAATGAAATAAATTTGATAAAAAATCTTATAATCGATGGTCAGTGTCAGCTTATTATAATGTCCGTGAATGCGTGGTGAAACTTTGTGACGCTGTTATTTAAGTGGATGAGATAAAAGAAGTCAAAGGTCAAAAATTAAAATGTTGGTGAATGAAAAAAATACGGCGGTCATTGTGGTTAAAAACTTGAGGCAATCTCGCATTGTGCAAAATGGGTGTACGAGTAATTGCTTAAAAATTGGTTACGATTATGTTTATAGATTTATCTTAATTTTGTATGTATATCTTTTCGATATACAAATATTCCAAGATAGCAATTAGTTTGTCACTCAGTAAGAGATTGAAACAGATATGCATTGTTATAATTTGGGATGATATTCCTGCAAGATTGCAGACAACCACTTCACTTATGGTTCTTTATGAATGTGGACCTTAAAAATGAGGAAGAAATTCGATTCAAGCCTAAAGCATAAATTCATATGCATGTAAATTTCAGAGTGGTATTTAGAACAGCTAATCAACACATACAAGTAAGTAGATAAAATTGAATTCAATTTATTTTATACGTTAGGACACAATTTATTTTATACGTTAGGACACACCGAACATGTAAGATAAAAGTTAACTTTAACAATGATAAAATAAAAGATGGGCAGCAATTGATAAGACAATGGGCCCTATTCTGTCGGTAAAATTTTATCATTTTATGTTATGTTATGCCTTAAAATAAAATATTTCCCTAAAATCCTATTCTGTACCAGAAATTTTATTTTATTTTATACATCGTAACATAAAATATTTCCTGTTATGGAGCATAACATAAAAGAACCTAAGCAGCACATTTTAAAGGTATTTTGACACATTTTATGAAAATGACATGCGTCAATGAACATTCGTTGTGCGAAAATTGTTTTAATTACAAACTAAAATGTCCACCGCCATACATAAAAATTACAATTTTGTTAGAAATTGTAGAAATTCGCACCAGTGCAGTGTATGATAAAATATAAAAAGTTAATTATATTTGCCTAGGTTTTAATTTTATGCAGAAAAGATCATACGATATCTTCGCGACTCCTACGATCCATGTGAGTTGCCCAGCCTTCGGCTTCAAAAGTTCTTCCGGCTGGATAATTAATAAACTTCTTATATTGTGATTTGTAAAGTTATTTTGCAAATGTTTCGTTTTATGAAAACAAATTCAAATACTTATAGAGTAACTATAGCCTCATACCGGAAAGACATCTATTCCGTTCACTTTGAGTTAGGAATCTAAAATTGAACGGAAAGGACGTTTTTCTGCTGCTTTGCATTTCTACGGATATGGTTCGCATCAAACTCCAGTCAGGAGTTGTCATATTTTAGAACTTTTACACCCAAAGTATCTCAAGAGCTATTAAGAAAGCAGCTGCTTTCATAAATGATTATTTAGTGGGTGATTTGATAGAGTATCACGCAAATGTCAATTGACCAGCTGTTCAAAAAGTAATAGAAAACATAGCGGAATGTACTAAATATTTTATGTTACGTGTTCATAAAAGAATTCATAAAATAATTTTATGGAACCACGACAGAATACGAATTTTTAAAATATTTTATTTTCATTTTATGAAGAAGGGATTTTTTCGCCATAAAATAACATAAAATATTATTTTATGAAAAATTACAGAATAGGGCCCAATAGTGGCCAATAGTTGGTAAGTAAAAATCAAAGTCAGACGTTCGAATCTAGCTAATTTATTCCATTTCACACAATATGTAGATGAGGAAGACCTCGTAAATCTTTAATCCCATAATTAAAATACGTTAAAGGCTGACATCTGGGACCAAATGTCATATCTTAAGATAGCTTAGTTATGGTATGAAGGACAACAAAGAATTTAAGTGAGAAATCAAGTGGCTCAGTTGGTTGAGCATAAAATTAGATAATAAACAAAAGTAAACTCTGAAAATTGAGTAATGAATTGTGCTCGGATCGCAGAGCATTCTAACGACTTATACATTAGAAATCAAACCTACAATTCCTAAATTCCTAAATTAGATTAATGTGAGTGACATAATTCACAACAGAATAGGAAAATTTATTTAACATGAGAAAGGTTCCTTAAGGGGGAATACCAGTGAACAGAAAAATAAAATTTATCCACTACTATAATGGTTTGAGCATGAGAAAAAAATTTATCTGCGCTTTATGCTTTTAAGTTCTATTTCCTTTGCTCAGATGACACAGATTCTACTAGCGCAGACTACATAATGATGGAGAATTGGAAGAATTTCCTTTCTGCTTAGCACTCACACAGCCAGCCGGTGGCAACGACCCACGAACACCACTCATTTTGTCATATTTTGTTTATGTAAAATATTAGCCCAAAGGATCCAAAAAAGAAAAAGTAAAAAACTTATCTCATCCTTTTATGGCACATCTTTCGATTTATATCAAAATCGGGTCATAAATGACTTTCACTTAGCTGGAAAGTGGTGCAAGAGATGACAGTTTTTAACAATTTCAGATAATTATATAATAATTTCTGGATTAATTTTGAGAAATTTGCTACATTTATCTCACGGATTGGACCTTTATCTAAACATTAAAATTTATTTGGAATAAAAAGACACACCTGTTCTCGAGATATTGGGTGCAAGCCGAATGTCAATTTTCAATTTTCACTGGTATACCCTCTTAAAAGGTAATTTCTCATCAATGACACTGGTCAACACTGGTTTTGGTGCCAAAAAGCTATAATTTTTTTAAACTTAGGAACTTATACTGATTACATTAATAGCAAAAATTTTAATTTCCTACGTGTACTTTTCTAGATTTTGCGACTTTAACAGAAAAAAAAATTTGTATTATTATGTACATAAAAACTTTCTTTTTCGAGACTTTAGTGAATGAGGTGTAGTGCAACAATCACGTTGCATCCCTCAGCAGTAATCAACCATCATTTGCTGATCCGATCAGCCTTGGTACCGTTCTTCCATAGTTTTTACATCCTGGTGATCCCTTGTTCTTCGCTATAGGATCCAAAATTCTTTGGGAATTGGTCAAGATGACTTTGGAGGTAGTCACATTGATGGACATATTACATCTTAAGTTTTTAAAGTTCTCTGGCATTCCATTTACAATTTCATAGTAGTTACTTAACTTGTGATGTCCGAGAAAATTTTAAGTAACATAGATCACCCTGTAACTTGTGAACGTTACTCCCTCTGCGTATGATATAAAATTTATTAAATACATAATCATTGAAGCGTTCCAATTGTCGTTTTGCTCTCCTCTCTGTTTTGAAGTTATGGCTCAACAAAATTAAAATTTTGGGATATTACGTCAGTTTTCTTTTGAAACCAACAATCAAACAATTCTTTATGGTGCTAACTCAATTCGATTAGATGCCAGTCTATATAGTGCTGACTCCTAGAGATCATTAAGTGCCTTATAGTGGTTGGGCTGTTGTTGAATCTCAAGACGAGAAATTCATTACACAAGGTTACCTTTAATTACATCGAGGTTGTAACAACGGAAAACAAGGTGCCAATCCCAACAAAACTATTCTAATACATTTTACTTAAAAGAAAACTGACAGTTGGGCTATAGTAAGAGTAAGATTCCCGAATTCCTGAAGGACAACCATAATCTATAGTAATCAGGTGAAAATCTGAAGTTACTGATAGATTCTAAGTGAAGTGGAAAACTGCATCTACACCATACTCTCAGAGAAAGGTCTATTTTTTCCACAGATGTTGCAAGTAAATATGGGGCCTAAAACTCAGGATCATATATTGGATTTATACAATCGTCATATGTCATGCTATTCTATAGAATGAAGCTGAATATGGATAAATATAAATTGAACAGTTCTCTATGTTCTGCACGTGAATGTACATACTCTATCGGTTGTTATGGTAGTAACGTACTGCATATAGCAGCATGCTACACTGACACGACTGAAAACCGACCGCTCGCACGCACCCGAGCTCGGAGAATTCATGCTTGTGGTTGAAAGGAAGAAGAAGACTAAACCTTGTATTGCAGGTTATTTCAATCAAGTGAGGCATGGAATTTTATTCCCGGGAAACGTAATAATTAGTTAAAAATTAAAGAAGTATTCTAGGGGCTATAAATTTAATAATCTCAATTGTGTATCAAGAAATTTTATTATATAACTGTCGTGCCCCAAAAGCAATAAAAACACTCCGTTTTCAAAATGCACTACTTTTATTTTATTTACAGATCTTACTAACTTAATCTTAACTTTTAACTTAATCTAACTTTTACCGCCGACCCAACGCTGTTTAATTGTAACCCGAACTGACCACACCAATTCAGTTGCGCACCTCGAAAACTTGCACACGGAAATCGGAAGTAGAACATGACCCTCAATATAATGTAATTATGATGCGGTAATATTCTACAACCGATGATGAAAACTACTGGCCAATGTCACCGATAGCAAGCAGCTGTGCTGTTGTAAACAAAACGGGCAATGACCGTGCTCTATGCGAAGTAGCATGTTTAGTCACTGTCGCTGTAATGTAAACAATCATCACATTATTTAGCAATAAGCGGACACCTTACTGTGCGAAGAAATGTGTTCCTCTATTGCTTGCTACTTTACTACCGGTACACCTGCCATGCTCTTGCTTCCGTGTACCAGCAGACTGGGCCACAACATCCCTCCCCCCTGGAAAAAACTAGTTCCTAGAGGAACTAGGTCCGGTGTGTTCATTTAAGGCATCCAATCAAAAGCTGTTGGGCTTACATTTTTTTTTTAAGTAAATTTAATTTAATTTATATCTTAATACAACTATAGCTTGCCTGACATTTTTGTTTTAAACTACGTCTTTACATAATTTTTGTTTTTTTTTTTTTACAATTACAACTCTTTCTCTTAGACTATATACACGTACTTTACATATTCGTTTTATTGATTTTTTTTTTGTTTACATACATTCATTTTCACTTCATTTCTGTTCTTCTCTTTTTTTTTACAAACGCCTCTATGTAATACATACTCTTATGTCTTATATTCCTTGTAACGAATTTTATTTATTTATTTTAATTATTCACATTTTTCTTCCTTGAAGTTCTTACACAATATAAATTTTTCCTTTTAAACACATTTTCATAAATATAATTTACTACATTTCAGTTCGTTTCTTTTTCAACACATTATTTTCTTAATTCATACATCCTATTGTTAGTGCATTCGTATATTCCTATAACAGAATATTGATCAAAGATTTTATTTTCATACATAATTTTTTTTACATCCAGATTTGACTTTCCATACTTAATTAACAAACAATTCTAGTCATTAACAAGTTATATCTATTTATTTACACAGTTTTCGTTTACAATTTTACCTATCCATTTACATAACTACCATTAATTAAAGAAAGGCTAAGTAGTACCAAATTGAGAGGGACAAAAAACAAAACCAAAAAGTAAGCTTTACTTATTTATTATTATGATTCTTGAGTAATATGAACACATAATGATAAATAAAGATATTAATTTTATATACATAGTATAAATACTAGCCCTACGGTGGGGATCTTAACTACTTCAGCTGCATCAGTTCTTTCCCTCCGATCTTAGGTAAGTTTATAGTGGGTTGTTGTTGGTACTATCACTTGTATGTATTCTGGGTTAGTGGGTTGCTCCTTTTCCGTGATCTGGATTGTTTAAGCTGATTTCAGTGTCAGAGATGCTATAGATAGTTTATTGGGTCGTGCTGCTACTTTACTTAATTCTTCCATTTTTTATTCACTTTTAATATAGTTAAAAGTTTTTACGCTTTTTAACATGAAGTTCAAGTTAAGTCAGAGTCAACAAGCGCTCTTTTGCCTTAAGAGATGTTTCCAAATTTCTACTGCAAGTGAATTTGTGCTGCACTTTCAACTTCCTTCTTTTGTAATATTTCCAGCATAGTACATATTTATATCTTGTAATGCCAAATTCTGCGATTCGCATGTCAACAACTTTTTCATCGGAGTTATCAATACTATATTAGCATTTTGATTCTCATTAAATCGACCATTCCGATCTTAGTTCCACCATAACATTTTCGGCGACATTTATATACTTCAACATTCAATAAGAACACGTGTAATCGCTTTCTCTAATTTTATTACACAAAAAAAAAACGAGGTTTTAAGAAGATATTTTTTGTCCAGAAGATAACACTGTAGCATTATTCTCTATTATTTAGTTGCCATAAGGTGGGTTGATAATAAATATTATTTATCTTTTATTGATTTTCTTTCTGGCACGATGGAGTTCTCTCAATTATATTGAGAGTCCACCCGTACTTCAAGAAATATTTTTTTTGTAAATTTCATAATTGTAATACTGTATATATGTATGTTCAGTACATGTATTATATTACAAAGCTCTCAACATTAAAATGTAGTCTAGTATCTCCTTAATGTTTACCAATTGTTGTCTTGTTTAGCAGGCTTCACTTCCAAATTTCACATCCATATCTTTACTAGTTAAATAGTCCAGGGCTCCATAATATGTTGCTTTCTTCTCTTTCTACTGGTTTCGTCTGAGTACCGTTTTTTTTCTCTGTTACCGTAGTTACTTCCATCGTTGTGCTCCTAAGGCTTAAACCGGTACTAATACTACACTAGGTTTATTTTCTTTTGACCTACATATTTTCAATTTTTCTTAGCTGCTAAGCCTTAAGGTATCTTATTATGTAATCATTATTGTTCTTTATTTATACATTGCGTTTTGTAAACATTATGTTTTTCTAATATTTTCATTACTCTTTTGTTGTTATCTTTCTTTCCTACTTTCTAGTTTTCGATCTTTACCTTTAAGTATTTGTTAATTACATATTTTCATATATTTCTTACTGCGCTAACTTTTCTTTTCTATTTCTTGCCGTTTTTTGTTTTTATTACATTATATACTTTTATTTATTTACTTCCAAAGAATATATCGTCTAACCTATCCAGTCCAATCTTGATTACATATTTTTTTTAATGATTTGAAAGGAAATTTTACTATAAGTAGGTATCATTTTTCATCTGGCTCCTTATGTATTTTTATTTTCACGAATTTCTTACCCTTTTGTTTTTTTTTTAATTTACCTTACCTTGTTGGTTTGGTCACTGATTAAAATATACTGGACACTGATTAGAATAAACTTAGACCTCATTGCATCTCCTATCTTGACCTGTAAGTTTGTAAAACTCTGTAATTGAAATTTAAAGTTTAAATAATCCGCCCCTCAAAACTCTTCCAAAATTTGAAGGCCCCTGCGTACCTCGACCTAGCGACACATTTCTCGGACACCTACGAACACTTACCTCAGAAGGTGTTATTGAACTAGCGGTAGAAGTAGAATTTGCAACATAAATGGAGTTTCGATCACATACTTTCTTTCTGCCTTGATGTAACTCTGTCATATCCGCCTTACTACTACATCCCTGAAATTTTGACTTACCTTTTTGCAGAATCCCCTGGGCTTTCCGTAGTTGTGGATAAAAATTATTCCTACCCTCATAGTGCCATGCAGATCGCTCAGAATACTTACGAAATCCGTGTTGTTCACACGAAGAAATCGCGGCTTTTATAGAATGAGCTCTAAGATTAGTGATTCTTACCAATGTATGTCCATCATCCAGCCTATTTCCACTGTGGCCATTATATTTATATAGCCTCCTCCTCTCATTAAATTCTTTGTTTCTAATATCAAGCCTCACATTTTCGTGAGCTATAGTCAAGGTTTTTTCCCATGTTGGCATCGTAATTGGGTCATCTAATGTAGGTACACTTTTCACTCCGTGTCGTGAAATTTTGTCAACATTATGTGCTTGTTTTTCCCATTTGGAGTATTGATCACTAGCGCCTGATGTGATGATTTCTGGCGTGTTGATTTTAATATCTGCTATTCTGGTCTGATACGGTCTTTCTTGACTGATATTTTGGCAAGCTGTAGATCCCACTTGTGCACAAGCTGCGACATTTCCACAAGTGGTACTTTCTTCCTTACTATTGCCGGTGCCTTGTATCCACAGTTTCATGTTTACGCAGTCAACAATAGCTCTGTTGTTGAGAAAATCCATTCCCAGTATACCGTCGGCTGGAATTGAGTCCGTATCATTAATGGCATTAAATTTGCAAGTATGCTGACTGTTGTCTATGTGCAACTTCGCCTCACAGGTGCCTATGGAGCTCCTAGTGGATCCGAACAGTCCTCCAATTTGAATTTTTTGATATGTTTGTATGGGCGTAGTCCTTTTCATCTTATTAACTTTAATTATGCTACATGAAGATCCAGTATCTATTAAAAGCCTTAACTTACCTTGTAATGCTATATCCGATAGAACCGTGATGATAAACTTATTCTGGGAATGTATTTTTTCACTGGCCTTTTCTGCTAAGTATTTCTTCAAGCAGTTCGCTGTATAGTGATCCCGTGTTCGGCAAAATTGGCAGTAAAGCTCCTCCCCTCCTGGATGGATTTTTCCAACAACGCCTTCTTTAATGTCTGCAACTCTGATGACATGATGTATTCGGCAATTGGACGTTTCATGCCCATATTGCTGGCATTCTGCACAGAAGGGTAGCTTATGACACTCTCTCGCGAAATGTCCTTGCTGGCCGCACTTGAAGCAATGGCTGAGTCTGCGTCCATACGCGTTTCTAGGATATCCTCTGTACGATTCTGTGTGAATTGGCTTGAACGAAGAGAAAGGATTTTGGTGAGGTGCAGCTACATCTCCGTCAAAGTAGTTGCTGTTCCCTCCTTCCTGTGAAAAACCTTTATTGCTTGGTACCCTGAGCTGAAGTCTTATCGTATCCTTTTCGTAGAATTCAGCTTCTGCTCGCACCGCCTTCAAGGAGTCAAACTTTTGTCCTGTAAGGTGCGTCCGCATAGCCTGATTCCATACTCCAGCTTTAAATGTTGCTATCGCATCTGCTTCCAACTCCGCCAGTAATCCTCCATCTTTACCTGGGTACTTTGCAGAAACAGCACTTTTAATCTGATCCAACAGTTCCTTCATTTTGTCCGCAAACTCTCGGATCCCTTCTTCTGGCCTTTGTCGACATTCTAACAACTCTGTCCGTAGCTCACTGAACGATATCCGTGGCATATAAGCGGCTTTTATTGACTTTTGTAATGCTTCCAAGTCCTTTGGCTCTTCAGAGGTTATCATGTAGTAAGCATCGTCTGTCAGTCGATATTTCACACACTTCATAAAGATGCCTTGCTCTGCGGTATCCAGCCGGTCGTATAGATCTTTACAACAACTCAGAAAACGATGTACTTCCTTCGCTAGTTTTGGAGACCTTTCTCCGGAAAACGTCGGCACGTATTTAGACACTTTGTCCATGATTCTTTCATATATATCAGCCATGTTCTTTTGTTGCCTATAAGCGTTGCAATGACCCCTTTTAATCTCACTTTCAGCTACACTTTCTTCTCACTACTTGTAGATACATATATAACTCCCAACCCAACCCAATTCACCAAATTTCCGCAAAAAATGGTGCACTTTGTGACATTAATACTCTTAATTAATACTTCAATCACTAACGTTGCAGACGACTTGACTTTTTGGAAGCTTTTCTACAGAGATTCTTCTTACTATTTGATCTTGGGAATCATCCAGTTTACACGCCTCTTAGTACCCGGATGTCCGTAGTTACGATCAACGCCTCCACGAAAACGTGACGTTGAAAACTTAATTGTCCACGGAGAGAAGAAACCCGTCTTAAAATTTAAAATTATTACTTTTTTATACTATAACATCACGATCATAGGACTTTCACTAACTCACGCACTTTTCTCTTTATCTTAACATACTGATAATAATACTTTTATTTTCCTGCAATATATATATATGTATATAAAAAAACTATTACTACCTGAAAATAAGAGAGAATTAGACCACTTAAAACTTAACAAAAACAATAATCTCACCCAACAAAACAATCACAACTATATCCTTATTTCTAAGATACACAATTTCAAATTTCTTCTGTAAAAAAAAACCAAAATACAATGAGCTCAAATGACCCAAAATTTTGTAGTATTAATTTTAATTCTAAGCATTCATTCATAAACCCAATAGGAATAATATAATTTAAAAAAAATAATAATACCAACGTCAACTCAAAAAACAATTTCGTATATAAAAAATAATATATATTTTTTTTTTACACAAAAAACCTGAAAAAAAATTTAATAAAATCAAATAATCTCAAAGTTTCCTTATTGACTTTAATAACCGTGGGTAGAAACTTTCCTACTTTCACCCATTTACTTCATAAAAAAAAAATGGAAAATAGATTTATTTCTGTTAAGCGCTAGATATTTTTCAATTACATACAAATATTATCAAAAACTCTATTTTCACGCAACACACCTTACGCTGAAAATTTCTTTAAAAAAAAAATTTTTTATTTTACGCACCAAACCCAATGAATAACACCAATTAGCAAAGATACTAAGTAATTTACAAATTTGATCGCCTCATTATAACAAAAATCATCCACTAAACAATAATTTCACTTCACTGTACGAAGTATATAAAAAAAAATTCACTTCAACTTTTACCGGCTGCGCCAAAATGTCGTGCCCCAAAAGCAATAAAAACACTCCGTTTTCAAAATGCAGTACTTTTATTTTATTTACAGATCTTACTAACTTAATCTTAACTTTTAACTTAATCTAACTTTTACCGCCGACCCAACGCTGTTTAATTGTAACCCGAACTGACCACACCAATTCAGTTGCGCACCTCGAAAACTTGCACACGGAAATCGGAAGTAGAACATGACCCTCAATATAATGTAATTATGATGCGGTAATATTCTACAACCGATGATGAAAACTACTGGCCAATGTCACCGATAGCAAGCAGCTGTGCTGTTGTAAACAAAACGGGCAATGACCGTGCTCTATGCGAAGTAGCATGTTTAGTCACTGTCGCTGTAATGTAAACAATCATCACATTATTTAGCAATAAGCGGACACCTTACTGTGCGAAGAAATGTGTTCCTCTATTGCTTGCTACTTTACTACCGGTACACCTGCCATGCTCTTGCTTCCGTGTACCAGCAGACTGGGCCACAACATAACAAAAGAAAGTAGTGTCTATATCTGACGTGCACACCACATTGCAAGTGCTAATTGATAAAGATTTCTCTCAGTAATCAAATAAAATCAGGAAAAATCTAGAGGAACGCAAACGAATCGAAAAGGGAAACCGTGAACTTTTAATCAAGGTGAGGATGATAATAATAAATCCTTCCCCATTGGAATTGCATGGGGAGAAAATTATCCTACAGAATAACCAAAACTTAATATGGATATTTTTTAATAGGAACCTAACCTCAAGTGTAAAGGGAAAAGAGCTTCTTCAGTGCTAACTGAAGAAGCTCATAAATGGCTAGGTTGCGGATATAAAGGGCGTTAAGTAATAAGGAAAATTCAAACACTTGTTATGTTTCACAGAAAATATATAAAATTTTTATTTAAATTTATGCCTAACGCGTTTCGATCTCAAAGATCATCATCAGAGGAACGTACCACCTACGCCTGGAATATGTACTATGAGAAGCATATTGGAATTGGTAAGCGACTGCCAGTATGAGGAGAACCTATATGAAAACCATGGCCAAGTCCAATTTTTATTTCATAACTATAATTCAAATTCCCCAAGTATTCATTAATAATCCCCAGCTTAAAGGAATGTATAATGTTGGACTATATTATATGTTCATAATTAAATTTAAATTTTGTAAAGGAAGACGCCTTGCAACAATTACGATTTCTGTTTTAATCCGGAACGTATAAATTTAATTCTCAAGACGAATAATAAAACCGGAATAGACTACCACATTATATTTTCATAATTGAAGTAATTGAGTATTTGCCTAATGCTATTTGTCAAAATGAATAACAAAATCAAAATAGCAGACTATAATATATGCATAATTAAACATAGATGTTATTAAAGAAAACGCATTACACCAAGTATAATTCCTACTCTTAGTCCGTATCATACAGGTTGAGGATTCACCTAATTTTTTTATTAAGACAATTTTTACCTGCGGAATATGTTACAAGACCAGAATCATTTCTATTATCAAATGCAGACATTTCACATATTTTTCTAATTAATTAGTTTATTAAATTTATTCAAAATTCAAAGTTTTTACGAATATTTATGGCAAAATTTTCATAATTGGTAATTAAATTATATTTAAGGAATCATATAGGCACATATTAAGCACTTGGCTAAGTTTGAAATTTGAAAAGCATAGAAAGAAGAAAGAGAAATTTTTTTTAATCTTCCCTGCAGAAACAACTAACTTCGTTTTATATATATAGTGAAGAGCATATAATATGACATGGAGTAAAATTTTTAAATTAGCAAATAAATCCCGATGTAAGGGATTAAAGTTTAAAAAGTTATTAAAAATGTTAATATGGACAATCAATTTTAGATATGTTAATGTTCCTGTTTCTTCTTAAATTCTTCTAATTTTTTTCAATAAGTATCCTAATAAATAAGTACTAACCTAGTAATAGATTGATGAAGCTAGGTACCTAGTAGCAGAGGTAATGATTTAAGCTGTGAAAGTCTAAAAATTTTTGTATTTTTTTATTTCCATTCGAAAAAGAAACCAGTGAGCTAATTAACACTTAATTTCCTAACATGTGAACTAGACTGCATTATAAACAGTGTGGTCATTTATTTTTTTACTTGAGTAGTCTGCTATTAACTAAGTATTAATGTACTCACCTTATGTACAGTTAGATGATTACCAAAGCCTTATAACGTAAAGATGGTGTAAAGTTTTTGATTTCTCCTCTCACTATCCCGGCGCCCCCTTGCATGAAGGTCATCTAGGTCTAGACTTCTCTTTACAGGTATACAAGGAACTCTGAAAATATCTGCCCTCTGAGTCAGTTGGGTGGTTGGGGCGTGCAATGAAGGCATACCATCTGCGCCTTCGATTTGGATGTAGGTAAGTGACGTAAAGGTCCCTTCAGGACTGAATGTGTGCCGGCGTTTTGGTTTTAGGCACGATTTTTTTTTTGATTATGGCAGGCGGCAGCGGCAGGTTTTTCTTGGAACCTTTCCACACTGTTCGTCAATAGCCGAGGCGAGCTAGCGTGCCGCACTGCAGTCAACGCTGTCCGCCGAGTGATCTGTCAGCTCATGCTGACAGTCTGGACTTCACGTCCGATGTCAAGTCACTCAACATACTATCATAACACGGTCACCATTGTAGACAAGTCGAATGTGACAAGTCTTTTATGGAAGAATCTTAACGAAAGTCGCCCTATAAAAAGAGAGGCTTAGAGAATCGGTTATGGAGTTTTGACGGATGACGATTTGTTTTTTGCGTTCTGCCTGTGAAATTATCTAGCCATATCTATGAAACAATAGAATCCACTTTAGTTTTAACCAGTTCCTAAATACAGATTGATGGATTTTTCACATTCTTCAGCCCAATGTTACTTTCTCTGAGAATAAGTATAAGAATACAAAAGTTCTCCTACCTATGTAGATCCTAAAATTTATCCGCAAAATAGATCCTAAAATTTATCCATAAATATTGCCACCTGCATTCCTATAGTACAAATCTGAAATAAGCAAATTGATCCTCCTCCGTTAAAACATTTTTTATTATCAACACTTTTACTCTCATTACCGCAATTTTCTCTAATTAAAACTTAAATTTCATAGGAAATTTATATAAAATTGCTTGCAATTTCATAGGAAATTTATAAAAAATTGCTTGCAATTTCATGAGACGCACTACAAAATTTGACGCCTTCTTCCGTATTCTTCCTCTAAGCAAAAAAAAAAACATTGCCCATAAAATGTTTTTAGATACACCAATAACTAATAAAATTTACGTTTTCCTAGAACTTCTTTTGTTTTTTGTTTGTTTTCGAAAGCAGCGCTATACCAAGGTAAGGAGCTTCAATATAAATTGAAATTCTTCCGGACTTTGGAATCATTATTTTCCCTTTATATGGAATCGTCACGTAACTCATGGCATTCGAAGTTTGTCGAAGTGGCGAATACCATCAGCACTTTTCCGAAAGAAAATCTCAATTATTTTTAATATTGGATTTAATAAGCCCAAAATCTTCGTTATAAAATGACTTATCACACTCAGTACCCAAAATGTATCCCTTTCTGAGTTTTGTGCACTTTCTCTTATCCAGCGAAAAATTTCAATATATATTTTGGGAATGAGCTTTTTTAGCCATTTTCAATAAATATGTGTAAGAAATTCTCAGAAGCGAATGTTTTCAAGAGAATTTTGGCGCCAGCATTAACATCAGATCCTTTTAAACAGAGGAAATTGCTGTTCATTTTAAAGGAAAGCAATAAACACGCAGGCATTGGTTTACGACAAGAGACCGACAGGACAAGGTGATCAAGGTGATCAACATAAATGGATTTTGGTAGGTACTCGTTGTTATCAAGAAAGGTAGGAAGGATAAAAAGACGATAGAGTTAGCGTCGGACTATACAGCGAGATACACGAGTGTTTAACCAATAAGGAAAATAAAAAGTTAAAAATATTTTAATTTGTTTTATTTTTTTATACGAGAGAAAATTATATATGTTAAAAAAAAAGTGCAAACAACTCAGAAAGGGTTACATTTTGGGTACAAAAAGTGATAAGTCATTTTAAAGCTAAGCTGTTGACCTTCATAAATCTAGTATGAAATATTGATATTGATGACAAGGTTTTTGATAAAAATAGTAGATAAATAAAGAAAACTGAGTTAATATCCCGAAACTTTATTTGTGTTGATCTATACCTTCAAAATAGATAGGAGGAGAGGAAAAATTTGTAGACTGCTAGAAAGGTCCAATGATTATCTATCCAACAAATTTTAAGTCATGATCATAGACTTTAACGTTCAGAAATTGATCTATGAAAATATACCTAAATATCTTTAAGTCCCGATATCTCGGAAACCGTTAGGTTTCTCTCCCACCCCCCATCCCAATACAGTTTGCATTTGTCTAAGCATGACTTATCCATAGCCAATATTGAATACCCCATATAAAAAAAATCATGGAATCCTAACCAATCCCATTTCCATATCCTGTTTTAGTAGATAGAGTCAGCAACAAAAGGAGTTATAACCAAACTGTTTTTATTCGTTTCTCAGAACATTATACATCTACTGTTGTTTTTTAGTTTAATTGCTGCAAAACGGTCCTTAAACTGGTGATGTTCGATCACTTTTGTTGCTGACTGTACATACCACGAAGTCTCATTTTTAGTATCTATAAATTATTTTTTTCTTTCTTCCTTTTTTTTCAGTTTATAACTGACGAAGAGAAGACTAATGCCGAATCCGAATTGAAAGTTTCCATTGCTCCAAAATTGTCCAGTTGGAAGCTTGCGCTTGAATTATTTTTTGATGGTTAATACCTAAATATCTGAAAAAATTTACATATAATATATATATATATATAACCAAGAACGGTGACAGTTTTTACTATATATCTAATGAAGATGGAAAGAATGTCATCACAAACTAGAAGTATTTAATTTATTAAAAAATAAACATAAGACTAAGTCCTAGATTATAGTCATAGCGAGATCTACTGTCTTCCTATATAACTAAATTTTATTGCAAGTGTTAATTATTTTTATTTTTATATTTTACGTATAATTAATTACAAGCCATTAGAGATCATAATTAATGTTAAGCCAGGTAATTTCAAAACATACCCACTGAACATTGAACCATCTACCGACAAGATTTTCTAAAGTAGTCATTCTTGTGTGGTTGATTACCTCATTTAAAATCTGGTATCACAGGTAGTCTTGCTTCTTAAGTATGTTTAAGCAAAATTGTTTGTTCTAAGTAAACTTAATGGAAATGACCATTCGTCATCTATGATACTCGATCTTATGTATTTAGTTGAGGCATTACATACTCTTAACGTACTTAGTAATCAACCAAACCCCTCTAAAGTAAATTTAAGGTGTTTAATGTGTAATTCAGAAAATTCAATTGCTTCTTTAGTAAATAAGTTTTTATGAAACTTCCTACTATATGTACATACATTGTACATAGCATGTAAACTTATATTTAAAGCATCTATAAAAATAGAGCTTAAATTTGCAGGTAGCTATGAAAAAGCCACATAGATCTGAAGTATGTAGAGTTTAAAAAAAAAAATAACCAAAATTCGTTAATAAACTCATTTAGTAGGAAAACTAGTTCCTAAACCAGTCTTCTCATGAGCAATACTTTTAAATAGTTACTTCTAGAATTCTGTTTTCTCCAATGCAGGTAGACAAAAGATTCCAAGCACGGAGTGTACTTTAATAACTGAATAGGACGTCTCATTGTCCTATCCATTTATTAAATGGAACTAAATTATGGACTGCTCTGTCATTATGAGGGAAAAATAAACTTAATTGCTATACATTTCTCACTCACTAAATGGGAACCGTAACTCTTATGGGACTTTTTGAAAAAATCTTGAAATAATAGTTAAAATTAAACTTTTGTTTTTAGTTCTATGTACATAACTGTTATAAAAGACTTTTGAAATTTTAGATCATAAGATTATGGTCTCTTATTAAATGGATTTTTTTTTTTACAATCATAACTGTTACCGAAGACTTTTATTTATTTAACTTTTATGATAAGAGTCCCAAAAGATTTTTATTTTTTTTAAGTCTCATAATAACAGTCTTAAAAAACTTTTATACTTTTTGGTCAGTGTTAAGAGTTATCACAGACTTTTTATCTTTTCAATTTTTCGATAATAGCCTGATCGAGAATTTTATATTTTACAGTCAGTTATAAAAGTTATAGAAGACTTTTATTAATTTAAATCTCATAATGGATATATTAGAGCTATTTTATTGTTGCATATCATGGTATGCTCTTCCCCCCACAAATAATTAATTACATTTGCTTGATTTCCGGTTTTCTTCAAGTTTGTTTTAAGTACAGCAAAACTACGGGAAGCTCACATGTTTGTAGGAATGCAAAATAATAAAAGTGGTCATCGGCGTAATCCGACTCTCTATATTTTATATACGAAATATCCAATCTTCAAATTATTAATTAGTCGATATTAATAATAAATACGAAAGTGAACTGCATTTGCGAAGCATGAATATTGGGAGTGTTAAAAATAAGAGTGTGTGTGTGTCGACAGGTAATTAAAAAAAAAATTTACTCCTACAATTTTGAATCGGTAATTCATCAAAACCTTAAAGAACATCTCTAAAACAATATTCGAATGTCTTGCAAGTTGTACGTTATTTCGTTCAAAAAAAATTTATGAAAATTGAATATCGAGCCAAAATCAACACTATGAAAGAAAACTGAGATATGACAATTAAACCAATAGCGTAATTCAATTCGATAGGGTAACACTGTGCTTGGTACTCTTACTGGTTTTAATAAAAATCTTGAACAATAGAAGTCCCAATGAGTTAAAGATTTTGAAAATCATCAAGTGAAAAAATCCCGAAAATTCAAAACGGAGACTATTACAGTTTTAATTCAATTTTTATTGTATGCAGTAAGTTTCGGATAATCTTTAAAAGTACGCAGAATCGTTTGACTAGAAAACTACTGAATAAGTAATGGCGAAAGTTAGAAGGGTTCATGTTGTATCATGGAAAAACTAACAAGGTGTACTAATACTACCCTATTAATTAATTAATTGTAAAAATACTCGCGGTTTTGATCTTGTACGATCGCTTGTCCCATCTCAACTGATTCTTGTGATATGGCAATGTCATTAACTGAAGTGACTCGCACTGCTAAACCTGACTTATCGAATGTTGAATTCAGCTATAGTTCTGCCTGCTGTGACATTGAGATGAATAGTTTATGACGACTTAGTTGAGTTTATATGTATACTCAGCAGTTCTAATTGAATTCTTGGTGTCAAAACAAAAACCACTTTTCTAACGAAGATTGTAAAACTATTGTAGAAAATGATGGAAGATTCACATATCGATGACTTACTTTGAATCCATTTATAACGATTCTAATATGCCCTCATCAGACTATGATTACTCATATCGCACGTCAATGGTGGACTTGGGTGCGACATCATTGGGAGAGGAAGATGTTTGGAGAACCCTTTCAACTTTAGAAATTAATTATTCCCACGGGACTGATTTGATATCTACTGGACTTCTGAAAATGTGCGCTTCTTTACTCTTTTCTCCTTTAACATTTATCTTCACTTCATCTCTGTCTTCTGGATATTTTATTGATAAATGGAAAATTTCTTTTATTACACCTGTTTTCAAAAGTGGCTCAAAACATATGATAGACAGTTATCATACTATTTCAAAGCTTCACCCAGTTCCTAATATGTTAGAGTCTTTAGTTATTGAAAAAATTTATGACACTGTAAAACTCGGGATTTGTAATGAACAATATGGTTTTGTTAAAGGAAAATCTACTAATACTAATTTAATAATTTTTCCTAATTAGGTAATCAATGCTCATGAGTCAGGTAAGCAGGTTGATGTGATCTATACAGATTTCATGAAAGCCTTTGATAAGATTAATCATACACTTTTGATTAATAAACTTAGATCCACTCTTCCTTGCTGGGATGGCTTGGTTCATACTTGGTTGGCGGTATACAATTCGTAAAAATTGATAACTCTAAGTCTCAAGCCATTCATGTGAGGTCTGGTGTACCACAAGGAAGCCATTTGGATCCTATTTTGTTTATTCTTTTCATCAATGATATAATCTCCTCTTTCTCATTTGCTTATTTCCCCTTCTGTTTGCAGATGATTTAAAGCTTTTAATGACTATAAATGCGTTTAGTAATTGCATGGAGCTTCAATAAATGCCTCTAAATGGAAATCCATATCACTTTACCATTTGGCATACGGATCCGTTGTAAGGATGCCTATTCAAATAACTCATATTAGACATATTGAGCGGATTCAAAGAAAATTTACAAGTTTTGCTGTGTCTAAACTAAATTGGGATCTTACGTTGGACTATGAATCACGTTGTCTTTTATTCGCATTGCTTACAGTCTAGAAGAGTCATACGTTCAATAATGTTTGTCCATGATGTACTTAGTTGTAGGATTCCACGGCCAGAACTGATATCAATTTCCTTCTATGTGCCTCAAAGATATATTCATCCTAGACGTTTATTGGTTGTACCCTTTCATAGATTTAACCTTGGATATCGTCAACCTATCACACGTGCTATTTCTAATTTCAACTTGATTGATTCATTATATGATTTTAATATACATATCTAGAGAAAAATTTAAGATAATTATTGTTATCTGTAAAATTTATTCCATAGATTGAAATAAACGAATCGAATTGAATTGAATTGAAAATATTATAATTGTAAATAAACTTATTTTAAAAATTTTGTTTTTATCTTTTACTTTTCATACTACATAGTAAGGTATCATATTTTTTAGTGCAATGAAATCCCTTTCTTCGCATATTTTAAACCAATGCAGATGATGATCCAAACATAAACAGAGGTGGTCAATCAATAGAATTAAATAAATATCTCATTTTGGAAAGCCAGCCTTAAATTGCACCCACATGTAATTTTCGAGATAATTGAAAACTTCAAAACTTTGGCATACTATGAAAAGATAACTCCTCTTAATTAAAATTTCTGATTTAAAATAAAAAACAAAAATTGATCAGTCTTGTGCTCCAATAAGCCATTTATTAAAATAATTTCAAACCAATCGCTATTCAAAGTTTTCTGCTTAATAAACACAAAATGGGCTAAACGTGGTAAAAGAACGTGAGATAAACCAACACTTGAGTTAAATATTTGCATACCTTCGTGAAATTTGTCAAATAATAACATAAAATCGTCAAGATTTGCATTTCCATCAATTTTTGGGGAGTGCACAGCGTACACAACAAACGTTTTCTTTATTTTTCTTCGAACTATGTATATTAGAGCAAAATAATGAGCAAGTAAGAGCCTTCAGCTAAATTATAGTATTTAATGATTCTAGTTGCATAGCAAGTCACAAGGTTAAACAAAGAAAAATAAAATATCTTTAAACACAATCCGAGGAAAGGAAAGTGAATGGATTGTAGTGGTCCAGAGGAAGACTTTAGTGACGTGTTTAACCTTAAAAAGCATTCAACTTGACAAGATTTTCTGGTCATGGGTGTTGACTTTGTTCGAGGCTTGCTATAAAATTTTGTCAATATCGACGGATATTATTATTAAGTAGGTGTGATATTTATTTTGACGCTATTATGTTTACTTCAGTTTTTTTAAAGGTGTAAATTTAATTTTCTACTTGTTGTGTTTTGGGTAATTTTCTGATAAATCTTGGTGCCTTGTGACTTCCAAGAATTTTGTTTAAAAAGCTCGGGCAATCGATTAAAACTCAAATATTCCAATTTCTATTCATAAGAAGTGAGGAGTTTATTTATTTATTCGAGATTCATTAAGTAGATTAACTATAGCAGTTATTACAAAAAACAAAATAAAAATAAAACAAAATAAAACAGAAAAAAAGCAACAAAAATAAAACAAACAAAAAATAAAAACAAAAATAAAACAAAATAAAATAAAATAAAATTACTCCATGCGAAAAATGCGAAAACAGTAAAAAAAACAACAAAGGCGATAAACTCAACTATAATTAAATTTGAGCTGATTTTTCAAGTCATTTTCAGTCTTGAAAAATTCAAATTAATATGGTCGAAATGCTCATTGAGGGGACTCAACATTGAGGTCAAAGGCTCTTTCGCACCATAGGTAGTTCGATGGTAAGAAAAATGAAGAGAGTTTTGGCCTATGAGCGAGGTTCTTGGGGTTTATACACCAATTCAGCTTAACAAAAGTGTAAAATTTATTAAGCTCTTCAAAATATCGAAAATTAACACAATTCTAGAGATATTATGTCTAGTTTCCAGCATCTGCAAGGACAACAAGCTCAAACGGTCCACATAAGGAGTCACTCCAAGAAGGCCGCGGATTGCGAATCGGAGGAATTTTCGTCGAACAGCTTCGATGCGATTGATCTATACTTGGTAGTAAGAGGACCAGACGGGGCTAGCGTATTCCAATATCGACCTAAAAAAATTGCAGTAAAGAAGTTTAGTGACGTAAGGGTCGTCAAATTCAATGGACCATCTCTTAACAAAACCCAAAATAAAACTAATCCTCCTGACTATGAAATCGATGTGATCCTCAAAAGCGAGGCGAGAATTCAGAATCACACCCAGATCCTCAGTTTTGTCGAACCTGGATAATGAATCTTCCTTCAGAATATAATCGAATAGAATAGGACACCTGCTGCGAGCGAAAGTCATGGTTGTGCCTTTAGCAACATTTAGAGGAAAACGATTACTGGAGCACCACTTATAAAAATTGGCTAGGTCAATATTTAAAAGACCACATTCGTCATTTCAACTAACAATACGAAATATTTTGGCATCGTCCGCATAAAAAAGTATTCTGGAATTGAATAAAAGTAAGGATCCATCATTGATATACAGAATAATAAGTAGTGGTCCCAGGATACTACCTTCAGGTACACCAGAGGTATTAGCTATCTCAGCAGAGAGAGCTCCACGAAATATAGCCCGCTGCGTACGGTTAGATCGATAAGAAGATAACCAATGAACGAAAAGGATGGGGGAAACCAAAAATGGCGAGCTTGTGGATTAGGATTCAATGATTAATTTTGTCGAAGGTCTTGCTAAAATCAACTAAGATGCAGTCATCCTGCTTACCAGACTCAATAGCTGTTGTATTATAAAATTTTAAACAAATTTCGAATCGGGGCGAGTAAGAAAATTAAATATTTTAAAACAAAAGCATCTAATAGCATTCATATATAATTCATATCTAAAAAACGAAGCCAAACACTATCACAATTTTTGGCAAATAGATATATAAGGCTTCTAGTTTGAAAATCAAAATACAAAAATACAAAACAAGTACAAAAGCTAGAATTGGTAAGACCAATTCTTATGATACCCTACATGACTGTCCGTATGTTAGTTCATATGATCTATGCAACTTTGATTTTTGAAATGCTTTTTCGCATATATTTCTAGAACCGTTCGTCGGACAGAAAAAATTATTATAACCAATTTCATAGAATTTTATATTCTGAAGAACTTTTCCTTACAATAAAAACGTATAGGACTGACCATTTCCATAGTATATTTAAAAAAGCATAAATTTTTATATGGAAACACCAAGAAGGGGTTTCCCGATTTAGCCGATTTGTGAAATTATATTTACTATTTTTATAAGAACGCCGGGTACAAAATTCCAGTGTCAAACAACATTTTTGTATCGCAGCCCCATGAAGGAGTTACCGAATTTGTTCTATTTTCGAAGTTGAATTAACTTTTTTTTTTAAAAAGCAAGTGTGATTATCATTCTCCTTATTTCTATACGTTTCAAATGGAATGACAAACTTAGCATACCCTATGATTTGTTCTAGGATATCTAAAGTGCTAGAAGTCCCCAGTAGAAGAAAAAACAATGCATTCCCCTCAGTACAGTTCTTTCATACAGGTTACTTACTCAAAAACGAAGCCGACTATCACAATTTTTTGTACATGGATAGATAAAGCTTCTATCCTTCTAACTTCAACATAAAAACACATAAAAAATACTAGAGTTCCTCAATAGGGAAAATACTATTTATTTGAAATAAATACTATTATTAACCCTTTTTTTCGTCATTATTAACATGTTTTTTCTATACAAAATATATAGCATTTGGCTTCATTTGGCATTTGAATCAGAAAAATCGGTTGCTCCTGAAACAAAAAAATATGAGTAAACTATTTTGGTATACCATAAAAATTCTGAAAGTTTCATCCAAATCGGAGATGGACGGGTTCCAAAGTGATCGGTTTTATGTGGAATGGCTGACCGGCACAGACGTATATGTGCAGGGAGATCCAAAAATCTTGTTAAATATTTAAACGGATGACAGGATGGGTTATATCACTGCCATCTTTAAAATTTATATGAAATAAAGAACGCATCTGATGACGATAATTTTAACGCCTATTTATATGTCAAAATATTTATATTTAGAAGAAAAAAAGGTAAATATGAATCTTTCGAGAAATCTATGAAAAACTGCTATATTTTATTAAACTCTACCCAATTCGCTGTGAAATGAGAGTACAGCTTTGGCTCAAGATGAACTTTCTTTTGAAGTCTCTTTCCCCTGCAAATCATGAATATGATTTTCTAATGAATGACAAAGGAAATAAAAATTCAGAGATTTTATTTCTGTACATGCACAAAGGTGACAAAATATAAACAGACAAGATTTTGTTTTGTTTTTTTAATTGTCCTGAAAGTCAGAATTTTACCCGAATGCAATCAATTAAAAAAATTCTAGATATTTTAAATGCTATTTTCGCCCGTTAATATATTACAAAGTGTGTTTAAAGTAGTGTCCTATTATTTCAAGAGTTGAGGTAACCCACTCAATTTGTTCAACAAAATACATGCGCAAATCATTTTAACATGGAAACTTTTTTGTTCACATTTATTAAAATTTGAATTTTGCGTACAATTATTGAACAATTCATGTCCCTCATAGTGGTGCTAAAATATAATAGCACCACTATAACAATTGTCCTTCAGCATTTTTAGGGTTCCGTACACAAAGGGTAACAACGGGAACCATATTACCGTCTGTCACCAGGTTGTATCTCATAAACCGTAACAGGTAGATATTTGAAATTTCCACACACTGTGTATTTCTATTGACGATATAATAACAAATAATAAAAATTAAATTAAATTAAAAATGAATGAGGCTCCCATACAAGAAACGTGATTTTGTCGGCATTTTTTTCTCGTTTTAAGGCTAAAATACAATGTGAGCGACACGACAAAAACGCCGTGAAAATACAATGGGAACGACAAGAGCTGTCAATCCACAATTAAATATATTCTGTTATTTATGTTCTAAATTAAAAATAGAAAGAATTTCAACGAATAAATTAAAAAATATTATTAAAGTAGCATGTGTGGCTGTTTTGCCTAATGAAGATAAAAAAACAGAACCAACATAGAAGAAGAAGGTGTGACTAAGAGTTATATATAACTCAGCCGGAATTGGGTTTCTATGCGGATGCGTTTCTTTTTTGTTTTGTTTTGTTTTTTTTTTTTTTTGTATAATACGGTGACATTTTACCACCTCAATAAACTTTTCTCCCATTTTTTATTCAACCAACTTTGATATTTTCCACTGCATTGTTATTTACTGATATTTTTTATCTATCAAATTCATAAATATGATTGCAATGAACGTATAACAATAAATATGAACGCAACCCAAAATCTTAATTTTGCCAAACGCACCCTAAACGTGCAACAAATTTCAATTTTCATTTAAGTTCGACGACAACGTCGAACGATGTCGTCGGCATTGTATTTTATACCACATCTTGCCCACTGACATATATAACATAGACTGCCTGATTTTCTATTTCATATGGGTCAACTTTTTTTGGCAGGGTGTGACAATTATCTTAATTTCAAGTTTTACTCGCTTCAATATTCATATTAAAAGTTCAACAAATTACAGAAGCATTCGAAATTATTTCTATTCTTGGAAGCTTATCTCTTACAACATCAAATATTTTTTAAATTTGATTTTTAAGGAAGAAAAAATAAGCAATATTTGTCTACCTGCCCCTAAAAGTAGCTATGGGGGATAGAGAAAGGATTACAAATATTGTATTGCCATCTATTTCTATTCTATATATTCGTTTGGAAAACCACTGAACTGAAACTGGACTATGGTGTATTTTGTATAGAACTTATTGTTTATAGTTCCGCGGGATAAAGTAGTTAAACCAAAACGAGACAACTATAGAAAAGTGATCCCATAGTAATGTCAAATAATGTAAGCAATTTCAGTAGTATCAGCAGTCCATTTTATACATGTCAGTGATCCTGCCATGTCAGTGATCCTGCCAATTGACAGCGTTTTTTACAGCGGTTTTTGTCGTGTCGCTCACATTGTGTTTTAGCCTTTATTCTCATTCATTATTATTATCATAAGTAGGCAATTTTTTTTTTTTTTTCAAATGACAGCATTATTTTTTCACATGATGCCTACTCTCATTTGAAAAAATAAATAAAAAGTACATAGTGTATGATTGTACGGAACAATTCGTACGCGAATCCGACTCGCACTTGGTCGGTTATTATTTTTTTACAATAATGTTTGCAATGTTTTATAATTCAATTTGGTACAATATTTCTATTCCGGTAACGACCTCCTCCAGTTTCAACTACAAGCAACACACTGTGTAAAATCGATGAGTAGAAATCATTCTGATTTCATGTTTCTAAATTCGATATAAATGTTTCTACTATTATCTTGCAAAAATTCCCTATCACATTGATTATGTAATAAAAACGAAAGACATCTTCTTTGGCCACTGTGACATACTTTGCACACCGAATATCTACATGAGCAAAACATAAAAATCTTCTCAAAACTCTCTAAGAGGAACAGTTATGTTTTCAAAACAATCTCAAAGAATCTCAAATATGGAATATATCATTAGCATAATTAACATAAAATTCCATACAAGATGCAGCCTTGATGTTGTTCTTCCTGCATTCGAGCATTTATTGTCTGTTAGTAATGTTACTAACCAGCTGCAGAAGTTGAAGAGAAAAAAGTCCAAAAAACTTAAACTAACTGCCTCGACTCTCAAGAGCTATAAACAGTTACTCGTTCATTCGTTAAGGTGAATCCAGTTTCTGACGGAGCCCACCATCGTCATCACAACTTACTCCTAAGTCAGTCAACAGAGATAGTGACGCAGACGCTGCATTGCAAAACCAGGTATAGTTGTCTGGTCAGGTCTTCCAACATATCTATGAACCTGAACTCGTTAAATGTAGCAGTGAACCTCACTTAGGCTAGGCTTATCCATCGTGCGTTGTTCAGTTTCATTTTAACTGTCGAAGATAAACGGTGTAAGCAAAGTTAGTATTGTTACTGAATTTAGTGCCGCAGTCAATAAGTGAATTTTGCTTTCAACGTGATTTATATGATTCAAGTCTATTAGAAATTGCGAATTCGGTAGTTGTTTTTGGTGTGCGGTTTTGTTTGTTGGTTTTTTTTCCGGATTTTGCAAAAAGATTTCGGTTATTTAGCAGAACATCTTTACACTACCTTCAAGATGACTATTTACGGAATAATTGTACAAATTATTTTAATTTGCTACTGAACGGCATTACTTTGGAATTGATTCTATGATAAGGTAAATTTTATCCTGATCTTGTTTTATAGTTGGATCGATTCTTATTTTTTTTAATTCAATTTGAATACATGTAAAAAAAAATATTTCTAAAATAGAATATTTAACTCTTTAAGGTTATTCACTTGTAAAAAGTTCTCACTTCTGCTTATGCTAGCATGGTGAACATGAGGAAAAGCATATACTAAGAAAATGCCATTAACGGACAGTTTATGCAGGCTAATCACATTTTTTCGGTGGATATGCTTTGTCTCAGGGTCTCTAGATATTTGATTATGCGCTAATCTATGTTTTTCGGGTTTCTTGAAAGCTATGCTAAAAGTGCAATTTGAAAATAAAAATTTAGTAAAGAATTGAATAATATTTCAAAACAACCTTAATAAAAGGTAGAGAAGCAAAATAGATATGCGCATTGAATATAACCAAGAACTAGTTTATAATTTTTTATGATTTTAACTTCGATAAATTCCACATATTTGATCAAAAAATTTTTGTAAATAAATTTGTGTAATTGTGGCATAAAAGCATACTCTCTAGTAACTAACTAATAATCAGAATAAATAATTTCAATGTGTTATAAGCGAATTTCTAATTTTAAGGAATATTTGGTCAGATACCATCAAGATTTTTGAAGGACTTTTATTTTTAACGATTCCCGTCCGGGAAAAAATAAATAAAAATTGAATTTACAATTTATTTGTGAGCTTTCATCGTTACTGGTTAAAGCCAGCTGAAAGCAAACGTGGCTTAGTAGGCTAGTTACAAATTAATAAATGCAAGAGGGAAAATCATCTGTCTCGTTAGCTCAGTGGTAAGAGTAGTCACCCGGGAAGCGAAAGGTCCCGGTTTCAAACCCGGACGAGGCGGTTGTTTTTTCCTCTTGTATTTATGATATGATTTAAATGATTATCATATGAGTTAAAAATAAAAGTCCTTAAAAAATTCTTCTTTCTCCATCATAATAATTTAGTCAGTGTTTTATTAGTGAGATGAGCCAGTTGAATGTTGTGACTTGACAGTATTCTATGAATTTTATTTGAAACTGCTCCAACATAAGTGATCATATTTTTTTCTAAAAGTTTTCCCAGAGCACTTAAAATATTGTAAATTTTGTATGACAACACCACAGGTTTCAAGATTTCTTCCATTTATGAAATTATATTTATTATTTTTTCGAAAATACCATAGACGGACAAACGGACAGATATTCAAAAATCAAAATAACAATTATGATTGGGTGCCTAATTCATTTTATCAGTAATATGCGTTACCAGCGAAATGATAAACTCAGTATGACCTATGAGATTTCATCCAGGGTATAATATGATTTAAAATTTAAAATTATGCAAAAATTATATTATTCACAACAACTAATGTAATTCGTTAATTTAGAAAATTCTGATGTTACATTATATGAAAAAAATCTATCAATTTATTTGTTGAATTTATCAATTGCATAAATTCGCTAATATAACAAATCATATTCATAAAAATAAGCAAACAGTTTCGATGTTTCTGCGAAAAAATTAATAATCTTATATGTTGATTTTACTAATATGTCTTCTGAAATATGATTAGTTAATTTATCATCAAATATTTGTTAACTAAACTAATTGAATTCGAAGCTACAACTAAAGTATTTTCCAAAACAACTAAGGGCAAATCAACTAATTCCAATTAGAAGTTGCAATTAATTAGCATTTACAATTTTATTAATCACTTAATTGTATAACACGCTTATTTAAAAAAAAAAAATATCGCATTTAAAAATCGCCACGACATCAACTCGATTCCGAGTCCGAGCCCGTAGGTAATCTGAATACCTCCGTAATTTATTGGATAGCTTTTCTGATAGAATATTTCGATGATATTCCCGTACCTCATCTTTGAAGATAACGAATAAACCCTTCCCTGGGGATGGATTCTATAACACAGTTGAGAGCTAGGGAGTTAGGACGATGACAGTACTTTTCGCATTTTATCCTACAGTGGAAATTCTGTATCGAGGGTGTTTTGGGAATCACCGAATTTTCTACAGGTATAGTCAAATTTAATTATAGATTGAACACATATTCTAACTATATCGAAAAATAAAATACATCATAAAAATCCATGCAAAATATATTTACAAAGGATTTCCTAAAAAATTTAAGTCATGTGAAAAATGATTAATTTAGTTGTCTTTTAGTACGAAAGAGATCCTATAAAAATTTTAAATATGCACGCTAAAACTGTTATGATAAATGGATGAAATCGTCTATACATTTTGTCCCTAAAATAGATATGTAATTAGTCTTTAAGTAAGTCCTCTTCCAAAAATAAAAATGGCCATTTTTGGGTAAAACAATATATATGTATATTTAGCATTCGTTATTCACTTCATATATGAAGAGTGTTCGTTCATGAGAGAGTTCTAATGGATGTAAGAGAAAGAACGGAAGAAATATATGCAAAATATAAAAACTGGAGTTTAGTATATGATTCAAGTGCAAGAAATCCGCATATCGGCAGTAAAAATTGAGATATTCTACATACTTAAAGAATCAAAAACAAACCACAAGGTACTCTTCATCACTGATCCTCGCTACCTACTCTAACATTTACGGCGCCAAGCTAATTACCTAGTTTTTCCTAACAATATCAATATCCAATATCGCACTGATGTGGTTATATGTACTCCGTGTCCTGTTTTAAGTACTTTCCTTCAAAGAATCTCTATCCAGAACTAATGAATACTTTCCCTTTTGCGATGTCCCTATCATAAACTCATAAAACCTAAATCTCTTCGTATTACCCTCGGAACCGAGAAAAATGGGCACATTCCAAACATCAAAGAAGCCGACCGGGAGCTCATCGGCTGTATCATTACAATTGTTTTTCCAAATCAATTTACAGGAATTACATAATTAAATGAATGTATAATCAAGTAATCGTGATTTGTCGTTTTAACTAAGAATTTTTTTTAAGTGTGGAGTGTAATGTAGATCACTTAATGTTAATGTCAGTTGTTGGTTTGCGATATATTTCTTAGTAAAATTGTTATTTTTTTTTTTTTTAAATATCTAGAAAGTTAAATTTTGTACCTATATATTTAATATTTATAATCAACCAAAGTTAAATTTAGATAAATACAAAATATACCAATTTATTGATAACTCGCCATTGTGCCCCCAAAGCAGCTCCTCCTGAGCCATACTCACTCCTGTCATCACAACAACAATATTAAAAATAATACGTAACCATGGGAGTATAAAACTCTCAGGTTCTTTCTACGCATGACCACTGCTGTGGCAGTTCAAGAAGTTCTGTTCACAATGGCGAGCTAATGTCACCATACAGCATAAGTATGGCTGGTAGTAAGTTTATGCATTTTAATGTATCCTAAGGGGGAGTGGTGCTTTTATATATTGTTATCTAGTTTACAACACAAAATTTACTTTATAAAATACTATCTAAAAATACATTTAGTTGTCACTCTGAGCCTGTCCACACACAGAACATATCATCTACATAACGATACCATCATAAGATCTTGCTAACTTAATAACAGTTTTTATTGCAAATGTTCTGGTCTATGAAGTCCATATCGAAGTCAGCCAAAAATGGCGATGAAGAAACACCCATGGCTAAGCCTTCTGCTTGGGTATAGAACTTGTCATTAAAGAAAAAGTTGTTGTGGTCTTTAAACACGTATTCAGAGATTCTATAAGTTGGGAAGCTTTTTCTTTATTTAAATTTTTTTCTAGAATTCTACTGTACAAAATTATTTTTAACTTGTTTACTGGGATCGAAGGAAATAGGTTACATGTATCAAATGACACAAACTTAGCATTATAATTAATTTTATTCACCAGATAACTTGTATTTTTTATAGAATTATTTGTTCTTACATTATATTAACTGTGGTAGTATCGCATTTAATTTTTTTCCAGTTTCTGTGTCGGTGCGAACAATGCTGAAAAAACTGGTCTTACTGGTGATTCACTTTTATGTAACTTCAGTAAGCCGTAAAATATCGAGAATGATGGATTACTAAACATCTATCAGATTCATTGTAAATTAATTTTCTTTTAATAATTAATGATGTTACATTTTTATTTTATTCTTTTGTTGGGTCTCTTTTGATTTCTATCATCATTTCTATTCGTCAAAAAAATTCTCCATCTATCTATGTATTTTATGGAATACAGGTACAAGTAATAGAGTTGCTATTCTAAAAATAGTCTGGACCACAATTGCCGTATTCGTAAGTGAATTTACTTAAATCTAGCGAACGCGCCCTTTAAATTTAACAGACGTACGCAAATTAAGTTTAAGGTGTCAGAGGGGAACTTTCGTTAAGTTTAAATGTTAAATTGCAATAAGTAAAGGTGCGATAAGAATCGCTCATTTCGTAAGAATGCGATGTGTCAAACAATTAAATTAGTACTAAATGGTTAAAAGTCCAATGTAAAAAATTAAAATTAAATAAAAATGGTGCTGCGAATTAATAGAAAAGCACAAATCTTCAATTAAATCAACTTCAATTTGTTAATTTTTTCACTTTTACCACTTTTTAAAATTGAACAGAAAAATGTCATTACGGACCTGAAAATTAATAGAAGGACAAATTTTCAATTAACTCAACTTCCATTCATAACTTTTTGTTTGTTCTTACCACTTTTTAAAATTGGAAAAATTAAATATCAAGATAATTACGGAATTTTATATCTATTTAGTCTAAAATTGACAATTTTTCGTAAGTAAAGTCTCGTTTAAATTTCTTTGGGACAATTGTGGTCCAGCCTAATGTCTATCAACGGCATACCCTGGGTTAGATCTTAGGGTAGAACAATTACGACGAGAATATAAAAATATTATTTGTCGTTTAGTTGTCTGTGTTTAGCCGCATTTGAATAAATTTCTCCTCCTCATTCCTAATCTACTTATCTTTCTGAAAAATCCATACATCAAAAAGTATTCCTTGGTAATCTTGCTATATTAAAGAAAAAATTAATTTATTTAGGACTAGACCACTAAATTAATCTAATCGTTAGCAAAATAACCCTAACGAGGCCAAGCCTTATGCTCTTGTATTTTCGTCAAATAAATCGACGACTATTTATTTTTATCTTTTCCCTTTACCCCGAAAAAGGGAAAAAATAAGATATTTTTTTTTATTAATGGAAACTGAAGCAGATAATGGAATATCTAGATGTCCTTACCAGAATTAAGACCCTTTATAATTCCTGATTCTTGCTTTAAATCCAAAAAACAAAATTATTTTCGTCACTTGTCACCATTTTTTTATCAGAGCTGGACATATAAAATTATTTAAGGATCATCAATTATGCCTTTACATCCTTACCATATTTTTCTTTTTTTAAGACTGATAATCACATAAGATTTGACATAACATTTGTTAAAAGTTTTTTTTATATTCACTAGGCATTTCCATTTTACCATTATCATCATATTTCTTGGATTGCGATTCCTCTCAAATATTTATTTTTGTGATTTCCGTTTCCACTACAACTTTTATATAGGCTCACAGCTACTATGTAAAATGAGGCTTTTCACATGAAACGAATTTGAAAACTCTCTTCAATTTTTTCAGCGAAAAGATTATTCCAAATTTAGATATGAAAAATTATTTCAGAGTTATTGTATGAACGCTTGATGACTTTAATGAATTTTATTTCACGAGAATTGTTACTAACTGAAATGTATCTGTTCTGAGTGGAATTTTTATTTTAAGTTTAGATGTTAAAAAAAAAACTTCTATCCTCTGTTGTTTCTATGGTCTTGCGTTAGCATCCCTCCCATTTACAATTTGCTTATATAGTTTCTGTGTGTAACTAAGGCTGCTTGTCCTTCATCTTTCCTAACAAAATAGAAATAATGTCTTGGTCTGTATATTTAAAAAATAGAAATGGGTAGATAATACATTAGAATTTTATTTTTAATAAAATACACCACCCTTAATTTGTTGAAAAATTCTATAGTAAAAGATTCAGTCGGCTACAAAACTCATTCACTTAAAGAATCTTTTTGAATAATATTTCAAATTAAAGATCTTTTTCTGATTATTTCAGATTTTTATACAAGATTTGTAAGATTATATTTTAGTACTTATATCCATACAAAACTGTAAGAAGGCCTTGAATACTAAGAGAACTTATAATTATTATAGTTGTTTCCTCCTTTGTAAAGGAAACATTAAATATGCCAACCTGATTTTCGAGCTGCTTAAAACAATTTCTCATTTCAGTGTAATTTTGTTTAAACTCACCATTGTCTGCTGCTCAACATAAATTTGCATCGCTAGCAGACATTATTGAGCAGCGGTAAAAACCTATAATTATAGAGAAAATTCTGTTTTCTTGATTTTCGAGCTGCTTAAACAATTTCTCACCTTACATCAAACACTCATACATATGTGTGGCATAATTATTACTATAGAAATTTATTTTAAAATATAGTAAACGTTCTCTCCCAGCAGCTACTACACAATTCACAAAAATTAAATTTCGTAACACGTCGCGAATATCTAATTTTATTTTTACTTATTCCTATATTTATGAACGTACATGAATTGTACAATCGATATATCTTTCTGGAAGCCAATTATTGTACAATTATACCTGAAGGGATAATCAACAGAGACGGCGTTCCATTCGCTAATTGCGGTTATTGTAGTGGAAATAGATCAAGTATATTTAAATCATGTGGAGTTCCTGCAGGCTACCTTTCACAGAGCTATTTCACAGATCTTCTATAATCAATGTACCAAATGACCCTGCATGCTCCCACAGGACATACATTCCGAGTCACATGATTACCGTCATATAAAATTTTCAAATTCACACAACATAAATAGACTTCTCACTGGGTAAGTTGAGAGTTACTGAAACAAATACTTTCATTTTTAATGATAGTGTAAAGTTTAAACATAAAGGCAAAGTGATGAAAACAGACTTTCGGAAGTAATGGCTTGTATTTGAATTCATTGCGTTGCAGTAATCTTTTCTTGATTTTATATAGAAATTTTGTTTTTTTACTTCGTTCGTTCACATCAGAACCAGACAAAATAACATTCAAAGTAAGAAACTGATGCGCAACTATATACTTTCCTAAATTTATTTGATACAATTTTGCGATACATGCATTCTTCCTCAAAAGTTGCAGCTTGACTTTAGTTTTTGTCCTCATGTCATTTATTTAATCTTTCTATTCATTATGGTATCTTTCTGAAACCCTGGAAACTATCTCTTATTTTTTAACTACACAAAAAGGGAAACAAATGTGATATAACTAATTACCTACCAATTGTTAATCTGTGCTGTTTGAAGCCATGATTTAAAATGTGCTGTACTCTCACTACTAACATTTTTTGGCCTCTTTCCAGCACGGTTTAGTGAAGAATAAATCCATTACTACTATGTTATTGCAATTCTCTATTTTTTATGTATCTACCATTGAAGCCGAGTAATCAAGTGGATTGCGTCTTTACGGATTTTAGCAAAGCTTTCGACAGAATTATTCACAACGATACTATTCATAAGCTATCTTTTCTTGGGTTTCTTACCCGTATTTTTTAATTGACTGAATTTTTATTTTTCTGCTCGTTTTTTTCAGGGCGGGCTTTCCAAGGAAATAATTAACACTTCAGGTGTGCCCCAGGGTAGCCATTTAGATCCACTACTTTTCATTATTTATATCAATGATGTGTCTATGTTCATTAGTAACTCGAGAATTCTTTCTTATGCTGACGATAATAACATTTTCCATACGTAAATGAATGTATCCTTTTAAATTCTGTCTTAGATGCCTTTTAGACATGGTCTATAAATCTACTCCTCTTTACATTAGCAAATTTACCCCTATGTCATTTTCTCGTAATGGGCATACACTGTATTTCGATTTCACCATTGTTGGTAGCTCATAAATGATACTGGAAAAATCCAAACACTTGGAAGTTATGTTTAACTTCTGCTTTACATTTGGGAACCACCCAGTTTGTTCTCTTTTGTAATCCCCGTACGTGTACCGATTTAAACTAATTTCATCGGAAACTCTTAAATGTAGACGCAACAACACCAGAATTGCTTTTACTTTTGATTGCATACATAGCGCTGAATATTTGTGGGCTTTGAATTTGTCCGTTTCGGCTCGACCCTTCAGGAATCAGAACAGCTTCCATGTTCCTTACTATCACACTAATTATGGTATGCACGAGCCTATCAAGACGTGTCCGGAATACAAGCGGTCATACATTTCAGTTTGTCAAAATGTAAAAAAACTGATCGATCGTATTCATTCCTGTTTCAATTTCTTTCCCACACATGCTACTTTATATATATATTTATTAGTCAGTTATTTGACACTCTGCTGATAACGACGAAATCAAAAAGTGAAAACCAGAGAAAACTGATTGTGTCCAAACACAACTAGTTCCCAGATTAGAGTCAAGAAAAGTTGCCAAAACTTCTTAAAATTCTTAGAGTCTGACCCAAAAGGTATTAAAAAATTTTACGGAAGGGCTCACAACTCAGAGGAAACCTAAATCCTGACCGAAAAATAAATCATGTGATGCAGCAAAGGACCAGTCGTTTAAACTTCTCTTCAAAAAACATCCAATGACGCAATTCAACTTAAACTCCCGAAGTATACCATTCAGGACACGACAAAAAGACTAAAGATGATCGCGATGATGCGAAGCAAGAGTGTTTAAAACACGTGCCCGAAAATTGTATACAAAACATTTTTAACAAAGTCCCACCACTACGTCATTAATGACGAAAATTATTGTAAGGCAAACTTCAGCCAAATTCCAGGTCAGGAGTTTTATGTTTCCATACGTGGGGGAGAAGTAGTCCAAAAGCTCAGAGTACGCAGAACTTTTAAGTTCCCACAAAAATACCTGATATGGAACAGATCGCTTGTTCCTGTGGCCGGAAGTGCAGACCATTCACCAGAAAGGGAGCGTCAATGGGCAAATTTATTTGAAGGAATGTTTGCAGAAAATGCTTCGGGTGGTACAGGATTTCTGCAATGTTTTGGCCTGATTTGGCAACATCCCATTACAGCAAAACAGCAATGGCATTTTACCGCAAAAATGTCATCAATGTTGTGCATAAGGAAGCAAATCCTCCGAATTGTCCAGAGTTTGGACCTCTCGAACACTATTAGGCTCATATGAAACCAAAACTTAAAAAGACAAAGACACAAAGCAGGACACTCGAAATTTTCAAAAAAGAAAAAAACAATACGTAAGTATTACAAAGACAATGAGTTTTGATGATGTACGAAATTTAATGGCAAGTGTAAATAAAAATGAAAAAGAAACTTCATTCATAATAGCTTAAAGAATATCGAAATTATTACTTTTATCATTTTTTATTTTAATAAAATCATGATAATTTATCGGTTTTTTTTTCGAACATTGTTATTTTAATAATTTCTACCCTTGCTCCTTTTTTAAACATTTCTAACATTAAAAATTTTCCTAAAAATGGAAAATTCACTGAGTCATATATCACTGAGTACATTAAGTTTTCTGTTACCTTTTCATAGTTATAGAATTTTAAAATATCCTACAAATCAAATTTTACTAGTTTTTCAAAATAAATTTTCAAAATCGGTATCACACTTTTTTAATACGTAGTAAACAATCTCTTACAAAATTTTCATAACAATCTTTTTACTCGAATACAAATTATCGCCAAGAGATTTCTTAAAACTTTTTAGATAATTCCCCTGATAACGGTGCAGTCGGCTGCAACAAACAGTGCACTCAAGCAAATTAATTTTTGTCTTATAATTCAACATGAACCTACGTACAATATCTGGCCAACCACATGTCTCAGTTGAATAGATTTTGTGACAGAATTACTAGCGAAAAATTACAAATTTAATAAACGCTTGACTGCTCTGTTTTCTGTAGATCGATTAGATTCTTCAAGACGTCCTATTTCTTACATTATCTTAATCTTTTATCTATAATTACTAATCGCATAGTTCAGATAAAATGGAAAAGCATATGTAATATTATATTAATTAAAGAAGTTTTTCATGCACTTAAAAATATGAATGTGTATACCTTCAACTTTATCAATTGTTCCGAGCTGCCACCATGAACTGTAAATTAATTTTTCATAGTAATTATTGTAATACAATTCTGCGTGTTGCCATTGAAACCAAACCTACCTATTCGCAATGTGATGACATTGCACAGGCTTGTTAATTATATACTCTACATCCTACATACATTTGTATATTTTTCATGTTAACATGCAAAATATATCTAGATTTAAGTAAAAAGTAATTACTCAAAAATATACCCTTCGAGATTTTAAACTAAAATTAATTTAATTTTACTACTGTCCAAAAGATGAAAATGCAAAATCATTAAGCTCGTGTTAGCTGTTTTCTCCTTGAATTTTATCGAGTAGTCACAGAGTTGTCTTATAAAAATTTGTATCAACTGTATGATAATAATTACAATTACCATCTAGTTTGTTAGTCCTAAACCATATGATATGCTATCATTCATTTCAGACGTATTAGTATCTGACCCTTTTTATCTAAAGTAATTGAAAAAATTACGTCTGACCAGATAAATAGATACATTGCATATCATAATTTACTAAATGAACAACAATCAGGCTTTAGAGCTGAGCATAACTATATTACTGCCCTTCTTAACTGCTATTGACAGGGATGAGTTCTCCATGTTAGTGCTCTTGGAATTCTCTAAGGCATTTGATTTGGTGAATCATATCAGGCTATGTAGAAAACTGTTAATGCAGTTTAATTTCTCTACCCAGGCTGCAAGCCTTATCGGCAGTTACTTGAGGGATCGGTATCAATCTGTGTTTTCTGAAATTTTATATTCCTCTTTCCAATTGGTATCTTCAGGAGTGCCGCAAGGATCTATTTTGGGCTCTCTGTTGTTTTCTCTTTTCAGCAATGATTTTTTTTTATTGTGTTAAGTACAGCCAACTGCATCTTTATGCTGATAATGCTCAATTGTACATCTTAATACCAATTGGATTAGCTGAAGGTGGTATTTCTTATATAAATGATGATCTCCATTCTATTTATTTCTGGACCATTAACAACATGCAACACTTGAACCCCACCAAAACTAAATGCTTAATTAATGGAACGCAAATTCCAATTGTTGATTCCGTTTCTATCTTGGGAATTATCTTCAATAGAACTCTCTCCTGGGGCCATTATAATAATGCTGTAATTAGAAAAGTATATGGTGGGCTTCGTTCACTCTGGGCGACTAGTAATTTTACTTCCGCAAAAACCCGTTTAAAGCTAGTTAGGATGCCTCTCGTCCCTCTTTTTACCCATGGGTGCGAAATATTTGCTTGTCTTGACTATAAGTCTATTCAAAAGCTAAATACTGCATACAACGCTACTATAAGGTATGTTTTTGGTTTCCGTCGTTTTGACCATGTCTTTGCTTACGCCAACGCTATCCTTGGTTGCAGCCTTATGATCTGTTTCAAATATTGCGCTGTTATTGGCTAGGACTCTTAAGTCATAGAACCCCAGCTACCTGTATAATATAATTCAGAAATCGAGTTACTACTTTAATAGTACCTAGACATAATTGTCTAACATCTAAGCGTCTGGATGAAGATCCAGTTCACAATTATTCGGAATTCTCTGTCAATAAATTTGAAATTGTTGTTTAAGTCAGGTATGTTTGGTAATTTTAAATGCAAATTTCTCGAGCAGTTGAAATCTGTCTAGTTTTTTGTTTTGCATTGCAAATAAGTATAAGTTTCATTTTTCCCCCTTTGTATCTTAGTTCTAATTAATTAACTAATTTTTTATTAGTCTAATTTTTTATTATATTAGATATTGGATAATGGACTTATTAAGCTTGTACTAAAATAAAATTTTATATCTTTTTGTAGAATGCCACCTTTAAAACAATAAATGAAAATGAAATTCCTAATCCCTACTTATATTCTGTTTTTTTTTAAACATTAACTAAAGTAACATAGCATATCTATAGCAAGCACTTTTATTTTCATACTTTTACTCTCAGTAAGGGTTTCATAAGTCATTTTTTCTCGTAAGTAGTATGTATATTTCACTCAATGTTAGTCTAGATGTTTCCATAATTTTGTACATCAAAGCCTCAGTATTATATCTGGTTAGTACTTTCACACGGTATATACATATACACGTAATCATGATTTATTTCCTCAATTTCTAACTAATGATTCCATTCCCAAAAACATCTTAAAGTAATAACTCACAGATGATAAACCAATTAAACATTTTGCAAAATATTTTTACACAATAATTTTCATCCATTTGCCTTCTTCCTAACATATGATTCAAATACCACGAAATCCTCAATGCTCTCTGAAGCATTGCTTGCAGATGATTATCATTTTTGCTTAAATATTTTCAAACTTACAAGTTGGTTCACCATCAGATCTAAGTCCATAATACTTCCTTAATGAACAAAAAAATGGTCCGAAATCTCCAAAACAAGATTTCATAATTTCCATAGGTAGAAAAAAAATTTAGATTGGCTTGCAAAGTTAACATGATATTCGTCGAAATCATAGCACCGCAAAATTAGTGGAAAGAAAAGTGTTGAGTTGAGACAAACAAAAAACACACAAAAACAAAATAGACTCGGACTTCATTAAACACAATCATCGTGACACCGTAAAATTTCCGCAGCCTTTGGGGAACTTACTCCACAAAAAACAAAACAAGCAAACTAATTTCGTTTCCATTATTTTTAGCATGTCCACATATGACGTGTAATTTCCTCTATCAGAAAACCCATAAAAAAATTGAGCACTTAGACACCAGACACAATAGGAAAAAATTTTTGCAATCGAAATTCGTACAAGTTTTATGGTAGGTAGGTAGGTACGTAGGTTTGCCTTCTGTGATTTTTTGACCAGGGATTGCAATGGTTCATGAACCTTAAACGCCTATATAGTCGCATTTCAAATTGTGATGATTTCAAAACACATTTAGCAGCAAACAAAAAACAAAGAGAGAGAGAAAAAACAGTTCACTGCAAAACCAGTTATTAAAGACTGTGTAAAGGTGAAATTACCCACTATGTCAAAAATATCTAGGCTGAGATTGCGTGATTGTGGGGTGCTAAAAATGAATTACACAGTGGAATCCTCAATTTTTACATGTTATGACCCACAACCATAATTTTTATGAAGAAATTTGTGTGATGGTTTAACATTATGAGGTGACAATAGTTAAATGATAATTAGAAAATAACTAGGATTTGGTATTTTTAACGTAGAGACTAGGCGGACTTGATTAATTACATTCTGTTAAGGCTCTGCGGTTTTTATGGTATTTAAAGTTCCTTTGTCATTTCGTTTTTGTTTTTTTATTTCTTTAGTCTTACCTACAATCTCTAATTCTACATAATATTTTCAAGATATACCTTAAGCTGAAAAATCAAGATCTCTGGCAATATGTTGCTTAAACACACATGCTCTCATAAAATGGTGGGAGAAGACCAATTTAAATTTTGCATAAATTAATTGTAAGCTAACTTAAGTTTAAACACTAGTTAACCTAAGTTCACGTTTTGTGTACTACTGAAAAAAAAAGCGAAAGGTTGCGGGAAGATAGCTTAGATAATGTAATTTCATGCGCTAGCATCTGCGGCATTTTTCTCGCAAATCTTTTCTACATCTTATCTTACATGATGAAACACCGGCTCGAAGGACCAGAAATATATTATTTGCCCACAGTAGACAATAAAGTCAGCCATCATCAGCTGCTCATAACTGTCCCTGTTTGGTGTGAGATGCAGTCTAAATGCAGTAATACTAGTATTGATTTTAGTTTCTATCCTATCCGAGTGAATATTAATTGTTATTACTTTCTTATTGCACTTTTATTTATGTAATAGATCAACTGAGGCCTTATTCCTTCAGTCGGATACTACTCAAACCTTGCAAGTTATATGTAAATGCATTTTTATACCCTAGACGATGAAATCGCACTAAGTATATAATGATGGTAGAGCAAAATGGATTGGACATACACGCATAATATTAAAAGTTATTTTGATTTTTGCATATCCGTCCACCCGTCCTCACGATAACTCGATAATGCGCGTGCTTAGAGAGCTGAAACTCAGCATACGGGCTTTTGAAAAAAAAAAAAAAAAATTTAATTCGAAAATGGAACAAATCACTCCTTCGCAGGGTTGCCAAAATTTCAATTTTTATTATATATTTTTACACTGCTTAAAGTAAATATAATTTCAGAAATGATCAAAATCGGGCATCCTCTTTTTAGTGCTGCCATATAAAGATTGAGGACGTATATTGTGAAAATGATCAGACGGTTTTAATGTACTGAGAAGTTCTTCAGAATATGAAATCCTATAAAATTGGTTATAATAATTTTTTTTGTCACATGAACCGTTATAGGAATATATGCGAAAATCCACTTCAAAAATCAAACTTGTACAGCTGGGTGACCATACGAAATAATTACATACGGGCATTCATCTAGCATATCATAAGAATTGGTGTTAGGCCAATTATAGTTTTTTTACTAATTATTTGAAAAATTCATCCAGATACCTCCGAAGAGGTATACTTCCTCTAAATGTATTCAATCTCAATGATGAATCTGATGCTTCTAGTAAGTCAAGTTTGAACGTGGTATCTGTAACTGATACTTGGCTGTGTTCGTCTGTGTTAGGTCTGTTGGGCTATTCTGCACTGAATTCTCAGATTTATTCGCCCATATTGGTGGTGAGATGATTTATTCTGTCAAAACAGAGATGATTATAACAAGTTTTGAGAATATGTAAATTTCTTGAAATTTTTGCTTAGAAACTCATTTATCATCACCAATTCCTTCATTTCTCCTAACTTATTATTCTGGATTTATGAACTGTTTTCCTTGTCGCATAAAAATCTTACCGCCTAATAAATCTTCGTATCTTGTTAGATAAAAAAGATATTCTTTAGTTTAGAGAGGATGCTATCACTATTTTTAGAAAGCATCATAAATTTATCTCTGATATAATGCAATAATATAGCCAACGACTCGGTGATATTTCTAAACCTGATTTTCTCATCTGAACTTGATTCTACGTTTGTTATATTAGGCTGAACTACAATAGAAGTAAATAACTTTACGAATTTAAACGAGACTGAGGTTTACTTACGAAAAATTGATATTTTTAGCCTAAATATATATCACATTCCGTAAGAATTATTATCTTGATATTTAATGTTTTCAATTTTAAAAAGTGGAAAAACTGAAAAAATTAACAAATGGAAGTTGATGTAATTGAAGATTTGTGCTTTCTATTAATTTGCAATACTATTTTAATTTTTACATTGCACTTTTAATCATTTAGTAATAATTTAATTGTTTGGACACCTCGCGTTCGTACGGAATGAGCGAATCTGAGCGCATTATACTTACGGAAAATTGGATATTTAAACGAAAGTTCCCCTCACACGAGTTAAAGTTAATTTGTGTACGCCTGTTAAAATAAAGGGCGCGTTTGCTTTACGTAAGTAAATGTACTTACGTATACTTCTATTGTAGTTCAGCCTATTGATATACGATCTAGCGGCTAGATTCTAGCCTAATCTATCCCCTATCTATTCTATGTAGAATTAACCTTGCCAATGACTTGCAGGATGATCTGACTGAATATATACGTATAAGGACAGAACCGCTTCTTTTTTATTAGCTACGATAATTTGGCCTTACTTAGTGAAGTTACATCCATATCAATAGTACTCCAGTTACTCTCTCCTATAAACTTCTACAATCAAAGAGTATCCCATCTCCTCTTACAGATTTTTGAAGTCTTTGTCTTATGAAAGTTTTTCCAGCTCTCCGGGTACATAATTTTATGGCAATATCAGCTTTAGATTTTACTGGCATTCTACCGATATTATCAAAGGTCCAAGCGTCTATGAGAGTACCTTCATTATTGCAACTTACATAATAGATAAAACTTTTAGATCGCAAAGTCCGCTGAAAATAGACGCAATAGCAGAGTTTTTTGTTGACCGCTTCCCAGATTGCTTTTTTCAAGGCGACCATCCAGTCATCCATGGGCATTTGTTTTTTTTATTGTCTTCTTTAACCCTTGGTCGCCGAAAGAATTAATTACATCTTCCGTTCCAACTTCCATTCTGGTCGAACCAACAGAGTTATAATAAAAGAGAATTGGAGCAGCCCTTAGAACATCGGATGGTAAAATTTAAAATAAAAATGTTTACTAATTTTCAACTTCCGCAGAACTTTCACAACAAGCAGGCACCTCACATTTAACTAATCCTAAATGTACCCTTTTATTCCATGCCAATATTCTTGTAATACTCTCAGGTCTCAGGTGTGACTGCTCTGATGATATTGGCATATGTTGTACCTGAATGCAAAGATAATGTTGAAAACTAACAAAAACATTTGCATTATTTAAAAAGACTAGAAAGTTAGGAAAGCTAAAAGAAACTAGGTACAACTAAAATAAAACAAAAAACATAAAAGAACCAAATTTCCTAATCGATAAGTCATAAACTTACACAAAAACCTTTAAGTTGCTGTTTTATTTCTATTTTTTTTTTTTTAATTTTTAACCCTAGCGCTTAATCTTTAACCGGAAGAGAAAAACTGGTTGAAGAAAAAGTTACGGTCATAATTCTACGATCTCTAAGTGACCTTATCAAAATTCGAGTGTTAACTTTTCAAGAACATCTTACAGATTTTTATTCAGAACCTTACCAAAATCAAGTTCAACTGCAAACAATCTAAATTTTTCTCCATTCTCTTGCCCATCAACCTTACTCGGCGTCGGTAGTGAAACATGTTTTTGGATAACCGGATCAAGGAATCTTTTTTCACTGAGCTGCTGGGTTAAAATATGACAACAACAAATAGCTTTTTATGGTCACATGGTTTATAAAAAGTTGAGGAATTTTTATGTCATATTAGGAGGATTTGCATGATATAGATATATAGACAAGTGGAAATTAATTAATCATTAGGACTGATAAAATTGTTACAACATTTTGTAATCAATCAAATTTAATGCCATCTGAAATTATCTATGGAGACTGAGGAAAATATAAGAACATATGTGTAACTAGTAGGTGTCATCTGGAGAGATTAAGAAAATGCAAATTTATTGAGGTACGTAACCTAATTTTGTGTAATAATTCTTCTCCAGTATGTGTTTTGGCTCTAACAGATATGATTGAATAAGATCACCTTAACTACTAACAGATTCAAACTGAAGAAGTCTATACCTACCGAGATGAGAGAAAAACTAGGTAAAGTCTACTTCACCTAGTTTTCCTCGCATTTCGGAATAAAACCCAAAGTATCTGGACTAATTGTACAGAATTCAGAATTCCCACAACAACCTGAAGAAAAACATGCTCCGTTTTTCAGAGCTCTTTTACGTTTTCCTATATTTATTTTCATATTACCGGAACGATTTCGCCCTGAAATGGTATTGTGTTCCTTGTCAATCTCAATTCTTACTAAAAATTAGAACAGTCCTTCCAAACCAGATCGTCAACATTTGTTCTAAATTTTTATCAATAAGTGTAGGTACTAAATGTAACCTTCCCGAGGAATGTTAGGAAAATTTACTTTTTTTTATTATGATCGATTTCGATCTCGTTTTGGAGCAACGAAATTCTCGGCGTGATAAGATATGAGATGACTTTCTGTTAAAAAATTTCTTCCAGAAACTCTTCTATCATATAACTTTCTTGAAAATATAATTATTTTCAAGATTCTCTAAAATACTCCCACCACTAAACTCGGAGTTTTACTTGGGCAGAAAATATTACAATGTCACTATTGAAGTCAGGCTACACCTAGACTCACTATGCCTTAAACGCTACTAAATTTTCGGTAGTAGATTCATTTCTTATAACATTTCGAAAGTCATTTATACAAATGTTGAAAAAAGTGTGATGTGCCAACATACATTTGCACAATATGTGATGCAAAACTAGAGCATTTACAACAATCGATATGTTATTAACAAACGCATTAAAAAACAATGCAACAAGCGCCATAGAATGAAAGCAAACAAACAAAATAATTCAGCTCTGCACGGCGTGAGTAGGTCACCCTCTTTTATAATACAAAAACGTGACCCACTAACTGATTGAAATTGCTATGACTCGTAACCCACTAAGCAGCGAGATAAAATACTATTCAATAGCTAATTAACATAACAAAGAACTAACTAAGGGGTTCTTCGTGCTGTAATATATTAGTCAACAATTTTGATCATTTAAGGTAATTATACGTAAGTTAAGAGTTTTACAAAGTGAATAAAGCAATCACTAGGATCCAGACCTCGAAGTTATTCTGGAGTTGAGCTTATACAAGCTACTCCCAACTTAAATTAGGAATTGAGCTTGATTTAGCTATTCCTGCATTTGCGACACGGCATAGCTACCTACAGCATGTTTCATTGTTACATTGACTACTACATGGCTTTCATACCTTCATAATATCAGCTTTGCATTACATGGCGATCGTAACTTTTTACAACTACTACAAAAGTGTGGATCAATGACTTGATACCTGTAAAACTACACATAGAAAGAACAAAGAAAATTTACGGCATCGCTTAAATCATAGCACTAAGGAACTGAAACTTTAGATTTAGATAAAGTTAAAGTTAAAGCGTTAAAGTTGCAAGAGAATAAATTATAGAAAACTTATGTCGAAAAGAATTACAAATTTCTAGATAGATTTAACGCTGTTCATGCCATCTACTCCTCAATAACTAAATCAACTTTTAATCTTCGCCTTTGAAATTGAATTTGATGAACGAAATTGAGAATATATTTATGTCCGGTCAGAGGCCGCATTTACCATAAGGCGCACTAGGCGCAAGCTGGGGCCTCACTCTCTATGGAGCCAAATTTTAAAACCTCACTCTTCACAAACAACAATATAAAAAGTCGGCATCTTTATTGTTGCAAAATAAAATGCTTTTAAATGCTAAATAAAATCTAGAGCCCGGCTGAAAGATTTTCCTCCAATTGAAATACATATACAGTCGGTTTCCATGGTCCATATCAACCTTTTGGGAGATACATGCTGATTACGAAATTATGCTAATCTTTCACAAAACACCCAGTATCTTTAAAAGTACAGGGTGTGCCGCTTGTTCAACCAGTGCCGTACTCTTCTCTTCTCAAGAGTTCTAGTGATCTAGAGTAATAATTTCGGATTTTGTACTATTTTTTTTTTTTTTTACTTTGACATCTTTTTTTTAAAACTTTTTTATAAAAACTGTAAACTGTGAACTCTCATCTTTAATATGACCTTAATACCCTATGTGGTATCTGAAGCCGTAAAGGAGGTCATACCGAAATTAAACGTTTTTTTTTTTTTTTGTTAATTACGATTTTCAGTCACTAAGGGAACAAAAATTATCTTTGAAAATAGGTTTGAGACTAACTTTTAGAATTGGTTATGAGCTAATAACTCTTTAATGACTACAAATAGCACATAGGGTGTAAAGGTCATATTAAAGGTGAGAGTGTACAATCTACAGTTATTACAAAAAAAGTTACGTACCACCTTTTTGTAAAATAACAAGATGTCAAAGTAAAAAAAATGATACTAAAATCCGAAATTCTTACTTTGGACCACCAGAACTTCTGAGTGGAGAAGAGTGCGGGGCTGGGTGAGCAGTTGTTGGAAAGTCCACGAAGCCACGAGCTCTTGACTATGATCGTACACCCTGTACCTTTTAAGATACTAGAATAATTTCCTAATCAAACTTTATCTCCCAAACGGTTGATGTGGACCCCGCTCCCCCGCCGAGCCATACAATTTTTTGTTCGGCTAGGTGAGTATTATCACCTCCTGCTCTATGGACCACCTAGGCGGAAACATCCTGTATACATATGTATATTATTCTTTCCTTAGAACATATTATAATAAACAGAATGCGGGTATCGTGTGCGTGAGTGAAGCCGAGAGCCCCTAATAATGAAGGGGTAGTACATAATGACAGAAAATACAGAAGAAAATAAGATTTAGTATAAAAAGAAAACCAAAAACTAGAAAAAGAATCACTGGAAGCTACGACGATTAGATAAGCGAGTGGCAGTGTATAGAAATGTCATAAAATTTACACTCCTATTAGAAGCAATTATCTGTGCCACAGCGCCTTCATGGATTCTGCTAGCTTTTCATAACTGCACTGTGCTCCCACACTGAAAACCTTCCACCCAACACAAATATACATTTGTTATATATTCTAATGTTCTTTCCTTACAATATAAAACCGAGAGGTGCTACTGTATTGATGAAATGCATGTATCTGATCAAGCCACCAACGAGGCAAAAAACTATTTGGGTATCAGCTATTTCGCTCCCTCTATCTGCATAGTTTAAACAACAGTAGAATAGTGAGAATTTGAAATAGAATTGTGGATTTCTTTTAACTTATCGCTGTTTCTTATTTTTTCTATATTTATGTCCAGGGTTCTATCGCATGATCGTACGTAATTTGTTTTCCCCTTATTGGGCCTCTATTTTCTCCTTAATTACCATAGTGAGATATACTTCCATCACACAAAGGTACACAAAATACGCGTAAAGCTGGGTGATAACTCTTATACGAGCCACCCGCGATAAGTTAATTTTGGAAATAAATGAAAGAGCGAAAAGCTATTCATAATTTTTTTGGAAAAACATATAAATCAAGATAAGTACAAGGCTAGTAAGGAAAATTTTACAAACTCATGATACTGATATTGACTCACAAAAATGTATTGATGAAACTAAGAAATTTTTAATAATGATTAATGAAGAAAGTGTTTTAATTAAAAATATGTATAAATTTATAAACGATGGGTTACGGTCTACTTTTCTCTAATGCAAGTGCTGATAGCTCATATTCGGTATTGAAATGAATAAAAAATTATTTACGAAGTAACCTAAACCAAAATAAAACAAGTGACCTGTCGCTATTATGAATTGAATCAAATGTAATGGACTCGATTAATTATGATCACATTATGGACTTATTTGCTAAAACAAAAGCCAGAAAAAATGTTTGATTATTATTTTTTTTTTTTATTTAAAATTGAACTGACTTGTTTTTATACTCTTTTTAAATTATTAAATTATTAATATTATTATTTTATTAAAATGCGTTATTATTAAAATGTCGACTTTTGTTTCCAATAAACTAAAAAAAATACATATGTACTGAAATAGGCTTTTTTTTTGGGCCTCATAATGATTTTGCGCTAGGGCCTCCAAAAGTATAAATGCGGTCCGGGCAATTACACTTTCTTATCCAAAATTCAAAACCTCTTCCTAAACTCGACTACTACTTCAATTTTTTATATTATTTACATACTGAGCTAGAATTTTTCTAGAATGTCGGGATCCCACGGAGACAAAGAAAGTTGTGTGCAGTACTGTTTCCTGTTGATGTTGGCGAGAGATATAATCGTTCGCCAACAACAATCCACTTTGATCGTTTTCGGTTCTAAGGAAATACAGAAAACCAGAAAATTTCCATTACTCCAGGACATTCTCTTCCCCTTTTAAAAGATAATTATTTTCTCGGAGCTTCAAATTATTCCGATCAAGGCCATATATATAGATCACGAATGAGCTGGGTTTAGCCTAGTAGATTAATACCCTCTAGAGACGAAGGAATAACTCAGAATTAATGTGAACTCAATAATCGGAATTTTATGTAAATTTAATATATTAATTTACGTTAATTCTAAATTAATGCACCGTGGGTCTACAGAAAGTTAAAAAGTTATGTTTAAAAACATGTTGTTTAACCATATTTTTATTACATATATTTACATTCCAAAAATATAGAGGTTTATTTTTTATAAAAAAAAAAAAAGAGAAAATGACAGAATTAAATTTATTCTCGCCGTGAAGCGGAAAAAAACTTCATTCATTTCAATTTTAACATTTCGATGAACGCAGGGTTTTTTTGGCGGGGCCAAAAGAGTAGATTAATAAAAACAAAAACAAAACATTTTATTTTTAGGGAATTTTAGATATAACTATGTAATTATCTAAAATTCCCTGAAATGTAAACAAATAATTGTTTAAGCTATTTAAATAAAACCATGGGGCGCTCATGGAAAATTTTAGTTACCATATTATAATTAGTTACAATGAAAAAAGCCCCTGATACTACGTAAGAGATAAGAGCTCTTATCCGCTTTACTGTACTGTCAAAGCCCGTTAGTAGAAATTTGTAGACTCATCTCTTAACTTTTGTGGAGATTTTTTCTTAAGAGATTTGGTAGTCTAGCAAACCAAAATAGCTGTCAAATATTTCTTAACATAAGAGCTCCTCACCGAGATACTCTCTTATCTCTACTTTCAGTAATGTAAGAGGTTATAGTCGCAGAAATTGTTTTATTCAAATACCGAAAATTTGGATAAAAATGAGGGCAGAGCGATGACCTCAGGCATGGGAATTCTCACGATCAAAATTTATGCTTGCATAGCAAAATTTGCGTGTCTTGCAAATTCTTCATGAGGTCAAGCATTTCTGTTTGTTATTATTTGTTTATGTTTGCGTTTATTTTCTTTTACTTTAAATTGTCTGAGGTCATTCTTTACAAACTTTTCATCATGACAGCAACAAAACCTGAAAAATCTGGAAGAGTTTTAAAAAACAAACCAAGAACGACCTTCCTTCAACTGAGGTATTCTATTTCTTAGAGGGCCTTCGATAGAACAATCGCCTGAAAGATAAATATGTAAGGCTCAGTAGCCCGAATATAGATCAATGTAAACATTAACTAGTAGCAATGTTCTTATTGTAATTTTTATAATATCAAGAAATTTCAACTCAATCTGATAAAGAAGAGTACGGAAACAAATTGTAAAAAAAAAACACAGAACTACACTAAAATACGAATATGTAAATGTGCCATATTATTAGTAGAAAGCAACCGAGATAGATCCTAATCCATGCCACTATTTTCGAGCACTAACATATAAAAAGATGAACTTGAAAGTTTATTAAATCTTACAAAAAAAAAAAAAAATCTTTTCAATACCACCAATACGAGAAAGACTAGATTTTTATATTATTGTCGCCCTCATTTAGTTCTTGAAGTTTTCAAATAAATTTAGTGTGTCAAAATAAGAAAAGTTCCACCATTCTGTTCACAATATCAATGAAAGTAACATTTTTGAAACTTGTTTAATAAAATTATTGAACACCATAATTCTCAAATTAGGAATTTAATTAAAAATAACCGTAGTTTTCACAAAAATTATAACTTTATAGTACATATGAAACTGAATCTTACCACGAACGGTTTGATTTCTGCATTCAATGTCAAACCAGTATATATAGTTTCTACTTCCGTTTCTGCCTACCTGTTTTTATTGCTGATACCTGCTTTTAATGTATTATAGTTTGTTGGCATAAATAAAATAGTTAAACTGGGTGAACAGCTGAATGTACAAGTTTTACTAATCCTGAAATTGACTCATAAATCTCTCATATTTCTCTCATAAAATAATATTAATAAATAACTCCACTTTTACTCCATACACATAGAACAATTCGGTGGTAATAATAAATTATAGTAGGACATTAGGTCACCAGTCCATCTTATGTAAATCAAATATGGAGTTATAGTTTGCTATTTTTATCAATCTTTTCATAATAGTTATTAAAAGAAAAAGAGAAATTCCATAAATAACGACTGGCGCCAAAATGTTAATGAGAAGAGCGTCCATCTATAGAAACTGACTTTTCTGGTAACTATAGGCATACCTAGAAATGGCGTTTGCAATAGATTTAATTTTTTTTTTTTTTTGCTCATTAATTTACTTTAAATGGACAATAACAAAACAAAAAAGGTTTTCTAATAGGAGATTCCATTACTTCAGATTTTTGTGTTTTTTAAGGCAAGTTTAAAGTTTTTACTATTTATTTATAGAAAAAAAAAATTAGAGAATTAATGGCAAATACTCAGTTTTTTGAATTTGTTTTCTTTAAAAATGCAAATTTGATCACTTTAATATGTATATTCGCAAAAAAAAAAACAAAAATATCCGACAAAGTGAGATAATTTAAATCAAATCTTCAGGTTAAGGACAAGCTCATGGGTTTTTCTCGGTTTTATTTTCTTTAAAATTTAATTTTTACTTGCAGTTTTTAATAAACCTAAGAAGGCTAACTAATAGCCCCCTGTTAGATGACACAGTAAAAATTTATCATTCGTCAAATTACGTAATTTGAAAAATTTTTATTTCTGTTTTTGGGTTTCTGGGATAAACTATGTTTGGCTTTGAATCATTTAAATATTTGATTTTATAGGAAAGAAAAATTCTAAATCGACGAAATAAATTCAATTGAAAAATTTGAGTTGTACAGTTAGGCTTTGAAAATTAATTGACAGAATCACTGCAAATGATCTTGTTATTGATATAGTAAGTCCGCCTACCTTGTAAATCAAACCATCTCAACGGGGATTTATGCAAATATACTGAAGGAGACCGAAATACTGTCGATTTATAATGGTGGAGATAAAAGGGATGTGAATTATTATAGACTAATTGCAATTCTCAGTTGCGTTGGAGAAATATTCGAGAATACAATTGAAAGAATGCTCAGGAGCTTTATCAACAAAACTGGAGGATACGATCAGAAACAATTCGACTTCCAGGAATACAGCTGAAGAAAGTCAGCTAGAACTGAGACAATAAATATCATTAACAAATATTTAGATAAAGGACTATATGTTAGAGTAATTTTTGTAGATCTTAGAAAAGCTTTTGATACAGTTGACTATTATCTTCACCTGAAATTTCCGGATGAGCTTGGAATAAGTGGTGTAGCCAATAAACTGGTGGAAAACTATTGAACCAATAGGAAATTGTTTATTAAAGTACAAAAAATACATAGTGATACGGAAATACTCCACACTGATGTACCACAAGGCTCCATCCTGGGATCTAACCTCTATTTGCTATACATAAACAGCATGCAGAACTCAGGGATTAAAGGAGACTATCATTTATATGCTGACGACACTAACATTATATATGGATCGAAAACAAAAGAAGTCCTTCAAAGAACTATGAATAAAGATCTTATAAGGTATAAAGAATGGTCAGATGGAAACAAACTTTCGCTGAACGAACAAAAACCACAATATTCATAATATTTCGACAATAAGGAAGATAATGACCCATAGATAAAAATTGGATCCATGAGCTTGCAGAGAGTTATGAAAATTAAATAACTTGTTTTTATGCTAGATGAGCAGTTAAGATGGAACATTCATATAAACAGCAAAATTAATAAAATTATACCGATGTTGGGCGAGATCCCCATACTGACAATACAAGCCAGACAAATGATATAAGAGTGGAAGCAGCAAGAACAGAAAGGGTTCGTAAGGGACTATTGGCGACATCTAGTGAGATCTTCAACGGACGTCATTTTTGAGATTAAAAACATGTCGAGTATAAGGATCTTCACAAAAAAAGCAAGAAGCCATACATATAGTCTCCATGAAATATAGCTAAGTTGAATTTTTGAACATGCTATTAGGCAGTATACAGGGAATAAATAGATTGTAATTAATTAAACTAAAATTAAATGAATTTCAACCTTTTTCTTAAACCAGCTAAACACTTTGAGACAAAGAAAGGAAAAAACATACATGGATAACACTAGGCTTAGGCTTAAGTCTATTAAGGAAATGTAACTAAGGCCAATAATAATAATGATAATAAATAAATAAATAAATAAGAGAAATAATAAAACAAGAATGTAAAAAATAATAATAATTATAATTTAGGCTCCTAAGTTTTCTAAGAAACAAAAGTTTCTCATTGGCAAATTTTTATTCCAATTCCTTCAATAACTTACAATTTTTTACTGATAGAATTCCCATCATGTATTCTAACAGGAACTTAATTAAAGCAATAAATAAATGATCATTGTGGTTGTGATTTGTTGAAAAGATTGTTACAACTGGAATGACTGAGTATTATATAAGGCATCGTTTGTATAGGATATAAATTTTTGAGAAATTTTTAAATTAGATCAGATGTACCTACTAATACAAAATAATTTTTAAAAACTGCTTCTTTTTCGATTATTATCTCAGTTTAAAGCTTCCAATTCTATATGCGGAACTGTCCATAACCTTGTATTCACTCTCAAATACATTTATTAATTTTTTTTTATTAAATTAGTCTTTCACTTAAGTCAATCGTTTGAAATTTTTGAAAGTTCAAGTTCATCGTAACAACCTTACTCGCAATGTCGATGATACATATGAGAAGACTTTTTAAAATCTCAAGGTACTTAGCGTTATCCATAATCCAATTAAGCATAAGTACATACTCCATGTGACTCACTGCAGCTGAGGTTATGCATTTTTTTTTTCTTATTACGATAAGACTGTTCCAAGTATACGCAGTTACATTTTTATCATCATTTTATGGCTAATTATTGTACGTAGACTGTCCAGCATGATGCCATATTATCATCGTCGGTAATTTTAGTTGACAACAGAAATACATGAATAAAGTCAGGCGAATTATTATTTACTGCATTTCCATGATTGCATTTTATTTTTTCTCTAATTGATAATTGGTTTAGCTAATCTTTTGGAAACCAGCTGACTTCTTTACATAGTTTTCGTATGTTATTCGAAATTATTATTTTAAAAATTGGCTGACAACATTTAGAGTTTATCACAAATGCATGAACATACTTATACAGGTTATCCGGTAAGGCATGGATAATATTAAAATATGGGGATAGAATTTATAGATAATAACGGATCGAGATTATAAGACATGCAGACTATAATGTAATCAAATGTATAGAAAATTGGTGAATATGGTTTTCAGAGAAAAAGCAATATTTTTTATAAGAATCGGGTTTACCATCTTTACGTCACCAAAAATTATGCTTTGTTTTTAATGTATAAAAAAAACTAAAAGTGTACAGAAAAATGGACACCAGTCTTGAAACCTTTTGATCCTAAATCGTCCTTTGATTACAACAGCGGGTGTTTTCTGAGATTTAAGCAAGTATTTAAATTATTTCGAATAAAAATTTCTTTGCTTTGTTCATTGTTTTTAGTTTTTGACCAATTAAATAATCACTGAATCTTAATTTTTGAATGAACTGATCTAGATTAGTGCTGGGTATAAAGTAAAACTCAATCAATGTAGAGTGTCTTGTAATTTGAATTCATTATCATCTATAGTTCCATCCCCCATTTAAATATTATCCATGTTTTATCGGATATCCTTGTATATGTTTATTTAAAGGCAGTGTTGTTTAAAAAAAAAATCAAGTTCGGATTGATATGAACTGATTGATTGAGCTTTTTCATAATCAGCTGTTAAATGCATATTTGGATTTCCAATTTTTCATTTTCTTTGTATCGTCTTCCCATCTTCTCTTCATCTTTAACTCTAATTGTGGTTAACATACTTATTTCGTATTCATTTTCCACGTTTTTTGGATTAGATATATTCTTAATATTTCCTTTTTTACAATTCTGAAATCATTAGTACCATTTGCATCGCTAATGTTCATCAAGTTTAGAGTAACCCAACTAATAATTCCGGTATTTTCGGTTGAATTTTTTTTTTTCACGACAATATTTCATTCTGCATTATTTGAAATATCTCCATTTTATAAAAACTTTTGTGTAGTGAAACGAAAACATTGTTTATCGTATTTCTCTCTAGAATTGATGGTGGTGCCAGTTTTTGTTATTCTTATAAATCAGCTACAGCTACAAGGTATAACCGCCTTGCATTCCAAACGAAAATGTCATTAAAACTACTGTATTATATGTTTGGGCATGCGTCATAAAACTTAATTCTAAATTAATGTTGCTGACAACGGTTTTTGTAGTTTTTGTTGTATTTTTTGAAGTTGTTGCTGTTATATTTGTTGCATTAATTTTTTCACGTTTTTACATTTTTCGCAAACAAAACCCAGTGGTTCTTCAACTTGCTCTGTAGTTCAATATTTTATGGAAAACAATTCGATAACTCAGTCAAATTTCAATCGATTTTAGTTAACAAATACTCATTAGACGCGGAATCAAATTTACTATTAATTATATGAACAGAAAAAAAAAAATATTGTAGCTCAAAATAAGCCATCAAATTATTTTCAAAGTTGAAAAAATGTGTAAAAAATGGTAAATTTCGCAATGTTTTCGACTGTAACTTTGTGACTTTATGGTTAGAAGGGGATATCTCTCTTCTTTCATATCGACATCGAATACGAAATGGTGGAGTTATAAAATATTATATACATGGACCTGCCGAATAACGGTTTTTCTGGTCTAAAATGAGATTTTAAGTCTGTATAAGAAATTTCTAGTATCCCACTACTTTTAATTCCACTAGACCTATAAGTTACACTATATCTCGTCAAAAGTATATCAAGTATATCTTTTTTTGTAACACAGTGTCATTATAGTTTTCATAAAAAAAAAAAACAAAGCAGGGAAAATCTGTAACTCCTAATATCTTGAACCCATAAATCACACTCTATGAAGTATTTTCATCACTATCTGGAACATCATATACATATAATTGCTAGTCACGTGAAACTTTCACAGTTTATAATTTTGTTTTTTTTTTTAAGTCGTTTAGCAGCAATTAGAAAAAATAACATTCACCAACCAATGAGGGCTCATTTCAGCTAGCATTTCTTAGAAATTTGTGCTGTTATTTTTAACGCTTATGTGACCAAATAGTGTACCCGGTACTTTTTCGGGTTCAAAATGATATATTTCTTTTCACATCGCTCCTAGAGGCTTGTATATCCCTAAGAACTTCTAAAAACACTTCTGAAGAATCATCGAATATTTTCGATACAAATCGAGTCTTAGAAAAATGGTAAATTTGCCATTTCTGAAAACTATACTTCAATCACCCAAGTGAGGTACCTCGATATCTTAGGAAAGTCTCCGTACTTTTCGTATGACATAAAATGCAATAAATTATTAATAACTAATTATTTATTTAAAAAATGTCTAATAACACAAAATTCAACTATAATTGGAATATCTATTATGGTAGTATCGCCGCAGTCAACACAGGTAAATGAAGTGGTTTTTACATGCTGTTTGCATATTGTTTTTTTACATATAGTGTAACATTTCCTATTCTTGTGCCGCCCATTGTCGTCTGCAAAGCTTCAATGAACAACTGTATGCTTAGTTCCACCTGATGCGTCTTTGAGTGAACTCTGTGGTACCTATGCCTGTGATAGGATTCGTGTAATCCTTTTTTCCATAATGGGAGATTACTTTTTGAATTTTTGACCTGTTCAGTATTGACGGCAGGCACAAATTCTTTCCCAAGTCCTTGAGGAATAAACGGCGTTGTCCTATTTGTTAGCTCATGGTGTGAAAATTTTCATAATATTAGTATGATAAAAGTTGCTAAGCATGCAGCCTCTATTATATTTTAAAAAAAACATTCTAACGTCTATCCATTAGTTCTACGTTTAGTGGTGTATTTTCTTAGCAACTGATCTATTGTGTCTACTCCTGACTTCCTTCCGTTATGGAAGTTTATTATTCTTGGTTTTTGTGGAGCATTATCACTTACATCCGGTTTGGAATAGATACTTGACAGCAACAAAGCTGCTTTATTTTTATTCGAAACATACCTTAGAAAGTGGCTTAAAAGTGAAAGGCAAAAATTTACGTTAAAACCTTTCGGGTACCTTTTGTAACTGATGCGGAATGTAGGCTTTGTTTATTCTGATTATTTCCACAACAGTATTTCAATATGTCGGTGTTTACATTTTATACGGATCCTTTTCATCGCAGGCAATAACTGCGAATTATCTTTCATTACATTACGTTTTTTTACATTAGGTGAAGTAGGGGTCATGAAGGATGTGTTTTGACATCACATTTTCTTGCCCATGCACTAATTTTTGTGCAAGTTATGTGAGGGTACCGGGTAAAGGAGTAAGAACTCGGATGATAGAAGGTTAAAACTTTCATGGTCATATAAAGATTAAGATATTTGTTACAGTCCGTCTGTATAGCATTTCAGGCAAAATTTTAAATGTAATACTTGATGTATGGGATATCCTATCATTATCTCTACTTAAAATATTTTTCAGCTGCGCAAAAAATTATAGCATAAATCGATAATGATCACAAAATACTCCTATTGCGCCTCCTTTATTCTCCCAGAAAAATATCCTAACGATTGCTCTTGAGCAAATTAGAAACCATACAGTTAGTAGTTTTAGTACAAGTAAAATTTATATGATTCGTAATCATTTTTGCAGTAGCCGTTAACAATTAGAATTTAACCGCTATTCTAATATCATCTACATTTACTCTGCTGATAAATTCGAACTATCTATACTTTATAAAATCGTAAAATCTTTCAAATTCGATGTCTAGTGCTAGTTTCTCTAATGGTTTTTATTATGTTTGTTGAGGTTCCAAATTAATTTACTTATTTTTTTATTGAATTAATTATTTATGTAAAATTATGATTTTTTTTTTTTTCATCCAATTGTTGTATCTTTCCTGCTTTATTGTGCACTCTCGCTTATTTGAATTTTCAATAGTACGAATGTACTTTACTAAATTTTACTTCACTTAACTGTATTTCTATCTCATTTGGTCTTATTTATTCTACATTTCTATCATTATGTAAACTCCAAACCCTTTTTAGTTCTTTACCACTACTTACAAACTCACATAAATTTATTGAAAAATGCATACTCAAAACTATATCGCGTGATGGCGGAGATAATTTAAAGAACATAATTGTAAAAATCAGTTAAATAACTGTCTTTAAGAATTACAGGTTGACCAAGAATATTTGATTTCTACAGAGTTTTGACTCAGAGTTCATGCATATAAATTTATACAGCAAACAAATGTGTTATTATTTTCCCCTCTCAAATCGTTTCCCCTTAGTTCACAAATGTTTCAGTTCAAAATTTTAGGAGATCTTTCACCAAGGACGGATTTTGCATGTTAATTGGCTGAAAAATGTCATTATTACCTTGAAAATTGAATTGACTGTCTGTTTAGATATCTTATTATCGTAATCTTTACAAACTGCAATATGAAGTCGAACAATTTTTGTATCCTTCTTTAGTACAAATAATTTGTAGCTAATTGTAAAAATTCCTGCACTCTATGAAGTGCCTTGGTCACCCTGTGATTCTAAAGAAAATTGTAAAATTTGCACTACTTTTTGCAATTTTACTCTTTAATCTACTTGCGTAATTATGTCGTATACTTTTGTATATACATTTTCAATCACCCTGGCATAGTCTATTCTATGGTTTGGTAATAGTTCAAATCACCTGTCTTTTCGTCAGAATTCCATTATTTTGTTTTTTATTAAGTATTCAGAAATCAGAACCGAATTTCTATACTGAGTTTATACATTAAAAATAAATACAGGCCTGCGCTCATTACAATCCAAAGTAACCTGTGTCTCTGAAAATACAAAAGTCGAATCTCTTAATATTTGATGGTACAAAACCCTACTCTTAGGACCTAGTCAAATTATTTAATATCGCAACTCGTATTAGGACGTTGACTTAAAAATAAATTTCTACATCGAATCATATTATACTTTGCAAAAATGATGCAATTTCACGCTCCGATTTGTAATTGCTATGATCGTGTAACATAAATAGATGGCTCACACAATTGGCCAGTATTTGGCCACCGTAGTGTTATCTACATATACAGCCATCGAATTAACCAATTGGGTTCACCTTTTTTTCTTTAGAAATAGAAAGTGTTTTATAATTTTTTTTTTTTTACTTTTACTTCGTGAACCAGTTAAATGCTTACCCTTTAATACATATCCACTGCAGGTAATTATTGCAGCTAAGCTAAAGCGTAAAGAAATGTTTAGATGAAAAAACAAAAAGGTTTTGTAAATGTGGGCAACCGTTATGGTGCACTGGAAAAAAGTACTTTAATTAGCTGAAAGTAAAATAAATTAGAAAAAATTGTTATTAGAGTTTTACAGAGGCTTTCTTAGTTAATAATGAATATTTTTGCTGTTCACATTAAAACCTTCGATAATTAATTTGTTTTGGTATTAAATCATAAAAACTTGTTAAAATTTTATTCCATATGCCCTAAATAGCTGGATAATTTCAGATAGTATGCCGGTTATATAATATTGCTTGGATAACCAACCCAAAAGGTTTTTTTTAATTTTTTTTTTTTTTGTTACATATATTCAGATCGGGGAATTAAATTAGAAGGGCATTCCAAAACCCTAACACTTCATCTGTGAACGATTGCATGATCATGCTGGAAAATCATGTTCACTCCGTATTACTTCTTTAATCTTGGATTTTATTGATTCCATTTCTCAATTAATAATCTTTTACACATAATGATCACAGTTACGCAGTGTGCCCTTAAAGAAACGCACTTTACGAAATTATCTATGTTACGGAAATGGAGCAAGTATAGCAATATTGTGAGGATTAATGTCGAAACAAATACGAAGAATTTAGTCATAGTGACGTAAATGTCTCGAAGTTGGTGCCATTTCACAAAACATACAAAATAAGAATTTTAAAACAATTACGTTTTGGTGACTAAAAGTTCTACTTATATGAAATATATATATATGACGTTAATATACGCGATGTACACATTTGATAATACCCATACTTAGGTATTTATTTTGTTCGTATAAATTTATAAAATTAGACTACGAACTTTTTATGTATGCAAACATTTATAACACTGGGGTATAAAAAAACAAATATCTGCGGCATTAGGTTGGATTAGCTGATTTTAATGCATTGTAAGTACCCGTAGTTAATTTATTTAGGTTGACTCTGGTTCTTAAAAAATCCCACCTGGCACGATTATTATGGGACCCTTTGATATCTTCAAAGCTGAAAAGCCTTCTTGACTACTAGGCGATAAACGGACAGTGTAGGTAGCTACAGAAAAGGATAGGTAAATGGAAATATTATTTACGATAGGGTAATTAGAAAGGATAGATAAACCGACAATTCAAAATGGCCGCAATTCTCGAGAAAATACATTGAGGGCAGATGTAGAATAGATTACAGATTAGATGACAGATATGGCAACTCCAGCTTTAGTTGGAATATAGTTAGAGTAGAATAGAATAGTCATCTATCATACTTATCACAGGATAGTAAGTAATTTTGGAATGCATATTTGTTTTAGTATTATATTGTTTAGAAAATGGCACGTAATGCTTAGCTGCCCCAGTTATGAAGATACTTTTATATTTTTGATGCGCTGATTACTCATATATATATGAAAAAGCACACAATTCGGAGTTTAAAAACTGTTATTGTTTCTAAGAAATTGGTTAGCGATCATAATTTTTTTTATCTATCTGATTTTCATACAGTAGATGGCAGAAGGAAACTCGCTGTCAAAACATGTAGTCGAAAATTTGGGAGTACAATTGCATGCAACCAGTGATGTCGTTTGGAAAATGTCAAGAGTAGTACAATTTGCTGCCAAAGCTGAGTACTTTCGAAAAAAATGGAGTACACGGCTAATGAAATTTTATGAATTCAAATTAGATTGGGATATCCAGAAATCATATTAATTTGAATAAAACTCATTTTCATTAAAATGATTCATATTTAGATTTTTAAATAAATTTTTATAATCTTTATAAGATGTTCCCATGAATTTTTTTTTTCCAGCAGTAACAATTTATTAAGTTGACAGCTGTTGATTTAAAAGATTCATTAATTAATAGCTTTGATTCAGATCATACTTGCATGAAGGAAAGAGTTTCTATTATGAAAAGCTATTCTTGAGAAATGCATACCTGCATAAAGCAAATCAATAGGTGTATACTAATAAAATACATAAATTCGATCATAAGTTTAATTATTTAATTATTGAAAACTTTTGAATTTTCAAAATATTTGTAAGGATTTTAATACAGTCATCATGCGAAATTGTATTGACAAATTCAGTCGCTTTAGTTTTTCTGCATTTCAAGAAATAATTCAATAATTAAAAGTTATTTTGATTTTTGCATGTCCGTTCGTTCGTCCATCTTCAGGATAACTGAAGAGAGCGTGTACTTAGAAAGCTGAAATTGTTCATATGTTTAACTCCTTTGAAGGATTGCCATGCAAAAATTTCGTTTTTCACTATGTATATATTGTGATATTGCCTAAGAACACGTCGACGTAGAGAGCTGAAATTTTGTACCTAGTGTTTTTATAAAAATAGTAAATATAATTTCAACAATTGATTAAATCGGACAACCCATTCTTGGTATTGCCATATAAAAATTTAGGATATTTTCGTATACTGTGATCATGTACTGAAAACTTCTTCAGAATATGAAATCCTATAAAATTGGTTGTAATCCATTTTTTCTCTCCGACGGGCGAAATATCGAATCAAGGCAGTTTTATTTGGAATCTTGAGTTTACGTTAGCTAAGCGGTAGATCGCAAACAAGAAAATTTTTGAATCATCTTAAAATTGTGTTTTTTTGATTTCTCGGAAAACATGAGTTTTGTACGCATACTTTGTGTTAATGATCCCGACAGCTTTTGCTACATATGTGGTAAATATTTTCAACACATACATCGAAGAAACATTAACAATTTCGTAAAACAAGCTTACCAAGCATATTTTGGAAAACAACTTAAGCAGCATGATAAATATTGCGTGCCGCATAAAATATGTAAATCTTGTGCGGAGTCTCTCCGATACTGGATGCATAGAGCACCCAAAAAATTTAAATTTGGAGTGCCGATGACGTGGAATTAACCAAGGAATCATCTTGATGTTTACTACTTTTGTGCAGTAAATGTGAGAGCTATGAACCGGTACAAAAAGCGTACGTGGTCTTATCCTAGTATACAATCGGCTAAAATACCATTACCATACAGAGAAGATTCGCCAGTACCGATATTTACCACCTTATCAACGGATTTGTCTGATGATACTCAAATGTTAGTCAATCAAAACGAAAGGAACAGTGAAAGTAAATTTGAATAATACAATCCTACACTTCAGGGTTATTCTCAAGGTGACCTCAGTGACTTGATATGCGATTTAAATTTATCAAAGAAATCAGTTGAACTTCTTGCCTCGAGACTTAAGGAAAATCTTTTGCCTTCAGCTAGGCGTAAAAGTAATCTCTTACCGAATTAGAGAGAAAAAAGTTCTTCCTTACTTTAGTGAAGGAGATGATCTCGTGTATTGTAACAATGTTCCTGCACTTCATATACAATTCAAAAAACAGTTTGAAATGTGTGTTACTGCATAATGGTAACAAATTAGGTGCGATACCGGTAGGCTACTTAACCAAACTTAAGGAAGAATACGCAAATATTAAATTTGCTGTAAAAAAAATTTTGTTTGTTCAACATCTGTGGTCAGTATGCGTCGTTTTGAAAATGGTGAATTTTTTATTAGGTCAGAAAAGTGGATATACCAAATACCCCTATATCCTCTTACTTTGGGACAATCGCGCAAAAAATTAACACTGGACTAGAAAGGAATGGCCGCTGAGATAAAGTATGACTGTTGGAAAAGCTAACTCATTAATAGACCGCGAGAAAATCCTTCTTCTAACACATCATATTAAGCTTGGGCTAATGAAACAGTTCGTCAAAGCTTTAAATAAGAGTGACGATTGTTTTAAATATATTTGCCATACATTTCCGGGCCTTAGTATGGAAAAATTAAAAGCAAGGATCTTTCATGGTCCACAAATCTGTACTCTTATAAAAGATTGTAATTTTGCACGCGTCACATGACTCAGATAGGATCTGATGCCTGGAAAAGTTTTGTATCAGTTATCAAAATTCTTGAAAATTTTGAAAATTTGGGAGATAATATGCATATTTTTTAAATAGCCATTTCGACAACTTGCCGGACAACTTTGGCGATTATTGTGAAGAGCAAGGAGAGCGGTTCCTCCAGGACATGAGAATAATGAAGGAAAGATACCAAAGCCGGTGGGACGGCCATATGATGGCGGACTATTGCTGGATCTTACAAAGGAACTGTACTGTCCTGGCCAAAAACACAATAGATTGTCATATAGAAAAAACGTTCTTTATTACTTTCTTATTTTCTATTTTCATTTAATTTATGCTATATAAAATACCATTTATTTATTTGTTACATCCTTATATTATTATAAGTAGGTTGTTGTTATCTCAAAAACTAGAGCCAATTTAGCAAATCTGATATTCTGTTTGTATTTAGCTAAAATTACTCTAAATCGACTCTCAAACCACGTGCCGCAGTGTAATCTAATAAAATCTGGTTTTTATTTTTGAACTGGGTCAAAATTTATTTACGAAATTGAATTTTCTACAGAATCAATTACGAAATTTCAAAAATAATTGAAGCGCCTCCAAAATCTTTAATATTTAATTCAAATATTTTATAAAACAATTTCAAACTTCAATAAAGAATTTTTTAGAAAAAATTATCAGTAATTAATTTCAAAATAGATTAGATTAGTAGACAGATTAAAATTGTATGTACTTTTACATGCATAGAGAGACTTTTGGATCTACAAACACTTAAGAAATTTTTCAAAGCCTCATATCGTCATTTTATTATACTTTTTATAGATCCAATGTTCTCAAGAAAGTAATTTTTGCCCATTAAGGCAAACACATAGGTATTTAGCTTGTTTAGATCGTGCCATTTTTGACTATGACTACATAATATGCAGTGGTGCCCTTTTACGAAAAACCAGTCCTAATTTAATCCGGTATCGGTGATGCGGTATTGACCTAAAAAATTAGTATTAAACGTAGACAAAAACCTCACATAAGGAATTGTTTTTAAATTTGTTCGTTAATAGTGAGACATTTTATTTGCATAATTTTAATGCAAATGAGTGGAATTAAGAAGAAACAAAATGCGAACTGGTCAGAAGAAACTAGAAATTTTAAATTTTTTAAATTTTTTTGTATGCTCCATTCTCTTTTCTTAGTATACAAACAAATTCAAAATATTATTTCACTTTTTCCTCGTGAAGTAATAGGCAGACCTGACAAATTTGACAACTATCAATGATATAATACGAGCGGACTAAACAGCATCCGAATTAGTACAACGTAAGTCGACTTACGTAAAACTAGTCTTAAATAGCTCTGATCGAAATGTACTCCATGTTACCAAATTTTTTTCTGTGAACTGGTCCCATATCAAACTTGTTCAATAGATTTGGATCTTTGCAATTTCTTTCTGTTTTCAAACACGAAGAAATAGCTCGGTGGAAAAAAAATCCTTCACATCAGAGGAGAAGTTCGTCGCTGAAGCAGACGCCTATTTTGAAAAAATCGAAAAATCGTTTTTTTTTTTTTTTGAAGATTTAAAGAAATTGGAAGAAAGTTGGGCAAATTGTATCAAACTATAAAGAGACTATTTCGATTACGTCCTCCTACGGAAGAAAATCCTAATTATCTATAAAACAAAAACAAAAAACAAGCAGCAAACCATCAATAGTAAATATGACGTTGACTGTTATAATGACCATTAATTTGCCGTTAAATATTTACTTTAAAGCTATCGAAGATGAAAACGGAGATGATAATAAGAATCGTCAACATCTTTTAACGATTATTGTGGAATATCGAAGTATAAAAATCTATTACCTTTATAAATTTAGAAATATTCGTGGTGAATCATAAAATCAAATCACCTAAGAAGGTGTCAAGTAATTATCGTTACTCAACGCGCGTGATACAGTAATAAAAAAGTAATAATAATAAAAAGTTGTAATTAAGTTTGTGTAACAATTTAGTTGTGGTGTAAAAGTTGCTTTTTTGGCTTTTTTACATGCTCATTTTGTTCATTTTTTTAAGCATTTTTGGATTAAGCTTAGTTCCATACGATTCACCATAGATACCTATTTTCAAAGGTTTACAATCGAAGTAGTATCAATTCGGCTAGTTTCACCATTTCAAAACTATGCGGAAATTTTTTTATTTTTTTTTCCTATACCGGAATCGAACTCACAATTTTAAAATCGGTCATAGATGGAGAATTCGGAAATATCATTGGAGCAGAAACGGGTGCTCATCATTTAAATTGAATTCTTACACCATGTAGAGAAATGAATTTCTTCGCTTTTTTATTCGAAAATTTTATTTTTTCGGTACGAACTTATACGGTAATTATGCAATGGGATGATTTTCAGTTCTTAAAGTATTTTAAAAGTTTTTAATTCAGAGTAGTGTGGCTAGACCAAATTGATACTTAAATCCGTTTTTAAAATATAGATGGAGTTTTTAGACTGTCTGATCTTCTGGTGTGAAACGTTTTATTATAGCAGCAATATACTCACTAGTTTTGAGATGCCAGCTATCAATCTAAGTAGCTCACACGATTAATCAGTTCCTATTGTATACCACCTGTATTGCTTATTAAGACATTTCTAAGGGCATCATTTATTACTTCAAGAAATAAATGCTCTGCAGATATACAACCTTGGGCCTTGATGAAATGCTAAATATACTATATACCCTGGAGCTATTGAGTAATCTACAAATGGGGCCAACACTATACACTTCGAAATTGTGTGAAGACCCTTTAACATGTTTATCATCATTCGAATATCGTATTATCTAGCTACAGCATATATCGATATTCCAGTATAACTGCATCCTATGATATACCCCTAAATGACTCATCTGTGAAACGTCGTTGAGCATCATACCTTTCCGCGATTATCCTGAAGTTATAATTCTGAGACTGCGTAGTTTCAATTGTTGAAGTGCGTTATCTTGCCGTAGTGCTGAAGATTCTTCTTCTCGGGTCTCATTTTGACTCGAAATTAGCATGATCTTCAGAATAGCTTTCTTTTTAAATTGGAACTTCTAATTTATGTGGAGACACAGTATTTAGTAGTAACATGTCTAATGGTATGGTGGATGTCCTTGTTGTTAGAAGAATAATACGGACTAACGTGCCTCCTCAGTCTAGATTACCTGAATCCTCTCTAGACATTTCACCTTCATCGGGAAGCTTAACACAAAATGCGATCTATATCTCCAGTATCAGATTCAAATTGAAATTCAGAATTGAAATAGTCCATAACCACATCTGTATTTAAAAAGCTACAAAAAATAAAAGAAAAGAAAAGTTACCTTATGTTATATAAAATGACTGATATAGTACAAGATCCCGGTTACAATCGACTACTCTCATCTGTTATTTGAATGAGAAGTATTTTTTATAAAAGTTATACCATAGACAAATTAATAACATACAAAGACTGGACACGTAGAACAAAAATATGCAACGCTTTTTTAGAATATAAAAATTAACGATGCCTGGACGATGCCTCGACTTGGCACTTGATGACGTGCCAAAAGGGTAAGCCACCAATGCCTCGCTCCATACAAAATCACAGTTGCCTCGATCCGATGAAGAGAAGGCCACAAGTTTTTCTTAGAAATTTACTGGAAATTTCTTCCTTCGAATTTTTATGCATTGGCCGGGCCGAGAGCTGTGCCTTGCTCGAATATAAAATCTAACAACGATGCCTGGACCTGATTTAGGGAAGGCCGCAATTTTTTCTTAGTAATTTACTTGAAATTTTTTCCTTAGAATTCATACGCACTTTTGGAGGGCGACAACAATTTTTATGAGCGTAGACTCTAGACAAGCAATAAACAATTGTTTTTTTTTTTTATAAATTTACACAAAGTGTTTCGGTAGAATTTTTATTCATTTTGGTGGCCGACTAGACTTTTTTTCAGATACAGTATGTACATCGTTGTTAGATTTTATATTCGAGCAAGGCACTGCTCTCGGCCTGGCCAATGCATAAAAATTCGAAGGAAGAAATTTTCAGCAAATTTCTAAGAAAAACTTGTGGCCTTCTCTTCATCGGATCGAGGCAATTGTGATTTTGTATGGAGCGAGGCATTAGTGGCTTACCCTTTGTGGACGTCATCAAGTGCCAAGTCGAGGCAACGTCGAGGCATCGTTAATTTTTATATTCTAGAAAAGCGTTGCATATTTTTGTTCTACGTGTCCAGTTTTGTATGTTACTAATTTGTCTATGGTTATACCTAATACGAACTAATAAAATACACATGGGTTGCTTTATCAAGTACTGGCGAGACTAGCCTTAATTAAAAGTAATTTAATTTATTGTTTTTAATCTTTCCCCTTTCCCCTCATTTGTTATTCCGAAAAATTTCATACAACTCGGTAGTACAAAATATATATAAGTTAAAATAAAAAATGTGTTGCCTATATTTTGTATGGCAATACATCTAAGTTGCCAGGTATAAACAGAAGAGTTTAGATTATTGATTTCCTTAATATGTTATTTAATTCAATTATATATCAAAATGAAGATAATTTTATCGAGAACTGATATTAGGTTGCCTAAGCAAAGGTAATCTAGACTCATGGTTGTCGCGCTTTAGTACGAATAGAAAAGGACGCAGCACTCCTTTCATGGTTACCTATAACCCAATGGCCCGTTATCACCACTACTATTTTCTTGGTATCCATTCTGCTATACCTGAGAAGTTCCTAGGTTTTCTTTCTATTGAATACAGACCATAATTACCACGCAATACAACTAATGTCCTGGTTGACTTATCGATAATTAGCCTTGTTGCAATTATTATTTTTGTTGTTGATCGAGATTCACACATACGACATAGCATGGGAGCTGTTCATTTCAGATACATATTTTGGTTAGCTCATCTGTTATCTCAGGCCTCGATATTTCCAGAAACGCAGCATAATGTCACCGTATACCGTATGGAAATCTGTTCACCAATTCAGCCCTCAAAGCACTACAATTGTCCAACAATCTATATGATTTGCTCATATTCCTGTTTCCTGAATATATTCCAGCTCCTGTACCTGCATTATTGTTCTTGCATGCCCTTTCCACTCGCTCCTATTGGGTATCAATATTAAATCTGAAAGTGCTAGTAGGCGCTATACCTCTGCAAAAGCGATCCATCGGCAGCAGATCAATCATTACCTCTAATGCAACCGCGGGCGTAGTGTGCAGTCAACCATACATGGTTGACAGCTTATCCAGATTATATTTCTTATTTAATGCCATCCACAGAATGAAGCCATATAAGAGGACTGGTCTAACTTTGAGGTTTAATTCCGCAGCTAATAACAAAGAATTTATTACACATGTAAAACTGTTTACTGGCCTTTTTGACATTATTTTTTTTTCTATTATTTCTTCAGCTCAGCTTAGAGTCTAATATGACCCCTAAATACTTAGCCTTGATACTACCTTTGATACTACCCATCTTTAACAACAACAAAATATCCATCTAAATTCATTTTTCACTAAAGATTTGTACGGAGACATTACGGTATATACTTACTCTGCAAAAATTCAATTTGCATTGGATTGAAAATGATTTCATTATCAAAACTGATTAAAAAACATACCAATTTTTAAGGAATATAAGGAATCATTTTAAAGACCTATACCTTCGTATTACTGGAAACATACTCCTCATAAATTATTAGGTAATAAATATATAAATAAAAATTAATTAAGCAATAATCATGAGTTATAATCCGAAATACCATGCGTAATTAATCATCGAAACGTAATAATTACTAATCAGAAATAACATCCACATTGCTCTGGTTTGAACTTGAACTATTTCTTCTTATGCCCATTCTTATCGTACTTAGCTAGTTACAAATAATCAATAGAAAAACACTTTCCCAAAATTATATCCGAATAATTAGAGAAATTACCTTGATCTACTATACATGAAAATAAAAATCTAGTTAGAGGTCACAATACTGAGCTGATAAAAAAAAATCAAAATCAAAAAAACACCGGAAACCTTACCGAGGTCTCAGATCATCAAAAATCTTACATTAAAACTTGGATATGCTAGAGAGATATTACATTACTTCATAAATGCATCACATATCATGACCTACAAGCAACCTAAAAGCCCAGGTTATTACACTTACCTTGTTGTTTTCTACTTTAGACTTTTACTTCAAAGCTCACATGGGTGAATAACCAGAATCTTTTATAGGTTTTTTCTAAATGAATCATTTTATAAATATGGAATGTTCATAAAATTGCGCATATCTTGAAGATGATTTGCGTCTGTAAACAGGCACTGATTTTGAATAATCCGCAATTTGTATTGAAATAAATTGTATGACGTTCTTCTTTATATTTTTTACCTGTAAACATTTCTGCATATACTCGTATGTATCTCCACTACCTGGGTAATCAATTTTATGTGTGCTAGCTACCGCAATCTTGCAGCTTCTCATTTTTCTCGTCTTTTTTTTTTTTTTTTTTTTTGTTTTTGTATTGAAGCCTTATGTGCACCATGAACTTGAGCGATGGCTGAAGTTGATCGTAAGCGAACAACTCTTTCAATCGTTCATTCCGTAATTCTTGTAATTACCAATTGGGCATGAATGCTTCAAGTTCAATAGTAGCAAAACAAGTAACAAAATTGTAAGGAAAAAAACTCGTTTGGGTTTCACGCAAACTTCTTTATCATGGAGTTCTGCAGAAAGCTAGAGATAACCTTGAATAAGTGTCTGCTATAGAAAAAATGTGGGTTTGTTTTCGTTTTGTGATGCTAATCAATTCCAGTTCTTGACTTTTTTTTTTATTTAAACTTTTTTTTTCATTCAAACAAAAAAAAAAGGCACGAAGATGTTTTTGTGAAATAAGGTTGATTCACAATAAAAGTAGGAAAGGGCTAACGTAATAAGACCAGGAACTTATTTAGAAGGTCAACTAGATAATTAGGCAGCTGTTTTCCACTCATAGAAAACTGAAGAAAGCTCGGCAAATATCTTGAAAGTTGTGAAATTCTTAGATTAAGTTTAGGGGCTAGTCGTAGGCAATACCATCTTGAAATTATATGAAATTTTAATCATATACAAAATCAATTGATTTTGACTCTTTGAAATCACTTAAAATAAAATTTCTTTCGAAAATAATGCAGTAGTGCCATAATTGGAATGTTGAATGCCAATATGGACCATCTCTCAATAAGTTTTAATTTTATTCATATATGTATATGTATTTAAAAAATTGCAGCAAAAGCGTGTTGATTTTAATTTATGTGTGACTTTTTGTATGCAAAATTAAAAAAAATATTTCTACTGGATCCACTGTGTCATAAACCATATATTTTTTTCAGAAACCTCCAATGAAAAACTGACGTAGTTCCGTAGACAAAATAATATTTTCAAATCAAAGCAAGTTTCTAGCAAATCAACTCAGTTGTAATGGGCCAATGATAAAATTGATTTAATGCCATCGGAACTGCACATAAAGTGTGTCAAGTTCCAAGAAAAGTGTCGAGACCAACCCACATAATTTTTTCACATGCAAAATTTCTATTTGGTTTTTTGCACCAAGCCAAATAAACTTATGAAAAAATTTAAAAATTATAAATAAGAAAAATAAAAAATAAATCTTAAATTATGTCTACGATTTTATTTGAAATAAATAATTTTTTTTTCGTTAGGTTTTCAAACATTTATGACTAAAAACAAACTATAGGATGCTAATAGCAAATATTTATAAATAGCTGAACAAATTATTCCCTACCTTTTGGGGTATTTTGGGTAAAACTAAGTTAAAACTGTTTTTCGTTTTTATTTATTTTTATTTTATTCATTTCGCATTTTTACCTAATTTTTTTCTATTTTCGATAAGGTGAATTTCAGTGAAAAAAAAAATAACTTTCAATCGACGATGTCGAATTTTCTTATTTTTAGTTCTTGCAAACTTTCTAAAGTAAGAGGCAAAAATTTGTGTCAGTAAGGTTAGGCATTTTTTGATAAGATTAGGGAAAGCTCCACCTTGGAAAAATTGGAATAGGTTTTTCTCACTAAAATGTAGATACATACTTCCAAATGTCGAATAATACCTAATTTATTGAATACCTACATCCATATTCAACGTTCTAATGATTTGGGGAAATTAAACTGATTTTCCATTTCTATCAGAGAAAATTACATTTATTTTTAGGAAAAAACGGGTCCTAAATTTAAGGAATTGTCCTACTTTTTTTACAGTGATATATATGTAAAATAATATAATCAAAAGTTTTGCATCATTATTGATGTGATGACTACTTAGCACGATATATTCGAAGATATTCCGACGAAAGTCCCTTCGTTATAATTAACCCTTTAATGCGCATTTTTTTTTAGAAAAAATATTTTTTATGATCCTGTATACAGGGTTTTTCCCCTTACAAGGTCAATAGAGAAGGAGGTGATAGTACTCACCTAGACAAACAAAAAATTGTAGGTTAGGGGAGGGGGGCAATATCACCCAATTAGGTGATATAGAGTGATTAAGAAAAAAAGCTAGTTTTTCACAAAACATCCTGTATTTTAAAATTTTAAAAAGTACTGGGTGTACAATCACAGTTAAAAGCTCATTGTACGCAGAACTTCATGGCCTTTCCAACGACCCAGCCCCATACGCCACAGCCCCACACACCCCAGCCTCATACCGCCAGCCCCATATCCCCCAACTCTCAGGAGTTACCAGGATCTAAACAAAATATTTCGCATTTTTTTTTTTTTTTTGCAAATTGGTCGTTAACATAACTTTTTTTTATAAAAACTTGTAGACTCTCCTCATTAATTTGACCTATTATACCCTATGTGCTATCTGCAGCCATTAAAGAGTTATTAGCTCAACATCTAAAACCTAAATTTGTGCCCTTAGTGACTGAAAGCACGTCATTTTAAAAACAATATCGGCTAATTTCAGTATGACATGAATAGAGTCTACAGTTTAGAGTTTTTATAATCAACAGTTATATTAATGACCGTTTTGCAAAATAAAATGGACGTCAATGTAAAAAAAAGTAAGAAATTCCGAATTTTTTAGTTTAGACAACCATAACTCTTGAGAGAAGTTGGTACTTTTTAAAATGCAGTGTGTTTTGTGAAAAACTGTTTTTTTTTCTTCTTAATCACCCTGTAACTCCTAAACGGTTTATATTGCCCCAACCCCCACCCACCGCCATACAATTTATGGTTGTCTCAGTGAGTACTATCACCTCCTACTTTATTGACCTCCTAATGGGAAACAGCCTGTATATTTAAAAAAAAAACTACATTATAACGTCAACTTTAAAAGCATTCTTTTCCTAGAGAATAGAAGCATTTCGTCCTTTTTAGCAATTCTGCTACACCGCACTACTAGGTATATATTTTATTTTACTTCCTAAAGGAAAGAAAATTTTTGTACTATATTAGCATTCAAAGAAAACAAAAACTGAATCCAATAAAGCTTTTTATAAATAAGCGAGTTACTCGTTATTTTTTTTTTTTATTGAAAAAAAGATGAGTGGCACATTTACAGCATTTGAGAACAGAAAATCCTTTACATCCAGGATACTTGCACCTTTGGCGAAAATCTGCGCACATTGTCCAATGCTGTAATCCATCTATTTTAACATCTTTTTTTTTTAACCTCAATTTGTTGCTCTAAAGGCTGCTAGGGTCTTCCTCTACTACTTTTACCCGGATCAGTTTTCGTAAGGCTATACACAACTTCTCCTTTAAAATCATGTAGAGTGGTTATGGGATGAGTGCCTTTTAGTGCGCATAATTTTTTTATAAAGGATCCATGCGTGGACGAGCGTTAGATCTAAAAACTGGTAGAAGTAGCACATAATACCAGTTATTTTAGCGCATTTTAATCTTATAGTATTCTAGTAAGCAGTTTATAAGGTCTACTCCCCTCATGTATCGATTATATTTATAGCTTGATGATGGCTAGATATTCAATACTGGTAATTTTTTTCTTTTTCTTCTCATAATCTCGGTAGCACTCTGAATACTAAACTTACTTCTATATTCTTATATGTGGTAATATATTCGGCAGGCTTTCCAAGTCAGTTTCATTGGGTAACTTGCAAGTTGAGAGACGATTATGGCGAATTGTACCTAGTCCATAAATTATTTGCTTCGAAGCTCAACAGTAGTATAATAGTTGTGAATGAAAATTTTGTGATTTACATTTTTAGAAATATGTCTTATCAATATCAACACGACATTAGGACATGACCCTAAGTCTGGTTTATTTGAGCTGTATAAATTTAAAATTTATAAGCATATCCATCGACTCCATTATACGGCGAATCCAGCTAAACCAAAAAAATTGCAGTAGATCTTCTGAATTTTTCTGCTGCACTTATTGTAAGAAATTTAAAAATGTCTGGGAAAGGTTCAATTTGAAGCAGAGCTTATTCAGATAAAACCGATGGGAGATCTGTTTCAATTGGACACAGCTGCCAAAGTTTCGTTGATGAGTCTTCGCTGTAAAGAATATTATCGTCGGTTCAAAGCAAATATTTAAAGAAACAATTAAAACTCGTAATTGGAGAAATTCTACGAAACTACACAACGGCAAACAAATCATTATATATTGTTCTAGTGAGTTATTACATTTAAAGCAAGACATTTATTTTGAAAAAAAAAAGTTTTATTTTCCGTAAAATACAATAGTAGAATATTTAGCTAAAACGATGAATAAAAAAAAATCTAAATGCTGATTAGGAAATTCTCAATCAGTATATTAGAGAAATTTATTGGCCAGTCTGTTTTTCTTAGAAGAATGTTGATCAATGCACATTACAACAACTTCTTACAGCAGGTCTCAACAAAATCGCTCTTGGTTTGACAATAAGTTCAACCAAGTAATAAAATCGAAAGAGTCTGCTTTTCGCGCATATTAGTTGCATTCAAGTCCAGAATTGAAACAAGTCTACAAAACTAAACAGAATACCTGCAAGTCCATTATCAGGAGAGAAAAATTTCCTTTTGATTAGAATGTTAGACAAAGAATCTTGGCAAGCCGCAAAGATAGCAAAGGTTTCTGGTCCCTGGTCAAAACCATCAAGAACAACTTCAGCAATTCCTGTATAGCTTCACTACTTAACAATGATTGTTGACTCCCTGAATGAAGCTAATATTTGACTGGTAAATTCGCTTCAAATTCTCTATATAAGAATCAATACACATCCGTAAGAGAGATGTATTCAAGGTCCTTAAGGAGATCAACTTCTCCAAAGCCGTAGTTTCGCACCCCTGTTAACTAAAAGCTGTGCCTCATCTTTGTCTAAACCTTTGCGCAAACTTATTCGACAGAAAAATTTCCAACTAATTGGAAACTAGCTTACGATAAGCCTATTCCCAAGAAAGAAGAATGTAGCGATCCCCCAAATTATCGATCAACTGCAATCACTTCGATTTTTTCAAAGTTTTTTGAATGTATTATTAACTCCAAATTAATGAAGTCATTCGGGTCGAATTCAAGGCATCTAAGTACCAAAGATGACTCATCTCTTTGAATCAAGATCATAACTTTTCACTCACATTTATTTTGATGGAGCACTGATTTCCGATATACTGTCTTTATACATTCTTGGCATTAATATTTCTTGTAAGCTAAGCTAGACGTTTTTGTTTCAAAAGAAACATAGAAATGCCTAGGATCTCTGAAAAGGTGTAGAAAGAAATATTTTAGTCCATCGACTCTGCAGCTCCTCTACAAGACCTACATTAGACCTAAAATGGAATACAATTCCCATATATGGACTGGAGCTAGTCGTACAGCCGTAGCTTCATTGGATATTGTCCAGAAGAGAGTCTTAAAACTTATTGCTGATTTGGCAATAAGCTGTCATATCGACTTACTCGAGAACAGCCGCAATGTTGGATGCCTTTCGCTCCTTTATCGCTACATGCATGGTCAATGCTCTGATGAAAATCTTAGTCTAATCTCTTGTAGAGTGATTCCTGCACACAATACTCGCGCTGCAAACTGCGCATATTTTTTTACTCATCAAATTACTTTCAGCCATACAGTAAAATTCCGTGATGCTTTTTATCCTGAACTCTGTGAATGTGGAACAGTCTACCATTTTCTGTCTTTACTCCGAAATACAATCTGCGAAAGCTTAAGGGTGACATACATCAGCACCTCTGCAACTCTCCTCACGTTCCCTTCCTTTCCCTATCACCTTCCGCCATGCTGTGCTTTGAATTATAAGGTCTGGGTATCCCTTGAGCTTGAGCTGCATTTTGCAAAGTAACAATTTATGATTAATTCGTCAATTTGAACAAAATGTGTTTCCCTATTTTTACTAACTAAAATAGATGATTTGAAAGTATTCCACTACCATTATTTGCAAACCAAACAAAAAATAACCAATTTAACGCCCCGTTTGACATTGGTGATTAGCAAACGTTGGATGTTGATTAATGCCCCCCCCCTCGCAGGAATCCTGGATCCGCCCCTGCTCCATTTTTTAACCTCACTTATGAGTCTACATTATAAAGTACTGTCTAAGATAACTTTATGCTTTTATAGCACAGAGCTGTTCATCTAAAGATAGATGCTCTTCATATGGAATGTTTTGGTGTTTACTGTGTTCAAATGATCAATAAGCGGTCTGGCATTTTATCATTGTTATTGAAATGTAGGCAACGTCTAAATTTCCAAATTTTTTGTTTTGCTCATACGTAAAATAGACGCACTTTTTCAAACCCATAGCCGATTTTTCAATATTTCCTTACATGTGATATCGTGATGATGGCCGGTGTATATGCAAATGCCGGGATATTTCTCTAAGTCTTCTTTGGTAATGACTTCAGTTGAATTTATATTTTTCTGAGTCGCATTTACATAAGTTTGATTTCTTTACGATAGCCTCCAACATTTCATGAAGTAACGGAAATATTCTGTAAGTGTAACCAGTGCCTTTACAGTCACAGGTAAAGGTGTACTCTGAAACTGCAACACTGTTGAGTAAATTTCAAGGTTCCGACGGCGCCATATCAAATTATTTGCTTTTATGCTTTCACCATTATTCCTGAATATATTCGCTGGTTCCATATTTTCATCTTCTTGAATTGAGAGCTCTGAATCTTCTTCGATTTTATCCACAAATTCACCTGCTTTAATAACAATTGGCATATTGGCAATATCAAAAAGATCTTCAGCGGCTGCTGCATCATCTTCGTCCGGTTTCGAGAATTTAAAGTCATCTTCACTGTCGTCAAATCCCATCAAACACTGTTTAAGTAGTTCCTCAATTTTTTTATTACAACCTGTTATCCTTTTTAAGCACAGTGTGCAATGCAGATAATATAATACATCAAGAAAAAGAGCAAATACTACCTAGTTGGTATAATTTCATCGGATTAAAAAAAAAAGTGTCAAACAAACCTCTTTTCCGAATATAATTATAATTTTTCTGGACAAAAAAATTCCGGATTTTACTAATACATGCTCATGAAATCGACACAGTTTTTGATTCGGTGGCACACTTAATAAGACTGATGCACTTTGCGCATAGTTTCTATAAATGCGATAATACTGTTGTAAATACTGTTTAATGAGAATTTCCACTAAGTAGGAAATATTCCAGATTGTTGCAGATATGATACATTGCGCACTAAAGGATTAAATACATTTTCGGTTATGTCAAACGTCTTCAAATGAGGAAGATTTATTTATACATATAACTGAAGTTGATTTTCCTTTTCTTTTCTTATTATTTTTTTTTTATTTGCATAACTGGAAAGCTTTTAGACACATACGCATTTCCCATTTTAACATTACAAACATGTTTTTTTTTTAATTTCATCCAACAAGCTGAAGCTTCCATGTTTAAAGGTCAAAACTATTCAGGTTTTTTTTTCTAATCAAGAATTGATAACATTAGAAACATTTTTTTTAGTATCGTTATAATATTATTAATATTTATTCCATTTTTCTTTTTTTATTATTAGAACAAGAAATATTTTTTTCATGTGTTTTTTAAAAAATAAAGACAACTTGAATATAATAAAATTTCTAAAAAAAATCCCTTTTATTTATTTTCAGAAAAATGATGGGACGAATAAAATGTATTGTGGGCAAACACAGTGAATGGTAATACGAAATTTTTTATGTTTCTCAAATTCATTTTTTTTATATTTTTTTTTTTTATTAATTCAGGTCAGTCTGGAGGATGAGGACTATTCATTTGCCCGATAACGATAACGAATTTATAACATTATCATAGAATAGTTGCATTTTTTCTTATAATTTATAATAAACTTTGTATTTTACTATCCTACACTTACTATGGCAATTATCTGTGTAAGTAGGTTAAGTTATTGCAAAAGTTGTGAAGATTTTAAGGCTGATCCAGATAGGTACTTATGTAGGGAGAAATAATACTTTATAGATATTGATAGTTGAATAAAAATAATAAAAAAATAATAATGTGTTTTTTTAATCACTCGTTTAACAGGATTTGTAAAGAAATATTATGGAAGAATAATTTTACTGGATCATGATGAAAGAGTTGGCTAAGGTATAGTATTGAAAACTGTAATATTTCATGGGACCCAAGTTCCAACCCTACTATTATACGATAACTAAAATTATAGTAGATATCCTTTCATTATTATCAACAGAAATAACTCCTTATCTATTCCTAAAATAACTACTCAATTGATTCCAAAAATTCGAGCGATTTTCAACTTAGGAAATTTTGTATGTGTTCACCGGAGAAACATGCCCAGCCATATTATATGAATCTCAATTTTATAAAGTTTACTATGAGATGGAAGTACCAGGTTCAAAGAATCACATCCGAAATCCTGCAAAACAAAATCATGTACAAACTAAATTCAAAAAAAAACATCTAACATGCAAAATTCCAAAAACTAAACATCTGAAAAAAGCAAATCCTGGAAAATTTCTGAAAATCATGAAAATTTTAAATCCTGAGAATCTATTAGATTTTCAATTTTCATAATCTTCTAAGATTTTCTTATGAGCCTAGAATTCTGGAAAAGGTAGATTTCTACATCAAATATTAATTTTTCATATTTAAAATTAAAAGCTTTCACATTTTTTTTTTTTTTTGTTTCGTGAAATTGGCATTTTTATTATTTTGCGTTTTCTAGAGAGACAGAGAGAGAGAGAGAGAGAGAGGGAACTTTATATATACGTACTCTTATATTACTTAATTTGAACTAGCCTATTAAGCCATCCTTTAACCAGTAACCAGCTGAAAGTAAATTACAAATCATTGTCCCAGATCAACTGGACTAATTTCTGCTATCAGGTTTTGAATGGATTAATGCAGAAGAAATCTTTTCTAATACCAGCTTACTAATTTTTATACTATCCAAACGACTGCTACTTTTATTTTCTCCAAGATCATCTAATTCAGAAATTTGCCTACAGTAAACGCATCAAAAAGGCTCCTCTCAGGTTGTGTACGATGTTTTCTAGATATAATCGATATTTATGCCGCAATGTGACTTAAATTACAGAGTTCAAATGGAATAATGACATATTTCCAAAATCTAGGCAATCATTGTTATGGCCCTAGAAAAGAAGGTAAAAGTAGACAAAAATTTAGAAAATAGATTGACTGCGGTAGTACGAATAGAAGCACGTATGTTATACAGATATTAAAAGTGTATACGAGTTTTCTGATTGGGCTTCATTCAGTAAATTCATCAGATAGTTAGACTTGTTTGAGTGTTTTTCGTGGAGAGATGTTGAGTGCTGTTCTGAAACCATTATCAACTTCTTACGGTTCGGGATCGCAGCATCATTCCGCACAAATTCAAAAATATTAAACCTAGCCATACAACTTAGTTTAACAATGACTGTTATATAGCCATAAAAGATAAGGAAGCTACATTTCAGGCATATAAACTATGCTATTTACCAGAATCGAGACAGATCTGTAGAAAGGCACGTAACACCTGTAAGGCTGTTATTCAGCGAACAAAGTTCCAATTCGACCAAAGCATTACACAGAAAATCTTTACTAGCCGAAAAGATAGTATGAGTTTCTGGTGTGTTGTTAAAACAATCAAGAAGAACTTCACCAGTTCTTCGGTACCGCCCCTAATTCACAACGAGAATGTGTATACACGGAATCATTGGACAAAGCCAATTTGTTTGCAGCTAAGTTTGCTGCGAATTATTAATTCTTTCTTACCACCTTCTTCGTCAGATCCTCCTTCTTCACCGACATTCTACATAACTACAGTTAAATACCATTTCATTTCTGCACAAGAGAGGTTTTCAAAATTCTCGTAAGTCTCAATGTGTCTAAGGCTGCTGAGCCAGATGATATTTCGCGCCTGGTACTCAAGCGCTGCTCCCCTTTTTTATCTAAACCTCTGCGCAAATTATTTCACCTGTCCTATTTGACAGAAGTCTTTCCTTCCGCATGGAAACTTGCACATGTTCAGCCAATACTCAAAAAAGGAGAGGCAAGCAATCCCTCAAATTATAGACCAATTGGCCTTATTTCGATTCTTTTGATATCCAAAAACTAATCACCAAATTAACGATCGCCAGTACGGCTTTTGTGCTGGCCGTTCTACAGGAGATTTACTAACACTCCTTACCGTGCGTTGGAATTAGTGTTGCATAATTTGGGTGAATCTAAAATCGTCGCATTAAATATCTCGAAAGACTGCAATAGAGTCTGGCATCCTGCTCTCTTAGATAAACTTCAGGCGTTAGGTCTAGCCGCTCTTTTCTTAAAACGGATTAAAAGCTTTCTCTCCCGCCGTTCAATTCAATTTATATTGGACGGAGTTACTTCTGACCGTTTTATAATCCATGCCGGTGTTACGCAAGGCTCTGTGCTCTCTCCAATTCTCTTCCTCATTTTTACTAATGATCTGCTAGCTCTCACTTTCAATCTTATTCATTGTTTCGCAGATGACAGCTCTCTTGATTTCGTGTACTCATTCGACTCATTGTCGATTCCCGTGGGAATGCTACAGTTGACAAACGAAGCCATATGTTCAGTTCACTAAACCATGACCTTACAACAATACTCGCTTGGGGCAGAGCGAATCACGTCTTGTTTAATGCTTCCAAAATGCAATGTTGTCTGTTATCACTCAAACGTACTGCAACACCCGTTCAACCTATTTCCGTCGATGAAGAAGATATCCCAAAATCTCCATCCTTTAACATCTTAGGTATTGAAATATCCAAAAATTTTAGTTGGGAGCGATGAAATGCCTGGTCTTCTTGCATAGATGCAAGAAATATTTTATTCCATCAGACTTGGCGCAAATCTATAAGTCTCATATCAGGCCTAGATTAGAATATAATTCCCATATTTTGGTAGGAGCGTTAAGCTGAGTCCAAAAGTTGGCCTTCGGGCTCATTAACGATGACATATCAATAGCAACTATTGATTCCCTAGAGAACCGTCGTCATATCGGTTGTCTGTCTCTCCTTGATCGCTACTTCTATGACTATTGCTCTGACGAAATTTCCAGCCTAATCTCTTGTAGAATTCTTCCTATGCAAGCCACACAAGCTGTAATCCGAGCTCACCCTCGCAATCTTGAAGTTAATTTCGGCCGCATCGTGAATTCCTGCGAGTCCTTCATAAGCAGGATATTACGAATCCGGAACAGTCTGCCATTATATGGTTTCCCTCTTAGCTATGGACCACAAAAGTTCAAGCGCAATATACACCGTCACCTCCTTGGCTCGATCTTATAATCCCTACCCCTTCTTCCTTTCCTCCCAAAGCTGTATACGGCATCATAGGGTATCCTCTGAGCTGTGGCATCATCACAAAAAAAACGTACGATCCAATCGACTCATTACATATAATTCAAATAAAAAATTTGGTTTACTACCAATGATATTATAAGATGTCTACAATTTTGGGGGGAAAAACAGTAGCAAATAGCCATTCAAAGGATTTTGTAAACTCTTGATAGAATTCGCTTTGCCTAATCGCAACACATCATTTTGGAATTTAGTAGTGCACCCCAATCCCGAACTTTAGGATTATTACATCATTTAAAATCACGTTGGAAAAACTAGAGAGAAAACAACTGCAACTTTTTGCATTAAATTTTGGAGAGATAACGATCGATTTATAGTACATATTTGAGTACTTACCTACTATGCTAAATATGATTGCATTTACTTTATTTTTCTATTGTGTAACCGCTTATATTGCTCCCTTTTCTTGTGAAAATTTTTAACTGTATAATTTTTCAAAAAATGTCATTTTAAAAAAGGGAAGAAATTTGAAATTTCTAATTTAAATCGTTATCCATAACTTCAGAGTGAAGAAGTAAGCATCAGTGATTGTCCCATTAGTAAAGTTGTGGATTCTCTATTCAACGAAATATTAAAACTAGTCGGGGATAATCTACTTCAGAAGATCAACCAATTCCATATAAAATAGTGATTAAATCAGTTGCATCCAATATCTCCGAAACTATTCGAGTTATCCATCCCCGACATTTTAATTACAATTTTAACACCCAATGACATTTCCTCATTCTACCCTCTATTTTGAAGTGAGCGTAAAAGAATTCAAAATTTCGGATTTTATCTTTTAACTTTCCGTTAACTACTTGCGTCATCAACAGCAGTTTTTAATATCAAAAATTAAGATGCAATCACTTTTAGTTTATAATGGCTTATCGCACTTTCTGCCCTAAATGAAACCCCTTTTCTGCTTTTTGTGTGAGTGAAAAAATTTCCTTTTGAGCCTTAATTTCAAAACACAGTGAGCAGATGTCACAAACCATTTAAAGGTATTGGTTAGCTCCAGTTGTTGTCGTCCATCTAATAAGTTATACATCATTATCGTTGTAGTATCTAGCTTTATGTCATTCAGCAGGTAAACAGGCACCTAAAAACTCGTTTGCCCCTTGCATCTCCCAATCCATTTGAAACCCCTCCTCCAATCTATTACGATGAATATTTTTATTCTTTGAAACAGAGCTATTTATGGATGACGGGACCAAAACCTCTTTTCTTATAAGTGGATTGGCTGACGGTGTAATAAAAAGTGAGAGTGTTGACGCGATTGCATTTGTTCATGTTATCAAAGGGCCAAGGTCAGTAGTTTGAGTGTTCAATATTCTGCAAAGTAGCCGGGACTCTTACATTTTTTTTAAGGTGGAAATTTCATTCGAATTAAATGGGCTTTCTTCTAAACACTGAATTATATTACGTTTAAAGAAATTATTGCAGTTTGTGGAACAATTTTTAAATGAAGGATCGTCCACGCACGCTGCAGTTTAATGTTTCAAGAAATTTTCATTCTTGATTTTATTAAAATCCATTTATGCAGTGCGTGCTTCATTCAAGAATGTTTAGAATTCATCAAAGGGATCATAATTATTCATTAAGAATTGCCCAAATCGCTGATTTCGTTAGTCAATGGTTCTTGGCGAGGAACGTGAGATTTACTTCCTTACTTAGGCCATCAAATATTTTCGCTTTTACACTTAAACTAAGAAAAACTGGCTTTTTCTGCGACATATCTTCATGAAATGTATGCACATATACTAAGAAAACTGAATGCAATCTTTCCACATATTTTCATGTAGGTACTGCATGCTACCTAAAACAAATGTTATTTCACGGTAAATCGAATCTCCGTCATATTTTCGGAGATATTAAAATCCCACGATCTAAGGTAAATTTATAAAAAAAAAAATCTGATTATAAATATTAGCTAGATGCTCACCTTTAGTAGGAGTTCACGCTACCTAAATTCTACAGTAAAATCTCAACTATTAAAATTTTAAAAATAGTTTTCGAAAGATTGATGATCCAGTGTCATCGAATAATTAGACGGGCGTATTAATGCAAAGCCTCAGATCACGTTTGTTTAAAAAACCACAACAGCTGCAACCACTATATATGTATAATAAGGTTTCTCACACTAAAGTTTTGCATGACAATAGTTGAGTTGTCTTGATTAATTTTATTCTCAGTAAATACAAAGAGGTTATCAGTTACAAAAAAAACTTCAATGCTCAGAAGTAAGTAAATTGAAATCTGATAATTTATGATCATGATCTAATTTGAATCGCGCATGGGTAGTAACTCCTAATTGTATAAGAATTACACAAATAATAAAAATCGCATAAATTTTAAAAATAAAAGCAAAGGTAATCTAAACCGAAGGGCTATAGAGCAGATTTTTCATTATTGATCTACTTTTCCCTTGATTTTTATAATATGTTTTGCATGAATAAAATTGCGTAAAAAACTCTTTTAATTAATTACGAAAAACAAATAAACAATTATACCAAATAAAACTTTCTCTGCCAAAAATGTAACCAAGGATGACCTAGATTGTAAAAGACATACGTTTTTGGGAAAAAAAAACTTTTCATAGAGAAAATCAGAAAAGTTTATATCTCTTGTTTAAACAAAACATTAATTTACCTTGAATAAACTTTACTGTATCGTAAAGGAGATAGCGACTATCTACATAAGAGGTTTACAAATCTCACACCTGATAAATATCATATACATTCAGCATTCGCAATAATCACCAAAATATCTACAAATGGTATACTGCTGTGGAATATTCCGCTAACTTGTCACAATTTTGCAATAAACGATGCATCAAGACCTAATGAAATTTTCCAACATTTTCTAAAAATAACTTTTTAACCACAAAATTAGAAGAAGAAAAAAATCGATATAAGTGTTATTCTTCGAAACAAACATTGGAGCAATAAAAAAAAATGGTATAATCAAAACATAAAGCTTAATTTATTCAAATGTTCACCAAATTTCCAAAGAAAAAATAAATTTGCATGTACGTCACTAAACTCAATGCCCCGTCAAATATTTCGTGAAAAATTCCTCAAATCTTTTGTGTCATATTTGTGTTTTCGTTACGGTTAACTTCTTTCTGTCGTGCACCTTTTATCTGCCGTACATACATTAAAAAAGAGCATACAAAACGTTGATGGAAAAGTTTATTTTTCTACGCAAATTATTATGAAGTCATTTTCAAAGGTATTATTATCTCGATTTCAACCGAAACAAAAAGAACAAAGAAACAGTTTGCGACAACATGATGACTGATTTCCGACTGTCTGTCACCCTGCTTTCCAAAATGCTTATTGCAACCGATGGTAATTTTATACAACGATGGAATTTAAAGAAAAAACGTTTCTTTTAATGTAACAATAATTAATTGATAGTTTCGTTATAAGAAGTTTTTCCGGCAACAACCATGAAGTAAATATTAATGTTATGGAGACTTTTTTATGAAAAATTTGCTCTCATTATCGAATTTAAATTTGCACCTTCATAAGGTATTAACAAAATTATTTCGTAAGAATTAAATGGATACAAGCGCATGGGTGACAGATACAATAAAAATTACAAAATTTTTACTAGATTTAATTTTTTTTGTTAGTCCATTTTCTTCATTAAATTTTTTCCAATTTTTATTTCAATGAAAGTAGAAAATATTTTTTGTTTGAAAAACGAAAGACTTAAGCGAGAAACTTTTATAATTTTTTTATGTTTAAAATTGTAATTTTTGTGCATAGATTCAAGAAATCAAACCTAGCCATTTCAGTTATATATTTTTTTTATAATATAAATACACATACTTAGCTCAAGGTTAATAGAAGATTATATCGACTTAAAGATTCGGTGATACATATGACCCTCATGAAATTAAATAGGTAACTAGGCTCTGTCATAAGATGTTTGTCAACTGCAAGCCTTGAAAATTGTTACTATCTCTCAAAAATACCACTTTAAAGTAAAAAAAAAATATTTATTTATTTTTTATAACAGTTTACCGTGAAAATTCAAAATAAATTGACAAGAGTTAGGATAATTTATGTTTAAATTAATTTCGTGTTAGAAAAATTGCTTGCAATAAATTATATTATTACCTGTGCAGTATGAATCAAGGAGAACTTTTTACTATTTAAAAAGTGTATGCCTTGAACAATCCTTTTCCCGGAAGATTCGTATGAAATTATTTAAAAATTCGTTACAGTTGGATCTTCTGCTACTCTGCCTGAACAAATAAATAGACTTTACCTATAACAGATCTTAGACCCTTAACAATTATTGCGTTCATTTGAACAAAAATTGTTTTTCTAATACTGACATCCAATAGATTACATCTAATCGCTAATTATTAAATTTAATGAAGAAAATGCCCTTTCCACACTTTAGTGTGTGTGGAACTTAAATTAAATTCTCGTAATATTTATTGGCGATCGCATCACAATCAGCCAAACACCTATAATAATAATAGTTTCTATTTCACTTCAATAATAAAAACCATTAAATAATTATTATTGTTATTATAGCAAATGATTTTTACTTTTAACAAAAATAATTAGAATAAAAAAAAATTATTATCTTCGATAAAAAAATTTTATTTTTTATATATATATATTAACAATTAATAATTTTTTTTATTAAAATAATAAAAATTAAAGATAATAATAATCTCATGATTTTTTTTTTCATTTTGATCGTAATGATTACTGTCCTTGGTTTTTTTTGCACCAGGTCAAATGAACTTATGCAATAAACTAGAAATAAATATAATACAATTAAATATTTTAAATTATGTACTAAGTTTTATCCAAAATATATTACAATGGACCGTAAATGGTCTACGTGAGGCTGATAGCAGAGGTTCCGGCGCGATGTCCGCCACTCTAAATTAACCTAACCTTTATCCAAAATAAATAATATTACTCAGTTATTTGTAAATTATCAAATATTTATGAGCAAAAATAAAACAATTGGACACTCATAGCAAATATTTATAAATATTTGAACAAATTATTCCCTCCGTTTTGGAGTTTTGTAAGTAAAACTAATTTAGAATGTTTTTTTGTTTCTATTTATTTTTATTTTATTCTTATCGTCTTACGTTTTTGCTTTATTTACTGTATTTTCGATAAAGTGAATTTCAGTGAAAAAAAAAACTTTCAAACGACGATGTCGAATTTTTTTTATGTACAGTTCTTTAGATGAAATCTAGTATCCGGAATTACCTCATTCTATATATATACGATAAAAAAATATTTTTAAACAATACATTCAAAAATATTATTTCCATAATTTTCCGAATATTTTACAATTTTGGCCATGTCTTGAAATTAGGAAGATTTATTTATATAACTCGAGTGAATTTGTCTTAACGTTTTTTTTTCTTATTTGAATAAGTGGAAAAATATTAATGAATGTCACCATTTCCGATTTTAACATTACAGACATGTTTTTTTCAACTTCATCCGACAAACGGAACTTCCAAGTTTGAAGCTCAAGGTTTTCTTCTCTTCAGTGTAAAATCAAGAATTGACAATATTAGAAACGTTTTTTATTATCATTATAATATTATTCATATTTATTCCATTTTTTTTTTTAATTAGAACAAAAGATATATTTTTTGTATGTTTTTTTTAAAAAGCTTGAATGTACTGATTCCAAAAAACATTCCTTTTATTAATTTCATAAATATGATGGCACGTATACATTGTATTGTGGATAAACACAGTGAAAGGAAATACCATTTTTTTTTTTTTTTAATTAATACAGGTCAGTCTGGTGGATGACGACCATTCAACTGCCGCATAACGAATTTATAACATGCTCAATAGTTGCTTTTTTTCTTATAATTTATAATAAACTTTGTATTTTACTATCCTACACTTACTATGGCAATTATCTGTGTAAGTAGGAAGTTATTACAAAATTTGTGAAGATTTTAAGGCTGATCCAGATAAATACTTATGTAGGGAGAAATAATACTTTATAAATATTTTAGTTGAATAAAAATAATAAAAAAATATGTGTTTTTTTTTCTTGTTAATCACTCGTTGAACAGGATTTACCAAAAAAAAATTTAGGATAAAAAATTTTATTGGGTCATGATGCAAGAGTTTCCTAAGTTATAGCATTGAAAACAGTAGTATTTTATTGGGCCCAAGTTCAATCCTTGTTATTGTATAATACAACTTAAATTATAGTAGATATTTTTACATTGTTATCATCTCCTTATCTATTCCTAATTACTTACTTACTTATACGATCACTATTTCGTACACATTTGTACGAATAATAACTTTCTCTTCTCATATCATCCGGTCACCTTATTTCAGATGAGGCTCCAAAAATTCGAGCGATTTTCTTTCACGACAATTTAGAAAATCTTTTGTGTGTGGAACATGCTTCAGCTATATGAATCCCAATTTTATAAAGCTTACTATGATGGAAGTACGGGGTACAAAGGATTATATTTATAACCTAGCCAAATAAAATTTTATACAAATTAAAAAAACGTCTAAAATACAAAATTCCAAAAATTCAACATTTATAAAAAAAAGTCCTACAAAAATCCTGAAAATCATGAAAATTTTAAATCTTAAGAAATCTTTTGGATGTTAAATTTTCATTACTTCGAAATTTCTGGAATTCTAACTAAAAGTAGATTTCTTCCAGATTCCAGATACAATATTCATATGATTTTATTTTTATCTTTAAAGTTTTTATACAAGTTTCATCATTAAATGCTCCTACTGCGCTCTTCGCCCCGCAAGCACGGAAATTAATTAGTCAGCGAATTTGTACAGATTTTTATAAAATTCCAGAAAACTCCACAATAGCCAATTTATATGCGAGAATGTTATCAAATGCAGCAAAAAGTATTTAAATATATTTTTATTGTAAAATATGTGATTAGAGAGTTTTAAAATCTCAAAGTAGAGAAATGTTTTTTTCCCAAATATTCTCTTTTGGCAGAAAGAAAACTTCCTAACCTATCTTTTTTCAGACACATGCATTTTCTTTCGTCGCGCCTTTTAGCATAAGAACCACAATGGACTGATATGTAAGATTCTCAGAATCTCAGTGATACGTTTCTTATTCTCTTACCATATGTTTTGCGGGAATATCGCACTTTATTTTGTTAGATATACTGTTATGATCTTTTGAAAATACCTTTTTTATATATTTCTATAGAGTAAAGCTTCAATCACTCAAAATATAATTTAGTACCCAATCTAACTAAAATTATCAGATACTTTGACAGTTTTCCCACGCTGACTAAAAGCCCAATATTATCAACAGAATCATCCAACTTTTAGTTGCATTTCATTAATACACCCTAAGCTCCTACTTCTTTGTAAATTTCATATCTGGCTATACGATCTACCTAATAAGTAAGTAGTCGGACCCATAATAAATAGCCTATTTAATTCGAAGAAGCTATTCAATATCAATATGAAGTGACAACTAATCGAAATACCGAATATGGCTGTAGATTAAAAAACATTGCTGGCAAACTATCAACTATGTATATCATTATTAGTTTTGTTGATGTGAAATTTCTACTTAATTTGTAACTGGATAATGCACACAATCTTTAGGAGTGTATTAAAGATGGTGGCACTGGAAAATTTAAGAAAATGCTACCGCTAAGTGTAATAAGTTAAAACTCCGTTCGGTTAAAAATTACCGTCATTACATGCTACAACTATCTACAGACGATTTTGGCTTATTCTGTAACTTCTGCAGCATATGAAGAACCTTTTCAACATAATCCAACCATCTCATATGGGGCTGGAATTTGCTGGTAATTTTCAAGAGTTACTTAGGTTATTTTGTAGCTATTCATTAGTCAAGCACTCCCATGAGAGATTTCTGCTTATTTCCTGACAATCATCTGCATTTATCCTCTTAACTCTGCGACTACACCATCTTTTTACAAAAATATCCATTCTGACTTGACTTGATCTTGTAACGGTCTACTATCGGTTATAGTAACTACATATTACGAAGATCTCCTTTCATCGCTCAAACAGTTTAAAAATACTCAAATATACTCTATCATCAGCGTTCGTTAAGGTAAAGATACATGGTGAGAGACTTTGGGTCTCAAGTCTCCGATTGACAGAGACTAAAATCTGCGAAATGCTTACACGGCAAGAGAATTTTTTTTTTTTTTTTTTTTGTGAAACACAAAAATTAGGTTTCCGGAGATCATAATAAAAAAGGTTCTAGATACATGTCCCGAAGTGTATATACACGAAATTTGGTCTCTAGAGATCTTTGGAAATCTGTGTTGATTGCCCAGCAAGACACATTGTTAGAAAGAATTATCTCAAAAGTTATTAATATTTTTATATTAGGAAAAAATCAAAAAACTTAAAAAAAATATATCTTTGGTGTACAAATTTTACGGGATAAACACAACAAATTTGTAATTTTTTTTTTTTTTTTTAATAACCAGAACTCTATTGATGAAACAAATTTTGTGCCCATATTATTTATTAAGTTTTTTATTAATTTCTTTCTAACAATTTTTCAATCTGACTCCACTTTATTGCTTTTACTTTCCGGGTAGACATACATTTACACACAAATAGGCTCCGAAGACCTGGAGACGACAAATGAACAAACATCGGATACCGAAGACCTAACCTGGAGACCTGTTTGTTTTAAAATACACAACGGGAGACCAGTCTCTAAAGTCTCTAAAACGATAATTTAAACTAGACCATTGTGACTATAAGATATTGTTTAAATAATTAAAGAAGCAGTAATTCCATCTCCCTGCATTACTTAATAGATATGATTAGTAAACAATGGCCTTTAAAAACTCATCTTTTGGTGTCAAATATATAAGAAATTTTAGGAAAGTAAATATATAAAACTAATACAAATTTGAGGGAATTGTTTTTTTCTCAATTGGTATTACTGTCTTGACTGATGAGGATGAGAACTGTATGATAATTCAGCAGAGCTTATTAGATCTTATACCTGTAGTGTATGTTTATAATGGTCGTGACAATTCTAAATCCAGCCAAGTGTGACGTACGTTCAGTTATTGCAAAAAAGATGAAAATGCTGCTGACATTCATAACCAACTGGTTTATGTTTATATTGAATGGTTGATCGGGCAAAATGTGGTGGATTTGAAGCGGGAAGAAGTCACGACGTCAATGATGAAGAATATGCTAGAGGTCCATCTTAGTTCACTAATGAAATACTTCAAAAAAATTTAAGAAACACTTTGTACCGGTAGCGGTTTAACGATTGATGAATTTCATCAACAATGCCCTAAAGTGTCAATTATGAAGCAACGATTATGCATCCTGTAGCGTAACTTTTGATTCATACTAGATAATGTGTGTGCGTTGGATAACTAAACTGTGTACAGAAGAAGAATTAAAAGTGCGCAAACTTGACTTGTAGAAGACATACCAATGAGTGTAACTGCCAAACTAAATAGTATCATTAGAGCTGCCAAGAGTGGTTTTTAGAAAAAAAATTAATGCTTACATTTCTAGGAAAACTTTATTCAAAAAAAATTTAATAATATCTAAATTTGTCTTAATTCATAAAGAATAAATATTTATATATCGCACTGTACCTTCAACATGCCTAAAGATATGCAATGCTTATACAATGAAAACATTTCTCATTTCTCATAGTAGCATACAAAACAGAACTTTATTACAGCCATTTTAAGAAAAATTATTTCTATCATTTTAAGCTAAAATTTTTACACAGTAGAATTTGCTTAACGTGAAATCGTGGAAGGCAACGAAAGTTTTGTGATATCCAAACTGATTATTAGACATTATCTTATGTATATATGCATAAACTTTTATATAATTAGTTTTCAAAAATTAGAATCTTATTTTTCTTCATCCTTATCCGAGTCTTCAGCTTTAAATTAAAACGTTGGTGGTCTAATTATTTTCACAATTCCATGCAACATTGGAGCAATATCAATACGATCGTCCTGGTTCATGTAATCTTCAAGCGTTATATCAACAACTCGCTATAAATTTCCTTAACAGAGACTCTCTGTATGAGGCTTTCAGGTTCTTAATGATGCCCTAATCACAAGATTATAAATTGCTTCTGGTGTTCGATGGTAGAAAACAACGATTATTTCGTGGGGTAATAGAAAAATGTTCATCAACACAAGCAAAGTAAAAATTTTAAATGCTTTCGTACTTAAGCGATATTTGGTGTTATTCTCATTTTACGATATCAGAATAAATTCACATGAAAATCATTTTACGGTACTGGTATTGGGCGTTTGTTTCGTATTATGCAATATTTCGTATAATCAGCTTTCGTGTTAAGTGAACTCTATTGTATGTACATATTTTGTTAATTGATAAGCTACCCAAACAGACTAGGTAGAACGACAGACTAGGTAGAACGAAATTTAATTCTTATTGACCAATTCAGATTACATAAAAAAACAAAGAATAATTATAATACATCTATTATGTGAATTAAACTACAAACTTTTATTTTAGAAGTTCCTTAAGTTTAGATTTAAAAATGACTCTAATGTTATTTAGATCTAAAACTCATAGAACGGGTTGAATTTAATCATTGACCTCGTAAATGGCTCCCTAAAGCCTAATGTCTTGGATTTCTGAAAAGGTGTAAGAAATATTTCAGCCCGTCAAATCTAGCGCTCCTCTACAAGTCCTACATTAGACCTAGAATGGAGTACAACTCCCATATATGGGCCGGGGCTGGTCGCACAGCCTTAGCTTCATTGGATATTGTCCAAAAGAGAGCCTTCAAGCTCATTGGCGATTTGGCAATAACTTGTCATATCGACTCACTCGAGCACCGCCGCAATGTTGGATGCCTTTCGCTCCTTTATCGCTATATGCATGGTCAATGTTCTGATGAAATATCTAGTCTAATCCCTTGTAGAATGATTCCTGCACGCAATACTCGCGCTGCAAACCGCGCACATCCTTTAACCCTTCAAATTACTTTCGGCCGTACAGTAAAATTCCGTGATGCTTTTTTATCCCGAACAGTGCGAATGTGGAACAGCTTACCATCTTCTGTTTTTCCTCCGGCGTACAATCTGCGGAAGTTTAAGGGCGACATACATCGGCACCTCCGCCACTCTCCTCATATCCCCTAATCCTTTCCCTATCTCCTTCCTGCCATGCTGTGCTTTGCATCATAGGGTATCCCCTGAGCTTGGCTTAATAATATAAAAAAAAAAAAAAAAAAAAATAGTTGGCTCTATTTTATGGGATATAAAGCAGTTGCCGAGAACGGATATTTCTTTCCGGTGCATACTCATTAATCAAATACAAGAAATCCATGCAATCCACCTCATTGTATAAAAGATCCCTAATTAATAATTTTAGCTATTTCTCTTCTTGTTTGAAGAAATTCGAGACCATAAAACGGCACCTAGCTAGATATTGCGGACAAGGTTCTTGCCAACAGATTTTGTTAAAAACATATTTTGTGAACTTTCTTTCAATAGACTCTAACCTGGAATCCTAAGATTGCATATTATAATTCCAGACTGCGCATACATATATTCTAACACAGACAGAATGCACCAAAGCAATACAAAAAATTCAAAGGTAAATGGGTCCGTAAAGTCTTGAGAGTTAGGACGTAGAAATCCAAGGTTTCTAGCTATGTAGTCATAATGTTTACACAAAGTAAGTTCCCTATCAAACATTACCCCCAAATTCAGCACCTCAAAGAGTCTGATAACCTCATTGCCATCTATGTCGTATTTCATCACCAGAGACTGACATGAGCGACCAAATGACATAATCTTGCATTTGGAAGCATTTAGGCTAAGATAGTTTTCCTTACACCACTTCAAAATGCTATTTAATTCAGATTGAAATGATTCGAAATCAATAGACTTTCAAATTTGACCAAATAATTTCATATCATCTGCATACAGAAGATATTTGCAAGTAGAGAAGCTTTTATAATATCATTGATACATAAAAAAAATAGACTTGGACCCAAATGGCTATCTTGAGGTGTACCTCATTTAGGTTCTATAATATATGAAGAATGTCCATTTATTCTCACTATTACTTTGCGATTAGTTAAAAAGGATTGAATCCACTCTAATAGCTTAGAATGAAAACCTAGAGCATCTAGTTTTTTCAATCGAGAAATCAGTATATAGACTACATCAACTTGGGTGCCATTTTCTATTGAGTTTAAATTGAAGTTAGTAAAACTTAATAAATTAGTTACGGTAGATCTTTATTCATAAAGCCATGTTAATATTCGGATATTAAATTTCTTATAAGTCGAAAATTTTTATATTTATGTATATATGTTTATCTTATATTATATATTTCTAGTCATAAATGAAACAGAAGATACGTTAAAAAATTGGAAACAAAAAATTGCAAGACAGGGAGGAGAAGGGCAATCTCAACCATTTCGGAGTTACAGAGTGATTAAAAATATATGCTAGTTTTTCGCAAAACACCTCGTAATTTTGTTGTTCTGACTGTGATTGCTCAGATGATAGTAAACCGTTTCTGCTTTCCCCACGAATGCCGAACCACATTTTATCCCCTCATGTCGGTAGTTCTTGACTTTGACGAGAAATTGGGAAAAAAAACCCTAACAGTTTTCTGTTTTAACAATTTTCTCTCAAAAATGCCTGATAACCATTTGATGCCGAACATATGTATACCTGAATAGATGCAACCATTTTTGAGATAAACCTATTTTTATGATGCATAATTTCATTATATTTGCTACTGAAGATAAAAATTACGCCTAATTTTATGCAATTCCACGCAAATTAGCAAAATGAAAGAATAAGTAACTTTATTTAGTGTACTACCATATGCGATTTTTTTAACTAAAAGGAAAAATTCCATGTCGATCCAGTGACTATATTGCAAGATTTGGAGATCTCAGAATTTTAAAAGAACAAATAGTACAACCCTTGAGGGTGTATTGGATCGAATGATTCTTAAAAAAAAAACCTTTTTTTAAATTTCTACAAATTCAAAACTGACTTGAAAAAAAAAACAATATTTGACAAAACTAGGAAAATGTTAGAAGCACTGACATGTATATAAATGGACTGCTTGTTGAACCAAAAATGCATGAAAGCAAATGGCACCACTTTCATATTCCTGTCTCTTTCCGTGAGAGCATACTTTCCCACTGAACTGTAACGATTAGGAACGAAAACATTGCTTGTAAAAATCCTTGCAAAAAACACTTTCTTCGACTCATAATTAAAATTTAACGATACAAATAGTCCCAAATACTTTTGTGGTAAATTCAGTAAATCACACTGATCTGCATATAAGTAAATTCGCAAATAATTTAAATATAGCGACAATTTACGACAGTTGGTAGCATTGACAGTGAGAGCATACTTTCTGAAATCAAAATTGGTGCCACGTGAAACAGGAGATCAAGCAGTCCATTTATATATATGTCAGTGGTTAGAAGTTAGTGAATTTTTTGACAAGGGTGTAGCAGTAATAAAATAAGGCATAATCATACCTCCCTGTAAATATTTGCAAGGAATTACTGATAAATAAGTTTAGTTAACAGGTAAAAAAATTTTGTACACTGGCGGTCAACTAATTAAGGCATCCTATTAATAGGACTATATTCTTGTAACTTGGACGCCTAAAAAAATTTTTCTTCTATTAAAACTAATACTTTAAATAAACCATGAGAAGGGAAATTTTTCCAAGGTTTTAATTTAATACTAAAACTTAACCTAAATGGAACGTGGTCATCTAATTAATTAACTTGAAAAAGTAGTTTAGTTATAATTAATACTTCACAATTTAGTGGTAATTTACAAAAAAACAAAAAATAACTTAATTAAACTCGGTTACATGTCCATCATTTTTTATAACCGAGAACATCTTCGCTTACAAGTTTGCGGCATTGTTCTAATGAAATGTGGTTCCAGACCTCTTAAACAATCTGCCAAAAATTATTGGAATTGCCTGGTTTTTGTGATACTACTTCTTATTTTAATGTTCTCCATAGAATCTCTATGGGGTTAAAGTCTGGACTTTGTGCTGGCCAGTTTAATAAATCAACATTCCTTAATCCTTATCCCATAAAGTATAGTTAGGATCATTACCGTACATATATTTTCATGTAACTGGTATATTATTATGTACATATATTAGTGCTGCATTATGTTGTGTTAATTTTCATAATATGACCCACATCACGGCCTCACACAGCTCAATTTGCCTTGCGTACTTTGGATGAAATGCACGACTCTGAGGACGTAGAACATATAATTTTTCATCAGAACCGAATAAAGGGGAATGAATGCCCAGTTTTCATTCAACTTTAGGCCCGACATCAATAGACATGAGAGAGATGTCTTAAACGATGCATTATGATGTTCTGAACGTATTTTATTAACAATGTTTATTTCAATTCAACAGTGCAAAGCTTTGGCGATCGAATGTAGCTTGAGCAACTTTCTTAGGTGAAAACGGGGGACTATTGGCCATTGAAGAAAGAACTGGAAAAATATATGCGAAATGTAGTAACTGGGATGTTGTATGTTATCCCGCCGCTCTCGCCGGGGTTCGTACTCCCACCCTAAATAATATGCAGAGAAAAATTGTGTTCCACAAATTGCAGCTGATAATGAGCTGAGGCGAAGAGTGAAACCCATTTTCCGATGGAATATAACCCTACTGAGTTAGAGCGGATCTAATGTGTGAAAAATCTAGTACATCAGTTCGAATAAAAAAGAGGGAAATACTAAAAACGTGAGTATGGAGATGGCTATGAATACCTATTTAAGCAACCGAGTACAGGAGTGTGGGTACTCAAACTTCTTCTCAGGACCTAAAAAACTCGATTCTATACTAGATTTTCCAAAATTTACTAGATCAAGCTTTGCCCCCCCCCCCCCCAAGCCTTCCATGACTTAATTGAAACAAACATTGTTAATAAAGTATGTTCAGAGTATTGCAGTATGCATATTGCATCGTTTAAGACATCTCTCATGTCTGTTGATGTCGGGCTTAAAGTTGAATGAAAATTGCGCGTTCCCATTTACTCGGTTCTCCTTTTCGTCTCATCCCTATTTCTTCAAAATGTAATTGGCTTCTTCAGGTGTTTGTTTGCGGATTGGAGTCTCTTAAGTAGGTTTTTATTGGAAAGAAAAGAAACTTTCTTGGCAGCACAAATCCGTGGGCTGAACTCAAATAAGCGTCTTCACATGCTTCTTTCAGAAAGTTCTATATTGTATTTATCCTTTACAATAAATTTAATTTTTTTCACTGTCAGAAAGAATCGTTCAATGGATAATTCCAACTTCAGCATCTGTAGCCTTTCGATATCTGAACTTTCTTTAATCCCTTGCCGCTGTAAAATGCGTAAATAAATTATTAAAGTGCATTGTAAACAAAACCATTGGGAACGTTTCAATATCTTAGCAATTTCAGAGATCGTATTTTTTTTCAGCGTTTTTACCAAATGTTCTCTTCAATATTCAATTCTTTCCTTATTATTTTATTAATAAATATAAATTATCACTTAAATGAGAGACAGAAAACATTTTAGAAAATATTAATTGTTTAAAAATTTTTTAATACTAAGATATTCCACAGAAACTCACTGAAACTAACTGTCTTAGCCGACCTCAGTTTTATATAAATAGTGCATTCAGTCTTCATGAAATTGCAAAATGTTAATTCACTCTTCAGAGCTTCATATATTTTCACTACACATATTTTTTATCAATAATTATTCTAATTAGGCAAAAAAAAAAATTTTTTTGTGAAGAGAAAACGGCTATTGTGCAGAATTTTATGGTATCTTAATAAGTTGGCCCATGACATATGTATAACTGCAAAAAGTACACTACGACTTCGAGATTCGGGCTGCTGGATAACAGCAGAATACTGAACATCTGTCCTGGTAACTGCAAATGGAGAGCTACGGATGATATTGTACCGAAAGTAGACTTTGCGAAAGCGTTTATCAACAAACATTTCAAGTAGAGAAGAGTGGGATGTTATTCGTGTGGCAAATGACTCTGCTGTATGTGTCTTTACGAACGGTTCTAGAATTTACAGAATGGATGTGGGAGTGAGAGCCGGGATATACTCCGCATTCCATTTAATACAGAAAACGTTCCCCCTACCAGACTACTGTAGTGTGTTCCATGTTGAGGTTCTGAAGCTCTACAGGTTACAAATTATAAGGTACCTAGCGATGAACTTATCAGGACTTATTATATTGACTACAAAGTTGCAATCAAAGCTCTTGATTCGAGCACCATTAAATCACACCTAGTGCAACAATGTCGCTGTGAACGCGGAAAACTGGGTGCTAACCGCAGAGTTATTCTCTGTTGGGTGCCTGGTCCTAGTGACATACCTGAAAAAGAGGCAGGCGATCTCTGGCCAGAAAGAGCTTTGCTATGAATTATGTCTAGCAGAGGAATCCATAGGTCAGCTTCTCGAATCAGAAAAAGAGGATTCTAATTGTACACACCTGTATGGCAAATCGCAGATGGGGAGAACTGACCACATGCACAATTTCAGGATAGCTGTATCCCGAGATTAGTCCTGGGAAGACTAAATCTTTGCTGTGGAGGAATCCGAATGATGTGCCTATCCTATTGCATTAATCATAGGATACTGCCTCTTTGGCAAACATTGCACCCTTCAAGCTAAATACAATGATTCCTGCAGAAACTTATAGGGAAGTGGTTGAAAGCATTCAACACCAGTTATGCGAATTCCCTAACTTTGCTAAGCTTACGAAGAATACTAGCTACTTTTTCTGCGAAGTGGGTAAATTAGCACACAATTCTTGTGGCTGGTTTCAGCGCACTCTCTAAATCTTAGGAATCTTGTCCAGTAAGGTGGTATCGCAATCGACTATAGATGGTCTAAGTGTGGGTTGTCATATGTGCCTGTAAGACAGCAGCCACTCTAACCTAACCTAAGTAACTTATTTAGTTGGCCGCCACTTTTTGTTCTTACTATCAGGAAACTGTGGTGGACATCATTCCTTCGGTTTTATTTTATTTTTTAAATAGTTTCGATACCATTGTAACTAGCTAAAGACATTTTCATTTTTTTTTTTTTTTTGTATTCATTATTTTGTACAATAAAATTAGTTCACATAATTTTTCGAATATTTTCATCCCTAATTTTGTGAAATTAACCCTTGGGGGGGGGGTTATTTTTATTTCTACTCTGGGTTATTTTTCATGGAATTTTCCATTTTCGTTAATGGTGTAAAACTATTGAGAACAATTAATTATATTGTTTGTTGATTAAATTCAAAATATTTTATATAAAAACTGGTGACGAATTTACTTCTGATAGAGAAAATTTAAGTGGTCTTCTTTAATTCTCCGGTCAAGAAAACACCTTTGATAGTCTTTGATGGTACTGCTAGATTTATACAAAAACTTCATTATGCGGAAATAGTTTTGTATGGTTTTTATATGTCTCTGTCTACCAATTGATGTGATTATGTTTCCTTGCTCGAATATCGATCCATATATGTTTATTACTTAACGCCTTACCTTTTTTTACATGATCGCGCGATCATTTATGTCTCCATTCAAAATTATCGACAAGCGACTTTATTATTACCATACTATGTATCATTCGTTCCTGCAGCATAACCTTTAATTTTTGTGAAAGATTAATTACTGAATTTCACATAAAACATTACTCTTAATAAAATAATTTTCGTAATAAAATCCTTCATCAAAATCCCAAAAGTAAAAGAACTTCTCCATTTAATACAAGGCGGCACCTGTTCATTTTCTCTTATTTTGCAACATCTCGCCGACATGACTGTAATAAATCAATTAGTACTGCTTGAGAGATCAGTGAACAGCAGCATAACAGTACAGATCGTGGCTGTCACTGACCATACCACCATACTCAATTGGACCGTTTACTTTACTTTAAGTTTTCGACAATATTTAATGGGCTAATAAACGCCTTGATCACAAGGCACAAGCAACACCATAAACATATGACCCAGCCCATGGACAATTTTGATTCAAACTTGCTCCATTTCTTCAAAATTACATAAATGCACCGTTAATGCGACATTTCACATTCGATTTCAACGACAAAGCCGCCGTGTTGGTTTTTATTTAAGCATTGGCGCATGCCCATAAATTTAAACTGAAATTAACCACATCTGGGGAGGTCTCCTTGGATATATCGCACTAACTTAAAAAATTCCATCAAACCAAAAATTGTGTCTTCAACTCGTGCATAAAGGTAGCACCGTTCCTGCCAATTCAGTGGTAACGACAATCTGCATAGAGCGCAATACCTTTACCAAAGAAATTTCTTTCACTAGCGAACACCTGAAGAAGAGATCTGAGCTGCTTATGCGGTAGCGCAGGTTCGCTCATTCAAACCATTTCTTTCGTTGCGTTCGGAACGCGATTTGTTTTCATACTTATTCGCTTACAATTAGCGTGATTTCTTGTAAGGTGCGCGCGCAGTATTCTTCCTATTCGACGTTTTGAATGCTATACAGAATCGACATTGATCTAACGTAACGTATGTGGTGGTTTCTTTTGTTCTTATGATCATATTCTCGCCTCTTGTTATCTTATAGTAAAAAATAATTTGAATGCCAATGACAGCGAATCCTAACAGTTAAAAAGCGGTTTGGGAAGAGTTTGCGTGAATTAAGGTTTTGTTTGTTTTTTTTTTTTTCGGTGTACAAATATATATCAGAGATAAAACTGTGTTTTGTGAATCGGAAAGTTTTTATAAGTATATTTATGTTCGAAGAGATACGCATAAGAGCGTAATACAGAGTGTTTGCGTTCTGCTTATTCAATGGTGTGTTTAATTTAATGGATTAGTAGCAGTTTTTGAAGTTATCCTGTCCTGAATGGCCAGCGAATTTGGATTAAGGTAATTAGGCTTAAGAGTTTTTATAATCTTTCAATATAAATGTAGCTTAAGCTAGTCCATGCTTAGTTAATTCAGTAGTAGATAATATTCTTTGCACATTTTTATGCAAGAAGCGATTGCAATGTGCCCATCAGATTGAAAAATCGGCATGTTTATTTCACATCAAGAAGATGCTCGATGAGTTTTCTCGAAAGATTATACAAAGAGTGATTACTGTTATTCAGATAACCTGTTAAAAATTTGAAATAGGTTTCTATCAAAAGATTATTAGGTTTCTTACTACATGTACCTAATTTAAAAATATTTTTTAAAGAGACTAGTAGCTCTGGATTTTTTAAAAAAATATTGATTTGAAGGAACAAAAAGAAAGTCGATTTTAATGGCTACTAGAGATATGTTCAGACAAAAATTTATATACGTCTCCAAATACAATGTCAGTACATCACACAAAACTACGACTAGCTAAACTATCCAACTGATTAATTCCATCGCGAGCATGATTTAGTGTCAGCAGTGGGTATAGAAATTATTACAATGTGTCATTATTCAATGTCAATTTCAATTTATTCTATTTCTATATTAAACAAGGAAGATTAACAATCTTTTAGAGTAGAATTGAAAAACATAAAATAAAAAATAGGTAATATAAATTCAGATAAATAAAAGAATTAATTAAGTACACAAGGACTACTAAAAGGGATATCAAATAAAATAAAAAAAGGAAAGAGCTAAAAGTAACTGAGATCATAAAATAAAATAAGAAAACAAGGAAATGGAAGAAATAATATAAGAACAAGTAAAGACAATTACACAACTAACAAAAGAAATCTACTATTAATTACACTTAATAACTAATGTGTTCCTCTATCTACCTCCTAAATGTGCCAAAAATACCCGCACGCTGAATGTGAGCAGGAATAGAGTTCCATAAACTAAAAGCTTGGACAAAATAAGAGTTCTCAAGGATGCTGTAATTTATACAAAGCAGAATGATATTTCAATGTCGAGGTAATCGCAGGAATTAAATACAAGTAAACAAGTATTCAGGATTTCTGGTATAAAATAAATCGAATAAAAAAATTAAAATTCTGCATGTCAGATAACACTCTAAGTGAGTAGCCCAAGAGTAGAGATTTAAATGGGGATCTAACCGCATTAATCCAAACATAAACCTTAGGCAAACATTGATGGCAAAGTTCATTTACCGCTTACAAACATTTCCCATTCGCGAAAAAATTAAAGAGCCATAAATGAAAAAAGGAAATAGAAGAGTTTTTACTAACTTCATTCGTGTTTGCGATAGTAAAATGCTTGCTGAAAGCCATAGTCTCCTTACTCTGGATTATTTTAGACAATTGAAATTTAGTATAATCACAACATTTTCTATTGGAATTTAAAACCAATTAAAGATTTCGTACAGAATAGGCAAAGGGTAATACGCTGTGGCCAAGCTTAACCTGGGATAAACCATCAAGATCAAGAGAACCACGAGAATATGCCAAGCATTGGGACAGGATTCAAAACCAGACTGTGTTCCACAGACCAATATTAGATACATGCTAGATCACAATTAATTCGCTCTACACAGTCTTCATTTAACCCAATAGGTCTTTGCAGGTAAAGCTGTACATCATCTGCATACAGATTCAGTCGAACATCACAAACAGCATCTACCAGATCATTAATGAACATACTAAAAAGCAGTGGGCCAAGAATAGAACCCTGCGGCTCACCAAATCCTAATGATAAGCATCTAGAAAGAGTGTTGCCAATTTTCACTTGCTGACATCTATCCATTAAATAGCTTCTGAGAAGACGAGATGCAGATAATAAAAACCCGTAAAGAGCCTTCATTTTTCTTCAGTACCAAAATAGATATTTTATCATCATCCGTAGCCTTTTGTTCGTATTCACCTGTAGTAAGCTTCATTAATGCAGTTTCATAACTGTGATAATGACGGAAGCCCTATTGGCAACACTCCAATAACTTGTTGCGGGATAGATGTCCTTGAATTTACACATGCATAATATTCTCCAGGACCTTTGCTAAGAAAGGAAGAATATTAATTGGCCTGAAGTCAGAAAGACATTCTGGTGAAGCCTTCTTCGCAGCGGGTGACACAACCGCCATTTTCCATGCAGTAAGAAATGAAGGAAATGTGAGGGAGCTAGTATATGTAATATATACTAACTAATTATTGGATTTAATTGACGTATCATTACTGTGTACAGATATTGTTATTGCTTTATAATCCACTTAACACATTTAGTTGTAACTGTTTAGACGTCGCAGTTACCAGTTTTACACACTATGTTTATGCATAAAAATGTGTAACATCAGCATTTAAAAGATAAATCCATTTTTTTACATTAAGCGCAAAAACAAATATATGTGCCTTTTCATCATAAAGAAAACACTTCTTTAAAATGGTAATATTTCCAGAAGTAATGAACTATGTATAAAAAAAATTTAGGAATAACCTAGGTTCAGTTACGATTAAAGTGACAAAACTGGGAATATAAAGTGAAAGCTGATGAAAGCAAGAGCAAAAATCCTGAAAATATATGATTAGGTGCAATTTTTTTTTTTTTCCTGAGATATATGTATTGTATGTGAAAATGCGTATGGTGTTCCTATAAAGAGTTTATAAAGTTATTAATTCAGCAATATGTTTCAGTAAAGCTGAAAGATATTTTTTATAAAGAATACAATTTGCCTATAATAATCACCACATAAAGTTACTTGCATGTAACATTGTAACCACGACAACAATGAAATTCCGCTAAAGCGTCCAACAAACGAAAATCGATGGTGTATTATACAAACAGTTCAGAAATGAACAGTGGAATTCAACTGGACGTATATGATCCCAGATGTCATATCTCAAAAGCCCTGGGCTCTACTCCTACCGTATTCCAAGCTGAGGTATGGACCATAAAAGAATGCGCCAATATCTATATTTAAAGAGTCATAAATGGTTCAGCCAATAATATCCCCTCGTATAGTCAAATCAATCTCAGGGACTTAAAATCCTTTACTTCAAGGATAGGTGTGTGTAAACCGCTGAAAATTCATCGATGATAAACAAAGTTATCTTCATGTGGGTACTGCTACTTGAGGGCCATAAAGGCTACAAGGACTTCGTCAGGCGGAAAGGCAGACGAGCTTCTACTCTTTAGAAGAACAGAGCTTGAAATTATTGCAAGGCTCTACTCAGGCTACTGCTTCTTGTGGTACCTATCACCTAAACAAAATGGGCTTGGCTGAGACCTCTTCCTGCCGATTTTGTGATAATGCTGATGAAACCTTAGAGCACCTGGTCTTCAATTTCGAAGCGTTGGCCATGCGGACATTACTCCACCTCGAACATACTTTTTCTCCACCAAACTACCTATATGTGGAATATCAATCCCAGAATGCTTCTAGACTTTATTAGCAGTCTAAAACAAGAAAGGGGGTAAATTGAACGGGGACTTAATTGGATCTAACGCCTACATATCCCTCCACAAATCTAATCTAACATTGTAACCAATTTTTAAACTATTTTTCTACTTCTTAATATTTTACACTATAGACAGCGCATGGTTACAAAAACGCCTTACCAACGCAAACCCTGCAAGATTTGCTGATGCAAATTCAGATTTGGGCAGAGTCTACATATAATTAGACTTTTCACCCATTCACACTTTTATCTAATTTATGGCTTAATATTTCTTAAAGAACAACTATAAAAAATGCACAAATTTTTGCCACAATTTCCTAAAATGTAGGAAATATTCCCTAAAATTTAGGGGGGAAAACGTACATTTTGGGGAATATTCACCAATCTTATCGAAAAATACTTAAGCTTTGTGGCAACAATTTGTGAAAAATTTTTACTGTGAATTTTTTCAATAAAAAAATATTTTTAGCTTTGAATTAAGTACTCTGGATCACTTCTGCCCAAACTTTATTGAACCAACGACAAAAAATGAATTTAGTGATCTTTCAATATACTCAGGGATAAACGATTTTTTTTTTTAATCATTATACTAAAAAGCGTGCTAGTTTGTGAACAACTACAAAGCTTCCTTTTCCAAGCAATCAAGAAGGCTTCCATGGTAATGAAAGACAAATGGTATTTTGACATGGCCATATTATGCAGAGTCAATTGACAAATAAAAAAAACCGGGCTCATAAAACTCCGAAAGATTTTCTTTTTACGTATATCAACTACGGTTTGAACAGCTCAATTAAATCATTTTTCTCAACACTAGCCTTTTAAGGCATTTTCCATCTGTGCATGAGTACCACAAGGCTCTATTTTGGTACCACTTGTTTTCATTATTTGCATATAAATATAAATGAAAAAATTAGAAAGTACCTATGTCAATTGTATCTCTTACTACTTACTACTTACACTACTTATGTGTATGCTAAATTTTATAAATTTACAACTTTTAATATCTTTCTTGGACTTTATCGCAAGCTAGATTCATTCAGAAAGCTCCATAGCTCCCTCTTATTGATTCTTTATTTTTATTTTTTACATCCACTACAGATTCAGATATATTCTCTTTAATAAGTAACGTTCAGTATTCGAGAGTTCATTACTAAATAATATAATTATGTCGTCTTATTTTTATGATATGTTATGGGCAGCGTGGCGGAGCTATATAAAAATTTCATTTTAATCTATCTGGCATTGAACTTTACCTTACTAAATTTAAAAATGCTCTACGTCATATATCCTATTTACATCGAAGTACTCTTTTTCAATATGATGGTGATTTCGCCCTCGCAGCTTAAAGGGACCATGAGACAACTTCTAGCCACAATCTCCAAATTATTATCATACTAAAGTATTTAATTCGATTTTTATTTTATTTAGCATTATAAAATTCAAGCTAAATTTAATGAAATTACTAACATTGTGTTACTTTGTAAACCTTCGATAATTTGTAGCTGTCAGCTAAATATTATCTTGAAAACTGGCTATAGAGAGACTAAAGAAAATATCAACTTCAATAGAAACTACGCAAAAAGTAAATTTGTTTTAAACCCGTGAAAATGTCGTGAAGCTTCATAGTACACTTCCAGTTTTCATCTTTCCATCTTTACGTTGATACTCCGTCCAGAATTTCTGTTTGTGACGGATGAGTATTCAGCAATGTCCTTAATAAAATTTTTTTTTTTTAAATATAGAGATCAAATATAATTTAAACCAATTTTTGGATTTTGATTTTTTTAAATTTCGTTTTTGTACTTTTATTTTTTTGGGAATGTTAACAGGCCAACTTTTTTTTATTTAGGTAAATATACTATGCTAAACAGTTTTAGTTTCAACGGGAGGACCTAAACGTTATTCTTTAGCGGTTTCGTACTAAAATTAAAATTTAAGTGTCTGTCATAAGAAAAAAATTCCCATCATCAGCAAAAATCCCAACTTTATTAAACTTAGTTGAAATTTGTCATCAACTGAGATTTTAATTTGCCACATCAATCTGCATTTTGTCTTATTTCCTTGATGTTAATAAAAAAAACAAAGCCTACTTATTCACAGATGTTCCAAAAGTCTTATCTTATTTATATTCCTATTTCAGTTGAGATTATCATCCAGGGCGCCTCTTAGATATATTTAACTTCTTTGGATTATGCGATTCACGAAATAGTTTGAAGAAAAGTTCAATTCATATTATTTTCGGGCTTATACACGGCTGACACTTGTTGCACACTTGTTTTTTTCCAAATATGAGGCTTCTTAAAACTTCTTATAGCTTTTTTTATAGCTTCTAAGGTTCCAATCCTCGCTTAACAATGATTACAGAATCATTAGTATAACTTTATAATGAAATTCTCTCATTGCTTATAATTGAAATCAACCACCCTTAATCATATTAGAGGCAACATCGCTCCATTAGTCATATATAGTAGATCGCCAATATCTGTCCAAATAGTTAGGTTTTTTTTAGTATCTTGTTGGGGACCATGGACAGAATTCACCTAAAATGTGAATTAACATCTTACTTAACTAGTTGAGATACTCCTCAAAGGTGTTTCTCAAATTGCTAAAAAGTGAATATTGGGGATTGCAAATAGAACTGTATTTCATTTTTTATCTGTAATAATGCAATTTCATTTGATTTCCTCTTTTTGGTAAGCAAAATGTTTTGGGCATAACGGAAGCACTTAGCTCGAACTTTTATATCGCCTTAATTGTTTTCAATGGTTTTCTGAGGCTGATATGATTATGTGATATGGGGCCAGACTAAACGAACCGTCATAGATTTCGTTATAAACACCACCTTCACTTTCCTCCATACTCAAGGTATATGTCTCTATGCATAATACGCTTAAATGTGATAATTAAAATAGGCAAGACTCACCCAGTTTTCTTGAACAAGTACATGACGGTCATTGCTTCGCCCCGTGATCTATTTGATGATCTGTGTCCTTAAGATTTTAACAACTCCCTCTTGCAATGGATATCAATCTTTTGGATTATATCCATTGACTTATGTACCTTCTTTAATTTTTCCAGAGCTTTCTATGGAATCTCTCTACCGACTCTTATCTTCTCTTACATCTATTCTTTCTAAGAGTCACAAACCGTGACCAGGATATCATGTTATCGAATATTAATTTTCTACCATATAATAGTTCTCATGATAAAAAATCTCCTTTGGATATATCGAGGCCGCCTCAATATCCTCTATTGTTTTAATCAAGTAAAGCTTAGTTTAACATTAAAAGTTCATCTTAAACGAATCATTTAACAATCTTACACAAGATGTTGTCTGATAAAATTACCAATACAAGTCCGGTCTTTAAGTCCCATTTATTAACTTATCGTCGATCTAACTATGCTTTGGGTTATCACAAATTTATTATATTCAATTTGAATTTTCCTGTATTCGTACTTTTTATGGTTTTAACTTAAGTCTGCTTTGTAAAAATTCCTTTAAATGTCGGCAAGAATAGACGTATTGCCTTGGTTTTAAATGTTTAAAAACAAAATAATTAAATACTAACCGCAATAGCATATGTTACTGCTTCCACAGATGGTGTAATGAACATCCAATTAGTAACTGAGCAATATTCTATCACAATTGGATCAGTGGAGATATAGAAACTGCTCTAAGTACCTTGGGAAATACACTGAAATATTAATTGCAAACTGATAACTGCAGAGCCATTGATTTTACAGAATAGTCAATATCTTTTTTGAAAGGAATTTAGGAATTTGTGACTAAGTACTTCCGTATTAATATCAATCACATTTTTCAAAATGTAATTCATGACATTTTGAAATGTTTTTCTTAAAAAGACTTTCTCTCATTTTATGACTATTTTTCACTTCCATACAAATATTTCTAAAGATTTTAATTTTACAATCGCCTTTCACAAATTTGGTTGACTATAAAAAACCCAAAACAAAACTTCTTGATTCATTAAGTAAAGTATAAAAAAAAACAAGGAAATAGTTATTCAGTTATATCATGACAAATTAATTAGATTACATATTCACATGTACATGAAGTATTTGGATGATTTCGGATAATCATACGAGAAAGTTGCCAATAATTCAAAATCAATAAGAAAACTATCTCATATGCGATTTTTTGCCCTATAACTTTGATACGCTTACGGTGATAGACCAATTTTATCATCGGTCTAGTCGATTTAAGAGTTTCATAAAATAAAATCGTTCAAGTTAGTCTTAGCTAAAGAAAATGGACACCGTGAACAATGGATAAAACGTGCTCATAATGTTGCTATTTTATGAGAATCAGGCTCAAATTGTTTCCCAACAAATTTGACTTTTGCATTTCTCACGTTTGGAAATTTAAAGAATATTTAAATCTCTTGCTTAAAAGAAGCATTAGTGTGTGTTAATTTAACTGTTTATTTATTTGACACAAGTTACTGGTGTCATTGGTGTTTTTTATAATGAATTTGTTTCGGAATGTTTACTGTATCAATCTAATAAATTTGGTTAAACAATGGTTACGTATTAAACTTTAATTTTTAACCGAGTTTTGCTTAAAAATATATGAAGAAGGTGTGGTGATCTGCTAAAATCAATAAAATAAATTATGAAATAACTGCAGCAATGTGAAATGCGAAGAAAACTTTAGGAAATTTTGAATTTTGAATCAATCTTAATCCTCTGCTTGTTTCATTTAACAGCATTTACCTACTAATGTTAGATCTAGCTCGATCTTCCTTTAATTATTTAACTTTCATAAGTTTAAAATGAATTATTAAATTTTTAATAACTTTATTAATATAATTTAATTTGGACTAAATCGGGCAAAATCATAACGTTCAATTCCGGTTATTATTAATGTACTCATAGGCACCCTTGGCATAGGTCAACAGGCTGACCCCCTGGAATGTTAATTTACTAACTAGTATTGAGAAGAAAGATTGAAGCAATACAACTTAAGGTAAACTTAATAATTAACTAGGACTCAGGTAGACTGTCAAAAGTATGGCAACATATTTTACAATTTTGTATTTCCTCTTAACATTACCACTTTAAGTTAAACGTTATAGTTATAGCGTTTCTAGTGGGGATTCCTCCTGGATGTTTTTCTTATGAAATTAATTTAAAAGTTAACATATTCTTAATCGTCATGGTTCTATTTGTACATATTTCTTCGGGAATCCCCAATTCACCGTCTTACGCAATAGTGCGCGTAGGTTATAGTCACCTCTCGATTTTAATACAGATGGTAATCAACATCAGTGGAAAGTATGCACGCCGATTGCGGTTCCTTTGCCGAGATTTTAATATACATATTAGGTGTAAATGATTGTTTCGTGTTATAGTCCACTCAATAGGGGCTAAATGAGGCCTTTACCCTAAAAAATTGTGAGGTAGTCCTGATTTTGATATATGTTATTAAGTTCCGGGCCCCGATGAAAAATCAAAATTTCTACCCTGGGGGGATAGGTGGTCTGCGTTGGCCGCCATCTTGGATTAAAGGTACAAAATATTGTTGTTTTTTTTTTTCAAAATAATTCCTCAAAGGTAGGTCCTACGACAAAAATGGTTGATACAAATTTGAAGAAAACTAAATTCCCTACATTTTTTTAATAAATACTTTTTTTGTTAGTCTGATCTGTAACTAGCTACAGCAGCGGAAACGTGAACATTCTTCAAAAAAAATGTACACGTGTAGTACTCCCTATACAAGGTGTTTCGTCCATGGTGGCCTTAGTACAGAAGGTGATAGTACTGATCTAATCAAACAAAAAATTGTATAACAAAGGGGGCGGCATCTCAACCGTTTCGGAGTTACAGGGTGATTAAGAAAATATGCTAGTCTTTCACAAAACACCCTGTGTATTAAAAATAACAAAGTGTACAGTCACTTATAGAGCTAATTGTATGCAGAACTTCATGGCTTTTCCATCGAATGTCCTACCAGTACCGTACTTTTCTCCCCTCAGAAGTTATGATCGCCTAAACTGAAGATAATTTGTTCCATTAGTGACTGAAAACACATAATTAAAAAAAAATATCGTCTAATTTCGGAATGACGTCAATAGGTTATGAAGTAATAACTCCTTAACGGCTGCGGATAGCACATAACTGTAATAGGTCAAATAAAAGAGGAGAGTCCGCAGTTTACAGTGTTTATAAAAAAACAAAAAGGTAAGAAACTCCGAAATTTTTAGTTTAGTCGGCAATAACTCCGTTATGGAGAGGGGTACGGGCAGGAAGGCCATGAAGTTTTTCACATAATCATCTGTAACTCCGAAACGGTTGAGATGCCTCCCCCTTGACATACATAAGGCCACCATGGATAAAACATTCCGTATAAGGGGTACTATACGTATACATCTGTTTGGAAGAATGTTTACGTTTCCGCCGCTGTAACTCGTTGCACATCAGACTTACAAAAAAAGGCGTTAATACAAAAAATCTAGGAAATTTAGTCTTCTTCAAATTTGTAACAGCCATTTTTGTAGTAAGACCAAGCGTTGATAATTTTGAAGAAATCAATTTTTTTATCTTTAATCCAAGATAGCTGGCCACGCAGACCCCACTCCCCCCATCCCTGGGGTGGAATTTTCATCGGGCCCCGGAACTTAATAACATATAAAAAAATTAGAGCTACCCTACCTTTTGTAAGGCAAAACCCCCTACTTAATTTCACCTAGTTTATTAATTTTTTTATATTTTATATATTTTTATATTTTATATATTATTTATAACATGCTCTAACATTAGTAAATATCATATCAAAAATTTCAGGATGCTCATCTACTCGTTCATGAGATACAATATTAATCGTATTATTGTATTGTTAATAATATGGTTGAGCATTTTATTATTGATGTTTCTAAAAATGTTTTAAAAATAGTCTATATAATTTTTTAATCTTTTTTGCTTATTTAATTTTCTGTTTTTAATGTTTTTGTTCTATGTTGCATTGCATGTCATATCATCCGGTGCTTGGTTTATGTTTAGTCTAACATACTAATACACCGACTAAGTGTGAAACGCATGTATTGTTGAGCGTTTATTTATGAAACGTGTCACTACAGCGAGCTTGTGTTAAGCTGGTTCTGATAGTCAGAAAAGAAAAAAACCTCTCTACAAAATTTCGTACGAAAATTTTAGAATTTACTCAAAAATAATACTTTTTTTTTATTGTTTTTAGATACCATAAGTAATATGTGTAAAATATGTAAAAAATATTTAATAATAGTTCTGTTTGAAATAATGAAACAGAGTTGGGCTATGGTCTTATATTGAAATGATATCATGATAATTATTCTTCGGGATCCCAGTTTGAAATAAAATTTCGTACGCTTACAACAACGGAACATGACTCTTTACTTACTTTTTATATTTTTTTTCATTTTTTTTTCGTAATTAATAAGCCGATTTTATTCTCTGATGTAGTTTATTTATCCTTTTTCCGGTCTTAAAGATACCGTACCTCAAAAAAAAACGGGAAAGAACACTTATAAGCTCTCACTTGTGTCCGTGCACCTGTATGTCACAGATGTTTTTCTCGTAATCGAAATGACGTAGGAATTTGAAATTTAGTAAAATGTTGGTTTTTTGTGATGCGCACATATTTCTGCAGTCAAAGATTGCGATATTCTTTTTAATTATTTGTATCTTGTGGGTTACCTTTTGAAAGGGCTTTTTAAGAGAATTCTAAAATTAATTTTTTTCAAAATCTTTGATGCTTAGTTATAAAAATAGAATCCAAAAGATATGAAAAAACACCGTTCCCCCTGATATTTTATGTTTCTTTACTAAAGTCTTTATATTTTCATGGTTGTAGGATTGTATAACAAGGAAAACTGCTGTTTTTCGTCAATCACATAGTTGTTGAAAAGAAATTGTTCTTAGTAGTAAGTTATAAGACAAAACTTATTAATAAAATCAACTCTCATAAGATCACTGTCTGCCTATGTCAATTTTAATGAATTTTTGCAATACAAGTAGTGTTTGAAATATATAAAATATAGAGCTAACTCTTTTTATAAAGTTTATAGTTCGATAATATTTTTACTTATGTTCCAGCATAATGTGGACCAACTCACAGTTTTTCCAGTTATCACAGGCAAATTTGGAGTAGATTTAAATATACTTAAATTCGGTCGATCGACAGAACCATGATTGCGCGAACTCGACTCGCTCTTGGTCGGTTTTTTATTATTATTTACGTATAGTTTTTGCGTTTTCTACCCTTTTTTAGTTTTATGGTTTTTAATAATCAACTGACATACTCCTGACTAAGAAAATTTTTATATAAGTTCATAAACGCCTCAGAGTGCCGTTCGTGACGAAAGAATTTTAGGGTAATAAACGTGGATAGATTTATATGGTGTTTTTTGATTTTCCGAAGGGGATAAAATTTTTTTACGTGTTGAAGATGGATGATGGAGAATAGAAGAATTTTAAGAACTTCCATTTTTAAAGATTCTAAATCTAATCATAAATACAAGAGGAAAAAACATTCGCTTCGTCCGAGGTTTGAAGCCAAGACCATCCGCTTTGCGGGCGACTGCTCTTACCACTGAGCTAACGAGACAGATGATTTTCCTTCTTGTATTTGTTGATTTGTAGCTAACCTACTAAGCCACAGTTGCTTTCAGGTGGCATTAACCAGTAACGTTGAAAGATTTAATTTAGAATCGACGAAAGAGTTTTAGGGTAGTAAACGTGGATGGATTTACATGAAGGTTTTTGATTTAGAATAAGTCAATGAGGATGGGGTAAAATTTTCTTACGTGTTGGGGGGTCTTAGAGTAGGGGTGGTAACTACCACCCTTGGCGTTGCGCATTTGAGGCCGTGTGTGATATGAGTCGAGAGTCTAGCTTCGAGAGTTGAAATTCGATAGTCTAGTTTCAAGAAGCGAGATTCGAGAGTCGGGATTCAAGGGTTCTAGATTCGAGATTCGAGAGTCGAGATTCGACAGACGAGATTCAAAAGTCCAGAATCGACAGTTGATATTCGAGAGTTGAGTTTCGAGAGTCGAGAGTCGAGTTTCGAGAGTTGAGTTTCGAGAGTCTAGATTCGAGAGTTAAGTTTCGAGAGTCGATATTCGAGAGTCGAGTTTCGAGAATCGGGTGAATGTATAGAATTTTTAACTAAAAGTAGAAAATAAAATATAATAAAAAAACTTTTAAAATAAAGAACTTTTGTAATAAAATAGACTAAAAAGTAAGAAATAGTTTTTATTTTCTCAGTAATATACACAAGAATAGCTTCATTGCAAATAATAAATGCTAGACCTCCGATTAAGTCATAAAATTTGGGCATGAGTTGCAGTTCGACAATTGTAATTTTGTTATGGATGCCCAAAATTTTATTTTAAAAGTTTTTTTAATACATTTTATTTTACTTTAACTCATAGTTCAGGATGTTTTTTTTTTATTGTATCATTCCTACACATAAGAAGAAAGCTAGGCTGTACGTATATAGATTTGAGTTATAAATGAAATGAGTCTGAATCATCGGTGACCAAAATTATTTGCAATTCCCTCATATAAATAAGTAAATGTATAATCACTGTTAGTTTTAAGAGTTAATCTTTTATAACATCCTGCATATCTACTAAATACTTAGTTTAAATTCGAGAAAATCACCTAGTTTCTTTTAATCTAAAGATCGGGATCTAGAGACATAAAAATTCATTTTCTTACAAACTCAATGTTTTTTTTTTTCAAAAATATGAAAATTGAAAAGAGAAAATTTTATTGGGTATTATTACAAATTTGTAGAAAATTAAAAAAAAATCTATAGATATATTTTCTGGTTATAAATTTATCATATGAATTCAAAAATAATTGGAACATTTATCGATTGTCTAAAATCTATCGAGTTAGTATTGCTACATATTATCGCAAAAAAGATTGGTTTCTTGGGCCACATTAAAGCTTTGTTGACATTGTTCGTACTAGATAGATATTAGGATGTAAAAGAAACAATTATTCATAAAAACCGAAAAAAATCAAAAGATTTATTAAAATTTTCACTCGCTCAAAGAGAAATGCTTTTATTGTAAAAAAAAATCGAAAATCATAACTAGTTATTCATCAATGTCACAAGAGAAGTTATAACAAAGTGTTTGAATCTCCATCTACATATTTATTCAAGGCTTGGCTGAATTTTACACTTCAAAAAATAACCAAATAAATCTTAAAAATTTTCTCTGTTTAGCATGGAATCATTTATCTGCAAAATTGTACAGCTACCGTCTTCAAAAGATAAAAGTACGCGCATAATGCGAATTAATTAGCTAATTACTTTTTATTCGTGTGCATTCTTTTTACTTTACTTTACATAACAGCGTTTTCTTATGTAATATTGAGGAGTATATGCTTTCTTCTTTAAATCGATTAAAATAACAGGAAAAAAAAGTTAAGGAATTATAATAGGTAGGTACTATTTAGCTTATTTAGAAAAATCATATCGAATCGATTAAGTTGAATCCGAATCAAGTAAGTAAGTAAAAACATTTAATTACCCCTAATGCTGCCAATGTAACAAGAGCAGAATGAGCGATGTACAAAATCGGTTGTTTTAGTGAAATTAGATTCAAAAATCAGCGGTAAAGATCCGGAAAGATAGTGGCGAAGATTCGCTATTTCAGGCTTGTACGGAAGGGTTTGGGTATCTAAGATCAGTTCTTGCAGCCGAAACCACAATAAAAATTAAAAAAGGTCTGTCATCTTTGTTATTACCAATTTATTAAATGATAGCTAAAACTCGATTTTAATTTGATTATAATCAATTGATGGATTTTTCCCTTTAGATATCATTATGAATACTAAAATTAAAATCATGTAAGTACAAAATTACAAAATTTACGTTTAAGCTTGAGTGCTCGTTTACATATGAAATTTTTGTACTCACATTTTTCCACTCATTCTTGAATTTGTAGTGAAATTAAAGAGGAAAATATTATAGGTGAATAATTGCGTTCAATTTTCTTTAGATAATATCTAAGAACTGAAATAAATAGATGTTTTTAGGTTAGATTTCTTAAATTTAATTAATTACTTGGTCTCTGCTCCAGCCTCTACACACCACTATCAGTCAGGACAGTACCTAACAATATATGTTGAATGGATGTTTTTAAACTGAGAACATGACAAAATAGTCCCTAAGTTTTGTTTCACTACGCACTAATAACGCAACAAGATGAGTCCACGTACAAAATCAGGAATGAAAACAGGAAAGGAGCAAAATCACTATTTACAAGACCCGAATCCAAAACTGCAAAGCTCAGGCTGAGGACGTAGTACAGCCATGGCAGGAAAGGAGAAAGAAGTAGGGAATTGAGGATTATTGGGTTGAGACAAGTAGGTGGGCAGTGCGCATTACGCTTGAATGTTTGTTCCTCATAGATGGGGGGGGGGGGGCTGTTACACATTCATACTGTGCTGCTTATGAAGGATTAACGGATTCACTACGGCCAAATTGAACTTGAAGGGTGTAAGGGTGCACTCGAGTTACAGCTCGTGTACATAGGATGAAAGGCTAGAAATATCGTCAAAGCAATTACCATAGAAGTAGCGATAAAAGAGAGGCAGACATTCAACATTACGAAAAATTAGTTATTTTGTCATGCGAGTTATCAGATATGTTAGAAGCACCTTATTTTCAAAACCGAAATTGATATTCAGTAACCCATGGCATTCTACTCTTAAAAAATAGAATATAACTTCCTTAAAATAAATGAAGACTTCCAAAAGATTTTGATAAACAGACGTAGTAAAAATGTTCAAAATTGGACAACACCTTCGTACGGTTATCATTTAAATATTTTGATTTTGATTTGTGCTAGAGAACAGTCAAACCCAGGTCTTTAGAAGTACATACTGAAAACTTCTTTGGAATATAAAAATGCAAAAAAAAAGGGTTTAAAGTTGTTTTTTATAACACATATTCACAACTTAAGCTCAATTATAATTTTTTCCTTATTTATGGAAAAGTTTTTTTGGAATACAAAAATCTATGCAACAAAAAATTGTTGTTTCACAACATCAGTATTATTTCTAAAGCATCTTTTTCAAAGGAAAAACATGTTTCATTTACAACCTCTCCAATGAATGCCATAGATAATGTTGTTTGAGTAGGTACTTGGATCTTAACACTACCTTTTACTACTATTTTCTGACCAACATTATCTCCAAACAAATGAGAAATGGCGTCAATACTGGTCACAATAATTTAAAAGCGATTAGCCGAAAAAGAAACGCGACAGAGAAAATTAGGAAAAAAGGTGGCTGTGACCAACAATGTACGAAATCCACTTAACGATTTTGTACAACTTTTGGTGTGGATTGAAACTTAGTTAGCTTCAGGGTCAATCCCCTTGAAATATTCTTACTTGATTCCACAAAGGATACTTCATCCTTTGATTGTAAGGTTAGGGGTATTCAGAGCGTACTTAGGTATGCACGCTTCGCCTTATATTTCCTCAATAGAATCAACAAAGGACAACAATTTGGCAAATAATTACTAGTTCAGATTTCGTTCTACCACACATATCTGAAAAAGAGTAAGAATTTATGATGAAGTTGAAGAATTAACAAACTCACAATTGAAATTCCGCCAAAAAAAGTTTTCAACGAAAACAATAATGTGTTATTAACAACAACGTACTGAAAAACAAAAAATTATGCAGCATATCAAGAAAAAAAAAAAGGATGCAGGCGTGTTCCTTTACCTTGCCTAGATGATAATAATTAAATAAGTGGTTAGAATGGATGACGGACGCTATGGGTGCATTGCGTTCTCTTATCCATGGATAATAAAGCCATAAGATCTGAAATAGGACAGATGTAGGATATGGTATAAGTTAACTAAGGTAGTTTGCATGAATCCTAAGTCTCCAAGTGCATGTTTATTACCATTCCCCGTAATCCTTAATATCCTGTAACAAATATATATTACTTTTAGAATATGTAATTTCCGTCTACTTATAGGTAAGGTAGAAAATATTGAAAATAGTTTTACATATGTACCATTTGTCGGTCCAAGAGTAATTTCTGTAGAGCATGGAGAAGAATTGACTTCATCAGTATCGCAGTCTAGATTCGGAAATTCGGAAGTTGTGCTATACAAATTATTTAACTGCAAAAGTCATATCACCGTAATACCACTAAAATTATATAGAACCGTGACGAAAGAAAGCAAACTTTAAGAAAAAATTCAAATTTTTCAAAAAACAAATTGCTATATTGATAATATACGAAAAACACTATAGATTTCACTCAACAGACTACCATCCCTGCTTCTAAGTCCACCTGAATTTCTATAAATTTTTAATTCATATTAGAAGAAATTTTCCAATATTTCCCAATCGTCCTAACGTCATAATATTATTGGACACATTTAAAATCTAATATTCCTCTCGACCGAAAAAAGAGTTTTCCAGTTGGTTCTCATGGCCGTTTTATTTCTAATTTTGAAATTTATTTTGAAGATATACTTCTAATTGGACTCCTAAGCAAAGTTAGCACACAAATGCTGAGTGAATCAAAACTATTTTGACAGCATTTTCAATATGGCGGAGTAAAATGCGATGTCATCCTGCCCTGCACTACCGTTTTGAAATTAAAAAAAAAACGTTCAATTTTTAGTAAAAATTTTTTACATTTGACGTAGGTATAGTCCAGTCAGTAGGGATTTTTACCCTACAAAAGATGAGGTATGGCTCCAATGTAAAATCCAAGTTTAGACCCTTGTTGGAAACAGTTAAGATGCCGCTCCTCCTTGCCATACAATTTTTTGTTTAACTAAGTGACTGCTATCACCTCCTGTCCTATGGACCACCATGGACGAAACACCCTGTATAAATGGTACTATATGTACACATTTTTGGAACAATGTTCACGTTTCCGCCTCTGTAACTAGTTACGCATCAGGCTTACATAAAAAGAGTTTGTACAAATAATGTAGGGAATTTAGTCTTCTTCAAATTTTTTTTTTACATTATTGTCGAATGATCAACCATTGAAGAATTATTTTGCAAAAAAAAAAAAAAAAAAAAAAAAACACAATTTTTGGTACCCTTAATCCAAGATGGCGGACCGCGCGGGCCTAAACTTGGATTTTTCATCGGGCCCTGGAACTGAATAACATATATAAAATCACAAGTACCCCAACTTTGGTAGGGCAAAGGCCTTATTTAGTCCCTATTAACTGAACTAGTATAATTAGCACATAATTAGCTCATAAATTCTGTGTGAATCAAAACTTTGTTGGCAGAGTTAATACTAGAGCGGGGTGCAGCTGGGCGTCGTCCTGAACCCCGCTACACGGAGCCCAATAACTCCCTCGTAGTCTAAAATAATCGAAGCGATAAAATTTCAGCAATAATTTAATCCCACAATTGGCAATGACATTAACTTCAAGCTTAGGTATAAAAACATTCCCATAGAAATAGTTAAATTAATCTAAAAATTTAAATACCAATTATTTCAAGAAGGTACAACCACACTAAAAAAAAAAACTTCCCATATACATAATATATGCACATGCGACCATAAATCTTTCATCACTGACAGTATGGGGATATGTAATAAATCAAAAACCATGGACGAAATTTTAACATTTTTGATGAAATTTTCCAATTATATCATGCTTACCCAGCAGCTCACGGAAAACCCTCTGAAATAAATTGTTGTTGTATGATATTTGCTACATATAAATTCAACATGTAATTCAGTTGCGTAACGAGAACATATGAAGGTAGGTATATCATGGGCAGAGATAAAAATTTGATTACCACTAAATGATACACACTTACAGTCGTAATTACCCTTTCATTACCACACTGCGATGTAAACAGAGCAAAAAGGGATTAAATAAGAATAAAAAATAAAAATAAAACTGAAACAGCAACCATGCTAGAGATTGAAGTTGACCAGCATTAATTTTGCATATACAATTGATATCTGCATAATAATTTTACTGTTGAGGAGTAAAAAAAAAGATGAGGAAACAAGTAAAAAGTGCGTTATGAGTTCATAAAAAACAAAAACCTTGAAAATAGATGCAACTGTAATGAAAGCGAACAATAACTGACCTGAATCTAGGAGGAACATAGTAAATATTCGTAAGTTAAATAGAAGAAGTTGTACATTGCTTAAGATCTCAAGCTTGCAGCATAAGTAAAGTATGTAACTAGTAGTCTCGAGAGAGACCCGACTTCGACTCGATGAAGTTTGACCACAACTGGTTCATAAAGAGCCACTTATAAATGCAGAAAATTATCGACGAAAGTGAAATGCTCAAAGCATTTCTTGTTGTAAAGCATATTCGCAGAAATATTTAAGCACGGAATAACTTAATGGATATAACAGCAGCAATTGACGGTAATAATTTTAAATTTATCGCTTTCTTTTATATAATAGTAGGCACCGCTATGCAACACAATGTTTCATTAATATTCAAGCAATTTTGAACCTTTGTTAGGTCCCAAAGGGGGCATATCAATAATAATAGGAAAATTGAGGCCTTCATAAGAAGAACTCGTTTTTTTTTTAATTGTACATGGAAAAGTCAGCAACAGCATAATATAAATTAATAAGTAAGATCGTCTTGCGCATAGTTCAATAGATATTTTGAGGTTAAAGTGAAGTATAAATATCAAGGAAGGAAAATAAAGAGTTAATTAGAAGAAAATTAAGCCATTTATATTAACGACTGTGTAACATTTAATATGACAATATAACAGTTTGTAAACAAGTACAGTGACAAGATCCATTTATGTATATTTATAATTATTGAGTTTTTCAAAATTACTCGGCTCAATGCCTTATTAAAAGTCTTAGTTAGTTTTTTTTTTTTTTATTCAATATACTGGACGAAATATCCCAATCATGGAGGCCAAGGTGAGATCCATTGTGATTACTTACTAGAAAGAAAAGACCACTCACTTAAATTTTTCTGTCTGCTTAATAAAGCGAATAGGATCCCCAGGTGAGGCCATTTTTTCAGCTCATCTGCAGATAGGAGGACAGACCCAAAAATATTCAGACTTTACCGGGCAAAGGTCAGACAAGCACACAGAAACAGTTCAGTTGTCTCCAACTCTCCTGAATCATATTATCCAAATGTGGCGCCATCAACACAACGAAATTCAGATGATACGAATTTAAGCATAAATATACTGAATCCACGATTTTCGTGTAATCAAGCAATTTCTGATACTTATCTAAGTATCAAGTACATATTTATTTCATCATTACCGAAACTAACTTATTTTCCCCAGGAACGGCTTTCCGATGCTGCAAAATTATGTATATTGCAATAATAAATAAAAAGATAAAGTTGGTACAACCATAGATGGCACAAGAACTAGATGTCGCATGCAATACCAAAAAAGAATAAAAAATGTATATGGCTGGGAGGTCATTGTGGAATGGACCACAACATTTGAAATGATGTATACGTCGATTAATTCATATTTTTTCGAAAATAAAGTGTTGAGGAAGTCGATCAAATGTATACAAAATTGCTATTATAAAAACATTTGCTTTCGGCACGCTCTAAAATATGTTATGGTCCATTCCATTATGCACTACCCATTTCACAATCTGTATACTCTGCTCTCGTATGCAATGCGACATCTAGTTCTTATGCCATATATGGTACAACGTACCTAATGTTGGCCGTTTTTAGTTTACCTTTCTTAAAGATAGCATCCACTTCATGTAAAAGAGATCCTCATCGGAAAGATGAGCCTTTCATTTACAATAACATTTTTCCTGCGAAATTTCTAGGAAATTTTTTTTCAGAATTTTCATGTGCTGTTGGTGGATATACAGCTGACCAATAAATTTGGGTTGAATTCGGTTCTCTGATCCCGTAACCATTTTTGATAAAGTATTACTAATTTTTCATTTTTCTTAGGAATTTTTTTTCGAAAAATTTTCCTCATAGTTTTTATGCGCTAGTTATCGTACGATCGAAAACATTTCCGGAAAAAGAAAATTACACAGAAATTGGAAGTAGAATTGATTTTGCAACTACTATTTAGACAGATTGTTTTCATAATGACTTAATTTTAAATTCAGTTATTTCAAAGAAATGAAGGTATGACAAATTCTGGACACAAATTAGTTAATTAGAAATATCATTGACATATAAAGGCTGAAATACACCGACGCGGCAGCATGTACCGCTACCATTATTTTGGTTTTGTAAGTGAGTTGTTGCAAAAACAAAATGTCGATGTTTTCAGTCTTTATATGCTCTTCACTTTGAGTAATGATCATGAAAAAGTTCAATAATTTAATTAAATGATATCAAGAAAATTTGTGAGTACATATACCTATGCTGTAGTTGCAATTCGCAAAGCATTATGAGACATTTTTTTTTTGTCATTGAAAGAGGCCAACAAGAAAAGAAAATCTACAAAAAAAAATTTCATGATCAGCTGATGGATGCTGACTTGATTAGAAAATCTTTCCACATTTCAATAAAATCAGTTTATTTGAATGGCAGTAATATAGAGTAAAATGTTTTGCATTTGAAATTGAACAAAAATGTTGAAAAGGCGATCCTTAATGCACCTAATTTGTGTGACACACTGCATATTTGACTCTATTTAATTAAAATTAAGTTATTATGGAGACAGCCTGTCTAGTGTATTAACCCGACAATTTCCAGAAAGTTTTTATTCATCAAATGGCAGGCAATGGTGGCTTTTTTAAATACGCACGCTCCCTCAAATGTTTCAAAATAATTACGTTGCTAGTTAGGTCATGATACATACAATGAAGATTTAGCGGTGATCGCGCCTCCTGTCCTTTTTAAGATATCGTCGAAACTCCAAATTGTAGCTCCAAAACGGTTGGGAAACGTACCCCCTCTTCTTCCCCAATTTATTATTTGTCTAGATGAGTCCTATCATATCTCCTTCATTTTGGACCGCTCACCGAGAAGCACACTCTCTACCTACTTACTTTGTTATCCAAAACTTTATATTATAAAGTAAGAAGGTAATATGCGTCATTTCGGCGAACAGTAGGGAAGATTTTATTATTTTGGGTACCTTTCCATTAACACCATTCAGAAGGTACCCAACCAGCTTCTATGAGTTATGGGACGGCAAGGTAAAAGAGTTCGAACATTTTTAATTAATTTACCATATTTTTACTTTTTACTGTCCAAAATGTGAAATTTCAACAAATGTGAAAAATTTATTTGAATACACAAAGAAGTTGCAAAAAAATAAAACAAAAACTACTTTTGAATTCTCGTCATATAACTTTTGGGGATAATTATCCTCAAACTGTGGATACTTTGGATTTCGTAGCAAATTATATACCACATGCGGAATACAGCCTACAAGGATGTTTTTGGCTGACCTATACATCTAAATCTAAGGGCTTTGAAATCTTATCACAAATAAAATAACGTCTTTTATGGGCAAACGCTTAGCGCCAAATAAGAGATGTAACAACATCAAAAGAAGGGTATCTAATCAATTTTTTTTTAATTAACGTAATTACAAATATTGCTATAGTGTAAACCCAGTAGAAGTTGACCAGTATAACTTGGACTACCTATGTATATGCCCTCGATAAGTTTCAGACAAACTCTTCAAAATTATACCAACGAAAGCAAAACTAACTTTAATAAATACAACAAAATTGAAGGAAATTGAAGTTGGAAAAAAGCAAATAAGAATAATAATTACAAAAAATTTCTAATACACATTTTTTTTCTTTTCACCACAACGATCACCACGGTTAACTGGATTCAACCAATCGCGTACATTTGACTTTTGCCAAAACTCCTAGACAATCGCCGCACAAAATCAAAAGTCAAAACCAAACCGAACGAAATGAATCAGCGAAAGTTTTATAGATTTAATCAATTATTTGATAAAAAATAATTATTCCATTTCGCTTTTGTTTCCCCTTTCATATATAGTTTTGGCACTTTATCAATATTTTCTCCAGAGTTGTCGTATATAAGCAGAAAAATACATCTCGTTTCGCTCGCTCTCTTTAAGATTGAGGACAAGATTTATTTAAGGTTGACAGATTTTCTACGCTTCTATCGGGAATAATCTTGATGTGCAGTTTTATGAGCAGCATTTATAGTGGTGATTTTCGAGGCCACCAAATTTACTGAATATTTAAGTCTAATTACTGTAAATACACACCTGCGCAGAAGCAAAAACAAAATGTAATTTTTTTACACGGTTGAACACCTGCCAAATGGATTTGAATTTTTCGTTGTTGGATATTATGCAAAAACCATTATCACCGTGAAGTTGTGCTATCATCTTTTTATCTTTCTTATCGGTGGTCATGGTACTTGATTTAAAGTAAGATCCTTCCACATTTCAACTTTAGCATAGCGAGAAATCATTAGTTTCGTGCGTATTTTATTTGATCATTGGAGTTCATTGCTCTGAGTATATTGAGTTGTACAGAAATAGAAATTCTCTCTGTTTAAGACAAATATTTAAGGTATGGCCCACCCAGAAAAGATATTCAATAGGCTATTTACTATTAAGAAAAGGTGGGGGCGGAAAATAAATCACAAGCTTCTGGCGTTGAAGTATACTTTAAATTGTTCAGTTAGACCCTAACTTCATATGTAGTAGGATACTGTAACCAAAGAGAGGAAAATAAAACCGTTCCCTACCATCATACAAGATTTAACAGTATATGTACTTCTTAGATCGAGCAAAAACAAAAGTTTATTGTATGGGGACCCCCTTTAATTTTGAACTTTATTTTATTTCACTATTTGTTGTTATAGCAGCTATAGTATTACTCACATACGTACATGCTCTGTGAAAATTTTAACTATTTACCTATTATGTTTCATGATACAGCCCTCTGACAGACAGATGGACGGTCGGACAGTTGAGGGTCCCGTTGGCACCCTTTGGGTACGGAGCCCTACAAAACGAGAAAATTTACAAGATAAAAATTATGCATTTACAGCATCATCCTTCTGAAAATTAACATCGCATCGTCCAGATTCATACCATCAACTTCAAGCCAAACCAAATCCATTCACTGTTACGGTTGTACTGGTCTTGAATTCAGAAATATTGGACCCAATAACTTTCACTCGTTCTACATACACAGATTGCTCAACAATTGATTTTGGGTTTTCGGAACCCCTGATATAGCCTTATAGGTGGACATGGGCCTCTTCGACTAGAAAAACTGGGTTGACCTTTCTGCATTCCCAACACCCCATCATTAGATGGAGCCGACATTTTACTTTCAATGGGCCTCTCCACACTAGTATTCTTGATGCAGTATGCAAACCGGTTTTCTAGGAAGAGGTGAAAAGAGGCAGAGAGATATCTCTATACTTTGGAGAGATACAATTTGCTCCCTCTTACCTCTTCCCCAGATAACCTGTTTGCAGGAATACTCGTGTGGGATTGCCCAATGCAACTGAAAAATCAAATAAAAACGAATAGAAGAAATAATTAAATAAATTAACGCAAGAAATGTTGAAAATTAAAAATTGCCAAACTGAATACTAACAAGAGAAAAAGTTATAATTATTCTAGGGCCAATAATATTATATGTATAGATAAGTATAAGATTTAAATAAAGTGAAAAGCCAATATTATGTATGGCAACAACAAGAAAGGGTTGCCCAATCTACTCAATTATAATGAAAATGTGAACACGTTCTCGAGTCGTTGTGACAGACAGACACCCAGACAGACGGACAAGCAAAAATCTAAATAACTTTTTAAATTATACGTGGGTGTCCAATCCATTTTATTCTACCATCATTATTTCTATGCGTTACAAACGGAATGACAAACTTAGTATACTCGCGCTATGATACCCAGAGAGCACAAATAAGTAATGCCAAAATATGGTAAACATTTTTGTCACATTAGGCTATGTTTGTTGTATGACAAGAGCAGACGAATTCTGCAATTAGAGCACGCAAAAGTTTTAGCTACGCCAAATATTGTGTTTGAGGAAATATTTTAGGCCTTTTTTATTGGAATGGTTTGTCGGAATAATGATAGGTTTCATATTAGTTTTCGATAAATTTTGCGTAATATATTGAAAGAAGACTAATGTGTGATGAAGTATAATGACGATCTTTTGCGGGGCATAATGACAAGCTTTATACGGGGCATAGAGACGAGCTTTTTACGATGCATAATCATTTTTCGATTTTCACATTCTGGTAGGCTCAACGAAGAGCGGATTCAGAAAAATAATAAGAATATAATAAGAAAATAATTTTACATTAGAAGAAAATTCTTTGTCAAGAAAAATGACTCTAACAATTAGTGTGTTTAGCATTTCGTAAGCTGCAAATCTTTCAGTTTTTCGAACGTTGGTTGCTCAAACACCAAGAAATAGGCATTTTATAAACACAATATTTTTTTGAGTACTATGAATATAAAAGTTATTTTGGAATATCAACCAATTTATCCTAAAACTTGTAGCATTTTTCTACTTTGTAGCAAGTTATCCCGGGCAAGGGCAATTCGTTAGTCCATAGGACGACGAATTCAGTGGCTCTTTTGCCCCCTTTTAAGTTCTTTTAAAATAATTACTATGTTATTTTTTATTTGATTTTTTTTAATGAATTCTTACTCCTTTTTCTTCGAAACACTATAAAATTCGTTACATGCAATTTCCATCTTTATTCCATTATTCTGTTTTAATTATTTTTTTGTCTTTATATCTACCTAGGCTAATTTTACTTATTTTAGCGCCCGTCTGCTACCACTCACTAAACTTTGAGGCCTACTCATTTAAGGGCATATAAACTAGAAGCATGCGTATATATACATATATATATAAATAAATAATTAAATAAATTAATAATTGATAGATTTTAAACAATTAATTTTTCACACTTATCTCTATACCTGGCCAGGTCTCCGCAGTACTCGCTGTTAAGATTTCTCCCACGTGGTTTATTTTTTTTTTTTTTTAGTTTACTTAGCTTAACTTCTTGGCTATCGTATGTAGTCCGTGATACCTTTCTGTACTCCCAGACTTTTAGGCTAAATATTTAATTTATTATTCTATATGCCAATGGTTTTTTTTTATTACCTACATACGGCTCGGCACAGTCACTAAATTATAATTTTACAACTTCTTTTTGTGATTACATACTATTACTAGGCTGGTTATTACACACTGTAGTTTCTTCTTAAGTATTTTTTTTTATATAAACATACTATCTTTTTTTTCAAATTTCTTCATTACACAATTAAATTTACTGACATCTCACTCTCGGACCACTTCCCAAGAAGAAGGAGCTAGAATTTTCTTGGTCGGAAGTACCCATTCTTCGAATTTTTGGTAAGGCCACTATGGGTGCAATCACGTATATTCGAAATTTTGATCGCGTGATGTGTATTGACTACAGATCGGTTTTTAGATTAGGGGTTACGGATTCGGCTATTTGGTAGGATATAATATGGAACGCTACAAACTTCCGAAATCCAGGAATAGTTTTAAAGGTAAAATATCCTCATTTTAGTATGTATAATTTTATGGTAAAAACCATACTCCAGAAAGGCTCATTATGGTCATTAATTAATAATAATATTGAAAAAAAAATTGTTATTTCATGTATTAATTATAATTCTTTAATATGCCCTGAGCCCCTCGACTTTATGCCCCGTATTTAGGGAATAGTAACGAAGTGGTCATAAATCTACTTAGGTCAACAGCGCACTTCATAAGAACGGTAATTCTCTATATAACATTTTATCCCTGATTGACGCTACTTGGTATTAATAAAGGGTTTTCCAATAAGGGGTGTTATTTCAATTAGCCCGCTATTTCGGTAGATGTCACTTTTGGAGCTGTTATTTTTTGACATTTGACAAGTAGAAATGACGCCATTAATACAAATGGAACGATGTACGATTCAACAACGCATTGATATTATTAAAAATCACTACAAAAACGGTGAAAATGTGGCAGAGACGGTTCGTAAAACTCGAACATTTTTGGGTCGTCGTGAAGCACCTTGTCGGACCGCAATACAGAAATTGGTAGAAAATTTCGAGCTGTCGGGACAAGTTAGTGATGTGAAGAATAAAACTCGTGCACGTCGCTCAAGAACAGCCGAGAATATTGCTGCTGTAGCCGAAAGTGTTGAAGAAAACCCAGGTTTGTCCATTCCTCGTCGTTCTTTGGAATTAGGCATTCCACAAACGTCATTACACCGTATTTTGCATAAAGACTTGGGTCTTAAGGCTTATAAAGTTCAGTTAACACATCAACAACGTCGAGTCTTTGCTGATTGGGTCCTTGAAATGCATGAAAATGATCCGGAATTCCATCGAAAACTCATCTTGAGTGATGAGGCCCCTTTCCACCACGATGGCTTCGTCAACAAGCAAAATTGTCGCATCTGGGGCTCGGAAAACCCAAGAGTTATTGGAGAAAAGCCTCTCTATTCTCAACGTGTGACTGTTTGGTGCGGTTTATGGTCCCGCGGGATCATTGGACCTTACTTTTTCGAAAATGAGGATGGAGCAACAGTTACGGTGAATGGATTGCGCTATCGACAGATGATTAATGATTTTTTATGGCCGGAATTGGATGGTATTGATCTGGACAACGTTTACTTTCAACAAGACGGCGCTACGTGCCATACAAGCAACGAAACCATTGATGTTTTACGGGAAATGTTTCCGGACCGTGTTATCTCTCGAAGAGGTGATCACAATTGGCCACCGAGATCTTGTGACTTAACACCTTGCGACTTCTTCCTTTGGGGCCACGTGAAAGAGAAAGTCTACGCCAACAGCCCAGCGTCGATTCAAGACCTCAAAGATGGAATTCGTGAGGCCATCGAGGAGATAGGGCAGCCACTTTGCGATTTGGTTATGGAAAATTTCATGAAAAGGATATGGTCCTGTAGGCGTGGTCGTGGTGGTCATTTGGCTGATATTATTTTCCATTATTAACGGCATACCTTTCTCTTTATAATGAAATAAAGATCCGATCATTTATCTCAAAAAATGGCATTTTTCTTTGAATATCAAAATAACACCTCTTATTGGAAAGCCCTTTATATTTAAAGCTTCAAGAAATGAATTCAGGGATTTAAGAGAAATCTAGAGAAAAATCTTTCGGCACTATGGCTGGGCTCCCTTACCCTATGATTTCATCATATAGGGCAGGAGTGGCCAACACATCGATCGCGATGTGCCGGTCGATCGCAAAGAAATTTTTGATCTATCGCGAAGTTATTTTTTGTTAAATAAGAAACAATTTTTTATCAATCATTGTAGACACGTGACGAATTGTGGTCGATCATAACAGGCATGACAAAATTTCAGCAAATGATCCTAATACATACCTATGTACAAACAAACAGTGTGCTTACCTTAATATGTATCACATTTTAATTTGTCAATTTAGCTTTAACCGACCAAGTAATACTCTCGCTGTTCAAAAAGCTTAGTCGCTACTAAATCCCAAATAAGTACCTTCTTTCTATGCCTTAGCTAAGACTTCTTTATTTATATAAATATTTTTTAATCCCTTTCAAAGAAGTATGGAACCAGAAAAATCGAAAACTTATCACTTTCATGAAGAATGGGAACTTAAGTATTTTGTTATCGTCGAGATGCTTCTGTAGATTTTTCTAAAAACGATAATCTAGAAATTCATTACTTATCTCTGCATAGAAAGTATCGAACAAATTACCCACTAAATAGTGAATTGATGAAAAATAAACATGAGAAATATAAAAGTGCAAATAAGAGCTTAGCAAAAAATGTTTAAAAGGCTTTTGTTAAAATCACGAACAGTAATCATGGCCTGATTTAAGGCAACCCAAATTATAGCAAAAAACTGCAAACTATTTTTGGCCGAGAAATTATAAAAGAAACCTTTTCGGAAATATTCGATTCACTTTTCAATAATTTTAACACAAGAACAAGAGTGAAAGCATCAGTTCCATTAAAGATCTTCAATTATCCCGAAATACTGTGATGCAGCGGATTGGGAAAATTAGTGCAAATGTAAGAGAACAGTTATACTATAATCACATTAATAGATTTCTTGTTTTCTCTTCAATTTTCTGATTTGAGCGCTATACAGTGAGTGTCAAAAGTATGTAAACGGAGCAATATTTTATATATGTACTTCCAGCATTACTGCGACTTCTGTGTAAAAATTCCTTTGATGATTGCTTTCATATTAGAAAGATAAATAAACGGGCTTAAACATGTTTTGGGTAGTATTTCTTTTTTTTTCGTCTTTCTCGATAATTATAAAAATCATAATTCCACGCTATCATTCGTCCGAGGTCATAAGTAAGTAAACAGCTTATTGATTAGCTTAAAATAATTATTTAACCGAAATTTCTGTTATTGTTGTTGTGTCGTGTTATTATTCCTCTATCTAGAAATACTACAGAGAATTTTTTAAGTTAATTTAAGAATAAAATTTTTAAAAAAAACAACACTTTTGTCCTAATTAAGTACCTTAAAGTTCATTTCTTAGGAATTTCAGGCAAAAAATGCATTCATTTAAGCAAACTACAACAGAAGAAAGACGAATAGTAATAAAATTACATGAAGAAGACAAATTAAATAGAAACATTGCAGAGATATTGAATAAAAAACTAGCAATTGTTTTCAAAATAATAAAAGACGTACAAGGGATGTGGCCATGGTTCGTGACTAATGCTAGAGTTGATAATTTTGTCCTTATTAATTTGATATTCTTATCTCAAAATTCGTTGCAGAAGGAAAATGTACACCATCACTTTCGACTGTTATTAAACATTTAACAGAAAGTGGGGAATATGGATGTAGGGTAAGTCCGGGTAAGATGGCCACCCTGGGAAATTATTGAATATATTTACAGAACGCGAAAAACAAAACAATTCAAACCTGCATTAAAATTTATATAAACTGTTTGGTTACCGAACTAAAATATGGTAGCCCTGAATATGTGATAACTTTTGACTTCCGACGAGGCTGTACAGATAGATGTAAATTGGCCATCAGTCCCATAATGACAGGGTGAGATTGCCAGTACATATTTTGACAGTGCGGGAGAGATGACAAATGATTTCTTTTTTTCTAGAATACATTTTTTAATTATATATTACGTGGATAAAACTACGCAAATTCTTTCTGTTTATATTTCCGACTCCGAACTCGAACTGACTTTCCTTGCTTTCTTGCATGCTATTTTTTGGTAGCTTTTATTTTTGGGCTACAATTTTGTTTTTTTAAGGGTCCATTCTCGCAATTCGTTAATGTTCTCGGATGATGTTAAAACAATTCCAAGATTCTTTGAACCTCTTTTAATTTTTTCAGAGAGTAAAGGAATCGGAGAAATCTGTTGTTGGAGATTTCCTGGATTGACATCTGCCTTAGAAGCACTTGGGTGTGTTCACACATCCCCACAATCAACATTATTTATGAATTTTGCGGATTATAATATCAGTGATGAAGGGACATTTGATTTTTGAACTACCATAGCACTCGTAGAAGGTTGAAGTTTGTGAGCTTTCCACAATTGCATCACAAACTAAAAACGTATGGTCCAGTTGCTTTAAGTCCTGATACAGCATTAGATACCGTGGATGAATTCTCCCAACTTTGTGTGTACATTTGACCGAATTGAAGTCGGGTTAATTATCTTCCAGCGTTAGCACGAACTCACTGCTGACAAGCACTATAGAAATATGACTTCAAAGATCTATCGATTGGTTGTAGGTAGTGAGTTGTGTGGCTAGGAAGACACAGCAAGACAACATCATTATCCCGAGGCATTTCAAGTAGTTCCGCAGAGCTAGAGTGCGATGCATGCTCATCCAAGATCAATAGCACCTTACCCGCAGGCTTTCTAGGAATAAAATGATCTCTCAGCCATTCGATAAAAATTGTTGTGCTGACATAAGCCGACTTTTAAGACATAAAAATAACGTATACGGGTGGCATACCATCTTGGTATTCTTCCTTTTTAAATTTCGCCTGGTCGGAGAAATTTGCCTTCTGCATTGCAACAGCTAATGCACGATATTGTTTCTCCTTTTTGTGAGCACGTTGGTCATGGATACATTTTTGAAACTTTTTTCAATAACTAAAAAACCCGTTTTATTGTTCAGTTGTAAGCCAGTCTCATCGGTATTATAAATACAGCCTGGTTTGTTCAACAAATTATTTTCTTCAACGGTTTTCTGAATAAATTGGAAATAGTTTTCAACCTCTACTCTATGCAATCCTTGACTTCGTGTAATAGAGACATCTTCTGCTTTTCTGAGGGATGTCGGCGTAGAAATGAGTTATACCAGTCGTATCCCGCTCTCTCCTTTTCTTTATTGAATCTGTTCGGTATTTTTAGTTGTTCTGCGAAAAAAAGCTGCTACTCTACGCACATCATCAATACTCATAGGAAATACGGAGATTTGCATTCTTTTCAAATGATTTGCAAGAGTTAATTCGTTTTGTTCTCCTAAAGCAGACTCAGGACCCATACATCCTTAAGACGAATCATTTTTCTTAAGTGTTCTTTCTAATGCTTTTCCAGGAATTCCACCTTTCCTAGCTGCAGCATTAATCGAAGAGCCATTTCTGACAGCCAGCATAGCACTACTTAAATCATCTTTAAACCATGAGCCCCTACCTATTGTTGCTTTACGTTTATAGTGGGTCGGCATTTTTACTAAAAGAAAAAATTACATAATTGAAAGTTGCTCATCTGTACCGCAAATATCTTGGTTATCTCTCCCAATTAAACGGGAGAGATGGCCACCAGAGTATTTGCAATTAAATGGTTAGCAAAACGATTAATAACGTCCATCTATTTTTAATTCACCTATTGTAAAACACCAAATTAAACGTAACTTACAGAAAAACAAGAAAACTCACTTGTTTAAAGAAAGTAAGCGTGTCTTTCCTTATTGCTCTAAAATTCGGCTGCTACTGACACAATGTGCAAGTAAGTGCAATCGTGCACGTACAGGTGACAGATTTATCGACGTTGGCAATCTCACCCGTATGGTCATCTCACCCGGACTTACCCTATTTCTCGTAAATTCTCACTTTTGTGGAAAGTAAACCAACAAAAAACAAGTAAAAAGGCTAGAATTGCTCTAAGACCAATTCTTATGATACCAGCCTAGATGAATGCCCGCATGTAATTTCGTATGTTCACCCATTTGTGCAAGTTTAATCTTTGAAGTGATTTTTCGCATATACATATTTGTAGAATTCATACAATAAAAATGTCTGGAACTGATAGTTTTCACAGTATACGTAAAAACCCTAAGTTTTTATATGGCAACGCCAAGACCGGGTTGTCCGATTTAGTCCATTTTTATCATTTATTTACTGTTGCTATGAAAATACTGTGCACCGAATTTCAGCTCTCTACATCAACGAGTTCTCAGGCAGTGTCCAAATATATAGTGAAACGAAATTTTTGTATGGCAACCCCTTGAAGGAGTTACCCGATTTGTCCCATTTTTGAACTTAATTTTTTTAAGAAGGCCGTGTGCGAAATTTTAGTACTCTAAGTACGCGTACGCGTTCTCGAGTTATCGTGCGGCCAGACAGATAGACGAACAGACGAACGGACGAACATGCAAAAATCAAAATAACTTTTAATATTATGCGTTAGTGTCCAATCAATTTTGCTCTACCATTATTATTTCTATGCGTACAAACGAAATGACAAACTTAGTATACCCTATAGTTTCATTTAGGGTATAACAAGGACCGCAATTCTACGAATGGCATACACTTAAACCAAAAAATAAAAACATTTAGTATAGGATTTATGGACTTATTAGCCAATTAAAAGGAAAAAATGGAAAAATGTAAGTGTAGAGAAGTTATGTTAGTCACTATCTTACACAAAATCAACATTAAAAGGTTCAGAAAGATAAATGCAATAGTATGAATCTGTTTTTGTGTTTGATATCAGCAAAATAGCTTTATTGGTAGGCAAAAAAATTTGCAAATGTCTATTTACATTTACTCAAAGAAGTAATTGTGCATATAAGGTAAACGTTTGACCTAAGAAGACTTCATCTTACGACAGATATGCCCCCCCCCCACCCCCTTCCCATCCCATAAAGCAAAAAATGTACAAAAATACTTTTCTAATCTGACGGGCAAATAGAAGTTTTAAATTGGCCTCCACAAAATTCGGACCTGTCACCTATTGGTCTCAATAGGTGCACGTGGTTGAAGGTGATAATAACAAGCACCAAAGGAGGCATCCTGCAATTAATGGCATCCTTGAATTAAGGTATAATCCAAATAATGGCATCCTCCAATTAATGGCATTCTCCAACTAATGACATCCTCCAAAATTACGGCATCCAATTAAGGGAATATATCAAACGAAAACTAGCCTTCCTTTTCTCCCGCAGAATGTAGGAAGTATGCAATTCTGTGCCTGGCCGAATGAGGAAAGTGTTATAAAATAAGGGTGGTTATTATGAAAGTTATATATGTATCCCGTTTACTTACTTTTGACTGCCTGTGACTGAACTTCTTTTTTTTATTTTACTTTCTAGGATAAAATATTATTGAAGTGTTTATATTTTATAAATTCTTGTTAGGTTTATTGAAGATGTTATTAAATGTATATTAGCACTTCTTCAAATATAATAGAAAAAATTTGTTGGGAAGTATAACGCTTATTTTATTTTTCTAAAGACACAGGACAGTTCCTTACTTTAATTGGTATGATTTTTATCTAAAAAGGAATTGCTGGATATGATTTATTTGAAAGGAAGAACTAGAGGCTTAGACATATTCATTAAAGTTTATCATGCTGCTTTTAAACTGAAATTTTTCAATTGATCTTAATGACAACAGATTCAAAAAAGTAATGATAGACTATTTGTATAAATGTATTTATGCCAGATTCGCAAGTTTTTACATTTATCACTGTATAATTCACTAACAAGTGTAAGCCAGCAAAAGATTAAAATTGTAAACTCCATTCACGGCGGCCGTCTATTACAAATATCTGAAACATTTAACTTTGACAAAAACTTGTTAAAAAGTGAAATTATAACTCTTAAAAATAGATTTGAAACTGCCAGATAGATAGAAAATTTTCGGAAATAATTAAACCCCCGATATACGTGACGCCAAGAATTCGCTTATACGCATTTACGTCCTTACCACCATTCCTAAATATTCACGACCATTTTTCGCGATTTTCTTTCAATTTGGATAACTCGTTTTTTATAACTTTTTTATAAATTAAATTTAGGGGAAAAAATAGCTGAGATAAAACAGCCCACAATTTAAGAAATTAATTCTCCGTCCGCCTTCTGTAATGAATCTTGGCGATAACATATATGTTATATTGAAGTTATACTTATTGTTTCTTTTTTAAATGAATATGCTTGCTTAAGTTGACACGAAGTTTTTGTATTTAAAATTTTGATTTCATGTATTTTTTGTATGGAAATTAGGAGCACTACTGGTATTTTTGGAATGTATCCCAATTTTTTAATAGCCAGGCTAACCCCAATAATCGCAAATTCATTATAAGGGAGGTTTGGGACTCATCCCTAGCAAATATCGGAGACTTAGTGTACCTTAGTTAAAAAAGCATTCAAATATCACTGAATGTATTGAATATATGTATAGTATATACTCTTGTTTCGAATCTAAATACTTTTGTGAATCTGCGTTATCATATTTGAAGTCAACAAGGACTAAACATCATTCTCCGCTTATTGATACTCATACTGCAGATTCGTTATCTTTATCTAGATACACTTCAAGTTATGAACACCTGGTTGGATAAATGCAACCACAGACTTCTCATTAATGATAAGTTAAAAAAGTATATAGAATTTTATCATATTTTTCTCCACCTAATTTTGAATTAATTAATTTTGTTTTTATATTACTAATTAGTGCACAAAAAACATTCCATCTCCAGATGCGCTTAGGTAAATTGCGAGACATTTTTCAGAAAAAGATCATTCATACAACTGGTAAAGTTGGCCACCCCTGATCTATGATAGATATAAAAATGATATCGTCCTTGCAGAGGGAAAATAAGATTATTTTATTACATTTTCGTGACGCCTTTTTTACTGTGGGAACTCGCGTAACCGAAATATTTTGACGTATAGGCACATTGCTTCGCTTATTTCAGACTCCAGAGCCTAGTTAGCCATTGTATAAAAATATCTCTATCAAAACAAATCTGAACTTCAGCATCTTTCAGATAGACTGCAATGAACGGACTTTCAAAGATTGAAAATATTACTATTGAAATAATTCTGTCAAATTACAAATAACTGAAACAAATTATTATTAACTTGTTCAACTCTACTCACACAAAAAGAAATTATACAATTTTTGTTCGACAATCGATATTGATATGATGCGATTGGAATTACAAAAAACAAACCAAACTTCATTCAAAAGAACTGGCCTTGCAGGATATCTCTGCAAGCATAAATAATACTGCAAAATAAGCATGTCGCAAAAAGTAAATGTTGCAGTTCGCACAACGGGCATCATCTGTAATCGATTTTGTATGCTGCTTCTGATGATTGATGAATAATGAGATTTTAATGATTGCCTCACAAGCACAAGGCAATAGCAACTCTTCATTTTCTCATTATTGAGGTGGCGGCATTAAGTCTAGGTCTGCGATCAAAAGCAATGCAACCAGATTAGATTTAATGTTTTTGTAATGTCAATCACTGAGGAGCACAACATGAAAATTAGCGCTACTATATAAAATCGAATTAATTATATTTAGAAATTTATCACAGTAATTACGTGTGTAATGATTCTTGTGTGTCTATAGATCGTAGGAATTTTGTTGTTTCTTTTATTGGATTCTAATTTATCGAGCATAATAGAATTAAGAATTGAATGGGTATTAACTGACAATATTTTGTGGTAAAAAGAGTTCCAATTTATTTAGAGGATCATATCCGAAATTTCGTATTTCTTAGTTCCTGTTTAACTTTTTTAACTACAAAAGGAAATCAAACGACAGGAAAGTGATCAATGCATTTTTTTTTATATTATTTTAGTTTAGATTACGTTAGATATCATTGGTGACACTAAGATAAGTTGTAATCTGTTTCCACGTATGTATAACACTTTCGGATTCATCACACAGCACAGATTTATGAAATCTGACCTTCTAAAGACTTCCCTAGATCCATCCTGTTGCTCTCTAGACCCAGTCTCGTACCATGGTTACCTAGCGCGATGACCAATTATCCCCTCTACTATTTTCTTGGTGTCCGATCTGCTTCCCCTAAGAAGCTCTATTGGTTTCCTTCTAATGTTTACAGGCCGTAATTTCAACAAGTCCGATTAACCCGCCAATGATTTATCTTCTTACAACTAATGTTGCGAATGTCGCCTATTAAAGTTCCAATAGAAATTCTCAAATACGATATTGTATCTGAGCTATCGCTTTCAGAATTCTTTTCTGCTATCATCCGCTACCTAATTCGATATTTCTATACCCTGGTAGTCCTATTCTTGAATAACGAATGGTTTTAACTGGATAAGATAAATAATGAATGGTTTACGTACGAAAAGAACGTATGCTGATTTCAAGAATGCACATCCATTTCAAATGGTTTTGACAGCTTAACGTATACGAACTCTGCCTTCGTTATTCAAGAATAAGTCTCCAGGACCCAGCTAGGATCATTTTGTGCCATATGGAAATATTGTCTAGGTTGTATTTTCATAACTGCACCAGCATTGATTTAACTACTACAGTACTTCACGCTTTAGTGGCCGTTGACTGTCAATATATATGCAGTTTTCTAAGCCCGGCTCTCCATTTTATCTTAAATAAGAATAAAACAAGTAAAAAAGCTAGAATTGGTCTAAGAACCATTCTTATGATATCCTAGATGAATGCCCATATGTAATATCGTATGTTCACCCATCTGAAGAAGAAGATTTTTGAAGTGGTTCTTCGCTTATATTTCTAGAACGATTCGTCGGACAGCATAAATTATTATAACAAATTTCATAGGATTTCATATTCTAAAGAACTGCTCAGTACAATAAAAACGTCTAGGACTGATCATTTTCATGGTTTACGTAAAAAAACAAAAGTTCTATATGGGAAAACCAAGAAGGGATTGCCCGATTTAGTCCAGTTTTGAAATTTCATTTACTATTGCTATGCAAAAAACAACATTTACCAAATTTCAGCTCTCTAGGCTCACGCGTTCTCAGGCAGTGTTAAAATATATAGTAAAAAACGAAATTTTTGTATGACAATCCTACGAAAGCGTTTCCTGATTTTTCCAATTTTCGAACTTAAATTTTCCTTTTTAGAAATGCAAAATTTCAGTTCTCTAAGTAAGTGAATGCCTTCTCGAGTTATCATGAGGACGGACAGACAGACGGACGGACGGACAAACGGACGGACAGACGGACATGCAAAAATCAAAATAACTTTTATTATTTTTCGTGGGGGTCCAATCCATTTTGTTCTACCATCATTATTCCTGTGCGTTACAAACGGTATGACAAACTTAATATACCCTATAAAAATCATACAAGTGATTCTGCGAAGGATTTTTTATTTTTCAGAAAACCAAAACAAAAATGTACCATGTCACTTCCATATACGAAAGATGGCGATATCTGCACCTAGGTTCCGAGGGTACTGAAACCACACTCCGCCTTTAATTCATCCTACACTAATGCCTGATAAAGGGTTTTCCAATAAGAGGTGTTATTTTGATATTCAAAGAAAAATGCCATTTTTTGAGATAAATGATCGGATTTTTATTTCATTATAAAGAGGAAGGTATGCCGTTAATAATGTAAAATAACATCAGCCAAATGACCACCACGACCACGCCTACAGGACTATATCCTTTTCATGAAATCGCAAAGTGGCTGCCCTATGTCCTCGATAGCCTCACGAATTCCATCTCTGAGGTCTTGAATCGACGCTGGGCTGTTGGCGTAGACCTTCTCTTTCACGTGGCCCCAAAGGAAGAAGTCGCAAGGTGTTAAGTCAAAAGATCTCGATGGCCAATTGTGATCACCTCTTCGAGAGATAACACGGTCCGAATTTTTTCCCGTAAAAGATCAATGGTTTCGTTGCTTGTATGGCACGTAGCGCCGTCTTGTTGAAAGTAAACGTTGTCCAGATCAATACCATCCAATTCCGGCCATAAAAAATCATTAATCATCTGTCGATAGCGCAATCCATTCCGTCTCTGCCACATTTTCACCATTTTTATAGTGAATTTTAATAATTTCAATGCGTTGTTGAATCGTGTATCGTTCCATTTTTATTAATGGTGTAGTTTCTACTTGTCAAATGTCAAAAAATGACAGCTCCAAAAGTGACATCTACCGAAATAGCGGGTTAATTAAAATAACACCTCTTATTGGAAAACCCTTTATATTAAACAGATCGAACTTTGAAGAAAAGATGAACAGAGCACAAGGGGATTCGAAAATTAAAGGAAATGTTTTACAGAAGGCAACCTACCATTTACCTACCATTTATGTTTGGTTAGGTTAGGTAAGAGAGGTGCTGCTAGACGAAAACTAGCCTGCATCACTTAGACCTCTAGTAAGTCCATTATGTCCATAGACCTCATGAGATAACCTTTCAAGCCGCTCCAGATCCATCCTGCTTCTCTTCAGGATATATCTGAACTCTTTATTTTGCAGCTCCCCCAGAATTGAAAAGAAGTAGCTACCCAATAGCCTACTTATTTTATTCATCAAACCGGGGCATTCGCAAAGCACATATATGTTGGACGGATTCAATTTCCTCCGAGTCCTTACACCTCTTGCAGAAATCGTTTGCCACTTATCCCAGTCTTCTAGCAAAGTCCCCTATGGTCTAGTGACCCGTAATGACCCCTACAACTATTCCTGGTATTTATTCTGATATTATTAAGCAGTTCTCTTGTCTTTTTCCTGTCATGTGCAGGCCATAATTGCCTCGCAATACGGCATCAATCCCTGCTGGTCGATCGGAGACTTGCCTTTTAATAGGCGCCCCTGATGATTTCCTCTTTTAAAGCTCCGATTGGGATCCCCAATTCAGAGCCGTTTTTGGCCACCTGATCAGCCATCTCGTAGCCTGAGGTATTCTTATGGCATAATACTTAGATACGCGTCGGCTGAAATTCCACGCGTTAATAATCAGAATGCACTCACTAATGAAAGAGAATATCAGAAGCCTTTTGCTAATTAAATGCAATCGTTGTTCACTAGTAATTGGTAATCTTTTACTGCCGCATTGTTGCTGTAGTATAGAAATGTCGTCAAGGTTGGCCTGTCGGCTAGGTGGGCGATCTGCGATTTTTTTAGTTTTGACCACTAGCGCCACCCAATGTTCGAGCACGGAACAACTTTTCTCAGTGATAGCGAACTGTTCGTGACATTGCAGATTTGGAGCGTGAACCCAAAGTATGTGCTGTGCTGTGCTTTGAAATTTCAGTGAATACGTCCAGAAAGTGAGGAGAAAATATGCAATCACAAGGTAAGCATTGTCAATGTGTTGTAATCCTGTAACATGTTAAGTTGTGGTATCACGTGATGCGGCAATGGCGCTTGTCGTCAAGGATGGCCCCTTTGTGTAGTCAGGGTTGGCCCACTGTGCTTGGATGATACCCAAAAAACGCCCAGTACCAATCCCAACGAAGTCTGCCAATAAAACACCAGCTAAAGGAACATGCTCGCCCAAAAACGCGCAGAAAAAGCCCTCTTTGGACAAGTGAGTCAATATAACGACATTTGCCGGAAATGTAATTCCAAATATTGTGCCATTCAAATTTTGCTAAAAAACAAAAAATGCCACAAATTCAGCCTTTTACTTCATTCAATTAATTTTTCCGGGTCATTTTGAATCATTTCAGCACATTTTTCGTCGAATGGCCAACCTAGACAACACTGGCTAATCTTGACAGTATTTTACTTTTTTCTAAATTCCTATATTTTTTTTTTTTCACCCAATCAATTTGCAATGTTTAGCAGTAGTGTTCATTTTTCCCAGACCTTTCAAAAAATATCCTTGGTTTGACGGAAAATAAAAAAAAAAATAATGAACAATTATAAGTTGGAAGGGACCAAGAATCGATGTCTGTGGCACTCCACATTTATTGATTTTAAAATTTCAAAATCTTTAATTTCTATTGCTAGTTTCTTACCAAAACAAAAATATTATACTCAAATTAGAATAAAAATCCAACCTGAACCCCAGATCAAAACACTAAAAATAGCCCTAGTGACAAGATCTCATATATTATAAAATTTCCTTAAAGCCATTCGATTATAATGCAAATGGTCTTCAGAATTTTCAAGCTCTGACGCTATTTACTAGAGATGTAGTACGGAAAATTATATTCTATGAAAAGAAAATAATTATCGACTAAAAGCTATCACAACCTTACTTAATTAAATACACTATCCATTAATGGTGATGAAAAGGCCTTCAACAACTGTTTAGATTTAGGATATATTTCTAGAAAATGTGATCAAATTTAATTTAATATTATTTTGCCGTCATAGCACCTTTTCACTCATTGCGATCATTCTCCACGACAAACAAAAAGCTTGCGATGCAAAAATATTTTCCCACATAGCCGTTTATCATAAGAATTTCATGGTCACGGGGTAGAATTCGGCGTCAGATGACACTGCGAATTATGTGAATTATGAATTTTAAAATTATGCATGTATGTATGTACGTATGTACGATTTCCGTGGGAATTGCACAATAAGTGAAAAGGTGCAATCGCAACAAATTGTAATAATATATAAATAAGATGCGAAAAATTAAATATATCATTGTGTTTTTTAAGATCGCACGAGTTAGGTGTTTTTATTTAACCAAATTCCTTTTCAGCAGTCGACAATTTTTAAGCTTAGTGTACAGGTACAAGCACCTGATACACTACCATCAACAGCCAAGGTACAAGAACCTTGACTGCCCTGCCACGACAATAGGCAAAAGAGCCTAACATTTTGGTGACCCCGACGTGATGTTAGGCTCTTTTGCCTATTGTCGTGGCAGGGCAGTCAAGGTTCTTGTACCTTGGCTGTTGATGGTAGTGTATCAGGTGCTTGTACCTGTACACTAAGCTTAAAAATTGTCGACTGCTGAAAAGGAATTTGGTTAAATAAAAACACCTAACTCGTGCGATCTTAAAAAACACAATGATATATTTAATTTTTCGCATCTTATTTATATATTATTACAATTTGTTGCGATTGCACCTTTTCACTTATTGTGCAATTCCCACGGAAATCGTACATACGTACATACATACATGCATAATTTTAAAATTCATAATTCACATAATTCGCAGTGTCATCTGACGCCGAATTCTACCCCGTGACCATGAAATTCTTATGATAAACGGCTATGTGGGAAAATATTTTTGCATCGCAAGCTTTTTGTTTGTCGTGGAGAATGATCGCAATGAGTGAAAAGGTGCTATGACGGCAAAATAATATTAAATTAAATTTGATCACATTTTCTAGAAATATATCGGAATTTTTCCTAAATCTAAACATCCTCCCCCCGTTGAAGCGTTGATTCAACCTTATTAGGCATCGATGGTTATGTTGAAGTCACTGGGTCGACTACGCCGTGGCTGCGGAATTGGCTTGGATCCCTTGGGTTTACAGATGTCGGCTCTGAATTTCCATATCAAGTAGATAGCTGTTAATATTGTTAGTAGGATTGCAATGTATCCCACCGTGAACTGATGTACGTCATGTGCGGGTAGTTTAACAGGAAGTTTACTGTTAGCTAATTGTTGTTTTATGTGATCCCTTATTTCTTGCAGTTCTTGCCAATGGGATTGATATAACGGCATTTGTGGGATCACCGCTGACAATTGTTCCGGATTTGCAATATCGGTGATATTGCTTGTTGCACTATAGGACATTCTTCCAATACTTGGGTAGATGTTGTGCCCTTGTATGGTTATTCGTTCCTGTCTTATGATGCAATCTTCTTCTAGTTTTAAGATTCCCGCTCCTTCTAGCGTAGCCGTTGTTACGTTCGTACCGCAGACAACCTTAATATTTGTTTTATTCCTGACTGCGAACATCCATTGATTGGGATTATTCAACTGGATCCATTGAGGTTCATCTCCAGCGTTAATGATGTGACATTTTGTTGTTGGAAGTATTTCGTTCATTAAACTCACTTCACAGCTGCTTATACTTGAGCCCTTTTTGTAGATTGGGTGAGTTTGCTTGCACAAGTGATGATCTTCCTTGATAGATATGCAGGATTGCAGTCCCTGTTCCGTGAGCGGATAATATTGATCAACAACCAATACTCACAAAATTTGTTAAAAATTCATAAAATTACTATATGCTCAAAACATGCTCAAATTTCTTTCCTCACACTTTTCTTATCTGAACTCATCAAAATACCTCTAAGCACATTCTTGGAAATTTTTGCAAGAAAATAACACAAAAAAAAAATATTTCACTCCTACGTACTCACTCAAGTTATTAATCCATAACAAGGAAAATTTCTCCAATTTATTTCACTCACCTTCACGCTAAGTTGAATCCTATCTTTTGCTAATTTTAATCGCATTACAAAGAAACAACTGAATAAGTCATTACGCTGCGGCTGCGCTAACGCACGTCTTAAAAGTTGATTTCATATGACCTAACACCGCCGTAAAGCATTAGTTGGAGCTCATTAAGCTTTTTACGCTTGTACGTTTGTCAATAATAATAATAGTGCGCGAGCGCTTATTGACTTCAATTCGAAAATGTTAATGTCATCTTTCAGCGCATTTAAGTCATCTAATTAGCTTAAGAACCTGAAAACGATCATATCACTGTAACAATGGATGCTACCAGTTGGATTAGTTGCGTGTGCAAACATTTTTTTTTTTTAAGTTTCATCTATAAGCAGATATATATAAGCGGTAGAAAGGTGAGTGTATCTCATCAGGGGAACAACATTAGTTGCCTTTTCTATTATTATTTATGAGTTATTGCATTTTGATGAGCTATCATCTGTACAACGTGGTTGTTGTGAAGTATTCGCTAAATCTAATAACTGCAGTTTCTTCTATGTATTTTGTGCCTTAAGTTTTATATGTACGACGATATCATATCCATTCGTTTGAAAAGAAATTTTTTTTTTTAATGGCTATAAAGCGCTTACATATGATCTCACTTTTTCCACTATTACTTATAACAAGTTGCGACATGATTATTGTTGGAAAGTTTAATTAGCAACTAGAAATTTTACATATTGGTTTAATGCAATGGCGATAATCCCTCCACTAGACAGTCGAAAATTAACTAAGGATTAACGTGAGCACAATATTTATTAGAAAGATATTTAATTAGATTTTGTCAGGAGAACAATTGAGATATAATTACAAAAATGTAAGATCACCTGAAGAAATGTAATTAATTTCTTAATATTACGTAATTAATGTGTACTCGGTAGACATGTGCTCATCTATCAAGACATCTATCAAAAATTATTGGGTACAACGACAAAATCTCGGAATAAAAAAACTTGCAAAACAAAATTCCGGACAATAGTATTAATCCCAAATTATGCAGAATAAATTTCTTTAATCTGTGATTGTATTGATTTTAAAACTAGTGAGTAGCAGGTGTGTCAATAAAAACACTGATGACTCGGCAATAAAAATCTCGGGATCGTATAGTAGATAAATCCAGAATTACTGGAATCCGATATTTCCAAAAAATTCAAAAAAATTCAATAATTTTATATTCTGGGATTTTTACAAACATGGGAAAATCGTTTTCTCCCCTTCCAAAATTTATTTCTGTATGTTCTCTGATTCTCGTAGTTCGAGTGGTTCTTTGGGGAAAACGCTAATTTGTTGTATATACAGGGTGTCCCGTAAGTCGACGTCAAGCCGGAATCGGGTGATAGACCAAATCATAACAGTTACCAGATTATTTAAAAAAATCTTAGTCATGTATTTTTCAAATTATAGACATTTCTTTTGTTTTCGAGAAAATGTACACCTTGTGATGCTTTATTAGCTCCTGTTGCTACAAATCTTTACTTTTTTTCAATTTTATTTTTCTTATGTAATCCCGAATAGTGCTTATGTAACCTGTTGCTTTAAGTTCTAAGCCAATTGCTCCAGCTTGGAAGAAAATATCACATTTTGCCGAACCAACAATATAAAATTAATAATTCGTTGAACTTTAACTGACTGTACTGGAAAAAAATGTACTTCGCCAGTCTGGCAAGTAACTTTAAAAGCTGACGCATTTAATAAGGATTCTAAAATGGTCAACACTTGCTACATTATTTCTTAGATTACGAAAAAAAAAATTTTTCTTAAAGCAACCCAGTTTCGAAAAATTTGTTTTCACCTACTAAAAATGATTCTAGTGTACCCAAAGCTTGCCGCAAGACTGTAACTTTAAGATTCTGGTTTAAGTGAGACGGAGAGTCATTACATGAAGTATGAGTGAGACAGTTAGTGACGCTTACAAGTTAGAGATCTTAACTTTTTGTTAAATTTAGGACAAATTTTCTTTAAGTTTAAAATTAAACACCAATTATTTGGATGCCAAGATTTATTATTTACAAAATATGTTCAAACTGCCTTCCTTCAGCTGCAATACAAGTTCGACATCTTCTTAAAATGGATCGGATTATCAGACGGGCAAATCTTCTATTGTTGACAAATTCGACGGCTTTTGTAATTCCGGAGCTCATGTTTTTGTAAAATTCGGTGATCTATACTTTTAGGCACTCCTGGTGCTTTCTTGAATTGCACGTACCGAAGTACTTGGGTCTTCTTGAACTGCTTGAAGTAATACATCCTCATAAGGTAAGGAACTCTTCCTTGACCATGTACTTGATTTGCAGGTCGGCCCTCTGTAGAGAGTAGACGATGTACATTTGTAAAAACTCAATGATTGACAAGCGAGCATCACTATATTGCTCACTCATATTTCATGCAATGAGTCACCATCTCACTTAAACTAGAACCTTAAAGTTACGGTCTTACGGCAAGCTTTGGGTACACTAGAATCATTTTTAGTAGGTGAGAAGAAATTTTTCGAAACTGGGTTTCTTGAAGAAAAGATTTTTTTTCCGTAATCTAAGAAATATTGTAGCAAGTGTTGTACCATTTTAGAATCCTTATTAAATGAGTCAACTTTTAAAGTTACTTGCCAAACTGGCGTAGTACATTTTTTTCTCATTACAGTCAGTTAAAGTTGGGTGAAATATTAATTTTCTATTCTTGGTTCGGCAAATTGTGACATTTTCTTCCAAGCTGGAACAGTTGGCTTAGAATTTAAAGAAACAGGTTACATAAGCACTATTCGAGATTACATAAGTTAAAAAAAATTGAAAAAAAGTAAAGACTTGTATCAACAGGAGCTAAAAAACCATCACAGGGTGTACATTTTCTCGAAAACAAAAGAAAGGTCTATAATTTGCAAAATATATGACTTAGATTTTTGTTAATATTTTTCTGGTAACTGTTATGATTTGGTCTATCACCCGATTCCGGCTTGACGTCGACTTACGGGACACCCTGTATATCAATCGCCTGAAACCAATCCTCGATAGCAACATACACATAACGTTTGAAAGGAATTAAATTACGAACCCATGCTGCATGGGGAAATACCTACTTTAATATGAAAATAAATTTTTACTTTAACTAAGCATTAAAGGACTGTTAAAAGTTTAGCAATTGGTCTTGGTCTTGGTTTTCTATTTTAAGATTAATATTCTTTGATGAAGATAAAGGACACTAAAGGACATCCAATAACTGAAATAATGAAGTCCATATATGTAACAAATAGCTGAGTGGAAACAAGTATTGAGTTTGTGCATTGATATAGAGTCCATATTACCAGCATAAATTTCGCAGCCATACATAATGAGAGAAATAATCAGCATACGAACAAGCATGTCTAGTGGATAAAGGAGTATAGGCTGAAGATACAGAAAGCATACGAACAGTTTCAGAAATCTTTGAAGTAATGCTTTTAAAAATATTGTAATTTCAAAGTGTTTGTAATTAATTTGCGTAATTGAATTTATTTTAGCAATATTCCTTTTCTAGTGATACCTAAATACTTATTAGTTAGTTTCTAACTTAGTTTTTGCAGTTACGCTATATATTACAATTTAGTTACTATTTATATTAGTAATTGTCTGAGTAGTTATGTGAAATTGATTAGTAGACTAGAATAAATATTAATTTTTATTTCTCCCATTCTAAATGAACTTCTACTTTGGATGGATGGATTGAAAATAGGTTGAGACCTCCGGAGGGAAGACTCTAGAACTTAGGCCACTGCAAGGCCCATAGTTCACTCTCTATACCTAGAGCTAAAGCTCATATCTCCCAGCCGGACGCCCTAACAAAAATCAGGATCATCAACAAGTCTCATATTGTGCAGGTGACCCCTGAAAAAATAGTATCCAGTGAGGATTGACACCAGTATTCTCAGAGTTGGCTTGCTTAGTCAGATTTGGGTTAGGTTTACTCCACAGTTCCTTAGTATTTAGTTCTGCCTGTGGGATCGTCTAGCCAGAGGCGACTGTGTTGGCAGTCAGCCCAGGCCGAAATTTTAAATATAAAAATGTTTGGTGCAAGAGGAAGATTTCTTTGAGATTGCACCAATACGAGCGAGCTCATCCGCCCTTTCGTTCCCGCTGATATCGCTGTGACCTGGCACCTACACAACGAGTACACTGTTATACAGCGAGAGGGAATTTAGGGTGATTTTGCACTCCAGTACTAACTTGAAAGTTACGAAAGGTTTTGACAAGGCTTTTACAGCTGCTTGGCTGTCCTAGCAGATGGCAATCTTCTTGTTCTCCGTATCCACATTGAGGAGGTACCTTCCCGCTTCAAGAATAGCTTTAACTTCAACTTGGAAAACCGTGACATGGCTTTCAAGGTGTAGGGCGAATTTTAATACGAGGCTACTCACAGAAAATACCTGGTTCGGTATTTACTTCAATTTTGGAGCCGTCTGTGTAAACAATAGAGTTTGTTAATGGTTGAAGCACGAATTGCGATGCTCAATCTGCCCTAGATGTAATTAATGATTTAAATTAGTTTTTCAGTATAGTCTCTCACTGTCCCTGCTAATGTCAGGAGCAATGAATTGCACGATTTCAAAGATGGATTCGTGTGGAACTCTTGCTCCAGCGTGAATCTAGTTCTGATTGAGATGCAACCTCAGCGCTGCAATGGATGCCACCTTCTTGATAAGTATCTGCACGGGGTGTATATTGAGGATAACCTCGAGAGCCCGAGTACTTTTTGACTTGAGAGCGCCGCTTACACTAAGAAGGCACAGTCTCTGAATCTTTTCCAATATCTTGCGATGATTGGTGAAATCCATTGCTGTTCACCACACCACAGAACCGTAGGTTATCATTGATTGGATGACGCTAGTGTAAATCCATAGAATCATTCGTGGTTTAAGCCCCCACTTTTTCCCTACAGTTCTGCGGTACATTGCGAAGGCTCTAAGTACCTTTTCGCTCTGTCCTCGAGGTATAGTTTCCAGTTTAGCTTCTTGTCTAGTGTGATACCGAGGTATTTAACCCTATCCTTTAGCTCCAAACGTGTAGAGCCAATATAGGGGAGGTTCAGATTGGGGATGTTCCTTCTACTTTAAGTAGTTCACTATATTTATACTGAGTCAGTTCCTTGTCCAGACTACCAAGCTGTGGAATCATCTTCCACCTACGCACAGGGGAGATCCATGCTACACTACTTTATTTTGTTTGCATGCATAAATATAGTAAGTATTAGGAGTATTAATTCTAATAACTAAACATAAGTATATCAAGCAAATGAGTCAAAATCACCATATAGAAAAGAGCAGCCGACGCACATAATGATCTGAAACATTTCCTCACAAAAATAGCAACCAAGCCAATTACTTACCTAAACTCGACCTTTTCTGCCATTACGAAAATATAAACATTACCTTGAAAATTACAGCAATCAGTGTCGGACAGGATATGAGCATTTAATTATAATTCGCATACTCCATTAGAGCGTAGTTGTTGAGAGCATAACCATTGAATAGTCATCTAACACATTCCGGAAATAAAGTGAATTTCAATTTCAGCTATAAGTAAAAGGTCGGACCACCTCTTCGTATGTGCAAACGGCTTTAAAATTTTCTCATTTTTCCCAAAAATTGCACCAATTTCACAAATGTTACTGTTTACGCGAAAACGGCTAATTCTCATATCAAAGAAAAATTTCGATTGTTATCAGGAAACACAAAGAAGCATTGAGCGAAATTAGCATAATCGAGACACCTAGATCAGGTGCACCTATACCTACCAACCTAGCCAGACGGAATTGGTTTTGCTTTCTTTCCAAAGCCGTAAAACTATGAATCGTGTTTCGTCGCCTCAATTTCCCCCAGATTCAATTCTCAAATTTGTTTCAAATTTCCATGTTTTGTTTTTTCTGCCATTGTATTATGCTACCTTGATTTATAGGTGATCATTAAAGATTGAAAGTTCACTGTTGTACCTGGGTATATAGTTAAATTAATTTATGTTTTCTGATAGCTCAGTTCGCACGCTTTAATAGTTTCCCTTTCTACTTGAAAATGTGGACTTAAGAGTTTTTCGTGAGCTTTGTGAACTTGCAAAATTACTGTTTGATAATAAAAAAACATTTTTTTGGAGGTCATATATCGGTAAAATAATACTTTCTTTGATTTAAATTTCTTATCAAGTTGATGGCTAATACATTTAGGTAAGTATGTAGTTCGAAGTGGTGTTAATGTATTTGGTAATAAAGTGGCTAGAATTTATGGGTAACGGTAGGAATTAGGCTGGGAATTAGATTTTATTCAAGTTTTAAGTATATGTTGATCACATTTGTCCATTCTCTAGAAATGAGGATGATTGTAAAGTCATTTACTTCCTTTTTGAAAGGTTTCCATATACTCGTAATTTGATTAAATGAATCAATAACCGCTTTAATTTTATCTAGTTTGAACATTTTAGTCTTTCGCCTTCCAGACCTCCCTTTTAGCATGATAGGTATAGTCATCGTCTAGTCTAGAGAATGCCTGTTATCCTAAGCTTCTCTTTTAGTTGTGACAGAGCTTGGAAAATCCATCGTTGTAAAAAGCTCCGGAGTTTATTTTGCAACTCTCATGCAATAGTCTTGTTTATTTGATTGAAACCGAAGTTGAGACCCCCTGTGGGGTATGTGGAAAATAAGCCATAGCCATGGCTCATTGCTCACACTCCAGACTTATGAGCAATTGCTTATAGGTCCCAACCAGACGCTCTTATGAATTTAAAGCTTCCAGCCCTTCTTCCCGGCTTCATGGAGTTCGTCCAGGAGATGTGAGCCAAGGAATCTGTAACACTTTCCCTCAGAGAGCTAGACAGCGACAAAGAAAGTGAGTCACCGTCTCGGATTCCTCCCCGCATCCCCTGCATATGTTGACCTCTGAGAAAAGACGGCGGCCCAGTGAGAATTGACACCCGAATTCTCAGGGTAGACTTGTTTAGTGCTAATTAGCTTTTTCGTTTCGTTTGGGTTAGGTGTGCCCCACAGTTCTTTTGTAGCTTTACCGAGATATTAGAGACAAGGTATTTTGGTGCTATCCCAATTGTGGAGGAGGATGTCACCGAGGTTGCACCAAGACGAGCAAGTTCATCAACTAGTTTTAGGAAGCTCCTTACACTTAGATAGGTCTCTCTAGATAAAATGGATATATCTCTAATGGCAGCTGTGAATAGCCTCTTTTGGGACCTTCTATTTAACCTTTTCGTTTTACTTAATAGCCAACGGGAACTTGGCGTTAATTTTGTAATCTGTTTATTTTATTGGAGATATTTAGATTTATTTAAATGGCAGTTTTCGTAATAAAAATATGTCACGGATTAACTAATTTTGGATTGGAGTTATTCTTTTGGATTTTCTTCTAGTTGGCTTTTATAGTTTTGCCAGACAGATTGTCTAGATAACCGATAGATAGCTGCTTAAGTGCTATAAGTGAAATTCACTCTTCGTCATCCAATTTTCATAAGAATTTTAACGTATTTTCGTTTCGCTGTGTTGATCAAAATAATATCCTAGTGGCGATGTATAACATAAAATCACATGCTGATGGTCCTAAAGAGATTCCACCCGAATTCATAAAATTACTATTTCCTAGTATTCTACCAGTTATATGTATATATATATTTATAATTACTTCTTCCACTTTCCCGGCTATGTGGAAACATGCCCTTATTATTCCAGTCCCCAAAAATGCTTATCCCTCCACTCCCTCTTACTAGACTAGACCTATCAGCATATTATACTACCTTTCAAAATATTTCGAAAAACTTGTAAGTAATCAATTTCTCAGATATATTTAAATCAGTACTCATATCTGACGCAATACCAATCGATATATCGCCGAGCACATTCGTGCGAGACTGCCTTCGTAAACGTCATTACAGATTTAAGATTCATTTTAGACCGAAAATCGATTTGCTACCTAGTCTTCCTTTATTTCTCTAAGGCTTTCGATAGTCAAAATGTTACCAGATAAATTATATTCTAAATTTGATATATAATCATCTCCTGTCAGGCTGATTCATAGCTTTCTTTCTGGCAGGACACAACAAATAAAATAAAACTGACAGCCGATTATCAAAGACTGCCAGAATATTTTGCGATGTTCCCCAGGATTCTATTTTAGGGCCACTATTATTTCAACTGTACCTACATTAACAATTTGTCTTCTGTATAGTATGACACCTACATACCATAAATGCTGATCAACTTTATATTAGTTTGGCAACTAGCTTTATCAATACATATGTAAATAAACTAAATAGTGACTTCACGCGCATTTATAGATGTCAGTTGATTAAATCTAAATATCTCGGGATAACTCTCGATGATAAGCTCAATTGGAATAAATAAGCATATCGATAAGACATTTTATAAAAGTACACTAACGTTGTGCAACTGTAGGAAACTGTCTGGCAGAACATGAAGACTAAGCCAAATACATATAATGATTTGGCTTCACAAATTAACAGTCAGACTCATGATGACCTATGCTGCAGCAGCGTGATAGAATAAGTGTACACAGAAGACTGGCGCTATGCCCACAACATCTACCAGCACTCTAAAAATACTATTAAATCTACCGGTACTCAGCAACGTTGATGAAACAAGGCTGGATAATTTGTGTACAGAGCCCTGGAAGATGAATATAGTGAATGGGATTCAAAAATTCTGTCCACTATAACCAAGAGAATAAAAGCAAATCCAATACTGGTAGTTAAACACAACCTCTGCCTGCAATTCAAGATAAACCAAAAAGGGCGGGATTAGATACAAGTCTACGAAATGAAGATCTAATCTGGTATGCGGACGGTCCTAAACCAGAAAAAGGTGTAAGATCAGGCATATATGGTATAAAACAAAGAGCTTATATCTATCAAAGCCTAAGAACATATAGCTCAGTATTCCTGGCACACAGTCGCTCTTACACTCACAAACAAATATATATCTATACAGATTTACAGATAGCCAAGCGACACTCAAAGCCATCCCATCATCTGAAGTCAAAATTAAAATAATGTGGGAATAGATTCAAGCATTAACAAGCCTTGACACAAGTAACCACCTAACACTTTAATGGGTATCAGAATACTCGGCAAATTGATGGGAATGACAATGTAGACATACTGGCGAGACAAGCAGCATTCAAATCCATAGTTGAACCCAAACCATTTTGTGAGATCTCCTATAATATCGTGAAAGTTACCATACAATACTGGATCCAAACTAAATGGACCAGAGATAGACATAAATGATGACTCCATCCAAGGACATTCACCAAAGAAGCGAGCCTGAATATTTTAAGGCTATCTATAGGAATCAACTCATAATTATTACAGGAATCTTAACCGAACACTGCACAAACACACATGCATCCAATAGGCATATCACCCACTTATGTACCTATGGAAGTTATGTCGTGAAGAGGAGGAAACATCGGAGCACGTCTTATACGAATGTGAGGCGGCCATTTCACGATGTAGATTGCAGGCTTTTGGCTCATACTTTTTAAAGCCTGCCGACTCCGAGGAAATGTTATCCAAAAAGATACTGCTCTTCCTAGAAAGATTGGAATTATTAGAAGAACTATAAAGAAAACTGGTGCACAATAATTTTATAAATGGCTGCAATTCAAGGATAACTCGCCCCACTATAATTTTTTATCTTAAAGCCAAATCTGCACCCAAATTTGATACTCTGGTGTGTAAGCTGTACTTTTCTGTTAAAATATTCCTAAATGACGTGTTCGAGCACTTTTATGGTTTGGATTGAAGTTAGTAGATACCTAGGCTGTGTTCAACTTAGCTGTAGCTAGGGCTCTGATTTATGTGAATAAATGTCAAACATGCGTCATTCCATAAATTGTTTCAATTCCATTGTAAGAATTATGTCGTAATCACAGCGCAAATGTTCAACATTACCGTCCTTGTCTGTTAATAATGGCACATTATTTTCGTAAATATTTTACTATCCACACAGTAATAAAATTGTGACATTTTTTTGGTTACTTGACATCAAAAACTAAACAAACAAACGTCAAGATACTTTGGCTTCACCTGCAGAGCACTAACCAATTTGGCTATAGCCGGCTCTAGCCAAAAGTTGAACACAGCCCTACTACACAATCATGAAGAAAAATAAACGTAATGACTATTTGTCCAACCTATTATATTCCAAGCCTACTTCTTTCTTAGTTTTAGAGCTGTCAGTATACGATACGCACCTATCCCTAATTTGTTTGTTTTTTTTTTTTAAAGGCAAGGGGACAGGGAATCCCAAACATGAAGGCCAAGGCGGCCCATTGTGCTAACCTGCTAAAAACCCTCTCACCAAAACGTTCTTGTCCTCTTAAAGAAGCGCATTAGGTCTAGGTGAGGTTTTAGTGGTATTCCTTAAGTCGTATCACGACCTCCGGCTCCACTAGTTATCTTGATCAGATGTAAGTAAGTGATACTTCGGGTGAGTTGAAACCAGCAGATCTCTCTACAGGATGCATGTAAACACCGGTAGTAGTTGGCGTAGAACAGTAGTTCGGTTTGACTACCCTGGATATCTTGAGGAAGTCGTATACCCTTGGATGAGAGCAACAACACAGTTCTCAGTACAACCACAGGATAATGTAATATAATGTCGATAATGTCGATTTAAATCAGCCTTCTGCAAAGTGAATAATAGCGTTTTAACAGAACATAAATGACCCTATGTCAAACTGGTCAAACCTTGACAGACCACTTCTGTCGTTACTGGTGTGTGAAGTTAGCCTTGTTATTCTATTATGATATATTTCGTCGGCAACCAATATGTCTCCTCAGTTAATAGCTAGTCGGGGTGTAGCTGATGAGGGCAGTTGGAGCACCTAGCCAAGCTGGGCCGTTAAATTCTATCGGTGGGTAGGTTGTCTCAACCGTGCTATGCAGCTAAGAGGCGCGAGTTTATGGGTTTTGAACTATAACCTTCTTGAGTTACCAGCAACCAGTCGAGGTGACCTTCTTCACAATCAAAAGTAACACTTGCAACATCGATAACTTCAGCGTTCTTAAAAGTACACTCTGGATGGGCCGTTCTGAAAGGAAAGGCCTAAAAAGGAAAGAATGATAATAGCGTTGATGCCACGGGAACGTGCATAAACATTAGCCTTCAGCGAAATCCAGTCCAATTAAAACCACTGGTGTTATAGATTCGTATCCGTCCTTTATTAAAGTTTCCTTCGTGAGAATTAATTTAAAAACGTTATAATCTTTTGTAGCGACAAAAAGTAACTTCTCTGAACAACAACTCTGACATGAATGAATTTTCTTATCCACTAAATTAATTTCTATTGTCAATCGTCGCCTACCTAGCTAAGGCTTTCCAAACCCAACAAATTATTGCTAGCTGAGAACTTAACGAAATAAATTATGTGATTCACAGTGGCTAGTCAAACGTTCAGAAAGGAAATGTTGACGAACACAGACGCGTCGGCACAAGCTAACTTTTTCAGCTCATCCACAGATAGGAGAGCAAACCCAGGCGTATCCAGCCTACTCCCAGCAAAGGCCGGACAAGCACACATGAAATGTTCGATTGTCTCAGGCTGTCCTCTTCCTTGTTAGATGAGCGTGAAGCGATCTGTGGCCAATGATGATCCCAACCATCTGCATTGTTTTCTTCTGAACCCCAAAGGAAAGTCAGAGAAATTCCTGTTAGGCCCATCACGGAAAAGTTTTGTACACCTGCAAGTACTCAAGCTCGCCCATCACTGCTATGAACATCCGCTTTGATGAGAGATTTGATCACTGAGGCAGCCACGCCTACAGCGGATTCTGGTCCAAGGAAGGGAGAACCAGAGCCAGACCAGGCTAGAAGGTCAGCCCTTTTATTTCGCATGATCCCCATGTACCCAGAAACTTCCGTTACTTCCACTATAAACATAAAAATTAAGTTAATTTTTAAATCTCTAGTACTTTATAATATCCTCATCCAAGTTATTTATTTGTCTCATTATTTAACATACAAATTATGTACAACACATAAATACCTACTTAAAAAAATGCAATTTATATTTATGAGAGTACCTACATATGTGAAATATGCCTACCTCTACATAAAGGGAATATTTTGTAGAAATGTGCTGTAATAAAAAAAACGAATTTATTAAAATTTAAATTAAATGAGATAATTTCGTGGCTTTTTATTATTTCATTATAGTTTTTTTTTTCTCCTAAAGCTCAGAGTAAATGAGAAAGTGAACCTGAATTGAATCGAAATTAAATGAACATATATTTTTTTCCAATTTTCCCTTTCAAAGCTCAATGATGATTTTATTCATAAAAAACAAACTGAGTAATTCCATAGAGATTTCCCACAATTATTAAGCCGCACCAAGCTATTTCAATTACTTGAAAAAAAAATTTTTTTAATTAAAATTTTAAATTTGATGAATTAAAATAAACTTTGGCATTCAAAATAAAAGTTAAGTTCAAGAAAGGCATCTAGTTAAATGTCGATGAAATTGATTAAATAAAAAAGAGTTTAAATAGTAAATCATGCAAAAATCACCCGTCCAACTGTGACTAAGTGAGACCACAGGTAAGATCGTGGTCTTTTCATTTCTTAATACCTCGAATAAGCATTAAACACACATTAGAAAAATTTCTATATTATATTATATTCTGTCTCAAGAGTACCAGTTTATATCAGTGCATGCTTGACATTATACTTACTGGTCGAAGCGAGACCTATCTAAAATCTCTTCCGATCTCTTGTCACGGCACCCAGTTGATTTAGCGCAACTCCACGCCGAAAGCCAATCCTCTAAGCAAACATTAATAATCGACCATCCTTCAAATCCTCGGACGCAGTATTCAATAATAAAAAAAAGACATACTCTTCTGTTCAAAGAAGTATGTCCGCCTAAGTCATGCAGTCTCAGACAATCTCTCTCTGTCCACATATTATGGGCTACCACAAAAACGACGATGCTCCCACAAGTGGGCCCTCTCCATGTTGAGGTGAATAGCACTACTATAGTAGCATTATCCGGGGATCCTCAACACCGTGGCACCAAATTAGCAATGTCCGCTACTCAATTGGTATGGCTTCGTAGCCCATGACCATAAGGTCATGAGTACTCCCAGTGGTATCTTTACATGTAGATATTCTTGTAGAAATGGGACTAGTTACTCCATTCGAGCCTAAGATCTTATTCGCAACGTCTAAAATATGTATATATCCTATACAGGTAAAACACAACCTTTCAGCGGGGACTACGATATGCCCGTGTTCAAAACTGGAGAGGCTAGAGATTAACACCAGACCACGCATACTAACCATATAAGCACTACTAACTTACATACTTTTTTTTGTTTTTATATATATATAGCAAAAAAGTCATCCTAATAGAGATCCACCGTCCTTCGAAGGACAATAACAGATATTATGCAAAAGCTTACAAGAAATGCCAAAAAATTGCCTGCAAAGATAAATAATCGTTTTTTCACCCCAACAAAGCAGTAGAATGGCTCATTCAATTGCAAATTCCCATGCACTTTTGAGGAAATTTCACTGGGAAGAGAATATATTTATCTCCTGTCATCCCAGCTATACAGTCCAGGTTTGGTAAACATGAAATTTTGTTTTTGTTTCCCCAAGTTAAAAGAAAATTTAAAATAACCGCGATGGAAATCAATAAAACCTGTCAAGAGTGCTAATCCTGGTCCAAGAAGAAATATTGCATGGAAATGTGTCATTGGTTAGAATTAACCAGTTACGAATCAGTGTTATAGGGATATGTGATGTTGTAATTCGGAAAGAAATCAAATATTTATCCCCTTTCATTTTCCATACATCTTTAAAGATGGCTACTGATGCTCTATCGAGGTCATCCCAACACAAGTCCCTATCGATACCGTTTTAACGATTGGGAAACAAAATTGTTTTGTAACAAGTAGTTTAGGAAAATAAAACTCATAAAATCAAACCCAGCCAACAGACATTTCAAAACATCAGCTCAATCTGTTTTGGGAGCCGAAACTCCCTAAAGTGATAGCAAATACTCTAGTTATTCCACAGGAAAAGTGTTTTTACAATATTTCTTCAAAATACCTTTAAAAATAACTCAAACCTTAGCGACCCGGTTTCCTCGCCAACATTTTAAATAAATCCAAGCTGCAAACTTTTTCAGTGTGATTAATCGAAATTAGCCGCAACAACAACAAAAATCCCTTTACTTACCCTCTTCAACAGTAGTTTTCATACCCTCTAGAAATAAGCAGGGTCAGTGGGTACTGGATTACACATTAGTTATTCTTTCAATAGGTATAGGTTCGAACCACATCGGTACTCGAGATGTGCTACCCCAAAATTATAAGGCCGATTACAGCATTTTGCAAGATAGAGATAAACTTATTTTCCTGCCTCAGTTTCCACGATAGATTTAGGAGTGTTGAAAGAATCCTTCCTAATCCAAAAGAAAACTTCATCAAAACACATCAAAGAACTCGGGGCCGTTTTCTATAGTTTTAAATTTGGGAGACCTTTAAAAGAACTCTAATATTTAGTGGCAAAAAAATCAACGACACCGAAAACAAATATTCATATCCTGTTTATATAAAACTAGGACAAGGTAAATCACTACACAATCTGCTCTTCTCTTCTTGCGCGGCAAACTTTTTGAATAGGATTATCACTTTGGCTGAACCGAGACAATCCATGCTGATTGTATTGTATTCTGGCCTGTAGTGTTATCACTTGAAATTGAAACTAATGCCGAATGTGAGTTATTGAAAAGGCAATAGCCGCGGTTGATCAACAGAAAAATTAACATCCACCTGGCACAAACTGTACGAGCAGCATTGAAAATCTTACCATTTTGTCCATATTCTTTGAAACTCTCTCAGAATATAAATACATCAAGTATTAAGTCTGAATAACTCCTCGTGAAGGAAACGGTACAGAAGAGATGTTGTATTTCAAAATGAGCTTTTACATGAATGATATTTAGAGGCTAACATATAGATTTCATTGAACTGGATGGAAATTATTTTTGTTAATTTTAAAAATGGAAAAACTAGATGGTCCATTCTAGATTTTTAGAGATCCACTATAGTTACATTCACTGCCTACATTGGATTTTTACGTCACTCGAAATCAGGGTGCTGATGTCGTTGATATAAATAGTTCTCTGAAAATGTTTAAATAAGTAACGAGATTTCATGTCATAAATTCATTTGTTCGCCATACCTGAACCTTGCGTTAAAGCTGCCTCGAAGGAATAACACAGAGTAGTTAGTCGGGCATAGTGTCTATCATTCTTACTGAAAACCATGGCTTTGACTGCGTCGATTTCCATCTATTCCATCTATTCATGTTTCATTGCACTATTTGCGTGATTATCAATGTTTACCTCTAATTTTGATGACCGCAATAACAAACTCACCTATGTAAATTAGTAACTATTAAGGAACTAGGGACCTTTTGTCACCTCTTTACCATAACACCTATAATTTCAACTGGCGCAATTGAATACCATAAGTCCTGTATGAACTTTCCAGAGAATGTCTTTTCCAACTATCCTGAATTAGAAATTCCATTAGGATCATATTACTAAACTCGATCGATCAGAATGGAGTCGAGTGGGTAAAACTATATAGACAAAGAAAAATTAAAGCAAAATTCTACGAAATCTAATAACAAATAAACAAAACAGTCATTTGCCTACTTCTTATTGATGGTTTTGCTTACATTCTTTAGATATCCAAGAAGCCTTAAAGACTTGTAATACTCATCACAACTTTTTAGGTGGAACAGTTTGCCTAATGTAAGTATGAAGATTTCGCTGCATGCAGGTACATGGCTATAACATGCATGACCGTCTTGAAAATTTAAATAGTATCCAGAAGCTCTAGTCAATTAATGAAATGCCTTTAACCCCAGCATCAGGAAAATGTCTCAACCATTGGATGCTGCTTCTCTTAGAACGATAAGCGTAAGTTTCACTATCAAGAGACGAAAGCATTTAATTAATTTTAAGTTAGAACTAAAAGACGGCTAGATATGAGTATATAAGTCTACAGGACTTCAATGGACTGGTCGCTAAGGATACAAATCAACATCAGTGGAAATGATAATGGTAGGCCAAATGAGACTAGTAAAAACATAAAACTTTTCCACTGGATTCGGAATTAAACATATTCCCTCTTGCCACCTATTGTATCTAACAATTAAAAAAACAAGGGAATCTAAGAGCTACTTCAATATTTTTCTTAAATAGGAATCAGTTGTTCATTGGGAACATATCCACAAATCCCACTACCCTGAAATTACCTCACTATTATTTAAGATAAGTTTACGCTAAGCTGTATCTTAGGAAACAAGGTAGTTTACATTTGTGTTTATCAAAAAGATGAGAAGAGTAATGTAATTCATTTTATTGCTTATTTTAACGCAAGGAGAGCAGTTGCTCAATGGATTATCGTGCTTGACGCAGTGGTGAGACCTGTTCTCCGAATGATTTTTCTGCAGAAGAACTAAACACCAAGCAAACACCAGATAAGAAATGCACAGGAAAAGTTCAGTCATCTTATCAAATTCTTCCTAGGAAGAAATTTGAGTCGAATCTCCTTGTAACTATATGTAATTACGAAAATCTAAATACAGCTCTACATTGTCGATCTATCAAGAGAGACGTGATTGAACTAGAACTTTGGTCCGTCAAAGCTGTTTATGTTTTCTCCGAGCAACCTCCTTGAGGTATTCAATCACTCACAGTAGTCTCTGCTCCTATACCTGATTTTTACCTGCCTGCATAGATAGCACAATAACTAGATATCGTATAGTATACCAGAGCAAAGTATTCAGAAATGGTTGGTCCAGAATGTACCATAAAATATATTAAAGCGTGCCCAGAGCAAATGTTGCTTTAACAGCAGTTTTGTATACATTTGATCCACACCTCAACACGGCAGATGGGAGAAATATGCGTCACTCAACATATCCACCATTTCTCATGTTGTGGCTCATTCCAGAATGTAGCACCAGCCATATATAATGCATGCAAGTGACATCTAGTTCTTGTGCCATCTATGCTAACAGGAATGTAAGAATGTATATACTCTGCCTCAACTTAATAGTTTTTCTTAGTACCTCAAATATGTAGATGCTAATTGATGCGTTCCTCCTGTAATTCCTTAACCAAATCCCGCCCTCTAAAACACATGAAATAAAATAAAACTGATTTATACAAACAAACAGCTTGCAATTCATTTATAAATTTATTTAAATCCAATTAACTAGAACATTCCTCATCCGAGCCATCCTCACAATCACTATCGCCAGAATCCAAGTCATTTCCAACATCAAGTTTTAGCTGTTCAATTTTCTTCAAAAGATCTTCTCTGGTATGAGGAATTATGATTTTTTCTTTGGGACATGCTTCGCTATCATCCTTATCACCATCATCGACCAAATCAGTATTACCTTCAGCAGTAAGATCCTCCGAATTTTTACCCTTTTTCATATACCGCAAGAAAGTCCGCTTCTTTCTTTCCGGCAAAGATTTAATTAATCTGTCCATTTCGACCTTAAGTTGAATTTGTTCCACCTCAGTGGGAGCTGGTGGCTCAATGCTGACCTGGTCAGCACTTTTCAGACACTTCGCACAGACTTTCTCCTTTTTAGCACAATCCCTGCATACAACATGATAGGCCTTCGTAATGTTTCTGTTGTGACATCTAATGCAAGTCTTGGGCTTCGACAAACGATTGTATTTTTTATACTTTATCTTCCATTCTATTACGGATTTGCAATGTTCGCACACCCCACAGACTTGCAAAGAATTTAACATTTTCATTTGTGGAGTTGTGTCGTGTAAGTCATTTTTAAATACCGTTCGATTTTTATATTTTTGTGGACGAGTTCTACTGAAGTTTCCTCGTTTTGTACTCATCGCTGTCTGAAATATTTTTTATCTATTAGAAAAATGAATACGACTTGAAAGTTTACTTACAGCTTTAGCTTTGTGGAAATGTTTATTTTCTTTTTTTTTAGATTATTTTACTTTTTAATTATCGCAATTAAAGTAAAACAAAACTATGAAAAACCTGCCCTCGTGTTTACTGCTTTTCTGCAAAATTTCTAGACGTCAGTCAGTTGTCAGTATGACAATCAAAAATATCCCTCCCAAGCCAAGACCCCAACCAAGGGATATATCGCTCGCGGCGCGTGCGCCTAAAAATCTACACAGCATCTACGTCGATTGAGTCGGCCTCCGGGGGCACGTAGAAAAGCACAAAAGCTCGCCACGCCAACTGTTGCCAATAGATTTTCCCCGCCGGCGCCTACAGAAAACGTTTTCTGGATGCAATGCATCTCCGTCGATTGAGTCGCCCTCCGGCGGGACGTAGAAAATCTTATACCCCGAGCGGAGAAAAGCCGCATTATAAATAGGCATCGACGTCGATTGTTGAGTCCTCCGGCGGGACGTAGAAGAGAAAAAATTTGCGCGGAGCGCTAAAAGCTAAAATAAAAATATTATGCTCAACTACAATAGCCGTAAAGACGTTACAGATTTGAAAGAGACTGAAGTTTAATTACGAAAAATTGTCATTTTTATCACATTCCGTAAAAGTTCACATTTAATGTTTTCAAATTTTCGTAAATAAACCTCAGTCTCGTTGAAATCCGTAATGTCTTTACGGCTAATGTAGTTGAGCCTGTTGTTATAATTTAGTGCAAGAGGGCCTTATTTTATGTCACTTCATCATTTCTGATTGTTTAATGTTATTTTAGTGATTTATTGTACAAACAAGTAAAAAAATGATTTACAGTTAGTAATAATAAAAAATGATAGTTAAATTTTGTTTTCTAAAAGAGATTTTATATATTCGAGACTTCAAAGTTTTCAATTTATACTGATAAAGTGCGCGCTGTGGTGTGCTGTAGAAACAACTGGTGTTGTTCTAGTAGAAATTATTATTATTATTTTTCTTTAATTTAATTGTTTCAATAATAAATTATAAAATATAACTGAATGTGCTACGAAAATAAACAGCTAGGGCAAGAAAAAAAAACATTCTCCAATGCCGGTTGGTTTGTTTACAATTAAGTTGTCATTGTATATTTACTTACCCATAAATTTTATCAGCCCGACAAAAAATGTTATTACAAAATAAATGGGGGGGGGGGGGCACAAAGAACAATTACTTCTACAGGGTGTTTCGGTAGTGAAGGTCCATAGGATAGGAGGTAATAGGACTCACCTAGCTAAGCAAAAAATTTAACGGTTGAGATGCCCTCTCAACTCAACTATTTCGGAGTTACAGTGTGATTACGAAAATATGCTCGTTTTCAAAAGACCTGTAACATCCTGTTCATACAACCTATTAACGTGATTTGTAGCTGAGATTATAGGAAGCTATCTATTCTTCCCAGCTAAAGTCGGTCTATCATTTCATACCCCCCCTTGTCGCTAGTTATAGGACGTCAAAGTCAAAAAATTTGGGCAAAAAATCCACATTTTTTTAAATTTCACCGATTTTTTCGCCAAAATGCCTAAAAACCGTTACTTTTTTTTTTGCAAGATTTGTAAACCTTAGCATGTTACCTTTCATACCTTAACGCAACCGTTTTTTAGATATAAACCCGTTTCTATTGCTGCGTTCTTTTTCTCGTCCTGAATGAATCTGAATGAATCGACAGAACGATGTCATAATTTAGTTATGTGCACTTAGAAAAGGAACGAAACAGAACTATTTCAAGTGCTTGACATTTCTTCCATTTGACAAAAAAAAATACAACTTCGTATAAATTAAACTTAAATTTAAACTCAACTATTACTACTTCTACAAATTGTAACAACTAATTCACGAATACAAATTAAAATCGTTCTGCTTGATTTCGAAAAAAACATTCGGAATCCGAAATAGCGACAACAGGTTGAAACTAAATGGTTCGGTCTGAGAAAAAGAATGGCATGGATTGCAAAAAATCATTCTGAACGAGAAAATGAACGCAAAATATTAAGTATGCATAGTTGCATTACAAGGTATATAGAAGACAAGTATCTCCATTAAAATTTTGACACATTGCAGCTGATAGCCTGTGACTTAATTCTGTGACTAATGTATATACATTTTTATAGACAGAGAGAGAGGAGAGAGAGAAAGTATTGTGCTCTCTGCACCGTGCTTTCCTACACTTTTTCACGATATTTCGTCACTAATGGCGGAACGTGGTTCGTAATGGGGATATCTTGTATTCTATATACTTTGGTTGCATTAATTCTGATAATTTTGCGTGGAATTGCATAAAATTAGTGCGCTTTTTTATCGTCAGTAGGAAAATTAACGAAATAATAAATGATAAAAACTAGCTTATCTCAAGATCTTTAGAATAAAATTAGAGGTAAAATTCTGAAGTTTTCAAATCTTTCAAAAAAAAAATAGCAGTTATCAAACATTTTGGCTGACAAATTTTTATAATTTAAAAACATTAGGATTTCTTTTCAAATTTGTAGAATTTGTAGACTTTGTATAACTAGTGACATGAGGTAGGTGGAGTAATTGATCACCATCCAATGCAAAGATTAAACAGCTAAGCTTTACTTATGGAAATTTTGAACAGAAAAGATTGAGTAAGTCTTAATATATTCCTTAATACATACTGCTTTTCCCTATGAATATTTAGGGAAGCCAAGTCGTTAAGTTGATTTTCGGTCATTAACTTACGAAGATAAGTTTTAAACTTTTATAAATTTTTAAAAATGTAATTAATTTAATCAGCATTTTTTGCCAATTTTAATTCGCGTACTAGTTCAATCCCTACCTTTTACAATTGCCTAATTAATGACAATATAATTGAGGTTTCTTGCCATTATTACTTGCCAATAAACCTATTAATAAAATAAATTTACCACTCCACTTCCGCGAGGAGATGCAGAACCGAAACTCCGTAAACAGAATTTTCGATTTCGGGACGGCGAATTTCCTATTATTTATAATTTAAAATCATATTATAAAAATTATAAACTATTTTATATTATTGAAATTGTGGCATTGAATTGAGTTTAAGTATTTTTTCTCTTTTATTTTGTGCTAATATCTAGGTACCCTACCCCTCCCTTGAAAGCAGCTCTGGCTCTAGCTATTTTTCTATTTATTTTCTTCTACTTTTACTCAAGAAGTAACTTATAACCCCCAATCAGCAGAAAATTACAAGTGACAGTTCTCAAGTGACAAATGTCAAGAATGTTTTTCAAAAAACAAGATAGTGTAGCACGGTGTAGCACTAGGTTAACTCGGGGCTTTCATCGAACAGACCTATTAAAAGCTAGAAATTTTTACCAGTATTCGACAAAAATGCCAAATTCAAATGAAGCCAGTGCTTTAAATTAAAAAACAAAACCCTAAGAAAACAATGTTTTTTCTCTTTCTCTCTTATTCGTTTTATTTCTAATTGCACCGTATCATAATTTTATCCATTTATCCAATTATATTTTTAATACTGCTAATTTGAAAAGAAAAAAATAATCTCTTTTTTCTCTTTTGCAGATAACACTAAAACCGAATGTAAAATCAAAAAACAAAAAATGTTCGATTTAAAGCTGTGCCTACTTGATTTGATACGACCGTCATCATGTCCGAAACCAAAAAAGTCCCTAAAAGAAATGTCGAATCATTACTCCTCGAATTTTATGCAGAAATACAACGATGTCAACATAATTTACTTCAACGAGAACATGTCTATGGCCAGTAAATTCGATATGCGGACATTTTCTCCATGTAATGGCGGCCACTTCCGGACCAGTCCCATTAGTAACAGCTTTTCAAATCGTCAGAATTCAAATCGGAATCGCGAATGGGGCTCAGAAAGTGTAAGCTTCGAATTCTCTTCGGATGATCGAGAAGACAAAGTCGAGAGCGACACAACGACTGACATAATTTCCTCTTCAACAGACAGTGGTGGGGAAGAGGCCCGCGACCAGCGACTGGATTCATTCTGCACACTCTGCACATCATCGTTTAGCTTCAATCATTGTCAATTTTGTGACAAATCTGCTTGCAGCTCAAAATGTCAATCGGAAAAAAGTGTTACAACTGGAACAGAGACTGCTTCTGGATCTGGCTGCACTTGTAAATGTTGCAAAGATCGTAGCATTACCAGGTAAGTGTCTGTTGTAGTAGTAATAGTAGTAGAAGTAGTAGAGCTATGCTAGTAGCTTGTTGCAATGACACACTGTTTCTCATCATCGGTGTATCCTCTGCTTCTTGTTGTGACCTCTAGAAACATCTTTTTGCACCACAATTTCCCATGAAAGCGAAATTTATAAAATAAAAGTCGTTCTCACATCATAAAACATAAAAATTGCCGGAATTTATGCAGCTGTGCAAGCTATAAATCTTTGTGTATTGTTGGATTTTTTTTTACACATTCGTAGGCACAGGTAGGTACTACAAGGTACATAGCCCACCATTTACATGAGAAGGTGAAATTAGATTATACTTCGTCGTCTTCGTCATCGTCTCGGCACTGTTGATTTTGCATGCCGAGTAGTTGTTTCGCTTTGTCTTTATGACTTCACGGTACTCTGGTTGGATTTTGGAATGTTTGATGAGAAGGAAATAAATTCTGTAACCAATCAGATTTCTACACTGAGATGGATTTATCTAAATTTTAGAATTTATAGCATTACCGGGGAAGATTTTATACTGTAAATTAATATGCTGCTGTTGCGCCGTTAGCTAAGTCAACTTCACACCGTTAAGTGCATTAAAATTAAATAGGACAAGAGGTGATGTTTTAACCCGAACAAAAGTGTTCTTGTACTCATGTTCTAAATGAATTTATACTTATGACTATTTTATACCACTGACTAAAAGGACTGCGTGATTTGCTGCTTTCATGTGGTACACATTTAGTTCCATTTTGGGTATGTGCGAATAAGATTGGACGTTATTTCATAATATCTTCGTCGTATTCTCTCCTGCTAGATGTGATAGGCAGACAATTTTAAAGTATAAAAAAGCATGGACTCTGCGTACAAAATTTTTTATCTTTGCAGTTCTGTTTTTGCCTTAGAGAGAGGAAGAGATCACGTTAACGCATATTAAAAAAAAAACAAAAACAAAAACAACAAACATATCGATTCCACTAATTAGATGTTTTGATTTTTTTGTCCTTACTTTAGTACGTCAACAATAAGAGAGTTAGAGAGGCACTAGTGAGAATCACTATGATAAAACATAAAATTACAATAAAAATAATAAGGAGAAGAAAACAATCAAAAGTTATTAAAAAGAAAGTTCAAAGAAAAAGATCGTTAATGAACAAAACTAAATATGAGAGGACACAATATAGATCCCTGAAGGACACCAGCGATTTGTTAAGAAGCTTTTAATAAGATTGGAAGCAAGGGAATTAAAGTCAAAGAGTTCAATAAGTTTTGCAAGGAGTTTGGAATGGTCCACAGTGTCGAAGAACTAAGAATACAAGAAAATCATTATCAAGAGCTGTTCTAATATCAGTCGTTATTTTTAACAGCGCTGTCTCAAAGCTGTGACCAGCGCGGAAGCCGGACTGCCATTGACTAAGAAAGTTATCGTGGAACAGATACTGCTGTATTTGTTTAGACAAAAGCTTTTCCAGGACCTTTGCTAGGAAGCATAATATGCTAATTGGTCTGAAGTCACCTGCCTCTTTCGCAGAGAAATTTTTAGCAAATCTAAATTTTGGAATTTTGGATGGGGATGCGGATGATCATTCCTAAGAATCCTAAGCAGAATCCCTAGGAAAACCGACCCATTCCCATTTTATCTTCCTTGTCCAAAATTTTTGAGCGGCTTATAAAGGGTTTTCCAATAAGAGGTGTTATTTTGATATTCAAAGAAAAATGCCATTTTTTGAGATAAATGATCGGATCTTTATTTCATTATAAAGAGGACGTTAATAATGGAAAATAACATCAGCCAAATGACCACCCCGACCACGCCTACAGGACCATATACTTTTCATGAAATTTTCCATAACCAAATCGCAAAGTGGCTGCCCTATGTCCTCGATAGCCTCACGAATTCCATCTTTGAGGTCTTGAATCGACGCTGGGCTGTTGGCGTAGACCTTCTCTTTCACGTGGCCGCAAAGGAAGAAGTGCAAGGTGTTAAGTCACAAGATCTCGGTGGCCAACTGTGATCACCTCTTCGAGAGATAACACGGTCTTTCCCGTAAAAGATCAATGGTTTCGTTGCTTGTATGGCACGTAGCCCCGTCTTGTTGAAAGTAAACGTTGTCCAGATCAATACCATCCAATTCCGGCCATAAAAAATCATTAATCATCTGTTGATAGCGCAATCCATTCACCGTAACTGTTGTTCCAGCCTCATTTTCGAAAAAGTAAGGTCCAATGACCCCGCGGGACCATAAACCGCACCAAACAGTCACACGTTAAGGATATAGAGGCTTTTCAACAATATCTCTTCGGTTTTCCGAGCCCAAAATGGGATAATTTTGCTTGTTGACGAAGCCATCGAGGTGGAAATGGGCCTCATCACTCAAGATGAGTTTTGGATGGAATTCCGGATCATTTTCATGCATTTCAAGGACCCAATCAGCAAAGACTCGACGTTGTTGATGATCGGCCGGCTTGAGTTCTTGTGTTAACTGAACTTTATAAGCCTTAAGACCCAAATATTTATGCAAAATTCGGTGTAATGACGTTTGTGGAAAGCATAATTCCAAAGAACGACGAAGAATGGACAAACCTGGGTTTTCTTCAACACTTTCGGCTACAGCAGCAATATTGGCTATTCTTGAGCGATGTGCACGGGTTTTATTCTTCACATCACTAACTAGTCCCGACAGCTCGAATTTTTCTACCAATTTCTGTATTGCGGTCCGACAAGGTGCTTCACGACGACCCAAAAATGTTCGAGTTTTACGAACCGTCTCTGCCATATTTTCACCATTTTTTTAGTGAATTTTAATAATTTCAATGCGTTGTTGAATCGTGTATCGTTCCATTTTTATTAATGGCATAGTTTCTACTTGTCAAATGTCAGAAAATGACAGCTCCAAAAGTGACATCTACCGAAATAGCGGGCTAATTAAAATAACACCTCTTATTGGAAAACCCTTTACATCAGCAAATACTTAAGTATATTGACACAAATAACCTAATGTCCAATTTACAAACTGGATTTAGACCTAATCACAGTTGTACGACAGCCCTACTAAAGATATCTGATGATATTCGCTTGTCTATGAATTCTGATATGATAACTGTTCTTTCTCTTTTAGATTTCTCCAAGGCTTTTGATAAAATTAATCACTCACTACTCATATACAAGCTTAAGATATTGTTTAATTTCTCTAGTGGTGCTTGCAGGCTTATTTGGTCATATTTGGAAGACCGCCAGCAGAAGGTCGGTCTGCTGTAGTGAGTATTTCTCTTAATATTTGCCTGTATATAGTGGTGTTCCGCAGGGTTCAATCCTCGGGCCCTTGCTTTTTTTCTGTGTTCATAAATGATATTTTTTCAGTAATTTTGAATTGTAAATTTCAAGACCACGTGAATTGATGGAGGATGCGGTATGTAGACTGAATGAATATTTGTGGGCACTACAGAATAAGCTTCTTCTAAACGCGTTAAATCTAAAACAATTCTTATATATAGAAGTAGCCTCGACATCAGAGACTTTCCTGATGTGATATTAGATGAAACTCCTATTCCATACAGCAGATCGGCAAGGAATTTTGGTATCATTTTTAGCACTACACTTACGTGGTCTGACCATGTCAACAGTATTGTGTATAAAATTTACGCAAAGTTGCGTAAGCTTTCCGTTGTTTCTTTCGTTACTCCTCGAAATACAAGGCTCATGTTAGTGAAACAACTTATTGCTCCTTTGATAGCCTACGGATATGAATTGTTTTGCCAGCTGGATTCTTCCTCAAAGAGAAAAATCACTGTACGGTCTGAGACGGTATGACCATATTTCTCCCTATGTAAAATTCGTCTTTGGATGCACCTTAAGAGCATATCTTGATTCCAGGGTAATTCTATTTTGTATAATTTAATTGTAAAAAAGGTACCTAGCTGTCTACATGAAAAATTCTTGTTTTCTCGGTGCAGTAGAACTGTGGCGTTGAATGTGCCAAGTTTTAGTTATGCTACCAGGATGTGGAATACTTTACCTATGGAGATCAGAAAGAGTGGTGGCGGTGATTTCAGAGGCAAGATACTGGATTATTTCTCTTATAGATAATTATTTTATTAATACTTTTTCTAATTTTAGTAATTACCACATACATATTAATTTATTTTTTTCTTATTATTATTGTGTAGATATAGTTTTAGCGTTTTTACTTTACTTTATTTTATTATTTTGTTTCCTTGTCTTTTTTTCAGTTTACTCTAGCTCATAGTGCAGCAGATTATTTTTGTTAAGTTTACCTACACATAAGTAGAAAGCCAGGCTTTAAGTGTGTAGATGATGTTAATAAATAAATGAATTTGATTTTGGAACCACCACAGCTTCCTTCCAAGTCAGGGAAATTCAATGTATATTAAACATGCGTTAAAAAGTTCTAGTATAGGTAGAATTATAAAAGGTAACAGCGGCTTAATAAAGCGGGGTAGTAAATTATCGCATCAACACATCGGAAGCTAAAATCAGAGTCAACTGGGCGTGTCGAATGGTGCACCATACTCGTGCACGGAGTGATGGTATTAACGTTATTGCTATACGATACAAAATATGTATTAAGTTCATCAGGATTTAGTTCGCACTCCAAATTTTTATTATTGGTTACTGCAAGACTATGAAGTGTACACCAAAGTTTCTTCGAAGGGATAGTAGGGCTCATTTTGTCAACATAAAACGCTCGCTTAGCATCTCGAACTTTCCTATTAACCAGATTACGAATCCGGTTAAATGCCAGTTAGCTACTTTGTGTTTTGATAATGTTGTACCACTGATGCAGGAAGTCGCGCTGTATATTATTGTTTTTGGATAGGAGGTTGCTGTTCTATGGTTTCAATAAGGGATGTTTGGTATAAAATAAAAGGTACTAAAGAGTATAATCGATTGGCATAGATATATCCATTCGATCTGAAGAGCTTCATTGCTCTGACTTTTACTTCAAGAAAAAGTGAAAAAACGGAGAAAGCATTACATTTAGGGTATTTTAAAGCGAAGCTTTTGGGCTTCTTAAATCCAATATAAGAATATGCTGTTGATGACGTAGTTTTTGATAAAAAATTGTAGTTAAATAAAAATTGTTGAAATTCCAAAATTTTGACTTGTTTGAGCGATAACTGCAAAACAGAGAGGAGCAGGGAAAAATATATAGACTATTGAAAAGGTTGGAAACGATTATCTATCAAACAAATTTTAAATCATCATCATAGGGTGTAACGTTCAGAAGTTACAGGGTAATCTATAAAAATATATCTACCCAATTATCTCTATATCCCCTTATCTCGGAAATCCATAGGATACTAAAATTTTTTGCTTATCTAAGCAAGACTTATTCATAGCCTTCGAGTATAATACCAAGACGGTGCACCTTGTACAAATTGCTAATAAACATGGTTGACCAATAAAGAATGTAAGCAGAAAGACACAAGGACGACTATTCCAAGTTAAGGACTCACTTGAGCGAGTGGGAAAAACTATTTCGTTCATTCCTCGACCATTTGTATCCGATTCTCCTCATTCCTTTTTTTACGCCGTAGATGATGAAGTCATGGGGTATACTAAGTTTGTCATTTCATTTCATTTATAACGCATAGAAACAATGCTAATAGAACAAAATGGATTATATTAAAAGTTGTTGCATATCTATTTGTCCGTCTGTCTGTCCGTCCTCAGTCACTCACTAGAACGTGTTCACTTAGAGAGCTGAAATTTTGCAAACACTTTTTAAAAAAAATGTAGAAAGTGGTATATCGAGTAACCCTCGTAGAACTGCTATACAAAAAATTTGTTTTTCACTATACAGGGTGTTTCCTTCATGGTGGTCCGTATGGCACATGGTGATAGTACTGACTTAGCTAAACAAAAAAATTATATTGCAAGGAGCGGGGGAGGGAAGCATCTCAACAGTTTTGGAGTTATAGGGTGATGTAGGAAAATATTCTGTATCTGAAAAAGTGCAGGCGGTCACCATTAAGAACTCATTCTAAAGGTGGCTTCACACGGCGCGTGGTTTCACGAGCCAAGCCAGCTCGTGCTAGCGCGGCGCGGCCCGTGAAATCACAGGCCGTGGGAAGCCTGCTACGAGCTCTCGTCAGCCCGCGCCGCGCCTATACACTTCCCACGGCACGTGTTGGCTCGAGTTGATTTGCGGCGCCGTGCCGCCGAAATGAAGAGTAAGGCCCAAAATACTTTCACGGCCACAGGCCACTGGCCACTGGATGCAAGCCTCTGAACCAATGTAAATGAATTGTCAAAGTTACATTCGCGGCCACTGGCCACAAGCCACGCTGTGGCCGTACTTTCTCGTCCGATATCTCAACAACGATCAACGCTAGGTGAAAAATTCATCATCAAAAGCAACAACAAAAGTATATAATCACAATTTTCCTATCAAGACGGAGAACCGAGTTATCGCAAAAAAAAATTACCCCTTTTTTTAAGATGGCGGAGAAAGCTCATAGGAAATCTTGGTCGACAATTTCAAATTGAGTTTTTCTAAGCCCCCTCACTGACATGTGTATAAATGGACCGCTCGTGAACCAAAAATGCAGGAAAGCAAATGGCACCACTTTCATGTGCCTGTCTCTTTCCGTGAGTGCATACTTTCCCACTGAACTGTAACGATTAGGAACGGGAAATTGCTTGAGGTTCAGCGGTATTTTCAACCAAAACAGCCTTGTAGAAAATACTTTCTTCGACTCATAATTAAAATTTAACAATGCACGTAGTCCCAAATGCTGTTGTGGAAAATTCGGTAAACCCCACGGACATGCATATGCATGCAGTTTACGACAGTCGGTAGCATTGACAGTGAGAGCATACTTATGTCGATTTCCATTGATATTTTAAGATAAGTGCACGTCAATCAGTAAAAAACGAGTTCAATGGAACAACTTTTGACGCGATGAGAATGTAATAGTAGCTCATATCCGTGTAATTTGTCACATTGAAATTTTCTGGAAAAAATAACATCACGAATAACGTAAAAATTATGAAAATTGTAATTTAAAAGATTTTGGCATGATTGCGGATGAATTTGGTAGAGTAATAGTTGAAGATTGATATGTGATGCTCAATGATATTCGGTTGTCACATTTCTCATGTAGATGTGTGCGTTTTTCGGTGTAACACCGCACTAGACTCATTTGAATGGACAGGTGAATGAAACGATTTCGGTGTAACACTGCAAGTTGAGGGTAGCACTTCTGCTAGAAAACTTGATCAATGGATGAAACAGAAGATCAGTCAGCCCATTTATATACATGTCAGTGGCCACCCCTACACAATATCCAAAAATCAGCTTGCTCGGTTCACTTGCATTTATATGCCATTTTTTCCGCTATAATGACAGGACACTCGTTTGACAGAACAATATTAAAAAAACAATCACAGAAGTAGACCTGAGAGAGAAAAGATTCCAATACTGAGCAAAGCGCGCCTTGCGGCTAGGCCTTGAGGCTAGCTGCTAGGCGATGTTTTATGTTACTTCATTTAAAAACTCGTGTTAGAATTTTGACAACCGCCTCGAGGAAGCCTGTGTTTCTGCCTTTAGGCCTTTGAATCCAGCTAAAAATCGCTAACCGCTGGAACAGAATGAACGGATCAATGCCGGATGGAAATGTCACACAAAAGTTGAATGGATTTGAAATACATTAATGCGAACACAGTGAACGCAGTTACCGCATTTGCCGCAAAAAAGTTAGTCAATTTTCAACTTTTACGCAAGTGCCGGATTGAAAATTTTTGACAGCTGAAGGAAATGTTTATTTTGAATGAAATTTTTAATGTAAACTTAATTATTGAGCTGCGGTATGTTTCAAATGTTACTCTTATTATTCGCACAAGTTTTAACAATATAAAAATATCCACAAGCACAATATTGAAAATATGAAAATTGCATTGAATTGTCATTAAATGCAGTCGCGGCAATTTCGTTCTGGGCAGCACTTTATTTCTTGGGTTTTTTGACAGTTAGCTACGTGTTTACTCCGGCATTGATCCTTTCATTCTGTTCCAGCCATAAATCTTTCCAAATTGAATGACAGTACGCCAGAATTCCTACCCATATTATTTTTTGAAACCGTCTCAAATTTTAAGTAGTTTTAGCCGGGAAGATTCATATTGAAAAGCGGCTATAAAAAAAAACTAATCTCGAACATAATAAAATTATTAATTTGTATTCTTTGTGTTAATAAAATCAAGTGTATTTTTAATGATGCGATTTTTTACTTTCCTTTTATTTTAAAACAGTTATAACCGATATTAATTGTTGTTTGAAAATCATTTTTATTAACAATCATTATTGTTTCAAATTAAAATTATTTTTAAGAATTCTGGTTGTAGTTCCAGGGTATGCAGTATATAATAGATCATCTATCACATGCATATGATGCCTAATATACCCTGGAACTGTAATAAAATTTGCCCAAAATAAAGAGTTGTTAGAGGGGCGGCATCTAACGTATTTGCGCTCCCCCCCCTCAAAAATTTCCTAGATCCGGCACTGTCCGTCAGTCAAATTTTAGGTTCAAGTCATGAATTGTTGCTGCTTTATTAGAATAAACCGCAGTTGACTTCACGTATCCCCATAAGAAATAAGGGGTTTTCCAATAAGAGGTGTTATTTTGATATTCAAAGAAAAATGCCATTTTTTGAGATAAATGATCGGATCTTTATTTCATTATAAAGAGGAAGGTATCCCGTTAATAATGGAAAATAACATCAGCCAAATGACCACCACAACCACGCCTACAGGACCATATCCTTTTCATGAAATTTTTCATAACCAAATCGCAAAGTGGCTGCCCTATGTCCTCGATAGCCTCACGAATTCCATCTTTGAGGTCTTGAATCGACGCTGGGCTGTTGTCGTAGATCTTCTCTTTCACGTGGCCCCAAAGGAAGAAGTCGCAAGGTGTTAAGTCACAAGATCTCGGTGGCCAATTGTGATCACCTTTTCGAGAGATAACACGGTCCGGAAACTTTTCCCGTAAAAGATCAATGGTTTCGTTGCTTCTATGGCACGTAGCACCGTCTTGTTGAAAGTAAACGTTGTCCAGATCAATACCATCCAATTCCGGCCATAAAAAATCATTAATCATCTGTCGATAGCGCAATCCATTCACCGTAACTGTTGCTCCAGCCTCATTTTCGAAAAAGTAAGGTTCAATGACTCCACGGGACCATAAACCGCACCAAACAGTCACACGTTGAGGATAGAGAGGCTTTTCAACAATAACTCTTGGATTTTCCGAGCCCCAGATGCGACAATTTTGCTTGTTGACGAAGCCATCGAGGTGGAAATGGGCCTCATCACTCAAGATGAGTTTTTGATGGAATTCCGGATCATTTTCATGCATTTCAAGGACCCAATCAGCAAAGACTCGACGTTGTTGATGATCGGCCGGCTTGAGTTCTTGTGTTAACTGAACTTTATAAGCCTTAAGACCCAAATCTTTATGCAAAATACGGTTTAATGACGTTTGTGGAATGCCTAATTCCAAAGAACGACGAGGAATGGACAAATCTGGGTTTTCTTCAACACTTTCGGCTACAGCAGCAATATTCTCGGCTGTTCTTGAGCGACGTGCACGGGTTTTATTCTTCACATTACTAACTTGTCCCGACAGCTCGAATTTTTCTACCAATTTCTGTATTGCGGTCCGGCAAGGTGCTTCACGACGACCCAAAAATGTTCGTGTTTTACGAACCGTCTCTGCCACATTTTCACCATTTTTATAGTGAATTTTAATAATTTCAATGCGTTGTTGAATCGTGTATGGTTCCATTTTTATTAATGGTGTAGTTTCTACTTGTCAAATGTCAAAAAATGACAGCTCCAAAAGTGACATCTACCGAAATAGCCGGCTAATTAAAATAACACCTCTTATTGGAGAACCCTTTAGTTGACCGGTGTCAAATCACCTAAGCTTAGAGATTAATTTAGAGGGCAATAAGGACCAATGTAACGTGTAAACTGCACCAAATGGTAAATTTTTTGCATGTAATCTGCTCTAGAGTCTCTGAATTGGTCTAAATCGAGAAGCGACAATTTTGCTTATTAACAAACTTACTAAGCCAAAAATTTTGCAATAAAATAACGAGTCAATTTTCAATTACTCTAGAGCCTAGTCATCGAATCATATGCGATTTTCTTTGTGGGATTAATTCCTACATCAACTGCACTTTATACAGGTGTAAATCAATGTGTGTAATAGTGGCTTTTTAAAAAACTATTAGCAACCTAACAAATTAAGAAAAATAAGAAAATCGATTACTTTTAACTACCATAAAACCGAACTACATATATATAATCAAAGCAAACTGCAATAAGTCAAAATAACGCGACTTAACTGCACAACAAAATTGTCTAACGTTATCCATAGTATTGAGATTTATCTCGAGTGCCACCACCTACCTATAAAGCGCACTTCAGTCATAATACGCTGGCAAATCGCAAATCCATCGAGTACGAATTTATTGATCCGCCGAAGTGTATCTTTACAGCTTCATTATTCTTTTGTGTTTACCAAAGTATATCTAAGTGCACACCATCAATAAATCCGCGCAGGTATAGAGTGCTTTCTCTGTAAGAAAAATACGGTGGTAATCTGGTGATGATGGGTAAACACATCATCAACATCATCAGTGATTTTACTCCATAAGATGATGAGGGTCTACGGAAACATCTCATCTCTTAAAACCGCAACCGCAACATAACTGAGAGAAAGGTTATGAAAAGAAATGCTGAAGAAGCAGCAGCAGCAGCTAAAAGAAAGCAGCAGCAACAGCAGCACCTATATGTATACAACAAAAACTCTTTACAAGTCGAGCATCTCACAGTAGTAAGAAACACCACAGTGTGGTCGAAGAAATTTCTCAGCTTCTTCAAAGTATCTTCAATCTTCTTCACATCAAACGTGCCACAGCTATTGTTGTGGATACACACGCGCGCGTTATAATTCAAATTCCGATCTAATTTTATGTGCGCGGTCGTCGTTTCATTTGTTTGATTTAAAGTGCCGGTGCAGTATCGAAACGTGAAAATTGCAATTTCGTAAAATAACGGGAATATAAATATACGAAAAATATCGCGGATTTGACCTTAAAGTGTTCCATGCGATGGATTTCAGTGGATTTGTGGTGGTGGCATTGTACTCAACAAGTCTCAAGTGTTTCACTTTCAAATAATTAAAGAGGATTACTTTTACCGTGGATTTTTTCGGTTATTTTTTTTTTTATTAAAAAAAAAAATAATAATAATAAATATTATAAAACAGAAGGTAATTGTGCATGATACAAATACAAATACAAGTTTTTGCCCCCTAAAAATGCACATACATAGCTCAAAATCGAATTGAAGTTTTTAATAAATGAAGATGAAATTTTTTCATAGAAATTACACAGAGGCTGGTCAATGACTGTGTAACGGGCTTTGGCCACCTAACAACAGGTTGCGGTGGTCAATATTGATGACAAAATAAATTGCATCTTAACTCAATATGAAATATGTGATCAGACGAGATGCCTCAAGCTGTTTTATGGGCAATGAAAGTTCTTCAAAGTGAAATTATGTCTGATACCAGTTTGTAGCTGTTTTGGCTACCGTCTCAAGTGAAATTACATTTTTTTTTTAAACTTTGCTTATACCTTGCTTCTGTGAAGATGTCTACCTACTACCTATGTGTACCTATCTACATATCGGCCACAGTGGTTACTCATCTTCTTGAAGACAATACTACATGAATCCATGTTGTACTTTTTGTCTGAGAAGATTTTACTTGTAATTTTCTTGACATACTTTTTTTCTGTTATTGCGATTAACAGATGGAAAATGTTTTACTTTTTGGTATCTTTGCTGCTTCATATTTTAGCACAGTTGGATTAATCACTGCAAATTATCATACTTTTCGGGGGGAAATATGCAAATGAGATCAAATTTTTTGGGAGGTAATAGTTATATTGTAAAAATGCGATCAACTCAAAAAAATTAAAAAATTAAATATAAAGCAATCTGCTTTGAAAATTTACTAGACTGCAATGTTTTTGACGAAGTAACGTTCATGTATGTTGCTGTACCAGGATGACAAAAAAAATATTTCAGAATTACAGGCGACCCTTCTACTTTTATTTTTTTTAATTTAAAGGCATGGGACATGAGACCCTATCCCATGGCCATACCGGCCCATTGTGCTGTCCTGCTAGAAGGCCATTCACTAAAACCTTCCTGTCATCTTAATGAAGCGCATCAGGTCTTGGTGAGGCAGTTTTTTCAGCTCATCTACAGATAGAAGAACAGACCCTAGAGTATCCAACCTGCACCGGGCGAAGGCCGGACACGCACACAAAAAGTGTTCGGTTGTCTGGGGATCTCCCTCCAGGCAGGACAGGCACTTAGGGCTGTCAACATCTCCCATCCTTGTTAAATGAGCGTGAAGTGAGCTGTGGCCGATAATGATGCCAACCACAGTTCTATATTTTTTCCTTCCAAGCCCCATGAGAAAATCGGACCATTGGGCCCATCAAGAAACAGTTTTGTACACCTGCAAGTACTCAGGTTGGTTCATCTCTGCTGATGCTTCGCTTAAATGAGAAATCCGATCCTCGAGGTGGCAAAGCCTACGGCGGGTTCCGGTCCGAGGAACGGAGAATCAGAGCCAGCTCTAGCTAAAATGTCAGCCCTTTCATTCCCTGTGTTCCCTATGTTGACCAGGAACCCACAGAAGGGACACCTTGTACTTACGTCACGTGCCGTTCCTTGGAAAAAGACTTAAGTCGAAGTCGACTTAAGTCGAGACTTGCGCGACAAAAATATATAAAATCCATGTTTTGTGGACTTCAATTTTTCTGCAAAGACTTTTGTACATATAATGGACACTAATTTTTTTTTTTTTTTTTATAAGTTATAAGGGAGACAGGGAACAAAAGTAACCTTTTTGTACATTTGGCTCATCTGTCAAGTACCTAATGAAGATGCAATTAAATAAATTACAAAGTTGGCTTAATCCGCTATAATTGCACCTAATTTTCAGTTTCCCAAATGAAGCTGTTAAAGAACTATAAGGGTATTTGGAAGACACGTCAATTGTTACTTTCATCCGGGGGGCCTAGGACAAAAGTAACATGAAGTGGGGGCAAAAGTACCACTGTTTGTTTTAAGGAAATTAAGTGAAAAATAATTTTAATTACAACAAGAATCAACTTTTATTATAAATAAATAAAAACAAAAAGCAAGAATAAACAGTCTCGCCCGCTTTACACAAATAAATTAAATATCCATTATTATTGTTAAACTAGTAAAACATAATTCAAAATTAAAGCAACAAAATATAATTCAAATATAATATCAGCTTTGAATATTTTGCATTGTTATAATGACTAATTTTCAAATATATATTATAAGTAAATACCTAATTATAAGAAATTTCTAGTATTTTTAACACGCCGAGGTGTCATATGTTACTTCTGTGCCAAGTAATTATTTTTAACAAAAATCTATCATTACCTAAAAACCACACAGGAATTGTTGCAATAAAATATGCAAGGGTACTTAACTACTATTCAGGAATGCACAGACAAATAATGAGCCCAGCAGGTACCTACTACCTACTTGGATTTCTAGAAAAATACAAAATTAGAAAAAAATTACATAAGTGGCACAAATATACAAATTCAGCTCTGCAACGTGTAACTGATATGACTGTTCGGTTGAAACTAATCGATGTGAGAAAACACCGGCGTATGCAACGCATCTGAACTATAGAGCAAAAGTTTTCAATATGTCGCGTGTCATGTTACTTTCATGACGCTGTTACTTTTGTCCCCGGTCTCTCCTACTCCAATAAATCAATAAGCAGCAATTTGAATATGTTTGAATTTAATTTTTTTGTTAGTTTTTATTACATATTCGTTTAAAAAAACAGTCAATTTTTTTCTTTCAAGCGACATAATTTCGAATTTGCTTTGACGTAAAACAGTTTCCGGCATAAATTGTTAATCGACGTAACTTTGAAATGACATAAGACGGGGTAATGTGATTTAAAACGGGGACTGCCTGTATTTAGCTTTTTTTTCTTGTAATATTCGTATTTATGCCCTACACATTTTTGCATGGACTTAAATCTATCCAGAAAGTTATAAACTCACCGTTCCGTATTCAATACAGAAACAAGTTTTTTATAGGGATCCACTGCCTGATTGAGAGATGTTAAATGGCAACCTGCTCATTTTATGTACCTAACTACATAAGGCTCTTTTATTTGTTGACTCTTATAAATAAGCATTTCTTAAAAATAAATGGCAAGAGGCTTTAAAATGGATAAAGAAAAATGCAATGACTATATAATAACAACAATAACAGGGTCAATAAGGACAACAATATCAATAAAAACACTAAGAATAACACACTAAATCGACACGAAAAGATTAAATAGCGGTTGTAAAAGACAGATGTCGTAAATGATGCATTATTATACTTTGAACATATTTTATTAATAATATTTATTTCAATTAACCGGGGCAAGGCTTGAGGCGGAGGCTCAAAGTTTGATCTAGTCCATTTTAGAAAATCTAGTATATAATCGAATTCCGTAGGTCCTGAGAAGAAGTTTGAGTACCCATACTCCTATACTCGGAGGTTTAAATAGGTATAGATAGCCATCCCCATACTCACTTTTTTAGTATTTCCCTCTTTTTTATCCGAACTGAGGTACTAGATTTTTGGCACTTTAGATCGGCTCTATCTCGGTAGTATTATGTCCGATCGAACGAAAAACGGGTTTCACTGTTCGCCTCAGCTCATTACCACTAATAATTCGTAGAAGAACATTTGCTCTGCATACTTTTAAGGTGGGAAGTAGGAACCCCGGTGGGGGGGGGAGGTTCCAATACGGCATGTTGCATATCAAATTAGAGGTCTTGCCAAGTACTATCGGGTGGTGTGTTTTTTCCGATTCAGAAAACTTTCTCGAGAGACGTTTTTGTCACCGGAAAACTCATTTTCATGCACTTGGGTCACATACACCCCACTTACTACATTTCGCATATATTTTTGCAGTTATTTCTTCCATGTCCATTAGTGCTCTGTTGTGAACATTTTTTTCATAAGAAGTAATTTTCCACGCAGCACCAATTCCGCTAAATCACTAGAAGTAGAAAAGTCCACTTTTTCACCCAAGAAAGTCGCTCAAGCTACATTCGATCGCCAAAGCTTTCCTTCGTTGAATTAAAATAAGCATTGTTAATAAAACAAATTTTCAGAGTATCGTAATGCATCGTTTAAGACATGTCTCCTGTCTGGCGATGTCCGGCCTAAGGTTGGAAGAAGAGTGGGCATTCTCTCTTTTTGAAGATGTCTAAAATATAAGAAAAAGCAAAATTTACCAAAAGTCCCCATTTTGACAATTAGATAAGTACTAGTTGCAAGACACTTAAAATTTTCACAATAATGTAAAAAAAATTTCCTAAACGGACGCATTTTTAATATATAATTTTGCAATTTCGCATCAAAACTGAAACCGAAGTGCAACTAGAAAAATCGAATGAACGAAAATTTCGTCAAACCATAATAAAGTCCCGCAAGAGTAGCTGGAGTATCATAGACTTCTACAAACTGCCCACATTTTTCGTTCAGCTCAAAATCGCTAACAGAGTTCTTGTCCTTCACTCAGCACTTGCACCAGTTTCATAAAGCGATGTGAATCCCTGTGTTACGAAATGGTTTCCAAGTGAGAAGCTAAATATTTCTGCTTTCTTTGACAGATAGTCACGATGTAAACGTATTTTAAACTTTTCAACATAATGGCTGTTAAGTGTTTGTGCTTGGTATTGTGGGTCAGTATTCTGATTTCTTTCTTCAACTCTCATTTATTGTAAGTAATGGGTTTTCCAATAAGATGTGTTATTTTAATTAGCCCGCTATTTCGGTAGATGTCACTTTTGGAGCTGTCATTTTTTGACATTTGACAAGTAGAAACAACGCTATTAATAAAAATGGAATGATACACGATTCAACAACGCATTGAAATTATTAAAATTCACTATAAAAATGGTGAAAATGTGGCAGAGACGGTTCGTAATTCGCAATACAAAAATTGGTAGAAAAATTCGAGCTGTCGGGACAAGTTAGTGATGTGAAGAATAAAACCCGTGCACGTCGCTCAAGAACAGCCGAGAATATTGCTGCTGTAGCCGAAAGTGTTGAAGAAAACCCAGGTTTGTCCATTCTTCGTCGTTCTTTGGAATTAGGCATTCCACAAACGTCATTACACCGTATTTTGCATAAAGATTTGGGTCCTAAGGCTTATAAAGTTCAGTTAACACAAGAACTCAAGCCGGCCGATCATCAACAACGTCGAGTCTTTGCTGATTGTGTCCTTGAAATGCATGAAAATGATCCGAAATTCCATCGAAAACTTATCTTGAGTGATGAGGCCCATTTCCACCTCGATGGCTTCGTCAACAAGCAAAATTGTCACATCTGGGGCTCGGAAAACCCAAGAGTTATTGTTGAAAATCCTCTCTATCCTCAACGTGTGACTGTTTGGTGCGGCTTATGGTCCCGCGGACTTCTTCCTTTGGGGCCACGTGAAAGACAAGGTCTACGCCAATAGCCCAGCGTCGATTCAAGACCTCAAATATGGAATTCGTGAGGCTATCGAGGACATAGAGCAGCCACTTTGCGATTTGGTTATGGAAAATTCCATGAAAAGGATATGGTCCTGTAGGCGTGGTCGTGGTGGTCATTTGGCTGATGTTATTTTCCATTATTAACGGCATGCCTTCCTCTTTATAATGAAATAAAGATCCGATCATTTATCTCAAAAAATGGCATTTTTCTTTGAATATCAAAATAACACCTCTTATAGGAAAACCTTTTACAAATAATTTGTTGGCTACTGTCAGTACGAAACTAACCAAAGAATTAACCTGACTAAAAATGATGTTCTCGTAACGTCGAAATTTGGGTTGATCAACTGACATTTATCGATGCTACTCAAAATCAGATACTGACATGATCGAGGTCCACTCCAAGGTCTCAAAGCATATTTATAAAGTGCGTCAACATCTATACCATTTAAAATGCTTATGAATTCAGCTTATATGTTAAAATATTCTATTGAAAACCAGCGAACCTATGTTTCCTCAGGATGGCCTCTCCTATGTATAAAAAATTTACCTATCTTTTCAAAATAAAAAAAAAATAGCCTCACATCTCGAGATTTATTCAAGTTCATTGTAATCTTGTATCGCAACACACCATTCGAGTAGCTCCCTCACGACAGATACCATAGAATCATATCGTTTCTTTCTCAAGAATACTTTCGCTAAAAACTATAAGTAATTTTCAATATTCTTTTTGCAATAAAGTTAGGCAGTCTATTATGTTCAAAATCAATAGATCTTTAGAAAGGTAGCACATATGTGGTCAGAATCGGTAATTATGACCACTTCATGGTAGATGAGTAGTCTCTTCACAAATATTCTATGAAATTTTTCTGCTTCTTACATTGGAGCATACCCGTAAACCTGTGCCATATAGCATAAAACTGAAGGCATTAGAGACCTCCATATGTCTTCTAAATTTTATCCATGAACTATATTAAGACTTCCCATTTCAGTACAAGATCTTCGTTTTATATCTTCGTTAAAAGACGCAGTACTACTCCTAAGTATGTGTAAGACTTTATAACTTCAGTAAGTGTTCTTTCATATGTCCATTCTTCAACAGCATTTCTTAAGTCTCCACCGTTTTGAAACCCCATTATTTTGGATATATTCAGATTTATAGTTAAATTACAGCGCCTACAATAATCTTTCAATCACAAGATCATCCTCAGTAATTTTCTAGAATTTCCCGAAATTATAACAACGTCATCGGCATGTAGTAACTCTTTTAATTCAAAATCCTCGACTTCAATCACTACTTTCATTATACAGGGCATATCATTGATAAATAATGAAAACAGCAGCGGACATAACAGACAAAAGTTAACAGAAATAGTTTGTCCTGTCCCATTTTAGGACAGGAAAGTCCAGACAGTGGGGCAGATGAGCGCCGTCAATTCGATAGTCACAAGTCCGATATGTGATGTCACATTATCGTGATGGAGAAGAATTCGCCCCTTGATCGTTTTTCAATCACTTTTTACAAATAAAATCCGGCAAAAAAAAAAGGTGATGCATCACTCAGTACTTTCCATATAATGATCCTTCAGTGTAATTGTGTAAAACTAACTCGCATTCGCCCGAAGAATGAGACAACCATTGTATGATTGTTCCTTAATTTCAGTCTGATAGCAGTAAATCAAAATTTCAAAATTTCATTTTTGTGCTCCAATGAATTCATATCTGCTTTCGAGCCTCAGTAAGATTGTAGTATCCTCCGAGTATAAATCTTCCTGTCAATCAGATGTTCAAGTAATACTCCCAGGAATAGCTCGATATTTCACTCGTTATCCTCAAACAGTAGGTTCCATACGATGACAGTGGCAGAACATCCTTCTCAAAGCTTAATCCTTGAACAAATCACGCGCCACGTTGGTACTCATAGAACCACCGCGAAAAGTGATACTTCATCGCCCAGACAATTTTTTACTTTTTGCGAGTAGTATTTGTTGAAAACTGACAGAAATTTTGCCATATAAAACACTGATGTACTCACAACAAGTAAAAGATAATGCAAATCTTTGTACCCCTCTCCAATAGCCATGTGTAATGCATTCTAGGATAGCTCTTTTTTAGCTGAATAGAAGTTAGTATTGCATAAAAATCCAAATCCCTGTTCAATCAGAGTTACACTCTACTAAGGGTTTTCCTATAAGAGGTGTTATTTTGATATTCAAAGAAAAATGCCATTTTTTGAGATAAATGATCGGATCTTTATTTCATTATAAAGAGGAAGGTATGCCGTTAATAATGGAAAATAACATCAGCCAAATGACCACCACCACCATGCCTACAGGACCATATCCTTTTCATGAAATTTTCCATAACCAAATCGCAAAGTGGCTGCCCTATGTCCTCGATAGCCTCACGAATTCCATCTTTGAGGTCTTGAATCGACGCTGGGCTGTTGGCGTAGACCTTCTCTTTCACTTGGCCCTAAAGGAAGAAGTCGGAAGGTGTTAAGTCACAAGTTCTCGGTGGCCAATTGTGATCACCTCTTCGAGAGATAACACGGTCCGGAAACTTTTCCCGTAAAAGATCAATGGTTTCGTTGCTTGTATGGCACGTAGCGCCGTCTTGTTGAAAGTAAACGTTGTCCAGATCAATACTATCCAATTTCGGCCATAAAAAATCATTAATCATCTGTCGATAGCGAAATCCATTCACCGTAACTGTTGCTCCAGCCTCATTTTCGAAAAAGTAAGGTCCAATGACCCCGCGGGACCATAAACCGCACCAAACAGTCACACGTTGAGGATAGAGAGGATTTTCAACAATAACTCTTGGGTTTTCCGCGCCCCAGATGCGACAATTTTGCTTGCTGACGAAGCCATCGAGGTGGAAATGGGCCTCATCACTCAAGATGAGCTTTCGATGGAATTCCGGATCATTTTCATGCATTTCAAGGACCCAATCAGCAAAGACTCGACGTTGTTGATGATCGGCCGGCTTGAGTTCTTGTGTTAACTGAACTTTATAAGCCTTAAGACCCAAATCTTTATGCAAAATACGGTGTAATGACGTTTGTGGAATGCCTAATTCCACAGAACGACGAGGAATGGACAAACCTGGGTTTTCTTCAACACTTTCGGCTACAGCAGCAATATTCTCGGCCGTTCTTGAGCGACGTGCACGGGTTTTATTCTTCACATCACTAACTTGTCCCGGCAGTTCGAATTTTTCTACCAATTTCTGTATTGCGGTCCGACAAGGTGCTTCACGACGACCCAAAAATGTTCGAGTTTTACGAACCGCCTGTGCCACATTTTAACCATTTTTATAGTGATTTTAATAATTTCAATGCGTTGTTGAATCGTGTATCGTTTAATTTTTATTAATGGCGTAGTTTCTACTTGTCAAATGTCAAAAAATGACAGCTCCAAAAGTGACATCTACCGAAATAGCGGGCTAATTAAAATAACACCTCTTATTGGAAAACCCTTTATATATGTGAGTTTTAGGAATAGCGTATTTTTTAGTTACTTCACAATCCACTGCATTTTGTGCATCATTAGAAATGAGTCAACATCATATGCTGCTCAGAAACTGGTTTTGAGTTTACTCTTCCTCCCACTGTCCCTCTGGTATCGGTTATAGGCAGGACCTAACACTCCCCGGCATTGTATTTTTACCAATTGTCCTAATCAGACCCGTCATGGAATACCAAAAGTTATAAAGATACAAAATTTAATTTTTTTGAATACAAGATTAGCATTCCGAAGGTACTACAGAGTGTATCGAGAACACCTAGAGAGTAATAACTGGGACAAACTACCTCAATTCTGCATGTCACTCATTACTTCAATGCAGCGCAGCTCAGTGATATTAGGGATATGATAAGGAACGCTTTACAAGGAGGCTCTAAGCTAGATTTTAACACGAGCGGTGCTGTGTCTAATGAAAAGATACATTTTTGGGCCGGACGCAATTGCGATCAATTCGATTCCCTTACTAAGCCAGAGATTCCAAATTCCAACAAGTGACTTACGACATTGTTTAATATGTCAAGGCAAAACCATGAGCCGTTGATTGCTATAGCCTGTGAATGCCTTATCAATCACTAAGTTGTCCTTCATGTAGAACTGGACCCTGTAAACAGAAATGATATTATAAATCGAAACCTATGCCAAAAGCTATCTATGGAGAGGAGACGATAAAAACATGAAAGCAGTTGAAATATGCGACGGGATTTACATCTATATACATAAAATTCTATTCCTCCGATCGGACAAGAAATCAAGCCAAGCACCATCGGAATTCTAGTTCCAAATGTTAATACCTTTCCAATGATTAATCACTTATTTCTATTGTAGCGGGTACCAGGCTCCATACATTTACTGGCATCATCCTTTGAAGTTAAATTCCTAAATTCCCGATCGAGCCACCATATTGAATCGTGGTATTATTTAATCTGTACTGATGATAAATCAGATGTTAGGAAAGTGCTTCTATACTATATCAGCAGACAGTTAGATTTGGCTGGATTAATTGCAATCTCATTAGCCAGATTCTCAATTTGCATATGTGCAGTAAATCATTATTGATGTAAGCAATACAGTCTTCGACCAGCCCATGGGTATTCTAAGATACAGCTGAACATCATCGGCATACAAGTACACAGAAGCATTTTTCATATTAGAAGGATGCTCATTTACATAGAGAGAGAGAGAGGGAAGAGAAGAGGGCTTAACATCGAACCTCGAGGGATATCGCAGCAGTTATGGAATTCCGTACCTTTACAACTTTGAAGGCGACTATCAACCGAACGGCCGACATAGAAAACCATATTTAGTGCCAAGCTTGAAGACCAATTTTGGGGTGACTCACCGAGTCGCAGGCCTTACTGAGATCAAGAAGGACAAGTACTGTAAGATGACCACTGTCGACATCTTTACGGATATCAGACATAACCTTCAAGAGTATGACCAGGATGAAAAATTAATTTACCAAACTGATAATAAATTTTCCGCGACCACATGTCTATATATGATTTATTCTGAATATTTTGGCAAGGAAATTAATTATATATTTGGGTGGCCAGTGGAATTAGACTTGATGAAAGAAAATATCGAAAGAACTTCCGGGCCATTCACACAATGAACGGAGAAACTCTCAGGATAGAACTATTCATGAAAATTATTTGTAGGGATAGTTGTACCCACAGAACTGGTAGCAAATGCTGCGTTCCTTTTCTCGTTCAGAATGAATTTTTTCAACCCATGTCGTTCTTTTTCTCGGGCCGAACGATTTAGTTTCAATCTGTCATCGCTTTTTTCGGACTCCGAATCGTTCTGAATGCACCTGAGTTTTTCCTGGGTTCAAGCAGAACGATTTTAATTTATATTCGTGAATGTGTTGTTTACAATTTGGACGAGGTGGTAATAGTTGAGTTTAAGTTGTCTTTATTGGAAAATGGCTTTATTTTTCATAAACAAAAATTTTTACGAAATTATACTTGCTTTTATCAAATGGAAGAAATGTCAAACACTTGAAATGGTTCTATTTCGTTCCTTTTCTATGATCACAGAATTAAATTATGACATCGTTCTGTCGATTCATACAGATTCATTCAGAACGAGAAAAGGAACGCAGCAAAAGTAGTTGTTGAGAGGTTGTCAGGATTAAAATTTAATAATTTTGAAAATATTTCATGCTGCTAATATACATGCGTAATTCTGAGTTTTGTTGCGTTAAAAAGAATGACTATTCGTGGCTAAATTAAATTTTTCAAATTTTTAAATTTCACATTGACAAAAATGTGATTTTTTGATTTTAACTAACGAACGAGCATTGTTTTTTCCGTCTCTTTAGAGTTAGTCCTTCTATCGAATTTTTTGTTTTAAAGGTGGAACTATATAATTTTTTTTTGCTACATTATGTCCATATGTTTCCTATTATCTATTAGCGACCAGAAATATTACTTTGTGTGCGGTTCAGCAAACATCTGCATAATATGTTTACTACTTCCAAATGTATGTACATAAATTAATTTCTTCGAGAAAATGGAAAATTATTAGGCCATTTAATTAAAATTCAAATAATAAAACTACTAAAAAACTCATGTGGAACGTCAGTAATAGCAAAATCAAAACATTGCGAGTAGAGCACGGCACGCATTCCGTATTCGAATTAATTAATTTATAATAATAGGAAAAAAATACTAAACCTAAAAAATCTCTTGCGTGTAAATTATATAAGACTTGTGTTTGTATTTTGTATTTAATTATAATATGAATTCGAATAATAGTTACTCATTAACATGGCAGAAAAGTGTTATTTGTACAAATAAAAATGAAAGTCGGAAGAAAGATGTTTTCTAAATTATCGACATCGGATTTGATACAAGGAAAAGTACCTACAAGGAAGACCACTTACCTAATTGAATTCTTTTATTAAATAGAAAAGCGGAATTCTTTTATGTTGAGTTTTAACTTCCTTAAACCTTACCATTCGGAATTTTGTCACACCAAGAACAACTTTATTTTTATTTATTTATTTTTTTTATTATAATAGAACCAAGGAGGATCCTTCTTTATATTGCACGCACTGCTTTGAAAGAAAAGTTGTAGGTTAAGACTAAGGGAATATGAAAAGAATTATTCAGAGCGCAGCGAGATTATGTAGATTAATCAGCAATAGTGTGTTATGCCTACATACTATTTGATTTGCTACTTATCGAGTCTCATCTGTGCATTTTTAATTAAATTATTTTTAAGAGGAATACTGCACTCGGGTTTCAGAGATGGAAGAAATGGAATTGGATTTACGCCATTACTAACACTATGATGAGTGGCTCACTGTTCTTATATAACATTGCCATGATTAAGAAATGTAATTCGAAAGATAACACTCTTTAGATAACAGTAACCTATATTTTTACTGCTTAGTTCGTTACCAATTCATATATGTAGCATCAATCACATTCTCTTCACACATCTTCATCGCATCCACCATGCAACAATGTTCAAAAGCCTATTACCACACGAAAATAATCAAAGATAAAGTATAAACGAAGTACAGCGAAATATTAACAGTTTTTAATTATGATCTTCTCCTAAGGAGAAGATTTCCACTTCATGGAAATTGAATCTACAGTTTCATGTTGGAAAAAGATTCGCGTTTCCACTATTTTCAATAATTTTTTTTTTTTTCAGATAAATTTTCTCGGAAGTTGTTTTCATTTCAGCAGTTTTATGCTCTATTTGTAGCCAACAACATTCCAAAAGTGTTGAATTGAGTCATATGCCTTGGCAGCTAATAATTTTTATAAGCGTAAATAAGAAATCAATTTTCTTAGACATTTTCTTAGCAATTTTTCTTTGACTTTTTTAAGGACTATTGTTAGCAGACATCATCACATCACTACCATCACTGATATGTAGTAAGAATGGTCTGAAGCATTACTGCCTTAAAAATTGCCTCGTTCATTATGCACATACATATCTGACTGAGTAACACTTAAAACAATTATCATGTAACTACACAAAATCATTGGAATTTACTTTGTATTTATGGACAAAAAACGTAAGATTCCTTTTATATCGCATTATATTTGAAACTAGTAGGGCAGACCGGGGCTAGTAGACCCATTTTTCATAATTAATTTTATAAGAATTTTACTGTTAAGCTTTTACCCATAATAAATACGTTTTCATTTTGATTACTTCAATGGGTTTCTTAATAGTTCCTTTTATTTTATTCCCTATAAGGTTTTCAAGAATTATTTGCCATTTTCATGAAAGCTTCGCCGTGAGTCCTTTTACCCCACGCCTGGGGTTGATTGACTCAGTGGACGGGGTTATTTGACTATATCAATTTATTAAAGTAATAAGCATGTAAAAAGAAAAAGTTTTGAAAAAAATTATCATTTTTTACGAAATAAAGAAAATTCAACATTTTTAAATAATCTGTGGTAATGGTGCAGAGGTCTAAAACACATAATATATTTCGGATGATACCATTTATAATAATAGCGGTGCACCATGCAAGATTATCTATATCCGCGTTAATGTCGAGGTTTTAGGCGCCATGTGGCTACAGCTGACCCAGATCCATTCATACATAAGAAATTATTAAAGATATTAAGGGTTGTGTGGATGATAAGTGGTGAGTCCTAATAATTTCCGAGAATTTTCATGTACTTATATAGTGAAAGGGTGGGTTTGATAAAAGTGTAGTATTGTTGGACTGGACATTACTTCCCGTTAACTGCAATGGAGCATACACATATAGCAAACTATAATATGCTCGAGTTTATTAGTACTTGAGGAGTTTAGAGATGGGTTGTTTGGGAGTGCTGTGGTGGCAACAATGGCTCGTTCCGGACGTTTCGCTCCAGCCACAGAGCTGTTCAGCGGTGCTCCTTTCTTTAAGCTTCGTCATTGATAACCTCTTTGCAAGCAATTTCCATCACATCTTTAGATGTATTCAATTTTTCCATTTTTCGTTTGTGGATCCTCATAGTTCTGAATGTAAGAAAAGCATTAGTAACTGTAACTTAAGAAATAACCAAAATAAAAACGAAACATGGGGTTAGTTGCCTTATGAGTCATCAAGCTCGGAAGACCAATAACCAATGCATGCGCTTTCAATAAAAATCACTAGGCAACCCAAAATCATGAGCGTATAAACTATAACACAATTTATGTATGAAACATAATTTTTACTCAAGTGCTTGTAATTTGTTTTTGTTTTTATAACTCCGCGAACGATGTGCGCTAGCTTCGACCACTATTGCTACACTGAGATGGGTACCTTGACTTAATACACAGTCAAATTTGGACAGCTTCGATGTCGATTTTTATTTAGTTAAGCAATGAGTCTACATACCCTTATAGTCAACTAACCCCGGTCTACCCTACACGATTTCACTGAACCGTGTTATGTTTTCATTGCAGGTTTAGTGTAGAATTCGAAATAAATGGAGACAAACATAGATTTGAAGAAATTTTTGCAATTTTTATCCAAAGAAGTTTCACAAAAATTTAGAAATTTCAATACTTATTAGGAGTCGCAGTTTTCAGTGCCCTACATATAACAGTTCACATGTGAGATTCTCCTTTTAAGTTCATATTTATTGAGCCTTCCCGCTCTCTCGTAACTTCCAGGGCACTTTTCACTTTTAACTGTGTGATTCAAAGTAAATTAATGAATTCAAACCCTTTTCCGCTCTATAAGTACTTAGTAGGTCGTTCCTCTACAGGTTCTCTCTTTCTCGTATGATTGATTAGTTAAGTTGTTTTTTAGTTATGAATAAACAACAATTCCATATATTCCTTGTTGATGAACAGAATTATCTATCTATCGCTCCCCACCCCAGAAGGAAATGGAACACTCCAAAAGTTATAAAAGAGCGCTCCTATGGAAGTATAGATCGCTTCCTTCTTGTACGGCTTTGCATATACTTTTTACCATTGGATGCCTGCAGAGGTCAGCGCTCCATTTGAGCTCTCATAGTAGTGCAATAAGAAGCATAGGGGAGCTTTTTCAGAATACGGCCTGAATTACAATTACGACTGATCTGGCAACTCTGTCAACTGCGATTTGATTTTAAATCTACGCTGAGGTGAAATTTGTATTAAAGTTTCAACTGCTTGAACAAACCAGAAGTCCTGACTTTTGTGATTGAACTGAAATTGGTATCTAAGAGTTAATTTTTTTTTTTATAGTTTTGTAGCACTGAAGTGAGCATCTAAAAAAAAGTTAGGTAGCTGGCCATAGTGATTTCGCCGCTTGAGGTCATCTTATATAAAAATAAAAGGCAAAAGATTTATTGTTCTGTAAGCTTGTCATTCTGGTTGGAACTTGGATTAAACAATTTTGTTGAAAAATAACAAAATGAAGGCTTCCGAAAAAAAGTGACTTTTTTTAGTGGAAATCAGGCTGTAAAATAGATAGTTAGGGACGAACAAATAATAGATCCTAGTTCCTGCGAGAGCTACTGATGAGTAGAATAACATATCCGAATTTTATCCCAATCGGTTGAATAGAAAACTTTTGTATTACCCCGGTCGACCATAAAAACGTTGTTTCAAGAAAAACGCGTTTAAAGTTTCCTTTCCAATCCATTTTTACCCTCTTCGAAGATGTTTACGCACAAACTCCATAAGACAGGAATCAATTCTTTTGAGATATGGAATAAATTCTTAGCTATCGAAGGATCTATTCTATTTCGTGTCAAAATGAATTATTTTATATGGACAATGTCCGCTTTTTTGGCTTCTTGGATTGGTTTTAGCACCACCCAATAGAAAATTGATCTTATAATCCGATAAAAAATGATTCTTGAATCATTGAAAAATACATTTCATAAGTGACCCAGTATATATTTGAAATCGGTATAAAGTCGATTTTTAAATAGATTAATGTATCGGTATAGAATTGGTATGGCCTCAATCATGGCTGTGACTATTTGCTTACATAATTTTCATGCAATATTTAGATGGACTTACTTAGTTTTCCCATAATAAAAAAGAATAATTTCAATTTTTGATGAAAATCATGTAAACGATTATCCGGGATGGCTGCATACAATGGTTGATTTTAAAATTGCTTATTTAACATCGAAAAAAATTATTTTTAGTAAATTACTACATCACTCAAGAAATAAAAATATAACTTGAAATAATAGAATACACAAATAAAAGGAATTCAGTCATTGTGAAGCCTACTTTTACAGCTCTAAGTTTAATACCGATCTTTAGCCGAAAATTCTGTGACGCAATCTACAGAACGCTGGAGTTTTTGGTAAGGATAGCGTTGCTTGATAATTTATAAAGACTCATTCAAATCCTAGCAGGCAGTGTATGATATAGTGAATGAGAATGAAAAAGTCTACACATAACTAAACTAGTAAAAACACATTCATTACTGGACATGATATCAGATAAAATGGTAGTTAAATACTGGTGCACCGACGGCCGTAAACCCGAAAAAGGTGTAAGAGCAGGAATATATGGTGTTAAACCAACCAAGAACTTGTCCATAAAAACCTTGGAAAATACATCTCAATACTCCAGACAAAGGTATATACCATCACCAGATATGCATTCGAAAACCTCAACCGCTCTTAAGCTCACAAAAAGAAATATATATCATACAGATAACCAAGCGGCATTGAAAGCCATCCCACCACCTAAGATCAAAACGAAGTTAATATGGGAATGCATTCAAGTATTAACAAACCTTGACAAAAAGAGCCAGCTACTACTTCCACGAGTGCAAGGACATTCTGAAATATATGGGAATAACATATTCGGCACACGAGCCAAGAACGGAGCTTCCACACCTATTATCAAACCAGAACCATTTTGCTGTATCTCCTATAATACCGTGAAACTTACCATATAACCAAACTGACCAGAGATGGACATTATAGTCTCAAAACATGTAAAAAGATTCTTCAAAGGACTTTAATCAAAAAAGAGCCATGGATCCTTTAAGGCTATCTAGGAATCAACTGACAATCAGGAGTCTTAATCGGACACTGCAAACCCAATAAACATATTCATCGAATAGGCATATCAGATCGCACCCACTGATGTATATCGGATGGTTATGCCTTGAAGACGGTGAAATATCGGAGCACGTGTTTTGCGAATTCGAGGCATGATACTATATATAGATTCGAGGCTTTGACTCATACTTTCTAAAGTCTGTCGACTTCGAGGTAATTTCCTCTAGAAAGATACTGCTCTTTTTAAAAAGAATGAGATTATTGGATGACCATCCGCCCAGCCAAAATTTAAATCTAAATCTAATACACATAGCCCAGTCGGGTTAGTATAAAAAAAAAAATGGCTTTACATTGGTAAAATTCCGGTCAGCAATTTTATTGCTCTAACCTTTAGGTGCGGATTCTATAACAGCGGCGCAACAGCATATTAACCGGACTTATTTAAAGGTGCAAATGTGGCTGCAGTATGATATGGATGCTACAGTATGGGTTTGACAAAAACGCCCAATGGGTTAGAGCCCATAACCACCACTACAAAACCCAACCTGGAATTGTTGCTCAAAACGATTCCTTGCAAATGCAAAACAAATTGCTGCAATATGTTCGGGTGTCGTAAAACAGGACTTAAATGTTCAGTTATATGCCAAAGCTGCAGTAGTGGGACATGTGACAAAGTTGTCAAACTGCAAGAGCTAATTGATAACGACGAACATGAATCCTGGAATCATGCCCAATCAACATCGAACATCAGCACTGAAGAGGGAACCGACGTTGTTGCTTTGGCAGGACCATCGTTGAAAAAAAGAGTCGAGTAGAACTGACAACGACATCTTGAAAGAAAAGGTCTAGCCGTCTGAAAACGAACTAGCAAGCAATGATACGCGGATTAGGCCTACTGGAGATACTACGTAAAAAAAAAACGCCCCGGGAACTCAACCCCTGGTGTGGAAAGTAGTTCTCAAAATACAATTATTACGTTGCTCTGTGCTTTTATCGCAAGCGTAGTACCTTAAATATTGGTTCTAGGAAAAAACTCGTATAGATCAAAATTGTAGGAAATGTAATTCTATACAACTTTGTTCCTATATATTTATTATGTCCTAAAGTTAATAATAAACGTGATAATTCTATAATTATACTTTCACCACTTTTTCCCGCTTAATTCGAAAAATATCGATCGCACGATAAAAATTGTAAGGACTAAAGTTGTAGAGAATAAAATTTACAGCAACTTAAGTCCTTCCCATTTTTGTTGAAACGTTGAAAATGGCCTAGATATTGAGCAAAAACAATTTAACGCAACGGCGTAATTTGGTCACCATTTTGAATTTAGACTACCAGTGACCCCCCTATAGATTAGAGCAGTAAAATTGCTGCCGGGAATTTTTCCAAGGTCATATGCTAACCCGACTCTAACAGGGTATTAATTAAAAAAGGATTCAATATTACAAAATACCCCTCCGTCCTCCCAGGGTGTTTCCCACTAGGAGGTCAGTAGAGCGGGAGGTGATAGTACTCTGATAGATGAAGTAAAAATTGTATGGCAGGGGAAGGGCTATATCAACCGTTTAGGAGTTACAGGGTGATTAAGAAAAAAAGCTAGTTTTTTACAAAACACCCTGTATCTTAAAAACTACAGGGTGTATGGTCACAGTAAGGCGCTCATTGTATGCAGAACTCCATGGCCTTTCAAACGACTGCTCAATCAGACCCATAGGGTGTAATAGGTCAACTTAAAGAGGAGAGTCTACAGCTTACAGTTTTTTAAAAAAAAAAGGTATGTTAACGACCTTTTTGCAAAAATAATAGAAGTTAAATTAAAAAAACAGGTAAGAAAATCCGAAATTTTGAGTTTAGACAACGTTAATTTTTGAGGGTAGAGGGCTATGGGGCTGATTGAGCAGTCGTTCGAAAGGCGATGGAGATCTACATACAATGAGCTCCTAACTGTGACCATACCATAAGATACAGGGTATTTTGTAAAAAAACTAGCTTTTTATCTTAATCACCCTGTAACTCCTAAACGGTTGATATGGCCGCCCCCCCCCGTGCCATACAATTTTTTGTTCATCTATCAGAGTACTATCACCTCCCGCTCTACTGACCTCCTAGTGGGAAACACCCTGTATGTATACATATCTTGACATCAACTATCAAATTCTTAACTATACCTAGTGCATGTTTTTTTTTCCCAATCACCCTGTGTAATGATGAGAATAATTAGAATACAATTCTGGAAGTTTTTTGTTCTATAGAAAGGCAAAATTTCAGAATTTTTAAGTCACTTGTTTTTTAACTCTACAGAGTCATAAAGTTTCCTACCTCAAAAGCATTCAACAGCACTCCTTCCTTCATTCATTACGCGCTACCTTAGAAAGTGTTTTACAATTTAACTTTTTCCCGGATATGAAATTTTTATTTGTACCTACTCAACGTAATCGAGATAATAAAAAAAAAACACATTTGCCAAAATTAGCTAGATACCTACCTACCTGTTTTCTATAAATTTTTTTCATGCTTAATTGTTTTATACACCGAGATGCGTATAGTAACAAAAGTTTCAACTTCACTTTTGCAAAAAAAAAAAAAAAAGAAGTCTCTCCAAACCTTTAAGACTTGAAATCGACATTTCCGGTGATTTTTTTTCAAAGTTGAAATTACTCTCGCCATTCAAACCAGAAAGAAAAACTACTCACAGCAATTATTTTTCTCGTCTAGTATCTAACCTAGTATCAATCACTAATATGGTATATACATAGTTAATCGATTCAAACTGTACTCATAAAATTATCCGTTAAGGCATATTATACGCAGAAACTATTGTAAATGGAAAAGAACTTTACAATAAAAGTGCGTGAATTTTTTTATTATTATTTTCCAGTAGTATCAGCAACATTCATCTTCTGCGCGGCTTGGTAGGAAAAATCTCTCGCATTTTATATGGGTTAAGAAAGATTTCCAAAGCAAATGGTGAAAATAACGCATCTATATTAAACTCTGATAAACACACCGTATTGCACCTAGGTTTTCTTTTTTTTTCTTACATATAAAATCTCATGATGCTTTCTATTGGTGCACAGTGCTAAATGCAATCGTTTACAGGCAGAAAAATCTTAAATTGCTTTGCTCCAAATTGAATTCTCGGCCGTTGAATATCTTTTGCAGGTAATTTCCGCATTATAACCACAAGTTTGTCTGGCCTTACTACAATGACATTTTTCCCCCTCGGCACCATTAGAGCTTCATATATGTATGTATGTATTTACGAGACGTGATAGTTAATATTAATGATAGAAGGTTCAATCAACTCCTATGCTGGGTATATCTATGCGCAGCATTCCTAGTATAAATATTGAATTCATCTACTCAGTGAATGAGAAATTATTCTGTAGAAACATGGGTAAACCCTTCATTTTTAGCCCATATTACCTTTTCCCATGTAATCTGTACTTAGCCCTATTTATAATTAGCATATTTTCGCATATATTCTGTAAATTTCTATAGTAACTGGAACAACTAGTATTGCCTAAGCCTAGTGTACCTAGTGTGCCTAGTACTCTTCTCCCCCAAAAATATTCTTGAGATTTTTGTTTTTTGACAATATTCGCGCTTTGATAATTTTCAGCAGAACATTGCTCCCATAAACATCGCAATCCATAACACTCATTCTGAGTAACGTTTCAGTGCCTCGGACATTACTGATGAGATGACTTCTTACTTTACGATATATGTAGATGCCCGCCATGTTTCGCTGTGCTGAGCATGTACAATTCACATAGATACGGGATACAGTTCAGTTGGGTTGGGATACCCACAGATAACAGATATGTACTATGCAAGCCAAGGAAGTGACGGACATGCGGTGAGCAGTTAATTATTAGCAATTACACATGCAAACTTTCCTCCTATGCACAACATGAAATCGCGCTTCTATTCTGACATTTACAACTGTAAATTGGAAGAGTTTCAAGACAGTAGAAGATTTCACCTTGTGATTGCCTGTATAGAAAGAAACAAAAAAGAAAGAAAGGTGCAAAAAGCTCAAGTCTTCATCAAGATGTCAATTGTCTGTCTGAAATTATTGTTTTCAAATGAAAGTTGATTTAATTTTTATATAAAAAACTTCGATTTTTTTTTAATTATCTCAATTCAAAACATCTTTTGTCAGAGATATTGACAGGAAAGAAAATTTATGAAGATTGTGCTCCAATTAAAGCAAAAATATCATTGGTCCGCTACTGTTTAATTTTTCTTTTTGTTTGAAGAGGTTTCGAATTTCCGGATTACACATATCTGCTACATACATATTAAATAAAACTGCATTACAGATGGATAAGTTAGGTTAGGTTAGATTTAGAGTGGGTGCAACTAGGCCACTAGAACCCTGCGGACACTATAGATTGGATGGCTGAGATCTCTCCAAGTCCCTTGAATTTAGTCCACTACACTGTCAATATTGTTCAGACTCAAAATTTATGAGACATTGTTTTTAAATTCTAACCGAATGCAGTTCATTTATAAGATAATAGATAAAATATCTGTGGCAAAACCCAATATGGTTCTACAAATGCCCCTGGTATACGCAGTGAAAAAAAATCGATATATTCGTTACTCTGCAATTGGTCGATGGTAAAACCAAGACATAGTTTTTAACAAATCAGGTTTTGCCTTAGTGTCATAGAAATTTAGTCTAAAATTTTTGCAAACAGTTGAGGTGACATATATTTGCTGGAAGAAAACCATTTTTGGGATAAGTTGTATGTTCAATATTCCACCTAAACTATAAAAAAATATTTTCCTAAATTTGTTGGCAACAATTTGTGCAATAAAGTTTAAGCATATTTCGGTAACTTTAGGCTTCGGAGAAAGGAGAGTTTCACCTATATATAGGGAGTTTGAATTCAATATGTTTTAATGAATTTTCTATCGGGAGAAGAGTAATTTTGTACATATAAATTGGGTGATATTCTATTAAATTAAGGCTGAATGCCAGAAAATAAAACTCTCGGTTCCGAGCTTCCAAAATTTTGACTATGTAGTAGTAACGTGAGCTTTCATTCTAATCACATTACTAATGCATTGGTAAGCATTCCTATAAAGTGCTATTCAAAATTACATACATATAAACAAAACCGAGAATTTGCTTGGACTACTCGATCGTGTCGTCACTACGAGAAGCTTTTGGGAATTGAAATGAATAAATCATTCACTTTTCATCAAGATAGAAGTTTACAAATTGCTTTTTATAAAATAAACTACTCACGGGATTTATCCGGTTTTTGGGCGACTAAAAAAAAATATCTCAATCTTCATTCTAATGTTAAATAAATAAAATAAATAAAAAGATTACTCTTTTTGGACTTTTTACCGGGTTAAACTTAATTTTGTTCAAGAAAGAATTTTTTGGGATATCTCCGGTATATAGCAAAAGCCAAAAAATGTTCTAATTTGTTATTTCATCACACAACCCATTAATTTTTGGTGAATGAATCTGTTTCTTTAAAAAAAATTTTTAAATTTTTTTAATACATAAATAAAAAATTGTTTTTTTCTATTTTTCTCAAACTTTTCATTTCTTTCTTTTTTTTCATTTTTTCATTTGTTTTTCAAATCAGCCAATTTCGCTATTTGGGACCTGTTGATGAGTCAAACCAAGACTTGAAACTTTCACCAAAAATTAATGGGTTGTGTGATGAAATAACAAATTAGAACATTTTTTAGCTTTTGCTATATACCGGAGATATCCCAAAAAATTCTTTCTTGAACAAAATCTAATGTTAAAGTAAACGTGCAGCAATAAATTTTATTCAAGTTACAGGGGTTTCAATTTTAATGTTATAAAAGTTTTGTAGCATGACAAATTTTAACAAATTTGGAAAAACAGTTCCGATAGCATTTACAAATATCTTTGGAAAACCTATGTATGAAAAATAATAAAAATTTGTGTGTACATGAAAAAGTATTTAGGGGGGAGAAAAAAATAATAGGGGTTTTTGAGGTTTTTGATTTTCTAAAATAAAAAAAACCAACATCTTTTTCAAAAATCTAAGCCCAGTAGCATTTGAACTGACTAGTTTCAGATATTTTGCCGAAGGTTTTAAATCAATATCATAAAAATTGTGGAAAATAAGAAGAGGGCACAAAATGCTTGCAAATTTATGCAGCCTTAATGTAAATTTTTCGACAAATTTTGTGGAAATATCCGTAAAATTTAGAAAAACATTTTTAATAAATTAAGGGTAAACAAGTGTTTGAACTATACATATTTCCACAGGTATTATGGAATAGTGCATAAAAAAGTTAAAAACTTCTACCTTGAGCACAGAGACTTCTATATAGTTAGTATAAAAAAAGTAGCTTTGATAAAGGGGCATAAGTAGATGCGTATTGAGTGATTTTCTACCAAATGTAGCAATTATTTTCAAAGGAGCAAGGGAACATTCAATGGACTATGCTTGATGAACTATTAAACAAATGTAAATAATACATTATTATAGATGGAAATAAACATAAAGCAGGTATAGTGAATTATTGACATAATAAATGTTATTTTGCACAAGTTTTCTAATTGAATTACAAGAAATCGACGTAAGAGGTCAATTTTATTTTTTACAGCAATGAAAGCAATTTTCCTAATATTCAGACGTAGTAAGTATATGAAAACTCGCATAGTATACAAAGAATCTGCATTTTACCAACAATTATTATTATGAACTTGCGGGCAAAAATCATAGGATGTCATTTGATTAGCAAAGTAGAAATAGAGGATACCTATGTATTTTGACTGCAGAAAAATATTTCATGATTCTTCGAACAACTTTGTTGGACATCTTGGTAATTTTTACTTAAAATTACGATCTAAGATGATGTTTCAGTATTAATGAGAATCCTTGGATTAGGGTCATCAAGTGCAAGATTGACTACGGATTTGTCGGAGTCAAAACCCTCGAGAAATACTTGCCAAGCCATGAAATAGAAACCCTTATGTGCAGGTTCTAATCCGATTCTCTAAAATGTTTTATATTGACATTTAAGGAAGAGTGGCTAGACTGGCTGATTTTATATATATTATAGAATCTAAGCTACTACCCATACAGGGAAAAAATACTTAAGTGATTTTAAGCTTGGCACTTATTTTCTCAAAGGCTACACTTACTATATACCTTACTTAACAAAATAATAAAATGATTTTGATTAAAACGGAACCTTACTAACCTCCAAGAACAAAAAACTAAATTTCAGTTCATTGAATTTTTTCAGTAGAGTGATTAATTTTACCGTCACAGTTTTAAAATGTACAGAATTTTGTAGTGCGGTATAGTTTTAGTCAAGTATTTCTTACTTAATTACTCTCATCTCGTTCGCAAGTAAACAGGCTCTTTTCTGGCCATTATTCTTTCATTTTATTGAAAAACAGCCAAGTAAAATTTTCCTTATAGTGAAATGAAAAATAATGTGCTATACCACATCGGACTACAAATTTAATTACATTATAAAACTATAACTGTAAAATTAATTATTCTGAAGTAAAAATTAAATATACAATTAACTTAATTGCTATTTTTATTCCGTGGGATTTCATTTCATTTGAAAAAAGTTTTAGTCCATGCAAAAAAGGTTTTATTTCATGCATAAAAGTTCGTTCAATTCAAAAATGCAATATGTGCGGGCCTGGTCCAAATCTGCATACAGATTGATTCGAATTCATTGGACCACATCACAATTGCATATGCAATTTTTCAGTTGAAAGTTTTTGTTTGGGGAATCGTAGTCATTCGGTTAATATACATTTTTCTAAATAATTTTATTATTAAAGGTATAAAAATTTTATTTCGGTTGGGAAGATAAGAAAGTAAACTTAAGATTATCGGAAGACTGTTTTTTTGTATGAATAGTAGTTTAGGGCGAGGAAGCTATTAAAATCAAATTTTTGTCAGTTTTACATAAGAACACTGCCAATATTTAGAATGTAGGGTCTAAGTTATATATATACAGGGTGTCCCAGACTAATATGACTATATTTTCCAAATTGATTCCTCTCGTCCAGACAAGTAAAAAATTGTATGGCAAGGGGGCGGGCAAAATGTCACCCTGTCGAATTACAGGGTGATTAGTAAAATATTGTCTTTTTTAATTAAATACCCTATATATTCAACAGTATACTCTGTACGGTCTATTTTAAGACGGAATCGTATGCAGAACTTCATGACCTTTCCAACGACTGCTCAACCACCCCCGTACCCCTCCCCAATCAAAATTTCGGGTTTTATTTTTATTTTTTCGTTTTTTTTTAAATACCCTCACTAATATACAATTTTTTTACAAAATTTCGAAAACCCAGAGTCTCCTCTTTAATTTAACCTACATGTATGTATGTACTAACTGTAGCCGTTAAAAAGTTATTAGCTCTTAACCGGTTCAGGTCATACCACAATTAGACGATATTTTATAAAATGACGTGTTTTGACGTGTTTTCTAGTCACTAAGGGAACAAATTATCTGTGGCTTGTATAGGTTAAGACCTAATAATTCCTTAACCGTAACAGATACAATATAAGTGTACTAGGTTAAATTAAAGAGGAGACTCTGTGCTTTCGAAATTTTGTATCTTAGTGGGGGTATTAAAAAAAAGACGAAAAATTTAAAAAAAAAACCGAAATTTGTAGTTTGAAGCGTCATAACTCTAGAATGAGGAGGGGTACTGGGGTATTAGAGCAGTAGTTAGAAAGACCATAGAGTTCTGCATATAATTCCGTCTTAAAATAGACCTTACAGGATGTACTTTTGAATATATAGGGTGTTTAATGAAAAAAGAGAATATTTTACTAGTCACCCTGTAACTCAACAGGGTGACATGTTGCCCCCCCCCCCTTTCCATACAATTTTTTACTTGTCTGTACGAGAGGAATCATTTTGAAAAATATAGTCATATTAGTCTGGGACACCTTTTATATAGAGATCAACAGGAAGGCAGATATTTACAAGAAACTCTATATAAACCTTTTCTTAAGTCGGTCCCACACAATGCGTGCATTTATCCAATATTGGCATGCGTCTAATTTGAGGAGATGTGTGTGTGCTACAAAGAAGAATATTTTTCATTCGTACGCTTTAGCCAAAGTTTGTAATGCGCCCTTAAAGCGTACGATTAAAAAATATTTCTCTTTGTAGCTCACACATATCTTCTCAAATCAGACGCATGCCAAATATTTGACAAATGCAAATGTTCTTCCTCCCCCCCCCCACCCGCTCACCCATCCAAAGATCATAAACATCGTATAACTGTCAAGGTTGCTAAATGCTAGGACACAACATGATAGAAAGTTGTTCATCCAAATTTAAATAAATCTTAGTACAAAAGGGAGTCTGGCAACAATATGGAGCATTTTTAATGAAATGGAGCAATTATGAAAATGGAGAAAATGTTGCTTATTATGCCTAAAATGAAATAAGAGAAATTTGAAAAGACCTTGAAGCCAGTGCTCAAATAATTAGATGAAATCATAAAATGTCATTCCTTTTGTAACACTTTAAAATAAAAATGATGGTACGGTAAAAAGCATATTACACCTATATATGTAGAATATCAAAATTAATTTTGATTTATGAATATCAGTCCGTCCATCCATATGACAGCCCGAGCACGTGCTTAATTCTGCCTACGATATTTTGATAGAAGACAAATCAGATCAGATCAGACAATTCCTTCATAAGGCTACTAAAAACGCAAACATTAATTTTTCACTATATAAATTTGGACAGAGACGTAGAAAGCTGAAATTTCTCACATAACATTCCAGTTCAGAAATGGGTAAAATTAGTGAAGTCTTTGTAGAGTTGCCATATACACAAATTTCAGTTTTAACTGAATAGGTATACATATTTGGACAATACTCTAGAAACATTACAGAATTGAAATTTTATACATGGATTTACTACAAAAATTGTAATTCCAACTTCAAAAATTTGCAAAATCAGCCACAAATCCTGTTGCCATACAAAAATCTCATATAGTAAGAAAACGATCATTATGAATTTTTTACTGTCCGACAAATTCCGAAAATTCACTTTAATCATTTAACGTGTACAAAAATGTTCAAAAATTATAAAAACTTCCTGTGATAGTATTACGTAACTTCAAAATTCAATTGCTACATATCAATCGTGTTGGTATTCTCAATAAATGACCGATAACATTCCGGAAAAGAAAATTTGTCTAATTTTGTTTATTGTTTGCTCTTATCATAATAATTCAAAAATTTGTTAAGTAATATTATAAAATACATACTTAGGCGTCAAAACATTTTAATAAAGTGCTATATGCATTCTCAGAATACATTGATTACGCGTGCGTGTAGCATATGTAAACAATGCCGAAATAGACATAAATAAAACTATTTACGTCAGTTGAAAGAAAATTCGATTCAGTAACAAGTTTATCGTAAGTGTGAATATTTTTTAATTTTATATACATTTTGCATAAAAAACTAATATTATCTATTTTAAATTAATTTTCATGTCACGTTGTTGTTTTTGTAGTAATCAGTAAACATTTCTACAAAACTGCATAGTTTTCCGGTATCGCAAAGAAAGTAAACAATCTCAACACACACAATTGGGTTTTGTGACGAAATGTCAGTTTTATTGACAAAAATTTAAAAAAAAAAAAAAAGTTTTGTTTTTCATTATCAAAACAAACGCGACGAAGGTTGACTTTGTTAATGAATTTTTGTTTTGTCTACGAGTGGTATCAGCCTGTAGAGTAATGATGGTAGAGAATTGAGTTAGATTTTTGTTGATTAGCTTACGGCTAATCTTATTCCAGTGTTGTTTGTATAATAAATTGACTCGACCAAACATAGCAAGTATAAAAGAAATGTGAAATATGCAAAATCAGCACTCACATTTTCTTTAAGTTGATACATATATAATTTTCATGCTAAGATTTTTTGTACAATTCTTCAACGGAAGTGGCACTTTATTTACTTTACTTAACTTGGATTCATAACAGCGTAATCGCTTTAAGCCTTTTAATCGTAAAAGAAATGCGTTTTTATGTGCGAATATTTTGGATAATGTAAGCAGGTCTATGACGATTTTCCCTAAATTATTTTATGATGTTTTTTTTTCACTTTTGTTGTTTTGTCGTTTTTATGGCTACAGTTAAGGGGTACAATAGCCCAGAGAGAGGGACATAGAAGTGCTCAAAGACGAATGCAAGAGCGCTTCCCCACCGTATCTTCGTTCATATCTTTTTTCATGTTCGCAGAGGGTAGCGCTTACTTGGATACTATAGGGAAGCACTCTTGAAGCTCTTATAAGCAATGCAGAGGGAATCAAGAGAAAACTTTATTCAAAATTTCAATTTTGTATGTACTCTGACTGCGATCCGTTTGATTGTAAATCTATATGAATCACAAGGGCATGTTGCTAAATAAAAAAAGAAAAATAATTATTAATCAAACGAAATCACACATTTCAACTGACTACTCAAGAATGAAAATTCTTCTTTTAAATTCATATGAGTTATCTTTTCATGAATAAGACTAATATCAATGAAGATGTTTGCTTCCAGAAAGATTCCTTTAGATATATTAAGAGGGCACTTCGAAAAAGATATTTCCTGATGTGGAAGTGCTTCTCTTGGCAAGCGCTTGTCATATATCCGGCTGTCAGATGAATAGAATAGAAGTGCTTATGGTTGCGCGTTTAAAATTATGGGAATAGCTACATTTACTTTAAAAAAAAATGCATGCATGCTGTGTTACATACTCCTCAGGAACGTAGGTACTAAATCAGGAGACGGATGTGTGTAAAATAATAATTTTTGATTGTCTGCTTATTTCTTAAATAATCACTTTCCATTATGAATTCTTTCTTAAAAAGATTTCCGATATAGAAATTTTTTATTAATTTTAGCAAGCCTTTTAAGATAGCACTGTTGACTTTTCTTTACTTGCATATGTATGAGAAACGTGTCGTTTGATAGCTGTTAAAAAATGTATATAAAATAAACAATGCTTCTGCTGACGGTAATTCTAATACCTATTTATAGGTAAAAATGTTTACTTTTAGGGAAAAAAACAAGTAATTGTGAGTCTTTCAACAAACTCTACCCAATTCACTGTAAAATGAAAGTACAGCTTTCGATCAAGACGAAGGTTCTTTTTTAATCTTGCAGTCTCTTCCCCCTGCAAATCATGAATATGATCTGAATGAAAAATTCAATTGCATAATATAATAACAAAATTCCTTTCAATTACATTTAAATTGTTTGTTAGATTTTATAAAAACATTAATTTTAGGTTTTTGACCATCAATTTGACATTCTCTAATTTCGTTTCTAAACAACTTTTCAAATTTTAGAGAATAACAAATTGGAGGTAAAACAAAAAGTGAAAATGATTGTTTTATGAAGTCCAACAAACAAATGTCATGCAATTGAAAGAAAATTTAATTATTATATTAAATTCATAAGTATAATTATTATTCATTTGAATTTTTCATTCATTATATAAGCGTTAGAATTATCGTCACCAGAAGAGTTGTTTATTTTATATAAATTTTTAAACATAAAACGTGTTCTCTTTTCCATAATGCGCAGCGTTAAAAACTTTCAAAAGACATGTTTCTCATACATATGCATTTTATAACGCCATGGCCTGTAGTAAAGAAGGCATGAATAGTCTGAGTTGAAAAGAAAATCACTTGTAATGGTACGAAAAAATTCACAATTTTTATTTTTTTTTTCCCCTTTGAGGCACATATGTATTTATTATTAATTATTATGTAATATCAGTATATATAATAATAAAAAATAAAAATAATAAAAAAGAAGTGTAACTAAAAAAAACATGTAATCGAAAAGGTATTGTAAAAACTCAAAAAAATAAAAAATTGCAGAGCATATGTAAATGGTTATTTTGTTAGATATAAAGACCCTCGCTTTACTTTTTCATTTTTATTATCTATTTTTATTTTTATTAATATTAAATATGAATTCAAATTAATTTAAATAATCAGTCTTTGGTTTAAATTGTGATTCTAGTTTTACTAGATAACAACAGGTGACGCACAAAATAATAAAGGGTTTTCTTTTATTTAAAAAAATTGAATTTGTGTAATTTTATATTTTGAATGTTCCAATTCAAAGTTAATGATAACATTAATATTAGCATCCGATAGGTGGAACTACTTTCTAAGTCCCAATTCTTAATATGAGATTAAGTGCCTCAATGAGGTTCTAGATCAGTACTAATTCCTAAAAAACGATCACCCCTCATCTATATGAATTTCGTCTCTTTTGCTGCGTTTTCTGTATGTAGCATCATAAATAAAATAAAAATATTATTTAACTGAATTGATTTACTTTTTTCGCACCACAGAAGAGTTTTACTTTTTACACAGACTACAAACACTCAGTTCTTCGTCAAATTAATTTGTTTATTTATTTGTTTATTAAAAAAAATTAAATAAAAATTAATGTATATGATAAATGTGCTAAGTTAACAGAAAATCTCTACCTTAAATCTAGTAAATAGAAAAAGTGTTCTGCTGAAATTTTACACACGAGCTTTTTTAGGAAAAAGTAAATTTTGTTTCGAAAACAGCACCAATCAGGCAACTCCTTCGTAGGGTTGCCATACAAAAACTTTGATTTTCACTCTATATTTGAACACTGGTACATTTGGTACGTGGTGTTTTTATAGCAATAGTAAATACGTGTTCAAAAATATACTACATGAAGCAACACCTTGTAGGTGCTGCTGTACAAAAAATTCTTTTTTCACTACAATTTGAACACTACCTGAGAGTTCGTCAACGTACAGCATTAAAATTTTGTACACAGCGTTCTCACAAAAATAGTAAAAACAAGTAAAAAAGCTAGAATTGGTCTAAGACCAATTCTTATGATACCCTAGATGAATGCCCGTATTAAATTTCGTATGGTCACCGATCTATTCAAGTATTGATTTTGAAGTTGATTTACACATATATTTCTAGAATGGTTTGTCGCACAGAAAAAATGATTATAACCAATTTTATAGGATTTCGTATTCTGCAGAAGTTTTTAGTACAATAAAAATGTCTTGGACTGATCGTTTTCAAAGTATACGTAAAAAACCTAAATTTTTATATGGCAACACCAAGAAGGAGTTGCCCGATTTAGTCCATTTTTGACACTTTATTTGCTAATGTAGTAAAAACATCATGTACGAAATTTCAGCTCTCTACGTCAACGCGTTCTCAGGCAGTGTCCAAATATATAGCGGAAAACTGAAACTTTTATATGGCAACCCCACGAAGAAGTTGCCCGATTTGTCTCATTTTCGAACTTAATTTTACTTTTTTTTTAAGGTCCGTGTATAAAATTTTAGCTCTCTAAGTATACGCGTTCTCGAGTTATCGTGCGCACAGACGGACGGACGGACGAACATGCAAAAATCTAAATAACTTTTAATATTATGAATGGGTGTCCAATCCATTTTGCTCTACCATCATTTTTTCGAGGTATTACAAATGGAATGACAAACTTAGTATACCCCTATGATTTCATCTTGGGTATAAAAATCAAAAATGAAATAAATCGGATAACCCCTTTCTGGTGTTGCCGTATAAAACCAAGAAAGTATTGTCGATTTGGTGGTCCACTTTTGAGCTTGTATTTGCAATTTTTATAAAGACGCCGTGGGCAAGATTTCAGTGCTGTACGTTGATGTGTTCTCAGGCAAGTATAGTATAGCGAAAAATGAAATGTTTGTATGGCAGCACAAAGAAACGATTGCCCTATTTAGTCTATTTTCGAACTCGTATTTACCATTGCTATGAAAACACTTTGTACTAAATTTTAGATTTCTACGTCTGCGCGTCCTTAGACAGTGCCCTAATATACAGTGAAAAAACGAAATTTTTGTATGGTAACCCTACGAAGGGTTTGCCCGAGTGGTTCCGCTTTCGAAATTAAATTTCTCGGTCTACAAAATTTCAGAATTCTAAGTGAAAGCGTCCTCGAGTTATCGTGGTATGACATATGTTATACACAGTTTTCCGCGTCTTTGTTGCCGTCTGCCACCACCTTCCCACCGTCCAATGTGTCTGCCATTTTTACCATTGATCATGAGATATAATTCTCTGCTGCCACCAAATAGGTAATAACTAAAGGTGATGCAATCATATGTACGATCCGTGTATATGAGCGTACCCAAAATTGCCTTGCATTTGTGTATGTTTCATTCCGCTATTTTTGGTCTTTGCTGTCAAATCCATACTCAGGTTTGGTTTGTTTTGGACATGGCGCATTGACGCAGGAAAACCCGTGAAATAACCGTAAGGGCACGAAGCAAATATTACTCATATACTTTTTATCACTGATCTTTCCTTCTTAATTATTAATGTTTTTATGTTCATGTTTTTAAATTCAGTAAATACTCTTGAGTACATGAAAATAAAAGCGATTAAAATTGCGCACAGGTTGTACAATTGTGTACAGGTGTACAAATTTTACGGCGCTTATGTACAAAGAATATCAGTGTCAATGTGTTAGAAATGGGTATATGATATTTTCTCATTTGCATCTGTTTAGTTCTTATCTCGTTGGCTGCCACACTAAAAATTAGTCTTTATTAAATCACGTAAGGTAGCCGGGTTTTTGGGCCATCGTGGTCCTTCCGCAGAACCCTCCGCCACTGGAAGCCAGGCAGATTTCCGAATAAGTTATTAACGATGTTAACAGAATATGATAAGATGGAAAATTTCATTTACGAATTGACGTAAGTATTTTGATCGCCAGCTCGTAGTCTATTAGAAAAAACGTTTGCAACTACCTGGGAGGTTCAGTTCAACGTGTTAAATATTTTTTTCTTTTTTCAATTGCTATAAAATTTTCGAACGATACACCTTATGAATAATGGTTTGAAATTTATCAGATAGACATTTGCTGGAGTTTTCTAGTCTCCTGTAATATTTTTTCCCTTCTTCTTTTCGCTTTAATAGTAGAGCTCAACAAAGTAAAAAAAAAATGTGACTTTGATTTTATTTAACCTGCTATTTTTTTTCCTAAAGTCACGTAATTAACACCAGTTTCCATATTAAAACTAAGAATCTCAAGTTTTTATAGTACCTATTTAATGACTGAGCACATTCTGTGACCGAAATGTCATTTGCTTTGAGTATTTTTTTCATCTCCTCTTCATCTAAATTCAGCTAGTTACGCCAATAAGTTCCGTATTGTAGGCAATTTTCTTCTGTGATTAAATTTTTAAAACCATTTTACCCAGATATTTTCATTTCTTATTAAAAACTTATTGCAAAAAATAATGTTCTTCGCTATTCAACCGAAAGCAGTTTGTAAATCCGAAAAAATATGGCGTCAAAATCCAGCTCTTTTCTGTAGAAATTATGTATATACCCAGAGTGGGATTTTCACATTTGGTTATAATTTAATATTTTTGAATTTTTGGACGAAGAAATTAAATGGTTTAATTATATTTTAAATATTCTCTTCCAATATTGAGCCAGCTTCTATTATTTTGATGAAAGTAATAACTATTTTGAGACTGAATTACTACCATATGGAAACGTATCCCATCAGTGCTTTATCTTTTACCACTCAACTTGACCTCCTGATTTTCGTACAATTAAAATTAATTCTTATTCAAGAAATGTTCTTGAAAATTGTTACTCTCTGGCAATTTAAATCTTATTTAGAAAAAAAAACTACTATTACTTATAACATAAAATTTCTGGTTCAGACATATGTAACCCTACTACGACAATATTTAAAATAACTGAGGGCATTCGAAACTTATCGATAAGCTAAGGAGCTCCTTTTATAATTTGTCTGGATATCCTCTAAGATTACTCTTTGCTAATTATCGTACCAAGAAGTGCATAGAAATAATTTCACACTCTTCTTCTCTACTTTTTGTGTCAAATGGAGTCCCACAGAGCTCGTTGTTACGACCTGTTTTTTAAAGTTTATCAATAATATTCATAAGCTTCTAGTCGTATAATTACGATATTCAGTAGTACAACAAATTCAAATTAAACCCTGCTAAATGTAATATCTTCTTCGTCGTGAGGTATTTAGTCGTCATGGCCAATATGGAGGTGGTCAATGAACTATGAATTATACAGATATGATATTTTCGATTTCCTGTGACATGTTCATATCTGATCGTATGTGAACAATTCATTGCAAATGCTTTCTCCTTTTTTAGATTGAATAAGTAAGGGAGCCCTATCAAGGGCACTAATTACATACATATAAATGTATATGACGCTTTGCAAATATTCAGGGAGATTTGACCTTAGTTTCATTTTTTTTTTTTATCTCGATCTTCATACTTCAACTGACTGTGATTACCTGAACGAACACTTTTTATTTAAAGTCATCCATTCAGCATTCTTTTGGCAATGCGTAGTAAGCAGACCATAACTATAATCATCAAAGCTCAACGAACCCGAACGCTATAGAATTAAGCATATCCTTTCGATCGTGACAACGTCACATTGTTTTTCTGATGATGGAATGATCACTATGATCACAAAAGGTATACATGTGTAGGCAACCTCCAAGCATCGTCTTTACCATAAAATTGATTTTTTTTTTTTTTTGTAATCTCCGTCTAACTCCAGCAGCAAGTTGTCATCATTTCTGTACTTCCGGTAAGGTAATGTCGCTTTCATTCAAGGTAAGTTCACTCACTTGTCACCATATCTCTATTGGATGTATTGATATAGCACATATGTACATGGTAGCCATACCTTGAAGATCATTATTATAGTACACATTGGAAAAGATGAATAATAAAAATAATTGAAGAGTCAGTTGGCATCTTTAGATACCTGTCAAGGTCTTTTCGAATAAATATTTCAATAATACATAGCTCGGAATTCAACGAGGGGTGACTTACTATCAGCTCAAGGCCATTAAAAAAATTACATACTTTTCCTTATGATAAGCTCACAGAAAGTCGAAATAACTATTGCACACAAAGAGCTTGCGGCAGCTTAACTTTCTTCTTCTGTTTCATGACTTGTTTTTCCATGGTGCGAGATGAAAGAAAGGTAGGCGGTGCGGTACATGTATGTAATTGTTTTCATCATTCAATTTATTGTACAACTATAATGCTGGTGGTGATAAAAAGCCTCACTGAGGAGCAATTATGGGGGACTTGTTTGAAATGGAAAATATCTATGTGTACATTAAAAATCGAAATTTAAGTGATAACATAAGCAGAATGGCAATAAAATGGTCGATGACGTTAAAATAATTGAAGTTATAAAAGTTTTGAGTGGGCTTTGAAACAGTTTTCATACACCTCCAGCTGAAAATTACTTTAAAGATACTTTTCAGCATGATTTGAAGATAATTTAGAGAAATTTATGATAAATATAAACGATTTTACTTCCTTTTTGTGAAATGTAAAGTTGAAAATGTCGCGGTTTACTATTGTAATAACTGTGGGATAATTATATTTCATAAACTGTCGATCAAGACTTGAATAATAAATGTTCAAAAGGTAATCAAAACAGGGCAATATAAAAGTTACAATCATTGTCGGGTTTTTATATTAATTTTTATTTTAATGCTTTAAGAAAATCTCCGTAGAAATTATAACAAGCTGCAAACTCCTGAAACGAGCAACAAAGTCCAAATACTAAAAATCCTACTAATCTTTGTAAAAATAAGTTCGCCTTGCCGATAGAGTCCTGAAATATTGTTGATAATACAGAATGTCGCGCAAATGTTAAGATATGACTTTTCAAAACTTCCATGAACAAACAAAAAATATTTCACAGCGAATATACACAGATCACCTATTAAAAGTCACCATACCTTGGGCATGCTAGTTTTGTTCTTAAAATTACTTTGGAAATTATCTACTTCTCTTCAGTATTCTCCATCGACATTTGTATCCATCAAGCATTTCCTTTTCAGTAGGCTAGATTATTTGGACTTCCATCCAGTGCTTTCTGGAGTTCCGCAGGGGTTTGTGTTAGGTTCACTACTATTTAACCTATATATTAATTATTTACAGTATATCACGTAGATATCAACATTCACAACATTACATTTAGAGACATTGCCGACTGTATAATTCGAATTAATTTAATATGATGGGTGCCTATGTGAACCTTGTGCGCAGATAAGTAATACCAACATATTGAAAGAGATAGGATAGTCAGTTCATGATCCGTATGTAGTAACATCTTCATGGTTTTTTGTACATTATTTTTGGTTAAAGTCTTTGCTAAAGCTTTTGAATATCTTGACAAAACTGCTACAGTTTTCACATTTTTTTCTTATTTTTCAAGTACAGGCTGAGACCAAATTTTTCGGCTGGCCTGTAGGTTGTTTAATGTTCAGAGATTTTGCGTTTACTAAAAGCTAAGGCTGGCTGATATACACATCATGGATGGCTCGTGACAAACAGATTTTTAAAATTAGTTTCCAAATCTGGGTATTACCATATATGGCACAAAAACTAGATGTCGAGTGGCATTCTAGAGTTGTGGTCCCAGCCATATAAATTTTGTATACTGTTTTGATACTGCATGCGACATCTAGTTCTTGTACCATCCATGGTATTACTTATCTGTGCTTTGAGCTTACCCATGATAATGACTCAGAATTTCTTATCTTACGATCCTTTTAGGACAACTCCTGTCTTTTGTCAACGAAACCATGAAATCTCTGATTATGACTTGATTCTGTAGTCACATTGACTATATCGTCGATAAGACGTGACTTTCTGCATAAATCTTAAAACCCAGTGTTAAATTAAAATTCCTTGGAATTTTTCTTTCGCCATATTTCATCTATGGAAGCTGAATGATGACACTCTAAATTAGATTGCACTTGTCTATGGATAGTTTGCATTCAATAATCGCATTAGATTAATTTTAGCAGGCTCACTCTTCTTTATAGAATTTATGCCCTACACCAATATGTTCCATATATATATACAATTCGCATCCGATCCGATCGGAGTCGGCAGCATGGTCTAATAAGGGTACCTAACTAGTGCATCCGATCGAAGTTTGTAGCAGCAAACCTGAGAATAACATTTTAAAGAGGAAATAAACCTGAACCGGTATAGTATTTCTGGGAAACTAATGATCCTCTCAAATAAACTCCAGGTGAAAACACTACTCTACTTCCCCCAAAAAAACTTTACCAAGAAAAGATCAATAATGCCCCAACTGAAGAGGCCAGTAGTAAAAAATTACATCTACCTCCATTGAAGAAGACTATTGGGTAGATAATCGTGTCTCCAAAATTAGCCGCTACAACTGCAGCATCTGTAGCTGCAATCAGTTTTAGTGCTGAAATTTGTCTAGGAGGTGATTTAAATTGCACTCTAAATCCCCTAATGAATCAGCATTCCGGAACTGAGTTTAATTCCGCTCGATTGAATAATCTTGTCAGTTCCTTCAGTCTTGCGGATTACTGTCATTGACTAAATCTGAAACGATTGTTACACCAAATATTCATGGAAAACCTCTGAAAGCTTGAAAATCGATGTAATTTACGTCTCATCTGTAAATCTTGCGTCACTCAAAGATATCTTTCTTGTAGTGTCAACCAGCAGTCTAATCGACTGCATATGGACTTTCAATAGTCAATCGATAATTGACCAATCTGGACAAGTCCTCAACGAACAAAAACTTTGGTAAAAGAATTTTCTTTGGTAAAAGAATATGTGTTTGAAAGATACTTGCCTACGCCTACCCAGGCTTAGATAATCTTCTATTAGCATTAAAAAAATGATTTCATTCCTTCTTCAACGCATTTCTGCTGCTATATCATAAATGTCTCCTAGATCTCCTTTAAATATGCCCTTATTCATACAACAGCTCCATCAAGACTTGTTTTCGTGTCTTTTCTTAAAGTTGGTATTCAAACACAAGCTTATGGAGTTTCCTCCTAACCAGTGTCTGCAGAATTGACAGTGATCCCTCTTCCAGCAATCTTTAAAACATCTCTTACTGTGATGGCGTTTAAAATATGTTTTTCAAAAAGATGGGTTTAATGTTCTTTTCATTTGTATTTTATGAATCACCCTTTTTCGAAGCTTTAAAGTGGTTACGGATGACATATGCATCTTGGCAATCGACAAATTTCTCTTCACTATTAGTGAAAGGCTGGAGTATGCACTGCTTATGCTGGATAACTGGGCCAATAATAGTGGATTGCGGGTAAACTCTCCGAAGACAAAGCTAGAGATTTTTAAAAGAAAAAGGCAGGAGTAAAGCCTCAGACTTCCAATGCTGGGTGAGAAGGATCTTACACCGTCCAGTGAAGCAAAGTATCTGATAGTTATACTGGATACCATGCTGAGCTGGAAGTCTAATTAAGAAGGACGTGTTAAGAAGGCCTACACGTGCAAGAGAATCTTTGGTGGCAACTGCGATTAAAACCCAGGGTGGTTTGGTGGACGGCACTGGAGGTCATACTTGAATTATTTCTGCTAAATCTCTACTGCATGAGTGTAACAGCAATTGAAATTGGTAGGATGAGAGCGGGGGGTTGGTGAATAGAGAGGAATTTTGGGCATTCTAATATAGTGCATGAGATAGACTGCAGTGATTGCAGGAAAGACACTAACTATCCTAACTTTTGGTGGGTGTATGCATGTAATGATGCCCACCAGAAATGATTGGTATGGGAAGGTGATAGTGATACCATCCACTTCCATCTTCCTTCATGAATCCAAGACGAGTGCAGAAGTGGAGTGTACTATAGAGGCTATCAGTGACACGAGTCTTGTAGACTGCCGAGCAATTGTGGTATCTTTCAGGCAGAGCTCGCAGCGATTTACCAGGCAGTAATATTGGTATCTATGTGCTGAGAGTCTGCACGGCACATCTGCCAAGCAGCCAGTGCTGTGCTGGTAAAATCCAAATTGGTAGAGTTATACAAGACCAGACTTGAGGAATTGCCTACACGGTACAAGGTGACCCTATGTTTGGTAACTCGCCACAATGATATACCAGGTAAAGAAATTGCTAATGAGTTGGCCAGAAAAGGCTCTGAAATGCGTAGCTTCGCAGCGATAGCTTATGTGAGGAACTTTAAAAGTGAAGATCATCAGGGGCGTCTATCAAAAGCCAAGCCTCCGGTGAGTTATCAGGAAAACCTGCCATATTGCGAGGCAGTTTTTACTTGTATATGACAGGAAGAGGACAAAAGAACTCCTTAATGACAGTAGAACAAATACCAGAAATCTAGTAGGGGCCATTACAGGTCACTGGGCCATAGGAGACCATTCTAAAAGACTGAGAATAGCGGCGAACGATTTTTGCAGGAGCTGTACTGTCAGAGGAAATTGAATCCGCCCAACACATAATTTGTGAGTGCCCCGCTCTAATGAATAAAAGAGGTAGGCTATTAGGTAGCTACACATACATACATTCTTTTTAAGTCTGGAGGAGTTCCAAAGTAAGGAGTTCAGATGCATCCTGGGAATCCTAAAGAAAGCAGGATGCATCTAGGGTGGTTTTAAAGGTTTTTCCATGAGATCAAAAGGAGCACAATGGATGCACTGGAGATCTAAGTGGTGCAGGCTAGTCTTCTATCTAGTCTTCTATCTTCTATCGTACTGGACCTAACCTAGATTTGATAAATAATCGTTACGTACAGAATTTTAACTCAGTTTTATTCAATTAACTGCTATAGTTTTCGAAAAATATTTCATGAACTTCAATTTTTCATATTGAATTTAAAAAACCCAAAGTCCTCAGTGTTCATATAATAATCTTTCATACAATGAATAAATTCCACTTTTTTTTTTTAATCTATATCCACTGAAACACTTTTCAAAAAGTTATGAATATGATTTCGTTTTCCTCAAAAATCATAGCGCGATCTCCAAAAGTTTTAATTTAGCGTAATTTTTGGATGATGACAAAAAGCGAAATTTATGGAGAAGAAATACCAAACAGAAATATTTTCCATATAAGATTTGAAGACCCTACCCTAATACCTTTGATGATATAGGAAGTTATTTAAAAATTAAGCTGGGGTGAACTCTAACGATAAGTCGCTGTAACTATATATGAAGCTGAAGATCATCAGAGCTTAGTATAATTTGGAGCTTCTTCGAATCTTACTTCTACGTAGGAGCAAATATATTTTGAATAAGAATTTATGAGGGCAGATTCTCTATTCGACTGTACTCTCCAGATGTTCATATATTTCCAGCAAATTAGCCTCTTATGTTATTTTCTTACAACAATTACCGAGGAATTTAAAAGTAAAAAAATGAATATATTCCGGTTTACCTTTATTTGAGGTTAAGTACATAAATAAGCAAGAAAGTTTATTTGAAAAACATTCAACTCTCGTATAAACATTTATGATAGTCACCTTCTCTCACCATTAATTCGTCACTTTCCTTAATTTTTAAAATGCATACAAGAAACTGGTATGGCAATTATCCCCCATCCCAGGCTGATAAGAAAGTCAAATTAATATCTTCAACTTCTTGCACTCCAAATTTTTCATCTCCTTCGTTAGATCTTAGAGATAGATAATATCTCAATGTGTAATCATTACCTGCAGATAATAATTGTTAACAATAATTAAGAACAGTAGTCGATATCTAGGACAAAAAAAATAATAATATACAACAACAATACTTCAGGCCCGCATCTTTAGAAAAACTGTATAAATGACTAACTTGCACATGTACCCGTATACTACCATTATAAACCTTGTGTGTACCCGTAACCTGAGCATGCCAAATGGCTATCAATTAGTGTTTAAATAATTATAAATAATCGCACATACATATTATGCCCCACCGCAATTATTATTATTCTTTACGAAATTTACATAAGTTATAAGTAACGGGGGACCGAGATTCATGTCTTAGCTCTGTACAAAATGCACGGTACTTAAATATCCGCAGTTCTTTAAATCAATTGACTTGAATATGGACCTGAATGAATCTATAAAAGCCGCTCGCGGTATTTATGCTGAATATGAATTAGGTCAATATTGAGAATAAGTCAAAACAATTACCCCGAACGCTTTGCATGACCGCAAACTGCTCAATGAAATCTAGAACAATACAATTCGAAACCTTAACACGATCACTATAAATTCATGTTGTCATTGTACGAAATTATCATGCGGATGCTAATTCCCTCCACATTCACCGAAATTTACATGAAAAGAGTGTAATTTTGTGTAATCATACACAACTCGTTTCGTATGACTTCTGCCTCGGCTGCTGCTGGCTATGATGATGATGATGATGACACACTCAGCAGGTATAGAGATATGTAGGCAGGCAGTTCACCTCTTTCTAGAACATCGCGGTTGTACTCTAGCACAGAGCTAGAGGTAATAAACGAGTAGGGTTAGTTAGTACTTGCTAGAACATGAACCAGAAATTGAATACACATAGTACGGCGTAGTCGTCCAGTTAGTATAATTCCGGACCAAACAAGTGTAACGTTATATCGCGAGTCGCGTCTGTCACAGTTACAGTAACCCACAAGATTCGCGAAATATTACGATCATATCGAATCGGGCTGATCATGTGGATATCGGATAAGTATGCGATTATGCGAAATTATTGCTTCCACATTCGTTAGATGTTTGAAAAAAAGCAACAAAACTAATCATGAAAATGAAATTTTGGAAAGCTTCGGTTACGAGCCTGCAATTGCCGCGATGTTACCGTTTTATGAAACCATTAAGCCGCTAAGTACTCGAAATCGTGCGGTCAAGTTTCATTCTAATGCACCAAGCAATAGCAACAGCAGCAGCAGTATATCGGGTTCGGGCTCATCTGATTGGATTTTGTGCTATTCTAAATCAGAGACACACTTTCATCCAAGATATCGTGGTGAAAAATTTTCACACTTCGATTTAGTTCCTTGGCGAAAACATCGATCAATCAATTTGGATGTCGAGAATCAACGGACATGGGATCCGCGACTGCTACAAGTTAGCGACAAGAGTTTAAGTAAACTACAAAAATTGGAATTGCTCAAGAATAAAAGAGAATTGAAAAAAGTTGTGCGATATGAACGGTATGTGAAGCGTTTGATTCGTGTTCGATTAGTGTTTTCGATTGAGTTACGACACAAAAAAATGGAAGTCCTTCGAGAAAGTTATCCACCAACGCGTGTGTTTCGGCGATCCCTTAATCATGATCATGATGATGTGATGATTAGTGAGTGTTCGAAATATGATATGATTTTACAACAACCGCAAACATTACATTGGGGATATTTTAGTCAAAGGAATAAAATTGCTGTTGGCGCTAATGGAGCAGGTGCCATTGTTGCCTCCACTAATATTTCACATCGTAAAATTCCAGTGAATTCTATTATCAGCAGTGGTGGTGGTGGTGGTGGTGGCGGCATTGGAAAACATCAGAAAATTGGAAATTTACATATAAGTGAATCTAGTCAGGTGCCATGTGGAAAGTGTAAAAAAAAAAGTGAAAACAGGTACGAATATGTAGAAGAAAATAAAAGAAATATGTTAGTGGATCGAACACGTAGTACTACATGCTTCAGACTATGTATGTTCATTTGAAAATTACGTATAGATACCGTTATAAGTATATATAGTAAGACTATAGCTGTAATTTTGTTTCCTCATTTCGAACTTATTGAAATTGATTATTGCGAGTGAGACAGCTGAAATACTTACTTGAAAACTATAAACTCATAAAACATATTCAGAGAGTGAGCGCAATTACTGATTTAAAAAAAAAATCATGGTGTCGTTTCTCTTTGATTGTAGTTAAAAATTTAGTTAATTGAAGTTCATTGGGCATTTTTATTTTGCACAACGTCCACTGTTGCCACTGTTTGCTATGCTTTTCGCTTTTGTTGCAAGTACACTTATTAACCGTCTTATATCTCTTAGAATGCAATATTTAACTACCCTTTGAAGTAGAGAATATTCATTGGGAAAATTTTGTTGCCTTTGTAGGTCGGTGGCGGAGTATTTTTTTCCTTATTTAATCGCTGATGCTTTTTTTTATCGAATCTTTTGACCGTAAAAATATCGTCGCTTAGTAATAAAGGGGAATTCTCATTTTAAGCCCGACATCTCCAGACATAAGAAATGACTTAAACTATGCATTATGATACTCTGAAATTTTTTTATTAACAATGTTTATTTCTATCTAGCAGGAGAAATCTGGGGGAGGGGGTGTCAAAATTAGATCTAGTACATTTTGGAAAATCTAGTATAGAACCGAATTTCTTAGGTCCTGAGAAGAATTTTGAGTACCCACACTCCTATACTCGGAGGCTTAAATAGCTATTGATAGCCATCCCCATACTCACTTTTTAGTATTTACCTCTTTTTTATTCGAACTGAAGTACTAGATTTTGCGCACCTTATATCGGAACTAACTCGGTATGATTATGCCCTATTGGAAAACGAGTTTGACTATTCGTCTCAGCTCATTACCAGCTACAATTCGTAGAAGAAAATTTTTGTTTTTAGTGGGTAGGAACCCCCGGCGGGAGGGGAGTTGGTTCCGAAACCGCATGTTGCATATCCAATTAAAGGTCTCGCCGATTTCTATTGGATGGTGTATATTCTTCTCGATTCAGAGAATTTTCTCGCGACATTTTTGACGCCGGAAACCCCGATTTTCTGCAATTGGGTCACATACACCCCATCTACTATACTTCGCATATATATGTGGGAGGAAACTCTGAATTGAGTCAGCCGAGTTCCCTCGCAAGTAAATATGACTAGATAATGATGTACAGTAACCTTCAACGAAATAGAATTTGCAGAAGTGATAATGATCGAACCAGTAGTCAGTGATAAGCCGAAAAGACGAGAAGACACCCGAAAGCAAAGCCGTAACGTTTACTAGTTAAAATCATTTAATTTGTTTAAAGCCATTAAGTCATTAAGTCAGAATCATTCATTGTGTATTGTATTATTAAAATTAAAATTAAAACCTGTTTTCATATACTTAGCTTGAATAAAAAACTACTTGAACTTCATTTGTGAAAATAAGTGCGTTGTTCATCATCCCAAGAAGAATTGTTCCCACATATATTTTTGCAGTTCTTTCTTCCATGGTCATTTCTGCTCTATTGTAAACATTGTTGTCATAAAAAGTTATTTTCCACGACGCACAAATTTTGCACAATCACGAGTAGTAGAAAAGTCCACTTTTTCACCCAAGAAAATCACCAAAGCTTTCTTCCGCTAAATAGAAATAAACATTGTTTATAAAAGATGTTCAGAGTATCACAAGGCATAAAGTTGTATTAAAAGTGGGCATGCCTCTTTGTGTGTAAAAAATTATAATAGCTGCATATTTCTCCTATACATATGAAAAGTCGTCGTAGTACCTACTCATGGCCATATCTATGGGAAACTCGAGGGGCGGCAATACGAGAGACTTCTGAACTCATAACTAAATGAGAAAAAATCTAATTACAAGAATTGGAAAATTTTTCCAGACCTCACTTCAGTCTTCTTTCCGGCATCTAAAAGCTTCTTTGCTGACATCATACTTTGAATTATGCTTGTATTTATACAATCAAACAATTTACTGTCTAATAAATTTAAGTCTGTAAGACTCTGTAAGCCAATTAAACTAAAAATACCGCTAAATTCTCAAATTGTACCTTTGTATCATATGTATATGAAATTAATTCAAAAATTGTACAAATGTGCTAAGGTGGCTGGCAACCCTATGTATCCTATCATCCACCAATCCTGTCTCGAAGGTAGACAGAAAATAAAACAATAGGCACAAGACAGAAAAATATTTTTATGCCAGCAAGTTTGGCCATTTTGGCCGGAGTTAAGGCCTTTAAATCTAGCTAAAAAATTGGCTAAATCCTTTCAACCTAAACGACAGTACGTTAGAATTCCTACCCAGAGTTTTTTTTTTTTTTTAAACCATTTCAAATTTTAGTAGCTTTAGCCGGGAAGATTCATATTGAAAAGCGACCAACATAAAAAAAACACACTAATCTCGAACATAATAAAATTTTTAATTTGTATTCTTTGTGTTAATAAAATAAAGTGCATTTGTAATGATACGATTTCTACTTTCCTCTTATTTGAGTTTGAGATTCAAAGGACAATTTAGATCTATAGTAGAATCTTAATTTTTGTATAAATTTTGTTTTGTTTTGCATACGTTAAACTATTGAAAAACATTTTTTTTCGCAAATAAAATATTTAATTTAATTATGGAAAAGGTCCTCCCGTGATGATTCGCTCGAGAAAGGTCTCTCTCTGGTTTTACGCTCTCCAGGTTTGTGACACAAAAAAGATATTAGTTTATAATTTTTCAGTAATATAAATGTAGTGTCAGTTGAGCGTATACTTTTTTGTTTTTAATTTTTTTTTTTACCAAGATGGCAGCTGAAATAAAAATAATTTTTCCTCAAAAATTTAGAAATTTTTTGTACTTTATTTCTGAAAATTTTAACTAAAAAAAAACAAAGGCTACGCTTAATAGAAACCAGTCTAACGGACTACCTTCTGATGAAATGGCAAGTTGATCCAATCTAAATTGAATAAGTTATATCGAGAACCGATACAAAAAAATGATGTTTTTGGGAAAAGGTATAAATTTCTTTTTTTTTTATCGATAAATAAATTATTGTTTCATTTTATATTTATTCGTTGATACCGGGTCTCGACAAGGCCAAATAATATTATCATTGCGTGAGGATGGGGCCAATACCGGACACCTTAGAAAATTAGGCAACTATTCGATTAATTATTTATATTATTTGAAAAGTGAAATATAAGTAAGGAATGTGTCAGTTTTTATGTTTCAAAAATATATTAATGACAATAAACAACTTTAACAATTTTAATATAACGCTAAAGTTTTACAGATAGGTATTCATCACACTGAAAATCGTCCAAGTCTTTTTCATTCCACTTAAAGCAGCCAATCTCTGACGATTCAAGCACTGAGCCCATCCATCACTCCCTAAGTAGAATAAAATAAGATCAATCACCTCTCAATACTAAAAGTCACAAAATAAAGGTTAAAAAAAATTGGTGAAGGCGCCACAACTTTTAGTATTACTTGACGGCTTAAAAACTCTAACCAGACTGACAATTCTTGTTGCTCCCTAAAATATTTCAATAGTATTGTCACTATTCGTTTTTGCCCCGGCGTCCGGTATTGCCCCGGCGACCGGTTCTTCCCCTACTAGACAATAATTAATAAAGGATCATAAAACTACACGCGCCCACCTACCTACTATTTTCCAATAATAATCAGAAACATTGTCTTGAGAGGACTAAGAAAGGATCATCTATTTACAGATTGCTGTAGACGCATGCACAGGTTCACTTAAGTCCCTATAGCTTTTGCAATTCTGTGAATTTTAACTTTATTAAGCACCATCCAGACATATTAAACTATGAAAAATGTAAAAAACAATATTTTTTTTAACCGTTACCCTGTTGATAACTACAAGTGCGTAGAGGCGTGTACAGGTGTTACTCTCGCATTCATTGTGACTTGAAAGATTTGTTATTCATTTTTAATTATTTTATTATTAATTAAGTCTAGAACCGTTATGCGACTAAAGTATTCACATTGAGTTTTGTGGAGGTTGAGTAATCTTTGCCTGACCAATGCTTCGCAATTGTAGAGTAAAGTCGGAATTACAATGGACGCAACGGAACGCAACTGAAACGAGAGAAATGTCAAATTTACGCAGTAAAACGGACGTCGAGGTTAGCTGCTTACAATGGACGCATGATTGATTGAAAGTGATGGTGACGTTTGACCCAAAATTTATAAACAAATATGGATAAAATCAAAAAACTCTTTTCATTCCTTTTCCTCTCTGCTTATTACACACTTACCGCAGCACAGTTTCACTTGACGGAACAAAATAAACAATCCCAAAGCTAATTTGAGGTTATGTTTATCCGTTCAGTTGCGTTAATTTCAGATTTTATTAAACTTGCTGCGTACGACTGCGTTTTCGTCCGTCCACTGTGTGCAACTCCATTTGAAAAGCATATAAAGATAACCGGTTTGACATTTCTCTCCGTTCAGTTGCATTCCGTTGCGTCCATTGTAATTCCACCTTAAGTGCTCCGAAGTTCTGTGATCATTCTGACAGAAGCGGCAGAATGAAGTCGCTGACGAGCCCATCTTGTTTAGGTGCAGAGGAAGCAGATTGAGGAGATTGAGATCTGTAATTGTTTTGATCGATATCCTCCTCAGGAGGAAGAGTTCTTTTGTTTTTGCACCACAGGTGCCGATAAACATTTCTGCTTGGGAATGTCCTTGTAGCACTTCCCAATAAAGGGATTTTTGTTTTTTCCCTCAGTTAAGTGTAGCTCTTATGTAACACTAGGAAAGCAACAAAATGGCTCTGATTCATTAAAGGGAGTTTCTGGTCCGCTAAGCCATCCGCAATTTCATTCCCTCTGTAGACCTTGTATCTCAGTTCATATGAGGATCATTTTATTTAAGTTTCGAGGATTCGCAGAAACTCCCAAGCTATGAGTGACTTAATGGTGAAGTACTGAATGATGTTGATTGATAAGCTATTTAAGGCTCTTTGAATACAGTTATTTGCGCATCCGTCTATGCCATTCTATGTGGTAGGTAGGCCAGTGTTATCGGAGTCTATTTAAGAATTGATATCACATCTGAAAATGACTCTCTTTCTCTCTCTCGTTCTCTCTCTTTCTTACTATCAATATTTCTGTATTATTCTACCTGTGATATTTAGTTAACTCATTTAAAAAGTTATCGTTGCCATCTGTAATAAAATAGACAATAATAAATACTTATTAAAACAATCGCGCTTTTGCTTCAAATTAATTTTATTATAATTAAATTAAATTTTTTGATTAAAATAAAATGAAATAAAAGTTTTGACATAAAATAGGAAATCTGGTCTCTATAAATTCTGTATTAATGCAGGAAGTTACAAATATGTATGTATATGTAGATAGTAAATGCGTCGTTTTGCAGGTAGGGCAGATTGAAGATTTGTTTTTTTATATTTTACAAATCATCTTATAGCTTCTAACCACTTTTTCCCACTAATGGATACAGACTCCACGTGATTTTAATTTTTTATTTGTTTCTAAGATCGAAATCACGGAAGTTGCTACTCCCAAGTTTTTTCTATTTTTTCCGGATTATCTTAGTTTCAGCTTTTTTTTTATGAAATCTTATTAGTTCTGTACTTACCCCTTTCATTTCTAATTTTATTTGTTTGTATTTTTTTTTTAATTTTCGCAGTCGACTGAACCCATTTTTCAGATGGTAGAATTTTTTGAAGCTACTCCCAAATGCAGCGTAAAAAGTTATGGCTACAAAAAGACAAAATTTTTAACTGAATTTTCCTTTTGTTTAACGTCAACCTTTTCAAAAAACACGCGACACATATTTTTAATATCAAATTTCAAAAGAACTTACGGTACTCCCTACCCATATAAAATAATATTTGAAGTTTTTCCAACTATTTCTTAAGCATATCCAGTTAAAATAAATTCAGGAAATATCTAAGGGTAAGCAACAGTGACATGCGTAACATGGACCGTTGACACTACTAAAGTCGCTTATATTAATATGGGAACACTTAAGAAATACTTCCCAAGCCATAAACAGAATCCCTCACTACTACATAAGAGCCCTAACATAGTCCTAACATACTAAAATATTGCATTGTTCTTATGTATAGCTGACAAAAGTTTGATTTGAATAGCTCCTGATCCTATTCTACTATTCATACAGAAATTTTTTTTTCTGATAATCTCAAGCTTACTATCTTATCTTCCCAATCGCAATAAAATTTTTATATATTTCCAACCGAAATTATTAAAAAATTTTTATCTTAATCAAATGACTACGATCACCCAAACAAAAACTCTCAACTGTGTAATAATTGCATATGTGAATGGGCCGTGGTCCGATGAATTCGAATCAATCTACCCCTACAGATACAGACTACCGCCGCACATACACTATTGCAGCTATTACTCAGCTGAGAGTTATTGAGCTTAAGATTTTAAGGTTCCTTTATAATCAAAACAATTGTATTATTTTGTTAAGTGAGGTATTTAGTAAGTGTAGCCTTTGAGAAGGTAAGGAGCCAAGTTTAAAATTACTGGAAAACTATTTTCCTCTGCGGAAAGTAGTTTAAGCTTTATGGCATATATGAAACTAATGTCTAGTCACTTTTCTATAAGAAACAATATTAAACATTTTAGAGAATTGGACTAGCACGCACACATATAGATTTCTGTTTCATGGATTGGGAAGTATTTCTCGAGGGTTTTGGATCACTATTATAGTTTTTCTCTTTTTCATTCAAGTTCTGCATTCTCCTGAACTTCAATGAATAAATTCTATACGAAATCCATCTTAGTTTGGTTGATTGTCCAAATAAATATATAGAGTGTGCCGTAAGGGTGTCAAATCAGAAGGCTAAACAAAAAATTGTATAGGTGGGGGGTGAGAAACCTAAGGATTTCCGAGATAATAGGACTTAAAGATATTTGGTTTTCGTAGATCTCTCTGTAACTTCTGAACGATATACCCTATGATGATGATTTAAACTTTGGTTGATAGATAATCGTTGAAGCTTTCCAATAGACTATAAGTCTTCCCCTTCTTTTTTCCGTTTTTGAAGTTATAGCTCAACAAAAATAAAATTTCGGAATTTTAACTCGGTTTTGTTTATTTAACTACTATTTTTATCAAAAAATATGTCGTCACTACCAAATTTTCATTTTAGATTTAAGAATCTCAAAAGCTTCCCTTGAAAATGGCCTATGGCACTCAGTGCCCAAAATATAACCCCTTTTGCATTTCTTGCACTTTTTCTTAAGCCTATCCAGCGAAAAAGTTCAATAAGTGGCAGAAAGTAGGCAATTATCTTCAAGAAATGATGTTTTTCAGTCATTTGCTTTGGATGCCATTGGTAAGATATCATAATATAAGAAATGTGATAGGTCTGGAAACCCTGAACTATTTTTTTTATTTTTTACTCACCCTTATTATAGTTGTCGACTCACTGAAGTGACAAGCTCCGCTGTCACTCTCACTTCACTTCAATTTTCGTATTGTCGTTGTAAAACGTTGTGACGTAACATTTTTCTTCGAAGCCTTATTATCATTGTCACTTAAAGTAACAGATAGCGTCATTGTATGAGTTATATTTGTAGACAAAAGTGAGGTTTGTCTTATTTCGTCGTATTATTGTTATTTTTGGAAGTGTTTAAAAGAAAAGAAATTATGAACGTGTATTTCAGTACTTTAGCTATAAAAGGATGCTTCACCATAAAATCTACCATGACTTCAAATTACTTTTTTGTTGTAATTTTTACACTAAAAATTAATTTATAAAAACTATTGAATTTTATGTTTTAATGAAGAACTTAAAAAGCCACCATAATTTTTATCTTTTTCAACTTGCATTTTCCTTTTCCTTATTCATTTTTGTGTCGTAAGGCCATTTCCCACTTAAAGGGTGACTAATTGACGTGTCTATTCTTCTATACGTTTTTTGGTTATAGCTTAATACATTTTTAAGTGTATTAAAAACGGGGAAATAAATCATTTTTATTTTTATATCCCACGTTTCTATTCCACCAAATTGTTATATGATACCGGAATTTTATTAACAATAATATTCAACATTTACACGATAGATATCAATTTAAAAATTAATATATATAATCTAAGAACATGCACATATACAACTCTTAACGCTAAAAAATTTTCGTATCAAGTGGGGGTGAAATTCAAGCCTTATTCACTGCATTAACGTGACTCTAAATGAAAAATATAGCGCGAAAAAAGCGTGACATCTGATATTGTACATAATGTACGTACATCCAATTTTACCGTCATTAATACCACCAAATATGACAGATTGTAATTTTCTATTCACTGATTGATCGAGCAAAATCGTTCCAATTACATCAAATAGGAAATGCAGTTTCAAATGGAAAGCAAAGTAGGCATGCGCATAGTATAAAACTAGTTATTTAACAGAAACTAATTTTCAATAATTTTATTATGTTGTCTTCAAACAAAGAGTAAATTTTATATCAGCCTTTAATTCGGGGAAAAAACATAAACAATAATTAAATAAAATGACTTCCTCGTGTTTCTTTGTTTGAACGCTAATTTTACTAAATTACTACCAACATTGCAGATATTTGGATTGAACAGCCTAAAAGTATGTTAAGAGCAAAATAAATTTCTCTCTTTTCTTTTGTCTTTCTTTTGCGAAGATTACAGGCGCATATTCAAAGATTTCCAGTCTTCTTTTTACCAGTTTCAGTTTGGTATTTTCACTAACCAGTGACGTCCCAGACCCAGAAGTAGATAAATATATTTGAAAGCTTATTGTAAGCAGTAAGTAAGTCATACCATGTCCGGTTTCTTTTATTGTAAAATAATTTCTGTAAATAATGTAGACATTTACATCGCGTTCTTGTTTTTCTATTTTTTCTGCTCTTATACCTACTTTTAGACAGTACAATTGCGTTATAGGAAACCCTCTAAATGGGTGCCAGAACACTGAAGAATTGATGAAAATCACAAAATCACTAGCCATAAAAGGAGCATCCATGCCCCTGTTCGGATCAGTACCATTTTGCGGTATTTCCTATAATACCGTGAAATTTAACATGCAAAACTGGAACCACAACCAAATGGACCAGAGATAGACATCCATGAAGAGCCTGTATCTTTTAAGACTATCTATGCTCTACTTAGAATCATTACAGGAACCTTATAAGGATAAAACAAACTTAAGAAACACATGCTTCGGATAGACATATCACCCACTGATCTATGTAGGCTATATTTCGAAGAGGTTGAAAAATCGAAGGACATCTTAAGCGAATGCGAAGTCATTGAACGATGTAGGTTCCAGGCTCTTGGCTCATACTATTTAAGCCTGTAGACTTCGAGGATATTTGATTCAAAGGGATACTGCTCTTCCTAGAAAGGGTGGAATTATTGGATGAACTATAAAAGAAAATGGTACACAATAATATGAATAGCTGCAGTGCTAAGACCACTCGCTCCGCTATAAACTTAAATCTAAATCTAAATCTAGGCAGTCCTCAAAGATGGAAGAGATTCGATTTCGTTATAGTCATATAATTTTTTTTATATCAAAACATTCGAAATCATTTGATAATGCTTCACATCAGTATCTGCTGATGTACCTACCTGCCGCACATATAAGTCTTCATCTATGTTAAGATAATCTCAAAAATTTCATTTTCTGCAAGTGAAAGATATACCTAAAACCGTCTTTTTCAAGAAGCTATTGCGTTCATTTTTACATCAAGCCACGATAAAGCTGTAGGTATTTTTTATAACATTAGTACATTTCGCGATTTCGTTAATTGTACATGATTTTGAAAAAAAAAAATTAAAGATACAAATTCGGAAAATCGGAAAAATTTTGAAAGCTACTATACTTATTTTTGCAATGAATCTTTGTGGAAGATGTCTTGATCCCATGGTTAAAGTTTACTGGCATAAAAATTACTTCAATATTAAATCAATTTTCAACCTTGTTGTAGTTATTATCAACTCTGTTATCAGTTAGGATTAACTTTTAGTTTTGTTCTTGCTAAACATGTCTAAATTAAAATAAACTAGCAATTCCCTGAAGATTGCTGCGGTAATTCATGAATTTTTTTTAAACTTGTAAGTTCATTCTAGATGCACTTTTATATATGACCATGTGTTTTCATTTTGATGTTCCATATGTGCCCCAAGTTTAATTTTCGCTGTATTTTAAGAATTCATTTATTTTTGGATTATTTAGTAGTTATGAAACATATAAACAATAAATTTAGTTTTTTAACTTCTAAGAATGGCGAGAAAATGCACCATTACGCTTCGTCAGAACAAAATAAAATGCGGTTCTTATACTTTTATTCAATTTAACTTTTAGTTATATTCATCCAAACTAAACAGAATTTAATAGTAAATAACAAAAATAAACAAATTCTATATAAAAAACAAAAACAAAAATGATTTCATGTTACATTTTGAAAAAAGTTCAAAATAATAATAATAATGATTTCAATTTATCATGATATGCTTTGAAGCATTTGTCATGCAAAGCGATCTCACATTTCCTTATTGTTTGACTACATATGATATCGCTTACATCTCAGCTTTTCTCTCCTTATAATAATGTGAATTCCAGGTCTCAGTAACGGAGATGGCCTTGCAGCACATCCTTATGTAGACGGTTTCCCATATTTTTCCATGAGCACTTGAGATTACTGTCTATGGAATTCTAAGCCATCTAGTGGGCAGCCATAGATTTTCGCCCATGCATTAGTAACTGTCAAGTTGATCATCCACAAAACGATTGGCATTTACCACTTTTTCCCTCGATAGTTAGATATGTGGTTATCTAACTGGTTGACACCTCCCATATTAATATTAACCATACACTTTAATAATGTTAAATAGTGGTACTTCTTTTTTTTCACTTTCTGCACATATCTTTTCACGTGGCCTATAGGATTAACGCCATGAATGTGATAGTAACTACCTGATTGTCTTTCCATCTGGTTATTATAAATTCGTTATCTCTGTCAACAAAAGTTTAAAACTTTTTTGTCGCTCATGTTGATGTTTTTTTCCTATGTTCACGCACTGTTCCGGAAGCACCATACTGCATTTTAGATAACTTCGCAACCAGATCTGGATTTGTGAAAAAGTTATCGAAGAAAAAATCAAATCGAATATCCGGTATTTCTTTTTTGAATTTTCTACAAAGATGGGAACCACATATTTACCGAACCCCACTGTTGTATCCCGCTATGGACAGCAACCTTGGCATACGTCGAATTAATATCAATACCCATGTTGGCTCGCAGCAACCTATGCTGGTTTGTTTCTGATGAAGTTTTTGTATGATATCATGGCTTCATCAACTGATGCATTCTGTTCTAGCGAGGCAAATATCAAAATATATTCATTTAAATGGCTAATAAAGGATCTAATTTTCGAACATCTATCAGTCTTGTCTAGATTACTGTTATCACAAAAATGCATATTCCGAAATATTTCATCCGACGAAACCACTGTGATATCAAAGGTGTTGTGTGCATCATCCCTTTGCTCCCAGAACATGCGTCTTCTCAGTGCTCCACAGAATGCGTAAAAGTCGTTTACTTCCAAATCTAAATTTTGGTTTTTTTTTCTATTGTTGGCATAGGCTTTAGTTTTGAACGAATTCTTCGAAGACAAATAATCTAAAATATTCCAATGGATGGGTATCTTTCGCAAATGTCAACAGAGAAACTTTTGTTTCCTTGTATTTACTTGGTCTGTAAAAAGCCGCGATCAGATATAGATTATCTTCGTCTCCTTTTGCCCACCTCTGATTTATTTTAGCTACACCAAATGTCCTAATTGGTTGCTACTCTAACATTATATTACATTCCAAAGTAAGATCGTCGAATACAACTTTAGCTTCTGCTTCTGTACAATAACTAACTACAGGAGGTGCAATTATTATCTCATCAGGTTCATATTCTGCTAAATCTTCAAGGACTTCCAAAATTTCCGCAACGGAGAAGAATGTACTGAGATTACTTTACCTAACAAAAAGTAAGACTCACCAGGCAGTCATTTCACGATAGTTGATGTCATCACATCAGCGAAAATTTCACAACTGATTTCGGGCAGTTACGTTCTTGTCATCATGGAAGTAATACTTACTCTATGAGAAGCCCTCTGCCTATTGACTGCAGAGTCGCATTTCGCATTTAATCCGCAAAAATCGAATAATAAATATATTTTTCTTAAATTAATCTGGTGCATTTTTGAACCAGAGGGCATAAATGGCTTAACAAAGTGTGCAATTTGTATCTATTCATTGCTCTCAGATTCACCATAATATTTCTTCCCACTTATTGTAAGCTATTTATCGGCTAATACTTTATAATATAAACAATTGAACATATTATCCAATGCGTTTTTGTTTTTTTGTTTTTAAACTATGCTGTCATCTAGCTTTTAAACTAACTCATAGTATATTAAATATTGATTTAAATCTTTCAAGTTTACTCAGAGAAACACAGTTAAAATAAGTTATAAATAAAGATTGAGTAATATTTTCGGCTTCCATATATACATAGACAAAATGCGTCTAGAAATTGGGATGCTTCCTGCACAATACTTTGAAAAAAAAAAAAAAAAAAAAAAAAACATCTTCTAAACCTTCAATTTTTAATTTTGAACTATGTTTCGAAGTAACTAACGTCAATCTTAAATTCTCAAATCTATATATTCATAATGAGATTCGCACAGAAGTTAAAGGATGCTTTCATCACATCCATCAGAAGTATCAAAGACTAGATTTTTCTAAATTTTTCCATTTTCGCCGCAATATTTTTTTTTTTTAATTTTATACATCTTTCTACTTTTTTTTTTTCCAAAATTTGGAACTTGAGAAAATCATACGTTTCTTAGTATCAATTTTTAACGAAATTTTTGTAATTTGCTACCCTTTGTAACCAGTGGCCAAGTTTGATTCGCTGATATCCGTAAAAATACTTCTGAATATTTAAGTGACCCACTTCCTTCGAAAAAGAAAATTTTTTAATCGTAAATTTGTGGGAGGAAAAGTGATTTAAGGGAGGACGGTCTCAACAAAAATATGATTAGGACACTCCAAAGAATCCATTAGCATACTCCATCCTTTTACATAATATGACAACTCAGCACACGTCATTAATTTTCGTTCAAAGTTTTCTGAACTATATATATATTTAAAAAACTAACTCCATTCAAACTTCTACAGCTTCTTCAAAACCCAACAAGAATCAAAATAAAAAAAATAATTAAGAATGTGCTTTTTGAGATATTCAAAGGCAACAGAATCCTTAAAGACAAATTTTCAGAAAAAGGACTTCAACAAATTTTTTCAGGAGAATTAAAGCTTCCTTAAATAATTGGCATTTGTTTTATGGGCTTGCGATGTGGTTTTAAGTTATAACTCCCAAGCAAAATTTGACACTTTTTACAATACCATATCTCCGCATTTGTCAATTTTCTGTGGAATGAACAATTAAGTTCCAAAATTTAACATTAATTCCAAAATTTTGTAAACTTTGTTAGAATGTTTGTTATGATAAAAATAGCAATAAATTAAATTTTACACCTATCACCGAAGTTCGGAACATGCAACTTTTTTCGGCCACTACAACATACTTATATCTATTAGTTACAAATTAAAAAAATGTCCAATAGTGTTAAAAAATGATAGTGCAATTGTTTACTTGGTTGTCAATTTGCAACAAAAAATCAAAAGCTCTAAAATTCGGTTGCGCACGTTCAGATCGTTGCTCATCACAATTTTGTAATTTTACAACCTTAAGCCTAGTATCGAGTTCGAGTAAAATGTGATATTTCCTTACGAATTCTACAGCTGGTAAAAGCGGAAATAAAACTTTTACTAAAGATTTTACTAGTGCAGTATGGAGTTTACCGGTAAAAACTGAAGGTTTCCTCTTTATAAAAAGATGGCACTATAAACTCTCCACTCATTTTACTAGGCATTTTAATGCACGAATCATTAAATAACTGGTAAAATTTTGAAATTTTCTATTTCCATGACAATTTGCATTATTTTTTTGATTGGTTGAATGGTTAAAATTTGTTGTAAAAATTAATTACTCTGCTGTCTCCAAATTAACATTCGTCAATATTATATCAGCGATTTTAAGTGAAATATTTGGAAACCACGTTAAATCTTACTCTGCTCGAACTCGATACTAAGGCTTTAGATAAGGTCCGCAAACTTAAAAAATTAATAAAAATTAACCATAATTGTGTTTTTAAATTTTTGTAGTCATGAAAATATTGCAAAAGTTTTGAAAATCTTACATAGTCCTTCGACCACATCAAAACATATAAATTTCCAATATTCTACTAGTCACGCAAATTTTTTCAATATGCAAATGACGAATTTCAATTCAAAAATTTAATACAAAAGTGTTGCTGTAGAAATAGGTGTTAAATTTTTTCCTTATGAATTTCCTGATTATGTTTTCATCAGTTTCTGTTTCACTATTCTGGTCGACAACGTAAGTCCAGATTCGTGTACCCAGGCTGTACAAATTTTCAATGAGCCTTATTGCTTTAAGTTTACAGAACTTTTGAAACTTTTATATAAAATTTATAAAAACTTTTTTTTTTTTTTCAATTTTTAGAATTTTCCGAACCTCGGTGATGGTTGCAAATTAAATTTATTATTTTTGTACCTTGATTGTCTTTATTGACTAGATTTTGTAATGAAATTTTTAAATTATTTTACAGTATATACAGTGTGATTCAGAACAAGATACCTTCCTGTATACCATGCGATTCCTTGAGGTAAGGTGATCAAAAAATTGTTCCACATACTTCCCCTTAGAAACTTTCCTTTAGGAGTTGTGGCCAGTTAAAGATTTCGCCAATATTCGTGAGAATAAATGAGTATAACTTTTGAACCACACTATAGATTTTGGTTATTGTTGGCTTATTAAATAGCCAAGAATAGTAGCTGTCGTAAAGTGTATTCCTCTGTATTTTTTAATTAAGCATCTTTAAATTATTCTCAAATATGTCCAAAATTTTGATTTTTTTACACACAAAAGTTTTCGAAATAAATAATGGTATTTATGAAATTTTTGTGTAAAAAAAATCAATGTTTTGGAAATATTTGAGAATAACTTAAAGATGCTTAATTAAAAAATACAGAGGAATACACTTTGCGACAGCTACTATTCTTGGCTATTTAATAAGCCAACAATAACCAAAATCTATAGTGTGGTTCAAAAGTTATACTCATTTATTCTCACGAATATTGGTGAAATCTTCAACTGGGCACAACTCCTAAAGGAAGGTTTCTAAGGGGGGGTATGTGGAACAATTTTTCGATCATCTTAACTGAATCACGTGGTATACCGGAAGGTATCTTGATCTGAATCACCCTGTATAAACAGAGGTTCTTGTTCTTGCAGTTCATCGATTTAATAAATTTTTTTGAAGTATCTTCTGTTATATTCTGTAAATTAAACAATATTTTTCTTAAATTAAGCCCTAATAATGGCTACTTAAACACATTAATTTCGTATTGCCAAAATCAAGGCATCATAAAAGTTGCATTGTCCTTTCTGTTGAGAAATTATATTTTAGTCCCCAATCGAGGTTAAAATTCAAATGGCAGCAAATTACTCTCTACTTTGCTATATTTATTCTTGCCTGAATAAAAACGATAGATATCTGATTTTATTCCTTTTTTAAACGCAACCCAAATAATTTCCGAATGGACTCAGTTATCGCGTAAAACACATTGACTTCTCCTTCTTCAAATTATCCTATTAATATGTATGTATGTGTGAACAATTGTAGTATTCCTAAGATTTATAGTGTAGCTGTAGCTGGTATGGGATTAAAACAACAACTTATGAGGTACTGTTTATAAAAAATTTTAATTTTTAATGTGTAATTTTAATTATTGTAATTTGTCTTTAGTCCTAATGAAGCATCAAAATATAATGAGAAACATTGGTGAAAATAAAAAATAAATATTTATTTTAATCCCATACAAGTTACAGCAGCTATTAATAATTATATTCATCTGGACCTTCGAAACTGATTTCTTTTTCTTATACTGAAAATTACATGCTCCCACGTATCATATGTTTCGTGTATTGCAATACTTAATCTTGGTGCGCGCCCATATTGTTATTCTTTTTTTTTTATTGTTTCCGCACATGATGATCTTGTTGAAAATATCGAAGAGCTAAAATGGAAAATACCGCAATGAAACCAATCCCATCTTGTATGTTTTTACCGAAAAATTACTGGTCATTCGAAACTTTAAATATCGTAAGCTTACTCCCTAACTAAATTACTAATTCAGGCCCATTCTCAGGAATCATAAAAATGGCTATAAATTGAAAAGCTTAAAACTTCTGAAATTACATTTTTTTAAATTTTAGTTCAAATTTAATATTCAGCAATCTTATATTACTAATATTACTTATAAATTATCCTTTCTAAATGATCTCTCTCTATCCGATTGCATCTCAATCACAAAAAGTGAAAAAACAAGATTTATCGTATTTCGGATATATGCTGCTAAGATTTCTTCTGCAAGTTCAGACCTTTGAACCGGTTCAGGTATAATTTACCTTACCCATGTCTACATGAAACTACTTCAAAATGATCTGGAAATTTACCTGTAAAAAAAATTAATTTGATACAGATATCATGGAGGTGTGGAGTATTGATCTGATATAATGATTCGAAATTGCATGCAAAATTGCACGTATAAAGAGGCGTGCTATGAATTTTTTCCTATTCTGTTCTATATTTTTTTTTCGGAGTTTGTTTCTTACCCAATTTTCTCACACGCAATTCATATTTCTCGTAAGCAATTTTTTTATATATATCTAACTTCGAGAAATTTTCTCGTAAAAGCTTCCAGAATCTAACTTTGTGCTCTGCAAAAATTCTAAGAAAATTGCTTAGTCCGGTGACACACGAGGATACACACTCGATACGCCGTACTAAAAACTGGTTTTCTTAGCACTATTTTAGAACATTTTCATGTATAATCCAAGAGGGTTAAACTCGGATGATATACGAGTGATTTATTACAAATGGATGCACGCACTCAGTGTGTGTGCGTATAGATCATATGAAAATGATGAATTTTCTTTCCTGCATCAAAAACGTGTATCAACCGTGTATAAACTACTTCTATTATGGGCTGATACACATTCGATACAAAAACTGGTTTTTACGTCGTGCCTAGTTTCGAGTGTGTATCATCATGTCAGGAGACTTATGAGAATTTTGAATATGATGCATACGCATAAGTGCAGTGACACACGATGATACACACTCGATACGCCGTTCTAAAATCTATTTTTTTAACGCTCTTTTTGAACATTTTCGTGTATAGCCCAATTTAGAGCTGAGGGTTTTGACCCATTAATGTATGTTGGGTATTTAAATACCCAAAAATACTAATGTGTTTAAAAAAATATATCTGGTGACAGTTAAGAGATATCGCATTCATTATTTTTCTATTAGAGAGGAAAAAGCTAGAACTATTAATAATTTTTACGAACAAATCGAAATTTTTATATTTACTTGCCATTTTCCGCAGTCCAATGTCGTGAATTTTCCACAAATAAGAAATTGGCATTAAACTTGCTGGGAAAATTTTAATAATATGAAAATCGAGAAATTCTTTTAGTGTCTTCTATCGAATAAAAAACAACTACTACGATCGCATCGATCCTTGGGTCTCTGGAGATAATTTACTTTGTTGGATATTTAAATACCCAACATAGGTGAAAGTGTGAACAAAATACACATGAAAATTGAAAAACAGCTCTTTGTATTTCAAAGAATTGAATTCAAGATTTTTTAATTATATGTAAATGAAATATTACAAAAAATAGAAAATTATTTAACCCTTTTGAAATTTTCCATATTATGTGGTACGTCATTATGGTAGTCGATGAAACAGATGCAGATTCACCTTGCATTTAGTACAACCAAACTCAGTTTTAGTATCGTATTAGCCACAATAAGTACGTTTTGTCATTTTATCAACAATATGATCAATACGATCCGTAGCCCTGACCATTTCGAATGTATTACTATTACTTGCAGTACGAACCCCTGCGGTGTTATCCACAATATTCACACGAAAATCAAATAGTCTCATAGGTGTTGAACTTTCATACTTCGTGCGCAACACATCTAACTTCCATGTGCCTACTATGACTGCATATGTAAGTGCATTCGTGAGCAATGGCCAATACCACTTCCTTCTGCGAACTCGAATGCGGTAGTTGCTCATGTAAGGTCAACGCCGACCCATTCATTGATTATATTCATGAATGAGCAACGGCTGTTCGTTTGATCGCATTTTGCGGATCTACTTATCATAGCACTTGGTAGGACACATTAGCGTAAGTCTTAAAAAGTTAGACATTTAAGCATAAAATGGAACAGTTAAACAATCAATGGCGTGAATCAATTGAAAGATATAATAATTACGTCATTCCAGCGTAAGTTATTATTTCTATCGAATTGACACATCAGATTAGGGCTGGTAAAGAAGTTTTCGAAAGTAACATTGTGATTTCAACGAGTCTCCAGATAAGATAACTATTGGAATGCAACGTTTTCGCCAAGGCCATAACTTGTATCCGTATTTCTTGATGCACCAGCATACCTATAGCATAAACAGGTAGCACTAGTAGAGTTCATTGGGTAATGCCAAGCATCAATGTACTTACAACCAAATCTAATTGGCTTGCTTTTGAGAAATATTTAGCAGGAACGCCGTGTGTAATATGCAATCTTTTGCTCGATATTCACAAATGGTGTGACAATACGGCGAATTGCATAAATTAGCGGGTACATTAACTCAATCAGTCGAGAGAATTTTGAAAGTTTGTTTTCATTATTCCACTTGATGCTGTCTCAAACATGCACAAATTCACTTGAATCTGTTTCTAGCCGCAGAATCCTTGATTAATTAGCATCCAAGCAACCCTGGATTGGACCAATATGGGCGAGTATTTACAAAGTATGGTACCTAGTGTTGTACATCATACGAGAAACAGATCCTCAATCTCATAATTTTTACGAAAAGTCTAGTTTGATGTTACGCGCTTATCAAGCATTGTGTGAAAAATTTGACGGGCAGAGTTACCATTTTCAAGGATGTGGCTCATCTCTAATATCTTCTTCGTCAACTTCCATTGCGATATCATCACAACGCATTCGACAGTGTACATTATCGTCGTTGCAAAGATCTCAAAATGGAATCTAACAAGGCAGGTCATTTTCATCGGTGATCAGCTGAAGATTGTCATCCAATTCTTCTGTGTCACTTCAATCGTATCTGGTGGAGCAATGATCACATTTATTTTGTCCGTATGGCGACAATTGCCTTCCTCCTGACTCAAACTATCCGCTTCCGCCTCCAATTAAAACTAAATAAATATTTCGAAAAACAACACAATTATGAGTTTTTAATATGGAGCACTAAACTTACATGGGTACGAATGAATGACTACTGCACAATATATAGAGTTAACTTTCAAAATTACAACCTGACTACGCGTGCTAACCGTTTTCGAAATAGTAATGAGAAAAATCTGAAATGTTACCAACAGCTAATGCAAGCCTACATACTAGCGCAAATTGGCAAATATTTCCGCGAATAATATTCCTTTCTTAGGTACTATTCTAAGCAGACTTTCCTTTATTCAAAAATTCAAGTAAACTATGAACCCGTTAAAGCCTGTTGGGCATTTAAATACCCATTTCATATCTCAAGTATGCCTACAGGTAAAAATCTGAAAATTTTATGGCCAACTTCTATCGTCTATATAAGCATCCGATAAAATTTCAAGATAATTCTACGACGGGAAATATGGGCAGCCTTTAATGGGTTAATTTACAAAATTGACAACTGCCATCTGTCAAATCGAATTACCATCAATATTTCGAATGCTTGCCTTACCAAGGAATGATCATTCGATCAAATACGTAATTGGATCAATGATCATTCTAGCACGTCATGTACCTGGGGTATTAGACTTGGATGATACACGAGTATTTTATTACATATATATATGCGTGTACTCAGTTTGTGTGCATATAGATCATATGGAAATAATGAATTAATTTTCTTTGCTGCCTCAAAAACGTGTATCAACTTATGCACGGTACCATGGTCTGATACACTTTCGATACAAAAACTAGTTTTTACTTTGTGTCTAGTGTCGAGTGTGTATCATCGTATGTCAGGCGACTAAGCAAATTACTTGCGTGAGAATTACTCTTGAAATGATATTGATTCATCAAAACTGGGTTGGTGAAGAGAATATTGAAGATACGTGTTTTAATATTCGAATTAAAAAACAAACAAACGCAATCAAGACTGGCCTCTTCTAATAATTCTTTTCATGAAGAAGAATAGAGATGGTAAAGTTTCAAATTACTAATATGAAAATTTCACACATATGAACATAATGCATAGCTTTTTACCCATCATTTAAAACTGAAATCCAATCAAAACTCAATAAATGGAAAAGAAATGCACTTATTAACTGTTATTTATTTTTATTTCTTTACAGAACGCCCCTAGATTGTACCCAACATATAAATGCATCCAAAATGCATTCACATATGGATTCATTTGACTCCATGAATTCTGCAACGACAGCTTCTTTAGAGAGACCTGGAGGTGGTGCTTTAGCATTGCATTATGCTGCAGCTCGTGGTTGCATAGATTGTGTACGACTTTTAGTTGAAGCATCCTCAGAAATTAGGTGAGCACCTTTAAATATAAATATAAAATTATAAATATGTTTTATTTTTGTATTAAACTGATATCCAAATAACAGATAAGGCTTGGTAAAAATTTTCAAATTTTTTGTAGATAAAATTTCATATATCCAAATCAAACTTCAAAAAATCTTTATTTATCTTCTTAGTTATTTATTTTATTTATTACGTTTATTTAGTTGTATCGAAAAAATTTTATTTTAAATTTTTATTAGAACTTTTAAACCTTATAATGGGTAAAATTGTCAAAAACAATTTAAATCTAGATCTACCTCGTTTAGTTCCGCTCTGTAGATCGAGCTTATTTTTTAAAACTGCCCGAACACTCTGGTAAAAAGGTAAGAATCCGGTGTGCTCTGAGTATTGTGATAGCTTTTTTTTTTTATATTGGAAATTTGTGATGATTTGTGAAATATCTAATGCAAGATTCTTTATAAAAATAAATAAATAATAATAATAAAGTTATAAAAATAAAAAAAGGGGTGAAGGAAAGCAAGGAACTATGGAATTTAAAAAAGTATTCACATATTCAGTAGAATTTTTTGCGCTCTATTCGTATTACTGAAGGGTTGCTCTAAATGCTCAGAGGTCTACCTACGATTTGTTTGAGCACTCTGAGCAATAATAAAGATACACGGTCAGAGCACTCAGAGTACTTTGAAAGTAAATAAAATTACAAGAAATTGGTACGAAGAGCTTTCGGAATGCTCTAATCAGAATATAGATATATGCCCATGGTGATTTAAACCGGGTTTTTATTGTTTCTGTCTTCAATAAGACACTTGCTGAAAAGAATTAAGAAGGTTACCATTCAGAAATCAACCTTCATTTTTGTAGGAAAAAATAATAGTCTTACATCTGTAACCAAAGACAAGTTTTTGATGGGACATTTTCTTCTACCGAAATTAAAAAATAGCCCTCTAATATTCAGTAAGATAACCATTTTGATCCCATTACTGTTCATTCTTTAAATTAACAATTTTATTTTAACTACGTCTAAAATTCTCTATAACTATGACGTCGTAAAAATAATCCGAATAATTTAGGTTAAAATGAAAGCGATCCATTTTTCATTCATGATGTTCTATTAATTTCTTATGGTAGAATGTCCAATGCGCTTCGATTAGGCATTAAATAGAAATTCATTAATTAGTCTTAGCAAATAACTATCAGATGCGACCTTACTGTTTTTTTTTACTAAAGGACGTCGTTGTCATTGATCTTTCTTGAAACGAATATTTAGCTCTCTGCATTCTAGGATTTTATTATGAGGCGTTAAATTAAAAATTGCGGAATTTTTACTAAAATTTTTTTCATTTATTCTTTTCATTATTTAGTTTTATTGTGTGTTTTTTTTTTCAACATGTTATCAACACCAATTTTAGATAAAAGTATTTATCATTCTCCTTTCCCAAAATGCAACCCTTTTATGTTTTTTTTTTAACTTCTTCAAAAACCGTAAAAATGCTCTTAATATTAGGCAATTTGATATTTAGGCCCAAAATAATGACAGTGATTTTGCATTGTAAAATTATCATAGTTATACCTTTTACAACAGAAATATCGAATCTTTTCATTTTTTATCTGCAAGCCTAACGACATTTTCATCATCAATCAAGGTATTCTTGAGGGACTCATTGGAGGAGTAGGTATTCGGCTTCTAGAGCAATTCAATTTATTTAAAAAATCTGGTTAAAGATACAGATGGGAAAGGATTTAGTAAGATATGCAAAGCTGACAAATTGGATATGGGGTTTATGTCGTCATCACAATGAAATATTCTGTCTTCCATAAGGCCAAACCGTTTATCTAAATAATTTTTTATATTATCAACAGACTCTTGTCGATTTTTTTATATTACTTAAGACCCCTAGTAAGTCATTTATATAAAAAATACAGAATAAAAAGACACCAGAATATTACCCTGAGGTACTCCATTATGTAGAGGCAATTTTTCAGATACTTATTAAACTCCGAACTTGTTGGGAGAGCTAAAAATCTTTAATCAACAATATTGATACGGAAGCAAAATAGTGCATACAACAAAGCTTTTTTTAAAGTATAATGATGAACAATTCATTTTATATTATGTAGATCTGCATTCATAATTGTAAGCTATCTACCTAAAAGGAAGAAAAATTATAGTTCCAATATGCTGTGGTTTCTGCTATTGGTAAACTTTCTGAAAAACAACAACAAAAATCATATCAGGCAAGAAATAAGGATCTTTTCAATAATTTGCTTATTTCATCTTATGTAGCTTGGAAAACATAACAAAAACCACAAAAGAAAAATGTTGAATACTTTTTTACTTAACACTGACTGACTTAAGATAATCCTTACAATTTAATACCGCTATAAGATATTTTTTTTTCATTTGTCCTGAACAGTTAGGGCCCACTTATAATTATTATAAATGCAATTAAAGTATTTTTGAATATTTGAGCCCTTCAAATAGTAAAATATGTTGTGATACTATAAGTTCTATCTGGCATTGTGGCATCACTTCTGAATCACTTTTTCTTGAATTCAGGCTATATTGCCGCCCACTTCCATTAGACGAAAATCTAAAATCTATACTAATAGCATTTTCTGCAGTTAAGCATTCCTCCCACTGGGCCCAGCTCTGAAACAAGTATCATCTATTAGACATATCAGTTCTGATTCAAGCCTTTGAGAAGTGTAAGATCTTCCTGTCACTTTTCGTAGACCTCTACCGCCTCTATTTTTGTCTCTTCTTTATTCACAAATTTCTGTTACATTCACCATCACCACCTCCTTGAAGCCGCAGTGTAACTGTGAATTTTACTTGAAAATAGCAAGCACTCATTAGTCTTTTGCCTTTAATTACTCCATATTTAAAGGAAATATATTTAGGTTCTGAGAGTTCAGAGCTAATAGCAGGGTCTGAGCAGGGGGACCGGATCTGTCGACTACAATCTGACCTTCCTTCACTTTAGAAGCCAAATAGTATTTGACTCCGAACATTTTCTCACAGTTGCACTACAATAACTTCACTGCTTCTTAAAAAATCCAGACAGATAAGTGATCGCTTTTCGGAGCAGTTTATTATTTGCATACTCCTATAAATGTTTTGTTCAAGAAAGAATTTTTTGGGACTCTCCGGTATATAGAAAAGCTAAAAAATGTTCTAATTTGTTATTTCATCACACAACCCATTAATTTTTGGTGACAAGTTTCAAATCTAGGTTTGACTCATCAATAAGTCCCAAATAGCGAAATTGGGTGATTTGAAAAAAAAATGAAAAAAAATGAAAAAAAGAAGAAAGAAATGAAAAGTTTGAGAAAAGTAGAAAAAAAAACGATTTTTTTATTTATTAAAAAAAATTTAAAAAAAAATCGAACCTGTATACGCCACGCAGTGGGCTGAAAAATAAAGAAGAAAAGGAAGAAGAAGAAGCGTTTCGTGTCAGCAGAAAACCTTACACTCATCGGTGCAGCTTGGTTTTCTGCCTGCTGCAGACGCTTGAAAATAGATCAAACTGATCTCTTCTCATATAAACTCAGAATAAATTCTGGGTGTGAATGTTATGAGGAAAAAACACTCCTATACAAGCCCAGGAGGAAAAATAAATAAAAAGATTACTCTTTTGGACTTTTTACCGGGTTAAACTTAATTTTGTTCAAGAAAGAATTTAGTGGGTTGTGTGATGAAATAACAAATTAGAGCATTTTTTAGCTTTTGTTATATACCGGAGAATTCAAAAAAAAATTCTTTCTTGAACAAAATTAAGTTTAACCCGGTAAAAAGTCCAAAAGAGTAATCTTTTTATTTATCCTATAAATGCATAAAATTTCAGAATTGAAACTTTTGGGCTCGCCCTTAGATACTCCAAATGATTATCCATGAGTTAAGACTACACTTTGCAGCCGGCATAATTCCCTGCAACATTCAGACTACCAACAGCCTCCTTCGCCATATTCGGAGCTTTTCCCTATGTTTCCAGTGAATCTTATAAATGACTATTGGATCGAGATTATCATACTTTATGCAGTTTATACACCATGGCTATTGGAATCCTAATTATATGACAATTTGACAGCTCCAATGGTTTCTTGAAAGTTCTAAAGCTATCTTGAAAGTCGGATGTACATAATATAAAGTGCGTCAAAACATAACAAACATTCTCCAGATGTTTGCCAAACATTTGTCAAACATGCGTAGAAAGTTTGATGAGTGTGGACGCAAATTTTATAGTTCTGGAATCTTAAAAAAGTTTTAATTTAATCCAAATGAAATGGAAAACATTAAATGTTTGTTAAAGTTTGTACAGTACTTTCAGTCAGTTCTCAACAGCTGTGGAGAACAGTAGTGAAAATTGATTTTGGAATTTTGGAGTTTTGTAATAATAAAGTAATCATGAGTGAGAAATGGGAATAGATAAAGATTATAAAATTAATAGAATGGTTTTCTCTTTCCGAAATTTATGGGACAAATCGGGTGAAGAGTATAAGGACAAATTAAAACGTAATGACTCCTTCATATCAATCGGAAGTGAGTTTCAGTGGCTGCGGATGAAGCAAGCAAAAAGCAAAACTTATACTCAGTACCGTGGTGAAATACGGGCACAAAAGTCTAGCAAAAGCGATTTTTTGTTATGTTAATACTTACCGATAAATATGTGGTTGCAATATAACTATTAATGCCTCAACTACTTCAAGAACAACTTCTGTTTTAAATCAACTGTTTAAAGACTTTAAACAAGAATGTAAATAAAAATAATAAGAATCACCCATTGCGAAAAATCTCAGAGCGATGGCCAGCCGTTCATTTACACTTACACTATTTCGGTGGATTATTTGTCATCAATAGCAGACTGAAATTCACTGAAAATAATTTCAATGAATTTCTAAAATGCATTAAAAATGCAGAAAAAATCGAGCTTTTCTGTCGAAAAGTTTGATTTTTTCTTACACTATTTCGCCAGTTTGTATTTCGTCTTCTTATTTTTGGCCTGATTCTATTTCGAAGTAATTTAAAGAGATTCTTACGAAATTTCAAAAAGTGGAAAGATCGTCAATTTTTAAATCATTTAATAAATCACGACCACTATACTCTAGTCTTCGGTCTAAAAATTTTCTGTTCCACAATCTTCTTTCTTGCAAATTTTCCTCAATCTTTGAGGTAATTACGATGAAATATCGTGCAATGCACGTTACTTCACTCGGATAATACATGATTAAAACTAAACATTTTAAAAATATTTTCCACACAAATATCTTATCAATTGTTTGACAACTGTTTGATAAACATTTGACAAACATTTGTCAAACATTTATAAAACTACCTATGCATTGATTATCAAATGTTTGACAAATGTTTTTTTGCCAATGTTTTTTATATGTGGATGCATCTTAAGTAGCACTGCAGTCTATGAAAGTCAGTCTAGAGTCTATTGGCAGATTCGACCACCGAGTAAGTCTGGTGTGAATTACATTTTCGGCCGACTACTCAAATTTTATTTTATTTTCAGTTGATGTCAATTTTGACATATTCTACCAGAAATATTGTAAAAATTTACATTTTGGTCCATCACATAAGCTTTTGATTTAGCATAAGTCGTATCTTAATTTGGTGATTGTATTTGTAATCTTCAGACAGGGGCGGATTTCCCTATAGGCCGAGTAGGCCCGGGCCTAGGGCGGCAGATTTAGGGGGCGGCGATTTTTTCTTGTAGTTGTGGGTATTTCATTACATTTTTATACTTTTTCGTTTTTTTAAATAAAATAATTCGTTGGAAAGTGTTATTTTTAATTCTACTCCACTTTTTTCAAATCTACTCCGATTTATGAGGCAGCCTACTCCGCTAATTCTAGCCTGGGGTCCCTTCACTGGATATAGATCATTCAATTTTTCGTGTTTTACAGGGAGTAGGGGGGCGGCAATCTCCCATAGGCCTAGGGCAGCCAAGTGATCAAATCCGCCCCTGTCTTCAGATCTATGTGAAGAGGTAAGTATGCGTAAAGCTATGCTACAAAATGGTATATATGAATTTTAAGTGTCTTAATTCTCAATAATCCTATGTAAAGGAATCTTTTAATTCACATGATAACTCAAGTCGCCTACTTACCAGCACCTTTGTATTTCATAAAACAATAATTTACAATTATTCTTGTTTGGCAAAACATGTACGTACGTACATAGTTGTATGCAGTTTAAAGAACTTACTCCGTTTTCAGTATCTGAAGGTCCAATAGAAGTGGTGAGAATCAACTAATCAAGATGTGATTTAATCAAACACAATCGGCTGTGAACGCTCCTACTTTCTCTCTGAAATCATATGTTTGTCTAAGATCAATTCTTATGATACCCTAGATGAATGCCCGTATGAAATTTCGTATTGTCGCCCTTCTGTGCAAGTTTGATTTTTGAAGTGGTTTTTCCCATATATTTCTAGAACAGTTTGTCGGACAGAAAAGATGATTATAACGAATTTTATAGGATTTCATATTCTGAAGAAGTTTTTAGTACAATAAAAATGTCTTGGACTGATCGTTTTCACAGTACACGTAAAAAACATAAATTTTTATATGGGAACACCAAGAAGGAGTTGCCCGATTTAGTCCATTTTTGAAATTTTATTTGCTAATGTAGTAAAAACATCATGTACGAAATTTCAACTCTCTACGTCGACGCGTTCTCAGGCAGTGTCCAAATATATAGTGGAAAACGAAAGTTTGTATGGCAACCCCACGAAGGAGTTGCCAGATTTGTCTCATTTTCGAACTTAATTTTACTCTTTCAAAGTCCGTGTACAAAATTTCAGCTCTCTAAGTTTACGCGTTCTCGAGTTATCGTGCGCACAGACGGACGGACGGACATGCAAAAATCAAAATAACTTTTAATATTATACGTGCTCTACCATCATTATTTCGAGGTGTTACAAACGGAATGAAAAACTTGTATACCATAGATTTCATCTAGGGTATAAATATGTTCTAGCGAAATACCAGAGCATTTTGAAAAGCCCCTCAAATTTCTATGAGATGGCACCATAATTCATAATATCGAAAGTATCCTTTCCTTCACACAAGTTCTGTGAAAATTTCGCCCAGATGATTTTGTCAGTTATTGTTTAATACCTATGATACACACACTGCTAGTATAGATACCATAGTTCACGCATAAGCCACCTGTGTGTCATTGTATACTAGCATAATACAAACTGAACAAACTGGTACGGAACTTTTTAATGATTTCAGCGCCACTTTCAGGTAGTGACAAATTTATCTAGCTTATGGCTTTTTTCAACCTGACCTTAAAAAATAATGAAACCTATTAAAATGTGGAAGGTTTTGGGAAAATCAGAAATTAAGCAATTAATATATGTGTGGAGAAACAATTTGGGAAAATTAAGTGGTACCATGAAAAATTCCCATATTTCTGAAGAAATGTGTTCGGAGCTAAAATGAACTTATGACATTTCATTAAATATTGAAGAGCTCCACACAAGGATTAAGAATTTATCTAAAAAATATAGGTGATCAAATTATCCATGTTTAAATATCGACTTTACTCACTAAAAATATTTCCGGCGATTTCTTGAAAAGCAAAACTTACTAAGTTTTAAAAGCTGTCAAATGAAGCTATTATGCGATGTGTCACCTAGCATGGTACAGCAAATACAATGATATCCGAACTATGGTACCTACACTCGCTATGTGTCAAAGGTATAACAGCATCATTTTCATATATTAGCCTTGGAACAAATTAAGTTCCATGCTAAGACCATTATTTAGCATAGCCTATAGAGGTTGATAAACACATGTACCTCTCAGTTCGTGTGCAAGGGTACTAAGAGAATTTAAAGAATAAAATAGATGTATACACTACCGAACTAACTCATGCTCGATGTATCCTTTTTGAACTATATAACTTAGGTCTGTTTAGACACTTTTAGCTACATTTGTTTAGGCACTTTTAATGATATCTTTAAAATATCCTCGATTTTGTAGATAACCTTAGATTTAGGATGGACACGGGGACCTACATATGTCCTATTTCCTATAAGAAACCTAATTCGGAATTAACATCAAAATAAAAATTCGTTGAAAAAGATCGCCTTCTTCCTCCTTCTGTTCTTCCAAGAAATTCGGGTTTAGAATTTAAACAAAATTGAAATTTGAGACCATATTACGCGACCTTGTACTACTTATGTAATTTGCAAAACAAATAAATTAATTCACAAATAAAGTAAAAACCAAATCTACCATAACAGGCATTTGTAAAAAATAACTAATGAGCGCTGCAATTAAGTCTAACAGAAATGTTGTTGTTTTTTTTATGTTTTATCTGCACAGATGTGCATCGATACTTGACCTTCTATCCAACAGGCGAGGCGGGTCAATGTTTCACGCCAGCTCTAACCAATTTGTCCGTTGAATTGCATGCACATCAATTTGAGCAATTATTTACTATTGAATCATAGATCACTGTCTAAATTTATATTAATCTTCAAACTATTATGTATAGATAGGTACCATTCGTGTCATACACACTAGACATCTTCAATTTACTTTAAAAAACCATCTATACTACAGCCAGCATCTTCCAACCCTAAAGAAGTTCTCGTGTCGAAGATAATTAAATGATCGGTGCCGAACACCACAAATATTCCGTCAATGTTATATGCTACAACAAGTAAACGACCACCAGCTAAGACGTTCAGGTTAAAAACTTGTGGTCGAAGAAATCGTTTAACTATATAGAAGCTATATCGAAGATGCGAAAAGAAAATCCGCTAGCGGCCCACAAAACTGTTTCTTCAATTGACTGGCATTCGTGATCGGTTACTTCAGGTGTTCAGTCAATATAGTAGTAGTTCGGACAATTCGCGCCTCAATCATTTCTGTTTGGTCCATATATACCTGCATATACATGGTTAATTTGCTGTTTGTGTTTCTTTAAGGTGATCATTTGTCTTGAATTAATATAAGTGAATTGCGCCAGCGCAATTATAAAACAACAAATACAAAAGAAGAAGAAGAAGCAGAAGAAGAATAATAAACGTTATAAACAGAGCTCACACATTTGAAGAAGACATCCGTAATACACTTAGTCCAAAGAGTGCTCTCCATATGGTTCCGTGACAATTGCTATTGGTGCTGGTAGTATTTCTGCTTGAACAAGTCTCCTCGACGGCGCGGCGAGTTGTTTCTCAATCTTTTAATTACCAACTATACACGAACCTGCCGAAGCTGTGGTGTGCTCCAGTTTCTTAATTTTTTTTACCTTGGTACTTTACTCTTGCAGTAGTGTTATTATCGTGCAGCGCAGATTATAGTCTGTTCGGTGCTAGAGAATCGCATCCGAAACCGGGGTTACTTAAGTCATCTCCGCGACTTGGACCCCATATAGTGAGACCTTCCGCGGGAAGTTCGCCCATTAATAATTGCCGCGTTTAGACTTTTTCTTTACTTTTTTTTTCTTTTTTATTTTTTCTGTTTTTTTTTATTTTTTTTATATTTTTTTTTTTTTGTGTTAAAATTATTATGTGGAACAGTTTTAAGTGTTGAAAATGAAATTAAATTACGATTACTGTTTTTAGTAAGGTGAAATAAGTGACTACTCTACATAACTATAACGCAACACGTTAAATTCATCTAGTGCGCATAAGGTATAATTTGAAAATAATGAATATAGCTATTTTTGAGATTGTAGAAAAGTGTTGAAAAAAAAATCGACCTATAACATCTGTTCATCGATTGATTTGAAGAGAGCAAATTGAATTTATTTTACACGCCATTAATGTTGGGGTACTTTTCTGGTACAAATGCGAAAAAAAATATCCTAGCAAGAATGACAAGCATTACGTCGTATAGGCGTAATAAAGCCAAAAGTAAATCTAATAGCGATATGAGATCATGTGCAGAATTTACTGATGATAATGATCTTAAAAATAAACCTAGAACTGATAATATGGGACATGATAAGCCTTCAATTAAAAAGGAAAAAAATAATAGACGAAGCAGCATTGTGAGGTAATTATTGTTTTTTTTTTTTTTTTTTATACATATACAGGAATTTCTATACAGAATACAGAGTCTGTTCTATGAGACAGCTTTCAGTTCGATCTATAGGATCTTTGTGACTTTTGCTTATATGATTCTTCTCTATACTGTTTTTGGTTTTCCAATGAATATCTTAGCAAAGTTCTTCTTTTCATATCATGCCTATATACAGAAAAACCACCCTAATATTGCAGTTGAACAGACTTAGTTTTGTGTTAATTTTGATCTCTCTAGAAGACGCTTCCCGATTTGTTGCTAAGCGAATAACATTTTCCTATCATAAATGAAAATAAATAAATTAAATTTTAAAATGAAATTGGTAAAAGAGACCTTTTAACCTTTTCTAAGAAATATCAAATTTGTATTAAGTTTGAATGATTATTAAGAGCCGTCATTGCAACTGATATATGCCTCTTTCACCAATTTCATTATAAAATTTAATTTATTTATTTCATTATAAAAGTCTCGTAGTTGGTATGATAATAAGAAACTCCAAGTAAATAGAATAACATATTTCTTAAGACCCCAGGGCAAATACTAAAGTAAATCTTAGTTACATACATACAGTACCTTTCCAAATTATTAGACCCATTAGCAAAATAGCTTCTTTTTTTCAGTTTTGACTTGAAGTGCTTGCAATATTGGGCCATCTTTTTTAATTAATCACTTCTCCTGTCGCTTAGAAAATGAAATACAACATCAAACTTATTTAATAAGTATTTATTAAACTAAAAAAATAGACATGAGTACACTTAATATTTCGTATGCCTGCCCTTAACCGCTAGTGATGTGTCTATACGACGAGGCGTGTTGATACAGTTTTCATTGACGGTTTTTATGTTTTAGCTATTCAAGCACCTATAATAATTGTTTTTTCGTAGTAGATGCGATATTGCTTTCTTCAATTTTTATGAGATTCCGAATATTTTCAATAGGGTTCATATCCGGTGAATTCCCCAGCCAATCAAGGACTATAACATTGCTTTCAGCTAAAAAACTTTCTTTATGACCTTGGCACGGTTCTCCATCTTGATTAAAAGCAGGATTCTCATCTTCTTTAAACCAGTTCCTCATCTGCGGAAGCAGCTGCTGGCTCAACACTCGTTGGTACTGGTCGGCTTTAATGGTGCATTCTACAATATACAGAGGTCCAGGCCCCTTGGCGCTGATCAGTGATCACACCATGATTGACGTGGGATGTTTATTTGTGGGTACAATGGACGCCGGAAGAATTTTTCTTCCCGGCCGTCGTCTTACAAATTTCGTTTTTTCAGCCATCCAAAAAATATGCAATAATGTGAAATTTGAAGAACGCCATACTTTCCACTAATAAAAAGTGCGACTAAATAATGAATATTTAATCTTTTCTTATGAAGGGGAAGTATTTTAGAATTTTCTAAATGTTTTAAATTCATCAAACCTTTCATATGTGCACGTCTAGGAACTCTCAAATTGGACGAGAACAAACACTGCAAGATTTACTCGTTTTGCGTTACTGGAATGATATATTTATTTATCTACAGACTAAGAATACAATACAAATAAAGGTTTACTTGCATAGTACTGGGATGTATAGATATTATTAATTCAAAATTGTAATCTCAGTAAATCCCTAAGACTACCTTTAAATACCTTTTTAGAGTCACACAAATCTAACGATTCATATAGGAGATCAGAGGCGTATTTAGTTATTGTAATAATAATAACACACACAACATATAAAATAGTTATTTCAACATTTAAAATTTACTTGTAATATAAAAACGTCAAGACCAGGGAGATTTTGTTCCTGTATTGACCTGTCTATCGGTTTGGCTATTACAATATTTATATATACTCCAACTCCCAGGCCCCTTCTAGATGTTGTTCCTAAATACGCCACAGGGAGGTATTAAACTTAATCATTGATCTAGAGATCGATACTCCAAGGGCGTAATTTTTTCTATGTTATATTATTATTATTATTATAAATTTACAGTTGTCCTTGTCACACATCTACATCCAAATCCAAGTTTCCAAAAACCTTTAAAAAAACCTTCTTTTATACGAACTTGTAAGGGGGAAATGAGAGCGACTAAAAGACATAACCTTACACTTCGAATTATTTGATGACAGACCATTTTTTTTTGCACCATTCAAAAACTTTATTTAGTTTAACCTAAAACAATATTATGAATTTGAGTGAAATTTTTGAGAGCATCCGAATAATGACAATTTATTACCAATATTATTAATATCTAACAGGAACAAAATTGGTCCCAATTGTCTACCTTATGGAACACCACAGTTGAATTGTAAATTATGAATACCTATTTATACCCGTAATTTGCGATCAGTTAAGAACGAATGTATGGATCCGAAAGATTGGAGTGATCTATATGCATGGATGGATGCTTCCAAAATCAGTTTTATGAAAATTATATTTTATTGAATCAGATATAGTAAATGCGTATGAGTATTTATTAAAATCTACTCATATAACTATAGCTGTATGATGCAAATATATACGAGACAATATTGATTTAAGTACTTCAGAAACTACAGAAAATATATTATAATCAGCAAATACTAGATGTAAACATCTACCTAACATGAAACATTATATTAACTTACACTCACTCTACCTATTTATCCAGAGAGAAGCAGCGGCTAGTATACTTCGAAATAAAATGTTACATGATCACACTTCTTCCTGTGTGGAATATCTCAACATCCTCAAGCAGATCAACATTAAAAATCTAGATGCTCCAACAGATGTTATGGCCAAAATATTTTCCTTCCAAAAAGTTTACCACGTAGCCATTAACGAAGAAAGCCAGATACTAAACAGAGGGCTTCCATTCCGGCAGCGGGCCCATGTCTGGTATACTAACGGATCAAGAAAGGATGATAAAATAGGCCCAGGGGATTTCGGTCCAGAAATTAAACTCTCCATTCTGCTGGTGCCTCATCTTCCATTTTTCAGAAGGTAGTACATATATACTATAGAAGTGGGAGCTAAGGAAAGCCTAAAAAGGGTCTGCAAGAACTCCAATATCTACATCTATTCAGACAGCCAAACTGCATTCCTGACACTGTCCTGTCAAGACTTTGAGTTGAAACTAGTCTGGACTTTCTATTTGAAATTCCAGCTGCTGTCTAGGAACAACAAAGTAACGTTTCTGGGCATGAAGGAAAGGACGGTAATGAAAAAGCAGACAAACCGGCTAAAACCGGAGTCAACAGTACGTATACTGGTCCCTACTCGACATTTGGCCTACCAAAAAGCCACCTTAGCGGAATAGCATTATTGGGAAAATAGGCAACTGAATTTTCTCTGGCATTGCGTGCCCGGTATGAGGAAAACATAGGTATTCTTCACGAAATTATTCCAGACATGTCAACTAATTGGTCTTAGCAAATAGTCGCTCAGGCTATTTACCAACGGATTCATTGGACTTGGCCCCTCTTGTTATATTTTGGAGACTGTGAGAAGAGGAAGATGGAACCTCGAAAGATATTTTATACAAGTGTCCAGCGCTTGAAAATTTAAGGTCGTAAAAAGACTATATTTTAGCTAACCACAATTGATCAACTCTGGTCGTGTTTGTATGGTTCTAGTCGCCTAGCTGTCCCTACTCTATACCCAACTTAAACTAACCTGAATTAGGTTAACACCATATATATAGAATTTGCAATAAAAAGTTTCAATTCAGAAGATATGTTTATAGATATCTACAAGACAACCCTTGGCATCCATCCATTATTCCCATGGTGACTGATTCAAAAATCTTCGAATTAACAAATTATGTCCGTCTCAGAGTAACTTAAAAATAATTCACTTAAAGCATCCAAATTTCCATCTATACACATCAAAAGAACTATGCATGGTGGAATATAACAACCATCAATATATAGTTTATTATGCTCTAATATTAACTAGAACCTATAAAGGTTCAATGGTATCGGATATTGCAGAAAATATACCAGCTTCCTGTCATTTTGATGAATCCTGGTTCTCTCTCTTTCTAGAGAGTTAAATAATTTAGAAGTCTATGGAGCAACAATTAATTGTCCTAGCATTAATTCTATGCCATTACCGAGTAGAGATTTTTTGTGTTCTTTTTGTTTTTTGTTTTTTTCTTCAACACCAGTCATTGCTATCTGCTTCCTAAGATCTTGTAAAAAATACACATTTGCTTTGGATACAATTATCGGATTATTCCCTGAAGAGATGATAAAATTTATCGGTTCATAAAAATTCTTATTTCGATCTTGATTCATTCCAAACCTACAAATGGTCTAGCAGATTTGATCAAATCGATTACGTTTCAAAAAACTCATATAAACTTGCAATATTCTCGATTGGACTGTAAAAAGCAATTAACTAGATAGACCTGGCGGCGCTTACAATTTCACCACCAAAAATTTAATTATTTAATAGCAAATCGTCAGTTTTTCATCCATACCATCAATCAGCCATTCAAACGAAATCGATCAGCTTGGAGCCCAACCATCTTTTGGAAATTTGGATGAAACTTTCAGAATTTGTACCTGACACAACTTTAGTTTCTCCTACCAAGCTGTCAAATTGCATCTGAAACTCCACTTGAGTTTACCGTACAGACAGATTTTGACAGATTTTGTCATGGATTAGGTGAAAATTTTAGTTTAATCGAAGTGATGCCATTCAAAAATCGACAAGGGGGAATTATTATTTTTATTGTGCATAGCTACGTTAAATTTCTCTCATTCGAATGCCTCCTTAAACGAACTCAACAATGCCATCTACATAAAATACACGGGATGTAAGGGTTGTAAATTAATTTGAAAACTCAAGTAGAATAATGTCTATAAAAAATCCGAATAGTTTAGGTATAATAATTGGATATTGGTATTATTGTTTGCAACATTATTGGAAAATTTCACTTATCGACGCCACTCGTCAACTTGCTTTTTATCACTATAATGATTGGCCATATCAAACTAAGAGCTGCTGCGTAGCAACTTAAACGGTAAGAAAAATTTTGGAAGCTACAGGGTATTTCATAAAAAATATTGAAAAAAAGACGAAAAAACTCATAAGATGGATTAAAGGGCAAATGATGAGCTACAAAAATAAGAAAAAGCAATTCATGTGAAGAACACAAATATTTTTGAATATCTAAGTCGCCGAAGGGAACAAAATGTTTTGAGCTAAAAAAATGTTTGTTTGTAATGTTGCTCACACGTAAATATAGTCTTTTAGTGTGGACTGTCAAACAATGAAAGAGATATAAATTAGCTTCCAACATTATAGACTCTTAAAACCTTTGCTGTGTAGAAAATGTCAGCTCTTTACATGAACGCGTTCTCTGACAGTATCCAAATATATAGTAAAAAACGAAATTTTTTTTATGGCAGCCCTATGAAAGAGTTACCCGATTTTTACTATTTTCAAACGTAAATTTATACATTTTTTTTTTTGCAAAAGACCGTGTGCAAAATTTCATCTCATTCAGACGGACACACGGACAAACATTCAAAATAATTTTTAACATTATGCATAGGTGTTCAGTCCATTATGCTCTACTAGAATTACTTTCATGCGTTACAAAAACGGAATCACAAACTTATACCAAACGATTTCATCATCTAGAGAATAAAAAAACAGTCAACACAAACTAAGCACAGTAAAAAAGACTGGACCTAAGAATGAGCCCTTTGGAAATCCATAGACGGTTTTGAAAGGAAAAAGTCTATTATTAAAAAAATAAAATATTTGACCACTTAAACAGGTAAATTATAATTTGAAAAATCTTCCTTTCCTTCACTTTATATAGAAAATGGAAATTAAAAATCTTTTAAACAAGAAAAACATTTAGTCAGTTATCAAATAATCAGTTAAACTTTTCAACATCATCATGTACATATGAAAAGTACAGTTATGCAAATATTTTACTCCTAAAATGAATTAGCATTTCATAAAATAATTTTATCATGATCAGGTGTAAATAAAAAAGTTAAGCTCAAAAAACATGCGCAATTTAACATTGCTCAACCAGTAGACTCATTACTCTTCTCCCCACACGATCTAACAAGTGACATAGATGCAAATTGCAAACTGGATTTAAAATTCAAAAAGGATGTAAGTAACGTCGACCGCTTTATCTTAAACGCGATTAAATTTTACGCTAACTAACATTTCCATGTACTTTTTTCATTTTGTTACAAATAATAGTGAAAGAACGGACAAAAATTCGCTTACCGTCTTTCTTGTTGATTTCAAACTGGCTTTCTGAAGTCAAGAACAAGTCCGTTTACATCCTAATCAGAGCTAAAGTGGCTCGAAGCAATATAAGCTTGGTATAGGAAAGAAACTAGCCTGAAATTTATTTATGTATGTTTGGATGTATATCAGCGGATTGATATGTCTCGTAAATTGATAGTGTCACCTTTTCTTTTACTCTGCAATTTAAAGGAGTATATTTCGTAGAGATTGTGATTATCGCGGAGGTTTACATCAGGGGAAAGTATACATATAGAGAAGACCAAAACAATTTTAAGGTGACCGCAATTTTGTTTGAACAATAGCAGTGTGTGTGTGTGTAATTCAGTGATCTTTAAAAGAAATAGAGATTTACACGGTTACCAAGAGTAGCAAATTAAAGATGCAAAATTGATTAAGAAATGGCTTTTTGTGAGGTTGCTGATTTATTTTGCGATTGGAATTTTGTTGCAATAAATCTGCTTCAAGTATGTCAGGAAAGAAATGATATATTGAAACATACTCATATGAAAATATTTTCGTAATATATGATAGTTAAAAAAATTCAAAGTTCAAAATTCAAAAATAATCGCATCTTATGATGGATGCCTGATTTTTACACATGGTTGATGAATTCAGGAATAAGTACATATATGAAATTTGGATAGTACCTCATATTCCTGAAAAAATTATTTTGTAAAATTAATACAAACTTTCAGTTTCATCAGGGAGGAGGATGTTAATAGGAGAGAAAGGAGGATGTTGACAAGGAGAGGGAAGGGGAGATGAGAAAGGAATATGTGGAGAGACGATGAAGCAGAAGTACCGGTCTATATGAAGTCCCATTTTTTTAATATTAAATACAAACGCTCACTTTACTTTATATTTACTGAAATAAATGCTGGTGGTGAAAAATGTATGCTCGCTGTTAACTCTACAATGATTTCATTATTTCAGTTCCATCTAAAGGTCATCATACCATCATAGGCTTTGAAAAGCTGCAAATACATTGGCTAGACAGTTGTGATGATACAATAATGAAAAAGTCGAGAATTCTTCTATTTATTCTTGGTATTTAAACGGAGAAAAAAGGTACGCCTGAAACTAAAACACTGTAAATTATTTTCTGAGAAATATTTGGCTGCCTTCCTTAGGCTAGGCGTACACGCTGCTAGCATGCATCAGAGTTCGTAGATGAGAAAAGTGTATTACTTCAACTTAAGAATATTAGATAAGCGAAAATTAAAATATGTATAAGATCAAATTATTCACGTTGAAAAGTTTTGAAATTCCCTCAAGTTCCCAACACTGTTGTACGGTGCGGTGATCATTGGACTCGAGTTCTTACTTTAAGTAATCGGATATTTCCAGCTACTTATGTGGGAAGCTTTTTCCCTTTTCGCTTTGGCTTGCTTAAGCGTTTCTCGGAGATACTCATTGGTTTCTATTTTAATATGTTCTCGTGAATATGCTGGGGCTGCCACTGGCTTTTTAACAGGCTTAATGATGAATGTAGAGTACGAAGTAAATCTAAACAAATAATTTTGGCAATCCAGACCTTGGCAACACTACTCGTAGTACCTACGAACTCTGGCTTGGCGTAAGTGGAGTGAAGGCACTATTGGGAGATCGTGGGAATTCTCGCATATTGTGGGAATTTTTGGGCTGAAAACATTTAAAAGTGAGAAGAGAATAATTTCGTCTCCCTGCAAACCCCACACATCCTTATACCCTAAAAATTACCTTCGGCCGTATTGAAGGGCTAATAGCTGGTGCCAATATCTTTTTGAAAAAAACAATAATTATTAAAATGCAAGGGGACCAGTCGGAAAATTTAGTTATAAATTATGGTTATAACGAAGGGAGAAACAAAACTTAAACATGAAAATAAAAAGTGCAATTGTGAAATGGGGGGGGGCGGAGGGTGTTTAGTTGTTGAAACTGGTTTTTTTTCGATTTTCGGCGAAAAGTCACCTCCTAGCGGAAAATGTTCTTCATAAAGTTGTAGCTAATAAAAACAATTCTTCAACATAACCTCAAATTTTTCGAAAAGATGCCGTAGGAAAGCCGATTTTTTGATTTTTAATAACTTGCTATCAACTTACAGACCCCTGACTCAGAAAGTTCGTGTCTTAGCGATAGTTTTAGGGTAGTAAACATGGGGTTTTTTATTTAGAATGGATGAATGGGGTGCTTTCCGATGGGGTAAAATTTTCTAACGTTTTGCAGGGTTTTGGGGGGGGGGTGGTACCTACCACCCCTTGTCTGTGCCGTTCGTAACGAAAGAGAGAGTATTACGGCAGTAAACGTGGATGGATTTACAAGGGGTTTTTATACCCTAGATGAAACCATAGGGGTATACCAAGTTTGTCATTCCGTTTGTAACACCTCGAAATAATGATGGTAGAGCAAAATGGATTGGACACCCATTCATAATATTAAAAGTTATTTCGATTTCTGCATGTCCGTCCGTCCGTCCGTCTGTCCGTCCGTCCGTCCGTCCGTCCGTCCGTCCGTCCGTCCGTCCGTCCGTCTGTCCGTCTGTGCGCACGATAACTCGAGAACGCGTATACTTAGAAAGCTGAAATTTTGTACACAGACTTTAAAAAAAAAGTAAAATTAAGTTCGAAAATGAGCCAAATCGGGCAACTCCTTCGTGGGGTTGCCATATAAAAATTTCGTTTTCCGCTATATATTTGGACACTGCCTCAGAAAGCGTCGACGTAGAGAGCTGAAATTTCGCACATGATGTTTTTACTACATTAGCAAATAAAATGTCAAAAATGGACTAAATCGGGCAACTCCTTCTTGGTGTTGCCATATAAAAATTTCGGTTTTTTACGTATACTTTGAAAACGATCAGTCCAAGACATTTTTATTGTACTAAGAACTTCTGCAGAATACGAAATCCTATAAAATTGGTTATCACCATTTTTCCTGTGCGATAAACTGTTCTAGAAATATATGCGAAAAACAACTTCAAAATCAATACTTGAATAGATCGGTGATCATACGAAATTTAATACGGGCATTCATCTAGGGTATCATAAGAATTGGTCTTAGACCAATTCTAGCTCTTTTACTTGTTTTATTTTGATTGAGTGAATATGGAGCAATTTTCGAGAGTCGGTTTTTGAAAGCTGTGTTTAGAAAGTCGAGTTTTCAAAGTCGATTGTCCAGGGGTCGAGGTTCGAGAGTCGATTTTCGAGATTCGATTTTCGAGGGTCGAGAATCGAGAGTTCAGATTCTGGAGTAGGACTAAAAAGTAGAAAATAAAATAAATTAAAAAAACTTTTAAAATAAATAACTTTTGTAAATAAAATGCACTAAAAAGTAAAAACTAGCTTTTTTCTTTCTCAGTGATATAAACAAGAAAAATGTAATGCAAAATAAAAAATGCTACAACTTAGATTAAATCTTAAAAGTTTGGGCATGAGCTGCAGTTAGACAATTGTGATTATAGTTATGGATGCCCAAACTTTTAAGATTTAATCTGAGTTGTAGCATTTCTTATTTTGCATTAAACTTTTCTTGCTTACATCACTGAGAAAGAAATTAAAACAATATTTTTTACAAAAGTTATTTATTTTAAAAGTTTCGTTAATATTTTTTATTTTTTTTTTTTCTATCGTAAAAATAATTCAATTTAGACTTCAAATTTTATGTTTTTTTCTATTTAAATAATCTATCCTGGGTCATTTTAACCGTTGAAATGTCTACTCTACTTTAAAATGATCTATATTGTATTGATAGTTTATTTTTCATGAAACCGCTTAAAATTGAGAAAAAGCAAAAAATGTCTTTTCAAATCACGAATTTTCAATATTTTTTATGATTTTCAATTTTCTTCATTATTTCTGTTCATCATGGATTGATTTGCAATAGCAGAATTTACTTATTAATACAATTGAATGAATTTAATTAATGAAAGTGGCGAAAACCATCCTGAAAGTTAAGTTTTTAATGGCAATGCACCGCACTGAAAGTCGTAAGCTAGAGTTATGATTTTTTGGTCCAGTATGCATTTTTATTAACGTGTATATTTTACTAGTTTTTGACTAAATAAATGGTATAACGATGACTAATATGTTTTAGGTATATTTGAATAAAATAATTTTAATACATAATTATTAAGTAGAACAATTAATTTATTGATATTTTTAAAAAGATAAAAAATTTATGAGAAATTATAAAATTCTTATGAATTTTAAATATTTTCCATTGTGGTTTTTCTTCTAATTCATCAATAAAACTTTCAAATTCTGAAGGATTTTCGAGATTATCGACGTCTTCTAGTGCTTTAATTTCCATATCGAGACGCTTTGCTTCATCAATAATCTCATCAAAAGTTCAGAGTAGATTTAGATTTAGATTTAAGTTTAAAGCGGGGCGCCTTTGCAGCACTGCACACATTCATAGGCTTATTGTGCACCACTTTCCTTTCCAATAATCCCAATCTTCCTAAGAGGACTAATATCTTTTTGGATGAAATTTTCTCGAAGTTGACAGGCTTTAAAAGTATGTGCCAAAAGCCTGGAAGCTACATCGCATTAGCAGAAGCCATGCTCCGATGTTTCATTCTTTTCAAAACATAACCTACATGAGTTTATTCCTGCATAGTCTTGAAAGATACCGGCTTTTAGTGAATTTCTTTGATGAATCTTCTTACTTGTCTGGACCCTATCATTGATGTCCAAAACGGGTCCATTTGGCTGTGGATCCAGTTGTGTATGGTATGTTTCACAGTATTATAAGATATACCGCATAACGGTTCCGGTTTTTTCAGAATATCTACATTGTCATTTCTATCAATTCCGAAGTAGCCCAGCACACATTGAAGTGCTAGAAGGTGCTTTGTGCCAAGGTTTGTAATGTTTGGATGCATTCCCTCCCACATTAACTACGTTTTGACCTCAGATGATGAAATGGCTTTCAGTGCCGTTTGGGTATCTGTATAGATATACCTATATCTTTTTTTTAATGTAAAGAGCGGCTGACGTTTTCGTACAAAGATCTGCTGATGTCATATAGTTCTGCCTAGAATATTGAAGCATATCACTAGACTTGTTTACTACGATCGGACTAAACTTAAAAAAAAAAAATTTTTATTTTCCTTTTTTTTAACACTAGACTTGTTTACTACGGAAAGTATATGCATGATCTTTGTTGATTCTAATTATCCGTTTACTGTGTAATCGAAGTGCAATGGAAAATTCTTCGAGAAATGTAGTTCACTTGATTGAATTCAAAATTAATACGATATTTGAGCATGTGAAAAATGGTTTAGTCAGATTTTAAAAAAAGCATCGTCTTCGTTTGAAATTATACGAAATAATTGTTCGTAGTCAGACTAACAAAGAATCTTGGAATTATACAGAATTTAACCAACATTGTTCATGTAAATAATAAAAAGTAAAGGGCAAAGGTGACTGTCCAGCGAAACATTAGAGGAATTCTTAATTTCGGCAAAAAGAGCACCTCTAAATAGGAGTCTTTGCGTTCGGTCCGATAAATAGAAATAAAACCACTTTACAAAAAGATAGGGAAACCCAATGTTGGCAAGATTATGAACAAGAATTTACTGAAAGACTGATTCTATCGACTGCTTTACTGAAATCAGTATTAGTCGCAGTCAACCTCCTACTTACCCAGTTTCTAACTCTTTTCTCCCCAAATTAAATATTCCCCAATTTTATTATCAAAAATTAAAATTTCCATTCCATCCTATTAGGTATATATATACAAATCAGTAAGAAAAATTCGTAAAGACGTTCGTATACAGCTTTATGGACCATCGCTATATTATATTTGTCGACCTTTGAAAATTATTACAAAATGAATGTTAGCATTCTCACCTCTTGAGATCACTAAAGAATTTTAGTATGACCAACCGATTAATTTTTTTTATTTGATTGCTACTCTCCTTTTATTTAAAAAAAATTATCATTTTTTCAGCAATATACATAGAAACATTCTTGTATTCTTAAACTATACAGTCCAAAAAAATCTAATAATTTATTATTAATTCTTGTGAAATGTATAGGACATGTAACTTATGCTAAATTAAAAATACCAAAACAATGATATAAAAATTAAATTAAAAATAAAAAAACAAGTAAAAAACTAGAATTGGTCTAAGACCAATTCTTAGGATACCCTAGCTAGATGAATGCCCGTATTAAATTTCGTATGGTCACCGATCTATTCAAGTATTGATTTTGAAGTTGTTTTTCGCATATATTTCTAGAACGGTTTGTCGCACAGGAAAAATGATTATAACCAATTTTATAGGATTTCGTATTCTGCAGAAGTTTTTAGTACAATAAAAATGTATTTGACTCATCGTTTTCAAAGTATACGTAAAAAACCGAAATTTTTATATGGCAACACCAAGAAGCAGTTGCCCGATTTAGTCCATTTTTGACATTTTATTTGCTAATATAGTAAAAACATCATGTACGAAATTACGGCTCTCTACGTCGACGCGTTCTCAGGCAGTGTTCAAATATATAGCGGAAAACGAAATTTTTATATGGCAACCCCACGAAGGAGTTGCCCGATATGTCTCATTTTCGAACTTGATTTTACTTTTTTTTTTTCAAAGTCCGTGTACAGAATTTCAGCTCTCTAAGTATACACGCTCTCGAGTTATCGTGCGCACGGACGGACGGACGGACATGCAAAAATCGAAATAACTTTTAATATTATGAATGGGTGTCCAATCCATTTTGCTCTACCATCATTATTTCTAGGTGTTACAAACGGAATGACAAACTTAGTATACCCCTATAGATTTCATCTAGGGTATAAAAATTAACATAACACCATCAATAAAGATCTTTTCTCAGAAAGTAATATCATCTATAAACTTCAACCTAATCACATAATTTAAAAAAAATTATCGTATTGATTACCATCACTACAAAGATACAAAAGAAAATTATTTAAGAAAATTTACGTTATTAAATCATTAAAATTCCTTTTTAAATTATGCGCGCATTTACAAGACAACTTCTTGCTCGAGCATGCATTACAAATACTAGATCAGCGATAACTGCTATAAAAATTGTTAGTCGTCTGAGAAAAAAAAAGAAACCAACAGGGGGAAATGTAAACAATCTCCACGAAATATTAGTTATGAAAAGGTACGTCAGGTGTAAAATGACTATGCTGTATTCATCACGATTGCAAAAGTGTTCGAAAAATGTCAGGAAACATGGGAAGAAAAAGCAGGCAACGTGGTATTTCGGTGTAGAAATTTAATTTTTTGTAAATAAAGTAAACGATCTGTTCCCAAAAGTTTGTGAAAGTTTTTATAGTTGTTTTGTTATTTAATGTTGTTGTTGTTATTATTGCAGCTCTCTTTCACTTTATATGCTTAGGTGATTGCGCATGCGCGTACTTCTGATATATGAATATTACTACCCTACCGCGCAATCGATGCGCTCTGCCGCCAATATGTAGGATTTTCTATGCAATTATGAAAACTTTTTTCTTGTATTAAGGTATATCTGTATAATTAGTGCGGTTTTGTGCTCTCTTGACTAATAAGAATAGAAATTTTTTTTTTGCTTTTTTATTGTATGCATTATCATCAAAATCACAACGCAACATCATGTGAATAATACTCAACATCGAGCATGGAGGTCATCTATCATAAAATCATAAAAAAAAAACAACAAATTAAAATTGTAAGCATGAAAATCAGGGGTAGTTGAACTATGTATACTCAGATGGAAACAGCAGTTCTTTTAGTGTTCGTGCAAATGTCCACTTAATATTATAAAATTAGATTTATTACTGTTTCACATGACAATTATAGATCTAATGATGCGCTAAAAACGTTTTCTTACAAAATTAATTTCACTTTCAACCATTGTCTGTTATGTTTTGTTTACTTATTGCGCTATACTAGGTATCAATTTAGCATAATAAAGCATAGTCACTAGCGCTTAACGTGACTACTGGAGCATATTCAATTCATAGCCATTAACCTTTTATAACAATGAAAGCGGTAATCCATCTAATCTAATGTTCTTAACTTGTGCATCTCAAGGCGACACCTTGTTTTCTACATAAATTACGATTAAAACGTATTAGCAGATAGAAAATGATTTGTTATTCTCCAAATATAAAGACCGAAGTTTTCAACTGAACTGTCCTTTATACACATACGAGGGCCTCAGTAAGAAACCCAATAATTATAATAGCTAAGTTTATTCTTAACCTGTGACACAACAAAATTAGAAAAAAAATCTCACAGAAGGGTTGATAAATTTTGGAGGAATTTTTTCGTCAATCGACTATCAATAATAAATAGAATACTGTGGTCTAGATATTCTGGAGAAATATATATGAAAGTGCGAATTAAAGCGACATCTGTTATCTGCAACGTGAAGAGTGAGTATTATATCCCAAAATGTTATCTATACATAAATTGTCAATCTTTTTAGATTTTCTTAATATTTAAACATGTATAAGCTAATGGTATATTTCCTTTAGGGAAATAGAAAGCTTTACTCTGCTATTTTTATTTTACAACATTATCTTCAGGAGATAAGTAAGAAGGTGCGCTTTTATGATCAGCGCTAAGCTTTATTATGATATGACAAAAACCTTCAAAAATATTCATTACTCAAGCCATGAAATAGACTCTGCCTCTAATAAATGATAGCTTGACAGAAACTTATTCCTAACATTCTAAAATATTTTCAGTGTTCTTATGTTGTTGTTATTTGAATAGGTACAGTGTGCTAAACTACTATTCTGATAATCTTAAGATTTCTTCCTTATCCTCCCAACCGTAATCTCATTTTTATACCTTTCCTAACAAAATTAAAAATAAAAAAAAAACAGAAACTCTCAACTGAGTAATAATTCGATATTCCTATCGAATTTAGTATTACGACTTCCAAATAAACGAGTGCACTTTCGCAATATTTGACTACACAAGAAATAAGCACAGTACATAAAATAAACTAGCAAAAATTTAAACTTCCTAGCAAAAGCCGACCTAATGAAAAAGTCTGTTCCCCGAAGAACTTTCGAGGAATATGTCACAGATAGGTAATAAACCAGTATTACTTACATAAACCTTTGTTGGATTACAATCTGTGGAAACCAGAGTCTGAAAATAACTCTCCATTAAGTCCTTTTTTTTATATTTAAAAATTACATTTTAATAATATTTTTAACTTTTATTTTCAAAAGTAAAAGTTAATAGTAAGTTTTTATTGTACGAAATAAAAGTTTTAAGTCTTATTAGACATTTATCCAACAAAAAAACTTTTTGAGAGTATTTCGAGAGTTTTATTTTATAAAATTCTTTTTGAAAGTCTTTCTTTATGTTTTTTGTTTAAATATATACAGTATTTACGGTCTGAAAGTCCAGACTCTGTCTGTCTGTAACGCGTTCGAATCCCAGGATGGCTTTTTTTTAATTAAGAGGAAATTAAAAAAAAAAATTGAATTAAATAAAAACAACTAAAATACTACAATTAGTCTCCATATGAATGGAGAATAAAAGATTTTTTTTAAGAAGTTTTATTTTTAACTATTCTAAATTAAATCATAAATACGGGCGACTGCTCTTACCATTGAGCTATCAACACAGATGATTTTCCCTCTTGTATTCCTTAATTTGTAACTTGCCTGCTAGGCCACGTTTGCTTACAGCTGGCATTAACCAGTAACGAAGAAAGCCCACAAATATATTGTAAATTTTATTTTATTTCTTTTTCCGGATGGGAATCGAACCCACACTTGTTAGAATCGGTCAAAGATGGAATATGAATGCCTACATGAATGAAATCGATTATATAACCAGCGGAAAAGGTATTATTTTAAATCAGACCGTAAATACTGTATATATTTAAATAATATAGATAAAGAAAGGTTTTAAAATATTTTTGTAAAATAAAAGTCTCGAAATACTCTCAAAAAGTTTTTGTTTTGTATAACAGTCAAAAATAACAATTAAAAATAATTATTATTGCGGAAGTCTTAATAATAAAACTTACGAATTTTTATTATTTTAAAACTCCTATTTCTCGTAATTTTGTTTAATTCTTATGGAATAAAAGTTAATAATAATTCGTATTCTAGAGACTGTTTGAAAAAACTCATAAAGGTTTCAAGCTTTGGTAGAAACTATATATTTAGAGATACGATTAGGCAGAGAAAAGCAAGGTAACTATTATTTGTCAGAAAATTGTAAAAGGATATTAACAGTGTTTGTACCAAAATATAATATAGAGAGGAAAATAAAAGATGTAAAGGATGAGTAGATCTCCCTAAAGGCTATAAAAACTAACGATTTAGATTTAAACTCAAAATCCTATAAAAAATCCAAGTGAAAACTGCCAGGTTGTGATGAAGTAGCTGCCAGACCAAACATAATGACTAACACTCCATTTGTCTGCACAAAGATTTTTATTAAATAAGGGGAACATAATAACTACGAAATTATTATTATTTTGGCTATAAATTTACACTAAAATCTTATTGGATCTTCTGAATAGCATCAATCTAACATTGTTCAAAATTTTTGTTCAGCCTGACATTTATTGCAGAAATTATCTCAATTTCAATGAGTCAATTTCCTATTTTTCACAATTAAAACATATGATACAATTTAGTCTAACACTAAAACTAGATTTGTATAACTATTCACCTGTAATTTCAACTAAAACAAGAGCTTAAGTTGTAATTGCTCTAAGACCAATAATATTATACCCTAGATGAAAATTAATTTACTATTTTTATGAAAACGACATGTATAAAATTTCAGACGTATTCCAGGCAGTATACAAATATGTAGTAAAAACGAAGCCTACGAAGGAGTTCCTGATTTGTCCCATTTTCGAACTTAAATCTACGAATTTATTAAAATTGCCATTTGCAACATTTCAACTCTCCTCGAGTTGTTGTGAAGACACATGGACAAACAGACGGACATGTGAAAATCAAAACAAATCTCAATTTAATACATCGGTGTCGAATTCATTCTACCAATATTGTTTCTATGCATTAGAAACGTCGAATGACTAACTTAATATACTCTATGAGATTTCACTTAGGATATAAACAAACTAAATTGTAAAGTAAATAAACTCGCGAAACTTTGCGCTCATTTCGTGGAATTTATTTTACTCCAATTCAGACCTCTAAAATTCCAAGCACAAGTACCAGTACCGGCAGTACCTATACACCAAGACCGGGACTTTACATCTTTTAACTACAAGTACCGGTACTGGTACTTGAAACATTTTCAAGTACAAGTCCCGATACTGGTGCTTAGAAATTTTTGAACTACAAGTCCAGGTAATGTACTGATACTTATAAAGCAAGTAGCACCAAATAACTTAAAAGTCGTATAAGCTTTCCATATGTCATATGACATAATATATGTATTACGACAGACTCGTCATAGAGTGAAGTTTAATTATAGTCACAAGTAATTAGTTTTATAAACATCATGAATAAGTTTTTAAGAAGTGAAAATTAATTCATCTATTAGATTGATTCGTATACATTAACTAAAGGACTCTTCGTATTAGAGTAGTATTGCTGTCATAAAGCAAACATAATAACTGTGTTACATTCCTAATATGACTGAAATAAAGCAACCATACGCATAACGGTCGCATATAATTCGCGTACTAGTTGATTGTAGTTAAGTTTTAATCCAACTGTTTTAAGACTAATCACTCGTATTTCCCACGAGTATACCACTAATAAGTTGCACTATGGTATAAATGTTAAAATGGGCTTAAACAACGAATAAAAAGCCATACCAAAATACTTTAAAGTAATTAATGTTAAGAGTAAAATAATAAGATTATTTTACAAAACGCAACTAATTTTTATTCCATTAATTTGCACAGTTGATCTATAATCATATTTATAGTACAAGTATGTAACAAATGCAGATATCACAAATTCCAATGATGTACATTCAGTATTAGGTTCCATATTTAATGCAGTTAGTGAAAGAATATGTAGTGTTACTATCTACAAATTGTCAGTTTGCCTGTTATTTTTCATAGGCAGATGTTGGGAGAATGAAATTGCCTTGCATTACGTTTGTATCATTAATTACAATCAGCTCCTCTTGTGAAGCTTCGCTTTTACAATTGGATCTTGCTGTTTCATTCAGTTGTAGTCCTGACCTGCCTGGCTGATCCATGCCGTCGAAAATATTATCAAAGCTTCGATAATCGGCTGTATATAAGCTCTTCCGCTTTTAGGGTCTAAAAGACAAACAATATTACAACATAGTTTAAGTAGCTCCATTAGTGCCCATCTACTTACACGCCGCAGGTAGTTACACGTAGATGTGCTGGACTGCAAGCAAGGTCCGTAAGTAAATGGCAGCTTAAGGCAGTAATACAGCGAAAATTTACTAACAAATTTGTTGCTTTCCGACGTATTGCTACCTTTTTAAACGTAAGTAGGAATTTCCTTTTTTTCTGATTCCGTATCGGAAAATCCAGCTTGTGACTTTTTAATAATGCTTGCTTTCTCAAAGGAATTTATGTTTGCACATTTCATGTTATGGTTAGTATTTGTAGTAATTGCGTATTTTGGTACTTATGAAGTAGTTAAACTATTATATGGGACTTATGAGTACCAGTATCTGGACTTGTAGTTTAAAAATATTTAAGTACCAGTACCGGGCCTTATACTTGTACTTGAAAAAAAAATTTCAGTGCAGGTAATGGTACGGGTAATAGTACTTAAGTATCAATGTACTTAAGTATTTTACAAGTTTGCTCCAATTTCAGTCTCTCTGATATATGAAATTGGGATGATCAGTTACCAGTTGTGGTGCCAAAAAAAAACGTATTAAATATCTTAATTAAAAGTTAATTTTATAATTTTCCATATACCCAATGAGTCGGAAACAATAAAAAAGTGAGCAACAGATCCATAATATGTATTTGCATTCCTCATCATAACGTTCGATTACAAGAGTCAGTTTTTTTTTAAACCAAACTTATTAACAAATTTTTACAAAATCAACTCCAACAAAATTGATTACATATGTATATATGAAAATTAGTAACATAATGTTAGTTAACATAATGTTTCAATCAGTCTTACTCTGTGAGCTCTGTACAAAAATATTGAAAACACTCTCTGAGTGCTAAGAAAAAAGCTTATGTTATTCTATTTCCCTTTCAGCCCCGAATTATGAAAGAATGCAAAAAATAAATAATAGACAAAATTTTTATTTATGAAAGAATATATATATATAATTTTAATAAAATTTTTTTTGAAAAAATTTAGCGTTCCGTAAATATTTTTCTGATTCCAATTGGAGTCATTGGTAGTTAGGGGTACTTATATGTAAAAAAAATGATTATTGTCTATAATAGTAATTATTTTCTAATAAGATTACTTACAACCTTAGCCTTAATATTATTTAAGATGGAATGCTCTGAAACAATTTTTTTCTTTATTTAAATTCAGCGGCATTTTACACTTTTCGCATCTAGTTCGGGTATAACTATGAACGCAGTGTCTGCATCTGGATTTTTGGTCAATATGTTCAGGCCAATGATTTAATCCATCATATCGTGCATCTTTAGGTGGTCTAGGAGCAACTACCTTTCTCTTTATAGCCAATGGACTATAACTGGGACGGCCTCGCTTATTTATTGCACATTGGCCTTTTGAAAGGACATGGCTTATTTCTGCTCTAAATTTTACAAGTGGCATATGTTTTTCTTCCAGCTGTTCGCAATGGCGTTGATAAAGCAGCCAGGCGTTAACAACAGCTACATCGATAAAATGAAAAATAATTCGAAGGTAATATCTTTTACCTCTTATATTTGTTCTATATAATGTTACCAGCATATCTTGCAAATCTACTCCACCCATTTTTGAATTGTAAGCTCCGATAACGTGTGGACGCGGAACTTCCACGTATTTCTTTTCTTTTGCAGACCATCTTTTCACATTTTCAATCGGTTATTACGTCTTATAAGAAGATATAACATGGACAAATTTGTTATCAAACCATTTTAAAATTAGAAGATTACTATAGGCATCTACTTTGAAATCAAAAGAACCCCTTTCGTGCTTTTTTAGATCCTTATCGCTTGCTAAGTCACACCCGGCCAGGCGGTTTTTGCGTATGGTTCCAATTGAAAGAAATTCTTGCTGTTTCAGAGTGCGGTACAAATTGAACGAAGAAAACCAGTTATCCGTGTATATTTTAAAATTTTTCTGTTTCGGAAGACCTTTTACGAGTCGTAAAACTATGTCCCCGCTTAATCCTAAAGGAGTGCTGACAAAATCAGTCGATTTTCCAGTATAAATTTCAAAATCATATAAAATTCCCCCGGCTCCAGCTCTAGCGAAAACTTTTACTCCCCATTTATGCGGCTTATTCTTCACATACTGGCGGAGACTTGATTTCGATTTCATTGGGATCATCATTTCATCTATGTTCTTCTGCCTCAATTTTTTTGAAATTGTCTTTGAGCGCTGTTATAAAAGGACGAAACTTAAATAATTTATCGTAGTTTGGGTGATCTCTTGTCAACATCTCGCTGTTATCAGAAACATGCAAGTAAGTTCGTAATTTTGAAAAGCGATTTCGAACCATTGCATTTGCTATGGGAGGGTATCTTGTAGATTCACTCCAATACATGCTATATTGTGGCATGGATATAATTCCCGTCAGTAAATGTATTCCCAAAAAATGACATATTTCATCGTAGCTGGTATTGACTGATACACCGCTCTGTTGTACTGAGTACAAGTTTGTTTGGAATACTAAATTTTGAATAAAAGGTGTTTCAACTAATGGTGGATAGGAAAACTCAATTTCACATTTATCATTTACGACTTCCATATCCTTCTTTTGCCACTTAGGAGGCATCTGTGATCTTAAGTCCCTTTGGATTGTTGACAGTGAAATATTATCTTCATCACTATCCTCTCCACTTTCACAATTCAGACAATCAACTGATTCTTCTGGAATATTGGGATATTCAGCTTCATTTTCAAGATGTTGCTGCTCTACAAGGGCACAATTTTCGTAATCTAGCGCAAGGTCATCGTCATCAGATAAATCTGATAAATCAGATAAATCGCCCTCCAGAATTACTTCAATGATATTTTCATTTCTAAGTTTAATCAACATTAGAAATATTTTTCCCTAGAAATTAAATACCTAATAAGTGTCATGCATTTTATAACTTCTAGCTACCAATGATTCCAATTGGAATCATGCAAAAATTCTGCTTTTTCTATACAATTTATTAAAATTTCGAATTATCTTGTGGTGTATATCAATAAAGTAAATTCCAAACAAGCAGAAAATATTTTTTTTTCTACACAAATGTATGAATGCAGGCTTTTTTTTAACTTCGAACAGCTCGCTCTGGTGAAAATTCGCGAATGAGAAAATTTCAAATTTCCAACTGTCAAAAATTTTGTTTAAAATATTTTATTGCCATCGTTTTAGATGCCTAATAGTAGAGTATTCTTTAAATAATTTGAATCAAATTTTGAAACCTATTTCCTTTGATACGAATCCAAATGAAACTTGAAGTTTCCATATGATTCCAATTGGAATCACTGGGGCTCAAAGGGTTAAATCATTTTAAATAAAAGCGTGTTATTTTATTTTTTATTTCCAATATTTATTAAATTCCTACATTATGATCATAAGTTCATTCTCTGTAACCTTGAAAATCTCCAGAGTCAAATATGACCATAAATTACAAAATTGATCCTTTCATCTTAAATTTTTATTTTATATAAGTAAGCGTACCAATTTTAAAGTTGATCAGATATTCGGAAGTATTTAGGTGAAAATTGAGTTGCAAGGTTTTCTGACTTGTATACAAATGAAGCAAAAGAACAGGTAAAAAAGAAAACGAAATTCTTTTTGGGATGACAACATATTTATTAAGGAAAAACACCTGTCTTCTCTAAGCGAAGTATGATGCGATCCAAACTTAATAATTCTATAATTGACTAACAACATTACCAACACAGCATTAAAATAAAATTAAAAAAAAATTAAATTGTGGATTTTGAGATATTGAAAGATAATCCTTATTTCCCCTCCCCATACTCTCTCAGAAAATCTTGTTTTATATTTTTCAGTGAAATCCTGAACCCCAGTTATAATTGTTTTTAAATAAACCCCGGAAAATTTTAAGAGTTTCAAAATCTTTTAAATCAAGCAACAGCACAAAATAAAATTAATAAAATTTTGATAGATTTTCTATGAAATTGGAATTTTAAAGCCGGTTGAACTTACTAAAGTCCGCATGTACTACATGTACTTATTATAAGATGCGAACATGATATTGAAATGGTCTACTTTTTTTTTTTTTATGAACAGTTATGTTACTAGGTAAGTTATGTTACTTGGTAAGTTCCTCTAAGTAATATCAACAATTTTTAAATAATGGAAACGAAAATAAGAAACTCGTTAATCATAAAAGCCGTTAAAATCATTTTGAATAAACTAATAACAAAAATTTGTTTAAATTTCTACATAATTTAATTAATTAATTATTAATTTAATTAATCCTTGGTTAAAATACATGTGGCTCCATCTTTGAGAAATTTTGAGAACAGAATAGAAATTTATTAATTAACCCAGCATAAGTGTTTTTTTTTTTCTTGTTATTTCTCTGAGATATTTCCGATAAATTTAAAGATGAAAATCATATAACCAGTCTAGTCAAGTTATAACCCGCCACCAATAGAGAGCTTATCCAATGAATCAATACTAGTTACAGGTGGCAGACGAATAATGTAAGTTAATTTTTGCAAAACAACATAAATATTCATGCAATTAATGAATAAGAAGAAGAAGACTAGGTTCATACCAATACTAATACCCTCCTTTTTAGCATACAACATTTCTGGTTTTGATGAAGGCAGATGAGAGTAGACGTTACTTATGATTGAGTAAATTATGTTGCACCACCCGTTCGACATATGTGGTAGAGATAAAATGTTGTTTTTTTTATCTTTTTCTAAATGCAAATTTATTGGCTACCGACAACAGAGTAGACTCATATAACTGCACCGGTGAAACTCTAGATTTTGTCGGGTTTAGCTTCTGTAGCTTCCTACTTATCTGTCGTGTGGGGGCAGGATAATCTGCAACTATTCGAGAACAACAACAAAATCTATTAAATGAAACTTGATTAAAAACCAGTTATGCAATTAAATGTTTTTATCCCGATAGAAATTAATTAACCTATAGAACGAACCACAAGACTGGGATAAGATGGTGGCTGATTGCTTTCACCGAGATTATAGATAAGAATCATAAATAGTTTTGAGATAATCTTTAACTTTTGATGACATGGATGGCTATTGAAGTTGATGAATGTAAATAGTCATTAAATTACTGTTTTCTAAAATTAACTCTCTTTTTAACTACTTTTCCGAAATTAAATTAACATTAAAAATCATTTTATCATATTCAAGAGCTTGTGATACTTTTATAGCAGCCGATAGTTAATTCATACTCAACAAAATTTTCTTAATTATTATTTTAATAAATTAGAGCTGAACGCTATATCAAGAATGTTATTTAATCGTTAGTTCTACAATTTAACTTTGCACTCCTTCTAGTTTCAAGAATCAGAGATGAATTTAGTTAGGCACAGGCTGACTAGGCTGAAAAGGTTGGCAAATTTTTGGGAGCGGCAAATTTGTGATGATACAAAAAATTGTACCTACCACAGAATATGATACAAAAAAAAAACAAATATTTGAAATAAAATAACACAACATTATGGAAAAAAATTCGCTGATGATGATGGCAGTTACAGTTAAAATCCTCTACGCAGTGTAGTACAGGGTGGCCCCGGCGCAAAAAAAGTTCCATAGCTCTTTAGGTATACTCTGCCCCTTATCCGTAATCCCCAATAAACCAACCAATCAATTATTATTATTATACTCAGCCTAGAGGTGGAAAATACCTGAATCTGTTTCTGTCAAGAACTGTCAGCTGCATCGGTTTTATGAGGTCATTCTGCAAAATACTCTCAAAGCAATTGAAAATGCATCAAAAATATTTCCGAAAATTTTTAGAAACTCAAACTAAATGTTATTTTAGTAGGTATAGCACAGTTAAAGATATCTTGAGTGTCAAAGTGTTGAACAGAAACTGTAGGAAGAGAAAGAGCAGCATTTATATTAAGAAATTGACCGCAAAAAAGATCGCTACCTTTCATTAAATCTCAATCTGGTTGGATACTAATGAATTGTCACGACAATTTTCATTTTGGTACAGAACATAATTCAGATGAATTTTCAAGCTTTGACTGAAACTATTACTTGTATGTCAAGTTTCAAAAGAAAAAATCGGTTCAGTAGAGGTAATTTAAAGAATGTAAGTTGAACATATTTCAAAAGTAACCACTTTTAGGTCTTTGCTAAAATCCCCAACTTACTTAGATCTTAAAAGTTTTATTTTGTCAACGGAACTACGCATGCATACCAAATTTCAAGAAAATTGGCACAGAACAAAAAATAAAACAGTTTTCAAAAATTAAAGGTATACCAATTTTAGAAAATATACTTAGAATGTTGATTTGATAATCCTAACATTTCATATAGAGGGAATATCGTGAAACAGACACCTGCAGCAATTTATAGTAGTGTCACTAATTTTGATCACATGTTGCTCGTACTTGCTTCAATAAAATTTTGGCGAAATTTTGGCGAAATTTTGGGTGAAGTTCAGAGTATATAGGGTGTCCTGAATTAGGAAAGCCATTTGTAAGAAGGTAATAAATCTCTATGAGAATATTTTAAAATAACTTTGGAGATATTGATGAGCTTGGATTGGATTGAATTGAAGAGAGGTTGAGATCCAGACGGGATACCTGAAACGCAGGCCACCAACAAGGCCCATTGTTCACCCTCCAGACTTACAAGCAATTGCTTATAGGTTCCAGCTGAATGCTCTTATGAAGTTCAATATTTTTCCCCAACTCTCCTTACCGGTTTCATGCAGCTCATCCAGGAGGTCTGCGATCCCGATCGTGGAGGAGAATGCCTCCGAGGCTTCACCAAGCTGAGTAAGTTCGTCAGACTTTTCGTTTCCGCCAATATCGCTATGACTTGACACCACTGATATGTACATATATAAATGGACTGGCTGATCTCTAATTCATGTGGCACTAATTTTAATTTCAGAAAGTACGCTCTTACTGTCAATGCTACTAACTGTCGTAATATGATGCTATATTCAAATTATTTGTGGATTTACTTATATACATACATGTCAGTATTTGGACTACTTTTATTTTGAAATTTTAATTATGAGTCGAAAGAAGCCCAAAGAACGAAAAGTGAGTACCATCTTATTCCGAGAGAGGGAATACAAGGCGGTTTTATACTCCAAAACCAGTTTAGAGGTTGTAGAGGGTTGTAGAGGTTTTTAATAAGACTATGACAACTGCTTAGCTATCCGAGCAGATGACAATCTCTTTATTCTCAATAGCTGATAAGCTTACTCGACACTAAACGTTTCTATCACTGTAGCTCCCTGGTGGGTTGTTATGGATCACTAATATGTTCTTTAAATTAATAAAAAAATGGAATAAAAGAATTTTTGAGATATTTATTTTTACGATTCTGAATTAAATTAATAAATGCAAGAGAAAAAAAGCAGTCGCATCATTCAGCTTATGAAGTTGAGACCTTCTATTTACCGGACGACTGCTTTCATCACTGACCTAATAAGACAGATGCCTTTCCTCTTTTATTTCTTAATTTTTTTTTCTAACCTATTATAAAAATCTTCTATTCCAAATAATAACAAGTAAAAAAGCTAGAATTGGTCTAAGACCAATTCTTATGATACTTTAGATCAATGCCCGTATAAAATTTCGTATGGTCACCGATCTATGTATGCAAGTTTGATTTATGAAGTGGTTTTTCGCATATATTTCTCGAACGGGTGGTCGGACAGAAAAAATGAGTATAAACAATTTTATAGGGTTTCATATTTTGAAGAAGTTTTGGGTACAATAAAAATATCTAGGACTGATCGTTCTCACAGTATACGTAAAACACCTAAATTTTTATATGGCAACATCAAGAAGGGGTAGCCCGATTTATTCCATCTTTCAAATTTTATTTGTTATTACTATAAAAACACTATGTACCAAATTTCAGCTTTCTGTATCGCCGCATTCTCCGGCAATGTACAAATATATAGTGGAAACCGAAATTTTTGTGTGGCAACCCCACGAAGGAGTTCCCCGATTTGTCTCATTTTCGAATTTAATTTTTCTTTTTTTTTTAAATGCCGTGTACAAAATTTCAGCTTTCTAAGTGAACGCGTTCTCGAGTTATCGTGCGCATGGAGAGACGGACGGACAACCGGACAGACGGACGGACATGCAAAAATCAAAATAACTTTTATATTATGCTTAGGTGTCCAATCCATTTTGCTCTACCATCATTATTTCTGTGCGTTACAAACGGAATAACAAACTTAATATACCATATAGATTTCATCTAGGGTATAAAAAAAAAATTCACTAACTATTGTTCACAACTGTTGTCAGAACCTTGGGATCAGTTGACAAATTTATCGTATATTTTGACGTTTATTCACTTTAGTTCATTTTGTGATAAATGAAAAATAATATGAAAAGTAAATGAAAAATAATAAATCATACGACAAAATTGTGATGAAACGTTTAAATATACGACAAAAAGTACGACGAATGATTAGAATCTTTATAGTATTGTCACTTAATACGCTTTTTACATAGACAAACTAATAACATACAAAGTCTGGGCAAGTAGAACAAAGATCTGTAACGCCTCGCTCGAATATAAAATCGACGACATCCTGACAATGCCTCGACTTGTTACGTAACCAAATGGTAAGGGTAAGCCAGTAATGCCTTGCTCCAGTATAAAATCAACAATGCTATAATAATCTACTCGAATCTGTCCAGCGAAAATTTGCCAAATTATTATTGTACAAATTGGAACATAATGAGTTAGAGTATAATGCGAGATTATCCCGATTCAACATCTTATCTTTAGGGCGTCGTCGTGTCTTTCTCGATAGCGTGTTTTTGTACAAAATTCTGGAAGGCGATGTATACTGTCCTGACTTGTTTTCCAGAATTGGTATAAATATTCCCTCAAGATACGCAAGACAATATACTCCTTTTAGATTGCCATTTTCTAGGACAAATCTGCGAGAAAAGTATCCACTGTATCGAATTTAGAAGGCATACAATTTGAATTTCAGTAACATCGATATTTTCAGTTCTGGCCCTCTGACGTTTAAAAGACTAATCTTGAATGGGATTGATCACTGATCGTAACAGTCATAATTTATATATCTCGATTTGTTTGCTTATTTTCTTTCTATTTTTGTTTTGCTTTGCCCTTTTTTTCTTTTTCTGAATCATATTTTTATTTTTTCAGTTTGTAATTACTTAGTAGTTTAGTATTTTGTAGTTTTTTTAGTTGTATTTTCTTTTTTTTTTAGTTGTACTTTCTTTTTTCTTTTGTAATGTATAATTTTCACCTTTTTTTCCCCTACCTATAAGTATATATATTATTTTGCTTGAATTTTTATTTTTGCTTCTCTTCTTTTTTATTTTTGTAATCTACTCAAATTACTTACTTTTAAGGTAGTATCCTAATATACTTGTAATCTGTGTACTATCTTATCTTATTAACTTAAAAATAAATAAATAAATGCCTCGACCTGATGTAGGGAAGCACCCATTTTTTTTTTTTAGAAATTTACTGGAAATGTTTTCTTTAGAATTTTTATACATTTTTGGAGGCTGACAGCAGCACACATGAAAGTATTGTATCTGAAAATAACTCCAGTCGATCACAAAAGCTTATTGCTCACCTACGCGTCTACGCTCATAAAATTGTTAGCCGCCTATGCATTCCTTATTGTCGGCCTCCAATAATGCATAGTAAATTTCTAAGAAAAAATTGAGGCTTCCCTACATAAGGCCGAGGCATTGTTGATTTTATATTGAAGCGAAGCATTATACTGGCTTACCCTTTGGTAACGTCAGCAAGTCGGGGCATCATCAGGGTATTGTCGATTTTATATTCGAGCGTTGCAGATTTTTGTTCTACTTGCCCAGTCTTTGTATGTTATTAGTTTGTCTATGCTTTTTATTTAAAGTTGTCCTCAAATACTTAAAATTTCCTACAAAAAAAAAACATAAATTTTTCCGCGAATTTCATCTCTATAGCAAAATGATAATTTCAATCCAAGACCAATCTTCATTGCATTTAATTTTCTTCTGTTCTGTTTCAAGTTGAAATTAAAATCAAGATGAAACTGTAGAAAGGTGTTTTACTACTTCTCTACAAAGTTGCGATAAAATTATTAGAACAAGAAAATTGCAAGGAATTTATCGATGTTTCTAAGAATTTCATCTTAGCGAGGAAGGAACATTAAAGATGCTACAAACAATCACTGAACGACCTATTAAAAGATATTTCTTCTTCTTACTTAACTATGTCTGTATGTATGAACAGCAAAAACCCTGAACAAAAAACAAAAAGCACAAAATTCTTAAGTTAAATGGTTTTATTGATTACGTCTTGAATTTGCTCATTTTTAATCTTTCTTTATCTCAATGCAAAAATTTTACGCAATTATAGTTAATTAGAAAAAAAATTTCATTTTAAATTCCAGTGCAAATACACAAATGGACAATGACGTCACACCAGTGTATTTAGCTGCACAAGAAGGACACCTTGAGGTGTTGAAATTTCTGGTGCTTGAAGCTGGTGGCTCACTCTATGTACGAGCACGTGATGGAATGGCACCGATTCATGCTGCTTCACAAATGGGTTGTTTAGATTGCCTCAAATGGATGGTAAGTATTGCGAAAATATTTTAATTTGCTCTATATAAGTGCATATGTGGCTAAAGATGGGCAATATACCACCACTACTTAAATACTCTACCAACTAACTATACATAGGTATATATGGCCTAAAAATTATAATCTATTAGAATCAACCCATACATGTCACTGGACATGGACACATTTCGCTATAACTATGAATATGCATTTAAGTATCTAGTTAGAACTGGTTAAATCGAAACTCGTTAATAAATGGATTCCAATGCAGAGCAATTGCAATAAAATATAATATATACATATATATAAGATAAGCCAGACGAAACCGTTAACCAATACGCGCAGAATCACTTCAACCAGAAAGTTACACTTAAGTTGTTGCGCGCGGCGATTTAGCATATGATGAGAAACTCAGCAGAAAAAAAACAAAACCACACAAGAACAACAACAAATCTTAAAGCAAACTGACCGTGAAGATGGATGCATGTGCGCATGGTCAAGTGAATCGATTTACTTGTTGCTTGCAGTCATTATTACTCTACGTCTGCTCGTCTGCATCAATCCTGTAATGGTCGACTCTTTTTTTTGTTGTGCTTTCTTTTGTTCGAATTATTTCATTCAATTAATTCTGTGAAAGATGCTTTACGTCTTTTCTTTTCTGCTTGATAGCATTAATCAATTATGAGAGGTTCTCTTAGTTATAAAAGTTACCTGTCCATTAATATAGCGCGTCTTGCTATGTGACAGGCATCGTTTGTGTGTAATGCGCGCGCATATTGAGACTGAGATGAGAATTGATAAGTGTTTTATTTTTTAGCTTAATTTAGAAAACGGGATTAAAAGAAAACGCAGAAAATGTTTTCCTCAACAGTAGTGACCAAGTTTTTTTTTATGATGTGACCAATTTAAATGGATTTCTTGCTGTTTTTCTAATAGTATGAAAAAGTACATAAATATGTTTCTTATTTGACAGATTCACATTGCATTTGGAATTGATATCATAGTTACAATGTAAGCGGGTAAGATTAAAAGTTTAGTTTGGCTATCTAATTTTATTCACACACACCTAAAGAAGGAGATGTTTTTAAGCTTTTGAAGCAATTAAAAAAAAATGTAGTTATATTTTTACTATTTCATCTAAATACACTATTCTGTGGCTAAGTATAGTTGAATTTTTGGGCAGAGTTTATATTGAATAATATGATAAAAGATAGCTAAGTTTGGCTAAATTTCGAGAACTCTGGGTCCTTCTATAGAAATTTGAACTAAGGGACTAGCTATACATTCTCTCGTACAAAATCTACTGTTATGCAACGGCAAAGGCAGCTTCAGAAGTGGCTGACTTAACAATAAGAACGCGGCAATGTCTCTGAAGAAACCTGCCAACATAAAAATCTTCCAGTCATAAACTTCCTAAAACTCCCTAAACATATCCAATCCTTACTCCCTTCCAGTCCCTTACAAATTAATGAACAAACTCTTCCGAGAAAATCAGTTCTTACAGCTAATGTAGCGCAACAGCTGTAGGAAGAAGAACCAACAACATCACGTAAAGGTGACAACCCCCAAACCATAGGTCAAAAAGAAGAAATGAGAAAATATCGAAATGAACTGAGGGATAAAGATAAGCCCCAACGCCCTAAATAAGCCAATCCGTAGGATGTGAAAAATCATCAAGTCTAGTCGTATCCAAAGAATGAAGACAGCGAAGAATTCGAAAGGTGCAATCGCACTTGACTTAACTTGACTTGACCAAAGACGACTGTTGATTTTCACACAAGAACAAAGTTCGAACGAAGTAATATGGGAACTGTACTGGACTGCCTAATTGTCAGTTAGATGAAGACCTCAGAAAAGTGAGCTGACACAACATCGTTGTTCGAGGACGCAGTAAAACCAGATAATGATAATTCTGATAATCAATTATCAACAGGTACGGTGTGAACAGCATATTACTCACCAAGGATAACAAATCTAATCACCATGAATTATCCGAGAGGTCCAAGAGATCTATAATTGACCGATTAAGAACTCAAATTTAAGGCAGATGACGAAACACAACAAAACACAAACGGAACGGCAATTTCTTTCGTGGATTTTATAGTACTTGTCTGTACTTGTTACTGGTGTGGCCTTCTTTGGACATAAAACGGGAGCCGTGCAAAAAGAGATTTGGGTATAACCAGATGGACAAAGTAGAAATCAAACAGATTATGTAACTATTCAATTATCGAAGGAAAATAATATTTAGAAGATATATTCGGAATTTCAAAAGAGCAGACACCGCTAAAATTCACCACTTTATTATAAGGCATGTCGCCCACCAAAAGTGCAAACACGTCGTGCACGCACGGCTTGCTTGCATCATGCTTTTCAAAAAAACATCACACATCATACTTTTAAGTGACACACCACGATGCTCACAAATGCAGCAATTGCTTTATTCAAGGGCACTTGCTGTACTCGTGCTGCGAGCATTTTTATTTGAACATTGCATGTATAGCTTTTGCGTGAAGCATCGATATTTGTATAAGATATTTATAAGATGACGTCATGATAAAAACAATTTCTTTATTATTTAATTTTGTTCAAGAAAGAATTTTTTGGGATATCTCCGGTATATAGCAAATTGTTTTTTCTATTTTCTCAAACTTTTCATTTCTTTCTTCTTTTTTCATTTTTTCATTTGTTTTTCAAATCACCCAATTTCGCTATTTGGGACCTGTTGATGAGTCAAATCAAGACTTGAAACTTGTCACCAAAAATTAATGGGTTGTGTGATGAAATAACAAATTAGAACATTTTTAGCTTTTGCTATATACCGGAGATATCCCAAAAAATTCTTTCTTGAACAAAATTAAGTTTAATCCGGTAAAAAGTCCAAAAGAGTAATCTTTTTATTTATTTATTATTTAAGTACTTTGCTTGGGAGTATGCAGTGCAATTGCTCTTTTGGTGAGCGTCTTACTATACAGCATATGAGAGGTGCATATGCATGATGCATATGCACGACGCAATTGCTTCTTTGGTGGGCAGCCTGCCTAAGAGAAATACGCTTCAGAATTAATGTGGCAAGGAATCATAGAATCAACTTGTATGGCAGAAAAGATTGATTTTTTTTTTTTTAATAATCCAATAAAACCTAAATCAAGTTCATTTTCTTAAAAATGTCAAAAGCAACAAAAAGTGCAAAAAAGGTGCCTTTACGCTAGCTGCGGAGGTGAGCTTATGTGTGAGCGTTGTTATAAAAGGTCGAAAGTATTGGATACCGGACAGTGTGTCGGAAAAAATTTAAAACAGAAAAAGGTATTGAAGAACACCATTAACTTCTCTAGCCTTCCATAAAGGCGCCGTGAACTGGAAAACGAGTACCTCGGACTTTGCAGATTTTACCGTGATATAAATCGAGATTGTTTATGACAAAGAAGTGCAAGGTTCAGTGGAAATAGTGGAATGCTGTACCACAAATCAAAGCAACTATTGGGATCATATTCTGCTAAATCAAAATATGCTATTAACAGCCCGCAACCATTCAGCATTGAATAAATAACTAATAAGGAAACGGCATATCGGGTGAAAACCTAAGCCACTCGGCGAAATGTATTAGTGTCCTGTGTTTGTATTCGTTTCGTCATGGCAGTAATGAAATCTTGATATTCTGAAAGGGAACATTTTTTATAATCCAAATTGCTATGTAAAATAAACAAATTTTTAGCTCCCCCTTATTTTCAGATAATATTTCTTGGCGTTGCCTTTGTATGACTGACATAATTTAGGCAGGAATTACAATTCAATTGTAAACAAGAAAAAACCAGCATTGGAAAATGTAAAATTTTTTGCCATGGCTGTTTATTTTTGTTAATATTTCACTTTTATTTTGTTTACAAAACTATAATTAATTAGTAACGCTATTGAGCTTACTTGAAGAATACTTTCCCACGACAATAACGCCGTTTGTTCCTGCACCACAGCACAGTGCACTTCGCTACGGTTATTTAAGACTCCAGAGTCTCGATTAAATAAAATATCGTTCACAAAAGAATATTGCACACTTATTTCACACAACTATTAAGTAAAAATCCTATTAAATTATTTATTTATCACAATATCGCGAATTCAAATCCGAGAACTTCTTTTCAAAATTATGAAATGTCAGAAATGTTGAACTGACGCAAAATAGCCACTAGGCCCTCTTGTCATTTCTCGATATGCTTCCGTAACTAATATTCCTTATATCAGTTAATGCTGTTCATGCGGCATACTGATTTGAATTATGGTGATGTGTTTACTGACTCATCTATACCAAGGCCTGAACACCATTATTAGTCGAAATCTTGCAATAGAAAGTAGTCCAGTTTGTCTTATACTTTGTCCCGAAATTAAATTAAATTAATAAGCGGAGAGTGCATATAGTGAAGATCCTTTGATACCTAATCTGATATGGCGGGTATAGAACTCTAAAAAAATCTCAGTCCAAGTAAGTACAAATCTTCCACTATTCAAAGTAAAATCAATGCTACTATGTATATGCTTTCAAGGTGTGAAAAGCCGTCCAATTAATAAGGCGCAATCTGCAAACTTTTGCAATTAAGTGCTCGCATCATATCATAAAAATTCGTTTGCAAAACCAGGTCACAAATAAAGAATTTTAAAAACTTGTGAGCAAAATTAAAATCAATGATGATATAAAATGAAGAAAAAGAAATTTGATTGTCCACACACTGCGACAAGGCAACAACAACAATAAGCCGGTTCACAACTGCAATTCGCATGGAAACCATCAGGCGGAAAAACCGGGAAGTACAATTTCGATAGAAGCTTTTAAAAATATGGAAAATTGGGCAGTTTTCACTTAACATGTGCAGCCAGTCATTTTTTTTTTTAATGACGATCATGTTGATGTGGTAGGCTCTATATAATGAAAAAATTTCACTGTTTTTGGACAAACAAATTTCCAGAGTGTTATCGGCTATTTAAAGATATACAGGAGATGAAAAACAGGGCCTACTCTATGATCGATAGATATTCGGATCTTTTCTTCCTCAGAATCATTGTCACAGTCTTGAGCCTCATGATCATAGTCTTCGTCATCATGATCATCGTCAATTTTTTGTTCGCCATATTTTCATCATTCTCCATTAATGTATATGGAGATCAGTTTTTATCAAATGCTTGAACTTGCAAAAAACCCCACCCTCGATCCTCAAAGAATTTAAAATATGTGATCTGTTGCATGAAATTTAGGTAGAAATTCACGTCTTTCATTAATCTCAAATTCTTGGAATTTTCATTTAATTTTGTACAAAAATTAGGTCAGAAAACTTTTGTTATCCTTTACCATTACGATTAGCTTTATAATCCATACGGTAAAAGAATATCTATTTCTCCCTCTCTTTTCTTTCTTATAGTAAGTAAGTAAGTAAGTAAGTAAGTGAATTTATTTAGCATTTTTTTGCTATTCATTACAAAAGTCATATAATTATACTATAAGTCTAGCTCTCTTGCCTCCTTTTCCTTATCTTCTGCATTAGTTTACGAATTTAATAAGTAATTTTAACAAATTCAAGAACTTTTCTCTTAAATATCCTAAAATTATTCTCAAGTTTTACATCCAAAGGTAACTTATTGAATATTTGAAAGCCCTTATATACTAAACTATTCTGCGATGAATTATCTCTATACAGTGGTAGCCTAAAATCATTAGCATTTCTTAATCCGTAAGGTTGTAAGTCTCCAACATAATTCATTAATTTACTTAAATAGCTTGGCATATCACCCGACTTAATTCTAAATATAAAAATTAATAAATTCATAATAATTCGTTGCTTTATACTCAACCAACACAAAGAATTTAACACAAATATGATAGATGTGTATCTATTGCACTTTAAGATGGCTCTCATTGCCCTATTTTGAAGTCTCTGTAGTCTTACAAAAGAGTTATTATCGCACATAAACATGACTGTCGAGCAATATTCAAAGTGGGGCTTAATTAGTATGTTATATACATTAATTGAACTTAGTAAGTCTATTCTATTTCTTATTCTTCTAAAGTACCCTATTTTCTTCGAAATTTTCTTTGCTATGTAATCTATATGTTTTTTAAATTTCAGTTCCTTATCAACAATAATGCCTAAATACTTGATTTCATCAACTTGTTCAATTTGTCCATTATCCATTCTTAAATCCAGGTCAAAATTATACTTAAATATCATACACTTAGTTTTACGCACATTAACTTTTAATTTGTTTGATTTAAACCAATATTCTAGTCTCTTTAAATCTTCCTGTATTTCGCACCGACATTGTTCTGTATCTTTCCCTGTCACATATATAAGTGCATCATCCGCAAAAAGAACAATTTTTGAATTTCTTAATACTTTGGCTATGTCGTTGATATATATAATAAACAGAAGAGGTCCAAGAATAGTTCCTTGTGGAACACCAAACGATGTCATTGTAGAATCAGATAATACATTATTCACCGAAGTCCTTTGTGTCCTATTTTCCAAATATGTTTCAAACCACTTCAATTCTGTATTTCGAATGCCGTAATTTTCCAACTTCCGTATTAATATACTTCTATCTATGGTTTCAAATGCTCTTTTTAGATCCAAGAAGACTGCAATGACTCTATTTTTTTCAGCTAACTCTTCTTTCCAATTCACTATGACTTGGTTTAATGCAGTTTCACATGAGTGTCGCTTTCTAAACCCTGACTGATTCTCCAAAAAAAGATCATTTTTATCGAAATAGCTTTCAAGTTGTTTATGCACTATTTTTTCTAATACTTTTTCGCAAGTAGGTAATGCATTTATTGGTCTATAATCTTCACAGTTATCAGACCCTCTAACCTTTTCGATTGGCGTGACACGAGACTCCTTCCAAATATTAGGATGTTATGTGTTATATCTGCAGATCTATACGCTTCTGAAGAAGACATGCATGTAGAAGTTTATTTTTCTTGCCAAAAAAAACATATTACAATCATTTTGATAATTGAAGAAACAAAAATGCGGGCTGTAAATATGTGTGACAAATTGCTGACTTTTTATAGCCTCAGGAACAGACACTTATTCGCCGGATTTTTTTAGGCCTTTCGCTTTTTAAATTTATTTGCCACCTGTACTCTATCTGCTGTCACATAATATTCTTGGCCTGGGATTTAGCTGAAATCTCCAACACAATACGTCTCGTCAGCAGCAGTAGAATGTTATAAAAAAAACTAAGGTGAGCCTGGCGACATTGCCCGGCGATATTATAGATACCTAGATGGTATGAGGTGGGGATGGATTTGTTAGAGATGTATAATATTAACTGACTCGATCGCGCGATTCCGTACTCTAGGATTTCACTCTGAGTCCTGATGTGGGTGTATGTGTGTCTGCATGTATCAGTGTGCGTACATACATTCATATATGTGGGAGTGTGTAACTCTCTACGTTGCCGATCTTTGTATTGCAGCCCTACAAAGGAGTTGTCCAAGTGATCCCATTCTTGAACATAATTTACATTTTTTTTTACAAAAGTATCGTGTCGTGTACAAAATTTCAGTTCCCTACGTCGACGCGTGAGGCAGTGTCCAAATATGTAGTGAAAACCTAAAGCTTTGTATGGCAATACCAAAACAGGGGTTGCCCGATTTGATCAATTTTTGAACTCGTATTTGCAATTTTCATGAAAACGCCGTGTACAAAATTTGAGCTCTCCACATCGACGCGCTCTCAGGCAGTGCCCAAATATATAGTTAAAAACGAAATTTTTGTATGGCAAAACCAAGAAGGGGTTGGCCGATTTAGTCCATTTTTTTAAATTTTATGTATTATTGCTATGAAAACACTTTGTACCAAATTTAAAGCTTTCTACGTGTACTTTATCAGGCAGTGTCCAAATATGTACTAAAAAACGAAATATTTGTATTGCAATCCTACGAAGGAGTTACCCAAATTTGGTCCTTTTTCAACTTCTATTTTTTGCAATTTTTATGTAAACGCCGTGTACAAAATTTCAGCTGTCCACGTCGGCATGTTGTCAGACAGTTTTTTACATCTTGGCAACAGCGCCATCTATCATGTCCGAACCTATCCTATCTGTTAAGCTAGAACCCACCAAGCACTTTCACAAAATTTCATCGAAATCAGTTTCGGAGATTAGCGCGTACGAGCACGACACGCGATTTTTAAATATTAAGATAAATCCGATTAAAGTTTTTTTTTCTAATTTTGTCTTCTTTCTTTTTGTCCTGATCGGGTTCTTCCTGAACCTTGTACACAGACCTACTCTTATTTTGACGTCATGAACAGTTGAACATGAACTTTACAGGCTACTAGTACATTCCGATAAGTTTGTATTCTATTGAAAGGCAGCTACAATTTCGCTCACAGCAATTTTGTCAGACGAACTACGCTTTCTACTTGATCTATATGTTTTTCTTTCAACTGAATGGGTATACTTGTAACAACCAGCTAAGTTAGAGTAGGTTAGAGTGGCAGCTATCCAAAAAACCTGCAATCAGCACTACTTAGACCATCGATCATCTATTGTGATGCCACCTTATTGAAACGCTACTTGGAAAATATTGTTTGATTTACAGGATGCGTTAAAACCAGCTACAAGAGTTGATGAACCTCAAAATGTCCCCAGGTAATTCCCCCAATTCGCAAACAAAAAGTAGCTACCAAGCGTATCCTTCTGTGCTTGGCAAAGTTGGGGAAATCACATAGCAGATTTTGAATGCTTTCTACGTCTTCCTTGTCACAGCTTTCACAGCTTCTTCAGAAGTCATTATGCGGAGCTTGCACGCTCTCGCCAAGGAAGTAGTGTCTCATTATAACTGCAGTAAGATTCTGCTTGTCATTGCTGTTCCTCCTTAGTAGAGTTTCTGTCTTCCTAGGACATAACTTGAACCATAACTGCGTTTAAATTGCGCATGTGGTTAGTTCTCCTCATCTGTAATTAATTAGTTTAGCGGCCTGTAAATCTAGACTCCTCTGCAGTGAGTCTGGGCATCTACCCAAGTAACCAACTAATACATACTTGACCTGGGTATTTTCAAGACTTTACTTCAGACTTGAATTTTATCAGTGGAAGAGTGCCACATTATAAACAACTAAGACTAAGTTAAATGAGGTTATTCAGCTCTTCCTAAAGACCGCAGGGGAGACTATTCTCTGTAAACTGGAAGGGAGTTCCACTTGCGAAGGATTTAAACAAAAAAAATACCGCTGACCATATTTCGATTTAAATCGCGGGAGAAGTAAGTTTTTGTTCTTCCGATATGCTAAGATAAAATATTCTTTTATATAAATGTAATGGCTGTCATGGTCATGAGCACTTTCTGTGAGAGTATTAGTGCATTAGGGAACATCCCAGTATATGGCTTGAGAGGCTTGATATATGATCAAAACACCTAAGTCTGTAAATGAACCAGTCACAATCATTAAATTCAACATTGATTTTTCTATCACACACAAAATCAAGATTTGGAAATACCACATTTATATATAAGTGATGTGTGATAGTTTAGTGGAGGATACTAATCAATGTAAGCTTTGTTGGAAAAGGAAGAATTTTCGTAAATAATCGCAGACAAGGAAGAGTGCCATAATTTTTGCAAATATTTGTGTTAACATGCGAGAGACAGGAGCCCCTGCTTTTAAGGACAAATCCTTAATTTTTCATTACACTCACGTTAAGTAAAAGCCTTCCATTAAGCATAACAGGAGATAGATCATCCAATTCTAGACCATTTTTTTAAGATCAGCAAGACTTGTTGGGATTCATAACGAGACTTATTAAGTAGCGACCAAGAAGAAATTCTGTCAAAGTCAAGGTTTGATCTTCCAATGCAATCTTCAAGTAATCCAATAGGCATGCTAAGTGAAATTTTCACATCATCTAAAACTCAATTTCTACCCCTTCTTTCTTTCCTGCCAAGGCTGTGCTACGGCATCATAGGGTATCCCCTGAGCTTTGACGACATAAAAACAAGCGCACATATTCATCAGAATTTTCCTGGGGTAGATCATTAATAAATAAACTAAATAAGAAGGAGACCAGTACAGAACCCTGGGGCACATCATATCCACCATATATAGGAGGTTGGATTTAAGAGGGCCCAGTCTTATTATCTACTGGCAATTATTCAAGTGTTAACCAACTAGATCAAAATCCCCGATCTAGTAAAATGATACTAGGAAACTACAGGCTTGCTAGCCCGTTGTTGTGGGGGAAACGCATAAGGGCGTCGACCACAGCCAAAAAGGTGTCAGTCTTGTTGAATAGAGTCGAAATCTTTTCTGGAAAATCTAGCATGGTTAATTTAATATATTTATGTGATCATTATCCAATGAAGCATTAATTTCAGTAACAGCATCAAATAGCAGCTGTGAGTTATATAGAAACCGGACTGAGAATTACTTAAGAGATCCCTGATCTACATGCGATTCTATTTACCAAAAATTAATTTCCTCCACGACCTTAAGTGTAGGAACTAAAATTGATGAAATACTACAATATTTCAGTCGAGGTAAGAGGGAAGTTGTTAGACATTTTTTTATATAGCGCTGAGGGGATACCCTATGATGCAAGCACAGCATGGCAGGCAGGGGATAGGGAAAGGATTAGAGGAAATTTCTTACTGCTAAGGAAATATCATTTTTTTAAAAAATTTCCAGATATCCCATCAAAGGCAACAGAGTCTAATCGTATGGATCCTATGGCCTCGTACAGTTCGACTAATTCAGTACACCTAAAATAAAAGAAGCCTAGATCATTGGTTCTTGAGGAGGCCGGAATAACCAATAGAGCCAAATTTATAGTATTATTATCTTTTATTAGCTAAGAGCTAGCCAGGTATAAAAAACCGTGTTAATATCATCAGGACTCACGTCAGAATAAGAAATAAGCCATCCACTTACTCCAAATTTTTTTTAAGAAAGTTGTTGTAATCAAACCGTAAAGAGAAGTAGGCTACCTTATAACATAGGAACTAATGATGTTTTTATCTTAAAATGCTATTGAATTTACAGATTACAACAAAACAGGTACGGCTACTTGTGATAGGAGGTTATATCATTTAAGAAAATAATTATTACTAATTTAACGGAGAAACACTTAAAGATAAGAAGTAACATTATCTACAACACTTTCTGTCCCAGGTAGCATTTTAAACAACAGCTTTTCTTTTTTAATGAGCTCACAATCAAGATGTCAATAAAAATTAGATCTACAACCGTTCATTGAATGGTGAACGGGTTAAAAACGGCCTAGATACATGCAGTCAGTAGTATACATATTCTGCATCAGACAGAATTAAGTCAAGCAATTTAAAAGCACATCCTCTGTGCGATTACATCTTCAACTAGCCTCTCACCTTACTATTGCTACACAGAGTTATATAGACTCAACAAAATCGCTACCTTAATTCAATGAAATGATAGCAGAGACTTCAAGTAAATCCTGTTCTCGAGAGCATGAGCCTCTAACTGTTCAAGCAGCAATTTTATTCTGTTAGTTTCATGTACATAGCTACATACCTACATAAGTGAAATAGTGTAATTCAAATTCAAACTGGTTGCGCAAAAGCACATGACTTTAAATCACAGATGATAATATGGCCTTGACTTTGCTTGCATTCCGATTGCATACAATCCGCAACTGTAACAACAGTTTGACTAATGAATACCGCCCGCGCCTCCAAACATATTAAGTCGCAAGACATTGAAAATGAAATCTTCGCGTAGAATATCTTTTTGATCTTTTAAAGGAGTCTTTAAAAAAAAAACTTTCTTTTTTTATTTTTCAGGTTGAAGATCAAGGTGTAGATCCGAATCTGAGAGACGGAGATGGTGCTACGCCACTACATTTTGCTGCATCGCGTGGCCACTTGGCCGCTGTTCGATGGTTACTTAATCATGGTGCCAAGTTGTCTCTGGATAAATACGGAAAGAGTCCAATAAATGATGCTGCCGAGAATCAACAAGTTGAGGTAACATGGCCAGACACGAATTTTTTTTTTTTTTTATTATATCTTTAAATCTGTTTTCTTTTTTTTTAAGTGTCTGAACGTGCTTGTTCAACATGGTACTTCAGCAGATTATACTCGAGAGAAAAACAATAGCAGACAGAAGGTCAACTCGAACAAATATAACAGTAATAATAATAGTAGTAGCAGCAGTAACAACAACAATAACAATAATAACAACATCAGCGACAACAACCACACAAAACGTAATCGTAGTAATACGATTTTGTCGAAATCATCTAGTGGAAGTTCTGATATCGAACCATTTTATCTACATCCGCCATCGATACGAAAGAATCCAGAGGGAGGATACAATCAATCTAGATCACCGCCAGAAGATGTTTATAATGGTGTTCTGCCGAACAGTGGAATCTATGTGAATCCAATGAGAACTGGTTCTCTGACACCGCCTTCACTAAATGGAAGTGTGTCAGGTGAATCATTCTTCCTGCATGATCCACAGGAAGTGATATATAACAGAGTCAAAGATATATTCGATTCGGACTGTAGCAGCAGTAAAGATGGACAATCTCCGAGTGGACGACCAAATGCATTAACAGTCCAAGCAGAAATACATTCAACTAGCAGTGGAGCAGGTAGCGGCTCGGATGAATCAATTTCTGTCCATTCAAGCAATTGTTCTCCAAAAGTCAATAATAGAAATATTAAAAGCAAACCGAGCAACCACCAAGAGCATGACTATGAAGATATTTATCTAGTCCGTGAAGAAGCACGAAATAATGCAAAACAAAAACTTTCAAATGGTCGAAGTCGTTCTAGGGATAGTGGTTCGCATAGCCGGTCAGCAAGTGCTAGCTCAAGTAAAAGTACCGACATAGTCATTCAATATGGAGCACATGTAGTAAGTAAACAAATTTTATGTTACCTTAGTAAATCTAAGCTCATCAATTACTCATTTGTACATTTCAGAATGGAAGCAACCGTGATATAACATTCAAGAAAAGCAGCGGTAAAACAAAGAATAGTGATGATAATTTACCGAGGGACAAATATGACAGTCCAAAAAATTCCAGAGAAATTTATTGTGCGAAAAATATAAACATTAGAAATCATATGAATGGTGGACTAAAAAGTGACACGTACGAAAGTGTATGTCCTCCAGAAGATGTTGCCGAACGAACAAAACAAGCAAACAAACATTCAGCTATACGAAATAATTTGGGTAGTCCACATCAAAATGATAGGCCATTAAAGCGAACTGTTTCAGCACCGCAACCACAAAGTACTCCAATTGGTATGTTTATGTGTACTTATGACTTTTGGAAAATTCTTTTCCATTATTTTTTTTTTTTTTTTATAATATTTTAATATTATTTCTAGTGACTGGTCCTCCACCACCCCCATTACCCCCTCCTCTTAAAGCTCCTACAAATAAATTTAATAATATATCGTATGAAAATCACATGGAATCAAGTGGTAGCACGACATCTAGTGATATTCCTGATTCTGATTCGGGACTTGAAGTTGTTGAGGAACCAACATTGAGGCCATCTGAACTTGTAAAAGGAAATCACAATAGAACTATGTCGACAATATCAGGTGAGTTTTGAAGATGCACTAAAAGATTTGTTACTCATTCACTCATTATATATTCTATGTAGCATTTAAGGTGATATATGTATGTTTTATAACCAACCTTAAATGATAGAAAATAGGAATACCCACACAGCACAAATGTATCCATGGTATATTAATAGGAAATCCTATTAGTATATATAAATGGTCGATGGGAAATCCTATCTGGTCCAAGTTAACAACTTAAAACATCCCTGGAAGTACCGATTGTCCGCAGTTCAAATATCCCCTTCTCATAGGATTTGCTGAGGTTGTACTTTGGCACAGTTGACGTATATAATAATGTACAATTTCCGCTACAAGCATACGTAGGACATCTTATGGATCTCCTAGTTTCTTTTTGGTATGGCCACGGGAATGTATGAGGATATTGTTTGGGATTTTCTGGGATTGTAGTCATTTTTTATGGATAGAATTTTTATACAAAAAAATTCTCATATAAACTCCAAAAACCATTTAAGTCCATCAATAACCGCGTTCATTTACCCTGATCCTGATCAGAGGACGTTACCGGTTGACATGGCTATTAAAAACGGTTACAAGTTTTTTTAGGTGGATAAAAAATTATAACAAGAAATTCAAAATTTGAACGAAATATTCTTTTTAGATCTATATTTTAACAATTTGTGAAAATTGAAATCATGACAATTTAGTAACTTGCTCCCTCCCATATGAAAAATCATGGCTACCTATAGACGTTTTATAGGACTACATCAATTTTGAAATTTTGTATGAACCAGTTCAGTATAAGAAAACGCAGCTGTTATATCTTATTTGAAAGTAATTTTCAAACAAATTAAAACCAATGAAGCTGTGCAGGAGTATAGTCGTTTCTATAATTCCAATTCAGCTCTTAATTACTTAAAAGATGGCCTTGCATGCTTCTTTCAATATATTGTTGTTATGTTTTGGGTCTCAAAAAACGACACATGGAAGCACAGGAAGCAACAAATTAGCGCTTTCACTAAAGAAGCTTGAGAATCAGAAAACATACCGAAATAAATTTATATTTTAGATGCTTTTGGACAGGTAAAAACTGACTTCCCTATGTTTGTCCCGAAATAGTCCTGTACATCCAGTATGTATTTATCTGTAAAATGCTGAGAATATTTCATTTGAATCAAGATTTTGCCAATGTTCCCATCTAAAGTAGTTTAGAATATCCCAAGAAATGGAAAATGTCTAATAACTCCTAGAAATAAAGTAGGTATACTGAAATAAAAACACCTGTTCCAGTTTATCCCAGGATAATTGTGGGATCTATAGGAAAAGAATGGAATGTTCCTGAGTAATTTTGTGCTATATGGGTATAATAGAATTTGTGTGAATTTAGTCAAGGTAAACTAGTAAAGAGCTGGTCATTTTTCTCAATTTCTAAAGTTTTACAAATGTTAGGTTGATCCAAAATGTACATATCTGCACAAATTGTTTAAAAGAAAAATGTATAAATTTCGCACATTTATTAATATTGTTATGAAATATTTTCATAGACAGAGCTGTTGTATTTCTTTTATCCCGAAATATTGGTATAATTGAACGGTTATCAATTTGGTACTAAGAAGTATTAATTTAGTATTGCTAGGCTAAAAAACTGTTAATCAAAAAAGAAAATCATGAAAAGTATGAAAAATAAGATAAGAAAATAAAAAGTAAACAAAAGCACAGTATCTAAATTATTAAAGTATTAAATGAAAAAATTACAGAGCTAAAGTACATTCTGCGACACGTTTAGATCAATAGAGAAACAAACGCCTTTCTGGAGCTTACATATTTGAAAATTAAATATTTTCCGCTAAAATTCTAGCAGAAGAATTCAATTCATTTAATTGGGATTGCCACACTAAATACCTATTGTATTAACCAATTACGAACTTTAAGGATCACGTGTTAGCCTCCCCATGAAGAGGCCTCAAATAAATTTCCTATTTCTCGAAATGTATTAGTATTTCGCCATGTATGATTGAAAATATAAATTTCTTTTTCTGCTGTGATACATGCAGATCTATCTTTTTTTTTTGTGATTTTTCAACTTATCAGATGTTCTATATACAGGGTGTTTCACACTTGGTTACAAATTTCTTATTGTGTCTTAGATATTATTAAGGCAAGACATAATTTGCATTGAAAAGTTTCCAATGAAATGAGTCTTGATGAAGAGAGAATTATGTTTTCGGGTACTCTTGTCACTGGACACCCTTTACCGTTTATCGTATACACCCTATGAAGCCTGTTATAGACGCATTTAGTAGAACACGTTTCTTTGAATTCTCATCTTTAATTTGATATTACTTAGTACCTAAATGCAACCATTGTGAAGCTGTGTGACATTTTTTTACCTGCACTTAATCCTCTTTAATCCCCTTTTAATGTCCTGTAATCTACGAGTAATAATGTCCTACAGACCAGTTATGGTTGTTTTTACTGCAGGGGATTAAAGGGAATTGAGTGCAGGTAAAAAAACTATCGGATAGCTTCATAACAGTGAAGCTTTGAAGAATGCAAAAATTGACTAAAACCTGTAATATGTCCATCGGGCATTTCGGTGGGATATTCAATATTTTAATACGAAATATGATAAGAGGGGAGAGTTGATCGAAGACTCACTTAATATGGCGAAAGGTTTGTTTATGAAATAAAACAACAACAGGCTTCATAGAGTGTACACTTAAAACGTCACCAGGATGTTAAATAACAAAAGTACCTACCCACACAGCACAAATGTGTCCATGGTATGTTACTGGCAAATCCTGTTAGGATATATAAATTGTCCGTGGGAGATCCCGTCCGATCCCAGTTAACAACTTAGGACATCCCTGGGAGTGACGAATGTCCGGGGTTGGGATGTCCCTGGTAGATCCCATACACTTCCCACAGGATTTCCTGTAGTTGTACTTAGGCACACTTAACACATTCAATAATGTAAAATTCCGACTGCAAGCGTACCTAAGACGTCTTACGGATCTCCTAGTTTGTTGGCAGGATGTACAGGGGAATATCTGAAGATGTTGTTTGAGATTTTCTGGGATTATAAAATTCTTTTTATGGGGAGGCATTTTTACAAAAAAACAAATAATAATGGCGGGAAAGTTTATGCCAGAGCTATATATATTGACGCAAAACATAAATTCGATATTTTTAACACAAAAATTACTAAAAAATTACGTTCTGAAATGTACAATTAATAAACTTTGCCAAAACAAGAAGAAAATGCAGAAGCGAATAGAATTCTAATATAGCTTCACGCATGTAGCTGGCTTAAACCACGCTGTTCTCAATTGGCTTCTTTCAATCCATATTTTGTTGTTCTGTTTTTGTTTTCCAAAAACTACACACGGAAGTACTCCAAGCAACAAATTAGTGTTTTCACCAAAGAATCACGCAAACCACGAGAATCAGATACCATACCGAAATAAATTCTGGAAAGGGGAAAAACAACTTTCCCGTGTTTGTCCCAAAATTGTCCTACACATCCCGTATGTATTTGTCTGTAAAATATTGAGAATGATCCCATAGAGAGTAGCTACGGGATATCCCAGGGATTAACTTATGCGAAATTTCTAATACTTCCTAGAAATAAAGTCCTAAGTTCATACTGGATACTTCCTGTTTATCCCGGGAAAGCTATGGGATCTTTGGGACAAGAATGGGATATCCCTGGGTAATTGTGTGCTGTATGTGTAAAACCGTACATAAATCCTCTCACCCGTCGGAGTCAACGCTTTTACCGCTACCATACAAATTATGACATGTCTTAACGAAATCTATTAACCTGCGAGCGATTTGTATCTAATCGCGATACACCCTGTATATTTGAAATTTCATTGATTAAGCTTGCAAAGTATTTTTCAAGCAAACAAAAGCCTATTAACTGATACACTTACCGTGGGTTGACATATATGAAAATATAACCCCAGATTCTACATAAAAAACTTTTGAGATATCTCTTAACCTCTTAAATTTAGCAAGTAAGAGATTTTAGCAGAATTAGTATTCTACAAAATTTTTTTGGAGAAACTTTAATTTTAAAAGGTTTAGAGGCTTTGGAGAATCTGAACACTTCCTTTTCAGTCAGCCCAGCTCTTAAAGACAAGAAAGAAGAAGAAGAAGAAATTTTTGGCGAGGCGATAGCATCAACCCACTCGTACGCTATACTTTGCTACATTTGTACAAAGAAAAAAGAATTCCACAGCCATCATTACGTCCAACAGGATTTTCATATAAGCCTGTAGCAAAAAAATTATTTGTTGCCAAAACTTTAAAGTGACGATACCATTGTCGAGTAATGGAGAGTATCGTAAGGTTGTGCAATTTCAATCACTTTAAAGCCAAAGAATTTTGGCATTCTGAAATTCTTTATAAATACAGCCTAAAAAATAGCAAACGGATCCAAGTTGTCCTTCATATTCCTCAGAACTATCCTCACAAACTTCTAAACTTGTACATTATTTATGTAATACATAAGTATATACGTCACATTTTTGTAATATATACGTACTATATAAATATGTATATATATGTATATCCAAAATTTCGGTATTAGAAATAAAATAATTTCTGCTATTATCACGATGAGAGGTTTAAGCGTACCTCAGTGAGGTTCTCTTATGTTAAGAAATATTTGACAGCTATTTTTGTTTGTTAGAATACCAAATCTCTTAAGAAAAAATCTCCACAAAAGTTAAGAGATCAGCTGACGTCTAACATCTTTTAACTCGTTAAACAGAATACCACTTTCTGCTAACGGGCTTTGAGAGCCCGTTAAGAGGATAGGAGTTCTCATCTCTTACGTAGATTCAGGGGAATAGTCTCTATAAAATTATTTATAACCACATGCTGTACAATGCACATATCGTATGAGAAAAATGAAAAGTTTAAATCGTCGTTTTCAGTTTTAAATATACATAGCTAAGGGATAGGGGGGGGGGGGGGGGGGCTCTTACCTTAAGTATCATATCAGATAATTTACATAATTAAAATTTGTTGATCTTCAATTCGAAACAGCAAGCTCTGTTTTGAAAAGAAACAAAAACTCAATTCTATATATTTTGACATTTCAACTTTCATGCCAACTTTTCAAACTATATAGATTTTTTCTTCAAATGTCGAAAAACCTGACAACACATGAGCACATGAAAAAAACGAAGCTAATGACGGGACAACAACTGAAACTCAGGCATTCGTATGTATGTCTGTCTGTCTATGTCTGGCTATCTATCTTCCCATCTATTTGCCTATGTGCACGATATCTGACAACGATTTGACTTATGCTTGGAACAGAATGCATCGCAGCCACCATGTACAATGCAGTGATGAAGTGTCAAAATCGTAGGCACCAAACATGGTGAACACAATGGCCATTGATGACTACGTCAAGATGAAATTTAAATGAATTTTGTTAACTGTATTAATAATAAATTTTGACCACAATATTATTATTTTTAAAACTTTTCACCACCATAATTAAATTTTCTTTGAAACTCTTGATGTTCAGCACATAAAATTTTAAAACAAACAAAATATTAATCAGCTGTGAAATGTCAACGCAGGATAATTGCACTAAAGTTGAGAGTCGACCAACTTTTGCGTGGTGGCTACGATGCCTACGTTCATTGCGGTCACTTAATGGCAGTGCCTTATAAGTTACTTCTGCGTGACATTTTCCTGCGTGGTGGCTACTTTCATTCTGTTTCAAGGGTTAGAGAGTTGAAATTTTTTACAAGGCCTTTTATGAGAAATTTTGATCCCAGATCGAAAATCAGTAAAATCGGGTAACACCTTCGTAGGGTATGTTACTTATTTCCCTTTATTATGCAAGTTTCATTGTTAGGGCTTATAATGCATGTTTTCTTGTATTATGAGCCTAAGCTCAACAGTCAACCATCTATCAGTTATCCATCAATTTTCATTGCATTCACACTAAATTGTCATCTGTCCATTATTTTTCCTCCATCACATGCAAAGCTCAGGTATCAAAATAATCTCCGACAATTTTCCTTGTAGTGACTGTCGTGATGTGATGTGTCGGTCCCGTATAGTACGAATGGGTCGATTCAAGTGCATTGCAGAATATTTTAACGAACGATTGACTGTCCGAAGCTTGATGGATAGTATGAAATTTAAAATTCGCTAGAGACTTTGTGAAGATTATTATGTGCTTCCGAAAACTAATTAGTATTGAAATTATATCGCTTTGTATGATAGGCCTACTATAAGGGTATCATTATACCCTAGATGTAATCATAGGGTATACTAAGTTTGGCATTCCGTTTGTAACGCATAGAAATAATGCTGCTAGAGCAAAATGGATTGAACACCCATGCATAATATTAAAAATTATTTTGATTTTTGTATGTCATTTTGTCCTTCCGTCCGTCCGTCCGTTTGTGCGCACGATGACTCGAGAACTTACTTAGACTTAGAGAGCTGAAATTTTGCACACAGCCTTTTAAATAATTGTAAAATCAAGTTCGAAAATGAGACAAATCGGGCAACTCCTTCATGGGGTTGCCATACAAAAATTTCATGTTTGGTTATACTATATATTTGGCCACAGTCTGAGAACACGCTAAGGTAGAAACTAAGGCTGAAACTTTGTACACGGTGTTTTCATAAAAATAGTAAATATAATTTCGAAAATGGGCTTAATTGGGCAACTCATTCTTGGTATTGATATACAAAAATTTTGGTTTTTTACGTATGCTGTAAAAATTATCAGTCCTAGAAGTTTTACTGAAAAGTTCTTCAGAATATGAAATACTCTAAAATTGGTTATAATCATTTTTACTGTCCGACGAACTGTTCTAGAAATAAATGCGAAAAACCACTGAACACAAAACCACAATCAAACTTGCGCAAAGAGGTTACCATACGAAATTACTTACGGGCATTCATCTAGGGTATCATAAGAATTGGTTTTAGACCAATTCTAGCTTTTTTACTTGATTATTATTCCAGTAGAACTATTAAAGAAACCATCGAGCACTACTCGAGATGATGAGCGCTGGAAAACTGAATGGTGAAACTAAAAGTTTGTTTTTGTTGTTCGACTTACCACGGATCTTTGATGCTACAAAAATAAAAGAATTCAATAAGAGCAACCGGAAAAGCGTTTTACATCCATTCCGCACCTTTTCCATAAGGGTTATTTACTTCAGATCAAAATATACCAATAGCTGAAGCGCGGAACTGGTTGACATGACCTTAAAATGCCAAAAAAATCAAGCAAAACTCTTTAGGCTGTAGAAGAGGGATTGATGATCAACTTAAGCCTCGATTACCGTCCAAAAAAGAATCGCGTCGAAAACAAGCTTTTATATGTTGTTATTTTCTGCATCATGGAAATACTTCAGTTCGTATAGCGCACACTGTGCAAATGAAAGAAACATACGAGAACATGGCAAAAATTCTGCAACTACTGAAATATAATCTTATAATGGGAATACAGTCAGAATAGACTGTGGTTCAATAATGCCCTTTCAGAAAGAATGCCATGTGACAAAGACAAACATAAAGTACCCACCGGTAATTAATTCCGAGAAAGTTCCTCTTACTCCGCAGCATATCAAACTGAGTTTAATAAAAAGTTTCGTCGAAACTTTGGAAAAATATAACCACAATTTTCACTATTATCTCAAAAAAACAAAAAATTTCTCAAGCTGAAAGATGCTAAATTGAATGAAGTCATATTCCTGGGTTCGTAAGTAAGAAAATTGATAAAGGACAAAGGTTTCAATGGTGTGCTGAAAGTCAACTGAATTAGCGGATTGGAATTCTCTAAAATATATGATTCATATAGCTTTTTTGGATACCAATATTCTATGCTCTTCCGAGAAATTGTTGATGATTTGCTTAAAAATTTCAGAGATATATTGAGTCTCTTAAATTGTAATTTCTGCACTTAGTTATATCTAGATTTCTTTCCCCAAAAATTTAAGCGTCACCGTATCTAATACCTATGACACACAGTTAGTATACCTAAATACCATGGCTTGGATACCATAGTATTCTCTTCACCATGTTAGGTAACAGATTGCATAATAGTTTCATTTGGCAGCTTTTAAAACATGTCGTTTTTACTTGTTATGAAAAATGAAGATTTTCCTAATAGTCATAAGTAGAAGGTACCGAATATTAACATTTTTTATAAATAAAAACGCAAAAAACAAACGTTTTTGGACAAAGGTAATTTGAAGAACATCTGAATTTTGTTATATGAATACATCTCGCTTCGAATGACACTCGTGTTTATAAAAAAAATGTCAACTTGGCGTATGTCATAAACTAAATAATTGTATCACTACCAGAAATTGGAGCTAAAATAATGACGAAGCTCCGAAAACCATGGAAAAAACCATAGTATAGATACTAACTTCGTACCATTTTGCTTAGCTAAAATAAAATTAGTACACAACGACACACTCGTGGTTTATACATGTACTATGGTATCTGTACTAGCTGTGTGTAACAGGTATAATGAACAGGTTGAGAATTTCACCTACTGCTACTAGTGAAATTGAAATGCCATTACAAAATGAAATGGAATCCAGCCATATTAAGAGTCCTGCTAATTTCTTTTGAGAGACAATAAATTTACTTACGAAAAGAAATAAGCATCCAAATTTATTCCCATATACGTTAGGTTAGGTTAAGGGCGACTATGTTACTAGGACCCTTCGGAGGTGAAAACCGCGACCAGATTTGTTCAATTGTGTTCTCCCCTTATTCCCATATAGTACAGGGTAATTCTCTAGTAGTTGTTCAGTCAGTTCATGATTTTTCATCATGCAAATTCACTGAAAACTGAGCTCCTTGCATGCCCAGTAGGGATTACACCTGCAAGAAGTATGGCAGTGCAAGTGGCATGCAAGCTGTACTATCTCGTGTAACCTCCGGGTTAGAAGAAACTCTTCGATATCTTGAAAACCGTTCAGTTTAAGAAAATATATACATACTTATAGGTCCATTAAAATTTACAAAAAAAAAAAAATAACATCTTTTGTCTGGACCTCAAGGGCAGCTGATTTTGAAAGTCATCCAAAGTCACCAAAACTTGTTCCCCGGCTGATCTACAAATTTTAATTGTGAATGTCATATTTCTATCTCTGATGGTTTCTGAAAAAAATCTGCTATATAAACAACAGTAGAAAGTCTATGACGATGCGACCTCATTTGTATCGTAGCCTGTACCCGATTGGAATGAATGACCTTAGTACTAAGGTTATTTCCAAGTCGAAAATTCTACTTTGTGCAGCGTAAAGATATCTTAGTCAGTATTAGTGAGTAAGCATACAAAATTTTAAAATTAAATTTCCGAGTCGAACAGGCAAGACATAAAATCAGCAATCCAATTCAGGAAATTCTAAGACAAAATGTCAAGATTTGTAAATATTCTCAAGGCTTCATCAAATGCGTTAATATCCAATAAAGAGGAAATAATAGAAAACAATTTGTTGGCGTCTTCATTTATGAAAAGCTCTTTTAAATTTCTGATTCTACCTTTAGCTTTAGGAACTACCCAGTAGTCCTTTTACAAGGACTGTCCGTCCAAAAACCAGTTATCAAGGACTGTCCTTTCCAAAACAAGTTCTACGTTCTCAATGACTGTTCATCCAAAAGCCACTCATCAGTCATCAGGGACTTTCCTTTCAAAAGTAAGTTCCGAGTTCCTCAGAGACTGCCGACTCGAAACAAGCTCCCAGTTCTCCCGAACAGGTGGACTACGCACATCATTAGTGAATAGTGGACTGAAGCCATATTAATCATTCCACAAATCACCCTGAATACCGGAAAAAATTCCTTATATGTTCTAAATAAAAACAAAATAAAAACACACAAAAAACGGATATGATGATAAAAATCAAACTATAGCGTAATTGTAGACTTAGCTCAGCAATTTTTGCTAAGAAAAATTCATATTATTCCATTTAAATACAGAGAGAAAAGTTAAAAATTGTAGTGCAGTATAATCCAAAATGTCTATCTTGACTGGAATAAATGCTTTCAATTCTTATGTCAGGCTTTCACAAATCACAATTGCAAAATTGAAACTTTTGGTCTGTTCTTCTGTTTTAACACGTGTACAAAGTATGTCAGTTTTGATTTTCCATACATACATACTTAGGACTTCACATCCCATAAGTTTCCAAAAAGGTAAAAACACTTTTTCCATTGTTTTCGTAGAAATCATGTCTGACCAATTCGGAGTTAAGGCGAAACCTGTAATACCTACTAGCAATCTGTGTGGCTCAAAAGGTACTCCAATATTCTAATGTCACTACTAGAAGTCGCTTCTGGAAATAACACTTAAATTTTTTGATAAAAATTAGCTATTCTCTTCTTTCAAATAGCAATACAATTTTCACCATAATTTCTATTCTACTGAATGCATCCAATGATCCTCTCTAAGTATGCTTTCATCCATCATATACAATATGTCTTTCTATAGAGGCCAGTTTCTATGTTATCGAAAGTAATAAATCAACAATTATCAAAACTATATTAACACGATAATTACTAATGATCAATGTCAAATGGGTATGTAGGTAAGTTAAGAGTACTATTTAACTATACGAACACACTACTTAACACTGATCGTTATCATGTTAAGCTTATTCTATTAAATGTTACCACAAAACTGAGTCTAATTAACTACTGAATTTGAAAAGATAGTTGATTACAAGTTAATCTTGATTTGCGTTGCGTTGCATTGTTGTGACAGGCCATAATTATGCATGTGCGATCTCTGCTGATGCAGCGAAATTGAAAGTGACCAACCCATCTTATATTGTATGTAGGTATGTACTATGTATGAAAGTGCTCCAATGCCGAAGACAATTTTATTCCAAATGATTGGATGACTGGATGATGACTTTCTGCAACCGCTGTCCATATCGATGGAGAGTTTTTATATTGTCCATATGCAGAAATGCATTTTTGCACCACCACCACAATTGTAGTGATCTAGACAAGAGTATACTCATATGTCTCTAGCTATATATAGTATGTATGATGTACATAGTATACGAAGTTGCCAAACAGCTTTCCTCGACAAATATTTTCTTCTTCGCAACAACAAACCGCTAGAGGAATCTTGTTGAAGATAGATATTTTCTCGCGGCGAAATGATGTCCGCCAATCAGTTCAACTTGAGCATCAATCGCAAGAGATTATGAACTACTTTTCAAGATTTCCGAATGTCGACCTTTTTGCACTTTGGAGTAAGTTCAGAATTCGTATAGAGAATTTTCGTGTTTTTTTATGTTAGTGTCAAGAATTTCTATGAGTTGTGAATTGCTTTCATTTTTTTGTTGGCTTTTTTTTCTTTTTCTTTTTTTTATTTTTTTTATTTCTTTTTTTATTTTTTTTTTTGTGAACCTTGGACAACGTCGTCGTGCATATTTTAAGTGGTGCAGTGTATTTTGTCTAATTGTTATCCATAGTAAAACATAAATTTTACATTTATCTTATATTAAGATTTTTTAAATCTTGCTGCGAGTGTTTTTTTTCGATAAATTCATTTTTGAGTTACTAATGGAAAAAGGTAACTTCATCAAATTCGTATCCAAAAAAGAAGAAAAATAAAAAAAAAATATTATTTTTATTTTTTCATATAATTTCTCATTCATATTACTCGCCACCTTTGCACTTTCCCTACATACACCAGAATGGAAAGTTGTGTGATGCAGTTTAAAAGATAAATACGTAACTTTTGAAATGCATTTTTGCGCAAGTGCATCATCACCATAAGTCTATCATATCCTTTGCAGGATGAGACGGTTTTTTACAACAATTGTAAATCAGACAATTGCCGAAATCGCTTAATGGAAATCATTTGAAAAAATGTTGTAAGATATTAACGGGAAATTTAATATTTTTCACGCTTATTTTGATTTTATTTTGGAATTCCAAAAAAAAAATCCCAGGTAAGACTAACGAGCACATCAAATATTTGATAGAAATTACAAATTTTTGTTTTATTTTCTTAATAAGTGAATATCGGGAAAAAATAAATATCTAAATTCGAACCTTGATACTTTGATTTATTTACTTCGGTGCCCTACACCAACTAGGATATCAGCAACCTCTTGTCTGATTCATCGTTTAACTTTCTTTTTTTTTTTTTATTTTTAAGTATTGCGTAAGTGCTGATATTCAAATGTTTTAACTACCGGTTCGCTTACCCATTTTTAACTTGATGTCATAACTTTAGTAATAAACAGGTTTCTTCATAGCATTACCATATCTGTGATTTGAAAAGAAATTCACATCTTAAACTTTATTTTAAGGAATGAAGAAATTTTTTAAGTTTGAAAGAATTACAGAGAAAATAAATGATGAGAATTGTTTTAGTTGTTTAGCAATCGGTTCGCAGAATTCTAATTTTTTTAACAGCCGGTTCGGCCGAAACGGTTTGAACCGATTGAAAAAGAAAAAAATTTCACAGATGTTTTTCTTAAAATCGACGTGACATAGGAATATTATGAAATATATTTTATTTTTATTTTTAATGGTTGTGCGTTAGGCCTCCGCCCCCCAAATATTTGTTTATCAAGTGGGTATCGTTTGAAAACGCTATTTTCAAAAATTCCACAATTTGTTTTTTCAAAATACATATACCATGTGCGTGCGTGTGTGTGTGTGTGTGTGTGTGTGTGTGTCACGCCTGGGTGCGACCTCCCGCTTCAAAACTCATCTCCCTCTCCTAGTATTTGGTTATATCGGGTGGTATTACACTATCGGCGTAAAGGCTTGTAGCATTTCATGAAATGATTCAAAATTTCAGACACTTCGTGGAAAAACACATTAAGCGAAAACTATTACACTATCTGCCAACATTTGATGAAGTACCTAGACTTTTCATGAAGTGTTGAATTACGTCAAATGTCTACGACATGTTTATATACAATATAATTCACACTTAAAAATTATTTTACGTGCATACTATATGAGGTCAGCTTGGCTGTTAACTTTGGCGTATATGGCAGGCAGGAATCAAGCGGTACTGATGAGTATACGGTTCCTGCTGATAGAAACGCCTTATTTACATAGAATGTTTTTTTTTTTGTAAGATTTTTCGTTTGTAAAAATTTTTTTCCACTCAATTATCGAGCAGTGGACTTGGCAGCAAACTCGGTCAATTTCATATTGACTAAATTCGCTATGAATTTTTTTCATAGCAAAACTCTCTAATTTTATATACTCTGGAATAGGTAAAATGCGCCTACATAGAATACGGGGATTATTCTATTACAAAAACCTCCTAAGAAATACACTGTACAATATTACCTTTCACTTATTGAATCGAACCAAATATCACCATATACTCAGGGAATTATCCTCTATATAGGCGTACATTTGATTGGAGTTTCGGCGATTTATTAGAATGCCTAAATAGAAAGGTAGACTTACACCATCTGGTATAAGAGCATTTTTCTATTTTTCAAAATATTTATCTAAAAAGGAAAATACCCGCCCAACAATTTAGAAAAATCATATACTGGAATAAATAAATAACACATTTAATGAGTCTTCTTTTAACGATGTTAAGCGTAATTTTTAATAAAAATTACCACCATGAGCTGTCAAATATAGGACCCACTTATTAGGCAACCTTTTATATATTTAGAAGCGAAAATAGAGTTTTTCCACAGTTACTTAAAAATTTGTTTATGACCATTGCGTTCTACCATAAATGATTTAGTTAGTTTACTTAGACTAGTAATATTAGGTAAATTTCTATATGCCTTGTTCAATTTTCGGTACTGCTAAAATATTGTTAATCCTACTGTATCTTGGCAACAACATGCCGATGTGTGAGCTTATCCATTATCGACAGTTTCAACTACCCTTTCAGTTCTGCAGTCTATAGTGTTTGATCCTCATTTCATCAATGGTTTCATACCGCTCTAAGCAATGAAACATGTTCAAATACCGATTCACAATAATCGTTTGATTTTCCCAATAGCTTTCTCATGCTCAAATATTAATGCAAAATATGAAAAACACATTCATCTAAGTTGTCTCTGTTCTCTTAAATACCTTGTGTATCATGCCGGATAATAGCATGGATTTCACTGAGGATCTTTTCAGCTGTGACATCAGTGTACAACGAAGTTCAATGAGCCACTTGTGAACAATTCCATACGACGAAACGAAGTCTACGTAATACTCGTTTAGCTTTTCTTTAATTTCCTCAATGGTTTTTCACGCAAAAAGGTGTGCTCTACACTAGCACACAGTATTCACTTTTTCCATGATAATAAATAAATACAAGCTTATCCACTTGCGAATGTTGTCAAATATTTTCTATTTCTTATATCTACTTGGAACTTTATGTGCAAGTATTACCTAAATAAGACAGAAAATGTTAAAAGTGAAATTACTCATTTGATTTGAGTGCCATCTATTATCAAAATCACTGACTTATCAAACACCCTTTGTACATGTTGACTAATGACTCTGTCATAAATAATTAGTTTTGTAATATTTGTCATCCTTTGAAATGATTAAATGAAATTAACTTAAGAATAAAACTAGCCGCACTTGCATTCCAGCTCACTAAAAGCAATTATATACTCGTAACTTGATTATGCATAGTTGCCTTAACTTTTGTTGACCCAAATGTAAAACTATTCCTTCCCAGCGATTTTTTTGAATAATTCTATATTAAACAGACTTTCATTCCTAAACTGCAGCAGATAGATAATGTTTATTCATCAATTCATTACATTACTCCTTTCTTTTAATTCTACTACTATCGCTCTATAAGGATAGTAAACATTCAGTACATTAAGGCAGTATTCTAGTCTAGAGGCCCAAATTTTAGGTGATTTTTGAAGTGCCGTAAAAAAAAGGCAATCAATATTTTTTATGAGTTATTTATTAACATTACAAGAATACAAAAAAAAATTAAAAAAGTTGAAAATTCAATAAAATTAGCAGCTGATGAAGTGGAGGGCCTCATATATTGGCGCGTGATCCTGCCCACGATTCCAACCCGCCTAGCAATCTGAAAAAAAAAAATAAAAAAGATTCTTAGTCTAGAGTAATGTCGCTATATCCGGAACTAGGGAAAAGTTGAAAAAAAATAAATTTCACAAAATGGCTCCTGCCTGAAAAAAATGCAATTTTTGTACCACTTTTTTTGACATTTTCGAATTTTTTCAAAATAGTAAAAATTGAAATTTGGGGATGCGGCTAGTTCCGGACATAGACAAGTCTATAAAGAAGACTGTTGCGATTACCTACACGTAGATAATAGGAATTAACTCCGGGACAGATAGAAATTGAGGAACTGTGATAGAAATACAAATTCTTGGTTTACAACAATTATTTTTAATCACTTTATTTAGAAAAAAGAACTAATAGTTGTACAAAAGTAACGTATAAACTTTACGCGGCGGCAACCCGAAGTCAACTCGCCGGTTATCAATTTTAGAGCATGGAGTATGGTTCTTTCACATACATTAGCATCTGACTCAGCGATAATGATTTCTTGCATCTTCGAAATTAGAGCTCATATGGCTCGCATTTATGAACTGAATTGTGTACACTTAGGTAACATGAGTGGACACTTGACTCAGCGATTTGTGTGCAACATAGAAGCAAGCGATAAATTATGATTTTTGTTTATTCGGTACTGAAATAGTAAAATTTATGTGGCACGGGTATCTTTAAAAATGTGCACATGAAACCCGTGAGAACCATGCACCATGGTCTTGCTTCATAACAAGACTCTCAAAAAAATTTCAAGTAAATCGGTCCAGTAGAACTTGAGAAATCGTGGGCATCGTCTTGAAAAAGGCAGTTTCGAGAAAAACGCATTTAAAATTATCACTCAAAATAATTTTATTTCGTGACAGCACATACGTCCACGTGGTTTGGAAGTTAGAATTCAACTGTTAGCAGCTGGATGCAAGTGAACACTACATATAAAAGATACAAGCCACCTTGGGGTATTGTATTACAATATAATATGTATATATATATATATAAAGGAACAAAAGGGTTTACTGAGAAATATGGATTCAGGTAGACGGAGCATCTCTAACGACTTTTGTGCGATTAGTTCCGGCCGAGCCAGTTTGGATGCCGCGTCAGAAAATTACCTGCATTTTGAAAAATCCTCTTGTAGGCATATTCTTGAATAGTTTAACTTTGAAAACAAAACAAAATCGATTTTTTCGAATTTCTAGACTAGAATACCCCTTAAGAATAAATAAACTAAGACAAGGACTACTGTTGTGTTGTCTGTCTGGATCTGGCTCATATCAATTATTGTGATTATTATTTGCTCAACTCATGAAATACATCCTTATTCTTACATTCTAGCGTTTATAGAAGCAATTATAAATAAAATGAAAAAGAAAAGCTAACAAATATTATTTTAAAATTATTCGAAAAATTCCAATTACCACTTAAGTGATGTTATCGCAGTTTAAGAAAATCATAAAAACTTAAAGCTCTAAGAAGAGATAACTAAAGCAGTGACTTGTCGAGTATCTGAGCCTGCCACATATCAATTATTATTATTATTATTTGCCCAATTCATAACGAAAATCCTTATTCTTATATTCTAGTATTTATAGAAACAGTTCTAACTAAAAAATATAAACAATAAACAAACAAATTAAAAACGAAAAAATGAACATTCAGCATAATTGCAATAATCGATTGACCTGAAATCATAAATCATTTCTCAGTAAAGTTAATCACAATAAATGTGACACAATAATGTTAATGCATTATAAGCAAAACCTTCACCCAAATGCATGTCACACTCGAACAGTAGGTGACTGCATTTGTTTACATGTTGTGCAACATACTTAACACAGGTCATGCGAGTTGCATGACACCAAAACAAACGTTAAGCACATTAGTGCAAGCAAGTGATTTTATTTAGCATGCCCCAAATCATGGGTATGTGTCCCTATGATAATTATACAAATCATAATTAAGATTAGGTTAGCAAATTTAGTTCTGTATAAATAATCTGGGAATAGTTCAATAAAATACAGTCGAATTCGTTACTTAGTATAACACAGTCGAGACTTTCATTCCATCATAGGCATCTGCTGTTCCGGATGCGCCTACAAAAAGAACTACTCTCTGAGCTTCTCTTAAGGAGTTCCGTTAATAGCTGCCTCCTCAGGAGCACTGCCTAATGGCTGACTCCGATCATCTTTAAATCAACTTGGTGATCATATATCTATTCACTACTTGACGACCCCTGTGAATTGATTACCACATGGCAACCATCAAAATTCATATTACTAAAATATATCACTAGATTTATTATTACAAAATCGCAAAACAGCTAACAGATATTTTTAAGTGAGTACGCAAACTTCGAATTATCTCATAAGCAGTGCTATCGCAGTTTAGAAGATAACTTAAATAAACCGGCCAAGTGCGAGTCGGACTCGCCCAGAAAGGGTTCGGTATCATCGTACAAAACTTAACACTATGTAAGAGTTTTCCAATAAGAGGTGTAGCAGTCATTTTTTGACATTTGACAAGTAGAAACTACGCCATTAATAAAAATGGAACGATACACGATTCAACAACGCATTGAAATTATTAAAATTCACTATAAAAATGGTGAAAATGTGGCAGAGACGGTTCGTAATTCGCAATACAAAAATTGGTAGAAAAATTCGAGCTGTCGGGACAAGTTAGTGATGTGAAGAATAAAACCCGTGCACGTCGCTCAAGAACAGCCGAGAATATTGCTGCTGTAGCCGAAAGTGTTGAAGAAAACCCAGGTTTGTCCATTCCTCGTCGTTCTTTGGAATTAGGCATTCCACAAACGTCATTACACCGTATTTTGCATAAAGATTTGGGTCTTAAGGCTTATAAAGTGCAGTTAACACAAGAACTCAAGCCGGCCGATCATCAACAACGTCGAGTCTTTGCTGATTGGGTCCTTGAAATGCATGAAAATGATCCGGAATTCCATCGAAAGCTCATCTTGAGTGATGAGGCCCATTTCCACCTCGATGGCTTCGTCAACAAGCAAAATTGTCGCATGTGGGGCTCGGAAAACCCAAGAGTTATTGTTGAAAAGCCTCTCTATCCTCAACGTATGACTGTTTGGTGCGGTTTATGATCCCGCGGAGTCATTGGACCTTACTTTTTCGAAAATGAGGCTGGAGCAACAGTTACGGTGAATGGATTGCGCTATCGACAGATGATTAATGATGTTTACTTTCAACAAGACGGCGCTACGTGCCATACAAGCAACGATACCATTGATCTTTTACGGGAAAAGTTTCCGGACCGTGTTATCTCTCGAAGAGGTGATCTTGTGAGTTAACACCTTGCGACTTCTTCCTTTGGGGCCACGTGAAATAAAAGGTCTACGCCAAAAGCCCAGCGTCTATTCAAGACCTCAAAGATGGAATTCGTGAGGCTATCGAGGACATAGGGCAGCCACTTTGCGATTTGGTTATGGAAAATTTCATGAAAAGGATATGGTCCTGTAGGCGTGGTCGTGGTGGTCATTTGGCTGTTGTTATTTTCCACTATTAACGGCATACCTTTCTCTTTATAATGAAATAAAGATCCGATCATTTATCTCAAAAACTGGCATTTTTCTTTGAATATCAAAAAACACCTCTTATTGGAAAACCCTTTACTAACTTCTGTCTGCATTTAGTATTGAAAGACCCAATTATGAAAGCTAAGAAATGTTTTTCTTTTCCCCCTTTTTAAATGTCTTCGTAAAAACCAAAAAGCCAATTAATTAGTTTAAGAGGAAATCAGAAATAAACAAAACTTTATGACGAAATGAACCAAGGTTGTAAATACGGTCGCCCATCAGAGATATTAAATTATTTTAATTAAAGTATTACTGGCACTAAATTCCTTTTTTAATTATATATGCTTGTACTCAGCTCTTCACGCATTGTATTTCGCAACCAGCACAGTTCTTGCAGCTTTAGCAAATCGATATAACTTTTCTCAGTCGGGGCCATTTAAAAGGTTTACCAGTTCAGATTGTGAGAAACTTTCACAATTAAAATAGCCTCGCCTGAATTTTGAGATAATAAGGCAAACTGCAAGGAAATGCAAGAGGTCCGCTTCTTCGTTGAGATTGCATAGAGAGCACATACGGCTGCCATCTCTTCGGCAGAGTGACGCGCTCAACCATATAAGCCCCCGTCTACATTTTACTATAAATCTTATTTTTTCCAAGCTATTTGAGTCTTCTGACAACCTCAAGATTATAATTCAAAATATTATAAAGTCCGTGTGTTGAAATCTAATGGGGTATCAAATTGGATACCTAATTCCTTCCATTTCTTTTCTACTATCTTACTGGCAATCCTTTTAGGCAGTCGATCTTCCGACATTTGATTCAGAACTTTGAACATACATATATTCGAAATGCCTCTGAAGTGTATAAATACACATCTAAGTCAGCTATATTCAGTTCAAGACTTAATATGTAATTGGGGATGTATTTTGGAAGGCCGATCAATTTCTTAAGGAAACACCTTAGAAGCTTTTCAACTTCTTCAAAAGTTTTATATCCCCACACCTCACTACCATAATACATAATTGCTCTTGCCACAGCGTTAAAAAGCCTTAACTTTGCACTATGTAGGGTAGATCTTTTGCAGAGGAAGTTTGTTCCATGTTATATTATAGAATTTTAACGCTTCCTATTTTTCTTTTACTTGTCCTTTGAAAGATAATCATCCTGAGGAGAGTGTCATGCCACGACTTTATTTCTTCTAAGGGTACCTCGTTTAATTTCCAGCTTTCTAAATTAGCAACTCTTCCATCTTTCCTAAAAATCATTATTTTGGTATTGCTTAGATTGATCCTCAGTGACGACAGTGTTCACTGACGTAACTAACACCCCCGTAGGCCCCGCAGGCACCGACAGATGGGGGGATAACAATTTCAAGGGCCTACAAAATTAATGTTTCGATATGAAGCGAAGAAACTTAAAACCACATAAAATAAGAACGCTGGATTAATAAGCAGTTAATTTCATTCTATTAAAGTTCGGTTTCTGAATAAGAATTATATTCGGTAATGATTTCATTATTTCAGTTCCATCTAAAGGTCATCATACCATCGCTTTGAAAAGCTGCAAATACATTGGCTAGACTGTAGTGATGATACAACAATGAAAAAGTCGAGAATTCTTCTATTTATTCTTTGTATTTAAACGGAGAAAAAAGATACACCTGAAACTGGGTAATAAAATATAAATATAAAATATATATACAGGGTGTCCCGTAAGTCGACGTCAAGCCGGAACCGGGTGATAGACCAAATTGTAACAGTTACCAGAAAAATATAAAAAAAATCTAAGTCATGTATTTTTCAAATTATAGGCATTTCTTTTGTTTTCGAGAAAATGTACACCTTGTGTTGGTTTATTAGCTCCTGTTGCTACAAATCTTTACTTTTTTTTTCAATTTTATTTTTCTTATGTAATCCCGAATAGTGCTTATGTAACCTGTTGCTTTAAATTCTAAGCCAACTGTTCCTGCTTGGAAGAAAATGTCACATTTTGCCGAACCAAGAATAGAAAAATAATACTTCGCCCAACTTTACCTGACTATACTGGAAAAAAATGTACTACGCCAGTTTGGCAAGTAACTTTAAAAGTTGACGCATTTAATAAGGACTCTAAAATGGTACAGCACTTGCTACATTATTTCTTAGATTACGGAAAAAAAAATTTTTCTTCAAAAACTCAGTTTCGAAAAATTTCTTTTCACCTACTAAAAATGATTCTAGTGTACCCAAAGCTTGCCGTAAGACCGTAACTTTAAGACTCTAGTTTGAGTGAGACGGAGAGTCATTGCATGAAAATTTTAAAATTAAACACCAATTATTTGGATGCTAAGATTTATTATTTACAAAAGATGTTCAAACTGCCTTCCTTCAGCTTCAATACAAGCTCGACATCTTCTTAAAAAAGGTCGGGTTATCAGACGGGCAATTCTTCCGTTGTTGCTTCCGTAATTCTTTGCCGAAGCTCAGCTAAATTTTCAATTGACTTCTTATAAACTTTCTCTTTTACTGCTCCCCAGTAAAAGAAATCTAATGGATTTAGATCAGGTGAACGGTCTGGCTACGAGATCGTACCAGACCGCCCTATCCATATGTCCGGATATTCTTCATTGAGATATTCTCTAACTGAAATGGCATAGTGCGCTGGGCAGCCATCTTGCTGATACCACATCTCTCTGTAAATACTTAGTGGCATATCTTCCAGTAAATTAGGTAAATGGTTTTGCAAAAAATCTAAATAAACTTCAGCATTAAAGACCTCTGGCAACTCAAAAGGTCCTATGACGTTTCCGTTTAAAATTCCGGTCCACATGTTTATTTTAAAACGATATTGAGATCTATTTTGTCTCATTAAATTCGGATTCTCTACGTGCCACTCGTGTAAGTTGTGTAGGTTCATGTAACCGTCTTTTTTAAATGTCGATTAATCCGACCACAAAATTTTCTCGAAGAATCGCGGATCTTCCCATTGTCTTTGTAGCATCGTTTGGCAAAACGCAAACCGAGGTTGATAATCCCGAGGTAGCAGGGTTTGTACTCTGGCTTGATGTCGACTTACAGGACACCCTGTATATATAATTGCTTCAAGCTCCCAGCACTGTTGTATCTGTTGATCAGTGGACTCAGGCTCATACTTTAAGTAATCGAATATTTCATTTTGGTTTGCTTAAGCAATTCTCTCAGATACTCATCGGTTTTCCTTTTAATGTGCTTTCTTGAGCATATCCTGGGGCTTCCAGTGGTTTTTTAACAGGTTTAATGATGTTTGTAGAGCACGAAGTAAATCTAAACAAATAAGTTTAGCAATCCAAATCTTGGCAACACTGCTCATAGTACCCACGAAACCTGTTTATTTTTTTCTCTGGCTTGGAGTGAGTGGAGCGAAGACACTGTTGGGAGATCGGGGGAATCCTCCCATATTGTGGAAATTTCTGGTGTGAAAAACATTAAAAAGAGAGAAGAGAATAATTTCGTCTCCCCGTACATTTTGATTTTTTAATGATAATGCCAAAGCTCAGGGGATACCCTATGATGCCATAGCACAGCCTTGGCAGGAACGGAAGAAGGTGTAGGAAATTAAGAATTATTAGGTTGAGTCAAGGAGGTGATGGTGTGCATTGCACTTGAATTTTTGTGGCCCATAGCTAAAGGGGTAAACAGATGATGACACACTGTTCCACATTCGCATTGTCCTGCTTATGAAGGATTCGCGGAATTTCACGGTACGGCCAAATTTGACTTAAAAGGTGTGATGGTGAGCTCGGGTTACAGCTCGTGTGGTGCACATGGGAAGAATTCTACAAGGGATCAGGCTAGAGATTTCGTCAGAGCAATAACCTTAGATGTAGCGATAAAAGAGAGATAGACAACCAACATTACGCCGGTACTCTAGGGAATCAATAGTAGCTATTGATATGTCTTCGCCAGTAAGCCGGAAGGCCTTCTTTTGGACTTTATCTAACGCTGCCAGACCCTGCCCAAATATGGGAATTATATTCTAATCTAGGCCTGATATGAGATTTGTAGATTTGCGTCAAATCTGAAGAAAAAAATATTTCTTGCATCTTTGCAAGAAGCCCAGGCATTTCATCGCGTCTTTGGTAATACCAAAAATATATTCAGACCAATTAAAATTGTTGGATATTTCAATACCTAAGATGTTAAGGGATAGTGAGTTTGAGATATCTTCTCCATTGACGGAAATGGGTTGAGCGATTGTTGCAATACGTTTGAGTGATAACAGTCAACATTGCATTTTGTTGGAAGCATTTAACAAGACCCGATTCACTCTGCCCCAAGCGAGTATTGTTGTAAATTCATGATTTAGTAAACTAAACATGTAGCATCGTTTGTCAACTGTAGCAATCCCATGGGAATCAGCTATAGATTCGAACGAGTACACGAAATGAAGGGTACTATCGTCTGCAAAACTATGAATAGGATTGAAAATGAAAGCTAGCAGATCATTAATAAAAATGTGGAACAGAGTAGGAGAGAGCACAGAACCTTTCGTACAGCGGCATGAACTATAAAACTCCGTCCAATATAAAAAATATAAAAATTATAGGAAACATCATACATCCGAAGTTCAGAAAATATTTCCTTACAATTGATACAAAAGATTAAATTTTCCTGCGCAAGTATGTTAATTTGCGGGGGCCATATGTCCTTAGTTACACCACTGACAGTGTGCAATACATGTGGGGGTTGTCAGCAAGTGACACCAAATCGTCAGCATAAAGCAACAATCTAACATGAATACCTTCAACAGTGATTCCTCCTTGCACTGCTTCATGGAGCTCATTAGTATATAGCGAAAATAGCAACGGGTTAGCAAGGCAGCCCTGCTTTACGCCTGAATACGTCTCAAACCAATCCTTAATTTGACTACCATCTCATACGCGTACTTTCATTTGGCTATACAAGCTTTTACGTAATCTGACATATATTGTCGATGCGCCAATATTAAGGAGTTTATAGAATAGCATACCTATATTGACCGTATAAAAAGCAGTTTTGAGATCCACAAAGCATGCATATATATTTTTAACTCCAGCATTCCATTCTAAATTGATGACATTTATTAGACTGAATATATGGTCTACAGTGGAATATTGACTTCTAAAACCAGTTTGATATTCAGTAAGTATGTATTTTAGTTGTTCCCAGCATACTAATCTATTGACTAAATATACTGACAAAGATTATTGCTATTACATTCATAAAGGAAAGGCCGCGATAATTGGAAACGTCATTAGGGTTCCCTTTCTTTTATATACGGGAAAGATGATTGATGCCTTGAATACTACCGGTACAACACCACTCCCGAGTATATTATTGAAGTTTTTCGCCATTATATTCCAAAGCTTCGGCGGGGCGTTCTTATAAAATTCTTAACTTATTCTGTCAAAACCGGGCGCTTTGTTGTCCTGAGCTGTATGAAGTACTTCAGCTATTTCGGCTACTTCGATTCGTCTATCCAGTATGGGCTCTATTGTAAGTGGTTCTGCATATTTGACGCAGCTCCCATTTTTTTAGCGGCCTCAGAAAATTCTGGAAATATTGATGGAAATCGCTAATTAATATTGAGTGCCCAACATTGTATCTTTCTGCAAATCTCTCTGCTGACAGCCCACCATTCTTTGCTATTCTTGATATAATTTAACCGAGTATGCCTAAATTATTGTAATAGAGTTATTTTTTCTTCCTACATAGCCTTTTTATATTTTGCATTTCCTTTCAAATATAGATCTTTTAGAAACTCCGAGTTGGGTTTAACTGCAGAGTGTAAAAATTATGTAACTCGACACTATGATATAAGAACAAGTACCTTCTAGCATGGAGACTTCCCCCTTATTTCCATAGGTTTCGTGATTAAAAAAAAAAAAAAAACAACCATCTATAAAATCATTACGTACAATACTCACTCACAATCATACTCCAACTGAACCTCATCCCTGCTATAACTATAACTACATCGATAACTATCATCGCAGTTTTCTACAATATTTACAGTTAATAGCCATAACTTAAGTAAATGGTCTTGAAAAGAAAGCGGTTGAATTTTGTTACAATAATTTTATGTGCGGGTATGCAGATGATCATGAACATTTTGTACATAAATCAGGCAGACAAGGCATAGTTCACCTGCGGGTTCATCTTCATCGTCTAACAAATAACACTAGAGCATGAGATCTGTGATAATAATTCACAGTAGCTACATATATAGCTTAAGTATTTGCGCTAAAACTGTGACCAATGTAAGCAGCTTTCACTTTGATAAGTCAAGTCTTTATTGGCCGGTATTTGTATGCGCGGTTGCAATCTCTGCTCTTATTTAGAAAACACACATTATCCAGATGCGCACTCGCAAAGTGCATTGAAATTTCTTGTAGCCTCTTTCATAGTTGGATGATCACTAAAGAATCCTATATTTATATACCTACTACTGTTATACGAAGGAAAAGAGTCCAAGAAATTGCATGATCCATTAATCCATGTGTGATTCTTTCAAAAAATTAAATTAAATAAAAAATATATAACAGAAATCAGAGAAAAAACAAAACAAGACAAAAAATTATACCAATTCAACGATCAGAGGTGATCATGATCAAAACCGACATTATTCCATGTTTTTCGGTTTTGTTGCTGATGAGCTAAGTGACTCACTCACTATATGTATGTACTACTGCCTGAGATCTCTTCATTATATCTTCACGTTGTTGTTCCTCTTCCCTGAGTTCGGGCCACTTCCACTTCATGCGTTTATTCGTAATTAAATTGTTAAACATTTCCTCTAATTACCTGAGTGCATTTTACGTTAACTCGTTCAATTTCAGCGAACAAGAAAGCCAAACTGCTAAATGGAACCACAACAGTCCAGACGTCGTCGCCGTCAGCAACATCATCAACATCATCTGGTGCTCATCTGAGTTCCGGCATTGGTAGCGATTGCACTGACTACCAGCAACAGGTTAACAACTATTCACATTTAGGATTAGGATACGAACGTCCTAGCTCTAGACCAGGTGGTCCTAATCTTGTCAACAAGCAGCTAGTTTTACCTTTTGTTCCGCCAAGTTTTCCAAATAGTTCACCCGATGGAATCGCTCATCTAATCAAGCCATCTGAATACCTGAAAAGTATTAGTGACAAGCGATCCTGTACATCATCCACTAGGTAAGATTTTTTTTTTTTCTAATCATATTAACTTTCACCCTACACCAGTTATGTTTAGTATGTAGAAAGGTTACAGTTTCAATGTCGAAAAGTGAATTAATTGTGTGTTCGAAAGTTTGTCAGTGATTTTTTACTAAATTTCGTTAGAACATATTCATTTTGTGCCTACCTTCCTAGAATATTGTGACTTATGTGATGAATTTATGTGCCAGTTTCGGTCCAATTAACGCAAAATTTCTATAACGAAAAGTAACACGTCTTTGGTACCGTATATAAGCGAGAAATTATTTGAGTTTTTTTTTTCTTAATTAATTAAATCGAGAATAATAATTGCGCTACTTTTCATTGCCCATTAGTATTAGGCCATTATCGTTTTTTGTTTTTTTTTGTTTTGTGGTTTCTGCGCTTTAATTTCTCCAAAAAAATTTCTTCATTAAAAAACAATTTTCAGTTATGATTGGAAATAATTATTTAGGTATGAAGTGGTTGGTAGTGTCGGCATGACAACATAATGTGATTTCCGATTAAATGGTGGTTGGCAATCGTAAGTGATTTGATTTCTTTGTTTTTCGTTTTTTTTGTTTTAGCTATGCTCACTATAGCATAATCGTAAGTTTTCCAATAAGAGCAAACGTCTGTATATCGTATCCAGTTCCTAACATATTTATAATAAAAAGTGAACTTACATTTCCTATGAATTTGGATTATGGATAAATGTGATCAAACGTCTCTTTTCAGCTAAACTTTTACACTGAATATACAGCAAAAATATAATATGTAGGAATACAGTTCAGTGAAATCGTGTATAGTATAATTTCAAGTGCCCAGTTTAAAAAAAAATCAGGCAACTAATGTGTTTAAGTGTATATCTATATTTTACATACCTACTTATAATAATGGCTAACAGCATTCAATCCGGTAGAGAAAACATTTTCATTTAATAGCAAAATTTCCTTTTTGATTGAAACAAGTTTTCCTTCAGAAATTACAAATTTTCATAGTTTTGTATTAGTTTTAAAAAATAAAGAGAATTTCTAGGAAATTGTAAATACAGTGAATTAGTTTTGATAGAATACATAAAAATTGTGCAATTTATGAAACAATTACATTTCCATTGCAATTACCGAATCGAGCTGTCTAAACGGCCATATTTGAATGAAATTCCAGACAGATTCTGTCAGATGTTTAACGTGGACACCTAGCTCGAAGCTTTAATTCCACGGGGCAGTTTTAATGCACGGATTAGTAATAATGCGATAAACAACTCCCTCATGAGACAGATTATATCATGTCCCAATGAGTACCATAGTTATGCCAGTGCATGTTTGACATTAACTTACTGGTCGAAGCGAGACCCATCTAAAATCTCTGCCGACCTGTGGGTCACAGCACCCGGTTGATTTAACGCAATTCCACGCCGAAAGTCAAATATCTAAGCGTACATTCATAAGCGACCATCCTTCAAAACCTCGAACGCAGTATGCAATTTATATAAAGGACAAACTTTCCTGTTGAAAGAAGAATGTCCGCTTAAGTCATGTAAGACCCAGACACTCTCTGTTTGCCTACATATAGGCTACCACAACCACCATGATGCTGCCATCAGAGGGCCTACTCCGTGTTGAAGTGAATAGTAAAATATAACCCCGTGGTACCAAGTTAGCAATGTCAGTTACCCAATTGGTATGCCTGCGTAATCCATAACCATATGACCATAGTTACTCCTAGCGGTATTTTGAGGCAGATATCTTTTTATGAAACGGAACTGGTTACTCCATTCGAACTTAAGATTTTATTAGCACACAAGGTTTAAGCGGGGACCACGAGAAGGTTAGAAAACGCCCATTCAAATCTGGAAAGGATAGAGATTACAGCTAGTATTCTTATAGTATGTCATGCATACTTGACATATAAAAGCAACTATCATACATGCTTAACTTCCCAATCGATCAAATTCAACGTCTTACGCCCCCTGCCCAAAATGTTATGTTTGAGATTTTTATTTATTTTCGACTTGCGTGAACTTCTTTGTATAATGACCTCGGTGCCATTCATACCCTACTATAATACCCACATATTTTATTTCGCAGTGGAATCACGCACGTAAGCACATAATTTCTTTGTAAGTGACATTCAGGTCTATCCTCAGGCGCCATGTTAAAAATTTCTTTAATTTTTTATTGAAAATGCACTTTTTAACATTTAATTCAACGATTACCTAACTTACGCCCGTATGAAGGGGAAGGTTAGAAAAGTCACACATTATAATAAGTCAAACTGCACAAAACGACATTGTTCCTGGCGGTTTTTCTTTTTGCTGCGGATAATAATTTCAAAATTTCAAAAATTTGGGAGGTGTTTAAGACTTAAGAATATCACCGACAAATTTAATGGAACTCATTCAGTTTGTGATGTGAAAATACCAAAGCATGCTCGTAGTAGTTTGTCGACAGAAAATATTGTCGCTATAAGTGTAATCGTTGAAGAGAAGAATCCATGAACTTCAACTAATCGTCGATCTCAACAATTTTCGGTGTTACATGATAAACTTATCAGTTGAATTCAGCAGCGGACTATTGCAAGTGTCATGACTTCGTTTCTTGGGCATTAAATCAAAAAGCAAACTATGAGTACGTTTATGCGACAGTCTCAAATCAGGACTAGAAACCGGTTGTAGGCCAAAATCTGGGCTACCCGTATAAACGGCACAAATTGGACTAGGAAATTTGCATACACATTCAAATAAATCAGGCCTAGGCCCAATTCAATTGGGGCAAGTCCAAATTTCGGACTTGCACGTTTATACGGCAAAAAATCGGACTTTGGCCTACTCTAGGCCAAAGTCCCGACTTTGGTTATCGTATAAACGTAGTCTATGCCGATTTTTTTTCTTTTTCAAATAAAATCTTCTTTGGTGATGAAGTAAGTTTTCAAAAATTACGAATATAGGGCGAGATAAATCCATATGTGATCCAAAAAGTATCGAGAACGATAAACAATTTGGTGCAGAATATGGGTGGAGGAATCTTTCTGCCACACTTATTTGAAAACTATAGCTGTATTCTTTTGTGTACCTTGTTCTAGAACTCCCACATACATACTAGAGAAAACAAATTATTCTGTCGATTTACATACATATTTGTACTGTTCACTTCATTTATAAATCTTCTATGAAAATGTATGAGGTGTTCTTTTGTGTATCTTTTGTTCTGCTCTGTTCTGCGGATACAAAATAGCACAGCTTATATCAGCAGCGCTGTTACGGTTAATGGTGAACATTATCGCGACATAATAACCAACTTTTTGTGGCCGAAAATTATTTATAAGGATCTAGAGAAACATGTGGTTTCAACAAGACAACAGCTCCCATGACAAAGTTTCACACAAAGAATAAATTCTCGTTTAAGTGACCTCAATTGGTCGTCATGGTATTGGATTACTTTTTATAAAAGAAAAGATTACATAATTAAAGAATAATGTCTACGTTTAGCAAGCTATTGACGAATTGGAGCCAGTTTTGTATCCAAAACTCATCGAAAACTTCCTCAAAAGAAGAGGTCATAACTTCTGTATCTTTCCATTGTTAAAGGTGTTCTATTAATAAATCAAACGTAGACATAATTTTTGGATACCCTTTATGAAGACAAATATGTGAAAAACCACCCTTTCTCTCGCATTGTATTCTTTTTTTGACAATAATTTTGAACATGCTTAAACTAAGTTTAAGCATTTCACTTTAAAGATGTTTTATGTTACATAGCTGACTTCAACTAGCACTAGCAGATATACGAGGAAATGAACTTTACTGAAGAAAATTCTACATTTATTCTTTAACTGCTCTTTGTTCAGTTTATGGCAAGTTTACGAGGCAAAATGGCGATTTAAGTAATGTACAACTAGCAATTTCTATACTAACAAGTGACAAGAGATCTTTCTGCTGATTTGGAAAGAGTCCCTTATTTTAAATATCGATTTTTTAGGAACCTCGACATAAAATATCGTTGTGCTCGCACGAAATCTATAGCTACATATATATATATAAAAAATATATAATACAGGATATAAATAATAATCTCAACCTTAATCTAATTCCTTACATTAAACTGTGGTAGCCTTAATACAAATTGCTTTCTTAATAAATTTTTATGAATTTTCAGATCAACCGACACAGAAGATTATATGCAAGTTCAAGTTTTATCACATCCAAGTGGAGCAGAGCCTCCCAAACCTCCGCCTCCACCCCCTCCACCACTTATGCAGTCTTTATGTGATAAAGAAGAATTACAGAAATCAATTCCGCCTCCACCACCTCCTCAAGATACAGCAACACGAAAACAACATCAACCATTATCGGCAATATCAATTCAAGATTTAAATAGCGTTCAGGTAATTGGAACATACATACATAACTAACAACCTTTCACATCTCAAGGACACTACACTACCTACATAAATTTGCAATTTTATTCTATTTGATTTTTTTACAGCTACGAAGGACAGACTCAAAAATGCTTTCAAAAACATTCTCAGCACCGACGAGAAGTGTAAGCATGCAATGCCTTTCATCAACAAATGAATCTTTCCTCGTTCAGAAAACTGATCTCATAGCTGAACTGAAAATGTCGAAGGATATTTCCGGAATAAAAAAGTTGAAAGTAGAAAAAGCTAAATTAGCGGATAAGCACGATAATGAACACTACACAGAAATAGCAAAACAATTCACTGCCAACAAATTTGTTGATCAGGTGAGCGTCTATACTACATAAAATCACTTTTTGAAGAAGAGACTTTCAAACAAGCAAAAAGGTTCCATTTCAGATTCCGGAAAAGGATCAAGCCGGCAACATAATTCCAGACTGGAAAAGACAGATGATGGCAAAGAAAGCATCTGAACGTGCAAAGAAGGAGTTCGAAGAAAGAATGGCAAGAGAAGCTGAAAATCGTCGTTTATCGGCTATACCTCAATGGAAGAGAGATCTGTTGGCTAGAAGAGAAGAAGCAGAGAATAAACTTAAGTATATAATTAAAAATTAATTAATTTCATATTGAAACCGTTATTTCTATACTATTTTCGTTTTTATTTTGTTTTTTTTTTTTTGTTATGTTTTGCTTCTAGGGCTACAATTTATACTCCTCGCGTTGAAGAGAATAGCAGAGTCACAGAGACATGGCGTTTGAAGAGTAATCAACGTGCACTTTCTATTGACAACATAAGTTTTGTGCCGTGTTCCAGTTCCGGAAATACAAGTGAAAATAAGGAAAATGATAAAATTGAAAACTACAACAACAATAACAATAGTTCCATGGAAAATCTAAATAAGGCCAACAATAGTAACACAAATTCCATTGGTAAGCAATCATCGGTTGAAGATGAAACGGAAAATATAATTCCATGGAGAGCACAACTTCGGAAAACAAACAGTAGACTAAGTTTGATTGGATAATAACGAATATTTTGTATAAAATTTATTATGTAAAATTTTTTTTTTTTTATATACATATATAATTATATATACATACATACATATAGCTTATATATACATAAAGTAGCATTAAGATGCTTCGACGGTTGTATATTCCTCAGCTGTTAAGAATCTATTTGTAACGTAAATCAAAGATGTGTTGCAATACTAGCTATAAGTAGACCGACCTACTAGAAACGAACATCCTTGCCCAGGACACGAATTTATCTTTTGCATGATATTTTTATCTGTATCTTATCTTCTTGTCCCTTCAAAATTGTTATTAGAATTTATGTTAATAAAAGTGTATTCGAATAGTTTGTATTTATGATACCGCTTCAGGTTGGGCTCACATGTTCTTGTATTTTTCTACTTTGTATTTTTTTTTTTTTTTGCTTTTATAATTTTTTGTTTTGTTGAGAATAAAATCTTTTTTAAAACTTAATTTTGAGTTTTATTTATTTGTTTGCCGAATCACGGCGCTACTGATTGTTATTACGCAGTGCAAACTATTGTTTCGTTTATTTGGACATGTTCTCAATAACTTTAAGGATATAGTTTTAAAAAAAATTAAATAGTAAAGGTTCTAATATTGAACCCCATGGTACACCAATGATGCTATTTCCTGAAGAGGTAGAAGACCGACAAAGTGGGTGCAAGTGTCTGTCTGGTCGTAATGGGATTTGAATGTAATTTATCATTGTTATCAATGGATTTATTTATCAATTATTTAATAAGCATCAAATTTAAAATAGAACAAGACTAAAACTTAGGACAGAAGATACAGCAGACTGGTTTTAAAATCCAAGAAAGTTAAGAAGAAGATCAAACTTCTAATCTCGTCTTATCAAAGTTCAATGCAGTTGGAAATAGACGCGACTGATACATATTAAACCCAAAAGATTCAGATTAATTGCTTCAACTGATTATACTAATCAGACGAAAGACAACTCATTGTTTTAAATACTCAAGGAAAATCAAAAAAAAAATGTCAAAAATTTACCGGAACAAGTTGCATTTCCAACTTACTACAAATTCCAAATTAGAGCTGTTGATAGATTTCGAAGCAGGCGATTCGAACCTTCCAAGTGGAATCCTTCGAAGTATAAATATTTTACCGAAGCTTCAAAATCTTCAAAGCTATATAAGTAAAGACCTCTAAGCTTCATTATGAATGCCTGGCTGATCTCTTCTTATTTGAAATTTAAAACGATTTTGTTCTAATTTCTAAAGTTAGCAATACATTGCGCGGGTCTTAATCGTCAAATCACCAGCACCAGAGCCAGCACCTGCACTCACTACTGGTGTACCAAATGCAGAAAATACACGCAATTTGACTATTTCTCAGGTTCCACTTCGGTAAAAAGTTGAAGTGAGTGGAACTCGTTTTCGTACTGGCACAAGTAAACTGATGGGTATGTCAAGAGGAAGTGAGGGACTGAAAACGAGGCTACTTGGGACAGTAATTTCGCTTGTGTGTACTATATTTAACTTTCCTTCACCTTTCGAACTACCAATTCAATTTGATCGCTACAATAGTATAGATTAACAAAAAAAGTCGGTTCCAGGTGGCATGGGCAGCAGTTCACCTCAATGTGCTTAAGTTTGAAGAGAAAGGAGAAATTAAAATTAATCACAGTGCTTCTAGATAGGTTTAAAATTAATAAAAAGAATTAAGTACATCAGATAAATTTTCAACAAAATCTAGTGGCAAGCGGAACATTTTCTGCGATAGACCCCAGCCAAGGTTTGTAAGTTTTTGCCTCTTTTCTTGTAATTGTTATATTTTTAATATAAATATTATATTTGTATACACTCATATTGAATAATTCTTATCGAGTAGTAACAATAAGCTAAATTTACTTTTTACCGGCTATTGCAAATAAAGGGTTTTCCAATAAGAGGTGTTATTTTAATTACCCCGCTAATTCGGTAGATGTCACTTTTGGAGCTGTCATTTTTTGACACTTGACAAGTAGAAACTACGCCATTAATAAAAATGGAACGATACACGATTCAACAACGCAATGAAATTATTAAAACTCACTATAAAAATGGTGAAAATGTGGCAGAGATGGTTCGTAAAACTCGAACATTTTTGGGTCGTCGTGAAGCACCTTGTCGGACCGCAATACAGAAATTGGTAGAAAAATTCGAGCTGTCGGGACAAGTTATTGATGTGAAGAATAAAACCCGTGCACGTCGCTCAAGAACAGCCGAGAATATTGCTGCTGTAGCCGAAAGTGTTGAAGAAAACCCAGGTTTGTCCATTCCTCGTCGTTCTTTGTCGTCGTTCTTTGGAATTAGGCATTCCACAAACGTCATTACACCGTATTTCGCATAAAGATTTGGGTCTTAAGTCTTATAAAGTTTAGTTAACACAAGAACTTAAGCCGGCCGATCATCAACAACGTCGAGTCTTTGCTGATTGGGTCCTTGAAATGCATGAAAATGATCCGGAATTCCATCGAAAACTCATCTTGAGTGATGAGGCCCATTTTCACCTCGATGGCAACAAGCAAAATTGTCGCATCTGGGGCTCGAAAAACCCAAGAGTTATTGTTGAAAAGCCTCTCTATCCTCAACGTGTGACTGTTTGGTGCGGTTTATGGTCCCGCGGGGTCATTGGACCTTACTTTTTCGAAAATGAGGCTGGAGCAACAGTTACGGTGAATGGATTGCACTATCGACAGATGATTAATGATTTTTTATGGCCGGAATTGGATGGTATTGATCTGGACAACGTTTACTTTCAACAAGACGGCGCTACGTGCCATACAAGCAACGAAACCATTGATCTTTTACGGGAAAAGTTTCCGGACCGTGTTATCTCTCGAAGAGGTGATCACAATTGGACACCGAGATCTTGTGACTTAACACCTTGCGACTTCTTCCTTTGGGGTCACGTGAAAGAGAAGGTCTACGCCAACAGCCCAGCGTCGATTCAAGACCTCAAAGATGGAATTCGTGAGGCTATCGAGGACATAGGGCAGCCACTTTGCGATTTGGTTATGGAAAATTTCATGAAAAGGATATGGTCCTGTAGGCGTGGTCGTGGTGGTCATTTTGACTGATGTTATTTTCCATTATTAACGGCATACCTTCCTCTTTATAATGAAATAAAGATCCGATCATTTATCTCAAAAAATTGAATTTTTCTTTGAATATCAAAATAACACCTCTTATTGGAAAACCCTTTAGATACGTACAAATTTAATGATCGAAACATGAAGTTGAATAATTATTTATAGCTTAGAGAGTATATACCCATTTGAATAGTTTTGTACGATTCAGAAAATTACCTGGCAATTCAATTTATTACACCTCAGTTAGAATATTCACACATAGAATTTAAAACAAAATATACTTACCGCTTTGGATAAGGCTTGAGTAACGATATAGGTACGATTTAGATCAATATTTATCAAAGTCAATTTAGTACGACTAGGTTAGAATAGTTACACATCAAATTAATAAGAAAAGGGTTTACTTTAATGGAACCGTAGAGATATTTCTTTTCTCCTCCTTCTCTCCTGGAGCCCCCTTAACGTGGAGGTCGACTAGGTTCTCTACTCCTCTCCTTTTTCAGTCAACAAGGGACACTGGGAAAAACTAGCTGCCCTCAGTGTCGTTGGGTGGATATGGGGCAATGCAGCTGAAGGCAGAACATCTGCGCCTTCACTAAGGTAAGGATAAGTGGTGTAAGAGTCCCTTCAGGACCGGGTGTGTTCTTCCTTTTTTTGGTTTTTGGCTTGAAGGCACGAATTTTTTTGTATATGGCTGGTGGCACAGTGGCAGGTTTTCGTGGAACCTCCCCACACTCTCCGCCAATAGCCGAGGCGAGCTAGCGTGCCGCCCTGCACTCAACGCTGTCCACCGAGTGATCTATCAGCTCTTGGTGGCAGTCTGGACTTCAGGTCCAAAGTCAATCACTCTTTATACTACCATAACAACAGTAGAGTTTCAAGTTTCCCGATTGCATTCCGTAATATATTTGTTAAACTTATCGACTGAAAATCTGCCTTGTAGGGGAAGCCTGTATTAGCTTAATACCTCTGAGAATGTCACCATGTCAATTAAATTGAAGATTTTTATAACCTGAAGAAGGTATAATGTTTTTTCTTTCTCCTTCTCTCTCCTGGAGCCCTCCTCCGTGACTATGGTTAACTAGGTCCGCTCTTCCGATTATTTCAGGTGATCTTTAGACACACTGAAAAAGAACTTACTGTCCTCAGTGTCATATGGGTGGATAGGGCACAGTAGTTAAGGCAGACATTCTGCGCCTTCAAGTGAGCAAAGGTAAGTGGTGTGAGGGTCCCTTCAGGACCGGATGTGGTGCTTGTGGTTTTTTATACAGGCACGATTTTTTTTTATATTATGGTTCGTGACCGACCTGTGCGATCGCTGATCAAGGAAATGAGCTGTCAGTTCATGCTAACAGGATGAAATTCACGTCCAAGAATACTCACACAAAAGTACTACCATAAAAGTCTCTACACTTTAGAGAGTTATCTCTTTCCTTCTTCGTACCTCTTCCCCAGAAAACCTGTTTGCATACTGCATCAGGAATACTCGTGTGGACGTCAAAAATTCAGTTCTGCAGTCTACTCAGAAACTGGTTTTTGGGTAAATATTTTTCAGACTGTGTTAATGGGCCAATCGTGTGGAAACAGCATAAAGTTAACTCAGCCAGCAAAACTTAACGACAACTCCACTATGGCTCATGAAACCATAGTGCATTAACTGTCTCCATGACAGCAAATATGGCACAGGTCGATATTAATTTACAGGTCTTGAATTCTGTCAGCAACCCGGGGGTTACACGAGATAGAGACAGCTTGCATGCAACTTGGAATGCCATACTTTTTGTACGTGTAATCTCTACTGCCATGCAGGCAGCTGAGCTTTCAGCGAACTTGCATGGAAAAATCATAGCAGCTGAAGTGGTAATAATTTGATATTATACATTATTCAAGATGGCGGGAAAGAAATACTTGCGAGAAATTGATAAATGTGTACTGGAAAATCAGATTTTCTGGGATATTTTGCATTATACTTCATTTATTAACACCTTCCTCTTCATTTTACTTGGGTTTTATCAATATACGCAAGACTTTACATCTCAATGCCAATTTTTAAATGAACTTGCATGCAAGATTATAAGACATTACCCGAACTGCCTTCTGCTGTCAATTTTAAAATCGCGTTGGAAGGGAAGCTTGCATGCAAGCTGAACCCCCGGGCTGAGACAACTTACATCTAGATGTGCAAACCTCACAAAAACGAGCTAATGGCCCTCTATTAGATAGCTCTACACATTCTCTCTCTCTCTCTTGCTGTATTATGCCACATAAATTCTTCGCAATGATAGCGTTCTTTGGTGGAATAAAAAGTTAAAGAGCTTTCAAAAAGTGTTCCGGGTTTATATGGAGTTTTGCACATCTAGTTGTAAGTTGTTTCAGTCCCGGGTAAGCTACGCTAAAAGATCAAGGTGCCTGCCCGGGTAGCCAAGTAATGTCATCACAAAATAAAGTCGAAAATTTGCCACAAAAAAGTGGAAATAATTGTGAAAACGAAATGTCACGCAATAGTTTGACATTTATATGGTGATTTCACACAATTTTTTATTATCAAAAATTTCACAAGACACTGTGACCAAAGTGTGACAAAATTCCATTGTATGATGTTGATGACTAATATTTTGATAGAAGTTGGATTAATTGTGTGATAGAAGGGAAAAGGATTAAAACCGCCGTCCGTCGTGTTATTAACCGACTGTTGAACATCAGCTTTCAGAAGAAAATAAATTTCTCTGGCAATAATATACGTAAATGATATAATTAATTCTTCTTATAATTACATAATTTAAATTTTTTTATTTTTCCTTGTTTTCAGATATCACAACATTATCAGCAATAAAAATTGATGGGGACGCGTACATTAGATTTTATTTTAAAATTTTCATAAATAAATAAAAAAAAAATCGTGTATTTTTTTACAACTTCAGTAGATACTATTATTACAGTTTGACAAAATGCCGACATTTAAATGACACAAATATAAGTGAATCAATTGTCACAGAATTTATTAACATTACTGTGACAATATTAATTATTGTTTATGTGACGTATCATGTGACAATTGGCGTCAACCCTGGCCACAGTTTCAAATCATATTTGTCATATAATTTTGCCAACAAATGACAAAAATTTGTCGTTGTTTTGTCGCTTATCTATCATATACTAGCTACCCAGGTATTCTTAAATCACGAGTGGTTTTTACGAATTCGTTATATAACGAATCGAATACCTCGTTCGTATTCTTGAACCTCATCGTTATAAAGTCGATGTGGTGAAAAAGTTTTTCAACATAACGAGTGTGGTAAGATTAAATCTGTCAATTTACAAAGTGAATACTGTCAACTGCTTCATGTTTTAAAATATAAAGCCTAGTACGCTGTTCAAGCGAAAGTTTCGTTTCCTATACAAAATATATGTAAAAAAAATGTGGGCGAAGAGTGCCACGAAAATTTCGGTTTGGGATTTCGTAAAGTAGTATGCTGTTCGAAAGAAAAAATCACTGTTTAGATCATGGAATGCAGATGGCGCTAATATGAAGTGGAGACATTTTCCGCAACGATTTACCCGGTTTTTAACTTGACAGCGGAAGTCAGTTCGGTTGATGTCTTATCAGCTTGCATGCAAGTTCATTTAAAAAAAGGCATTGAGACGTAAACTCTTGCGTATATTGGAAAATTATGGCAATAAAGGAAGTATCACAATGATAAAAACCCAAGAAAAAAGGAAGATGAAGGTGTTGGTAAATGATGTATTGCAAATGATCCCAGAAAATTTCATTTTCCCAGTATAAATTTATGAATTTCTCTCAAGCATTTCGTTTCCGCCATTTTGAAAACTGTATAAATGTCAAATTACTATCTCCCAGATGCCATGATTTATCATCATGCAAGTTCGCTGAAAGTTGCATGGCAGTTGGATTACACGTGCAAGAAGGATGGCAGTGCAAGTTGCATGCAAGCTGTACTTGCAGGTGTAACCCCCGGGTTATATATCCAGACATATTTTTCGCACGGAAAAGTTGACAGATATACCCTTTGATGTTTGGCGCTTTGGCACATATATCTAATTTGTGATTTTACGTGTATTACTTCAGTCAGTTTAACTTTATTTAATTTGTGATTTTACATTTTCTCCACAATTTTTTTCCGTGTAGAATTAGTTGCCCAGAATGTAAGCGAAATTTTCGCTTGAACAGCGTACTAGGCTTAATTTGTAAAAAAAGACACTCGAGAGAAGTGAAGTATACTGCAGCATGTGATTAGGGTGTGTGGGTTCACATGGCACGGGACTGTACTCAGAATAGAATACTATCTTTTATAAACCCACCTAAATAAGTAGTTCAAGTTTTAGAACATGGATGGCGCTACTTTATTTCAATACGATATTCCCCCACATCACGTCGTGGTGAAATACATACAGGAGAATGGCATGAATTAGATGAGATTAAATTTAATTATGGCGTCCATTAAATTACCAAAATTACGCTATTTCTGTAAAATTTCAATGAATCTCATTTCTCTATTATTATCAAAGATATTATGGAATTAACATTTCTAAAAAATCAATTCTTAAAAAATCTTAGCCACCTTGGTCCAAAAGAGTATAAAACTACATTAAATATTACGAAAATCAAATAATTTTTCTTTTTTCCCCAAAACAAATATATTTTAACAATTCTGTAACAACTCCCTTTTGCCCTTATGTTAAATGAATTGTGGTGAAAAACCACTATATGCGACCGCTGCCTGCAGACAGAACAGAAGTGTGGTTGTTGTGTTGCCTGGATGTGAGGTTGAATTGAAGCAAAATAAAAGCCTAGAAAACGATTTCATTTCAGAATATTTGCGCGCAGTGTTTGGTTGGTTGATAGTTTTCAAGTGTCACGCAAATTACAATTTTTTCGGGAATTCCAAGAATTTATTTCAGGTAAGTTGTAGAAATTTTAATTGCTAATTCGTGTTGCCGCTCAAGCTATATGGAAATAAAATTGGAAATTTACAAATTAAAAATTGATTTCTGGTGAAAGTTTTTTATCAGAATTGTGCCGATGCTCTGCTTTTCAAGGCAATATGGCCACCATTTTCTTGTAAGAAAAAAAAATAATGATAAGTACGTAAAAGTGACGAAATCACGTCTGCTTGGTATTTGTCGAGCTTTTTTTTTTTTTTTTGTTCATTTGGGTTCTGCAATGACTGAATTTACTTTATTTTATAATTGAAGCATTTTTATTTAAATTTATGTTGAATATTTACTTTTGAAGTATGATTTTTCACATGAAATGACGCGCCGTATCAAAAGCTTTTTATGTGCGTATGTAGTAACTGTAAGTGGGAATGTATAGCGCAAGAAGGCTTGCCGAGATGGATGGTACATTGTTATGACATTTGCGGATAAGAAAAGATAAATTAGGATGGTTGGTTTTAAGAAATATCGAGTTGAAATAAGTCTTGTCTGTCATTGGGGAAATGGGTAGGGTAAAATTATGCATTTTAAATATTCCATAGTAGGGTATATCATCGGCCAAAATACAGAGTTTGAAATGTGTAACTTATTTATAGTCAAGTCGAAACGGAACGACTTCCGATGAACTTAATTAAAGATTATTAAGGTTATTTTGGATGGAAAAGAATAAATATGTCTCATCGATTCGTATACTGTGGCTCCCATTGATAAGATTTGGTACTTAAATGAATCTGACGTGCAATTGTTGACTTCGACCTAGAAAATTTCCCCAAAAGTGCTACAATATTCGACACATACTTTTTGTAAAATCAAATGATACTGACTGTAATTCAATTCGATAGAGTCTGGCCTATTTTCAATTCAATTAGTATAAATTTTTATCTCTATATTCGCAAAACAAAAGATAACGTGCAACTATGTACCTACTCCAGTCGTATCTCGTTAATCTTCCAACGATAACAGGCAGAAATATTGCGCTTTACGTACCTACCTAGCCGTAGTAAATAAATTGTAAATGACAAAAATTCACGCTAGTTTGGAACGGCGAGCAATCTCTTGAATAGGTGATCCTTCAGAAAAAAAAAAGTAGGTATATTTTTCTTTGTCCCACCATCCGCAAGTGCTACTTGCAATTCAATGGGCCTAAAGGCCTAGTTGCTTATCATAATAAAAATAATCTCTTTCTATTGAACAGCTGTTCTAGTGCATTCTTTTTAGTACACGCTATAGTCCAAAAATGCATGAAAGCAAATGGCACCACTTATGTTCCTGTCTCTTTCCGTGAGAGCATATTTTCCCACTGAACTGTAACGATTCAAGAGTATTTCCAACCAAAACAGCCTTGTAAAAAACACTTCCTTCGCCTTATAGGTAATTAAAATTTAACAATACAAATAGTCCTAAATACTTTTGTGGTAAATTCGGTAAATTATTTAAATACTGCGCCAGTGAAAGCATACTTTCTGAAATCAAAACTGGTGCCACATGAAACAGGAGATCAGTTAGACCATTTATATACTACATACATACATGTCAGTGACGCGCACTGGTTTTGAATGAAAATTTGTGTAATTTTTACCATGTTTACATGCAAGGTCGAACCCTGGTTCAAGGACTCTTTAAAACTTTTATAAATAAAGAAAAAAAATGTGAAAGCGCAAATTGCAACGAAACAGAATGGCAAATGTTTCATTTTCGTAAATAAATGAGAAGGGGCGGAGTTTTCACGTTTTACTCTCATGAAATATTGACAAAGTTTAGTCACATATTGTTGCTGTAATGGACACAGGTTGTTGATGTAATTCTATGATATTTGAACAGCACGTGCTTCTGTTTACATTCGTTTTGCTATGAAGAGATTAAGTGGGAGAACTCATTCTGGATTCCCTGATATTTTCGGGAAAAATGAGAATTTTATTTGAGAGGAACTTTACATCTCCTTTCAGCATCTTGGCCAAAGCGAAATTTATCTTTTTCTTAAAAATGGCAGGTACTGTGACCCGATGTACATTATTATGAATAGTTTGATAGGATTTTGAGAAATTCAATAAGATTTTGTCGTTCGGGTAATTCTACGTTCGCTCGATTTCTGTTTTTAAGCAGTTGTCTCATGGAAATGCTATAGTTTGGGGTTGTATAGCGGCAGGAGGCCTTGGAGAACTGTTTTTATGGGAGGGACGAATCAGCTACATTTCAGTCCTTGAGGCCTAAGTTAAAGTCCGCCTGAAAAACGAAAAAAAAAATTGCACATTTCAAGTGCTGATAATTAGTGTGTTCTATGAACAAGAATAAATCTTGGGCGTTAGGATTATTTTTATTTCTTACTTCTGTTAGTTCTTGTAAAAACCAAATTTGGTAGGGGTGCTTTATACTTTTGGTTCGAGGCCGTATATGTATGTAGGCAATAAATCCTAAATTTACTAAAAATTAATATAAAAACTTGAATAGGTTGCTTTATATTCTTTCTCCGTATTTGAAGCTAAAAAGTAATTTGCCCTTCGGAAAAGCTCCGCTCCAGAGTTTTACCTTCAACCGGCAAGATCTTTTACTCGCAATGGGGATAAGTACTTCCTTTGTTTTTTATTTAATTTTTCCGTTCCTACCCGGAGCAGAGCTCAATGTATCACTATTTTCAGAGCGATATTTATATATTTACGCTAAACTCTAGTTCATGGAAACATAACACAATACTAAGGTCAACGCGCTAATTTTGGCTTATTCTTCATTAGAGGTGACACCACTAGTAAGTCTTCATCTAATTTAAGTTGAATTTACCTGCCCGGACCGTTCTTTAACATGCTAAAAATATTCTTTGATAAAGTTCTGAAGATCAACGAAAAACAAAAAATATGTCAAAACATATCAACTAGAGCTGAAAATTGGTTCCGAACTTTTTAATATTCGCATACCCGGGTCTGCAAACTATGCGATTCCCGAAATCCGGGTCCAGACGACCAAAATAGGTCCAATATTTCATTTAAATTCCATTGTTTCATTGGGAAAATATAAATTTCCATTTTCCCAATGAAACAATGCCATCTGGAGGCAATTTTGACCCTTTTTTGCTTAGTCTGGATCCGGATTTGAGGAACGGATCCTAATTATTCCGGATGATCCGGATAGCAAATTCTCCGGATACTTTCAGTCCTAATACTAACATATTTGAAAAGTGTGTAAAATAATAAAAATGCTTCTTCTTTTTTCTTATTTTTTAGTATCTCTCATCTCCGCTGTCATATTTTAGCTGCTAAAGAACGGCCCTAAGGCTTGTTAAAATTTATAATCTCTTGTTTGTTGACGGAGTAAGTAGCGAACTCAGCTGCCTTTTTTTCGGATTTCCAGAGGGCTCGCCTATCATGATCAATGATGGCTACATAGGTGATAATTTGAAATTCAAAATAGCAATATAGCGCATCCCAGATTTCCTAATACACATATGCCAGTGAGAGATTTGTTTGTATTTAGATGTCATCTGCAATCGAGGTTGTTCGCCCTTAATCTTTTCATATTTCGATCATTTTCTACTCGTCCAATGTGAGTGGCCTGAAACTGCCTGAATCTACCTACCATTATCCTTTTGATAGGTAGCATTTGCATAGTCGACATTTAATAGGAAGAACATAGATTTCGATATGTTGTAAAAAACTTCAATAATTTTTATGCTGATACCTAAAAATTAACTTGTTTGACTTATTCAATGCTGGCGTAGCGTCTAAGAAAAAGAACTTATATGGTGCCAGTCTAGCATCAGATTATGTATTATGATATGTTGTTCCTGATCCCTCTTAATACTGTAAAACAGATCGTTTTTATTTGAGAATGCGAATGCCGGTTAGACAATATGGTCAGTAACAATAAGCAGGCCTAGCTTCTTGGCATGATTTGTTTCTACTAAACCACACTCTGATTGCTTTTTCCGTAACATTTGTCATCTACCGATAGCAGTCAATACATAAAAAACACGCTATTAAATTTCCAGATACTTTCACATAACGATTTCATATCACTTCCAACCTCTAGAATGTAATTGCCAGAAATGTTGGTCAGTTTATATTTCTTGTAATTCTTTCCAACACTATGCAATAGTTAGAAAACATTTTTCAGAATTTGTATGCCGCCTACTATGATAAAATCTTTATAATTTTCATTATTTTTTCTTTTCAGAAATAACTACCACTAAAGATGGCGCGTACAAAGCAGACAGCTCGTAAATCGACTGGAGGTAAAGCTCCCCGTAAGCAGCTTGCAACAAAGGCAGCTCGTAAAAGTGCGCCCTCTACTGGAGGTGTAAAGAAACCTCATCGTTATCGTCCCGGTACTGTAGCTCTCCGAGAAATTCGTCGGTACCAAAAATCTACTGAATTGTTGATTCGTAAACTGCCCTTCCAGCGTTTGGTTCGTGAAATCGCACAAGATTTCAAAACAGATTTACGTTTCCAATCGGCAGCTATTGGAGCCCTACAGGTATATAGAATTTACAAAGTGTTTTTTAACTGTTATTCTAATGTTTGTTCCAATTTCAGGAAGCAAGTGAAGCATACCTTGTCGGTCTCTTTGAAGATACTAACTTGTGCGCCATCCATGCCAAGAGAGTAACCATTATGCCAAAAGACATCCAACTGGCCCGCCGTATTCGTGGTGAACGTGCTTAAATTGCCCGTTTCACTTCTGGCAATTTTATCATACTTTTCATATATTTCATAAATTTAGACTTAGAATGTCATGTAAACTGTAATTTTTTTCTAAATAATAATTTCTAGCGTTAAGTTACTTAGTCCTTGGAAGTATTTTCTTTATGTCGGAGCTATCCTCAAGTTTTTCTCCTTTTTGTTGATGGGTAAAAACTGAACTTATGGATTTTAGATTTTCTTCAGAAGTTTTGAAAGTCTCGAAAAGAGAATTCCCTTTTTCTTGCAAGTTCTTTAGTTTATAATTTAATTAATATCGTAATAATTGTAGTTTGTATTTAAATGGGTAAATAAATTTTGTTTGCTCAATATGATGTTTTGGTTTAAAAAAAAAAAGCTAAGTAAACAAGCAATTGAACCAGATGGAATAGGATCATACGGAGCTCTCGGGTAATAAATAAGCTTTTTAATGCTGCCTTCCAAAAACATCATTCTATGGCATTCTATGGTGAGACTTGAAATAGTTCCAACGTCGTCTTAAATATACTGAAACAGAAAATTTCTAAGTTAACAGAGTTGATGAAATGGTCACCAAAGCTGAATTGGAGTTGGTTTGACAGATTTAGGATTTAGGTTCTTTAGGCCGCAAAGACATTTAGAGTATCCTTGTGCTGATGGTAAGAGGGTCTTAGCTGTACATAGGGTACGTAGCAGGTTCCGCTTCCGGTAATATGTCAGTTTCGATATTAAAGTAATCACCAGTCAGACCAGCGTCTAACAATAGATTGGCTTTTAGGTTACGTGAAAATCCTTATTTTTTTGTAAATCTCATAAAATATATGCTTGTAGGACGAAGCATTTTGGAATATTTCGTAAGGTTTTTGAATGATGGAAACATTAAAGCCAATACACATATTGATCCCAAACAATTTAACCAATGTCGCTAAAGATAACGACACAGATTTTTACTCGGTTTGCCGCGATCTTGGCAACGGAGTTTGGAGTGTTTCCCAGAATCTGCAGAAAAATTACGTGGTGCATAAGACCAGCAGAGTTTATTGCAATGAACACATTATTTGACCAACTAGTGCTTCACAATGAGCAGAGAAACACAAGTATGATTGAAAGCAGAAAAGTCATTGAAACATAAGCTCACACTTTAAGAATGAAGCGTCGTTCGATGGACTAATACAAACCATAATTTTATGTTGTACGTAGGCTAGGGGCGATTAAAAAGAGATGCAGTGCAGGACAATGCAATTACTTTCCTTAAGTCCCCTCTGGTAAGGCAATTTTTGATGATAGGATTATAGGACGTATGAGCTATGAGTGAAACCGTTCTGTGTATGGATCATTATAGGAATCAAATTCAATTGTATTCCAATGATTCTAATCCGTCGGAATTCTCTCGTCACAATATCTCAGAGCTTAAAGGATGTTGAAACTGATTCAGAAGAAACCCATTGCCAATACAGTAAACTAGTTGCAGTGGAGGACCACAGGAAATTTTCGACGATTTTGAAAGTACTCCGAAAAGTTTTGTACTTCTACGAGGTTATATTTCTTTGGATAGATATCTTTCAAAAATGTAAAAACAAAGTGTGAGTTATGATTGATAGCTTTGCGTAGCCAAAAGCATACGCCAACTGATAAAAAGGATTGAATCTAATTAATACCGACCATTAAAGTTTTGAACAAAATCTATGAAGAATTCTCATCACTAAATGAGAGAAAATCTTCCAACAGCGGCCACATAAGATTGCGGTTAAATATGTTTTGGACTGTACCTATTAATTAGGGCAAGACCCGAATACAACTAATAAGACAATTACCAATCTCCCAGAATTCTCCAACGTTCTGTCTTATTAGTTGTATTTATTTTACCATTAAGGCGTTTAAGTCTTGCCCTAATTAATGCCACTAAAACATATTTAACCATTGCAATCTTGTGGTCGCAACCGTCCTACTGACTGATTACTCTGTCAATGGTTGAAAACATTTTCTGTAAAATCTTTCTCTCAATCATATGGTGATGAAAGAACTTATAAAATTCTTCATAGATTTTGTTCAAATCCTTTTGAAAATGAATGGTCGGTAATGTATTAAATACCAAATCGAGTCTTTTCATCTCAATCAGCGTATGCTTTTCGCTACGAGCAGCATCGTTATCAATCAAGTATTTGCTACAAGACTCACACTTTGTTCGACTTGACACCATTTTTGCAAGATGTCCAAAGAAATAAAGCCTCGAAGATGTAAAAAATTCTTCTTCAGGACTATTTTCTAAATCATCGAAAATTTCCTGGGGTATATCATCATGTGAGATATATATACCTCTCTGCAACTGCTTCACTTTCGCAATGAGTTTCTTTTGAATCTACAGTTTCAACATCCTTTAAGCAATTTATGAATTCGGAATTGAACCTCAATAAATTGTTCGAGATATTGTGCCGACTAGAGCACTCCGACGGCAATACATTGGAATCATTGGAATAAAATAGAACTTGTTTCAAATTCCTGTATGATCCATATACAGACGGGTTTTGCTCATACGTCTTGAAATCTCTGATCATTAAAAATAGATCTTCCAGAGGGTCCTGTCATCTAGTCGTAAGTGTGACAACAAAGTTGTAAGCTGTTTTAATCTTTTCTGTTGTTAATAAAATTAAATCAATCTGAATTTCATTTATAAATAATAAATAAAGATTCAGTTTATAGTGATGACCTAAGTCGAAAGAATGATTTGGTGACCATAGATTCTTGTACTACTTATTTTAATACTTCGCCTCATTCCTCACCTGGCTCTAGAATATTGCTAATCTCGGTGTCTTATTTTACTGGATATTATTCTGTACTGTCTGTACTATGTTTAGGCAGTTAAAATTGCTGCGGCTGGCTGGTTGGGTTGCGTTGCTTTTCTCCGCCGCTGGCGCTGACTAAAAAGTTTCAAAAATCTATTGGCTACAGTTGGCGTGGCGAGCCTTTTTGCTTTTCTATGCCCCGGAGGGCGGTGTGACTAGTATTGAGATTTTGGTGAGAGTTTGCGAAAACTTTACTTTTATTTGTCAAGTTTGGCGTATCGATTTGCATCCACGTCGAATGAGTCGCCCTCCGGGGGGGCGTAGAAAAGCACAAAAGCTCACCACGCCAACTGTAGCCAGTAGATTTTTCACCGCCCGGCGCCTACAGAAACCGTTTCCCGAAACCAATGCATCCACGTCGATTGAGTCGCCCTCCAGGGGGACGTAGAAAAATCTTATTTTTTTTTGCAACTCAGCGGAGAAAAGCAGCAACAATTATTTCTGTACATCTCCTCTTCTCCCCCTCGGTTTTGTTTAAGAAACAACAAAACAAGTTTATCTAATATATAAAAAAAAAAAATGATTATGGAATGATGGTGTCATTAAAATTTTATTGATTTCTTATGTTATTAAGAATTTTCTTTTTATTTAATGTTCTTGATGGTTGAGCAGGCATGGTTGCTTTACAATTTAAACATTTTTTTATTTAATGACAGCCCAGAATGATCAACTTCTAAATAAAATTGGGAATTTCACGATTTAGAGAAATTATGAAGTAAATTATTACAAAAAAAAAGATGATTCAATATTCTTGGAAAATGGCTTCTTTTTTTTTTTTTTTGCCGACATGGTACAAGCCCCTCTCCATACCCCTTACCGTACAACAAAACGCCGAATTGCTCTATCTCTGCTCCCTCTGCTCTGTGAAAAAGCTGAAGTTGAATTCAAGCAGTGCAGTTTCATTCATTTAAGAATATTTAGTTGATACAGTTGTGGATGTGGTAAAATTTCGTGGATATTTTGTGATTAAAAACATTTGTTCAAGTAAGTTGTGATAATTGCTATAATTTATTCATTTTCACATTAGAATTTTATAAAATTATCACATTTCTTAAAATATATTCGGGAATTTTTAAGTGAAAGTTTTGTCAGATTCCTGTAGACTGGTTGGTACATCGTCGCTTTGTTTTCAGGGCAATATGGCGCCATAAATTTCTCATATGGTGGAAAAGATAGGTTGAGGCGGCAAAAAAAATTTTGTGACGAAATCGTGAAATGTTTTTAATTTATTCATATACGAATTGTTCGATTTGGGTTTTAATTAGTAATTATTTTAGATGTTCTATGGGAATTTCAAAATTTTCTCATTAATTTTGTCTGTGTTCGTTTGAAGTGCGCATGTTTACACTACACCGCGGTTTTTTGTCAACACGCCTTTGTTGTTGCCCTGTTTTCTTTCAATTTTTAAAAAGCGTTGCAAATTGCAAGAGACGATGGTGGAGTTATTTGAATTACTTAAAGAAGTAGAAAAAAAGGATTGATGGGACTTTGACTATTATTTTTTCATCTAGGTTATATCCCCGGCGATCCCATTTACATTACACAAAATGAACAAATTTGGTTTGGTGACTTGCGTTACCCACTGTTGATGTATGTTCGTAATTATATTTGGCATGTAAAATTACAGTTTGTGACAAACTGTAAAATAAAAGCCAAGCAGCTGCAGAAGAGAAGTCTATCCCTAGGACCAGCGATGTGTTTCAGAATTTAAAGTTGCTTTCTTTTAATAATTGATAAATGGGTACCTATCAATGCATGTTATGCTTTGAATTGGATTAGGCGCATTGAAGTCGTGTCATCATTTCGTTACCTATAATCTGAGGAGCTACAGTAATTTGAATTCATCCTATTTATAATGGCCCTTGCAAGCTGATGAACTAGCCGCACATTTTTTTTGAAGCTGTGTTAAGTGAAACGTTCTTAAAACTATTCAGATCCTCTTGTATACCACTTGTTCTGGCTTGTCTTCTATACAGGACACACCTGAAGTTATCCTATCCTCTTTCTCTGAATGTTTATACCCTAGATGTAATCTATAGGGTATAGCAGGGATGGTCAAGCTTTTGAAGTGCGGAGTCTACATTATAATTCAAAAAATCTGTATGTAATTTCGAATGCTCGAATGTTCTCCCTCGACCAGAACAGATTCAGCATCAATTAATTGGCTATAGATACTCTGTCGTAAAAATAAGTTCTATTCGAAATCCATCATAGTTCAGTGGATTTTCCAAATGAATATATAGAATAGAAATAAAAATATCAATATAACATTTGCAATCCTTTCTCTGTCCCCTATAGCTACTTTTAGGGATAGGCAGACAAAAATTGCTTAATTTTATTTCCTTAAAAATCGTGTTTAAGGAATATTTAATGTTATTGGAGATAAGTTTCCAATAAAAATAATAATTTTGAATATATTTGGAATTTGTTGAGCTTTTAACATGACTGTTAAAGCGAAAATGAAACTTGAAATTAAGATAGTTTTCACACTCCTGCGAACAAAAGTTGACCCATATGAAATAGAAGATCAAACAGTCTATGTTATAATACATGTCAGTGCCATTTCCTATAGGAAAGTGGCACAAGTTTAATAGTTTTCTCTTTCGCGCTATAGTAGAGTTGAAGCCACCAAAATATATATAAAACTATCGGTTACTGAACGTTTTCTTATACCTACCATTTGATGTTTTTATGTTGGCTACAGCTGCAATCACCGCAGGAAGAATAAGGTAAAGAAGTGTTTACCATGCTCCATCTCTCTTGCCCCATACGCAGGATTTAGGTAAAAATAACCTTTTGAAAATAAAAGTCGAAATGAGTTTAATTTCTTATAAGAGGGCATATAAGCGATTAAAATATAACTTGAACACAAGAAAGATATATTTTTTTAAATTGATTCGATTTTCGAGTTAAAATTTCATCTGATTGGTTGAGTTTTTATGTAGTAAACGTTTTAAAAGGCGCTCAAACTCTGATATACAGTAACACAATATTTTTTTGCCACATGAAATAGCAAATCGCTCAGTCCATTGTTATAAGTCATTGGAATGCATGTACCTGAATATTTTCCTAAAATGTTTTAACTAAACTTTTCATATCAATCAAAGTTATGTCTTTCCTTGAAGACTTAGGAGACGCATGACAGTGTTTCAAGGCAGGAAAACGTCATTAATTTACAAAAGAATTTTCCTTTTTATTTTTACGATACCCGTGTTGATGTGTTTGATTTTGTGCCTGGCTTCGTAAAAAAAGATTGCTGTGCACATAAGTCAGTTTTTAACGTTCTTCTATTTTTTAAATTTTACTTCCAACCGGAAAATCGGTGACATATTTTGTGTGTGCAATTTTAAGATGCCTCGACGTTTTTTTTTTTTTTTTTTGTATAATACTACACCTGACAAACCCATTTATCCTTGAACATAAAGGCAAATAACTCCTCTGATCATGGTAACCTTTTTCCGCACTACAACGTTGCCCGCTCATTTTAGTCGCTATTATTATCACCACGCAACAAAAAAATCGTCAGAGCTAATTACTAGCTGACTATTACTACGGGAGAGTGCGATGGGTAAGTAGGGCGAAAAATGGTGCCATGTTGGCGAGGGGTGGGTTATCTGTTACTGACGCCAGAGGTGGGCGTAATCTGATTGCAGTGTAATTTAATTAATAATTCCATTACAGTTTAGTCAAATTACAAAGTAATCTTATTAAATTGTATTCGATTACATATCAAACAGATTACTTATGAGAGAATATGTAATCTATCAAATGTGTAATCTGTTACAATATAATTAGATCATTTTGTAATCTTATTACATTGTAACAGATTACTTTGTAGATTACTTAAAAGTAATTAATAATATAATGAAATGAATTGAAAGAAAATAGTATTGTTCTCGTACGAAATTAGTTTTAGGGAGTTTTATGAAGAATTAGAATACAAATATCTTAAACATCTTAACCTGTAGTGGGATTAACTTGTAATCGATTAATGTGTAATCAGATTAACTTGTAATCACATTACACATTAATCGATTACATTATGTAATTATGGAAATGGATTGCATTAGTAATCTGTTACAAAGTAATCTGATTACAGATTAGATGGTTAATTGTAATTGTTAATCATTAATCAGATTACATTTTGCCCAACACTGACTCACGCCATGTGAGGCGGCCGAATTATCTGAAAATGGCAATTTATTGTAATTTTTGTTCAATCGATATTACTCTCGCGGGCTACGAAAAACATTACGCGATCGGCGAGTAGACCGCGTTCGACCTCTTGGCCACCCCTGGGGTACTAAGGTAGGTAGGTACTAAGTTTGTCATTCCGTTTGTAACATCTAGAAATAATTATGGTAGAGCAAATGGATTGGACACCACGCATAAAATTATTATAAGTTATTTTGATTTTTGCATGTCCGTTCGTCCGCACGATAACTCGAGAACGCTTTCACTTAGAGGGCTGAAATTTTACACAGGCTTTTTAAGACTTTAGGGTTGCCATACAAAAGTTTTGTTTTTCGCTATATATTTGGGCACTGCCTGAGAACGCATCTGCGTAATGAGCTGAAATTTGGTACATGGTGTTTTTATAGTAATAACAAATAAAATTTAAAAAATGGACTAAATCGGGAGATTTTTTCCAAAAATTTATGATTTTTACGAATACCGTGAAAACGATTTACTGTTCGACGATCTGTTTTAGAAATATATGCGAAAAAACACTTCAAAAATCATACTTGCACAGAGAGGACATCATACAAAATTACATACGGGCATTCATCTAGAGGGTATCATAAGAATTAGTCTTAGATCAATTCTAGCTTTTTTACTTGTTTTAGTTAGTTTTAATATTGTAAATTGAAAGTTGAGATAATGAATTCCTTAAATCAGATTAAGGAGCACGCTATTGGATATAATGTTGTACCAGGAAAATTCTATAAATTATTATTTCCCTCAATTGTGATTACCATTCCCGAATAATTGCATGTTGGGTCTGATTACTTCCATTCGTAAATTTATCCAATGGGTGGGCTTTTCTACTGCGTTTATATGATCAAGCAGCTACTTGGGTCGTAAGTGTCCTCTTTGTATTTGTACTATTAGTCTTAACCACGTAGAACTAAAGTTACACGGCGACAGTAGCTTTCGTAAGTAGTTTCATTTTGACGTTTCCATGCAAATCACCTACTTACTTTCTGAGCCCACGGAAGTAAAGGTCATGAAAGTTGAAAGTGATGAGAGTGCGAAGAAGATAATAACATCAAAAGAGCAGGACCTAATTTTATTTGCATCCGTTGTGTTGAACACTACTTACGTAGCAAACGGTAACAAACGTGTAAACAAAAATTTCATGAAAGTATGTTCTTGTCGTGAAATTTACTTACGAAAGCTACTTTCGTTGTGTCAATGTAGCTTTTAGAAATAACATTGATGCTTTTTATTTCATGTGGGACAAATTTTTTTTGGTAGGAATGTGGCATAATGTTTTCATTTTTCGCATTATATTACAACTTCAAAACATTCCAAATACATTCGAAATTACAATTTTTATATGAAGCTAATCTCCCATTATAACAGTAGGTATTAGGGACAGAGGAAAGATTACAGATATTGTATTGTCATCTATTTATACTCTATAGGTATATTTTGGATAGAGCTTATTAAGTTGAAGTTCAGCAGAATAAAGTAATTAAACCAGAACTATAGAAAAGTGATCCATGATAAGGTAAGCAATTTCTGTAGTGTCAGTGGTTCATGTTTACATCCCAGTGCTCTACGGATGCATAGGAACAGTGACAGTTGTATGTGTAGACTTTACAGTTTGACACTCTTCAGGCAATGCGAATAGGAACTATACAAAAATAAGAAAACAAATTAGTACCTACTTGTGTATAGTTTTACTGTTGCCGCCAATACGGAATGTCAACACGCTATCTGCAGCAGTTTGCAATGTTTTCATCAAAATATCACATATTGTCCAAGAGTCAAAAAATTTTTTTTAGAAAGTTGTCTAGAGTTCACAATTAGCATAGCATTTAGTCAGAAGCCCAGTACCTCCTTTAGTTCTGTTAATAACTTACGTCACAAAAATAAACTAAATATTTAAATATGTATATGCTAGGTTGCGTATATAAGGTAAATATCTCGTTTTTTATTTGAAACAAAGAACAACTAAACTAAATTAACATAGGCTTAAACTTTATTATCAAAACAGATAACTTGAAATTGCTATTTAAATTAATACCATCGATGTTGCTAGTACATCGATGTAATATAATCGATATTATTGCTACACCGATGGCAACAATCAACAATCCTATATCTACACTGACGTACATTTCAAAATCCTTCGTTTTTTACATAGATCATCCAGTTTGGTTGCAATAATATTTCTTGTATAGTGCATTTCTCTCTCTAGAAAATAAAAACTAGAAATTATGCTCAATTCGAATGAAGCAAACTTAGCGGACTTTCTGTGGCGAAGATCACAACAACATTTAAAAAGCTCCCAATGAATTTAATTCCATTCGACATCGTAGCCGATGCAAACTATTAATTTCATTTATAAATGTTTTAATATTCTCTATTCTATACTATATTCAATCTAGCTGTAGGCGACTTTTGTAAGAATAATATATCAATTTTAGGCCCTAATCTTGCTCATCTACATCCTTCACCCGATGATATCCAAAAATAAATTCTTCTTCCCTTTACAGAAGTAAATATTAAAAATGGCACGTACAAAGCAGACAGCTCGTAAATCGACTGGAGGTAAAGCTCCCCGTAAGCAACTTGCAACAAAGGCAGCTCGTAAAAGTGCGCCCTCTACTGGAGGTGTAAAGAAACCTCATCGTTATCGTCCCGGTACTGTAGCTCTCCGAGAAATTCGCCGGTACCAAAAATCTACTGAATTGTTGATTCGTAAACTACCCTTCCAGCGTTTGGTTCGTGAAATCGCACAAGATTTCAAAACAGATTTACGTTTCCAATCGGCAGCTATTGGAGCCCTACAGGTTAGTAGAATTAATTTCCGATGTTGTTTTTCGAACGGTTGTGGATGAAATTTTTTGTACCGATTTCAGGAAGCCAGTGAAGCATACCTTGTCGGTCTCTTTGAAGATACTAACTTGTGCGCCATCCACGCCAAGCGAGTAACAATTATGCCAAAAGATATTCAACTTGCCAGACGTATTCGTGGTGAACGTGCTTAAAAAGGTTCACTTCATCTTTGGCGATTTTATCATAATTTTCGTATATTTAGAATTAAGAGTGTTACATTTAACTGTAATTTTTTCTATATCATAATTCCTAGAGTTAAGTCATTTAGGCTGCTTACACACAGTAGGTAATTACATGGTAAATTGAGACATTTTTCAAATTTAAAAACATTTTCATTGATAATTTTAATATAGTGAGCGATGGCATGTTGTGATGGTGCCTGGGTGGGTACCTTAATTCTAATTTTTAGATTAGATCTGTTCCTCTATTTAAGGAATTACATGTAATCATTTTTTGAAAATGTAGTTCTAGTACTCATTCTGATAACCAGTTTTTTTTTCTTAAAGTTTTCCTTACTGCTAAAATTAAAAGATAAATTTATTAATAATAGGTACATCGAATACATATTCAGTAGACTAAAAAAACGCATTAGACTGCAAAGATGAAAAAAAATTGAAAAAAAAAGAGAGTAATAGTAAAATAGAATAAATTTAATTTGTGACTATATCTCTTGTGTGCAATGTTAAATATTGTCTATTTGATTCAATTCAATTCAAAAACCATTTATTCACGGAACCCTTCTTAAAGTTACGTACAACGTTGTGCACATCGAAAGTGGAAGAGTAGGATCATAGAGTTGCATTTTATGTATGATCGCTTTATAAATTTTAATTTTGTACAATTCCATAAACGGTGGGTACAAAGATGGACAATAGGTACTTAATTATTAGAGGACTAATATTAGCAAAACAACAAAAGATTATGAATAGTACGTCGCTTATAAAGTGATTCAGAAGACACTTAAGTTTAGTAGAAACAACCCATCAGAACATATGGACGGAATGGATTAACATAGTAGCACAAACATTCTGATTTGTAGCATTTTGCTTCGATCGTAGCACTTGTAAAAACTATTTAAATATTTTAACAACACACGCATAAATCTTTCTATTGACATTTTTAACTACAGTCCCCGACCATAGCTTAAATTGTGTTCTCCAGAACTGTAAAAAAAATAGCTGTTCTGCAAAGGCATTACATAATTACATTACAATACAAGTTACAAGCATTTAGGTATGTAAATTTCGTGGTGAATGATTTGAAATGCAAGTTTGCGGATTATTCAGTATTCTGTTCCGTTCAATTCAATACAAAACGATAGGAGGGAATGTATTTTGCAGCGATGCCTTTTAAATTAAATGTGAGTATATCAGTGCTACTTAACCCAATGGCGGCTTCGGACTCGATTCAGAATCCGGAGCCGATATTCGAAGCGGCTCACTTAATAACATCGTATGAAGAAAAATTGATTGAACTAGTGAGGAAATTTTTTTTCCTATATGTAAAAATCGAAAATTATAAAAGGATAAAACCTGGCAGAAAATAAGTGGGAAATGGGTATTCCCAGTGAGTGCATTTTTATTTTAATTGTATTGTATTGTATGTAAAAAAGCCACTCGGATTTAACTTAATGTGTCTTGTTTTGGCGTTTCTGAAAGTAAACATTTCAGAGATCCTGGAGTTCAAAAAGTTAAAAGTTTAGTATTATTAATAAACATCAGAAATTTGATTTAGATTTGTTTCTACAGCTTGAAGTGTATATTTTTATTCAATTTGAGTGTTTTTTGAAATTATTGCGTACTAGTATTTGATTTAAAATTTCGTACTAATACATTTCGCGATTGGTTTAAGTTTGCACGCACTCGATATGCCGCTTGCTTTAGTAAATTATTCAATGTTAGAAAACTAATAAAAGAACAATGAACAGGCTCATTGTGGTAGTTACTATCTTAATATGAGAGTTAATACCAAAAGTTAGTTAAGCGGGAACTTTCGACAACCTGTTAGTAGTAGTACTAGACATGTTTTCTGGAAAATAAATATATGTACATAACATGTAGAGGAAAATACCCCGCAGCACATGTGTCATATACCTTGTATAAAACATTTTACAGAAATCGACTAGCACGCTAACATAGATTTCTGTTTCATGGCTTGGGAAGTATATCTTTAGGATTGCAAAGTTGTAGTAAATAAAAATTTCCTTGTGTTCTGTATTTATTGTGATGAGGAAAAATTCTAAATATTAACACAACAGCCAAAAATTAAAAATAAATAAATTCGTCTGCAGTACATGGATAAAATAAGGGAAAAGAAAAAGTTCATCCTCGTTATGTACCAGTTTAGACAGGTCTATATGCTGCCTCTGCTGCTCGAAATCTGTAGGTAGGGCATGCTCTTAGAATATATAGCAAACAGGAATGGGTGAATCGTGTATAATTCGTTTACATGAGCGTAATTTTTCAATACATAGGATAAAATTCTTTTGCGAAATTTAACCAAAGTATGGAATCAGTTTTTTCAAAACTATTTATCTTTGTTGTTTATTTAGTGTAAAGTTTTATAGTGCCACTAGCGTCTGTTAAAACAAAACCTTCATATCAATTAAAAAAAGAAATGAAGTGCTTGCATATATAATTCGAATTATAAACTAGGAAAATAATGTTTCAGGCAAGTGCACTATATAAATTATCTTTTTTGTTAATAGAAGCAAAGATTTATATAAATTAAATATGTGAATTATTTCAAAATAAAGTAGAAAAAGGATATTTTTTACGGCAGATGCTCTGCACAAAAACTATGTTTACTTTTTGGAAATTGTCAAGTTTCTTAACAGCAAACAATTTGTCGAGGTTTTGCCAAAAGTAAGGAATGAGTAATAGTTGTGAAACAGGGACATCATTATGGCATTAAAGTATGTATATGATTGCCTCTCTTTCAACTATTGCCTATTTCTCGTGGAAAGTCAATTCAAGAAAAAAAAACGTGGAAAACATAAGCCTTATGCAAGTTTTTGTTTATGTTTGTTTATTTTACAGCTATGAAAGTGCAGTTCAAAAACACAATTGTAATTAAAAGAAGAAAAAAATTATGTAGCATATTGTGGAAATATTTAAAAAAGATTGACCTTGCGTTTATGAATTACAAAATATCAATCCAGACACATTAAAAATAAATTGAAATTGGTAAATTAAAAGTAATTGCAGTTGGCAAGTATATAAAATATATATACTTGCTTTTGGTAGGGAAAATGCGAATTACTTATAAATTAATTTTTTTAGCTTGCTTTCTTATATCCATTTAGTCCGCCGCCTAAATTAGAAACCGTTTGGCAATATCGATTTCGATGGTTATGCTTGCCCATGGCAAGTTATTTTCGATTCATTTTGTTTGTTGGGTTAGAATAAGGACGGCGTATAAATACATATAAAACATGGACTACCAACACAACCAGAATTAATTACGCAAAATCTGGTTTCACCATTCCTGTTTGCTATATATTCTACAGACCACGTTCCGCCACCAGTGACGAAATATTCTGAAAATGTATAATAAAGTACGGTACAGAGAACACAATACTCTGTCTTTCCTATAAAAATGTATATACATTAGTCACAAAATTATGTCACAGGCTATTAACTGCAATGTGTCAAAATTTTAATGGGAATACTTTCTTCTATATACCTTGTGGCCGAATTATGTCAATTGGTTGCTTGCCTCATATGGCGACAATTGTCACAAATTGTTTTGTGTTCAGATTAAAATTTTGTGTACATGTTCCAATTTACTCACAAATCACGAATATGAAAATTATTTGGAGCGGAGACTTATAGTTTCCGAGATATTTAACTTTAGTTTTCCCTATTCTGAACTTGTTCCAATATTTTAATATATTCAAAACATATTTCAGTCAAAAAAATACGAAAAACTCAAAACAAATTCATTGGAAGTGACATTGTCACCTCATGATGTAGCAACACAAAAAATTGCGTTCGAATCGGCCATAATTTGTTATCTTTGTATCATGGTTCGTAATGAGAATACTTGTCTTCTCTGTACCGTGGGTAGAGTGATTCCAAAAATAACCTAATAACAAGATAGGCACGGGCGAGCTTTTCAACTGTTTTACATTTAAAATGTACACGGCGAGAACAGGAAAGAAGAAGAAAAAATAATAATATAACAATAAATCAAACCTCCCTTTAAAACTTTTATGAATAAAGATATAAAATGTGAAAGCTCGATTATATGCAACGAAATATAATGGCAAATGATTGATTTTCGTAATCCTTTGTTGTGGTTCCAAAGTTGTTGCTACAATAGTGCATAGCCAAGTTCTTTTCCCCCATTCATGCAAAAGACGAAAGTATATGACATTATTTGTTTCTTTCTAAAAAACACCGAAAATTTCCAATTTTGTTCGGCCGTGTCCTATCTTCTTATTAGGTTATCTTTGGTGATGCTTCATTCCTTTCCCCAACCATCATCTTACTCAAAAATTTTCGTGACCCGTCTGAACAAACAATATCATTCTTACGGTGGAAAATAGTCGAACAAATATTCTTATTTTTTATTTCATTTTGTTTTTTATCTATTTTATTTTGCTATATATCATACTACTTATTGAAAAAGGTGGTGCCTCATAAACAAATAACTAGGCCCACTTCAATGTCTCTGGTTAAGCATAAACATTTATTTATTTGAGTACCCACGCCAAGGTCTCGCAAAGCGCTGGGCAAGGAAGGTTCATAGTAGATACACATTATAACAAAACAAATCATAAAAGATTAAAGTAGCAAAAGTAGTGTAAGCCCGGAACAGGCATAGTAGTACATTATAATATTGAAAGTAAAGAAAAGAAAAATACATTGTAGCTTATTTATATGTGGTATAGAAAGCATAGTATTGTGAGGTTAAGAAATATACACCATAGTAAAGCATGAAATAAGAACACATCACATTCCGTAAGAGTTATTATCTTGATATTTATTGTTTTCAATTTTAAAAAGTGGTAAAAGTGAAAAAATTAACAAATGGAAGTTGATCTAATTGAAGATTTGTGCTTCCTATTAATTCGCAGTAACATTTTTGTTCCATTTTAATTTTTACATTGCACTTTTAATCATTCAGTAATAATTTAATTGTTTGCACACATCGCGGTCTTACGGAATGAGCGATTCTTAGCGCACTATACTTACGGAAAATTGGATATTTAAACTTAACGAAAGTTCCCCTCACACGAGTTAAGGCCTAACCACAATGTGCATAAGCTTGCATATGCAAGCCTTGAAAATATCACGAATGCTTCCTTATGCATCACTAACATTTGTATAGTATTTACACAAACTGTCAAATTTGCTTACGGCTTGTTATTCCTATTGTGGGTTGTTATTATTAAAAGCAATTGCTCGTGTCTTTAGGTTAGGCCTTTAAAGTTAATTTGTGTACGCCTGTTAAATTAAAGGGCGCGTTCGCTTTACGTAAGTAAATGTACTTACGTATACTTCTATTGTAGTTCATCCTTAAAGTCGAAACGACTATAGCTAAATTTAAAATATATCTAATAAGATTTTTTTATGTAATCCACGTATTAGAAGTAGTCGGTTCGACTATATTCGATTCAAGTTATATAGTAGAAAGGAATGGATTTTGGATAGAATAGGATTTTTAATCGGTTATTGCTATACCAAAAAAATAATAAAATATCTGAAGATAATTTACAAAAAACATTAAGGAGATAATGTGTTACATAATGTATCAAATTTATTATCTAATAGGATATTCAATGTAGTACTTTATTACAAAACAAAAACTGCGTAAGAGCATTGTACACGAACCAGTAACCGAATATTCCTATTACGAAAGGAAATCATTTTTTTATCACACGCACTTTTTAATTTTCACTCGTACTTAACTAAACCTTGAAATTTTGACCTGTATCGACGTTTACGCAGATGACTCATAGAAATATCAACTACAAATGAGTAAAAACAATCGTATACTACAGGCACCCCGGTGCCAACATGATTTGAACTTCAAAGCGATACTGCTTTCCTCGACGAATTCCTGTATACCTACTTTTATTCACGACCATTTTTGCGCTAACATTATTAACATTAATCACACAAATAGTGGTAGTGGAAGCTTAATATACACACAGTAAAATGTGGTATCATTGACTATTCAATATACCCAACGTTGTTGTAACATAGCTTTAAGGGAGTTTTTTTAATTTATTTTTTTAATAAATACTCTTATAAAGGGTTTTCCAATAAGAGGTGTTATTTTGATATTCAAAGAAAAATGCCATTTTTTGAGATAAATGATCGGATCTTTATTTCATTATAAAGAGGAAGGTATGCCGGTAATAATGGAAAATAGTATAGTATAGTATAGTACAGCATTGTATATTGTAGAGAAGATAAGGAAAAACTTTGTCGATTTCGATGGGACCAAACCAGTATTGCAGTTTTTCAGTTTGGTTGTTTTCTGAATGCGCTCTCCATTTGATTGTAAAACTGTACCAATTGCAAGGGCGTGTTTCTAAACAAAAAAAATATATCAACAATTAATTAAACGAAACCACACATTTCAATTGGCTAGTCAAGAATGCAAATTCTTCTATGCTTTCGGATGTATGAGTCATATATCTTTTCATATAGCTGATGAATTAGTCTTAGGTCAGTGAAGCCATCCGCTTCCGGAAAAATTCTTTTGGATATGTTAAGAAATTCGAGAAAGATATTTTCTAGCTATGGTGCAGACACGTATAGTGTTAGGCTATAACCTTCGAGAAATACTTCCCAAGTCATGAAGCAGAAATCGATATGTGTGCGTGCGAGTCCAATTCTCTAAAATTTTTAATATTGATTCTAAACATGCTACACTTTTGGTTTGCTCTGAGCTGCTCTACAAAATATGAAGTAATTTTATTATTAATGGTAACCCGTGCACTAAGGCTACGAAAATCGCTGGGCACATTCGATATATTATTTATAGCATTTTACATTATTAACTCTTAGGTCCCACACGTTTCACTTTTTACTGGTGAGAGGCATTCGAGGGTAGGAAAAATTCTGTAGTGCCAAGTTTCGATCGGGGGACGGGAAGCAAACAAATACTACTGAAAGGAAATTTTAAAATTGCAAAAGTTCTGATCGATGCGATTTGAGGTGATAATATAATAATTAAATTATCATTACGTGCTATGAATTTGTGATACAATTATTGTTTATATCAAAAACTGTTAATTGAACACTCACACAATTGATTTCGGTAAAGAATTACCGCGGAGCAACATATTATGTTGGTACGTCTTACCACAGGGGAGGAAAATCCATCCCAGTTCGACCTGAAGCATGTGGGTTGGACCTTAGAGATTTTATATTAATTGCCATTTGTTGATTGAAAGGAAGTATATTGTAAACGCAGGACCAAGAAAAATGCAGGAATCAAACCCACGACTTCTGGGATGATAGTCAGTGCACTTACCAATTGATATACCGGGGCCACTTTTTTCCACTACTGACTTGATGTATTTGAAACAAATCTAAAAAAAAAAAAGAGTATTTAAACGATTGCTACTAATTTACCTGCAGCGGAATACCATAATTATATATATGGGCGAAAAAAAATCGCAATCAGGATTTTGTAAGTTTCCAGATTTTCGGGGAATAGATCTAAAAGATTTATAAGTTGCGATTTTTTACTTTGAAAATTGCAAATTCTAGTTCTTTTCAATTTCAGACTATCTAATTAGACTTATCTTACTAACATACATAATGTACTGGAACTAATTATGTATGTATGTAGGTATGTTTGCCAATTTCGATTTGCTATGAATTAAGTAGATTTAGGTACCCACCCCACCTTTCATGGATGTGTCGCCTTCGCCAGGGTCTTTCAATAAAATAAAGTAGGTAAAGTCAGATTAGAGCTATAGTGTACAAAGTAACAATATTAAGAAATGAAAGTTTTTTGTTTTTTTTTTTGTAAAAACACCGACGGAGAAAATAAAAAATTAATTATGTACTTATACTTTGATTTGTTTATTTATATTCAGGAGATATAATTTGTCAATAGTAATTAAGTTTCATTTGTTATTTAGTAAATTGGTATTCTTTTACACTGAATCTGTTTTAATCTAACTAAAACTTTTCATTCTATCGTTCGCTCACATTTAATCGCAAATGTGTACATCTATGTTAAAATCGAGTATAACTCTTTTTGAATTTGAAATGTCTCTCTTCAGAATGTACACGCTCTGTATGCAATCAGCCTAAGTATTTCTGTGTATGCCTGAATGATTATAAGTTTTCTTTTCTTTTTTTATTGTGGGTAGAAAGTCATTTTTTTTTGCCTTATATCTAGTTACATTTCATTTTGTCTTAATTTTTAATTACGAAAGAAAAGAAATTTCAATTTTGAATGCACATTTAGTTCTGTATGATATTATATAATATTTAAGTGGTAGTGTGTAAAATTGAGTAAATAAATTTTTTATTTACCCAAAACAAGAGTTTTGTATCCATGGACATTGAACGCATTGTCTTCCTATTTCGCTAAGTCATATTGCAGTGGAATTAAGACAGTTGAGGGCAGAGAAACTTTGATAATAATCGAAAAACTTCTAGACAAAGGAAAGAGGACGATAACTGAAAATTACTGATAAAAGTCAGAGATTAATCTGGCTGAGGTTGGATAAGGCATTCTATTTTATATTTGGATTAGATTTGATCTTGTTGGAAATGATTTATGTAGAATTAGGTATTTTGGAGCCTGTTATGATTGAAGACGAGACGATTTTCATACTTTTGATTGTGTAAAATAATAGTGAATTAAAAAATAAAAAGAAGAGAAACGCCTAAATTGCTTCTATGCTGGAAACATATCTACAGCAAATCATTTTGCATACAAAGGATGAGTCAGAATTCCTGTTCCAAATTACGAACATATAAAAAAATGAATTGTTGTGATTGAAAGATTATTTATTAGCTCATACAATTTACAATGATTAAATCACAGTGCACTGATGCCGCGATTACGAACTAACCGAAGTCTTACCGCTTGAAGTTTGTAAACAGTCCATTGATATTGTAGCACCATTGGTGAGATTTATGCCTCTTTTAAAATATTCTGTCTTGCAAAGTGCCCAAAATTTCTCAATTGACCTGCACTTAGGCATATTCGGCGGATTGTCTTCCTTTGGTACAAAGTTGATTTCATTGTTCAGCGGGAATGACTGTACTGTTTTAGCATGACTTATTGCCAATTCAGAAATAGCACATTTCCTTTGATTTGATGTAGTTTAAAAAATTTTAAAAATAATCCATTTAAGATGTCCTTTAAGTATATTTTCGCATTCAGTACAACACACTACCTGATGTCACCATCTTGATTAATTGCCTGCCAAATCAAAAATTTATCTTTTCGGTTCACTTTAAATTCAACAGGGATGTTTACACCAGGAATTTCATTCCAGAACTGTTTACACGGAATTTGCCTGTAATCACAGGGGACATAAGTTTCGTCATCCATAATGACGAATTTTCCACCACCATTTTATCAATTGCTTATAGATTTTACAGCCCATCTGCCCTTTCGGCCTGATTTATATAATGGAAGACTAACCTTTGTCCCTGTCACAATTCCACGTTTTCATTTCTATCCAACAATGCCTGATTGACTGATATTTAAATGAACACCGGATTGTGGAGTCGATAAGCTTGGATTTTTTCCATCTTGAATATAATGGACTTGCTCCATTCTTGGAACTTTATTGTTCCTTATATACATCAACGATATAAATGACCCAATAAGTTTCTGTGAAATAAATTTATTTGCAGATGACGCCTAGTGTATATTGAAGGTAAAAGTTTACAAGAGAAAACTAAATTAGAACAGGATTTAGAGCAATTCTCTCTGTGGTTCAGGAGAAACAAATTGAAGTTAAAAGTGAACAAGACAATTTTTGACTGGTAATTTTAGAGATGAATTTGAAGTAAGAATTAACGGGGAAACAATTAAGAAAGTGAAGTGAAATATCTATGAGCAATAGTAGACAGAGATTTAAGCTTTAAAACCCATATGGACTATTTACGTAAAAAGATAGGTAACAAGGTAAATTATTTTTCGAAGGATTAGGAAACGACTCACCTTATTGTGTTCAATACACATAATGCAATTGTTAAACCTCACATTCAGTACTGCTCGACAATTCTATACTTAACCAATCAAGGTAATAGCGAATTGAGCGAATTCAAAAGCTTCAAAACAAAGCAATGCGGATAATTTTGCGGTGTAATAGATACACACCAATACATTGGATGCTGGAAGTATTAAACTTCAACTTTTGTTCATACAAAACATAACATATTGAGGACGTTCAATCCTAACCACTAGAGTAACCAAAACTTTCGACTTCCCAGATGTGGAAGTGGAGCAGTAGGTCTGATAGTTATAGTATTTAATTGTTAACAAAAAGTATGTTCTATACTAATAAAATTATTATTATTATCTTTCGCTTCAGCTTGTTCTTGTGGTGCTTGGTGGTGCAGATAACTGGTACTCGACCACTTAACATGCTTCTATTCAACGCTACCAGTTTTAGAATACTGTTCTAGAGCTTGGTTGATAAATTGAATGTTAAATTTCTACTGCAGAAAGTGATTTCTGGTAGTTTCTCGACCAAATCATGCGCTCGAGGAAAAATTCCATTATTAATGTCCTGTTAATTTGTCAACAAATTTGGGATCATTCAGACCTTTCGGGGAATTAGTAAAAGTAATCACATCAACGTACATCAAATATAGCCGGCAATTACTTTTTATTGAATTTGGAAAAGCTTCGATTTAATTGCATTAAACGGTAGAAAATTCTTTTGAAATTCGATTCAATCGAATCAAATTCCCCGGTAGGCCTGATTGTTACCGCCGACATATCAGATGGAGCAGTATTCCCTAAGAATATATTCTATATTTTAAAAGTATTCATACAATCATTGCAATGTTTCTAATTGAGACAAAAAAAAAGAAAAGAAAGGAAAGTATGAGTTCTTCAAACGGCGCTTCTTAGAAAACCATTTAAATTTGGTCTCTACCACAGGCTCCATGAGCTGCAAATACCAAATGGTTACCCCCTTAGTACACTATTTAAGAGCTTGCGTTGGAATTTAATTTAAGGAATCTTAATTGAAATTCGGAAAAAGGGCTTAAATTCTAGCTTATCACAGAAAGGAGTGAGATTGATTCGGCCAAGCAATTAAAACACAACAGGATTGGTTAAAAAATATATATATCTAGTATACTGCGAGCATACTTTATGAATTATCGATTTTCTACTACTTTACTATTATTACTATACTTAGATATCATAATCGTACACAGTGAACCCATTGGGACTTCGCTAGATAGCAAAAATAAAGACGACGCCGGGGCTGGGATCATCTCTTAAGATGCATAGACACATAGTTCTTCCAAGTTTTCAAAATAAAAATGGCAACAAAAAAGATCTAAATGTGACTATCAAGGGGAAGCATATACCGCTATCCTCTTAGATAGTCTGCTCTCGGATAACTAAGTTGATATATTTATAATGATGTTTTGCCATAGATATGTGCTCAAAGAAGTTATAAGGAATTGGAAGATTGTCCTGATAACTAGACATGGCTCGAGCAGAGCCTTTATTGGATAATATAGATCAGTAGGGTAGACGCAGTAAAATTTCCAGAAGTTGTGATTGGGAGAAACCGTGGCGAAGTTGTCCTACTGGGCAGAAACTGCAGTGCCGCAGACGACATGCTTGCCACCCCAGACGTTCGAGCTTCACTTGGACGTGCTACTTTACTGTTTACTCCAAAGTTTCCATTATTTTTTCGTTGGAATATGTGGTATTTTCGATCTTTTTTGTGTTCGGTAGATTTAAAGGCTTCTTAAACAGATGCCTCAGAGGTTGTTTCTAGATTGTTTTGAGGCTCGTGGAGCGATAATGGTATGTGTGTGGTTTGATTTTAAATTTCTCTTTTATCTCGTTAAAAGGGAAGCTGTACATAATAACAATTCCACTGCCTGAAATAAGTGGCTAAAACTATTAAGCAGTTCATATGTGTTTCTCCAGCTTTCACCAGTTGCAAGACATTATTGAATATGTTCTGCTGTTTTAAGATCATAAACTTACCTCATCAAGATCTACCCTGCTTCATTAAGATAAAAGCAAGAATACATGAAACAAGATAGTAAAATTTACTATGAAAATAAAATTTTTAATAATTCTCCAACGACTAATACATTAATGCTATTTCCTAAAAGTCGATATTTTTGTCGTAATGTTATGCTGTCAGGAAAATAAAAATTTTCCGGGAAGCTCATCAATTTAGCGACTTCAGTTGGTGTAAAATATCTCAATTTTAATGCTCTTAAGACGTCTAAATATTCTTCAGATTCTGAATTGAGAGTTTTTGCTTTCTCAAAAGCAGCAGAAATTTGTTGTTTTGAGCATGTCGTAAAAACAGATCCGGTACCTTCGCTGTAATGTGTATAGGCCTTAGTAAAACAAGTAGTGTTCGTACTTTCGGGTGTTGCTATATCTAAAACCCAAACCCGTTTCTTGAGCAAAACATCTGACAACAAGGCTTCATTAGGAAGATTTTCTTCTTCCGAACCTATGATATTTCTAACGGTGGACAGTTTACTTGATGGAATTGAGCCAGGCAATTGTTCAAAAATCTTGTTCTCAAATTCAAAGTCTCTTTTTTTTCTAGCCAAGCAATAATATCGATGTCGGGTATTAGGTACTCCAAATTGTGTAGGACTAAGTATGACTTCTCGGAAGTAAAATCCAGCATTTAGTAAAGACTCAGTAAACAATTCTCTAGCCTTAGAGATTTCGAAACCTTTAACATTTTCCATTAAAATATAATCAATTCCATGTAAATCTGGCATCATATTACAAATGTGCTTTAGGGCATCTGTACGTGTGTCACTGGTGTCCTTTTTGAGTCCTACTCTAGTGAATGGCTGGCATGGTGGAGACATTAGAATTGTGTTCACATTCATTTTATTTATAGATTTGGCTGTAAGTTTCTGGATATTATTAGTCTGTAAAATCGTTTTGGGATTATTGTGTTCATATGTGGTATTTGCGACGGGATTAATGTCCACAGCTGTTATTACTTCTCCTTTAGCACCAGAATCTAAAACAATTTAAAAGATATGCATCGAAAGGTGGAAAACATATTAATAATAAATATTACATTGAAAAGCATAATGCATTCCTCCGATTCCACTAAATAATTCCAAAATCCTGATCTCTTCCATTATTGTCGGGCGTTTTGAATTGCACGTTGCACTTTAGTGGTTTGGAGAATTTTCAATTAAAAACTTGAATTAAATAGTTGATAGGTGTGGATGCAGTGAATAACTTTATAGAATACTATTTACAATACAATACAATACAAAAATATTTTATTGAAAGTTATTAAATTTTATTAAAGATAGGCCAGCCAACTAACTAATCAAACTACTCCCCAAAGAGGAAAAATGACATTCATAATAATATAAACAAAACTCTTCTTCTTCGAATGTCAGTAGGAGTAGGAATAGCTCGCAGGCAAATATACAACGATGTGAATTCTCACATGAGTACGTTTACGCCAAGAGCTAAAATTAAAGAATCTTCTTATATGAAATAAAGCCCGAAATTCGAACAGGAATTGAAATTAAAATTCAAAGTTTATTTATTACAAATACCGGCATATGCGCCACGCAAACTAGCGTTGGGTATAGCGACAAGGTATTAAATCCCGTGACACACGATGATACACACTCGAGACTAGACACGACGTAAAACCGGTTTTTGTATCGAGTGTGTATCAGCCCATGGTACACGTAGTTTATACATGGTTGATACACGTTCTTAAGGCAGCAAAGAAAATTCATCATTTCCATATGTTCTATACGCACACAAACCGAGTATACGCATACATATGTAATAAAACACTCGTGTATCATCAGAGTCTAACCGAAAACGAAAATGTTCTAAAATAGTGCTAAGAAAACCAGTTTTTAGTACGGTGTATCGCGTGTGTCTCATCGTGTGTAACCGGACTTAGGCATATTTACAGAGTAGTTTAAGTTCTAAGCAGCATAACAGCGGTTGCAGTTGACTAATTTGTCGTACTTTTAGGCGTATATTCTGACATAAATTTATTTCCGTTTATTTTGTGGTTGATGAAGAGGATAAATCAAAATGAATATGGTGAATATAAAAGTACGACGAATTTGAGGTGAAGTGTCAAAATATGTGATAAAAATATACGCCTAAACTACGCCAACGAGATCAGAATCACCACCCAGATACCGAATTAGACTAGTTTTTCGTAGTGCAACATGTTAAAATCTCTTCACATTAGTCCTACGTAGGTCAATTTACGTAAAAGTAGTCCTAAATGGCACGGTCACAACCAGCTCAGTGCAGTGTTAAGCGTGAATTACAATTACGACTGATCTGTCAACTGCGACTTGATTTTAAGTCGAAGTCGACGCTGAGGTGAAATCTGTAATTAAATTAAAGCTTCAACTGCTTGAACAATCCAGAAGTCGCCACATCTGTGATTGAACTGAAGTTGGCCGCTGCCAACACCAACTTTGCACTTTGAGCAAAGTTTAGTCGCAGTCGAAGTCGAAGTTGCAATTGTACCTTGCCACATGCATTTAACATTTGGGCAAAGTCGTAGTCGACTAACCAGTCGTAATTGCAATTCAGGCTTTAAGCCTCAAACGCTGGATTGATTGATTTAGTCCTTCCTGCAACAATACCATGGTAATCAATTCTTATGACATGCATAAAACAACCATCTAATTAGTTCGTTCTTATTCAGAGAATTTATGGCCTTAACGGCCTTAATTCAATGAAGCACCATGTATGCAGCACCACCAAGTGTTTTTTACTGTCAAAATAGTAGCATTTGATGCTTGTCAAAATAGAATGCATTGATGTGCTTTGTCACCCGTGCGTTCAGCCGCACGCAGAATGTCACATAATGTCACATTTTTACACACTATGTCGTTCGGGAGACCGAAGCGTTGTCATTTCCCCAGCACATCGGTTTGCATATTTTTAAAGAACTTTCAAAAGTGAAATTTTGAATCGAAGTGAACACCATCCGTTCAGTTGCTATCTCTACTTTTTCAATCATGACTGGTATATCTGCAGATAAGTAAGTTGATTTGAGTTTATATTATGCAACGTTTTGCAAAAAAGAAAAGACAATATATATAGGAAAACTGCTTTATAGAAACTTGCAATTATGAATAAAGTGCATTTGCATTTTTTTTTGTTTTTAATTTTTCCGCAAACAAAACTAAGTGGCAGCACCGAGCAGCGAAAATCAAAACACTGGCACCGAAGAGAAGTGCTTGTCAATTCAAAATGTACGAAACCATATGACGAATCGTAAAATGGCAATGCTGGTGCCGCCATTGGATTCTGTGCTGAGGTCGAATTCGAAGCCATTTTAAATTTCAGTGCTCGGTGCTGTCACTTGGGTTTGTTTGTGGGAAAAGTTTAAAAGAATCAAAATGAGTTTAGAGGAAGTTTTAATTGAGAATGTCAAGGAACATCCTTGTTTATATAATAAAAGCGATAAAGATTTCAAAAATGTGTATATGAAGGCGAAAGCGTGGAAGTTAATTAGCAGTAACACTGGATTTTCTGGTAAGGAATAAAATAAATAACCGGCCAAGTGCGAGTCGGACTCGCGCACGAAGGGTTCCGTATCATCGTACAAAATTTAACACTATGTACTTTTTATTTATTTTTTCAAACGAGAGTAGGGGTCATGTGAAAAAAATAATGCTGTGATTTAAAAAAAAATAATGTCTACTTGTGATAATAATAATGAATGAGAATAAAACGAGGAAAAAATCACGTTTCTTGTATGGGAGCCCCCTTTAATTTTTAATTTAATTTTATTTTTATTATTTGTTGTTATAACGGCAATAGAAATGCACACTCTGTGAAAATTTCAACTGTCTACCTATTACAGTTAATGATATACAGCCCAGATAATAATAAGATTGAGAATAAAACGGGGAAAAAAACGCTGAAAAAATCACATTTCTTGTATGGGGGCCCCCTTTAAATTTATCTTATTTTTATTATTTGTTGTTATATCGCCAATAGAAGTACACAGTCTGTGAAAATTTCTCAACTGTCTACCTATTACGGTTCATGAGATACAACCTGGTGACGGACGGACAGCGAAGTCTTAGTAATAGGGTTCCCGTTGTTACTCTTGTTGCAATTTTTTTTTCACATTCGAATTTATTTTACAGAGGAACGGTTGAGGAATAGGTGGAAGACACTCCGCAATACATACAGGATAGAGGAGGCGAAAAGAAATGTGCCATCGGGGAGTGTTGTTAAAACAGGGAGAACTTGGAGATATTATCACCTGATGAGATTTTTGAAGGATGGCTCCACTCAGCATCCGTATGCTCTTTGCTTTATGTGATATATTATATGTATATACTAATTTAATGTACTTTATAGAATTATAGAAAATTTCGAAGAGTCAGCCGATGTGGAAATACAAGACATGCCCACGGAAGATGAGTACGTGGACAATAAAATGGTTGCTGATCTGGTACTTGATCTATCCGGACCGGCGTCCCACGCAAACGAGTCATCGTTTTCTAATCGACGGAAACCGGCCTATTTTGCTGCTATCCAAAGTTCATATGAGAAATTTCTCGAGAAGGCAGTAGAATCATTTGCGGCAAAGGAGGAGGAGAAAGGCGAAATATTCCTCTTCATGCAAGCCCTCGCTACCAAAATAAATAATGCGGGTCTAAATATCGACGACATGGGAGAGGTGCAGTCGGAGTTGTTACTTTTAGTCAATAAAAAGCTGAAAGGATTCAGAAATAAAAAACAAAATATGCGATAAATTTGTTGTGGTAATCATTTAAACTTTCTCAAATTTTATTTTCCTTGTTTAAATGGTTGTGCTCCCACTCATTGAAAATGCGTACTGTGAAGCATCATTTGCATTTCCGAATAAGTTTGCGGCTGAAAGACTTCCATTTTGTGAACGCTATTGCCCGTCAACAATTTCACTGCGATCATTTACAGAGTCCGCGAATCCTTGAGGATGGTATTTTGCACAATTTCTTTGCATTAAAAATGGCACTCAAAAACATTTTTTTGACTATTTCTTTTCCGACTCATTTTACGATAAAAATATTTATATAATAAATTAAACTATTTCCTATAACTTAAGTACGGCGCATTTTTTGTAAAATGAATAAATAGTAGGCCAGTCAATAGAGACATTTAAATTCCAAAATTTAACATTTATAATTACAAAAGTTTTAAAATTTTGATGGAATGTTGGGTAAGGTAAAATAACCACAAATTTAATTTTGCATCTATCACCGAGGTCCAGAACATGCGCAAAATTGCAGAAAAACAAAAGTAATTATAACTTCCATAAAAAAATTGCAAAAGTCCTGCAAACTTAAAGCAATGTTTATTCTGATATTTTCCACAATGTTTTAAATTTGCAACTCATTCCGCCCTCCGCAATATAATTTTTTATTGCAAAATAATGCTTCTATTAGTAGTGCTGCAAAACAGTCGATAAGATGTTGCAACTTACCTGAACATCTGTACCAATTTACAACCTTTTATGTTGCCAGCAACATACTTTTTTTTAAATCAATGGAGCAACTATTCCTTTTTTGGCTGCCATCTTTTAATAAAAAAAACTTATTTTTCTGCAATTTTACGCATGTTTCGGACCTCGATGATGGTTGCAAAATTAAATTTGTGCTTATTTTACTTCACCCAACATTCCATCAAAAATTCAAAACTTATGCAATTAATGTGAATTGATTGTCTTTATTGACTCGCCTAGTTTCAGAGCATAAGTGCAGCAAACAGCACACATCTACACCAACACGCATATTTCGTATATTACTCCATTTATTATTCATATTGGCTGGAAGCGGATTGGAAGAGCTTTTCACCATCATTGTCGCATTGAATTCAATTGAAAAAATTATAGCAGGACACTTGTATACGTGTGCGGTAAGAGTGCATACGTTGGCTCATCTTTCAATTGCTAAAATTGTCATGCAGTGAATAGATTTTACAACCGATTTCAGTACAGAATTACAAAGAATTCTATACAATTTCGACAAGTCTGTGGTACTCGTGGCGGACCAGGAAGAAAAAGAATGCTATACGGTTACAGTGGCATGGTGCCTCCTTTAAATTTAAATTTTATTTTATTTTTATTATTTGTTGTTATAGCGGCAATAGAAATACACACTCTGTGAAAATTTCAACTGTCTCCCTAATATGGTTCATGAGATACAACCCGGTGACAGACAGACAGACAGACGGACGGGCGGACAAACATCGGAGCCTTAGTAATAAAGTTCCCGTTTTACCCTTTGGGTACAGAATCATAAAAAAGGAGTAAAAATTCCGAAATTTAAAATTTTTTGAGCCATAACGTCAAAACGGAGGAGAGAAGGGAAAAATTTATAGACCATTGGAAAGCTCAAACGATTATCTATTTACAAAAATTTAAAATTTTGTTTACTTTGACCTCTACTTGGTTTTTTGCAAAACGGTCATTAACATAGCTTGTTTTTTATTTTTATTTATTATTATTATTATTTTTATTTTATTAACTATCTTTTATGTGCTATCTGCAGCCGTTAAAGAGTTATTAGCTCAAAACCGATTCTGAAAGCTATTCACAAACCTAAATTTGTACCCTACAGACTGAAGCATATCATTTCAAAAAAATATCGGCTAATTTCAGTATGACATGAATAGGTTTTGAGCAAATAACTCTTTAACAGTTGCAGATAGCACGTAGTGTATAATAGGTTAAATTAAAGATGATAGTCTATAGTTTATAGTTTTTATAAAAAAAAGTTATGCTAATGACCGTTTTGCAAAAAAAATACAGGTCAAAGTAAAAAACAATAGTAAAAAAATCCGAAATATGTTGTTTAGATCCTCGTAATTCCTGAGAGAAGCGGGGTATGTGGCTGGTTGAGCAATAGTTGGAATGACCATGAAGTTCTGTATATAATGACCGTGCGCCCAGTAATTTCAAAAACATAGGGTGTTTTGCGAAAAACTACCTATTTTTCTTAATCACTCTGTAACTCCTAAACGGTTGATATGGCCCCCTGCCATACAATTTTTTGTTTGCCTAGCTGAGTATCTACTCCTGCTTTATTGACCTCCTAACCTAAGGGGAAACACCCTGTATACGTACTAGTTTTAGTTATAGGTTCTTTATTAATCTTGATTGAAGGGTAAAATGACATATCATACTTGAGGGTAATATTGCTCCATAATATATGTTATATTCAGTCAGAGATATATTTTCATCAATTCATTATCAAGTGAAATGCCATTTCTTCGTGCAAATGTAAACGTAAGATTTACAGCTGATGAGCCCAGTGAGGATTTCGACCCCAAAACGATGGGGCAATATGTTATAACTTTGCATCGAAAGCGATTATCGAAGCGAGGATATCGCTCTGGGGGCCGGATACACCAACACGTAAAGTTGTGGAGTTGTGGAGATGAGAGTTGGTCTAACACTTAACTCTCCACACGGAATTCTGCAAATCAGGGAATTTGTATTCAAAATTACCAAATTATCTATTCCACTCGACAAAAGTGTCGGCTGTTTTAGTTGTGAAGTAAAAATAATATTTCTCAATTGACAGTATTGTCCGTTTTTGTTGTGTTTTGTGAAGGTAGCTAGGTACCTAGGATTTTTTTAAATTAAATTCTAGATTCATCGCATATCCTGGCTATATTTACAAAAACAAATTATGGAAATTCTTGCAATACTTACAGAGAAATATGGATTTTGGTGTCTCAAGGTATCCGCTAAAAATTTTAAATTACTCGAAAATTGTCAATTTGGTCGTCTTTCGGTGCAGATGATATAAAGCTTGTATGTAGGATGAAATCTAATCTATATTTTGTCCCCTGATTAAATATGCATACAACTGCAAAAGAAGTGAATCAGTCCTTCTTAAGATGAAAAAATTACCGTTTTTTTTTTTTATTAAAATGGACATATTTTCAACTCATCATTATGAAGAACTGGTAAGTCGTGGAAATTCACTTTGCATGAGAAAAATGTTTATAACAGAGTACTAATAGATGTGACACCGGAAGAAATATATGCAAAATATAGGAACTGGGGTGTATATGGCCCAAGTTAAAAAAATCCGCCTTTTGATGGTAAAAAGTCAGTTATGACGTTAAAATGATAAAAAAAGAGACTACACCATTCGCTTACCCGCTCCTCCCTTTTTAATTTGATACTAAAAATGACGTATTTTGGACGAACCCCAATGAGGAGTGATACGATCCCCCATCTCCAAAAGTCCCTCCCCTGAAATTTTTTATCTATATTCTTGTACTTTGGACCTCAAATCCGTAAGAAAAAAACTCAATGCTCAACGATCATCCCCTCCTTCAATCAATTCATCTCCCAAACTCCCCAAATCTACGTGTTATAGAATCCGGCCCCTGGGGGTATGAGATTTTCGGTCCACAGGCGATTTTGCTTGTTTCGAAATTATTTCTGAATATTTTTCCCCTAGCACAAACGACATTTATAAATACTCTTTCTAGTTGTTGATAAATTTTAATAATAATAAAATTGGAAATTATGAATTTTTCAAGCGCAGTGACTTTATTTGTGGAGGATAACGAAAATGACGAGGAAATAATTAATTACCGGGATAAAAGATATTTTTTAAGGCAGCGGTATAATGTTAGAATATGTCTAACAAACAAAATATACTACCTTATTAATTTTTGAATTCAAAAAACATTCTTAGAAGTTTTGTAGTTTCACTTATCTACATATACTATATATCACGGGTGACCAAATTTTCGATCACTAGGGGCAACCTGTTTTCTTAAATTATAGGCGGTGGTCCGCCAACATCCTATGTGTTAAGTGATCATAATAAAAGTAGTAATTTAAAGCCAAAAATAAGTTTTATTAAAAACAACCAATATCAAGTTATTTTATAAAGAGAAAATAATGATATCTTCTTACAAACTAATTAGTTTATATGTAAATAAAACAATATGTTCTTTTATTTTCTTATTATTCATACGAACAATGGTAAATACATATTTCCATAGATGGCACAAGAACTAGATGTCGCATGGCATACTAGAGCAGAGTGTACAGATTGTGAAATGCGTAGTGCATAACGGAATGGACCATAACATGTTTTAGAGCATGCCAAAAGCAAATGTTTTTATAATAGCAGTTTTGTATACATTTGATCGACTTCCTCAACACTTCAGATAAGAAAAAGTATGAATCACTCGACGTATTCATCATTTCGAATGTTGTGACCATTCCGGAATGGACCAGCCATATAAATTTTGTATACATTTTTGGTACTGCATGCGACATCTAGTTCTTGTGCCATCTATGATATTACTTATTATTTTTTAATGACGTGTCAGAGGTAGGTAGGTACTGGAAAGAGAACATTGCATATTTTCGGCAATGTTTTCATACTTCAAATGGTCATCTGTCAGAAGGGAGCGATGTTTTGTTTTAATTGCATTAATGGTAGAAAATTTTGTTTCGCCGAGGTAAGTGAACCGAAAAATATTGTTAAATATGTTGCACATCTCCATAAACATGGATATTTTTCTTCACAAATTCCAATAACTATTTTGAGACGAAGCTCTTGATTTGAAAAATATATTAAATTTTAAGTTAAGGATTTCATTTTCAACTAGTCCACATCCAAAATTCCTTTTAATTTGATTAATATTTCTTCTATTCTTCTATTTAATAAACAATTTGATCATTGAATGTGAATGAAATGATAAATAAATTAAGAAAAAATATCGAAAATAATGAAGAATTCTGTGCAATCTGTACTGAGTTCATGTCTTATTTTGGTTTTATTAATGTTAATTGCTGAGCATATCCGTTCTACACTAGTAGAGGCATGAGGAAGAATATTAAAAAAAAAATTAAGAAAAATTCGAAAGAAATTAGAAAGTTTAAGGAAGCTAAAGAATCATCGAGTCTCTTACCAAGTTATAATTTTTTAAAGAATTCCGCATCCGTTAGATCTTTAAAGGGACTAAAATAAAAAACGCGTAGCTTTCTGTATTCATCGCATAATTTTTGTAGATTTAGAACGGAGAAGTGGAATTAAAAAAACTTAAATTAACAAAACATATTTTTCATGTCATATAAGACAGGCGGGTGACCAGGAATAGTTACGCGGTCGACGCTTTGGCCACCTCTGATTTATATAAGTAATATATAAAATCATTTATATTGAATAAATTTAAAAAATGTAGCTTTTAAATCTAATTTCTTAAATTTTTGCATATACATTTTATAATCTTCGCGTGTACTATCACTACTGTCAACCAAACTTAATAATATTCTATCGAAACTATCGCCTGTCGAAAGTGTTACAACATATCGACTATCAATAAATTATCGAACTTCGATCCTTTCAAAGTTATAGCATCTTGCCACACTAGTTTTACTGTAAAGATGTTTTTTTATAGTAGTTCTAAATCGGAGAAACAAAATATATATGTGCAGTATTAGAGAATAGCGCGAAGAAGTTCACTTGTGATGTGTGTAAATAATTATTAAAAATGTAATGCACTAGTACTGCGGTAAATAAGACCCAGAGAGTAATAAGGCCCCCATTTAAAAATTTGTACTAAAATAAATCGCAGAAATCTCATGCTTTACGCGCACATGCATTAAATGCTAAAACACAGTGTGAGCGATACAATAAAAACGCCGTACAAAACGTCAGTGAAAATATAATGGGAGCGACATGAGCGCGACAAGAGCTGTCAATCTCTAGTTAAATTTATTCTGTTATTTGTGTTCTAAATTAAAAATAGAAAAAAATTCAACGAATAAATTAAAAAAAAATAATTAAAGTGGCAAAAACAGAATCAACATAGAAGAAGAAGGTGGGACCAAGGGTTATATAAAACTCGGCTGGAGTTGGGTGTTTATGCGGATGCGTTTTTTTTTTTCGTATAATACGGTAGCGTTTTACCACCTCAATATACTTTTCTTCCGTTTTTTCAACCAAATTTGATATTTTCCACGGAATTGTTCTTTGCTGATATTTTTAATTTATCGAGTCATAAATATGATTGCAATGAACGTATAACAATAAAAATCATAATTTTGCTAAACGCACCCTATACGTTCGCTAATTTAAATTTCCATTTAAGTTCGACGACAACGTCGAACGATGTCGTCAGAATTGCATTTTATACCATATACCGCCGTATTATTAGAACCTAATTTCGGCCTAAAATGAAAGAGTTCTAACTGCCAAAAAGAAAAATGTTCAGTACAGCTGTTTGAACATTTAATTGCATATAACTTTCTTACTACTCCAATTAACGCGGTGAAACTTCTGCTATGATTTTATATTAATTATAAGATCAAGATTATTAAGAAAAAATTGAAAAAATTCTTAAGATATTCTAGTTATATGGAATTTTTTTTGTAGTTAGAACTTTCTAACATTGCAATTGATTTATAAACTGCAATGAAAGGGTTCTGTTGTTACATAGAACTTTGTCCCATAAAATAACGTTTTCTAATACAATAAAATTTACTTATGGTAATGAAAAAGTTCCAACTGCCATTAAAATCTGTTAAACCCAGCTATAATATTATAAATGCTGCTGTCTGTACTTGTTTTATACATAACAACTGGTTTAAGATGTTTTAGTTGTGGTAAGAAAGGCATAAATTGCTTAGAAATAATAAACATAACTTTTATTCATAAAAATAACATTTCTTCATAAAAAAAAATAAAATAAAATATTTCACATATTATGGTATAATATTATTATAATTTCAATACTATTTTGTAGTACTCTTCATCCACTTTCGGCATAAATTTTAGCATTTGTTTAATATCTTCTTTTTTTTCATTCGAAATATTTTTTATTTTTTTTTAGAATCGGTATTTTTGTTATAAATACAGATACTTCATTTAATTCAGTCTTATTTTTTGAGCGAGCACTTCTTTCTGTTTGCCTCAAGCTTACAGTTATAAAATCATCAGTGTAATTGGTATTGTATTGAACTTCGAATAAATCTTAGAGATATAGATTGGTCGGTCTGTTTTGCTTCGAGGGATGCTGATGAATGCACATTAAAACTTAGTAACATACTAAGTCTTGGTTTAACGATAAGTGCAACCAAGCTATAAAAGCGAAAGAGTCTGCTTTTCGCGCCTATCAAGTGCATCCTTGTCCAGAACTGAAAGGAATCTACAAGACTACACGGAACACCTGCAAGTCCATTATCCAGAGAGAAAAATTTCTTTTTGACCAGAATGTTAGACAAAGAATCTTGGCAAGCCGCAAAGGTAGTAAGGGTTTCTGGTCCCTGGTCAAAACCATCAGGAACAACTTCAGCAGTTCCTCTATACCTTCACTACTTAATAATGGTGAAGTGGTTGTTGACTCCCTGGATAAAGCTAATATTTTGGCTGCTAGATTCGCATCAAATTCTTTTCTTCCACCCACTTCACAGGCACCTGTCGTGCATCCCCCGTGCGGATGTGTACAAGAGCCAATACACATCCGTACGAGGGATGTGTTCAAGGTCCTTAAAGGAATCAACGCCTCTAAAGCCGCAGGCCCTGATGGTTTCTCGCCCCTATTAATTAAAAGCTGTGCCTCATCCTTGGCTAAACCTCTGCGCAAACTATTCTACCTGTTCTACTCGACAGGAAATTTTCCAACTGCTTGGAAACTAGCTCACGTTCAGCCTATTCCCAAGAAAGGAGAGGGTAGCGATCCCTCAAATTATCGACCAATTGCAATCACTTCGATTCTTTCAAAGGTTTTTGAATCTATCATTAATTCCAAATTAATGAAGTATCTGGAAACCAATCAGCTAATCAACGATCGCCAATACGGCTTCCGGCACGGACGCTCATCTGGAGACTTGCTGACTTTTCTTACGGAACGTTGGAATCGTAGTCTTCACAATTTTGGTGAGTCCAAAATCGTTGCTCTAGATATTTCAAAGGCCTTTGATAGAGTCTGGCATTCAGCCCTTTTAGCCAAACTCAAAGCACTTGGTCTTTCCCCTCCTCTTCTATTATGGATTGAAAGTTTTTTATCTAGTCGCCAAATACGAGTTGTATTAGATGGCGTTATATCTGATCCTCATCCTATTAATGCCGGTGTCCCCCAGGGCTCTGTTATTTCTCCGACTCTATTTCTAATCTTCATTAATGATCTGCTTTCCCTTACTTTCAATCCTATCCATAGCTTTGCTGATGACAGTACCCTTGATTTCGCATACTCCTTTGACACCCTTGCGGATTCCAGAGGGAACGCCGCATGTGTTAAACGAGACTGCATGATTAGATCATTGAATAACGATCTTGACAATATTCTCGGTTGGGGCAAAGTGAATCGCGTCGAATTCAATGCATCTAAGACCCAAAGCTGTCTCATCTCATTAAAACAAGACCATCACTTAACCACTCCCGTTTCGTTTGATGGTGCATTAATTTCTGAATCACCGTCACTAAGAATTCTTGGCATTAATATTTCCAGTAAGTTAAGCTGGACAGATCACATCTTCTTGGTTGCCAAAGAAGCATCCAAATGTCTTGGTTTCTTGAAAAGGTGTAAGAAATATTTCAGCCCATCAAATATAGCGCTCCTCTACAAGTCCTACATCAGACCCAGAATGGAATACAATTCCCATATCTGGACCGGGGCTGGTCGCACAGCCTTAGCTTCATTGGATATTGTCCAAAAGAGAGCCTGCAAGCTCATTGGCGATGTGGCAATTACTCGTCATATCGACTCGCTCGAGCACCGTCGCAATGTTGGATGCCCTTCGCTCCTTTATCGCTATATGCATGGCCAATGTTCTGATGAAATATCTAGTCTGATCCTTTGTAGAATAGTTCCTGCACGCAATACCCGCGCTGCATCCCGCGCTCATCCTTTTACCCTTCAAATTACCTTCGGCCGTACACTTAAATTCCGTGATGCTTTCTTATCCCGAACTGTGCGAATGTGGAACAGTCTACCATCTTCTGTCTTTCCTCCGGCATACAACCTGCAAAAGTTTAAGGGCGACATAAATCGGCACCTCCGCCACTCTCCTCATATCCCTTAATCCTTTCCCTATCTCCTTCCTGCCACGCTGTGCTTTGCATCATAGGGTATCCCCTGAGCTTGGCTTAATAATATAAAAAAAAAAAAAAAAAAAGCAGGTTTATTGAATTTAATGACACACAGTTTTGTAAAGGGAACATTTTTAAAATGAAGCAATTTTGTACTGGCACTAAAGTCTTTGAAATCGTGTTCTTTCAATTGCAGTATTCGGAAGGGATGTTTTCGGCTCACTGTTTTCAATAACCTAATCAGACCTATAGGGGAGTAGTATTCCTGATGCTTTAAAGCCCTTTCAATCTGAGAGTGCACATTGTCCACCTCTTATATACAGGAATGGCCAGTAACAGAGTACTTCATTGTCACCTATTGTAGAGTAGTATGTTCATTAAGTACATTTAAAATGGCACTAGAAATTATTGAGTTGCGATTTTGGGGTACACAGGAATCACTCCATGTAATCAAGTGGTCAATTTCGTTTTCCTCTAGAACTTTCTAAATTTTTTTAAATGCACTAGCTATATCAGAACCTGCTCTACCTGACATAGCTTCAGTCCACAAAGCACAATAAACCGTTTTGGTTGTTGATAAATAAGCTGTTAAGTTATAGACACTAAACTTTCGACGATAAAAAAAAGAAGATATTTCCGCCTTAGGACATGTTAATACGTTTTCTAGGTCGAAGGACAATATCGGAACGTCTCCCTTTTTGTCATTTTCACGTTCTTTCCTCATATTGTGCTTTTTATCAATGTGAACTACATTTGAAAATGTTTGTTCTACAGAAAGATCCTCTTTCTTTTGCGCAGCATTAAATGCTTCACAGATATCACATCTATCTTTTTTTGGAGTGTGAAATGAAAGATTGAACTCCGTATTGAATATTTTGTAGTACATGTCCTCCTTGACAGGTTCAACAGGTTGAACAGGATCTTCTTTGCAGGCAATGATGTACAAATCGTACATTTTTGCTACGTTTAAATTTGAATCCAAATATTTTACTTGGCTTTCTGTTCTACAATAATGGGATTCGATGCAAGGAAAAGACAAGATATGTTCTCTTACTCTGTCCGTCATTTCAACAGGCAATTTACGAGCACTTTTTATTGATTTTCCTCGTCCATCTGACCTTGCAGTATTATTTACTGATTTTTTTAAGTGGACGTTGTATATAGGCTTCTGCGAAATATTTAAAGTTGCCAAATAAAAACGTTTGCAGACTCTTATTGTGTCACTTTTTACATTAAAAAAATATTTGCAAGAAAACTCTCTTTTAGGAACCTCATCATCATTTCTACGCTTTGGTCTAGCCGTTAATTGCCTTTGTGTTGTTTGCAACAGAAACATCTTTCATGTTCTCCAAGTGAATAGTAGGATCTTAAAAGGTTTTCACGTTCATTGAGGGATATTGCAGTAGCACATTTAAATTTGCAGCGGTTTTCACAATCCACACTTTGTACTTTCTTTGCAGACATTTGGTTTCCTTCCTTATTTTCGTATTCCTTTCCACTTTGACGAATTTTTTTTCGAATGTTGCACTTCCAAGTTGCTGGTTTACTAACACGTTTTTTTGTAACTGAACGATTTGATGGAAAGACGCTAGTATTCAAAGTGGAACTATTACCTTCATCTAAAAGTAAACAGTTTTATAACCTAGTTTTTATGCCTTGATTAGAGATGTCAAAACTTCGCTGGAGTCTCCTTGCATTAACATCTTCCGGTACAATTAAAACGTCTGTATTTTCAGCAATAGTATTAGTGTTTTCACACGAATGTTGGTAGTTTATATTATTATCTTTTAAGAAAAGCTTAATTAATAAATAATTTAAATTAAAGTAAAAACTAACCATGATTGGTTTGATATGTTTTTTGTTGGCTAACGTTTTCAGTTAGGATGGTATTATCGGAAAGAGTGTGGACTTCAGCGTTCGTTAAAAGAACGTAATCTTTTAAATTTTCATCTAAGGAATTTTAATTAAAAAACAAATAACTGGATTTTGGATTAATTAAATTACCAAAACAACATTCTATATTCGTAGAACTATGTAAGGGGTCTTCATTGATCATTTCTACTCTTTCGATTTGTCCGGTTACAAAGTTATTGCAATCGTTCAGATATTCAGGCATATTGCCGTAATAACCTACTTAAAGCATGTTTTAAACAAAAAAAACTTTTAAATAATTCATATTCCCACCTGCGAATGTAGAAGCAATTTCACTAGTAGCATTATCGGAGCAAATAGGGTTCTTAGAAGTAGATAATTCAGCCCTCGGCTAAACATATTTACATCGTCTATAAAAGTTAAAATAATAGTAATACTAATCCACTGTACATTTTCCTCGTCTTTGACTTATCGTACACTTACCCTTAAACTGGCCAAATCTTCACGAAAACTTTCCCAGAGAGACACTAGAGCCACGTCCTCCACATACAACTGACTTGTTCCAACTGAATTAATCAACAACGAATAGTTTTTACCCTAAGGGCTTATTTTTTACGCGAGTTAGAATGAAAAGGTACTATTTGTAATTTCGGTACGAATTAGTTCTATTTGCGCACTTGGAACCATTACACACCAAAGCACATGTGAAAATGCGATCAGATAGAACTTTGTTCCACTCAAATTTCTTAAATAAGACTACTCAGAATTGCTAGACCTGAATTTTCTGAAAGAACTTCAAATTTTCTATTATTTCCATCAAAAATCTCAAAAATTATGAAATTGTCAGTTAGAACCCTTTCATTTTAGGCCGACGAATTGACAGCGTTTTTTACGGCGTTTTTGTCGTGTCGCTCACATTGTGTTTTAGCCTTAAGTCGACACGAATATTATCGAGGGGGCGTCCGGCAGCTCACGCAAGGCGCAATTATAGTATTTCCACATGTAGTAATTTGTTTTGTTTGAACATTAGGTAAAGTAGTTTAGGATTTCGGTGTTTATTTTCGTCCAGTATTGTGATTATTTGATTAATGAGTAATTTTGTAAAATCTTATCATAGGTCTAATAAGACCCACTGGAGTAGACCGTGGGCCTTATTACCCTACCTAACCTATGATTGTGACATTAAGTTTATTCCATAGAATGAAGACTGTTTGGATTTACTCTGTTGTAGGTTAAGAAATTTATAACTAAAGTTGTTGCTGGGCCTTATTATCATCCTGGGGGGGGGGGGGGGGTTTAAAAAGGCCCACATTTATGTTTATTTGAAATTATTAAAAATAACCGAATTTTGTTGATTTTCTTAGTTTTAGCAAGTTTAATGGGAATCGTTCCACTGATTAAGATTTTAAAAATATTATTTTTGCTTTGGGCCTTTTTATATTGTGGTAGCTTAATAAGGCCCTTGGAAAAGGTCTTATAAAATTGATTTTTTTTTAATACTTTAGTAATAATTCTGTTATAGTTTTTCTTCTATTTTTTTAGTTGTACAAATAAACAAACTTCACGGAAAACTTGCATTTGTAGTTTTAAATGTTTTAAATGTTGGTAAAATTTAATACGGTACCTATGCCAAATGTAACCCACCTAATTTGAGAATGCAATAAATCAAGTATTTGGTGATATAAATACTTGATTTATTGCATTTTCAAATTAGGTGGGCTACATTTGGCACAGGTACAGTATTAACTTTTACCAACATTTCTTCGTATAAAATGACACATCTATAGATTTCATAAAGCTCATTAGTAATACTTTAAAACATCCTTATTTCACGTCCGTTTCTATTATTTTATGTATTACATATCAATATTTGTTTTTGTTAAGAAAATTTTTATTTTTGTTATAGTTCTAGAAAATAAATGGATTTTAGTTGACCATATGTCATTTTAGGGCAACTTTCCCTATATTCTGACGTTTATTAATTGCAAATTCATTTTGTGATAGATGAAAACGATAAATGGAAATGAGCCATGGTGAAAATACAAGTACGGCAGACACACAACGTACACCTATACACCCTCTTATAAACTTTTTTGTTCTTCAAGATTATAAAGAATTGAAAGTAGTTTATCCTTGCCCTGACATATTTAATGAACCATATAATTTCTTAATTATAACCTAGAATTTTTTTCAATAAAAATATCTGGTAGAGAATAATATAAGCACTAGATACAATTTGCAATTAAACAAAAAATACGATTATAAAACGTAGTCTATATAGTCTCTATACTAAAACCATTTTTTTTTAATTATACATAAATAATACATTTAATAATTTCAAGTATTCATTTCTCATTGTATACTAACTTCTGACTTAATATATATACTTCATGAAATTGCACAAGAATTATAATAAAATCTATGACAGTTGCAAAAAATCCAAATAAAAATTTATTATGCAGATTAAATGTGCTAAATACATCTATCTTAAGTTCCCGAAGATGCATCTCAAGCTTGAAGAGTTCAATCTAGAAAATGTAGAAATATTTTTAAATGAAATTAAGTACTATAATATTGACCAAAACAAGAAAAAAAAAACAAACAAACAAATGAAATTCATACACCAAATAAATAAATACTTACAATCTTCTCTAATCTGTTGTTTTCTATATTTTTTAGCCAGAAATTTAATCGTTGAATTGATTTCTTGGATTCTCGGATACAAATATCTGCTGCAGATATGAATATAAATATTTTACCAAAATTGAAAACAAAACCGATGACCATAGAATTACGAATAACACCAGAAATTATCCGCAAATAATTAATATAAAATTCAAATACTGCAATTGTGAATGTTTGGCAAATTCCAAGAATCAATAGAAAATGATAAACCTTGTTGAAATCTTTTGCTTTTTCTGAGATTTTTAAATAAATCATACACAAATTTTCCAGTTGCGGTGCAATCACTTCGAATTTTTTCATTTTGATTTCCTTCACTAAACAGTAGTCTTCATTGATTTCATAGATTTCTGATAAAAGGCGTTCCAGATACTCATCACATTTCATATACAAAACACTTATCATAAGCATTCCAAAGATGAAAATATTTATAAGAAATGCTACCACTATCCATAAATAACAGGTTAATAAAAAACAAAATTTCTGATACATTGAACATGATGGCGATAGAATGTACGAAAAATCTGTAATGCGTTCATATACCATTATACTCCAGTGCCAGGCAAATAAAATTAAATAGTTTTTGTTGAAAAAAGATCCTTTTTCAGCTTCATTCATTGCATTGTACAACTCCTTGCCTATGCGTAAAAGGACATTGACAATATCCATTAAGTTTTTACTGTTTTGATGAAAAATAATGAGTCCTAGTAGACATGTTATGGTCCCATTTACTTGGTAATAAAGCAACAAGTCTTTTTCGTAATTTTTTAGGTTCAAGTCGGCCGTCCAGACTTCGAAACATGATCGAAATGTTATTGGAATTAATACAGCCAAAAATGCACAGAAAATCTTAGAGGTGATATTTAATAGTTTCGATGTTGTAACGACATTTTGTTGGCGATTATAGTTTAAATTGATTATTCCAAGATATTTTGCAAAAATGTATTCCAAATATATCACTTTTGAAAATATGTAGTCTACGTGTGTACGCTTCATTGTAACTTTAACGATTTGACTTTAGGTGTTGAGTTGCATCACTAAATTAGGTTAAAAGCTTTTCTCTTTCACCTACAATCGTCAATAAATCGATATGTCACCTTATTTAATTTGATTGAAATGTGGGTTCTGTATCAAATGTAAAGCTTCAATTATTATTTAAAGTGCTTGCTCTACGTAATTCCTCTACAGCTAACTTCAATTAATAAATTGTAACTGTGGAAAATGTACGTAAAAATGTGGTTCCCTGCAAAACTACTTAAATTGTTTACTTTTTTTTTTTTTTTTAATTCAACATTCACACAAAAACACCATCAGTTTCTGAAAGCAGAAAATAATATCGTAATGAAAATTATGCATTGTATAAAGCAAAGAAGGTAAAATGCAAAAAAAGACTCGTAGAGAGATAAAGATGGACAGAAGTTGTGAAGGACTCTTCTCTTCAAATTTTATGTGGTAAAAAGTGTCTTGTGTTTTTGGTTTGAAAGGTATTGCAGTTGTTTTGCGGTTTATCTGACAATTGTAAAAGTTGTTAAAAGTAAACAAATTTACGAATTCATTAAAATAAAAGGATTACTTTTAATTTGATTGCAAAAAGTTTTAAAATTTGGAAATTGAAGAAAATAAAAGCAAAAAGGGGCATCCTCTTCACCAAACTTCATGGCTGGACGGTGGGTAGAAGAAGAAAAAAATTACAACTTGAATTTAAAAAAAAATACTAGTATCAAACAGTATGAATCACGTTGGCAAGTGTAGCACTGTCTTGTTACTATAGCTGTTAATTTTTTTTTTATTTGAGGTGTTCTAAGACCCACAAGAAACACTTCCCAAGCCATGAAGTAGACTTTCTCACTAATACATGAGAGCCCTAACTTAGTCCTAACATTTTAAAGTATTTGCATTGTTCTTATTCAAACTGACAAAATATTGATTTGAATAGCTCCTGCGCTCTAAACTATTATTCATACAGAAAAATGGTCTTCTGATAATCTTGAGCCTACTTTCTTATCTTCCAAACCATAATTAAATTTTTAAATGTTTTCTAACAAATTATTTAAAGAAAATTATCTTAACCAAAAGAATATTCTCCAAACAAAAACTCTCAACTGAGTAATAATTGTACATATGAATGTGTCGTGGTCCATTGAATACGAATGAAGATGTCTGCAGATTCGATTTAACTGCTGCACAAACATAAATGAAATTATTACTCAGGTGAGAGTTTTTGTTCGTTCTAGAAAACTTCCTGAAGAGCGTTTTTTGCAATATTATTGACATATTTGTCTTGGCGGAGTTAATTGTTGTCAGAGAAAATATTCCTTAGCTTAAGGAAAAAAAAAACAACTCTCGCAGAACCTTTCTGAAGGATCTCGGAAGACAATTAGTAATACCAGCTATATCTAGTACAGCAATAATCCCTATACTATATACAGAAATTTTGCCACTAAACTGTAAATTGAATTAATACAGGAGCCGATTTGAATTCGATCAGCAAAGCGATCAGTTGTACTTCGAAATTCCAGTGGACATTTTCCAATCGTTGGAAGCTGTTTTGTCATGTTAGTAATAAATACATAGGAGAATTCATGAGGCCAGAAAATCCTGCATCATGGCACAAGGTCGTACAAGCTGTCGTATGCCATACCAGTGCAGAGTATAAAAATTTTATATGGCTGGGTGGTCCTCTGTATCTGAATACTCTGCTCTGCTCCGCGATATCTAGTAGTTCTTGTGCCATATATGATCATATGCAATCGACTGATTTGTGATGTTCACATTCATTGGCGTAACTAGCATTATTGTCAGAAAAGGGAGAGGGGGGGGGCAGGTCCCACAACTTTCACACATTAAAGCCTATGTGTGAAAGCTGTGGGCCATTTTGTTTGCAAAGCATATTATCAGCTCATGCTCAGTAAAAATATCGGAACTCTGTGAACACCGAAAGGGTGTTCATGAGGTCCGTACATTTGTCCCTTTAATGGTCGGTGTCACAGTCCAGGTTTATGCAAGGGCTAAGCTAAGAAACGGCTGTGGCTTAAGCCTAGAACTTAAGCCTACTCGGTTTCACAGTACTCAGTAAGCAGAGGCTTAGTTAAACCGCAGATGAAAAATTTTAAGTTGTCAACACTGCGGTAATTATGAATTTTTAAAGGAAAATTGCCATTATGAGTCCCGATGAAGAAGAACACGTCAAAATAAAATACTGTCAAAGTACTTCCGCATGATTTCTCCTAAGGAATATACATCTTCCGCGCCTTTGTCAAAATTCAGTGGAATCACAGCAATCTCAGATCAGTTTTTAAAATTTTTTAAATGTTTTCAATAGATTTTCTTAAAGAAAACAACTTTTTAAAACCTTTTCGATTCCGATCTGATTCAATCTGGATTCAATCTGGATTCAATTTAATTAGACCTGTACGAATTGATGAATTTTTTTTTAGAAATTCTTGGGAATTCACGGATTCTGGTGGAAGGGGGGCAGGCGTACAGGGCTCTAGATAGGAGAGAGCATAGAGGGGCAATGCCTTATCTTAAAAATGGCCAACTTATTCCGTATTCTGCAGCGCGGTCACGTCATAAAAGTCATCTGGCAAGTATGTATGATCGATAGCACTGACCAGTCAACCACTACTACTCGGCCAGGTATGCATTGCGTACCTCCCACATCGTATTGCCTTGTATGAAGGTAAGACAATTGCTCGAGAGTACTTGAACAGCTTTGTTCATATTTTGTGGCTGTTACAAGAGTCGTATACGAAAATTTTTCTCTGATTTTGAAGACTCCAGATAAAATGGAAAATTCAATGGTAATGATATTTCAAAAAGTATTGACATCAAAGGCGTTATGTTAAACATGGAAATGCGACTGGCAAAGATAGTAGAAAAAAAATATTATGTGTTCTGCAATCGGTTGATCCGGCTTTACAGGATTTACAGGGTCGAAGCACGGGATTGAAGGATGCCATATCAATAATAAAATGTGTCCAGAAAGAAATTCCATAATTTAAGCACAGCCATTTAAAGCGGAATAATATGAAACTGTACACAGATTTACAGACTATGAAGATCTACTAGATTAAATTTTGTGTCTTGATGAGTTGGATAAATTTTAGGTCTGTTCAATATTGAAATATGTAATTATTGCCAAGAAATTAATGAGAAATAAAATAAGTAAAAAATGAGTTTTCAAACAAAACTGAGGCCAAGTCGCATGAAAAAGTAGAAAATAAACTTTTCTTCACACACAGAGGTGGACTCAGATTTTTTGATTGGGACATTTCTCTTCATGAATCAAATCACTTATTACCTCTGATTGATCATACTGAAATATATCGGTGATTGTCAGCGAATAAAATCTGAGTCCACCTCTGTGTGTGAAGAAAAGTTTATTTTCTACTTTTTCATGCGGCTTGGCCTCAGTTTTGTTTGAAAACTCGTTTTTACTTATTTCATTTTCTGCCTTTTTCACGTTAACTAAATTGTTATTACGTGCTGCATGGAGATATTTTAAAACAATTTTATGACTGCTGAAAAGACACTGATTTACTCGGACTACGGTTTACCGATGTTTCGAAAAAATTTGAAATTTTGAAGGCAGTTACGATGAGATGATTGGAAGTCAGCACAGTGGTTGCCTGGAAGTTTTTGTTCAGCTTATCATTACCGACATTTTAAGTCATGTTTGGTGCCGATCCGAAAACAAAAATTTTTCGAGTATCAAATCGTTGAAGTACTGCAACGGTTTTCTGAAATTCAAATTATGTTTTAAAAAGCGCTTTTTAGCTGTATTCCAACTTGATCCCATATAACATATCCAGAACTTTGTCTTAGGTTGCAAAACGCTCAAACGCTTCCTTGGTCGGAAAAACTCCGGAAAAGTGTTTTACATGAATTTTCCTCGATTTTTTCTGCAAGTTTTCACCATTGTCGGAGAGAAAATAATGATGCCAGTTGATAGGGAACTTGATCTTGCATAATTTAGAAAACTTTTTTACCGGAAAATTTTCCGAAAAAGTCGGAAAACTCTATATTTTTCACTAATTAAATTTGTGCCAAATTTTCAAATGATTTTTCCTGATTTTCCGGGTTTTTGTCTCGCGACATGAACGAAAAGTGGGTCTACGAGAGTGTCGAAAATAGTAAAAAAGAAATATATAAATAAATATACAGACAGACAAATTCGTGTACGAGTTAAAGGGACGGCCTGGCCTCAAAAAACAACATTGTAGGTAGGTACCTGTTTTAGTTCACTTATACAAAAATGTAATAAAATGAAGGTTCTAGAAGCCTTACCTTTAATTTGGTTTCTAGCAAAGAACATCTAACAGAAAGAATGCCCATCCCGTATATTGAAAAGTTTTCTATGGCGAGTCGTTCTATTACAACTCTCACAAATTTTATGAAAACTCTCTGCTTGTTGACGACCCGCCACCAAAGTTAACTAAATAATAAATTAAAAATCAGGCGAGATATCCGAGCGTTTTATATTTAAAATATAGGTACACGACAAGAAATGGAAGAAAGATATATAAAAAAAATCAAACTCTCTTTAATACTTTTATGAATAAAGATAAAAAATGTGAAAGTGCAGATTGCATGCAACGAAACAGAATTGTAAATGATTCATTTTCGAAAATAAATGAGAGCGGGTGGAGTTTTCAGATTTTATTCTCATAAACTGTACCCGCGCTTTTTTGAAAACCAGTTTTTATGAAATATTGACAGATTTTGGTCACATGTTGTTGCTGTAATCTTATGAAATTTGCACAGAACGTGTTTCTGTTTACATTCGTTTTGCTATGAAGAGATTAAGTGGGAGAACTCATGCTGGATTCTCTGATATTTTCGGGAAAAATGAGAAATCTATTTGAGAGGAGCTTTACATCTCCATTCAGCATCTGGGACAAAGCTTTTTATTATAAAAATGGGAGGTACTGGGACCCGAAGTACATTATTATGAATAGTTTGATAGGGTTTTGAGGAATTCAATAAGATTTTGTCGTTCGGGTAATTCTACGTTTTTGTCTTTAACTCGTTGTATGAGTTGCACTAAAATAGTGCATAGCCAAGTTCTTTTCCCCCATTCATGTAGAACACGAAAAATTTTCAATTTTGTTCTGCTGCTTCCTATCTTCTTATTAAGTTATCTTTGGAACAGCTGTGGGGTGGCGGAGAACAGAGCAATATTCTCTCAGTATTAAATGTTTGCTTCTTCACGTCTGTTACTTCCCGACCGCATCAACAAATAAGCGTACAACTTGTGCATTTTTAGAGGCCAGGTGAGGCTTCATGTTAAGTTAGATGTTCTTTGGTTCCAGTAGCTACAGGCCTGCAGGCGCACCTTGGCTCTTACCAAGTTTCGCCAATGCTCACACCAATAAGCAAGCTTTGGATGTAACTAAAATAAAACTTGCTTTTAGTACGTTTCATTTTCAATTTTTAATTGTTGTTTTGATCCGGTACAGTACACTACACTATACATATACTGGAAATTACGAATTTAATTGTTTTCGAAGGTCTTTAAAAGAGTAGGAAGTATTTTGAAAATTCAGAAAATAAATCAAATTGCCATGTCTAGAATTTTTGCAATGTGTCACCTTGATTAATCACAGGGCATGATAAGCTCTTCATTCAGGACTCAGAAGATTATTGTATATATTTTTGTATATATTTTTTTTGCAAATAATCGAGCTCGGAAATAGATCAACTCTAGTCGCGGTGTTCGCAGTTGCTCATACTAGTAACTTAACCTAAACTATCTAAACTATGCATACGGCAATTATAGGAAATTATATCATCGATATTCAGCTTAGAGCTTTATGGAAATTGAAAAAAAGCTCTTAAAACGCACAATAATTATCCTTGAATCATCTCCTGTAATTCTTCACCTATTTCAGATTACCTGAACTATTACATACTAGTTGTATAGATACTACCTATCGCGTGTGAAAATTCAATTGCATTAACCGCTCTATTTGCGTAGTGCAAGCAGAGGTGCAAGTGAATGATGTTAAACTGTTCAATAAAAAGCTTTAAAAGAATCCAATTAAGAAAATTAATCTGTCGTCGAAAGCACGGGTAGTACTTTGTTACCATTCTGTCAAGTATGAAGAACAAAATTTCTCTTATAATCATTTTAATTTTGTATTGGTGTGGAAGATTTTTTGGTGTAGTAAATTTCAAGTTTAATCGAAAAACTAAAGTAGCTACAAGGTCGACTGCATCTTATCTAGTCTCTTGGATAAATTGTGCCTTACTAATACTTCTTGCTCCCTTCGTACTATCATATATACTATTTCACGAAAGCCGTGATGGTGAAACTAATAACAATATTTATTAATATACATTTTTTATTGTCTTAATTATAATATTGATATTAAATTATACAGTTATAATTCGCAACAGAGACAATTGTTTAAAAACGGTAAACAATTTCTTGTGCATTATTAGTGAATTGCGCTGTTTAACAGGTGATTCGGATATTTTAAACAAGCGATCTCTGGCCCTTATCATTTGTAAAATGATTTTAGATCTTTATCAAGTGATTGCAGAAGTAATAAGATTTATTTTTCAATATCATTTAATTCATATAAAATTATCATATATGTTCGTATGTATTGTGTGGTGTTCACTTTTATGCACATTAAATATGTTCATTACTGGATTCTTGATTGTGAGTGTTCTATTTGAAAAATTCGCCAATCATTTGGACCAATTGTTGGCGGAAATTCAAAATGAATGTGTAACGAAATCAATTGATATGAGAGAGTTTCATGATATTACGAAAAAAATGGAAAATTTATATTTAATTTATTTAAAAATTTGTGAAAATACAAGGGATTTCAATGAATATATTCACATTCAACTTTTTTTGATATTGTGTCAAACATTTTTGAATGGTCTCTTTGTTCCTTATTTTACTTACCTCGCATTAGCTGAGGGCACTTTTAATCCGCTCGAACTGGGACACTGCGTAGCTAACAATTTCGATAATCTTTTATTGATATTATCAGCAAATTTTGCTATCACGGAATGTAAAAAGCTGTTACGAATCCAGAATTTATGGCTGCAAATGACTACTAATGAAAAATTGGAGAGAGTAGTAAGTGAAAATATTTTTGTCTCGAATAGAATTTATTTAATGAATATTTTTCTTCTTCTTTTTTTGTGGAACATATTTAGATGGATATTTTTAGGCGTGAAATAATTTTACAGGAACTTAAGATCAATGTATTCGATATGTTTACTTTAAGAAATGGAATAGTGTTGGCATATCTATCAACAGTTGTTGAGTTTTTCATAATTCTTGTGCAGCTTCATATTGCAAAGCAATCTTAGACTAAATTCTAATAATAAGCTTTAAATAAACAAAATTGGCATACTTTAGTATTATTTGTGTAAACAATATACATCTACATACATAGTTGTTGAAATTTTGTAATAATTTTAAGATGGTGCTCATTCAATAAACTGTTATGTGTGCTATTTGTTTTGCATTGAATGCCAGTGTACTTTAGGATGTGAAGTCGTGCCTGCTGATCAACTTCAGCAGCCCATCCCGTGGTAGGTTTCGACAAATCGGCATGCTATATAGCTACCATTCGGGTTGTTTAAATAAATCGTAAACTTACCTTGTTACTGTACTTAGTGGCGGATCCAGGGGGGTCAAAACCTCCCTCCGCCGTCCATAAAAAATTAAAGTGAAAATATTTAATTAATTGAGTTAGGTATTTGAAAAAAAAAAATATTTGTTATTTTATATTTTTTTTATTTATATAATTCAACTTAAAAAATTGTTATTCCAAATCTTAAAAAAGTAAACATTTATTTCAACGACACCCCAACAAAACCCTCGACAAACACTTTCCAAGCCACCAAACAGACTCTCTCACTACCATATCAGAGCCCTAACTTAGTCCTAACTCCTAAAATTCTAAAATATTTGCAGCGTTCTTATGTAAAACCACTGACATGTATAATATGAACTGACTACGTCCATAGAAATACACAGCAGAAAGTGGGCTCACTTCTTCTCTTTCGGTCTAAGCACCAAGTACAAATTGAGAGAGAACTGTAAACAACAAATAAAAAAGTAAATGTTTTTGAATTAATTAACTGGGTTAATTAGTGATAAAAACCAAAGGCAATATATTCGTACTCGACAGAAATTCGAAAGGTTTTATTAAAATCACTTTTCAACTTCCCGCCAATGGCTTTTTCAATGTTGTCACGGACGTAAGAACTATTTTTGACACAAAAAATAGTACCTGCATGAAATAGCATATCGAGCAGTCCATATAATATATGCCAGTGTGTAAAAAGTTTGGATTAAATGACTCCTGCAGTTAGCACCCGAAGCTATCATTCTATTAAAAATTGAGTTTTTGTAAAAAAAAAGTATATTAAAAAAATACACATCATCCACACAGCTCAATGCGGAAACTTTCCTAGTACCTCACTACAGTACTGCAGTGCCTAAACTAAACGACTTACGGTGCTAGTGCCCCATTTGAAGTTTTTTTTTGCTAATTTATTTGCAGTAAGATGCTGGATCCGCCACTGATTATTGACTTAAATTAAGCACACTTCGAAATTCTTAATTGTAACCCCCTCCTGCTTACATTTAACTGAAATTTAGCATGTTTTTGTTTCGAAACAAGTATTTTTTGCTACATACTTTTGTATAAACATGAAAAATGTGGTTAACCCTTCTATTTATGAAGGTTTTAAAACCCTTCCGTCCACGGAAAAATTTAATATGTTTTTTCTTCAGTTTTTAGAAAGAATGTTATTATATTTTTTTTAATCAAATTTTATAATTTTTACATGATTTTACTACTATTGATGACTTGCTTTTTCTTCGTTGATGCATTTGTGGTGGCACTTGCTATATTGCTGGCTACTGTTGTAAAAAAATTGATTAGAACATGATATGCAAAAAATCTCGTTTTTTGCTGTATCTTATAATTAGTTCGGCAAATGAAGGAAGGGTTTTTGCAGCAGATGTAGACGATAACGCTGACGACCAATGGCTCATGGTCACTTCCGGAATTCTGTGCTGAAGAGATTTTCCGAAGAAAGCTTCGATCCATTTCTCACATGAAATTTAGACGCAATTTTTGAGTTATTCATTTGTTCCTCGATATGAGGAGTCATCAGGTGGTTCAGTAAAGAATGCTTTGGGCCCGTTGCTTCTCGTTCACTATTCTGTATTGCGATATCCAACATGTTAAAGAAAAACGCCAATGACCACCGATTTGTTTGACGCTTACAGGTGTATTCACCTATCATCTGATCATTTAAGTTAACACATCTTTTGCTGTTGTTGTAGAAAAATATCGCGTCTGGGTTTTTTGGTTCACCGCAACAACTTCATTAATATAATGTACTGATGACAATAGTAGAGCTGCTTTATTTTCCTTATACCCTAGACACACAGCACGATCTAATGAATCATTAGTACCAACTATTCATTAAAATGCCGTGTGTCACACAGTATACGTCAATATGGCTCGAAAAATAGATGATAATGAAGTGTTTTCCTCCTTCATTATAGCTATAATGAGGAAAAAAAAGTGCTATATTTGGCATATAATGTAAATCTGGAGCTCCGCTGGAGTACAAAATCTTAAAAATATTTTTTTAGAAGCCTATTCTCCCAATACCCCCCCCTTTGGAGTTCAAATTGGTAAACGTATTTTTTAGAAGCCTATTCTCCCAATACCCCCCCTTTTGGAGTACAAAATCTTAAAAATATTTTTTTAGAAGCCTATTCTCCCAATACCCCCCCCCCCTTTGGAGTTCAAATTGGTAAACGTATTTTTTAGAAGCCTATTCTCCCAATACCCCCCCCCCCCCTTTGGAGTACGAAATCTTAAAAATATTTTTTTAGAAGCATATTCTCCCAATACCCCCCCTTTGGAGTACAAAATCTTAAAAATATTTTTTAGAAGCCTATTTTCCCAAAATCCCCCCCCCTTTCGAGTTCAAATTGGTAAACATATTTTTTAGAAGCCTATTCTCCCAATACCCAACTCTTTGGAGTTCAAATTGGTAAACAAATTTTTTTAGAAGCATATTCTCCCCATACCTCCCCTTTCGAGTACAAAATCTTAAAAATATTTTTTTAGAAGCCTATTCTCCCAATACCCCCCCCTTCGGAGTTCAAATTGGTAAACATATTTTTTTAGAAGCCTATTCTCCCAATACCCCCCCCCCCCTTTGGAGTACAAAATCTTAAAAATAGTTTTTTAGAAGCCTATTTTCCCAATACCCCCCCCCCCCCTTTGGAGTTCAAATTGGTAAACGTATTTTATTAGAAGCCTATTCTCCCAATACCCCCCCCCTTTGGAGTACGAAATCTTAAAAATGTTTTTTTAGAAGCCTATTCTCCCAATACCCCCCCCCTTTGGAGTTCAAATTGGTAAACATATTTTTATTAGAAGCCTATTCTCCCAATACCCCCCCCCCCTTTGGAGTACAAAACCTTAAAAATATTTTTTTAGAAGCCTATTCTCCCAATACCGCCCCCTTTGGAGTACGAAATCTTAAAAATATTTTTTTTAGAAGCCTATTCTTCCAATACCACCCCCCCCCCCCCTTTGGAGTGCAAATTGGTAAACATATTTTTTTGGAAGCCTATTCTCCCAATACCCCCCCCCCCCTTGGAGTACGAAATCTTAATAAATTTTTTTTAGAAGCCTATTCTCGCAATACCCCCCCCCCACCCCTTTGGAGTACGAAATCTTAAAAATATTTTTTTTAGAAGCCTATTCTCCCAATACCTCCCCCCCCCCCTTTGGAGTACGAAATCTTAAAAATATTTTTTAGAAGCCTATTCTCCCAATACCCCCCCTTTGGAGTTCAAAATCTTAAAAATATTTTTTTCTATTAGCTTTGTTTTGAATATATGTAATATAATAAAAAAATTAATATGAATTTACATATAGTACATACCTTTCTCCAACTTTTCCAGTCCGTTTGCGCTCCGGGTATGGAATTCAATACAGATTTTAGCTTTTGACATCTTTTGAACTGCAAGCGTTATTATATTTAACAAATTTCAGTTTCGGGTATTCCTCAAAAACCTCAATTATTTTGGTTTTTTGAGCATTTAACATTTTCGTACATCTTTTATCTCGCATTATCACCCGTAAAATAGCAGCTGATTCATTCTTCGTTTGGCATAACGAATGGCTGAACCTACTCGTTAAATAACGAAGGGTTTGCGTTCGGTATATAACGAATGCGGATTTCAGGAATACCATATGTGTCGATTTCGAATGGTTTTGACAGTATAACGAATACGGAATGTGCCTTCTTTATTTAAGAATAGGCCCCTTGATTCGTCTTCTAATCATTGGACTACCCATTTTCCTTTACGTACTCTAGAGCTGACCCGCAACCCAGTCTAACCACGTTACAAACTTTTAATCACCAAAACTATTCATTTTTATCAAAAATTTTAATAATTTCAAAACACTTTTATTCAGATCATAAGTCTCTGACTAAATTGCTAAACGTGTATAAACCACTATATAGAAACTTACATCTGATCGAACTAGATATAAAACTAGTAAAACATTAAAATGATTTACATACACAAAATACATTGAATCAATTGCCGTCCAAACAAACAGTTACTCTACATATATACAGCAGGTCCAACCAGACCTTTATCATAGACAAGAGGTATATAAATTTAAATATCCTTTTTTCTAACATAAACATATGTCTACGAATTTGGTTACTTCTCAATGAATAAAACCTTTCTTAAGTTTGAAAAGGCATACCCAGACCTTTTCAGTGACATAAGGGTTTAAATGAAGCATAGACGGTGTGCTGCAGGTAAACCTTTGTATGCTGATGTAATTTGAGTATGTCGCATGCTTAATTCTGCTTTTTTTACGTACACTCTCGAATTTGGTAATTGGGGGTTAATCTGAGTATGAATCATGCTAAACTTAAACCTTGGACTGGCTTAATCTAAGTATGTCGCGTGCTCAGTTTAAGAATGTGTTGCTTAATTTAAGACAAATTTTCATACGTGTTACTTCATTTGGGTTTATTTCGTAGCACCACGTGCTCAAGGTAAGCAACACTATGCTTGATTTAAGAATGCCTTTCAAAACATGTGCGCATTTATTTTCCCGATTTCATTTTGCGACTGTGAATCTATGCGAAAGGTTCGTTTCCGTTTTCGTGACTTGTGACTTTTGTGATTTTTTCCGGAAATATTATAATATTTTTCTTTCAAGTGATTTGAATGTATATGTAAATACACAACTTACACAACTTCATTTCAAAGTTTTCTATAAAATAATATAAATGGTAAGTAATTTAATATGTTTTGTCATTTTATTTCTTCGAAATACGAACAGATAGGGTCCCTTGGTAGGATTGCCGTACAGAAATATCGTTTTTCACCATATTTTTACACTGCCTGAAAAAACGTCAAAGTAAAGCGCTGTGGAAAATCATTTGGTACTTAATCCTGATAAATCCCAATCGATCGCGATATTTAAAGGGACTGTGGATGCTAATGATCTTCCTCCAGTCTTTTTAGATTCGAAGATTTTGCGATATACTGATTCGGTGAGGAACCTGGGAGTTCATTTCAATGCCTCGATGACGTGCTGTAGCCATATCAATAATGTCGTTCGTCGTATGTATGCTGGTCTCCGCAGACTATGGCTATCGGCTAGTATTCTCTCAAGGCCGTTACGCTTGAAGCTTGTCAAAACGCTACTCATGCCTTATTTTACCAGTGGCAGCGTAATTTTTCCTCATTTAGACGCAGTCTGTCGAAGAAAGATCAATGTTGCTTTCAATGACTGTACGCGATTTTTTTCGGGCTGCAACGCTTTGACCATGTTTCTCCACATCGGCACGCTCTACTTGGCTGCTCTTTGAATGTTCATTTGGTTCGCAAGGCTTTAATATTCCTCCATAAACTTATTTATTCAAAAAATCCCACCTACTTGTATAGTGAGCTTGTATTCATGCAATCTTCTAGAAATGTGAACATTTTGATACCTCAACACAGACAATCCATTCTGGAGGGCTTCTTCTTCGTTCGAACAGTTCGTGTGTGGAACTCACTTCCTGCTGAATTGCAGGGAATGCGCTCTTTCGGAGGCTTATTACCCAATATTTCCCTCTCGACAATCTATCTTTATAAATCTCATATACTTTATATGTAACTTTTCCTCCGATCTTGACTCTACAACAATTCTCTTTTTACAATTTTCTACCAATTTATAATGCATTTTCTTCTTTTTTCTTTTTTTTCTCATTTTGCTGTTCTCTTTCTTTTATCATTAACCTTTAATTTTGAATTAGCTATCAAATGTTTCCTTTTTTTGTTCTATTTTTCTATTCTAATTACATATTAGTATTAATGTTAGTATTAGTATTAGAGTATTAGTATTAATATTGGTAGTAGTCACTCTCCGCAATATTGTTCGGTACAGGCAAAAGATTATTATATCTTATTGTACTATGGCCTAAGATTGATAAATTGAATTGAATTGAATAATCCCTCAATAACCGCGCGGTAAGGTTCCAACATTTTAACGCGGATGAAGAGTACCATATGAAATCAGCGGTTAGTGATATACATACGTGTGGAGTTTATTGGTAAAATAAAGATTGATAGAAAAAAATTTATTAACATAATTTTATTACATATTTTGGCAGCAAGCGTCTTTTCTAGAAGTTTGTATCCGCCTCTGAACGTGCATGGAAGAACATATCAGTTGGTTGCATTCAAAAGAAAACCTTGCTATATTCAGTTACCTTCGTGGTGATAAACTCACTTATACAAAACTACTCCATAGTTCCCATTTTCAAGCTGCAATGATATTAATTGTAAGGTTCGATCTAGATGATGAAATCATAAGGTATACTAAGTTTATCATTCCCTTTGCAACGCATAGAAATAATCCTGCTAGAGTAAAATGGTTATTTTGATTTTTGTATGTCCGTCTGTATGTGTGCACGAAAATTCGAGAACGCATTTACTTAGTAAGCTGAATTTTGCACGGGTTTTTCAAAAAAGAAGTAAATTTAAGTTTGAAAATGGCACAAATTGGGTAACTCCTTCGTGGGGTTGCCATATAAAAATTTCGTGTTTGACTATATCTATATTTGGACACTGCCTGAGAGCGCGTCAGCGTAGAGAGCTGAAATTTTGTACACATCGTTGTCGTAAAAATTGAAACTATAATTTCAAAAATGGGCAAAATCGGGCAACTCATTCTTGGTGTTGCTATATAAAAATTTATCTTTTTTACTTATACTCTGTAAACGATCAGTCCCAGACGTATTCATTGTACAAAAAGATCTTCAGACTATGAAGATCTATAAAAGCTGTGATATTAATTTTTATTGTCCGATGAGCTGTTCTAGAAATATATATGCACAGAGAGGTGACCATATGAATTTACATGCGGGCATTCATCTCTAGGGTATATCATAAGAATTGGTCTTATACCAATTCTGTTTTTTTTTTTGGGGAATTATAAGAACGTTTATTTTTAACGATTCTAATTCAAATTATAAATACAAGAGGAAAAAACAACCGCCTCGTCCAGGGTTTGAAACCGGAACCTTCCCCTTGCCTGGCGACTGTTCTTACCACTGAGCTAACGAGACAGATGATTTTTCCTCTTGTATTTCGTAATTTGTAACTACTAAGCCTACTAAGCCACGTTCAAACCCTGGACGAGGCGAATTTTTCCCTTTCTTGTATTTATAATTTGATTTAGAATCGTTAAAAATAAAAGGTCTTAAAATTCTTCATCTTTGACCGATTCTAACAACAGTGGGTTCGATTACCGTCCGGGAAAAATAAATCTGGGTTTTTTAACTGTTTTCTTAAACTTATAAAATTTTCGTAACAGCAAATACGCGAAGCTAATAATTCATGGTTGAGAAAATGTTTTATACATTTTTGTTTTTGCTACGGATTACTTCATGTGTTTGTCGTTTGGATGTGTTTGATGAGTTACTATCAAAAAAAATCCACATCACGTTGAAATCTGTAGCGCCTGTGACTGATCTCCCTGTTATTAATAACATGAAATATTTGCATACCTCGCATCTTCATCCTAGTACTATTACTGAAGACAATGTTCTGAATTATGTTGTTCCAAAGACGGATATTAAATCCGAATTACTTAAGTGTAAACGCCTTGTAAAAAAAGACAATGCTCGTTTCTGATATTGGGCCTTCAGGTACTGGATTCTGATAAAATTAAAATGACAAATGACAATGACATCGTAACTTTACTTCGAAAATGCGATTCTAATATCATGACTGAAGCCATAAAAAGTGATATTTAGTGTTAAAATGTGAGTTATTTTCGAAAGACCGATTCCTAAAAAGCATGGGTGATATGACAAATGACTTTTTTCATGACAATCATTGCAGTCGAAGTCACTATTCATTATGATAATTCAAGATTCCGGAGTCTCAATTATATAAAATCTCTTGCATAAAACAATATTTTACTATTGTTTCTCACTCTTGTTAAGTATATAGTAAACCACTTCTAATCACTTCTGTAACACAAAATAACTACAACAAATCCGAACTTGTTTTCATAAAATCTGAAATGTCAAACTCACGATCAATAAGGGGTACCCCTCTTGACATTTCCCACGCGTTTTTAAAAAAGAAATGCTTATCATACGTACACAAATTTTACAGAGCATAGCCTATCCTTTTTGCTATATTTTGATCCAAGGTATTTCTGTGCGAAATTTTATTAAAATGTCAAAAAACTTGCCAGAAATAAATACTGCGAGTGTGAATCAGATAAAATAATTGATTCTTCCGTTTCTCGCTAAAGTCTTTACCATTGAATCACAATTATCATAATTTGCACATATATTATTAAAATATGCAGTGCACTGCACTGCACTGCAATACACTGCAGGGATGGATCAGTACACTGCACTGTAAAGCACATTGAAAGCAGTGCAGTGTTTTGACAACCAATTTTTGAAGGTTCAGTATTTAGATTTTTGTGTGGTGGATAATTAATTATATTGAGAAAAGATAAAATAAAAAGAAGACTGTTTGCATTAGCGGCTTGCGTTATTCGTAATAATTTGATTTTATTGAACAAAAAGAAAAGGATTTGGACAAGAAGCTATAATACCAAAAAGTAGCGCGAGCCTCATGGTTTTTATACAAAAATCTTCAAAGTTCTTAAGGAGGAAAATAGCATCGAGTTAAGGAAATTTACTCGGATGGGCGTTGCCCAGTTTAATCTATTGCTTAACTTGTTGCAGAACAGGTTGAAAAGAAATTCTCTACGTAAACCTATATCACCGGAATGTCGCCTGGTTATTACATTGATGTATATGAAAGTGTGTTTAAAAATACAGCCTTCATTTCGGATCCTGAACTTTCAGGTTCCTTTCTCAAGGTGGGAATTTCCTAAAAATAGCCTGGATGTTTAGGATTGGAGTATCGAAAGCTCGTAAAATAATACTTGAAACATGCGAGGCTATTTGGGAAGAATTGCTTGGTATCTATCTTGCAAATCCTAACAAAGCTGATTTCCGTCCAAGCTTTTTCTTTCTTGTCGTTTTTTTTTATAATCCTTGTGACATTTTTCATATAAATTTTTTTTCCCTCACCATTCTATTAACCTTTCATCCGTATCCATCTTTTAATACTTTTCCAAATAAAAATTTATACACTTTTTACTTTGGCCAGAATCAGCCTACTTCAATTCACGAAAATTTTACTTCTGTCAACAAATGTCATATGGTGCAGTGCGCAGTGCGATGCAGTGTTTTAGAAATTAGCCTAACAGTGCAGTGCAGTGCAGTGCAGTCAATGTGGGTTGCCACGTTTAATCACACAGGCTATAAATTGCACTGCACTGCACTGCATCTCATTGTAGTTCAGGGTAGTATACCCCGAAAAGATCATTGTCAACATATATCAACTGGTCTGCCAAGAGGCTGAGATGTTATAATTGCGGTGCGATCTTGCTTTATTAGCGAACAAATTTTCTTATCAAATGAAAGCAGTGAATTGGATCAATTATGCTTACGTTTCATTAAATAACAACTGACTCATTACTCCATAGATTTGTGTGCTTGTTACATACCTCCTGGGTCTACGCTGGATCATTACAAGGATCACGTGAATAATGTATCTGCTTTATTGTTTAATCAAAATCATAATCAATTGTTCTATCTCGGTGATTTTTAACCTAAGTATTGTAAAATGGAAGTTGAATGATGATGGAAGTATGTTAATTCCAATTAATGTAATATCTGAACGTGACCGATTTGTAATTGACAACCTGGATAGGCTAAGGTTTAGTTCAGGTTGATGTATGTAATGATGCTGGTAAGTTCTTAGATTTGACCTTTTTAAGTTAAGCACTGATATAATATGTCGAATTGATGTAGTTGATTTTTCCCGCTTTTCTTTCTCCATCATAAAGCAATTATACTAAATTTGTCATTTTATGATTTTGCTAGAGCCTTTGATGATCATTCTAGTTTTACATTTAAATTTAATCATGCTGACTATGATAATTTAAACACTTTCTTTTCTAATATTAACTGGTGTTTTCTTGATAATATATATATAAATAAGCACCCACAGTGATTCAATGAGGGTCTTTCTAAATGGAAGAATGCTAAACTCAAGGTGCATAAGATCTACAAATCTACTAATAATCTTAATAACTTAAAAAATTTTAATCGTTTGAGGAAAGAATATGAATTCTTACATAGATTCTTGTACAGGCAATACGTGTGGTCGGTTGAATCCAGCATAAAATTCAACAGCAATGATTTTTGGACTTATATTAATAATATACGTCAATTTTCAGGCTTCCCTAGGGTTTTAGAATATAATGATATTAAATGTAGGAACTGGATGTGATCATTTTGTAGAGTATTTTCAAACCGTCTATGGTACCCATGCTGATAACTGCAACACTACTTGTTGTCAAATGCCACATACCTCTCTAGTGGACATCGGCTCCTTATCGGTTGAATATGATGATGTCTATAAGGCATTATGTAATCTTAATTTAAGTACTAAATAAGATCCTAATTACCTATGTCCTCCGTTTTAAAATAACTGCGCTACATTGTTATCATCTCCTGAAATTGAAATTTTTAATCTGAATGGTTTTTTTTATGTTATATATGTTTTTATATGTATTGAACGTTTTAAAGGGTGCTCAAAGTCTGAATACAGAAACACAATATTTTTTGTGCCACATGAAATAGCAAATCGCTCAGTCCATTGTTATAAGTCAGTGATTACAGTTACAGAGGGAGAATAGTACGATGAGCGGATGGGATAGTAATTGGTGGGCGACAATCAGTCTACAAATAATCACAGTCAGTTGCATTGATTCGCGCAGGCGCGGATCTAGCATTTCAGCGCAATAAGTCGCCTTAGTTTAGCCACCGCAATACTGAAGTGCTAGGAAAGTGGTGTGGATAAAGTGTCATTTTTTAGTATATTTCTTTACAGTCATTTTTTTAAGTAGTTTAGGGTGCAAACTGCAGGAATCATTCAAACCAAACTTTTCTCAGTTTTACACACTGGCATATATAATATGGACTGCTCGATATGCGATTTCATGCGGGTACAATTTTTTGCTTCAAAATAGTTCTTACGTCGGTGCCAACATTGAAAAAATCATTGGCGGGAAGTTGAAAAGTGATTTTAAGAAAACCTTTCGAATTTCTGTTCAGTATCAATGAATATATTGCCTTTGGTAAAACACTTTTTATCACTAATTAACACAAATAATTAATTTAAAAACATTTATTTCGACGAACCCACTTCTTTATTATTTGTTGGTTACAGTTCTCTCTCAGTTGGTACTTGGTGCTTAGATCGAAAGAGAACGATATATAGAAGTGAGCCCATTTTCTGCAGTGTATTTCTATGGACGTAGTCATTCCATATTATATACGCATTGCCGTCTTTATGTTCCAGGCCGTGACATCGAATTCTTTGAATGTATTAGAGAGGTACGATTTCGTACTTCTTTTAGCATTTGTTCTTATGGAAAAATGCATTACTTTCAACTTCAACCTTCTGCACAATGTAAATAAGCCTCCGTACTAAAAGTTTTATTCAGGAATTTTGTTATTTAATTCCTTGTGCATTTACCAGTATATAAATCTAAGTACTTTCTTTAAGAAAATTCTTTATATTTTATTACTCAAACATAACACTACACATAAAAATGAGAAAATGCGTTGAATTCTGTTGCCTTCATACCAGCTTTCATTTCTCTGTGTTTTCTCATAGAGAAATGAAAGCTCACTTCAAAGTGGTAGCAAATACTTCTTTAAATCAGATCTACTTTTGTTTGAAACTGATTTTCTTTTTAAAATGTATAAAAACCTAAAGTATAAATTATACTACCATCAAGGCAACAAATTTGCCTATAAAATAGGCTAATATTTGAATTACCTTTGACTTATAATTTCAAAGTTATGAAGAGTTAAACACAAAAAACCGTTGCCGTCCGTTCGATTCACAGCGCAGTGAGCAAGCGCAGCTTGTGAACATATGAGGCGAATGTGTACCTCTGCCGATTCATTGATTAAAAAATACTTTGAGTCATGTTTGAAATGAAAAAACTGAATTATTTGATATGGAATGTTGGAAATATTTTTAAATTGATAGAAGCATTATGGGATAATATAAAAAAATGGTTAACATTGTCCTTTTGTCTTTATTATATTTAAGAAGTTACTGTGTGTTAAACATTGAAAGACTTATTTTTTTCATATTACTCAATAGGCAAGCTCAAAGCTCTGATTGCTTTCCAGTGTGATTTGTGGTATGAAGGCAACAGAATTGAACGCATTTTCTCATTTTTATGTGTAGTGTTATGTTTGAGTAATAAAATATAAAGAATTTTCTTAAAGAAAGTACTTAGATTTATATACTGGTAAATGCACAAGAAATTAAATAACAGAATTCCTGAATAAAACTTTTAGTACGGAGGCTTATTTACATTGTGCAGGAGGTTGAAGTTGAAAGTAATGCATTTTTCCATAAGAACAAATGCTAAGAGAAGTACGAAATCGTACCACTCTAATACTTTTGCAAGTAGCAAAATCGTTTTGTGTCATGGCCTGGAACATAAAGACGGCAATGATATATGTCATGTGCAAATATTTTAGAATGTTAGGAGTTAGGACTAAGTTAACGCTCTGATGTGGTAGTGAGGGAGTCTGTTTCGCGGTTTGGGAAGTATTTCTCGAGGGTTTTGGATCACCCAAAGTTGGGGTCCCAAACTCAAATTCTAAGAAAAACCTATACATATACATCACATGCATGCAATAACATACAGCCTCGGTAGCTCAGTTGGTAAGCGCGCTGGCTACCATCCCTGGGGTCGTGGGTTCGATTCCCACCTCGACTTGGTCCTTCTTCTCCTTCCACCTAGTTTCCTTCCATTTTCTGCATTATTCCTTAAACCTTGCTATTAATTAATTCTTCAATCGACATTTAATTGTATTTGCTAAGGATATATTCAATATAACTTTGTAATTGCCATGTGTCTATGTTATATTTCTAAGGAAAAAATTGCTATTAATTAATGTAAATAATTTCTATAATTAATGATTCATTATAATGATGTCTATGATTATGTTAATAATTCTATGATCTATGATTATTTCTAATGCTTGCCTAATGTGTATACATAGCTTATATGTAAAAATATGTAATATTTCCTGTTTGTAAGATTGTTCAAATAGGTAGACTATGAATAAATAAATATTCCATTGAAATAAATTTTGATTTTTTTAAGTTTTGAAGTTGAATTATATAAATAAAAAAAAAAAATAAAGTAATAAATATATTTTTCAAATAAATCAAATAATTAAATACTTTTTTCTTCAAATTTAGGGAGGGTCATGTCTCTCACGATCTCTCTCCCACCCTTGGATCCGCTACTGGATTCTTGTTATTGGGCTAACAATTTTCATGAATGCAGGGTAGCCAAAATATGCTGTGCAAAAGTTCTTATGATAATTTTCGAGTACATAAATTAATAGAAAAACTGGCTCGCCACTTCAGCTTAGCAGCGGCAGCATAGTGAAACATAAAACTGTGCGTGGCTGCCGGGGCGTCGGCGTGTCTACAGCTGTGGGGTGGCGGAGAACAGAAAGAACAGAGCAATATTCTCTCAGTCTCAAATCTTTGCCTCTTCCCGTCTGTTACTTTCTGACCGCATCAATAAATAAGCATACAATTTGTGCATTTTTAGAGGCCAGATGAGGCTTCTTGTTAAGTTAGAAGTTCTTTGGTTATAGGTACTGACCTGCATGTGCACCCCCTTCCTAGTTTTGCCAATGCTCACACCAATAAGCAAATGCTTTGGATGTAACTAAAATATAACTTGCTTTTAGTACGTTTCATTTCCAATTTCTAATTGTTGTTTTGATCCGGTGTAGTACACTACATACATTATACATATACTGGAAATTACGAATTTAATTGTATTCGAAGGTCTTTAAAAGAGTAGGAAGTATTTTGAAAATTCAGAAAATAAATCAAATTGCCATGTCTAGAATTTTTGCAATGTGTCACCTTGATTAATCATAGGGCATGATAAGCCATTCAGGACTCACAAGATTATTGTACATTTTGTACATATTTTTTTTTTGCAAATAATCGAGCTCGGAAATAGATCAACTCTAGTCGCGGTGTCCGCAGTTGCTCATACTAGTAACCTAATCTAACCTATCTAAACTATGCGTACGGCAATTATAGGAAATTATATCACCGATATTCAGCTTAGAGCTTTATGGAAATTGAAAAAAAAAGCTCTTAAAACGCACAATAATTATCCTTGAATCATATCCTGTAATTCTTCACCTATTTCAGATTACCTGAAATATTACATACTAGTTGTATAGATACTCCCTATCGCGTGTGAAAATTCAATTGCATTAACCGCTCTATTTGCATAGTGCAAGCAGAGGTGCAAGTGAGTGATGTTAAACTGTTCAATAAAAAGCTTTAAAAGAATCCAATTAAGAAAATTAATCTGCCGTCGAAAGCAGGGGTAGTACGTGGTAGTACTTTGTTACCATTCTGTCAAGTATGAAGAACAAAATTTCTCTTATAATCATTTTAATTTTGTATTGGTGTGGAAGATTTTTTGGTGTAGTAAATTTCAAGTTTAATCGAAAAACTAAAGTAGCTACAAGGTCGACTGCATCTTATCTAGTCTCTTGGATAAATTGTGCCTTACTGATACTTCTTGCTCCCTTCGTACTATTAAATATACTATTTCACGAAAGCCCTGATGGTGAAACTAATAACAATATTTATTTATATACATTTCATATTGTCTTAATTATAATATTGATATTAAATTATACAGTTATAATTCGCAACAGAGACAATTGTTTAAAAATTGTAAACAATTTCTTGTGCATTATTAGTGAATTGCGCTGTTTAACAGGTGATTCGGATATTTTAAACAAGCGATCTCTGGCCCTTATCATTTGTAAAATGCTTTTAGATCTTTATCAAGTGAGTTCAGCCGTAATAACATTTATTTTTCGATATCCTATAATTCATATAAAATTAACATATATTTTCGCATGTATTGTGTGGTGTTCACTTTTATGCACATTAAATATGTTCATTATTGGATTCTTGATTGTGAGTGTTCTATTTGATAAATTCGCCAATCATTTGGACCAATTGTTGGCGGAAATTCAAAATGAATGTGTAACGAAATCAACTGATATGAGAGAGTTTCATGATATTACTAAAAAAATGGAAAATTTATATTTAATTTATTTAAAAATTTGTGAAAATACAAGGGATTTCAACGAATATATTCACATTCAACTTTTTTTGATATTGTGTCAATCTTTTTTGAACGGTCTCTTTGTACCTTATTTTACTTACCTTGCATTAGCTAATGGCACTTTTAATCCCCTTGAACTGGGACACTGTGTAGCTAACAATTTCGATAATCTTTTATTGATATTATCAGCAAATTTCGCTATCACGGAATGCAAAAAGCTGTTACGAATCCAGAATTTATGGCTGCAAATGACTACTAGTGAAAAATTGGAGAGAGTAGTAAGTGAAAATATTTTTGTCTCGAATAGAATTTATTTAATGAATTTTTCCTTCTTCTTTTTTTCTGGAACATATTTAGATGGATATTTTTAGGCGTGAAATAATTTTGCAGGAACTTAAGATCAATGTATTCGATATGTTTACTTTAAGAAATGGAATAGTGTTGGCATTTCTATCAACAGTTGTTGAGTTTTTCATAATTCTTGTGCAGCTTCATATTGCAAAGCAATCTTAGACTAAATTCTAATAATAAGCTTTAGATAAACAAAATAGGCATACTTTAGTATTATTTGTGTAAACAATATACATCTACATATATAGTTGTTGAAATTTTGTAATAATTTTAAGATGGTACTCATTCAATAAACTGTTATGTGTGCTATTTGTTTTGCATTGAGTGCCAGTGTACTTTAGGACGTGCAGTCGTACCTGCTGATCGACTTCAGCAGCTCGTCTCGTGGTAGGCTTCGACAGGTCGGCTTGCTATGGGGGTTGTTTAAATAAATCGTGAACATACTCAGAAAAATTTTTCAAGCAAAAAATTAAGCATTGTTGACTTAAATTAAGCACATTTCGAAATTCTTAATTGTAACCCCATCCTGCTTACATTTAACTTAAATTTAGGATGTTTTTGTTTTGAAACAAGTATTTTTTTTCACATACTTGTGTATAAGCTTAAAAAATCGTGGTCAACCCTTCCGTGTATGAAGGTTTTAAAACCCTTCCATCACGGAAAAGGTCTGCCTGGACCCTCATACATTTTATATGAAAATTAATCCATATTGCAGAAAAAAAAATTAAAAACATGTTTTTTTCTTACTTTTTCTTAATCAAATAATTTTTACATGATTGTACTGCTATTGGTGACTTGCTCGTTCTTTGTTGATGCATTTGTGGCACTTGTCATATTGCTGGCTATGTTCTAAGCAAATTGAATTAGAACATAATATAAAAGTAAATCCCGTTTTTTGCTGTATCTTATAATTAGTTCGGCAAATGAAACAAGATTTCTTTACAATAGATATAGACGATGCTGCTGATGGCCAACGGCTAGTGTTTACTGCCGGAATTCTGTATTGAAGAGGTTACCCGAAGAAAACCTCGATCCATTTTTCACACTAAATTTACACACAATTTTGGAATTATTCATTTGTTGTTCGATCTGTGGAGTCACCAGATGCATCACTAAAGAATGTAAAAATGTTCGACGGCCATCTGTATTCTGGGTCCGTTGCTTCTCGTTTACAATTGTGTATATAATGCCAACGCAGCGTCATCCAACATGTTGAAGAAAATGACCATTGATTTTTTTGACGCTTAAAGGTGCATTTACCTAGCATCTGACCCATTAAGTCAACAACTCTTTTGCGTTTGTTGTAGAATAATATCGCCTCTGCCCCGACCTAAATATAAGGCAGGGCTTCAAGCCCCAGCATCACACTTTTCACGCTTTGCTCAAATTCCTTTCCTATTCTACAAACACCCTTAACAAAAGAAGCACACAGTAGGCTGCCTTCTTGATATAGAGAAAGCGTTTGACTTAGTTTGGACAAACGGGCTAATTTTAAAAATAATAAATCTCGAGCTCCCGTCTTATCTCATCTGGGTTATTCATATCTTTCTTTCATCCCTGAATTTCTATATAGAACTCGAGAATGTCAAGTCTCAGGCAACATCAGTCAGTGCTGGTGTCCCTCAAGATTCGGTCCTCGGACCAAATCTCTTCAATATTTTTACCTATGATCAGCCTGTCTTATTCGGACAATTAAAGCGTAATATTAGTGAAACCAAGGCTAAAATAAAGGCCTGTACGTGAAATCTTTTTCAAATATCCCGAAATATCGGTTCGGTATAAAATAGCCATAATTCGATTCCTTTCGTTAATCGCGTGTGAAGGACTTTGATTGATTGACTGATTTTCCATAAGTGTCAATATAGAACATTTTAGAGAATGGACTCCCAACACACACATACACCCAGAGAAATAGTACTGTAATAATAACAAATTCGTATATCACATCAACAAATTTTACTATCAATTTTGGTCCAACAGTGAAAATCGTTGCCTCAATAGTTACGCTACTGTTCATTTTTATTGTACACCTTGGACTGTTAAAATGACAGATTTACAGTAAAAAATGTTGACACACAACAAACTAACTTGTCATTTCAACAGTTGGAACTATTATTAGTTGACCACTGTTTTTGTTATCGGAGCAGTTTAACTGTCAATAATTCAAGAGTGTAACCGTTATCTTGACAGTTAGCTCCATTGAGAATTAACTATTTTTACACTCAAAATAACAGTGTGATCTGTCAATCTTTAACAGTTCTTCTGATTATATCAACAAACGACTTCTTTATTTTTAACAGATAGGCTTTTGATACAACAGTATGATTACAGTGTGTTTGACCAATCTACTTGTTGTATGAACAATCAAAATATTTAATTTTCCCCATTTCCTTATCCGCCATTTCCTCTTCCCCCAGAAATAAAAGATATAATTTTAATTTATTTTTTATTCTTTATTTTAATTACATAAAAATTTATTATAATACTTACACTAACAAGTGTGACTTCAGTATCGAATGAAATAAAATCTAGTAAGCTTAGTCCATATTAGTATAAAATTATATTTTAAAGCTTTTTATAACAATAAAACATGAATGTAATTTAATAATTTTCAAAACTGCTTCATTGCAAGCAATTATGTTATTTTTTTTTGCAAATTAAAATAAATATGTATTGTAAACTTAAAAACTTATGTCTTCAAATATCACATATTCTATTCATGGTGAGATAAACTTTTAAATTAATGCAATTCAATAGCCCTACAGTTCTTTTTAACTAAAGCCGGCTCTAATGTTGATTATGAATAGCATACAAACCTTTAAAATAAGAAGGGAACACAAATCAAAGACTCTTGTTTCTTATATATGCTGCACGATTTGCCATATTGTATATATGGATGGGAGGACTAGAAAAATATTCGATATTTTTTAATGATATTGTATTTTTGTTTTGCCCAACACTATAAGATTGATAATGTTCATCGAACATTTTTATGTTTATTTCGGAAACGACTACATAAAACTGTATATCATTTATTATAAGCAAATCTAAAATTTTGTATAAGTAAAGCTTGTCTGTAAGTGATGTCAAATAACAATCCTTTTTGTACAAGGTTCCTTTATATGTTACGGTCTTTGCAATTATTATATCTGCACTTCTAATAGAATTATTTTGTTCTACTAAGTAAGTATAATTAGAGGCATTAGTTAAGCTCTCCGTTTCTAGTTCGTAATTTAAAACTGATGGAAGTCCTTTATTGCTGGTAATAAATTCTGTGAATCTTAAAGCACTTTTCATAGTTATTGAATAGGCAATATTTCTGCGAGATGTGATAACATTTGCGTAATTTTTTAGTTCTTTGTGCTTCGCTTCAAACCTAAAGCACCATAAATATTTTAAAGGTCCCGATTTTTCTATAGCAGTTGCATAGTGTACTAAGAAGTGATGCTTAGGTTTGAGAGCACCAAAAAGCTTAATGTAAATTTTATGGTGATTTCGAATCTTAGATTTTAAATCGCCCAAGTTTTCTTTTGTAAACTCTCGAAGAAGAATTATATCAATGATGGTAAGTAATGAGCAGAAAAGCTTCCAAGCCTTATTATTTCGAGGTATGACATCACCGATTAAAAGTGGTAGAAAATGCACAAACGTCCACATTTCACGTGCAGACATTTTTAAGTTATTTGAAGTAAGACGATGCAATTGAATAGGAACTGAATAGTTACCGATTTCGCTTTCTCCATAGCAAAATGTTCGTTTTCTTAAATTTATAAAATCAAGAGAAATGATCTTATTCTGAATAAAATTTAATAAAATTTGACATACTTCGTATTGACATATGCCTTCAAATATATCATGCATAATGTCGACTGTAAAATTATCGGTGATATGAAATGACTGTATTTCATTAAAAATACTATACTCTTTTATGCCCGTAAACTTAAAGTCATTTAGATCTATGTCAGTTTCATATTGGCTTTTATCTCTAATATTTTCCGCATGCTCCACAGTGTCTGTCTGCATAGACTTTTTCCCTCTCGAGCAGATCCTACAGAATTTTTCACAGTTAAATGACTTGCAAAAGCCTAGTACACTTTTTAAGCCTAAATTATCACCTAGAATTAGACCTAGGATAAAGTGAACACGAATAAATTCTCCATTAACGTTTATGTCTAAGCCATTTTCTTCGAGAAATTTTATCTCTTGAATGAGACTATAAAATGAAGAACTGTTTCCAAATTCTTTTATAAACCTTGATTTTATCAATCCTGCGACAAAAATATAATTTAAATTTGACAATAAATGCTGCGGAATGGTGGGGAAGCTGTAATAAACAGCACAAAGGGAATCTTCTGTGGCGTGGCTACCAAGAGGATTGTTTACTTCAAAATCATCTATAAATAAAAAATAAGGAATCGTAATTTTTTCATCTCCTAATGCAGCTTTCCTTTTCTTGTAAAGACTTCCATTTATAAAATTGCAATAATGCGGACTAAGCTCCATGCGCTTAATATTATCAATAGTTGTATTAAAAATACCATCTAATTCAAAGAACTTTTTAAATTGAAATCTTAATGGCAAAATGTATGACTTTATGCAAACTTCATCAAATGTAACATTACCATTCCTAAAAGTTTCTTTAATTTCGTTACTTATCGTATGAGCTAATGGTGCTTTGAAAGCGTTATTTTTTTCCATAAAATTAAGGTATCGGTACTCTGTACTAACTTCTTTGAAAGGGTCAGTGCATATATCAAAAGTATTTATTAAGTCGGCATGATCATTCAAATCAATGTATGGCGAAATTGCCTCTTTAATAACACCTAAAATATTTTTTGAAAAATCTGTAACTTTTTTTTGAACTGTTACCACATCTTTCCGACTCATGTTTTTTTGAGCGTACAAATCTGCAGAAAATTTAATGGCGAAATCATTCACCTTTTCTACCACCGTTTTTGAAGTTCCCACAAAATTAGAGCAATTGTTTATTATCTCATCATGATTTTTTTTTATCAAGGCGTTATTATTACTTTCATTTCTGTTTGGTGAACTGTTGTCTCTTATTTGTGGACCAACGAAAGATTTATAATTTAGCGTTTCAGAGTTCTTTTCGTTAAAGTGTCTTAATAGATGTTTTCTAAATGCAGACTTATTTGAAAAATGCTGGTGGCAATTGTGTTGTGCACATTTATAAATTGCAATGGTTCCGAGTTTATGAATATTTGAAAAGTGGCTTAATATCTCTTTTATATTGGATTTGTTTTTTTTGCATATAAAACACACATACATGGTAATATGTATTTATGTATTTGCCACTTTGGCAGGTAAACGATTTTTTAAATGAGATATTAAGCCACTTACTTTAGATTGAGACTTATCATACTTAGTCTCAATTTCAAAAAAATACTTTTGAATGAAAAGCCAAACACCGTAACATTCTATAGGATATTCAACATTAAAGACTTGAAAAATCTTAAAGCATGTGTCTAACGCAGTTAAAAAAGATTTATGCTTATATTTAACTCCATCTAAGTATACGTAAAAGACAACTAACTTTGACAAACTCTCACCCGCCGCAATTATGATAGGCTGTAGTGTCAAATTTTCAGTGGCCATTCTGTCCCTTATATTGTTGACCTCTTCTTCAAGGTTTGCGTCACTGGTCAGGTGAAAAACGAATGAATTCATTGCTCCTTGAATTGTCACCTTCCGAAGTTTCTTTGAAGATTCTTCCTTAAATCGCGCTGACGGTGTAATCACAGCATTTAGCAGTAGACTACATATACAATCACGTGAATCTGGAAGGTTAAAGAAATTTAATTTAATTAGAACTATTTTCAAGAAAGACGACAATTTTAATTACAATAGTAGTTATATTCATATAAAAATTAAAACATATTGAAAAGCTTTACTCACTTTCATTTATATCTTTCTTTTGAAGTTCTGAAAGTAGCTGACAACACATTTTGTCCTTGATTGTTTCCTTAAAGAAAATTGTAATTTTTTGTATATAATCTTCCCATTTATTTAGTAGTAACATGTTTTTTTCGGGATACAATATTTTGAAATCTTCGTTAATCTAAAAATACATTATGGTGAGACATTTTCACTATGTTTCCGATAAAAGTTAATTACCATGATTTGTCCTAAGTTAGCGTCTTTGTATACTGGCCATTCAGATAAATGGCTCGCGATGTTTTGTCCTGGTTTAGCAGTAGAAGTTTGAAGCAATTCTTTATGACGAAAGTGAAAAGTTTGTCGCCATTTTTCGCGGATTTCTTCAATGTACGAGGGATTGGTATTATGCTTCAGCCACACTTTTATTTCTTTCAGAAGAGCTTCATCAATTTCTACCGAAGAATTTTCAATGGAAATTTGGGTCTCATGGGAAGAGACCGCAGGTACAGTTTTTCTTCTTTTACTTATTACGTTGAAGTAGCGATCGTAAACTTTTCCACATGGTTTACATTTTTTTCCACGGCGACGGTTGAAATAAGTATCCTTAAATTTTTTTTAAACAATTGCAAACAATATAAATTACGTAAATATAGAAAATAGTGAATTAACTTACAACATCTTCGCCTGGGAAAAAGTTAGCAACTTTTTTGGCAATCGCTTCCAGATCGCTATGGGACAACTTTCCTTTTGAAGCAGCTAGGAAATCGACTAAAATATTTGATACACTTTGTTGATGTTCGGGTTTCAAAGTATTATGCAGCTGAAAATAATGAAGGGCTTCTTTTCCTTTTGGTGACTGATTTAAAATTGCATCTACTTTGATACTATCATACAAATTCTCAATAGAAGTGGAAGCAGACAGCGTCGATATTGGTTCTATATCAGCTGAGTCAATAGAAGAATTTAAATCGTAATTAGAGCTGCGTGACGTAGGCCGAAAGTCATGGCATTTTATCCAATTAACAACACTTGAATTTATGGATAAAGTATCCTCATCGTCACAGAACTAAAGCATATAAAATAAAATATTACGAAAGATTTGTAAAAATTAAAGAAATATGTAGGTAGATACATTATAAATACATATGGCAAAATTAGTAGATAATTACCATTTCCTTTCTCCAAGCTCTGACTTTCTCTCGGAATTTTGCTTTCAGACCAATCATTTCATAAGAGGGGAAAAGTTTATCTAAGTCCTGAAGGTTCAAATACCTAAGTTCCTCCATTCCTATATTCGCACCTGTATGTTATAAGCCATGAGACAATTAAAGTAATTCAAATGAACTATTGTAAGTTTTGTGTAATTATTATCACTAATTTTTAATTTAGATTTTATTATTTTCTATTTGTATCTTTATCTTTAATACACTAAATCGCTGCACCTAACGTTTGTAATATAGAACTTAAGCTGAGATTTGTATCTAATAAATAAATTTTTAATTTGAATTTGAACCAAAATTGCAGATCGGGTAAATGAACGCGTTCTTAATATTTTTGTAAATTAGAATGAAAACATAATTGTGCTCTGCCCATCTTCAATCTTGAATTTGAGTTTTTTATTTATTAAACTACCATACTAAATTTTACAGTTTTTTATGAGCTAATCCGGATCAGATCACTGGTTTTATATGCTGAGCAACAACCATACGGGAAAATTGATCACGTTATTTTGTTGCTCTGTATGTAAAGCAGTGATCTGAGCTGGATAAGCTCATTAAAAAGACGCAGCTATTGTTTTCAAGTTGTCATGCCGACGATTACAAAAGAAAAGTTGTTGGCAGACAGCTTTAATTTCCAATTTATATAATTACGCCCATATTTTTTAAATAATTATTATAAAAACTTACCTTTTATGTGCATGTAAATACCTTCTAGTCCCCAACGTTTTAATAAATCCATTAAATTCTTGTCTTCCGTGGTTAAAATTAGCAATACTCCATCATCATTCACATTTTGCAAGCTACTAGTCACATTCAGATTTTCACAAACGTTCAGAATTTCACTCACATTTAAATTTTCATCAGAATTTTCATACATTTTTATGTTTATCTAATTATTACCGACATAATTAATTATCACAAACCTAAACACAATATCAAATTAACACAATAATTTTTAAATTATTTTATTAATATACAGCAATTCACTTAGGAGGCATGTACAAAAGCCGACGCTTTCAAGAAGACTGATATTGTTAAACCAAAATGTTTTCAGATAAAATAAAATATTCAACAGTCCTTTCAATGAAATAACTGTTGATTTAAAATTTGAGACAGTCAGAGTAATAGTTGAACAATTAAATTAAAGGCAAAACTGTTGGATTGACAGTCTATGTGAACTGTGCAACTGTTCATTCAAAGTATTTGCTGTCAAAACAACAGTTTCAGTTTTTAAACGACATCAACTTTACTGGGATTTTCTTTCTTTAAACAGTATGTACTGTTGCTTTAACAACCAGATTCTTTCATTTTGAATAGGTACTTCACTGTCGCAGTTGTTAAGTTAACAGTGACCTGTTATTAACACACTTTTTACTTTCAATTTGAGCAGAATGACTAAAAAACTGTTAACACCAATGCATAACTGTCGAATTATATTAATAAATTATACTGTTTATTCAACAGTTTTTTTCAAGAGTTCTGACTGTTGAAACAAAAGTCGAAAATTCGTAAAATTTGTTGTTTTAACAGAAAATTTCTTAATGCAACAGATTTTCTGTTAATTTTCGGAATAATCGGTTTAACAGTCGTAAACTGTTTATATTACAGTCCACTTTTCTCTCAGTGTACAGATTTCTGTTTCCAGGCTTGGGAAGTATTCTCGAGGGTTTTGGTTTAAATGAAGCATAGACGATCTGCTGCAGGTAAGCCTTTGTATGTCGTTTTAATCTGAGTATGTCGCTTGCTAAGTACACTCTCGAATTTGGTAATTGGGGGTTAATCTGAGTATGAATCATGCTGCACTTAAACCTTGGACTGGCTTAATCTAAGTATGTCGCGTGCTCAGTTTAAGAATGTGTTGCTTAATTTAAGACAAATTTTCATATGTGTTACTTAATTTGAGTATATTTCGTAGCACCACGTGCTCAAGGTAAGCAACACTATGCTTGATTTGGGAATGCCTTTCAAAACATGTGCGCATTTCTTTTCCTGATTTCATTTTGCGTCTGTTAATCTATCCGAAAGGTTCCGTTTTCGTGACTTGTGACTTTTGTGATTCTTTCCGGAAATATTATAATATTTTTGTTTCAAGTGATTTGAATGTATGTATAAATACACAACTTACACAACTTTATTTTAAAGTTTTGATTAATATAATACATATGGTAAGTAGTTTAATATATTTTGTCATTTTATTTCTTTATTGTGCAAATTTATGCAAGTGCAGTAATCCCTCAATAACCGTGCGGTAAGGCTCCAACATTTTTTCACGGATGAAGATAAATTGTAGGGTTCCATCTAGATGATGAAATCATAGGGTATACTAAGTTTATCATTCCCTTTGCTACGCATAGAAATAATCCTGATAGAGCAAAATGGATTAAAGGCTATTTTGATTTTTGCATGACGATCTGTCCGTCTGTCCGTCCGTCTATCTGTGTGCATGATAACTCGAGAACGCGTTTATTTAGACAGCTGAATTTTACACGTTATTAAAAAAAAAAAATAAAGGAAATTTAAGCAAGAAAATGGCACAAACCGGGTAAATCTTTCGTCGGGTTGCCATACAAAGATTTCGTTTCTGGGTATATATTTGGACACTACCTGAGAACGTTTCTATACGTAGAGAGCTGAAATTTTGTACGTAAGCTTTTCATAGAAATAGTAAATACAATTGCCAAAAAAGGGTCAAATCGGAAGACGCATTCTTGGTGTTGAAATATAAAAATTATACGTATACTTTGAAAACAATCAGTCCTAAACGTTTTTATTGTACTGAAAAGATCTTCAGAATATGAACTTATAGTATGACATTGTTTGTATTCATTTTTCTGTCCGACGAATCGTTCTAGAAATATTTGCGAAAAGCTTCCACGATCAAATTTGCACACAAAGGTGACCATAAGAAATTAACAAAATTACATACGGGTAGTATAAAAATTGGTCTTAACAAATTCTAGTTTTTTTACCTGTGTTTTTTTTTTAACTTATATACGCGAAGCTAATTCATGGTTGAGAAAATTTATAGATGTTTTTTTGCTACGGATTACTGAAATCATCACTGTAAATTTTTATATGGCAACATCACGAAGTGTTTTCCAGATTTAGTTAATTTTTTAAACTGTATTTAATATTTTTATCAAAACATCGTATGCAAAATTTCAGCTTTCTACGTTGACACATTCTCATACAGTGTCCAAATATATAGGGCAAAACGAAATTTTTGTATGACAACCCCACAAAGGAGTTACACGATTTTTCCTCCCTTTCCAACTTAAATTTACGTTTTTTTCTAAAGCCCGCGTGCAAAATTTCAGCTCACTAAATAAACGCGCTTTCTAATTATCGAGAGAACAGACGAACAGACAGATGGACAAACGAAAGGAGTTTCATTTAGGGTATAAAATTGACTAAAAATTCTGAAATTTTCACTCTTTTGTTGAGGTATAACTTCTAAAGTGAGGGGAAGAGGGAAAATATACTAAGTGCTATTGAAAAGCTCCAACCATTATCTATTTAATATATTGTAAACCGTCATTCTAAGTGTACCCGTCTGAAGTTATTGTATAATTCATAAAAAAATAAGAAAACATTTTTAAACCTCTTAAACCGTTAGGAAAGTAACCCCCTTCCTGTCATGTAATTTTGTAACATTTTTTGCTTATCTCGTGAAAATCTATGTCCAGCTTATATTTAATATGTACAAAATATATATTTCAGTTTGAAAGCGAGAGGGATTTACAAAGTTTTCTACACAAGTTCGGCTTTAAGAAGTCGTTATATTACAAAATAAAGGATCTAAATGTGGATGATTTTTTAGATGAAAGTGTACTTAAACAAATATTCCCAACTGTGGAAATGGGAGATCGTATTAAGTTCAGATACTTAATAAAAAGACTTCAACAAGATTTTCGAACGAAGTCAGACAGAGAATTTAAAATTAAGCAAGAGCTTGTATTACAATGGATAAAAAAACATGAAAAATATTTTTCTTAAAATGCCTGCTTGCAGTGACGATACTGATTAAATTCAAAATATTATTACTAACACCATTAACATTCCCCTGTTAAGAGCGAAACTGCATTGCTTAATATAGACGAAACTCAGAACAGTGCAGCCAATACTGAACTCTTTGGCCAATTTAACTCAATTGCTTGTGACATATTAATACTGTAGTTATATCTGAAGAAAAACACGAACCCCAAAACTGATTTCTGTCCTGCAAATGGGAGATCGAGTTCCAATGTCAGGAAGACCTTGCACATGTCACAACCTCTCAAGATCCATTAAAAATGTCAATACCTATTTCCACTGTTTGATTCTTCAGAAAATCCTACTTCAATTCCAACTTCAACCCCAATTTCAACTCAGTGAGATAGTGAGTCTACTTCAAAAAGTATCGAAGAAAACAGCATCTAATATGGAATAATCAAATTCACCGGATATAACAAAAACACATAACAAATCGGATATTGGCATATATAGTAATATTTTGAAAACGGTCAACTTAAATGATTTTAATTCATAGAGGAAGAAGAATATCAAAAAATAAAATCCTGGCTGAAGTATATTTATAATGGCAAAGCAGCTTCAGATAAATATCAACAAATCACCAGAAAACGACTGGAAGATTTTCGCTCTTCTCAACAAAATAATTTATATATTTTTATGAAATGGCCAATGTTGAAAAGCACCAAAGGCGAATATATTTGTAAGCAAAATCTTCAAATTAAATTTAAAAATTTAAAAAATAATTATAATAATAAAAGTTAATAAATTTTGTTAAAGATTCACATAGATATTGCCATTCTATACACAGGCAAAAGGAATGGTCTGTTTTTGAAAGTTGTTGCTTAAAATAAACCATATGAACAAAAATAAAAGGGATATTGACTTTTTTCAAATGCTTCTAATCTTAATATTTACTTTGTCAATCTTTACCTAAAAGTTAATAGTTTTGTTCAAAGCATTGATGTATGTTTTAAAATATCTCAAGTTCTTTCGTTGAAGTACTCTGTAGAATGCGAACAAGTTTGGACTTTTGTACAGCAATATTTTTATAATATTACTACCATACATGACCATGATAAAAATATTTCTCAAATCTTTAACTTAATATCTCGGTTAAATTCAAATAATTCAAAATTTTCAAATACAGGTAACCTTATTCAATATACAATAATATACAATGATAAAATAAGCAACTTGTATTTATGCGAATGAAACATATAATCGCTGCTTGTTTAAGATTCTTTCTATGCAGATATGAAATAATAATAAATTTAGAATGGAAGCATATCTGCTATAATTGTTCATAAAATTTAGATGAAATTAGTAATTTAATATGGTATTATATATTACACTCGTAATAACTTAATAATAATGAGTACACTAATGTTTAACTACATAGTGATTTTTAGTTATTAAAACTGAGTTGCGTTATTTATATTAAACTCATGTTTCGTATATTTTTGTAAGTATAAATATAAACAAATTGTATAAAATTAAGGCCACTGAGGTTAAAAAGTTTATGTCTTGAATAAAACAATAAAAATGTAACCCGATTTTTGAACAAAATTAGTAACTCATTCCCATATAGGAAATAACTGGTACACAGTTCAAAAAGAATAAGAAAATTGTTGGATCTGCAGTGCCTGTGACTGATCTCCCTGTTATCAATAATATAAAATAACATAAAATATTTTCTTATTTCGTGATTTCATCCTAGTAGTACCACTGAAGACAGTGTTCTGAATTATGTTGTTGGAAGGATATTAAACCCGAATTACTTAAGTGTAAACGCTTTGTAAAAAAAGACACCGATTCAATGCGTTTTACAACTTTCGAATTAGGTGTACCTGCCTGAGTACTTGATTTCTAAAATATTTGTTTCTGATATTTTGCCTTCATTTTTTTATTAATGTGCGAAATTTTATATAAATGTCATAAAATTTGCCAGAAATAAATACTGCGAGTGTGAATCAGATAAAATAATTGAAGTGAATTCTTCTTCTTACTACTCGTGTGAGGAATATTTGTCTAATCCTTCTTCCATTTGCTCACAAAAGTCGTATGCATCTTGGCCGGAAAGAAAGAAGAGGTGGGGAATTGGAGATTATTGGGTTGAGTCAAGAAGGTAACGGTGTACATTGTGCTTGAATTTCTCCGGTCCTTAGCTAAGGGGGAAAACAGATGATGGCAAACTGTTCGACTTTCGTACTGTCCTGCTCTTGCTTGGAGGGGTGCGAGGGTGACCTCAGGTTACAGCTCGTCAAGGGATCAGGGAGCAATAGCCATAGAAGAGCGATAAAAAAGAAATAGATAACCGACATTACGCCGGTACTCTTGGGAATCAATAGTTGCTATTGATATGTCATCGCCAGAAACTCGGAAGGCCTTCTTTGGACTTTATATAACGTGGACAATGCAGTACGTCCAGGCCCTGCCCAAATATGGAAATTATATTCTAATCTGGGCCTGATATGGGACTTGTAGATTTGCGCCAAGTCTGATGTAGTAAAATATTTCTTGAATCTTTGCAAGAAGCCCAGAAATTTTATCGTGTTTGGGGCCATACCAAAAATATGATCGAACCAACTAAGATTATTGGATATTTCAGTGCCTAAGATGTTAAAGGTTTTTCGGCATGAATTATAAAACGGTCCCAAGTAATTCCGTCCAATATAACTTAAATTGAACGGCGGGAGAGAAAACTTTCAATCAATTCTATGAAAAGAGGGTCTAGATCTAGTACCTGAAGTTTCTATTAAAGGTCTTCGAGATATCTAATGCGATAATTTCAATTAGGTGTTGATGAGTATTTCGAAAACCTTCGAAAGAATCGAAGTATGGGCAATTGGTCTATAATTTGAGGGATCGCTTGCCTCTCTTTTTTTGGGTATTGGGTGAGCATGTCCAAGTTTCCATGTGGAAGGAAAGACTCCTGTCGAATAGGACAAGTGAAATAGTGTTCGTACAGATTAAGCTAAAAAAGAGGCGCAGCACTTGAGTACCAGGTGCGTAATATCAACTGGCAAATAAATTGGCTTTTTATAATGATTCCGCGTACACATCCTCGTTATGAATTAGGGGCGGTACTGAAGAGTTTTAACAAGAGACCAGAAAGTCTTACTACCCTTTCGACTAGTAAAGATTTTCTGTCTAATACATTGGTCCAATTGGAACTTCGCTCGCTGAATAATGGACTGACAGGTCTTACGTGCATCTCTATAGATCTGTTTCAATTTCGTTGAATGGCACAGTTTATTTGCCTGAAATGCAGCTTACTTATCTTTTGTGGCTGTATAACAGTCAAAATGTATGGCTAGGTTTAATATTTTAAAATTTGTCCGGAATAAAGCTGCACATCCCGAACCATAAGATATTGATAATGGTTTCAGAGCAGTATTCAACATCTCTCGGGGAAAAACACTCAGACCATTCTAATTCTTACTGTTATTAATCACAATTATCATAATTTGCACATATATTATCAAAATATTCGTGGCTTAAGGACTAAATTATGAGAGTTTCACCTGGCCGTTCTGGAAAATAATTGCCATTGTAATTATGGAAACTTGGCTTACGGATGCTATATTTTCTAGTGAATTGTTTAATGTACCTCAATATGTGGTATACACCGAAAAGATCATTGTCATATATATATCAACTGGTCTGACAAGAGGCGGAGGTGTTATGATTGCGGGGCGATCTTGCTTTATTAGCGAACAAATTTTCTTATCAAATGAAAGCACTGAATTGAATCGATTAAGCTTACGTTTCATTAAATCACAACTGACTCATGACTCCATAGGTTTGTGTGCTTAATATACATACCTCCTGGTTCTACGTTGGATTATTATAGGGATCACGTCAATAACGCTTTATTGTTTAATCAAAATCAATAATTTTAAACTAAGTAGTGTAAAATGGGAGTTGAATGATGATGAAGGTATGTTAATTCCAATTACTGTAATATCTGAACGTGACCGATTTGTAATTAACAACCTGGATAGGTTTAGATTTAGTTCAGGTTAACGATGTATGTAATGATGCTGGTAAGTTCTTAGATTTGGTCTTCTTAAGTTAATAATATAATACATCGAATTGATGTAGTTGATTTTCCCTTCACTACTTGTGATTTCCATCATACAGCGATTATATTAAATTTGTCATTTTACGATTTTGCTAGACCCTTTGATGATCATTCTAGTTTTACATTTAAATTTAATCATGCTGACTGTGATAATTTAAACACTTTCTGTTCTAATATTAACTGGTGTTTTTATACCCTAGCTGAAATCTATGTATAGGGTAACTAAGTTTCTCATTCTGTTTATAACGTACAGAAATAATGATGTTAGAGCAAAATGGATTGGACACCCAAGCATAATATTAAAAGTTATTTTAATTTTTGCATGTCCGTCCGTCTGCCTGTGCGCACGAAAACTCGAGAGCGCGTCCACTGAGAAAGCGGAAATTTTGTATACGGACTTTGAAAAAAAAGTAAAATTAAGTTCGAAAATAAGACAAATCGGGTAACTCCTTCGTGGGGTTGCCATACAAAAATTTCGGTCTCCACTATATATTTGTACACTTCAAGTGAACGCATCGACATAGAGAGCTGAAATTTGGTACATGGTTTTTTTATAGTAATAACAAATAAAATTTCAAAGATGGAATAAATCGGGCAACCCCTTCTTGGTGTTGCCATATAAAAATTTAGGTGTTTTATATATACTGTGAAAACGATTAGTCCTAGACATTTTTATTGTACCAAAAACTTCTTCAGAATACGAAATCCTATAAAATTGGTTATAATCATTTTTTCTGTCCGACGAGCCGTTCTAGAAATATATGTGAAAAATCACTTCAAAAATCAAACTTGAATAGATCGGTGACGATACGAAATTTTATACGGGCATTCATCTAGTGTATCTTAAGAATTGGTCTTAAACCAATTCTAGCTTTTTTACTTGTTTTATGTATATATATATAATGATTTGCAGCAAGCCTGCAGCAAATTTCTTGAAAATATATGTAAGTAAGCACCCGAAATGATTTAATAAGGGTCTTTCTAAATTGAAGAATGCTAATCTCAAGGCGCATAAGATCTACAAATCTACTAATGATCCCAATAAATTAGAAAATTTTAATCGTTTGAGGAAAGAATATGAATTCTTACATAGATTCTTGTACAGACAATACGTGTGGTCGTTTGAATCCAGCATAAAATCCACAAGCAATGCTTCTTGGTCTTATATTAATAATATAGTATATGTCAATCTACAAGTTCCCTAGGGTTTTAAAGTATAATGGTATTAAATCCCATGATTTACAAACTGGATGCGATCTCTTTGCTGAGTATTTTCAGACTGTCTATGGTACTCATACTGATAAGTGCAAGACTACTTCATTTTAAATGGCAGATACCTCTCTGGTGCTCATCGGCTCCTTATCGGTTGAATATGATGATGTCTATAAAGCATTATGTAATCTTAGTTTAAGTACTAATTAAGATCCTAATTACCTATGTTTCTCGTTTTTAAAACATTGCACAAGATTGCTATCATCTCCTTTAACTGAAATTTTTAATCTACCTTCGGTTTAGAGTTTTTTGGATGATATGAAAATTTCTTTTAATACACCAATTTTGAAATCCGGGTTGAAATATGATATAATGAATTATCGTGGAGTGTCTGTGATGAATAATATTCCGAACTTATTAGATTCTATAGTGAATACTAAAATAACTTTTATTTTAAAGGAGTTAATAGTCTCCCAGTAGCATGGTTTTTGCTCCGGTAAGTCCTGCTCCACAAATTTGGCAATATTTTCCAATTTTGCGATTAATTCTATTGAAGTAGGTGTCCAGGTAGATGTAGTCTTGTAGTCTATACTGATTTTGTTAAGGTATCCGATAGTGTCAATATTCCACTCCTAGTTTGTAAACTGCAATATACTGGCTATTATTCATCTATCTTGAAATGGGTTGAATCTTATTCAAGCAATTCTAAGCAATATGTGAAAATTGGCCATCTTCATACCTGTTATTGCTGGTGTTCCTCAAGGCAGTCATTTAGGACCCCATGGGAAAGTCGGTGGAAGAAATGTGTAGATGCAGAGTACTTTGCAGAATTTTAACAATTTGTACCGCTACTGTCAATAAATCTTTTTAAAAAAATATATAACTCATGACTTTCGGGACACACCCCGTATACGCAAAAATGTAACTTCTTTTAAATATGCGTGGGTGTCTAATCCATTTTGCTTCCATTTTCGTTCCAACAATTCTAGGAGAAGCACATGAAAAGCTTGAATTACTTTCTCCCAAGGATATACCTTTACAAATGTCTCATAAAGTGTCCAATTAAGAGGCATGCATCCTGGTTCCTTCCAAGAAAGTGAGGGCGAAGCATACGAAAAAGCTTGAACTACTTCCTCTCTAGGACATGTTTGTACAATTGTCCTATGAAGTGTGTATATATCTTCCAAAAGAAGACATCCGGTTTGAATGATGGTATGATACCATTTCCGGCTGGGTTATACATTCTGCTAATTAAGTTTTAATATTACGAATCGATCAAGGTGGACTGATTAATTAGAGTACCTACGTAGGCATATTTACATATACCCTAAGGTAAAACACGTGAATATCTACATCATATTAATACATTTCTTACTCAATTGTTATCTTTTACTAGTAGTATAAATAAACAGTTACTTTTCTTGAATACGAATGACTGGACATAATGTTTTGCGAAAAACCCATCTCATCAAATGTATGTACTGGTATGTATGTATGTAGGTCACACAAAAATTACCAAAGACTTAAAGCAAATTTTCACTGTTAAATGTTAAAACTTCCTCGAACTGAATGCAAATTGTGTGTGCGAAATAAGTTAAAAAAAAATGTCGCAAAGCTTTGGAAGTACTTCTTGTAACGTGATAGTTTTTCTGTACTACTACTTAACCAAATTCGTAGGAATAATAAACTTTTCCTACAACTACCAACAAAACATCGTTACTAAATCTCGTATGTCCACAGGTTACTCCTGTTTGTCCTGTGGGTTTTTGATTATATTACTTCCTGTGTCAATATGGAAGTTTTTTGATTTCGCCGATAATTCATTTAGCACTTTCTTTATATACGTTACATTCGTCCATCATTTAACTATTTCGGTTATATCCATAACAACATTGTTAATGTTAATACTAAAACAGAATCGTTTCATTGGAATCGTTAATGATTTCTTAAAGATTTATCTAAATCTGTGTGAATTAACTGGTGAAAGTGAAATGTTTGATAAGGAGTTTTTCATTATTTGTGGTCTAAAAGTGCTCGTAAATATTTATGAAATATTTGGAGGTATTCCACTTATAATCGATATGAATAGAAATTATTCCGGTTATGTTCTAATATGGTGGATAATGATTCTTTATGTATGGGTTCTATCAGCATTCACTTTAAATATTTTTATTGTTGGATTTCTAATCATAAGTACGTTATATGGAAAATGTTTGAATTACATGAATCACGTACTTACGAAAATTCAAGACACGGACATGGAATCAAATCGATGGGAAAATATTGATTATCTTGATAATCAGTTGATAAACATTGTTCGAATTTATTCAGAAATTCATCAAGTTGCTATTGATTTCATTGGATTTTTCCAAATTCAATTTTTACTCTCTTTTTATCGTTCGTTTTCATCAATTGTATCATTACTCTACTCCAATTATGAATTTCTTTCATCATCTTTGCAAAAATTCTATGCCCTGGGATATGTACTGGCAGATATTGCTGACATTATTCTTATGAATTTCTCTGCAGAGCTGGCTGTAAGAAAATCAAAAATTTATCGTCAGCAGATATTTTTACAAAAATTTCATTTAAAAGAAATAAACAAAATTGTAAGGAGGGGATTGAATTTGCAGTTAGTTTTTGACATAAAAAAAATTCTAAGTTTTATTTTTCAATTACAGATCGATAAACGTACTTGGAAATTTCCAATTCAGGAGTTAAATATCAACGTACTTGGATTGTTCGATATAAATAATAGTTTTACGTTAATATTTATTATAAACGCCTTGGAATATGCAATAATTTTGATTCAGTTTAGAATTTCATTTTCATAGAAATAAAATTATTCCCAACATTTTGATCGAGGGGTTTTATTTTTTTTTAAGATATTTGGATCCTATGGTAGACTCAACTACTGGGAATTGATTTTTTGTGTTTAGTGGGTTTAGCAAAGAGTTCACGTCACAACATATCGGAATATTTTTATAATTATTTTTAGATGGTCTACGATAGCGATAAACTTTGGTTAATAAGTACAATCAGGTACAGTATCGGACAGAAAAAGGTGAACCAAAGAATTTATTTCAAAATTTCGCAAATTTGTTAAGGGGAAGAGTGGAACAATATGGTTGTTGAGTCATGATACGAAACTCAAAATATTAGCATAAAATGCATATGGTTGCATTTGTTTGGATTTATGCACAAATTATATGACAACCATAAAGTGCATGTAGTTGCATTCCTTGGAAATCTGGGCATCGATGCTCATAGCATAAAACACACGACAAAGAAACGGTGGCGTCGGCTCAATCGTTTCTTCTTATAATCCTGTCGTAAAATGCAGTCGAGCATTACAGCCGAAATATCGTTTTGCGGCTCAACCAGCACTTTGCAAACTTGTCGGCTGAACCTAGCCACCCTTAATTGCCTTACCAATAGCATCTCGGCAATAGTGTCATAAATGCTTCCAATTTACCTGATTAACACAAGTCGCTGCCTCAATTCTATTATAACAATTTCAACCTTTTTCCTTTTTATCAAGGAAAAACCCATGCAAAAACAAGTCGAGTATTTTTGTTTTTCTCTACCTTCAGGTAACAGCAAGAAGGAAGAACAACTTGGACGGAAAAAAGGAATTCAATGTTCGTTTGGTCGTGATCGTGATATATTTAGTCATATAGTCATCAAATGAAAGATAGAAATAAAGTTACATATCAAAGTAATTTGTCGTTAGTTTTTTGTTCTGGCTTTTTGTGTTATAACAATCATTAAAAACGCTTAGTGATTCAACAATGGTGTAGGACTTAAAAACAACAGATAATCGAGCAGAACATACTGGCTTAATATGTCTTCTAAGCTAGTAAAGGAGGTGGCCGTGTAATTGAGTTAAAGTAATAATTATTAATTTTTTGCTATTTTCTTGTTTTTTCTATACATCGTTTCACTTATGACACTTGTAGTATTCAATTATAGGAGTTCCTGAATGTATGTGCTTCTAAGACAGGATTTAGCAGACTAGAAACCTAAGTCTTGTGAGTCTTCCGATGAGCATTCAGTAAATCTCGTCGAAGGCCGCATTAAATATCATGATGTTATGGAAGCATATGAGTGAAGATGACTTGGACGTGAAGTCCAGACTATCAGCCGTGACAAGCGTTGCATATGCAGGACGGCACGCTAGCACGCCTTGGCTATTTGGGGGAGAGTGTGAGATGCGTCACACGAACACCTACAAGAAAAATTATTGCCTGCAATAAATGTTGCACACATCCTGTAGCCTTGAAGGGACTGCTTTACATCACTTACCTTGTACATCTAGTGAGGACCTAGTGTTCCGTTCTCAGTTGCCAATTCCATAGCCATCCATGTGACATTGTGGGAATCGAATGGTATAATGTCCCTATTGAATCTGAAACTTGAAGCGAAAGAGTAGATACATATATGCGACCTTCATTTCAAAAGCGTTCCAGTAGAGTGGAAGAAAATGAAAAGCTCACTCCATCTTTAAGTTACAAAATTATATATATTTGGACAGAAACACATCTAAGCAAGCCTCAGGACTAGCCCTATCATGCTTTCTTGCAGCTCGGTTCAAGGCTTGTCTCAGAGAATTGAAAACAAAATGACACCACCGGGCTCGGAGCTGACATTGTAATTTTGATAATATTTGCGACAATTCCTTTCATTCTGGCCAGAAATAATTTATTATTGGCTTTCAAAAATGTAGATTAAAATTCCATTTCGGTTAACAGACCGAAATTAAAAACAAAAAAAAGAATCTGTTGGCAGAAGTGGGCCTGACAGAGAAAAATTTCCAGCAAGGCTAGCTGCAAGGCTTGGTTTTATGTTGCATCATTTAAAAACCCGTGTTGGAAATTTTGCGAGGCCTGGATGTGTTTCTGCCTTTAAATCTGTATCATGTCTTCTACACGAGCGAAGAACTACCAAATTTAACTATTTCCGGCGTCTCCGATGCTTCTTCTTCTCCCACTATGACCACAATTACTTTTTCAGTTTCTGTCAGTTTCTGTCAGCCAGATGTCAGTCGTAAAGTAAGGTGAATTTTGACAGCTGAGTGTACATATAAAGCTGCGACTATAATAATGAAACTGATCATTATATACCGAACTAGCAATAAATAAATGTTTTTTCTTTTTATTTTAAACAAATTTTTAAATTTGTTATTCCGGAGGAAGACTGTTGTCCATATGCTGAATAGGACCCAAATCCTTGTGCCTTAGCGTTCCTGCAACGATTATCCTGTTTCTTAGTAGATCCCTATTAATAATAGTGTTCTGTTCGACCCTTAGAAGTAGCTTCTGTGAGAGGTTATGGCTACTCCACATTTTTGCATTCATTTTAATAAACATAATACAGGATGTTTCCACAATGGAGGTCTGTAGGGCAGAAAGTGATAGTACTCACATAGATAAACAGAAAATTGTACTATTTCAGAGTTACACGGTGATTATGATAATATGGCAGTTTTTCACAAAACACCCTGTATCTGTTAAGATCTTGTTGTATGATTGACTGCTCGACCAGCCCCGTACTCCTCTGCTGTCCGTAGTTATGGCGGTCTAACATAAAAGTTTTGGATTTTTCCCCCTTTTTTGTTTTTTTTTTGTTTTTACCTCGTTGTTTTCCAAAAAGTTGACTAACATTACTTAAGATGAACTATGCACTCTCCTCTTTAATTTGACCTATTGCACCTATATGGCTAACTGTAACCGTTAAAGAGTTATCAGCTCTTAATTTTAAGTCCAAAATCTCCTATATTTCTAACTAAAGAAGAACTTGAGATGGTTGAATATTTTTGAATATTTAAATGATTTGAACAGTAGATTCTTAGGATTTTCGACTGATGATCTGAAGGTATTAGAGTAGGAACTAGAAATAAAAAATATATAACAAAAATTATCCCTTTAATAATAATAATACAGGTAAAACTACCAAAGATTGGTTACTTGGATTCTTAAGACGTCACCCTGGACTAAAAGTCAAACGGAAAAATACTGAGGCCGTTTTCTCGAAAACGAAAAAAAAACTGTGGATTTATCGATTTTCAGTTGCATTGAAAGATTAAAGTTCGCTCTTTTGAATGAATCTATGATCGCAGTGATTTTTTCAGTCTTTAATTCCACATTATGAATTTTGTCATATGATTTTGATAAGACTCAATTTAATTGATGTGAGATAAGGCAATTCACAATAAAAACGGCTTATTCTATTACTTAGTAATGGTCTGTTTATACCATTGACACACTATACTATTAATTAAAGCCTCTTTCCATATTAGATGCCATTGATAATGAAGATTTACCCTTAGAACATAATTCAAACAGGAGTAAATGTACTTAAAATATATACAATAATGAAATTAGTGTATATGAGTGAAGCTTTAAAGCCTTCATAATATGTATCTCGAAGAGGTGGGTACGTCTTCAACAAGGACGGAAAATGTAGAACAATTGAGATACAAGTACAGAAAAAAACAAGTAACAAGAGGGACCATCGGACTTAAAGCAATGGCAGCGTGTAGAAATGGCAACAAATTTGCACTCAGATTACTTGACTGCACCTTCATGAATTCTGTTAGCGGTTTATACCTGCACTATGCTCTTACACAGTAGAAAATTTGAGTTTATCCCAAATATTGCAGAAGCTTGACATAAATTGTCTTATAAGCACTCCTGTTTGTTATATGTTCTTATACCCTAGACCAGTGGTTCTTAACTTCAGAGCAATTAATATTAAGGCCTACTGGTAAATTCGATTCGATCAAATCTATATGCAATCGAATTTTTTTAAGGAGAATTTTTTACTGTTTAATAAAATTGAATCGAAGATTTTCCAAATTCAATAGAAAGCAATTGCCGGTTATTTTTTATTGACGCTGAATTTGATGTGATTAATTTTAACAGTAAAAAATGCTATATGAAAAACCTTGATTCGATGGAATCTAGATCGAATCGAAATCCCCGGTAGACCTGATTAATTGATTAATCCCAGGAGAGTTTTACATATGAGATATTGCTACCTTCATTTCGTCTTCTAGATCTGTAAGTCTTTCTGGGTTTTTAGATTTTATATTGATTAATGTTGAGAATCTCAATTCATAAAGATATGAAGTAGCAAATTGTAATTAAATCGTGAGTGGCTTCTTAGATAGAGATGGGTATACTTTTTGGAGGAAAGTCCAAAAAATTTAATTTGACATTTTTGTGAACTACATTTTTAGAAGAGCGATCTGGGGCCGGATTCACTAACTCGGAGAGTTGTGGAGTTGTGGAGATGAGAGCTCTTTTGCCACTTAACTCTCTACTCGGAATTCTGTAACTCGTGGAATTCGTATTGAGATTTACCAAACTTCTATTTCACTCGTCAAAACTCTCGGCTGTGCTAGTTGTGGAGAAGTAAGAAAAATATTTCTCAACCAACAGTATTGTCTGCTTTTATTGTCCTTTGTGAAGGTACTAATGTACCTAGGATTTTTAAATTAAATTATGGATTCAATGCATATCCTGGCTATGTTTACAAAAACAAATTACGGACATCCTTGCAATACTTACAGAGAAATGAGGATTTTGGTGTCTCAGGATACCTGCTAAAAATTGTAAATCACGCGGAAGTGGTCAATTTGGTCGTCTTCCAGTACAGAAGAGATGCTATAAAAATTTTAAATATGCACGTTAAATCTTGTATCTAGGATGATATCGCATCTACATTATGTCCCCTAATTAGATATGTAATTAGTTTTTGAGTCTGGTAAATAGTTTTGGAGATAACTGCAAAAGAAGTGAATCAGTCCTTCTTAAGATGAAAAAATGGCCGTTTTTTGGTACAAAAATGGATATATTTTCAACTCATCATTATGAATAACTAGTAAGGAAATTCACTTTGCATGAGAAAAATGTTCATATCAGAGTACTAATGGATGTGAAACAAAGAACGGAAGAAATATATGCGAAATATAGGAACTGGGGTGTATATGACCCAAGTGCAAAAATCCGTCTTTTGGCGGTAAAAAGTCAGTTATGAAGTTACAATGATAAAAAAAACTACACCAATCGATTGTCGGCTTCTCCCTCTTTAATTTGATACCAAACATGATGTATTTTGGACAACCCACAATTGGGGGTGGTACGACCCCCATCCCCAAAAGACCCTCTCCAGAAATTGTTCAGCTATATTTTTGACCCTAAATCCATAGAAAAAACACCAATGCTCTACGACCCTCCCAAACAGAGTTAGCCGTCTTTCAATATTTCGATACTTCTCACGTTTTCTTTAACTCCCCAAGTATGTTAGAGAATCTCGAATGGAGAGTTAAGGAGTTTTAATCGGGGAAAACGAAAATTCTCATCTCCCAAACTGCTAAACTCTCCGAGTTACCGAATCCGGCCCCTGTTGACAATGAAATAATTTCTTCTTCTTCTTTCAATGATAATTCTGTATTTAAAGATTCAAATTTGCCAAATGGATTTCGTATCCATTCATATGATTTTAAGACATGGAAACTAACGCGCGCTTTTTTCATTCAATATTGTTAGATATTCTATTATAGCAGGAATAATATCAGCGACATTTTCCGTTTGAATTGAAGGAAACATATGAAGCCTTTTTTTTTGTTATTCGATGTTTCTAACCCAATTTTGTTTTTATTTTCATTTTTTTAAAATATCAGCTAAATATGCCAATTTAGCACACCAAATATCATTTTCAACAAGATTTCGAGTAAATACTGTAAGCTATTAGAGGAGCTATAAGCTCTCTACATTTAGATCACCACCAACGACAATATTAACATACTTGCGTCTTATAAATGAAATTATGACATGAAACTCAGCATCTACTTCATCAGAAGATGCGTTTGGAGGACAGTATACAGCAACTAGCTAGTATTTCTCTACTTCTGAAGGCAGAGAGCGTTGCGCTGGCTCCATACATCGACTCCATTTTCAGGAAATCTATCGCTTTTGGATATGTCCCTGTGGTATGGAGGAAGATGAGGGTTGCCTTCGTTCCGAAGCCTGGTAAGGCTTCTTACATGGACCCGAAGATTTTTGGAACCATAAGCCTCTCCTAATTCCTTTTGAAATGCCTAGAGAGGCTTGTGGATGAATATATCAAGGGAGTAGCCCTAAAGAATTCTCCCTTAAACTTAAACACCTCACAACATGCTTACCGGAGAGGCAGATCTACCGAGACGGCTCTCCATTCAATGGTTACTCTCATTGAGCGGGGACTGGATCTTGGACTGTTGTGTATCCACTACGAGATGTTCCTTCTGTGGGTTCCTGGTTACATGGTGATTATAGGGAATGAAAGTGCTGACCTTTTAGCTAGGGCTGGCTCTGTTTCTCCGTTCCTCGGACCGGAACCCGCCGTAGGCGTTGCCACCTCGATTACCGGGTCTCAAATGAAAGCGGATGTTCGTAGAAAACATAACATCCGCAGAGATGGGCGAACCTGAATACTTGCAGGTGTACAAAATTGTTTCTTGATGGGTCCAATGGGAATATCTCCGATTTTCTCATGGGGCTCGAAAGGACACAATGTAGAACTGTGGTTGGCATCATCACCGGTCACAGCTCATTTCACGCTCAGCTAAGAAAGATGGGAGTTGTTGATACCTCTGAGTGTCTGTCCTGCCTGGAGGGAGAGCCCGAGACAGCCGAACTCTTTTTGTGCGCATGTCTGGCCTTCGCCCGGTGCAGGCTGGATACTCTAGGGTCTGCCATTCTATCTGTGGATGAGCTGAAAAACCTGCCTCACCAAGACCTGACGTCTTCATTAAGAGGACAGGAAGGTTTTGGTGAATGGCCTTCTAACAGGACAGCACAATGGGCCGCTTTGGACTCCGTGCTTGGGATAGTGTCACCTGTCCCCCTGCCTTCAAATAAAAAAAAGCATTTCTCTAACCCAGTATCGAGTTCAACGCATATAAATTCAAGAACTGCAACTTTGGAGAATCTGGCGACAATCGTTCCCTCAAAATGTTTGTGGAAATAAACTGCAACGCCACCGCTCGTACGATTGGAGCGATCATTTCTATACACTGAATAATCTGGAATAGAAATAATATTGGAATTCACTCGATACTTCAACCAAGTTTCACAGACTAGCAGTACATATATATTAGAACCCTCAAAGATGTCATGTATAACGTAAATTTTATTATTTAAGCTTCTTGCATTAAATGAACAGATATTAAGTCTTTTAGCTTGATTTGTAAAGATTTTTAGGAGTGCCAGCACAGCACCAGCACAGTGTAGAAAAAGTAAAACCAATGCACATACTAACCTGTTATTATAATAACTATTAAAAACAAAAGAAAGATAATTAAGAGATTGAAATCGAACAGCTACAAAAAACAAAAACAGAAGAAATAAAAACTTATCTGCAGTACGACTTACAAAGCAATTTGTTAATTTGAGCTTTATGTTACATGAAAGAATTGTAATGAGACAAAGTGAAATGAAGCAGAAAACAAATATCCATTAATTGAGTTGCTCCCATGAAAACATTGCAGGTACTAGAGTTGATTAACCTCTGTAACAGGTACCGCTTTATCACCTTCAGCCCGAACAATAAAAATCCGTCCATCCCTGTCATTTTATCTCACTAAAAATGTGCGAACCGAGAAGAATTCAATGCGAATTTTTATAGGCAGATAATACTGCGAGACTCAGAGATCCTTTATTTACAAAATCTATGCGAATAAGGATTTTAGTTATATCTGTAATATTTCAAAAGTTTCGAGTTTATAACTTTTGTACGTTACTGTAACTTTAAAGTATGGACACTAACCATGGATAAAGTTTAGTTTTTTTAGCAAAAATTCACACCGTTGTTGCAATAACTAAACAGTGCTGCCACTTTTCATTGGATTTCATTTGGCTTTGAAAAAGTAACGGGAAATTTTTATGAAAAATAAAACGAATAATTTACACACTAATAATACTGATTAATTGTGATGCTTTTACTACACTTGATGTATTTAACTAGCAAAAAAGTATAAAGATTAAAACAATTATATAATTATCGGGCTTTTTGAAGTAATTTAAAATGTTGGGGTGATTCGCTGCAAACAAGAACCAATAACAATAATTCATCACCTTGTATTGATGAGTATGAAGTGTAAAGCTTTTGTGTGAAAAATTTGACTTTTCACCTCTAATTTCACTGAGTGCTTTTCATAAATAAAAAAACTTTTCACAAACTCATTGCATTACAAGCACATATATGTTTTTGTATGCGCTGATTCTTATAACGAATAGAAGTAATCGGGAAAAAGCTTGTCCCGTCGAAATGAAATACTTCTTCAATTCCTAATGGTGTTTTGAAATAATTGAATTATCCAGATTTAAATAATGAAATTAATTTATTACTTCTTTGTAGCCATTAACACCTCCAGGATGGGACATGGAAATTAAAAACATAAATCCTACAACTAGCTATATTTTTAGACCCTATCGTGAGCTCAAGATGTCGTTAGATCTTAATTATGTGTTGTAAGGTCATCTAAATTCGCAAATTCTTTGTGACACGTATGGATTTTAATTTTAATTTTATTAGGTTCTTATTAATACTTTTTCAGAGGTCTATACTGTCATGCCCACTTATTGATGAAAATGATTCTAGAAACTAGTTTGAAAACAGATGCAGATCAGCAAGAAATTTATTTAAAAGAATTTTCACAAGTCCGACTTTCTTCATACTCCTTGATTTTCTTGCATAGGATATTCTTAATACTCCGTGGTTCATAGAGGATAAAGATAGTTTTCCATGGATCTTATTTTGAGCGACAGCATTGAATTTACTGCACGATTTTCATTATCTTAAATGCTTTTAATATCATCGAATCTTTACTAAATATTTGAGATAGCTAAAAAATGGCACTGATTGAGATTTTGATATACAGGATAGTGTGAGTTATTTCACAATTCTTCGGTGTGATTGGATTGAGGCCTAAACCAAATCGTCTACTTTCTACTGCAAGAATTTCAAAACTCGTGTTAAAGGCTTGCTGTCGAAGACAACGATGCAGATATCATCAACATAATACTATAGATGAAATTATTAATCAATATATGGATTGTATGGAACTATTTTGGGTAGGCCTCGTGGCCTCGGTACCTTCAAATGATAAACGTGTTGACTACTTTCCTAGGGGTAGTGGGTTCGAATTCCACCTCGACAATCCAGAGCCTCATCCCATATCTAGTTTCCTGTAGACTTTTGTAGTTCATCCTCTCCCATATTATCTACTACCTTACTTACTAAAAATTCCCTCACCCCTCTATTCCATCAGAAGCACAATATGTACTATTAAAGGATAGCTACTGGAAGCTAATCACCTGGCCAGTGAACACAAATGATTTAAGAAACTGAAACAGAGCTTCGGATAAGAGATTGGCAGGTGAAGAGGCTATGTGGATGGTTCAAGCTCTATGTTCACAAGGGCAGTGAAGAACGAAAAGAGAAAAAAAAATGTTGGCTAGGACGTTGTTCTTGACCAGTGTAAATAGAAACAGAAAAGTATTCATTCATCACTATATTGACATTGCTGACTAAAGGACAGTCTAGCATTGTGGAGAATTTGACAATCGACTAGTGGTGTAAAAAGTTTTTAATAACTATATTTCATGGTCTTTGGGACAAGTCTGCATGGATCGGGCCTTTCCAGATGTAATCTTGCCTTCTGGGTTTAAAGCCTTTCTTAATCAATAAAAAATCCAAGTATAGGTGGAATTGTAATCCGTGCTTTGTTCCACTTTGATTTGCAAGGTGTTGATGGATTTTGTTTTTAAATCCAGCCTCTTACCTTCCAAGTTGCCTTTTTTGGAAATTTCTGAATTGATATCTACCGTCGGAAAGTAAAAGTGCTCCATGCTCTTGTAAATATTAATAGAAAGATCATGAATTAAATTTAAGCAAATTAGATGTGTTTTGTTTATAACTCTAGTTTTCTTATCGGTCAGCAATATAAAAGCAGTTATTACATAAATTCGTAAGGATTGATATTTTCTGTAGGCTGTATAATTTATATATAATTTGTAATGCATACTTAATGTAATTTTGAATGCTAGAGCTCTGCACAGAAACTATAAGATAGATGTAGTCTTAAAATAAATGGGCCAAGATAAAACGGCACTTAACAAATCTATGGCATGATGTGGGAGAGTACATAATCTATTCACCAGACTTAAAGACCTGGATCCAGGAGAACTACACTCTAATCTTGTCTATAAACTTAATTGCAAGTCATGTGAAGCATGTTATATTGGTTAGATGAAACAATTGTTAAAAAGAGACTATACCAACACGGTTATGATTGCAGAAATACCAATAGTCACAAAAAAGAGATGACAGCCCTAGCTAAACATCATTTTGAAGAGGATAGTCATAGTTTTGATTTTGAAAATATAAATATTGTTGACTATGAGAGCAATTGGTATAAACGTAATATTAGTGAAATGATACACATACAGCTCAATGATAAGAGCATTAATTTTCGGACAGATACAGTTAACTTAAATCCAGTCTATATGACTTTTATTAACTGTTACAAAAACACTTTAATGAGTGATGATACTAGAAATTGATCTGTTGTTTTAGTTTTGATAATTACTTCCACTTTGTGTTACTAGTACCAGACTTTCCATATTTTTATCTAGGATGCTATCTGACAGCCGTAAAAAATGTTTTTAGATTTTATCTGATGCTCTTTATATCATGTTTAATTTTTAGTGATTTTAATTATAATTTCTATTGGTAATTTTCTTGAGGTAATTTATGGATATTTTTTAAAGTTTACTGTTGTTCCAATGAATTGTTGTTGTTTGTATTTTTAGCCCTGATGAAGCGTTAAAATATGACAGGAAACGTTGGCAAAAAGAAAAAAAAGTGTTATTATTATCCCATACCAGCTATAGCAAATACATAGTTCTTAGGGATACTACAATTTCTGATAGATATTTATCCAGTTGGAGAATGCTTTGTGTACTCTTGCAGACATCCATTAGGGATGGAGTGGATATACTACTCACTATAGTAGAAACCAGGTAATGGTGAGCTTTACATGCGAATAAGTAATGTCTTTGATTCTACCACGAAAAAGACATGGCCCTGTCAACAATGGTAGTTGTGAATTTTATATCGACTTTTGTGGTACGTGCCAACTTACTGTAAATGGGATTTAATACCATCACAAAATAATACACTAAGAAATTTGGATAACACAGCATGGAAGATCCTGAAACTAGATTGGTCATCCAAATTCAAACTCAATTCAAACTTAAATTCAAATTTATACGCTTATTTGTCGCAGTTTGAAAAGTATAGTGAACGGTATTGGAAGTGACCATCAGTTTGCTAAAACTAATATAGAATATTAGGATCCCCACAGTTAAGAACAGACAGTGCAAATTGAGCAAATAGAGCAAATAGGAAAATTCCTCCACAATACCAACTGCTTGAAGAGTGCCTCAGACCAAGCTATGACAGTAACATGGTCTAAACAGCAAAAAAAGCCACAATTATATTCAAAGTGGACGGCAGGAATGGATGATGGACAAAATGTGGCAAAAATGCAATTCCATCAGCAGAAAGTCCTTGTGGTTTTACGTGAGTACCTGCCAAGTATGGCTTAATCTCACGGCATTCTTCATGCTCGCATTAGTTATCGACAATCAACGTCCTCATGTCATTACAATGAGTACCAGTATGCTAATAGAGCATGACTAACTGGTCGAAGCGAGACTTATCCAATCTCTGCCGATCTAGGATCACGGCACCCTTAACCACAGCCACCACGATGCTTCCATAAAGAGGCTATCCCAAGTTGAGGTGAATAGTTCCAATTATCCAGAGACCTCAACCCCGTGTGGTACCAAGTTAGCTAAAGAAGGGCTACCCATTTGGTATGGCTTTCGTAAAATATGATCATCAGACCATGAATACTCCCAGTGGTATCACCATGAAAGATATCCTTTTTGTAACGGGACTGGTTACTCTGTTCGTGCCTAGATCTTATTAGCAACCGCTAAAAATAATTATACCTAGCCTATACAGGTAGCATAATCCTTCATAGGCATTTAGAGGGAAATGCGTGAAGGTCTGGATAGGATTCGAGATTCACTATTTGGATCTTATAGCTGACCATGCATATACTAACCATATAAACCATATAAGCACTACTAACATAAATACTTGATATCCAATATTCAACAACTTATTCATCAACTAATGCTGATTCTTCATGATCAACCCTAATTCCATCAGCAATCCGAATCGGCTTTGAGTGCTTCAAAATGAATAATCTCAACTGAGTAGAAAGTGTTAAACGTAGCACCCGATGTGAGTAAAATTACTAAAGTAGCTCTTGCATTTTAGAGGTGGAAAATTTATAGAGGTCCAAAAAGTAACCGGTATCCGATTTTATCTACAAGCTAAAGCCAAAGAATCTGGAATGAACCACATCTCGCCTGAGCTATTAAAAGTAGACCCCTACATTATTTCAAATATATTTAATCAAGGGGGGGGGGGGGAAATCAGGAAACACGTATACTTTATCGATGGATTGCACGGATGGTAGTATTTCCTATTCTTAAAAGAAGGAGGACCTAATTGATTTTGGATAGAATTAAAAGTGCACCTCGATTTTGCAATAAAAAGTCAGCAAACTGGATTTAGCAAATATTGCTTCTACACATAGATCTTATCAATACATTGAGAATCATTGTGGAGCAATCTATTCAGCACCTTCTACCATGGTCTTGTGGATTTACAAACAGGCTGACTCGATTGATTGAATGTAAATTTGGAAGCTCTGCGATGGAGTGCTAATTTCCATAAAAAAATCATCGAGTATATAAAAGGGTTTCATAGCAATTCTATAGTTGCAAAACTCTACATAACAGTAAATTGTGGGGTAGTTTTAATGTGAATAAGAGAGGATGACAAGGATATTTACCCAAAAATGTCGTTGGCATAGCTTTCAATAACAAATTCGGCGGCAATACAATGTGGACTGGTGGAAAGTCTTATAGATCTGGATCAAGCTGATTTTATCTAATATATGGCCCATCGATACCAGGGTCTTCACCGACTCAAAATTAGAGTTTATTCCAGCTGATATAAGATTTAATCACACAAAAACCAAGAAAATGCGGATTAATACGATCATTTTGGGTGAAATTAGAGGTTTAGAAAAATATTTCAGTTCTAACTTTAAGGACGTCTTAATCAAATCTAGTATGAAGACAGTTTTATTACGTATCACATTTGAGTCACGCAACCTATAAATGTCTGGTTGTAGACCTTTGTAAATAATTATCTACGCAGTATTCGTAACATTTGTTGTACAGATCAAATTTCTAATGAAGAGCTGTGGAGACAATCGATCATAGAGCAGCAGACACAAATATTAGGATAGCGAATTGAAATCTGTTATGAAGATCTAAATCCATTGAACAGGAACCGTTTCTGTCATATTTCCATCAAGAGATGAAAGGATGTAGATTGGTGAAATTGGATACGTTCATGTTTTCAGTTTTTAGTTAAATTTGGGAGAAAAATGGAAAACAATTAAAATCAAATGAAGTCAGTTAAATATGTTTTTTTTTTAGAAAAATAGATACCGACGCAATAAGGAGTCCTCTCGAACTGCAAACGCAACATCTGTTCTATCTCCCGTGCCGTCAGCAATGGTCCTCCCGTAATAGATATACAAAGGCTAACAAAACTACCGGAGATATCCCATCGAGACAAAATCTTTTTAAAATCGAAACAAATGAATCAATTCAGACAATTGACGCCGCCCGATACCATAGGAAGATACGGTTTCTTTTTGCACAGCATCTCCCGTGGTCAATTCACGCACATGTCATATCGGTGGCCATAAACTGGCCACGGGTTTCTTAACTAGCTTCTGTAAACCAAAGAATTCTGATTACATAATGCATGTAGTAGGTATAGATGACCATAAATATATAGCCCGTTCTCACCTGCGGAAGTAGTCCAATAATAATAAAGATCCCTTCGTTTCGGTTATTTCAGTGGACAACAAAAATTAGTTCAACTCTGTTTTTTTTTTCAATGTTCCGCTTACTTCTGTACATATTTATATCCCCAAGAACGTGACCACTTTCAACAGATCTAGATTAAAAAAAAAAAGAAGAAGAGGAAAAAAAAAATCAAAAAAGATCGTAAAAACCGCTGGGATACGATGTGCGAAGTGTTCCCGTCAGTTTTCGATCCTCATGAAACAAATATAAATCAAGTTATGACTCCCATTCCATGACGACTCTCATATTTGCATAATAAGTGAATTAACAAAGGCCTCAAAAGAGCCTCTGACTCTGACCATTAGATCCTCCACAGAAGCGGCTGGAATTTTCTATAATGATTTGCATATGTAGAATGAAGCACATTTTTATACTAGCCATTATCTAGCCCCTAATGTCCAAGGGAAAACAAATGAACGGAAGTGTCGTTTGGTTAAGCAAATATCTTTGTGGCCACATGGCATTGACTGCCCCACGAAATTGGACCAGTTTCACAATGCAAATAAGATGAGAACAATTGAAAACGAGTTCCTGTCCTGCCTCCTGAATTGGAAGGTTCATACATACTCTCGTACATGCATTCATATGTATGTGCAGTAAAATATAGGTGGATTAAGACGTTGACGTTTTTAAGGTTGTTTCCCCCCTCTACCCTATTGTTGTTATTGTTATTTTATTTTTTGTATCCCTTAGCGGTTGTATAGTAGAAAGCAGTTGCTTCCGAAACATTTGCATAAGAAAGAACGCGAATCTTTCAATTATTTTGATACACTCGAATGGGCTTCAATCTAAAGTGGCTTTCCTTGCCGTAAATAAGCAATTTGTCATGAAAGGTGTAATTTATGATTATGAGAAGAAAAAAAAAATCGTTTTCCCTTTGAAATTCGTTGTCCGTTCGTTTGAGAATTCTTTAATGGCTGAAGTACGAAGATTTTGGAGTGTGCGGTTTAAGAATGAAAATGATTTGATAAATTCGTTTAATTTACAATTTTTTAATTTTTATTGAGAATATAAAATATGCAAGGGTGGTCACTGGTAAACTGCTAAATGTTTTATTTTATTTATTCGAGATTCAGACGAATTACTACAATTCAAATTAAGAAGAAACACACAACGCAAAAAATACAAAACAAAAATAGAAGAAGAAGAAAACAAAAACAAAGAAGCAGAAAAATTTGAACTAATTTTTCAATTGTACCTACTCTAGAAAAACTCAAATAGATTCAGTTGAAATGCTAATTAATGAGACGAAGACAAGACATTGCGGTTAAAGGCTCGTCCGAGACATATTTGGATTGATGGTAAGGAAGGTAGAGGACGTTATGGCTTTTCATAGAGCGATTAGAAGTTGATACACCTACAAAGCTTAGCACAACAACAAGGATATCAAATTTACACATTTGGAGGTCAAATTCTAGGATTACTCCAAGGAAAGCCACGGAGTACAAACCTGAAGAATCTACGTTTAATAGCTTTAATACGATCAGTCTTAGTAGACCAGACTGCCAGGGCTACCATATTTCAATATTGATCCAACAAAGGTGCATTTAAGAATTTTTGTAGTATTAGGATCATTAAATCCTTAGACCATCTCTTACAGACCCCAAAATCGATATGTAATTAGTGTCATCCTCAAAACAAAAATGGCAAGAATTGAGAATTACACCCAAATCCTAAGTTTTTTCAAGTCTGGATAATGAACTACCTCCCACGACATAATTGAAGTGAATTTTGGACTTATAATTGCGCACGAAAATCATAGAAAATCGACAAATATTGTGTAAATTTGTGCATCGATCAACTCCGATGATGAAATTTTGCAGATAGGTTGGTTTTATTGTTAATAGTATTTTGCTGAAATATGACTTATTGTATGTAAGTCCTTTACAATAAGGAAAGAATTACTCTAAAATGTGCCTCCGTTCGAAACTTATTAAAATTTTTGTGTTATGCGAAAAGTGAACACAAGTATAACGCTTATAGTGTTCTGGAAATTAAACTTTTTCACTTTTCGCATAACGTAAAAATATTTATAACTTTTGAATGGAAGAAGTATTTCTTTCTATGTTTTAAAGGATTATTAACGAGTCATATTTAAGAAGGCAAAAAATTATGTCCTTTGTGCAAAAACATTACAGGATCACAGATGCAAATTGACATGACAGTTATTTCAAAAATTCAGATTTAAGGTTCGGTAATTGAGGTATATTGCCATAAATCGTAGCACGTGCGATATTGTATCCGTGAAAGCACTTATGAGCATTAAAGTCACATACTTCCTCCGAAAAACGAAAATTTTTCAAACATAAATTTGAGTGGGAAGGAGTGATTTTAAGGGGGGGGGGTGGTGATCAAGATAATCCACAAAAAATCCATTGGCATACTCCATATTTCTTATTTACCGAACAAACTGCACGTAATCTGACAAGAGTACACGTCATTAATTTTCGTTCAAAGTTTTCTGAACTATATATATTTAAAAAAGAACTCCATCCAAACTTCACGGAGTTCCATTTTCTCCTTCTTGTAACTTCTTCAAAACCAATTAAGGATTAAAGTAAATAAAAAAAATCGAGAATGTTATTTTTGAGATATTTAAGGATAACGGACAATTCCATTATCCTTGAAAACAAATTTTCAGAAAAACGACCTCCACTAATTTTTGTAAGAACTTTAAAGGTTTCTTTAATAAATAGCGTTTGGTTCGTGGGCTTGAAATGTGTACATACTGGGATATAAATTTTTGAAGTTACACCTACCAAGAAATATTTGCCCCATTTTACAAATTTCAAAATACACTATCTTCGTAAAAAATGGCCTAAAAGGATAAATACTTCAGAAAAGTACTACTAATAATAAAAATCAACCAATCAGAAATATTAAACATTCACTGAGCAACAACAGAATAGATAATCGAGAAGACAATCATGCTACACAAATTACTCGATATAAAAAGCTAACATATGTACCACCAAGAAGTGACAAAATCATCCCTTTTCTGAAAAGCAATAATATTTCAAACATTTCTCTAGGACTACAACCGCAAAATAAAATAAGGCAGACAATATACATAGACACCAAAACCAAAATTGGAAAACCTACAATAGGTGCAATATACGAGATAAAATGCAAGACTGAAAATTGCAATAAGATCTACATCGGGGAAACGGGAAGAGATGTTAAAACACGAATGCGGGAACACATAAATGATTTCAACCGAGCAACAAAACTTTCCATAAATTGCAATGACGCACAAGGGCACGAACGCAATTACAATACAGCATGCCTGGCCCACGCTATTAAAAACAAACAGAAATTCAATTATGATAATCCAACTATTCTTCACAAAGAGCAATCCTGGACAAAACGGAAAAACATAGAAGCTCTATACATACATGCAAATAAACCCAACACCACGAATTTAAAAGTGGACACATAATATATTAGTTTCCAGTATAAGAGTATAATAGATTTACATAGGCATCACAGTAATTGTCGATTCCCATAACCCTAAGAAGTAGTGTAGTCCAAGTTTTTACTCGTTGTTTTATTCGTTTTTTTTTTTATATAATTTATTACAAGTGACTGTCCAGTTTTCTCTTTTCCTTTTAACTTTTTTTAATATTTTAATTTTTAATTCTTAATTTAAATTAACGACGAAGGGCAAAGGATAGCCTCGATACAACTACATCTTAAAATCATTATGATACGATAATCGTAAGGTAAAAAACTTTTATTATAACAAATGTCTGCATAATTATTAGTACATTATATTGATATATAGCTCCTTGAGAATGGTCACAACCCATGACCGAAATATATCGGATAGGTACTTAACAAAACAAGTGTTTAACTCACACAACCCGGGTTATATATTCCCAAAAATCCAATGCATAAATAGTTTTTTGATTTGGTCAAAATAATGCTCTGTAGTTTTTGATTTAGTAAGAAGGTGATAACTTAATCCCTTGCAATCACTTATACCTCCTGTCCTATAAGAAGTTTATATGAACAAAAACCCCTACTTGTAAGTCGTCAAAATAAGGGCTGCTATAAAACAGCATGTTATAGGTATTTATTTATATCTCTTTACCACTAATATTTTGAGTACTCTGTGTTCAAAAAATAATGTGACATTGAATTTATATTGAAAATTCTTTATTTATTCTTCCAAATCAATTTCATCGCCTTCAAAGTAATCCCCTCCCAATGCAATGCACTTATGCCGACGGATTTTCCAATCTTCGAAACAGTTGAAAAAGTCGATTTCAGGGATGGCCTTCAGCTCCTTCCTCGCGGCGGCTTGAATCTGCTCCATCGTCTCAAAACGGTGTCCTCGGAGCGGTCTTTTGAGCTTGCTGAACAGCCAGAATTCGCACGGCGCCAAATCAGGTGAATACGGTGGCTGTGGAACGATATGAGTCGAGTTTTTGGCGAAATGGTCACGAAGAACGAGTGCAGTGTGAGACGGCGCATTATCGTGGTGCAAAAACCAAGCGTTGTCTTTCCACAATTCCGGCCTCTTTTGGTGGATAACGTTACGCAAACGACGCATAACGTTCAGATAATATTCCTTGTTGACTGTTTGACCCGGGGGAAGGAACTCAGAATGCACAACACCACGATAATCGAAAAAAAAACAGTCAACATCACCTTGATTTTTGAGCGACTTTGGCGCGGTTTTTTTGGTCTCGGCACACCCTTGGCACGATATTCGCTCGATTGATCGGTCGTTTCGAGGTCGTAAGCATAGATCCAAGTCTCGTCTCCAGTACTCATGCATTTCGTCTTGTCAATGTAGTCAGAAATTATTGTTTCACACACTTAAACGCGACGCCTTTTTTCCAAAAATTCAATGATTTCGGTACCAGTCGAGATTTGACGCGTTTGACGCCCAAAGCATCCTTCGATATGCCAATATCATCAGCAAGGTCTCTAATCGTTAATCGACGGTTTTCAAACACCAAATCTTTAATTTTTTGGACGTGAGCTTCGTCGGTTGAGGTTGATGGTCGCACAGGGCGCTCTTCGTCTTCGACACGTTCACGGCCTGCTTGGAACTCACTATACCACTTGTAAACAGTTTTTTTCGACATAGCCTCATCACCAAAGGCTTTCTGCACCATCCTCAATGAATCCGCAGTAGAAAATTGATTCCGCAAACAAAATTTAATACAAATTCTTTGCTCAACAAATTTCGACATCGCAAAAAACGAGAAATTCACTTTTAGCAGCTCACAAAACGAAGCGTATCTCAAACACTAATGAATATTTTGACGTGTGATTTGGCAGGGATGTCAAAGACAGTCCTACCAACCTAAAAAGGAAACCAATTCGCCAACTCCTTTGACGCGCGCAGTTTAAATTCAAATGTCACCTTATTTTTTGGGCATAGATATCTATTTTACATATATGAAGTTGTCTCAATTTTTAACAAAATGTTACTTGTATCCCTTTGTTTTTCAGTCTTTCAATTATAACGTTAAATGGAGACGTCCTTTTGAGCTGACAGTAAAGTTTGAATGCATGCCTTCTTTTTACCTCGCAATTTATTCGAAATGAAGTGCCCCTTGTTAGCTGACATCAAAATGGAAATGGTGATTCCCTTTCACTTCGAAATTAATTTAAAATAGAGATATTCTTTTAAATTCGCAATAAAGTTGAACTGTGATACTCTTTTGACTCACAATTAAGGTAAAACCAAGACCTTATTTTTAACTCACATTATAATAGCACTGAAATGAAGACCTTTTCATTTGAGAGTTTTGCTATGAAATGAATTCATTTCCGAATTTAGTCAATCTGAAATTGACCGCATTTGCTGCCAAATATACTTTTTTCCACTCAATTGTCGAGTTGCGGATTTGGCAGCAAACTCGGTCAATCTCATATTGAATAAATTCGTTATGAATTTATTTCACATTAAAACTCTCTGTGAAATGCTAGTCCCGTGTAGGCCAATTCTTGATAGGTATTCAAGTAAACACTTAGTATTTCACCTGCACATATAATTCACACTTAAAAACTTTCAATTTGGCGGCAGGAACCAAGCCATACTGATGAGTGGTTCTTAATGATACGAAACGCCTGCTTTTTGTATAGGAATTTCTTTTTTTAAAAAGATTTTTAGTTTGTAAAAGATTTTTTTTCTAATCTTTTCACTTATCGGAATATGTAACATAGTAGAAAGAGAAATCAGTAAAATAGACGGAGTCTTATTTTGATAACTTATTATTAGGAACAATTAAATATTGCTAAAAATTCCATTATTATACAAAAAATATAAACTTTTACATTAATTCACATAAAATAGGAAAATATAGAATAAAGTGAAAAAAAAAATTTAAAAAAAATTTAAATATAATAAAGATAAGTAAAACTCAAAAATAAGAAAAGCCTCATTTTTCTATATTTTAAATGCTTGAAAGGATTATCTTTAATACCAAAATAATAAATAGAGAATGACTGTCTTTTGCGGTTTTCTCTGGACGAAGCAAAAACAAACGATAATTAATGGTTATCTACCTTTTCTCTACAGGAAAAAAGGAGGAATAAGAGAGGTTAAAGATCGTGTGTAAAAATGAACTCAATATAAATTCCATTATTCCTAAGTGGCTTTATAGAGAGTTTACGCTTTAATCCTATTTTTACACATGATCCTATTCCTTCTTTAGTGAGGTCTCGGGTTTTTTCTATATAGATAAGCTAAGGTCTATGGAAAGTTAGAAATATGTTCTTTATACAAATAGCTTACCAGGAAATTGGATTGATTTAAATATTTTATATGAGGGTATGAAATCCAAAACTCATTTCGGTATAAAACTAAAGAGAAACGTGTTTTGACTTTCAGCAGTATGCAATTCTAAAGTGCTTCAAAAAAGGATAGTACAAAGCGAATTACATATACGTATACTGAAAATGTGTTCATGTGTGTCTTTTCTCAATATATCTTGTTAAATGTTGAATTTAGTATGTACGCTGTTTTGTTGTGTCATTTTAAATAAAGATAGTTTAGATCAAATATGTTGGGATATAACTACTTTTGTTCCTAAATACATTAAAGTTTCCCATCTGATTTTAAGTTAGGAGAGACAATATCTTGAATATAACAGGTAAAAACTAGAGTCTAAAATTCTGAATTAACTTTAAATAAAGGTTGATGCATACTTACTGGCACGACACGGAGAGACGCTCAAAACGCCAATTAGTTGAAAATTAGATTATGAACAAAACAGTGATAATATCCCAATATCCTTGGGTAGGAAACGTAACGGGGAGATTGTGATTCTCTACAAAGGATTACAGGATAATGAATACAGATTTTATTTATACTTCCGTATAAGTAGCATCTAATATCTTAAAAAAAATCAATGATTAGGGTAGTTTTAAGTATGCAGTTATTCTTGTTATTCGACAAACTAAAATAAATAATATCCATAAAATTCCAAAATATAAATTCAAAATTTACAAAGATTTATTAAAAGTTAATAAGCGGGTGATGATTTTTAATTTTTTTTTGAAAATTTCTTCATATACAACTGCTGTCTAGGGGCAATAAAGTAGGTTTCTGAAAACAAAGGAGTGGATGGAAATGTAAAAGCGGACAACCTGTCTAAAATTGGAACCGAAACCCCGTTACTGGCTCCTACCTGCTATTTGGCATACGAAAATATCATATTAGCGGAAGGATTACAAAAACGGAAAGACAGGCAACTGGCGTAGCGCGCTCGGTATAATGAAAGTGAAGGAATTCTTCACCATGTCTGCTCTTCAGACGCCACAATTTATTGGTCTGAGCAGACAGTTGCTTAGGCAGTTTATTAATGCAATACTTTGACATGGTCACTTTCGTTATTTTTTGAAGAAGATAGGCAAATTTAATAGCGAATTGTGCAGGAAGAGGAAGATGAAACCTCGAAGCATATTATACGTGAGTGTCTATATCAAAAATGCCATCTATAATCCAGTGTTTTTTAAAGGCAGGGAGACGAGACATCCCTAGCAGGCAGGCCAGGGTGGCCCATTGTGCTAAACTGCTAGAAACCCTTTCACCAAAACCTTCTTGTCCTCTTAATGAAGACCATCAGGTCTTGGTGAGGTGAGCTTTTCAGCTCATCCAAAGATAGGAGGGCAGACCTCAGCGTATCCAGTCTGCTCCGGGCAAAGGCCGGACAAGCACACAAAAGTCTTCGGTTGTCTCAGGCTTTGTTTCCAGACAGAACGGACACTCAGGGCTGTAAACAATCAATCCTTTTCAGATGGGCGTGAAGCCAGCTGTGGCCGGTGAAGATGCCAAGTTTTCGTCGGAGCCCCAAGGGAAAATCAGAGAAATTCCAATTATACCCTCAAGAAAAAGTTTTATGCACCTGCAAGTGCGCAGATTCGCCCATCTCTGCTGATGTTTTATACGAACATCCGCTTCGCTGAGAGACCCGATAAACGAGGTGGTAAAGCCTACGGCGGATGCCGATCCAAGGAATGGAGAACTAGAGCCAGACATGGTTAGAAGATCAGCCCATTCATACCTCATGATCCCTAGGTGACCAAAAACCTACTGAATGGGTACCTTAATGTGGATACATCGCTTATCCGTGGACGACCTGCTGTCCCCCATTAACTTAGATGTTATCCGAGGGCCACTCAGAGCCATCAAGGCTGCCTGACTTTCGAAAGGATAGCAATGTCCTTTTTCTTGATCTCCATATCAAGGGCTATCTTCGCTGCCACTGCGATGTCGAAGACTGTAGCCTAGAAGACAGTGGTGTGCCTTCCAAGTGAGTACTCCAACCCAATGTCAGCTTCAAGAAAGTAAACATCCGCAACGGCTCCCTCATTAGTGAGAGAGGCGTCGGGTAAAATTTTTAGAGCGGACCGGGGAAGGTTCGATAAGACATTTCCTTCAGCCCACGATTCCTTTTCAGGAAAACTCACAAAGAAGCGACGCCCAAAACGAAGCTCTGGTACCATCGCATCAAGTGGCATGCGGGTCAGTTCCAGTTCACACGCCAATGACCGAATCTAGTCACTTTAACCTACGTTAAATCTATAGAAGTAACATTTATTTAAGTTCTGGTCATCCAATTATTGCCCAAAAAATGGTTTGACGATTGAAAATGCATCGAAATTTAAGAATGCTTTGACCTCACTACTCTGAAAATATTATGGTGCATGACGTTTATTTCCTAAATAGTCTAGGAGGTTCTTTTATAATTTTTACTGCAATCTTTAAATTTGACTGATCGCTAATTCATTCAACTTATTTGATTCACATAATGCAAGATCTTGTATTACTAGAGATATTGTTGTTTCAGCAAATTGTTCATTATTTAGTAATTAATAATTTATTAAAGCCATATAAATCTGCTAAGGTGAACAATTGTTTTTCAAATAACTTCTGTCTTAGTAGTGGTGTACCTCAGGGCTATATCCTGAGCCCACTGCTTTTTAGCATATTCATAGATGATCTTCCGAATGATCTTGTAAACTGTGACATCTGTGCAGATATATATCAGTATACTTATTGGTTTGGTTGAATACCTACTGCCTGGCTTTTCTTAACTTTGATTTATATATTTAAGCCCCCCTCCCCATATTTATTAGCCAAAATCTTCAATGAAAGCTAAGTGTTTGTTTTTTATTATTTTTAAATTAATTGAATTTTAAGTTTACTCGGGAGTCTGTATATGACCTAAGTACTTCCAAAGTGTTCCTTTGTAGCAAGATCTGACTTCAGACTACAATCGGTGTAGTTTTCTCTAAGCCCAAAATAATCCAAACTAAATTACTGAATACAAAAGAAAAAAAAGCGCACAAACATTAAACTTTCCTGACTATTAAATCATTTAAAAAAGGTTAATCTTGGAAATTCTCTAAATAAAAAAAGAAAAGTAAAAAATCTCTCCAAATGTGAATGTGAACAATGATGGCAAATTCTAAATTTAATTTGAAAAAAATTCATTTAAAATATTCATAGGGAGCAAATGTGAAGCCATGACAGCCCCCCTGGGTTGGGTATTATATTATGTTGGTAAAGGGTATAGGTAATTCGCAGTTAAGTAATTTTACACAATTTACCTTGAGTACTTGCTGCTGTCATCCAATATAACTTTGAGCCCTTAAATGGCTTCCTCCTCTAGCTGGCTAGCTTTCCATATTAATTACTTAGCACAGAGTCTTGTACTATTTAGGTACACATATGTATATAATGCTCATTTTCGTCGTCCCTCGACATATTCTGTGGTTATCCCGAGAGTATAAAGTTCAAAATTGATTTTTAAGTCAAAACACGTAAGGGGCTCTATCCTCTTTGATGCCACCCCATCAGCTCCTCGTTTGACATGTCACAACGTGCTGGAGGTGGGGGATTACATATAGATTCCAGAAAATATAGGCATAAAAATTGCACACGGTGTGTTTGTCAATTAGTCCTGTAATTTGCTTTTTGAAAGCGACCTTCGACCCTTCGGTGGTAGCTACCTGTGTTTAGCTGACAACTGTTCGTTCATTCGGTGATATGGTTACTCGCTTACTTGTCCTGTAGGATGTAACAATAGCGCGTAAAGGATACATTAACATTTTGTAATTTTATCCAATTTGAAGTCTAAAGGATTTCTGTTCAGCTTTATAGTACCTCCTACCTACCCGGAATATTACAAAACGAGGGTGGAAGACTTTTTCATAGTCCTCTCTAGGATAACCAAAGTATTGCGATATCCTGTTTTCCTTTCAGTTACGTCCGTTCTAGAGCCAACTAATCAGAGCTGAGATCTACTTTAATCTCTGCCCTTGGTATTGAGCCTGAAAATTATGTGTGCCGAACTCTTAGCCTGATGGTGGTGGCACAAATGTCCTTTTATGCTGTTGTTTAGGGGGTTGATCAGATGACAGTCATATTCTTGACTATATATTTATGTGTATACACATATGTATGCATATATATACGTATGTGCGGTGATTGTGGGCTAAAATTATGAATTCGAGGGCAGTTTATCCCGCAACAAAACGTTTCATTCAGAAGGGCGCAGATTAACTTTTATCAGGGATGCGGATCTCTTTAGCTATTGATATGTGATATCACCGTAAAAATATACAACTTTTGTTCCCGTTCATTTTTTAGAAATTGTATTTTTTTTTTCTCTTTGCAACAATTTTGAATTGATCGTATCGAGGTAATACGTTGCTTCGAACCCATATCCGGTCACATAATTTTTAAATGGAATTAGTATATGGTTGAGGGAGAGAGAATAAAAAAAAAGATATTTTATATATTTTTTATAAAATCCTTTAATAGGCTTACCAACTACAAGATTAGATTTGTTTGGGCGGAAGATTGTAAGAAAATGTTTGCAAGTTCTTGTGGACTTATGTATTTCCACTCCAGGATTGGGGCGCGATAATTAAAAATTTCTGCCAGTGCTCATTCATTGGAAATTTATTAAAACTCTAATTTTTGTCTCAAAGCTACTGAGGTGCCATATTACATTTGGTGATGCGGTTTTAATTATTTTAATCACTCATAAATTTATGCATATTTAATGGTAGTCGTTTTTAATTAGTAATAAGTCCAATGCAGCACTTTAGTGTGTCGAGTCCATTCTCATATATCTGTACTTTTCAAAAACGCCTGGATCTGATTTGTTTGATGAGAAGACACATTTTGGTGATGAAGAGAAAAAGCTCTTTAGATCAGATTTAAGACGTTCTTTTTAGATTTTTTTGTCTTTTGCATTGTGATGAAATTCGTAAGGATTCTCCTATCTGATGGTAGGTCTACCTAGAATACTTCCCTTATGGTTTCATATTATCTTATGTCACAGAAATTTCTGGAAGGTTTCTTTTCTCATAATCTCACTGTTGCATAGAACAGCAGCGCGAGGTCACCAAACACGTATATCAGGCGATTTTCATACATCATGCCCATTGTCATTTACAACGAATTTAAAATCGTACAAAATCTCTATATCGAACAAACGGAACTTACCCAGTAGGTTAGGTTAGGTTAGGTTAGAGAGGTACTGCTGGAGTATTCGCGCCATCCTCAGTTAGACCATCGATTGGATCCATAGTATTGCACAGATTTCCGGGAATCCATCTTCTTTGTCTACTGCTCCCTATAGTCACAAAATCTGAAGATGCAACCAGTAGTAACCTATTCCTTTGGGTCATCAAGGTAGGGCATTCACAAATCTCATGGTGAACTGATTCGATTTATTCGGGATCTCTGTATATGTATAACTTCGACAGAAATAATTTCCGGCATGATCCAGCATGGTTTGCTAAGGCCCATTGGCTCATATAACCTCTATTAGACAGCTGGCATTTTTCCACTATTCCAAAGGAAAAAGTGTCTCTTTTTATATCAAAATCTAGTCATATTTGTCTTGGCACGCCATAAGTGACTCTATTTTTACACCTGCAACCACCCTTTTTGTAGATATCACTGATGATATTCCCCTTAAGAGTTTCGATCGTGACCCTCACATAGGCGAGTGCTGCGAAATTGTCCATCTTAGAACCCTTTTAAGGTAGTTCATTTACGCTTTCGTTCCCAGTTATTTTCTTATGCCCCGTTAGCCTACATAGAGTCAACGAATGGACTATAAAGATATCCCCTAGGCTGTTTTTACACAGTTTCATCAATTATCGAGTAAATTACTTCTAAAGCGGATAGTTAAAAAATCTCCAGACATAAAAAAATGAATGCTGGCGTAGTTATTACTTTCTTTTAACATTCTGTATATAATGATAAAGTTAAGGTTTCGGTAAAGAGTAGGAACGACTAGGTTAATAAAACCAGAAGTAATCTATTCTGTCCTCACCTAAAGTGGTTAGGTTAAATCTAGTCTTTTTATGAACTCGATTATTGCTCTGGGGGTTAGCTTGTAAACCTTATTTAAAGTGATATATGCTTCTCTAGTTATTTTTTTTAAACCTTAAAGCTGCAAGCACGGGACAGTCGCACATGACATACTTGTAGGGATCGTCTCTTTCTTTATACAGTCGACACAGTTCATTGTTGGATTTGCCTGTCTACTTATGAAAATAATGGAAGGACATTCTCATACTCTCGATAATCCTGACCATGGTCATATATATGTATATCGATAAAATTAGCGACCTGAAGAGTTTCGAAAATATTTACTTGGAAAGAGTTCATACAAATTCAAAAATCAATAAAGTATTTGAGTTAAACCAAAAAAATACTACAATTCAACAATAATTGATGAAAATATCTTTTGTGACATCCATTCATTCTCTCTAGAAAATTAATCTTTCAAAACTTATTGTTAAGACAAGAAGCCATAAATTTCTCATCGTTTCAAAAAAAAAACTAAAAGAACCCCTATTCAATAGCATATGTTCAATGCTCCGAAAGAAGAGCCAAGTCCTTGAGAAATCATTTATAATCTAATAAATTCCATCCAAGGATACGAACTTGCGATAGCAATAAATTATCAAAATGACATTTATAATCCTTTGGACAACGTTTTATCCTCATCTAGCTAGCAGTGAACAAGCAAAAATTGAAGAAGAAATAAAAAAAAAACTCCACATAGTCCAGATGCCCTTATAACTCTATATGCTGCATGCACACCACACCACATGCTGCTCCAGCTCCACATATAACGAATGGAGAAGACGTAACAAGTTGTAAGCCGACAGGATAATATCAAAGAAATTGACTCAACACGTTCACTTCACCTCTTTTTCTTTTTTCAAAAATTTTTATCTAAGCCAAAGCGGTGAAAGGATCAAAACAAACACAAAAGATCCTGGCCTCTGTCGTCTATACCGTAAGAAAAGGCCTTTGAGCACACAGGAGCTCGTTAATTCAATCAAAGTCTAGTATAAATATTATTATGGTCCGGGGTCTGTGGGGGAAAGCCAGGAAATCTTTTTCCTTTAGCATGAATGAATGGGCTTTTTCCATGGACAAGAGAGGCTCCTCTCGGGGATATCCTGCTGGCACAACTGACGCGTTAATTTCGTTATTAAGACCCAAGTTGCCCCTTTCTAAATGAAGTTGTCACCTCGATTTCAAAATGGTATGTAGTTATGGCTGTGTTATGCGGAATTCACAGAGGTACTATACTATATGTGTTCCTTTATGTGTAGATTGGATTTTGTTGGTTTGATTCGGGTTCACCGTTGTGGCCTCAGATCTCAGAGGATCTAGTTCATATGATTGCCGTACTATGGTGGTGCGTCCTGTCGTCGACGTCTTTCCTTCTACATGATTTCAGTTTTGCTGATTTGTGCGATAGACTAAGAATTCGACAGGACACATGAATTAACTGAAGGAATAAAGGAGCTGAGCTGAGCTGGCAGGAGATATTTTCAACCCCTTAAAAACCCCTGCTGAGTGGCGTGTCGTCGGTTTTTTTTTTCTTGAGTATGAAAAGGAATGGGGTTTCAATTGTCCTTTCATCGGACTTCATATGACTGCATATGATTCTATAGAGGGAAACAATTTTATTTTGAACAATGGCGGTTTTATATTTTTTTTTTAAAGTGTTTCGCATTGCGGAATAATACAGAAAATCGTGCAGATATCGGGAACGAGACTTTCTAACTATTTTTTACTTGGAGGCGAATTTAAAAGTTTTCATCTTTGTTGTCTGCTTTGGATCGTCTTCTTACTAGAGCCAAATTTTCTTATCTCCGTTGCGTCCATGCTGAATAACATTGACATCCTTCGTAGCATGTTGGACCCAAAATGTCTGGGTATGTGCACAGAGAAATAGGAAATATATCTTGAACTTGTTAAAGTTAGCAGTAAATTGAATTGCTATAGGGAGCTCATTCACCACGTCTGAGAAACTATAATTGATCATGGAGATATATTGGGGATGCATCCGACACGAAAACAGTTATATTAATTAAAAGCAATTTTGAATCTATAATAGCAGGAATTATCAAGCTTGTGTTTTTACTATAGGTCATCATTATTACGTCCTGGATCTATTGAGATCGTCGTCAATTTACAAGTGGATTTCACGTTTTCAACAACATCAGGCAGATAATTTCTGAAAACACTAAATAATAGAGGCCCAAATATATAACCTCGTGGTATTCCAAACAATTGCGGGAGATTTGATATTATTTGTGTCGACTACTTGTTTTACATCGGATAAAAACTTATGTATAAAATTGGTAGCTAAAATCGAAGAACTAAAATGAAATTCACATTAAACAAATTTATTTATTTTGTTTATTCTTTACCTGTAGCTCTAAAGCTTTGAAAATGAAATAAAAATGCTAATGGGGTGGAAATTTGTCATATGTTTAGGAGAAGACTACTTAAGAAATGCAAGAAGCGTGTCTATTGAGAATAATGAATAATCATGGGAAAAGAGTTCATTAAAAAAATAGATGTTGCTCATTACCTAAACCTACCGAATCAAATTGTATTGAAAATATGACTTATATGGTCAGGGTCGGATCTATGGGAGACACGCCGGGCATTTGCCCCGGGCGCTAGTTTTAAGGGGGAGGCAATACGACGGACCTTACTCATAACTAAACGAGAAAAAATCTATTTAAAAGAATTGGAAAAATTCAGACCATACTTCACACTTCAGTCTTCTTTCCGGAATTTAAAAGCTCCTGTGCTGACATCATACTTTGAAATGTGCTTATATTTATATAGTCAATCAATTTACTCTCTATTAAATTTAAGTCTGTAAGCAGCTGTAAACTAATTAAACTAAAAATTCTACTAAATTCTCAAATTGTACCTTTATGTCATATATGAAATGAGTTCAATAATTTTACATGTGTACTAAGGTGGCTGGCAACGCTATGTTCCCCATCATCCATCAATCCTACCTGGGTCTCTATTCTATTCACCCAATTCACTCACTCACTTACGCGATGACACTTGTTTCTTTATTCTGGAATTTAAGTGGGTGAGATTTCTGCGGTTCTTCGGAAAAGTGAGTGAGATATTATTACTGGGTATCATGCTATACAGAAGACAAGGTATTCCCATTAAAATTTTGACACATTCCAGCTGATAGCCTGTGACGTAAATCTGTGACTACTGTATATACATTTTTATAGGAAAGACAGAGAGAGGAGAGAGATTATTGTGTTCTCTTATTTCACACTACTATTAAGTAAAAATCCTGTTAATATTGATTTAGCACAATATCGCGAATTCAAATCCAAACTTCTTTTCAAAAAATATGAAATGTCAGAAATGTTGAACTGACGCAAAATAGGCAGTAGGCCCTTTTGTCATTTCTGCCCCCCCCCCCCCGACCATAGGTCGGTCATACTGTCAATGAATTGCTTAAACACGTACACTGTATTCGCACGATACCCCGCTTCCTTATTAGTTATTAATTGAATGGGAAAAAGAGACACCCGTTGCACCATCAGATTGCTTCGAAACTAGATAAAAATTAACGTAATTTTTTTGGTTTTTAAATAATGAAGTTTGCAAAAAATACCTCTTGTTTTTTATTAGCATTCATAAAAAATATTAAATCAGAAAATAACATTAAAACATGTTAGTTGTTATAAACCGAAGTATGGAGATTTTCCACGCCATCTACATGCTAGTATTTTCGAAATTCCAGTTTGTAAGCTTTCGGAAATGCCAGCGTTAAATTAGAATAGAATCTATTTTCAGGCAGATCCACTTTTCGCTACTCTGACCAAAACAGAGATTGTCATATATACTACTGCGTGCGAAGAAAGGATGCCAGTTGTCACTCTACGCTACTCTACTCCACTCTGCATTGTAAATGAGGCATTATTGTTTAAAATTCAAATCGCTTTTAAAAATTCTGGCTCTAGTTCCAGGGTATGCAGTATATAATAGGTCATCTATCGCAGCGGTCGCCAAACTGTGGTCCGCATGAAAATTTCGCTGGTCCGCAGAAAAATGTGGAATATACTTACTAGTCACGCTAAGTTATGTTTTAAGATGCATTGAAACATAATTCAATTCATAACAATACGTGAAAAGTTATAAAAACTTTCGTCGCATACTGTACACACTGGCCATTGGATGAACGGTCTTCCATCTCTGTCGTGTAGAATAACGCCATCAAAGTTAACCTAATAATAAGTTAAGAAGAATATTACTGTGGCAAATGCGGTTGGTTGAAAACGATCTGCAAATGTTTTCTAATTTTGATGAATACATGAAGGAGAATGGTGTTAACCAACAAGTGGTAACCCTAGTTAAAAAGCACTTGGAATCACTTACAGAATCTTTCGCTCGTTATTATCCAAAGAATGAAGATCCCAGACATGGTAATATGTGGATAATAGATCCGTTTGCAGCGGATAATAATTTGAGCATGCATCTAAAAAAAAACCTCATCGACCTATCGTCCGACGAAACTCTCAAATTTAAATTTCATTCATCCTTATCAAGATCTCAGTTTTGGCTTTCCATAAAAAGTGAATACCCTTTTCTTAGTGAACAGGTAATGAGAATTCTGATTCAATTCTCCACAACTTATTTATGTGAAAAGGCCTTTTCATCTGTCACGGCCATCAAAACACGGTACCGATCTCGGCTTGAAATAAATGCAGTTCTCCGTCTTGCAGTAACAACATTGGATCCAAATATCCAAAATCTTATTTCAAGTAAGCAGGAACATCCATCACACTAGGAATATATAATGCTGAAAGTTTGATATACTTACTTAAACCATCTTTTAATTATTTTGTTTATTTTATTATGGTTTATTAATAAAGCTATCATAATTTGGTTACTATTAATAGTTTCATTTTATTAACTAGGTATATTTTATGAGTTCTTAGATCACATTTTTTTTTATAAATATATTTAACACTTCACCTGTAAGTGGTCCGCGGGATTTAAATTATGAATTTTCTGGTCCATGAGGTCAAAAAGTTTGGCGACCGCTGCTATCATATATATATATATATGGTGCCTAGTATACCCTGGAAATGTAATAAAATTTGCTCCAAATAAAGATTGTTGTTAGAAGGGGTGACATTATCTTTGCCCTCCTCCCTCGAAAATTTTCAGTTCCGGCACTGTATATGATCTGGGTAAGTCACTTATTAACTGATCATCTACGGTCATTTAACAACATACAGACATCATCTTGAGTACAGATGAAACATTTATATAAATCGTTGGGGTAAAATTTATAAAAAGAACTGTTCTGATTATTTTGGCTTGCCCTTCCTACAGATAGGGTCTTGATGGTGACACAATGCAAAGGACCATCGAAGATTTAAATGTTTCTGATCATAAATAACTCGATGGCCATCAACTCTAATGCTTATGACAGGGGTATCGATTTCTAGATATTGGGAATATACCGTATATACACCATCATGTGTGTCATCAAATACTCTCAAAATACCCAGAAAAACTAGTGAGTATAGACTAGATATCTAAATATCAATATCCTCAAAAGTTACTAGGATCATCGGCACTTCTTAAGTTGCACAGCGCCATCTAGTTGTTGATAATAATATGAGAATTTGTCTAATTAAGCAAAAATTTGTCTGTGCTTACCCAAAAAATGCGAAAAGGAAGAAGAAGAACCAAACATTTTTCGGGAAAAATAATAAAAAAAAGGCAAATATTAAACTCCGCAGAACTAAAAAATTATTCCATTACAATTTTGTAATTTTTAAACAAACCGCACACTTTTCTTCATTTCAAAGAAAATTGTGATTTTAGACACCACATCCGCCGATACATTTTGCACCTCAACCAGGATCTTATTGCAAAATAACGCAATTTTTTCGTTCCAATTCTTGAATTTGTCGTATATTTACAATTAATTGTTGCCATTTAGAATGCGTTGAAGCTTATACTCGTATACTTGTCTCTTCCATTTCCAAATATATTACGTTTAAAGATCTGTGAACTGAATTGAAATGTCAAAGTACGGTTTGTCACTTCAATCCCCTTTTAATGTTTGTCATTTCGGAATATCTAGATATCTTCAAATATGATTAAAGCAACTTTGGTGTTAAATCAGGATTCAAGGAACAAGTGATAGAATTGTACTCGCGCTGGGAGATAGAGGATGATACTTCGGCAGAAAACCAAGACGTTTTAGATTCCAATAAATTTCATCATATACATATATATGTATAACCTCTAAATGACACCAATTTGGGTTGCGTTGGAGTGTAGATCAAGTCACCTTAAAGAACTTTTCTAACCGAGATAGCTTAGTGGACCTGGATAAAGTTGCACTAGAAGTGAGAAATAAATCGAACAATGTGGAATTGTAGGAGTTCATATGTAGTTATAAGTTGAAATAATGTTTATGACTTCATATTGTGATGAATGAACTAAAATTGGAGGCTAATTCGGGGCCAATTTTCGATTTAATAGCATTTTGCAATTAAAAACAGATTTCATCAAACATTATTTACATCATAAATTGATCCAGCTTTAGTGCTTGTAAAAAGAGGGTCTAAGTAATATGAAACTTCTTCATTGCATTTTTGTTAGATCAATTTCAAAATTTGTACATCGTGTCTGAACCATATATAATGCGGTAGGCGATAAACATCATCCGCATTAAGGTGGTTCAGTGAAAGTCATTAGATTCGTAGTATTCATAGGAGTACCTTCTTTATCCTTGCGCCTAACTGGAAAAGACTTAAGTCTATCTTCTTAAAAACACCTCAAAATAGCCTAAAAGACATTGTTATTTCCAATTGTTTGCTGGGAATTATAAATTCCACCGAACATTTAGCAACGTAATTATTCCATCATCATAGTCATTGTAAGAGCACAGATATCTCTAGATACTCTTTTACTAACCCAGTTAATTACATCAAAGAAGAGAATGAAAATGCTACTTATACCTGACATTAAAATATTGAAAGAAAAATACACTAACAACATAATATAGATTCTTCCCTCCTAATCTACAGACATTCTATAAAAGAGACTTTTCCGATTTTAGAGGATAGGATAGAATCTGTCGTCTTTTTGTTTAAACTGGTACTTCCTCTTGTTGTTAGCCAAATATTGATAAACATTTTTAAATAATCATATCAATACCCACTCTAAAGGTGAACACATTTTTCATTCTATACTGTCTAAAGTACGAATGATCTTCAAACTGTGATCAATATTCCAGTAATAGGACACTACAGCTCCCAGAACCTCAAGATCGAATTACGATAATAAAAAACCCAAAGAAATATACCTAATAGCTTCATTGGTTTAGATTGGTTAAATGATAACGCACCTAATAAGGATGTTTTTCTTCATCCTTCATCCTACGAATATGATATGTTTTGCTTGTTATGTCAGAACAAAGGATTTTAGTAGATATGCCATGATTGATATGAAATCGGGAGTGAAATATTTTTAAGGATCTATTTTTTTGTGAAAAATAATCCAAGGTAGCAAAAAAAATTCCAAGCAATTTCATTTCATTCTTAACCAGAAGGCAAAAGATATATATATATAGGCTCTCGAAAAAAAAAAATTGCCAAAAAATCCATAGAACCTAAATAAGCAATAAAAATTGAATTTGATGTGAGGGAAGTCTACAGAGTTTGAATACAAAAGTAAAAGTAAAAAAAAGGAAGAAAAATTTCAATCTCAGACCAGGAAGTAAATTTATTGATATCCTTGCATAGGGTGGACAGCATAAGGCTTTGTATTGAGATATTTCCGGATAGCAGAAAATCGCCTCCTCTTGACTTTGATGCAGGGCCTTAAGCGGATTTTTATTTGCCTCCAAAAGAACTGATTGTGTGAGTGCCAAGAGTGTTTTTAACTAGGGCAACAGAAGCAGCAGCTAAACAACTAGAGTTTATCCGGCATAAGGATAAAAGATATTGATAAAAAAAAAAAGCGACGAAAATGCAATGAATAAGCAGACAATTTATGGTATGGACTGAAAGATTTAATTCGTTTTTTTTTTCGAATTTTGCATTATTTTATGGAGGAAGATAAATTTTGTTTTAGAATGTTTTTTTTTTTAATTAAGTATTTGTGGTACAAAATTAAATGAAATTGAATTCAATATACATTTATAACTGAAAGTTAGTAGTGAGTAAAGTGAAAGGTATGAAAACTGTTTTGTATTTTTTGTTACCTGCTTACATAATTGTGTGCAAGTTTGGAAAATTTTGCTCTTATGAAATAATCATAAATACTTCCTGGAAATAAGTTTTTAATATACACAGATCGAATTTAATTTCTTTTTCCAGTACCAAATGTGCTTTCACTTGAACTGGACAGTATTTTATCTCTCTCATAAATTATGGTCTATGCCATGAAAAGTGAGCTATCAAGGTCAGGACATTTGGCAGTTTCACCAATTTAACCGGAGCAAAATTTTTGTACTTTTTCCACTTCAATTAAGCTGTTTTATTGATTTTCTACAAATTCAGATAAACATCATCACGTAAACATATTTTATGTCGTATTCTTTAAATTAGACAGTTTATTTAGAAATAAATTTGTTATTGTAATCAGTTATTTGTCAATACTCCTTTTGTCATACATCTGGAAATACCTATCAAAAATCGCTGCTTAAACCTTATCTTCTATTCTGTGGTAAAACCTCTCGAGATTTTATTAATGAAGCTTATTGAATAAAATATTTTCTTTTTTTCAAAAAATCATATAGTTTGCCCTTAAAAATACGTCTCTAGGTCTTTAAGGGAGAATGTCAGAAAAGGAAGCTCTCGATTCCGAGCTTCCATAAATTTAACTATGTAGTAGTAGCCTTAGATTTAATTTTAATAAAACTAGTACCTATCAATATTACTTATAAAATACCTACTATTCAACATTGCATACATATCTATAAAACCGAGTATTTGCTTAGAGACTATTGGATCGTGTCGTCATCATGAAAAGATTGAGAATTAAAATGAATAAATCAGTCACGTTGTATTTTTAGACAAATTTGCAAATTGATTTTTATAAAATAAACTACTTACGGGATATATCCGGTTTTTGGGTTCCTGAATAAAATTACCTCAATATTTAATCTTGTGTTAAAATAAACGTGTAGCAATCTTAATTTAATATTATAACAGTTATTATAACTTAAAAAAATATTAACAAATTTGGAAAAATAGCTCCGGTAGCATTTACAAATATGTTCGGAAAACTTATGTACGAAAACTAATAAAAGTTGGTCTGTACATGAAAAAATTTTAAGGATCGGACGGAAAATAACACGGTTTTTTGAGGTTTTTGATTTAAAAAAAAACAAAAAAACGTAACACCCTTTCCAAAAATCTTAGTCGGCAGCATTTGAACTGAAGAGTTTCTATTTTTTCTCTAAGGTTTCAAATAAAAATCATAAAAATTTTAGAAAATAAAACAACAGGACAAAATGCTTGGAAGTTTATTCAACCTTACGAGGAGTCAGTACCAAGATTTGGGAATTTCATACATTTTCAATGCGAATTTCTGGCAAACTATTTGTACCAGAATAAGGATTAATATCTTAAATTAAAGGTAACGAAGAGGTCTAGTAAATAACGTCGCGAAAAATAAAAAAAAAATGTATTGGAATGGAGATATTAGCTCGGAAAATTGTAAAAAATGGTAAAAATTGAAGTTTTTTAAATCAAATTCCTGTTAGTAGGTATTCTCATATCTTGATTGTGACTATTTCAGAAAGATAAAGCCAAGATCTAGCAAATAACGTCGAGTTTTTTTTATTTTTAGTGGCGCTTTTCTTAATTATTCGACTCTAATAGTCCTTGATTTTTCTCCCGATATTTTACCAACGATAAATTGAAATATTTAATTGAAAGTTGTTGAAATACAAAGTAAAATAGTATATTTCACTATTATGTGAAAAAAACATTTAGGAGAGTTAATTCTCGTTAAAAACTTTCAATTTATTTGAACTGCCAATTTTCATTTTCTGTCTTAAATTGTCGTATATTGGGTTTCTGTCTTTTACGCTAGTTGTCTCTAATGTAACTTGTGGTCTGGGTCTAGGCTAATTTTATATGAATTTTGTCACTTTCAGGACACAAACCTACGTACAGTAAATTTTATTGCCTACAGGCTCGCTGGTATCTAAATTGAAAGTTTTGCTGAGTACTGACTCCTCTTAATCAATTTCACAAATAATATAATAAAAATATTTAAAAATTTTCATTTTTAAAATTGAAGCTTTCCATTAAAGCAACAGCATTTTAGTTTAGATACAAGCAATTGCGAATTTTATTTTAGACACAATCCAAAATTGTCGCAAAATTATTCTGAAGTTCTTCATATTACCGCATCAAAATAATTTATATCAATTCTGGTTGTAAATTATAATTAAAAATTACATTTAGAAGTTCTGTGATTAAATTTATTTATAATAAATAATCTTTTTGCAACAATGAAAGAAAAGAAAATATTATGAAATCATAAATATTTATTAAAATTACAAGAAAATACAATAGCAATTAAAAAATATCAAAACTGAGATTTTTATTCACAGGCAATGCCCTTCCAAAGATTTTTTATCATTTGGAATGTACACAATGGTACAAACTTACAAATTTCCCTCTGGTGACCTTGATAGCTCACTTTTTGTGGCGCGGACTGTAGGTGATATACCTACGATACTATGAAGGAAATGTAGAATATTGATATTTTGACTCAATTTCAACTCAATTTTAAAACACCCTTCATCAAACTCAATTTCAAGAGAAATTGAAAATTTCTGGTAGTTATTGAGAAGTGTGTAGATCTAACTTCTAATTTTTTTTTTTAATTTTATTCTCTTTCAACAATAAGTCTGCTATATTTAATAAATGTCTTGATTTTTGGTTGTATTAAAATGAAGAAAAAAAATGTTGGCGAATAATAATTGAGAAAACAGATGTGTCGGAGGGCCACAATATTGAGATCGAAATTTTAAATTTCGTACATAATGTGTCAGGGATATAACGACATTTCATTAAAAAATGCAGATAATGGCTAATATGTCAGTTTTGGATATATAACTAGGCGCGAGTACAAGTGGCTTTGAATTTTCGTTTAAGTTATGAAGAGAATAGATTTAAAAGTGATTTAACTCAATACTTGGATCTCTAGAATATGCAACATAAAGCAATAAAAACGAATGAGAATATTTATTGTTAAAATTAAATAGAAGCAAAAAATGATGTTAAATCATTAAATAAAATACTACAAAAACGTAAGCAAAAAACAACAATAACAATATGCAATTCACACAAAAAACATAATATCATTATAAATATTACCACTGACGATTTATTATTCCAACTTTTCTATTAGTATTTGCGCGGCGGATTTAACGGAAAGGATCATGGGTAAATAAATTATGCATAATTTTTGTTATTTCCTTACCGATTATGAGTTAAAAACACATTATATATATGTATGTATAGCATAAGATAGGATAAAATCTTCGAAAAATCGAAATTGAACAAAAAATTTATAAAGAAGAATATCACTTAGTAGAAAACAGTGAAAAAAATAATCTTATAGTCGGTTAAGTAGGTCACATTCCAAATCAGAAAGTTTTTTTTAGAATGGCAGCAAATTCAAAAGTTTTTCTCCATGAGCACTATGAAAAGCGCACAGCATTCCAACAGCTGACAGGCACCAGTAACTAGCTAAAGTTGCCCGTTATTAAAACAGGATTGTAAATGTTTTTTTATTATATTATTAAAATTTTCAATTTTTTTTAATTTCTTTTAATATTTTTAATTTTTAATTTTCTTTGAATTCTTTTTAGCTTTTTTAAAATTTTTAATTTATTTTTAATTTTTTAAATATATTTTTCATTAAAAAGAATAGCAAAGCATGCTAGTATTCGTCACGTTACTGACAGAGGGGCTCCTCTATATAATTATTATATTTCGTAATACTAGATAATAATAAATTTAGATAATACTGTTCACAATAGATGTAGGTTACATCTATTGCACTATTAATGTTTGCTATAGTCTAGGATCTGAAAATGTAGTAACTCCAGCGAAGCGATACCCACATAGCCGCCTGTAATAATAAACCATAGGAAAACATCCACTCATTAAATCAAAATTCTACAAAACTGTTGCAGTATTGCTATAATTGATAATAATTGAAACCTCTACCTATAGGCAAAAAAGTGTACATGAGCAATCAATTTGATCATTCCACGTGCTTTTTTATTATATGAATTATAGATGATAATTAGGTGAGCGGAAATAAAAAAAAACAATATTTGGATCGGATCCGTAATCAAGTTATATAGCTATGTTCTTTTATAATGATCTGATTCATTGGAAATTTCAAATTGATTTAGTTCTAAAAAACGTCTATAGGTAACAAGATTTTACATATTATATATTATCAAGTTGCCATGATTTCAATCTTCACAAAAAGCCAAAATAGAACCTGAAAAATATATGGTTCAAGTTTTGAGGTTTTTTTATCCTAAAAAAGTATGACAATGTAATGATTTCTGATAAATTCAGAAAACCATGTACATTTACAACCTTTTTCGATACCCACGCCAATCGATAATCTCCTTTGATCCGTATGAAATTAAGCAATTTTCTTAATAATTAATGTTTTTTTAAATTCGAAGATGCTCCGAGGTTGCCAAATTTGATTTAATATATTTTAGAAATTCAAGTGCAAACTCGAATTATATTCAACTAAAGATTAATTTTAAGTGGTGATGGTTATAAGTACTTAGGTTATGAGTTGAAATAGCCATAAAATAATGTAATCTAATCGCGATAAAATATACTGTAGCGTATTTCCAAAAAATTCTTTAAAACTCTATTCTATGATGTGGAAGGAGTTTCTACTAATGTACATTAAAAGTGTTTCTGGAAATTCCAGAAATTTCTAATTTATTTAACCCCCCCCCCCCCCCCCCAAATAAGGTTGTCCTTTTTCATTTGACATAATTCAAACTATCTTGTAGACCCCTTGGTTTAGAAACTAAAACAGTTCCTCTCCATCCTAATTTAAAGGTGTGGTTGGTGCCGTTGTTTTTTGTAGTTAAACTCTGCCAATAGGACTCCACTCCACTTGAACGATCACGTAATTATTCGGGTCTAGGCTGGATGTTGCTTAAAATATTTTGTACGAATATGTATGTAGCTTCATCACGATAACCAAGGTAAAATACTTTAATTAGTTGAGATCGGAAATACTGCATCAATAACATATACGGTAGTAAGTAACAGACACGAATGGTTCCCTTGAATAACTTCTGACAACGAAAAAAATGATGTATAAAGATTTTATCGAATTTCAGGTCCGTGAAAATTCAATTAATTTCATTGAAAGCTTTAAATAACAGCCACAAAGTAAAAGTAAAAAAATAAAAAAATTAAAAAATTCTTTTAGTTGCTTTCGCTTGCCAAAACCCATCATGTTGAAAAGATCATAAGAAAAGTTCACAATTAAATTTATAAGTAAATTTCTATCACACGGATTTGAACAGGTTTGTATTTTTTTTTTGTAGTTGTACTCTTCTTATGAAGAAGAGTACTAACCGAAAACTTGCAGAATTTGTGAATCCATGAAACAAAGTAAAACTCACAAAACCTAAGCGAGATACGAAATATATCTTTTCATAAGTCACCATTAGGGCAACTATACATAAATCTTAATTCAATTTTCAGATTTATTAAAATACTGCAGATTTATCAAATACAGAAAGTTCTTAATTTCAATTGAAACCGGTGCAAGTCTTATAAAGTCAATAAAATCCTTTAAGCTATTTAAAGAAGATATAATAAGTCGATGGAAGGATGCCTTCAATTCAGAAGTAATTCTGAGGAATTTTTGTTAATGTAGTGCGGTTTGTGTGAAAAATTGGACATTTCTACTTCTCCTGATTGCGCGGAATTGGTGAGTGGTGGAGAATAACATATTATGAGAAAATATTCACAACAGAGCGAAAATATATACGAAATATAGTAGCTGGGGCGTATGTGACCCAAACGCATAAATGCGTCAAAAACTCTAAAACAAGTTTTTTAAATCGACAAAAAGTACACCACCCGATAATACTTAGCGAGACCTTTAATTCGATATGCAACTTGTGGTATTGGAAGCCCCCCTCACCCACCGGAGGTTCTTACCAGCATCCTAAAAGTGTACAGAGAAAAATTTTCTTCTACGAATTGCAGATGGTAATAAACTGAGGCGAATAGTGAAACCCCTTTTCCGATCGGTCATAACCCTACCGAGTTAGAGCCAATCTATAGTGCGTAAAATCTAGTACCTCAGTTCGAATAAAACAGAGGGAAAAGTGAGTCTGGGGATTGCTTTAAATATCTATTTAAGCCTACGAGTACTGTGGGTACTTGAACTTCTTCTCAGGACCTAAAGAACTCGATTTTGTTCTGGATTTTCCAGAATCTACTAGATCAAACTTTGACCCTCTCCTTCACTATTCTTCCGCCGCTTAATTAAAATCAATTATGCTCGGGTATCATAATGTATCGTTTAAGACATCTCTCCTGTAAGGAGGTATCGGGCCTAAAATAGGCATTCCCTTTGGATATAATCACATTGAGTTTGGCTAAGACAACATGATCATGGATGTCTCTTACTGCAGTTCTATATTTTCAAATTTTTCATTCAATCTTATCTTGTTGTATACCTCAGGAATTTTATTGGTCATGGAGTCGAATTCCTTCGGAGTACACTAATGAGAGATTGGTGAGATTGGTTGGAGTGCACCTCAATATATTGGGCTGAAGTTCTTTATCTCTGATTGAATCTTCCTCATTTCCTCATCTTAATTTCCATCTTGACGAAACCATGTCATTACATTAAAGTGTTTATTCTTTAGTATGTTTTTAACTTCCTTTAAAGAAAAGTCTAATTTACCACTAAGACTTTAACGGAGACATATGTTGAAATTGCTGCAGATGACAAAATATTTCAAAATCTCTCACAATTGAAATTTTTCAAAACAACGTAAGTTCAGTGCATTAAATCCGATTCAATTGTTATCAACTTTCAATTTGCATACTTTCAGTGGTGTTACTCTTAACTCCTTATAAACCCATAAAACGACTCAAGCTTCATGCCATTAAGCCTTTAAATCGGCTTTTCTGCCTTTTTTCCATTTCTTTCTCACACTCTACATGATGTGAGATAGGACCAGAGACTAAAAATCAACAAAAAAAAAAAAAAAACAAAAAACCCTTCAGGGATATTTTATTCGACAGAGATTCGACCATTTCCCGTCCCTTTATGTGGAACATATGTGGACAGCTCATCCCATGGGTGGTCACTGTTTCAAAAAGGGGGATGAAAGTCCTTCCTCCTCTTATTTAACAATATTAGGTGCCAAATGGGATTAAAGTATATCTTCCATGTAAAGATTTTGGATTTCGCCTTCGTGTATATCTCTGCCTCTGAAAATATATTCTGTGCAGTGGAATTGAAAGTAGAAAAGATAGGAATCTTTTTTTTTTGCATTTTTGCTTTTTTTTTGCAGGAAAATTTTGTTGAAATTTGTCTTTCGTGCAGACTTGGACATTTCCGGTTAGCCAATTTTCTGTCTATTCATTAGAAAAAGGACACAACTTGAATGGAATAATAAAATAACAAAAAAAAAAAAAAAACACGGGAAGAACTTTGACTTTGTGTACTGGAAAACATTTATACAAATATGGCGGTGCATTTTTAATATGAATATAGATATTTATATCCATGGATGTAGGTAGTTTTTTCGTGTAAAAATTTTGAATAATTTTTATTATCATTACTTTTGTCGGAATCAATTGAGAAAGGAGAAAAAGATTTATTCAGGTTACAGTCAACATTTCTAAATTTGTGTGCAAAATAAAAGTGCGAAAGAACAGAACCAAATTGTGGCTGAGCTTGAATTTTCTGATTTATGATGATATAGAACATCTGAGATTCAAGCGTAGACATTTTGTTTGCATTTGTAATTGAGAATCGTCGTAACAAGCCTGAATTTCTTTAAATTAAAAAATTCGATAAAAAAAAATGTTTCTTGAACGTGCAAATATTCACCTGAATACGAGTTGTAAATAAAATAGATAAAATTTTTTTACGTGTCGATAATACTGTTTACTTAGACTGCATCCTATGAGGTAATTACGGTATTTAATTGATATTTGTACTTGGATAACTATAGCTCTCCAAAGTAGAAGAAAAATAAAAAAATTTCGAAGCTTTACTCAACCACTACTAGGTGACCAAAATTCTTCTTTGCTTAGCTTATCTTCAGATATTGAGTACCAGAGGGCAAAACAGGAAGGCATGCAATGGGATTCACTTCAAGCCAAGTCTTAAGTCAAAAAATAAGATTACTTGATTAAGCACAGTAGAAGGGAACAAGTAAAAAAGCTAGAATTGGTCTAAGACCAATTCTTAGGATACCCTAGATGAATGCCCGTATTAAATTTCGTATGGTCACCGATCTATTCAAGTATTGATTTTGAAGTTGTTTTTCGCATATATTTATAGTACGGTTTATCGCACAGAAAAAATGATTATAACCAATTTTATAGGATTACGTATTCTGCAGAAGTTTTTAGTACAATAAAAATGTCTTGGACTGATCGTTTTCAAAGTATACGTAAAAAACCGAAATTTTTATATGGCAACACCAAGAAGGAGTTGGCCGATTTAGTCCATTTTGACATTTTATTTGCTAATATAGTAAAAACATCATGTACGAAATTTTAGCTCTCTACGTCGACGCGTTCTCAGGCAGTGTCCAAATATATAGCGGAAAACGAAATTTTTATATGGCAACTCCACGAAGGAGTTGCCCGATTTGTCTCATTTTCGAACTTAATTTTACTTCCTTTTTTAAAAGTCCGTGTACAAAATTTCAGCTCTCTAAGTATACGCGTTCTCGAGTTATCATGCGCACGGACGGACGGATGGACAGACGGACGGACGGACGGACGGACATGCAAAAATCGAAATAACTTTTAATATTATGAATGGGTGTCCAATCCATTTTGCTCTACCATCATTATTTCGAGGTGTTACAAACGGAATGACAAACTTAGTATACCCCTATGATTTCATCTAGGGTATAATAAACACAAAAAGTGTAGTTAAGATCTTCTACAACATCCATCCCAATCGAATTCCCAATTTATTTTACAAAAAATGCTCCTTTAGTTTACTTGTTCAACATGTCCATTAGAAGAAAGATTTTTCCCAGAGCTCTAAGGATATTGTTTTACTACGCCAATTCCTATAACAGGCGATTGTAAATTAATAACCAATTGCCGTCCTAAATCTATTTCAAGCAGCTTAGTTTAAATATTTGAGAAAGTTATACATGGACATTTAATCCACCAAACAAATGCTTCGATTATTCAATACCAACATGGTTTCATTGCGGGCCGTTCGACCATTATATAATTTCGATCGTTTTACTGATATTATTGCAATTGCTTTGAATACCTGTACACAAGTTGATTCTGTATACACTGACTTTACTATGGTATTTGATAAAGTTCAACATTAAAAAATATTAGTAAAGATGCCATCCTTGGGATTTCACGAGGATGTCGTTAAACGGATGTTTTCTTATCTAAGCAAAAGAGAAGGTGTCGTAACTTTGAATGACTTTCAATCTTATCCTTTTAAACAAGTTTCAGGAGTCCCTCAGGATACACTTCTTGGTCCATTAATATTTACAATATATATTAATGATTTGCCTGAAATTATTGAATCGCAGTGCCTTCTTAATGCGGATGGCGGGAAAATTTTTCGTGTGATAAATACTGTAAATGACTGCTTAATTTTGCAAGATGATCTAAATAAATTGAAAAATTTGTGCGATGAAAATTTTCTATCCGTTAATATTAGTAAATGCAAATTTATATCCTTTTCCAGTTGGTGTGTAATAAGTCCTTTACGAATATTGTGATTCTTGGGAATATATGACCCGGATTGAATAAGTTAAACATATATACCTCCACGTATTTATGGAACAATCAAAACGTACAAACAAGGTCATCCAATTAGACTGATCGTCACCACACGAGAAATACCTTCATACGCTCTAGCTAGCTTCTTTAATACAATACTGGCAAAAGTTTGTGAAACTATCAATAATAATACCAAACTCTCTCACTTTTAAAGAACTTGTTAAAAATATAAGCACCCAGCCAAATAGTCGCCTCATTTCGCTGAATGTCACACAGCACATGTGTTGAAGAGATGGCCACTAATAAAAGAGCACACCAAGCTATCTAAGTGCATTTTTAAAAAAGCACCAAAGATCTGCATTTTTGATAATAACTTTTTTTTTATATTTAAAGATAATTTCTATAAACAAAAGCATGAACTAGCTATGGGTAACAGCCTATCCAGCATTTTAGCAGAGTTTGTATTGGATTGTATTAAAAAATAGGTGGATGACCGCATCACAGTGTTGCCAACACACACCATAAATGAGACTTAAAAATTTTCAATACTAAGCAACCACGCATCAAATTCACCATGAAACAAGAGGATCATATCTCCAAAAGCATTCCTTTCATAGATTTAAAACTCTAGAGGGATGGTAATAAAATCATCCCTGACTGGTACATGAAACCAATAGCATCAGGTCATCTGTTAACCTATTTCTCGGCTCATTCCTATAAGATGAAATTTATGTGGCTCTCTCTTTTGCAAATAAGGTGATCATACTTAGTGACCAACAATTCCATGAAGTAAACTATAATAGAATACGCACTATACATGTACTGGTTTCACATCATTATTACTAAACATATCTCCAATAACAATAGAATAGAGAATCGAGATGACAATCAGCCATCAAAAATCACTTGATATATAAAAAACTCATATACCTACCACCAGTAAACAAAAAAATCATTCCCTTTCTGAATAATAATAGCTCAAACATCTCTCGAACACTACAACCATAAAATAAACTGACACAGATAATGTACACAGATACTAAAACCAAGATTGAAAAATCTTAATAGGTGCAATATATGAAATAAAATGCAACATCCAAATTGAAACAAGATCTACATCGGGAGACGTGGAGGGATATCAAAACACACATACGAGAGCACAAAAACGATTTTAGCCGAGCAACTGAACTCACCACAAATAACACTGAGTACGTTTAGACTGCAGCTTTTAGAACTAGGTTTACGTAATTCGACTTACGTAGGACTAATCCGGCTGTCGTTTAGTACACTCATATTAAAGCTTTGACAGTTGTCAAATTTGTCAGATCTGCCTACTTTTTCACGAGAAAAATGAGAAATAATATTTAAATTTTATGCATGCGGTGGGCACAAGAGAATAGAATAAAAATTAAATTTTCCAAATTTATAATTTTTTTACCATCCATTACCGTCGGAATACTTTCTTCAATAGGTCAAGAGTCTATAAAAGAATTTGTCCCTCCCTCTGACCAGTCGCACTTTTTTCCTTGTTAATTCCACTCATTTTCATTGAAACAAAATAACAATTCTCTCTATGAATGAATATAACGCATTCAAGTTTGTAAAGAATTCCTTATCTGAGGTTTGTGTCTACGTTTAATACTAATTTTGTAGGTTAATACCGCATCAAATACCGGATTAAAGTCGGACTAGTTTTTCGTAATGAGACATGTTTACACCACTTCGACTTACGTAAAACTATTTCTAAATGGCATGGTCTAAACGGGCTCACTGATGCACAAAGGCATTGTTAAGTCCCAATGTGGACTTAGCATAAAGTAGGGGCAGGTGTCAGTTTAAGGAAATACAAGACAGGAATTTTTCCAAATGTCAGACTTCAGTCGTTTATTTTATCACAGTTTGCTCAATTTAGGCTAAAATTCAGATCTTACTTACAACACAGTTACTAATGGTAATTTTACCTGTATAAAATTCAAGTTTATAATATTCTAAAAACGGAATCCAAATATTATGATTGTGGGCCGTCAATGGTTGTTTTAATTTCTCAATCTGGAATATAGAGAAAATAATTATTAATAAAGACCAAAAAAGGTGAGGTTAGGTCAAAAAGACGAGCGTCATAGAACTGCTCATGTACGAAATGGTTGTGGTCAAAAATGGGATGCTGAAAATAAATATTAATAAAATAATTAATTTTGGTATAAAAGGCTAGTAATATGGGATCAATACTTACCGTGGATTTGGTTAAGCAAGGCTTAATTTTTGTGTCAGAACTACCGATCTGCCTTGTGGCTCAGTCAAAACGAGAGTGATTTGCTGTTTCTAGCAGCTCGCTATATATAGGCAGAAACACAATGGGAATTGTTTTTGCCGGTGGTTAACAATGGAGACCTGCAACTGCGTGCAATATTTAGCTCAAAAGTACGTCATTCGTGACAATGCATACATCGGGGCATGAAACTACGTTATCGCTCGTCTTAATGAGAATCGTTTTCTGTAATATCATATTGAAAATGTCAAAGTCTACGATGACAGCTGATAAAGACAGGAGGGTGATTCTGATCATTTGTCGTACTTAAGTGTCAGATATACGCCTAAGGAACGAATTGCTTTTCTGCTTTCTTTTTATTGCAAGTCAACTGATTCAGGTTGTGGTGAACTAGAAATGAACTAAAAGTGACGCAGGTTAATCACTTTGACAGTCAAGTGAAATAATTAACGAAATATGTATTAAATTATAATAATATGTAAAACAAATGTAAATTTAGATCGATAATATCGCATCTTCTAGATACCTATGTTGCTGTTGCTGATATAACATGGTAAGTTATACACAGTACCTATGGGCAAAATAATTTGTAAGTTTTAAGTATATGTACTAGAAAAATCTTTTTTTTCTTCTTTCCAATACTGTACGCAAAGTTGGATATTTTTCAGATATTCTCTACGTATTTCCATGTGAATTTAATTATCGGCCAGATCAGTGCATGTATATGAGCGTTTGCAATGCAACTAAAGGGGTTGAGATACTACACAGAAATGGTGGCTACTTTCATTCTGATAAATAGACAGCATTCAGTGCGGTTTATAATACCTTGGAATCATATCAACTTGGCAAAGATCCCTATAGAAATTTTTTACTTCCACTCGAATCAGCTTTGGCTGACAAATCCATTATTAACTCTGACTGCAGAAAAGTTGCTCATTAAATTCTCACGAGAGCGAAACAAATCTTCCCAGAAAGTGATTACTATTTTAGCTAGTACTAGTACAGTAGTTTTATCATATCGTTTCTTAGTTAGTAGCAAGCAATATGCCATGATATGACGTGATATGAACTTTTATTCAAAATGAAAAATAAAATCAAATACAAAGTATTTTTGCAATTTGTAAATGAAATGTTTAAAATGTTTAAAAAGCCGACTGACGATGTACCAAACGTAGTTACGTAGCGTAACCGAGGTTTGTTAATAAATTCAAAATATTATTTCGAATTTAAGCACTTGTACATTCCTTTGTCACAGGACAAAATCTTTGTCACAACCTCTGGGAGCAGCTCACTAATTTGTCGTATATTTAGGCGTGTTTTTTGACGTTTGTTCACCGAAAATTCATTATAGTTCATTTTGTGGTAGATAATAGTGAAGACACAAAATGAACTGTGTTAAAAGAAAAAGTACAACAAAATATATCAAAATTCACACCTAAATAGTGCGACAAAAGATCAGAATCATCCTCCAGATAAGAATTGTAATTTGTGTTGAATATTTATTTATTTATTAATGATTTGTTTTCGTTTTTTCTTTTTTCAGATATACAACTAGATGAACCCGGTGTTGTACTGGATTGGAGTTCTTTTTAATGGGTAAATGATTTGAGATTTTACGATTTGTTTATTTTTTATAAATGCTTTTGTTTTTCTTTTTAGATTTTGCTTAAGGCTACTCGAATATCGTGGGTAGATTTCACGCTAGTCATTGTCATCGTATGACATCTTTGGTGGGTCAAATTTGTGAGTTCTAGTTTTAGGTTTTATTAATTTGTTTTATTTTAATTAAAAGTTGTTCCGCGACGGAACAGGCATAATCGCAATTATAACACAGCAAGCTTAGCATATGCCATCAAGAATAATCAGAATTTTAAATATGACAACCCTACCGTATTTCACAAAGAACAATCCTGGACAACATGAAAGAACATGGAAGCGCTATGTATACACGACAGAAAGCCCAATTTGTTATCTACATATTTTAATAGTTTCTACGTAATTATTATCCCCTTAACTCCTTATTCCCAAGAAACTTATGCATTTATATCCTTTTGTTGTAAACGGGAAAGGCTTCAATTTGAATATTCAATAAGTTGTCTTTGCTGCATGAAATTAAATTTCTTGGAGTTATTTTACATGATAAATTATTATTTTCTTCTCATGTTAATTATGTAACGTCTAGAACTTTCAACGTGTTAGGATTTATATTTAGATCATGTAAATCGTTGAAAGCTGCACATTCGTATATAACTTATATCTTTAACTCCCTTGTAAGAAGCATAATGGAATAGGAATCCTTTTTATTCCACATATATAAATGAATTGTAGTTGCGTTTTATAAGATATCTTTAATACAAACTGAACGGAATCCAATCTGAATACTCTCAGCGACTAAATAGTTTCTTAATGATTTCTCTACAAAACCGAAAACTTATTATAGATGCAATTTTTTTTGTATAAGATCATCAGCAATATGGTGGACTGTACAGAATTAATATCGACGTTAAGTTTTAATGTTCCATCTCGTTAATCTCGTAATTTTATAACTTCTAATCTCTCATTCGCTAGAACTAATTTCAGATATAAATCAGTAATTTTCCATATCCAAAAAAATCATAATACCTTCTTTAATATTGTAAACTTGTTTCTACAGTAGAAGCCTCTCCAGATTTAAGCAAATAATCTTAAATAAAATAGGCCCAATTTATCCCCAGTGTAATATATGTACTTCCTATATTGTATGTTTATAATTTCACGATTGTCACTAATCTACATCCTATAGTTTAAGTTTAAGTTAAGTTTGAATACAATTTACATTTGGATTTTCTTTCATATTATTATTTCATTATTCTTCACTTACTATTATTCTCACTTTTATTTTTATATGCATTATTATTATTTTTCCATTAGTTGAGTTCATTTTTATTTCAAATTGTTAAATTGAACTTCATATCTTTTACTAACCATTATCTTTGTTCTGAAAAGAGTTCATAAGTTATATTTCATTTGTCTTTCTTTCTTCTTTATATTTTTTTCTCTAAGAATAGTTCAAAACAAATGTTTTAGTAAATATACGGTGGTACATAACTCGATCAGCCTCTGTATCTGTACATATACTATCGTCCCAATTTTTAAATAAACAAATAAATATATACATACTGTGACAAGTTATGCTCTTTTAACCATCAAAACGGAGTTGTTGATTTCAATGGAGATAATTTTAGTATTATAACTTACCAATAGAACTAAGGACTCATTTAAAATATAACTACTATCTTATTATAACGATTTATATTTATTCTTCTTCTTTTGCTATTTTGGCGTCCCTTACACTTATTTGTTTTATATTTATCAGGAGTTGTCTAGAAACTAATTATTTTTCATGTATCAAGTAGAGCATTGTACATAAAAAAAATCATGTTCATTACTATTAAAACTTGCCTTGCCAGGCTAGTTTCAGTTCTATATATATATAGCTGGCAAAGTTTCCTTCTAAAATTTATAACGGACATCCAAAATTCTTCACTTAACAAATACTAACATTTTTCGACTTATGCAGAATTTTCAAAAGAGTTTTCTGTCCTGAAAAAATAAATTCAACAATTTAAGTTTATTTGCAGGAGGTATTAATTTAATTAACAAAAAATATCCATAAGCTGGTTCTTAATGCAAACAATGTCGCACTAAACTCCTCTTTCGAGGAGCCATAATGGGAATACCTTGGTGTTTCCATTTCTTTTGTTCATACGCAGGATTCAGGTAAAAATAACCTTTTGAAAATTAAAGTCAGAATGAGTTTAATTCCTTATAAGAGTGCTTATAAGCGATTAAAATATCACTTGAACGCAAAAAAGATATTTTTTTAATTTAATTCGATTTACGGGTGTAAAATTATTTTTCATACTACTAATTTTAATTACTTTCAAGCTATTCTTATATTTTTATAGAACTAGGCGAATAAAGACACAATTTTTGAATACAAAAAAAAAAAACAATATATTCTTTACTTTTTCAACATTTTACAATTCAATTCGAGAGATATTGCAGAATTTTTACCAACCAATTCTGTCACCAGAGAGAATATGACCAGTTCCTAGAGTTTTGGCAATTGGTAAAGGAACAGCATTCAGAATTGGAATTTGAGCCGCAATAACAGTCCTTCTTCCAAGAATTGGTTGAGAAATAAGTGGAGATCCTGCTATAATAGTCCTTCCAAGAAGTGGCTGAGAAATATTTGGAGATCCTGCAATAACAGTATTTCCTGCGATAATTCCTGGAGATGCAAGTAGACCAGGATTGGCAGCAGCAATAGCAATAAGAGCAGACAATAGCACCTAAAAAAGAAACATAGATTTTCCGTTAAATGAAAAATTTTGTTTGTTTGGTTTGTGTTTTTTTTTTAGCTGAGTATATTATATACTTACAAACTTGAACATTTTGAAGGAGTGTTTTGTTGTATAACTTTACTGGATACAGTGAACTTTAGAACTGTGTCTTTACTAAAATACTTAAACTATTTATACTAATCATATAGCATGCGATTCGTGAGCCAAGAAGCAGTCATATTTCATCATCATTACTTTCCGTCCCAGAATCGTAATTCTATCAAAAGATGAAGCCCAAAATAATCCAAACTAAATTACTGAATACAAAAAAAAGAAAGCACACAATCATTAATTACCTGACTATTAAATCCTTTAAAAAAGGTTAAACTTGGAAATTCTCTAAATAAAAAAAGAAAAGAAAAAAATCTCTCCAAATGTGAATGTGAACAATGATGGCAAATTCTGAATTTAATTTGAAAAAAAATCATTTAAAATATTCATAGGGAGCAAATGTGAAGCCATGACAGTCCCCCTGGGTTGGGTATTATATTATGTAGGTAAAGGGTTCTTAATCATTCTAACCTTCTTCCTATGTCCTGTGGAGTTCCTAAAGGCTCGAATTTTGGTCCATTGTTTTTTCAATTCAGATTAAAAACTTACTCGATATAATATGTGTTGTCAGCATTCATATATCCAAAATAATTTCATTCGTGATGTTAGAGAAAATTACATAAAACAGTTAAAGGATGGATAAGGTTTGATTTCAGACTACAAAGGTTCGACTTAAACTCAATGCCACTTGATCGCTCAACTTTCTAAACATTTCTCAACCTATTGAATTCAATACCATGCTCAGTTTCAAAGATTAACTGGTGGATATACAGGGTGCTTAGTTCCATGTTCATAAATATTTCACAGGGTGGTAGATCTCGTTCAGACAAGCAATAAAATGTATTGTCGAAAATTCATTGTTCGGACGCTAGGGGATCATTTATATTTTCAGGTGTTTTCATCTTTTTTAATACCTTATAGGTTTTTTACTATGCACCCTGTAAGGTAAAATTACAGTTTATTCGATACAAATTTTTTTTAAACTAATTATGCATTCTTCAATTACCTTTCTACACCCACTCTAATAAAAATTTATGTTGCTTCAAACTTTTAAAACTACTAGAATTTATTTATTATATTTATTTTTTATTCAATATTTTTCTACTAGAAAACATAACCTATCATTTGATACCTAACTTGATTGTGGATTGTGATTAAGATTCTACATTAACTACATTTCTGAGAATTTCATTACTTCTTAAGAGCTGGAAGATTTACTTACGACTGAATTTAAATAGAAAACGTATCGATGTTAGATAAATTAAATTGAATTGAATTGATGAAAAAATCGTAAAACATAAATGACCCTCTAGCGGTCAAATGAAGCATTTTGACACCCCTTTCACACAGTTTATTGTCTGTTTGACCGAGATTTGCTACCCTGTGATATATTCGTGATGTGGAATCAAGCACAGTTGATTCCAAAATTACAGAATTCCATTACGGGTAGCTTATATACATTGTTAAAGTTAGTTAATTTTGGAAATCTCTCGAGAAAACCAATTCGTTCAATGTTTTCAGACGACGTTCTAACATAACTAAAATTAATTTCCAGTCATCTATAAATTCTCAAAGATCCTTTCATTTATCACACAAAACTCAACCATCCTTTAATGAAGCTACAAAGAATAATAAACAAAACACCTTCTGCTAGATTTCTAAAATTTCCACACTCAAGTCAATCTGTCCCCAATGAATTGGTACTAATCGACTTTAGATAATGGTGAACGTCTCTAGTAAGATGAATAGTCTTACTTTATCTTGAGACTTGAAATAATAAAAGAGAAAAAAAATCTTTGATCCTTTTGCGGCAAATTTTCATGCAACAAGTAAGTACTAAAAAAAAACAACAACACAAAAAAAATACGAAGACATCTCTTTTGCAATAAATTTAAGGACTCCTGACATTGTCAAAGTCTGCACTTATGCCCTTTGTGAATACTTCGGTAATTGTGTCCTTAGACTTTTGCTATAAATCAATAAGTAGTCACTTCTGTTCTTGGAATGAGCCCCTTTTATCTGCGGTTCCTGTGGTTTCAAAAGGGCTCAACAGCTATATCCTGCTAACCAAAGTCGATGAAATTGTGGAAGGTTTGTTAAATAAATGTCTTTACGTAACAGAGTTATGCACATATTATATAAGACTTGTCGGGTTAGTTAGTCTGATTTAAAGTATAGATTGAGAAATTTTTACAGTCGGCTTAACTATAGTGAAAAGAAAACAGCTGGATATTGACAAGTGTTCAATTGATATTAAATTTCATCATTGTCTTGATTTTAATTTTTTCAGTTGTTGTAATTATCGTTAATTTTTTTATCAAACGAAGAACTATATGGATCCTATAGGTAGGTTGTTGTCCTTGATGATGGATCAAAACTTCCAACTGAGTTGTTGGATGTAGCTGAATCTGGTTATGATGTTCAGACTGTCATCGATCCCAGAATCGTTGGTGCAGTCTTTTAATATATTCTGTTGGGACTTTTCTTTTTAATTAGATTCTCATACAGTAATTAAAAAGTGGCCTACTCTAAGTACCGAGGTGGGAAAATTAGTTTGAAATTCAGAAGGATATTAGCGAGTTTCTCATAGTTTTTTAGAAGAGCATAATGTAATTGACGGCGAAAGTAGTTCTTGATAGCTTAATCTCAATTTTGTGTTATAGGCTAAAATTACAAACCATAAAAGAGAAAATCTGTGAATCAAGATCGACTTACTCCGAAAAGAATATAATTTAGTAAGAGAAATAACGCAAAATTAAAACAACTCAATCTGGAAGGGAGGCTCATATTCTTGAAATAAGTTGTTTAGCTTGTCATAAAAACCAGGCCTGCTGCTGTTTTTCTTTATGCCAAGAGAAAGGGTGCACCGAAAAATGGACTTGACATAATCAGAGCCATGGTCGAAACACTTTAATATACATAACCTACATCAGAATTGACAGCTACGTTTAATTTTCTCCAGGAGATCGAATGAAGTACATAATAGATCCCACATCTATTAGTTATGATTAGATGTTTTTCGAAGGGTAATAAATACTTTGAAATATTCGCATTAATGTAACTGGTTGGACCATGTCAAGGTTTGATTAGAGATAACCTTAAATTAGGGGATAACAGTTAATGCTCAAGCCGTCTTCTAATTTCATCCAAAATAAAATGCAAAGGATTTGAGGGGGGGTGGTAAGGTGCATTCATAATCCGTGGCATTCATAATCCGTGGTTTTAAAAGATCATCAAGTTCTCTTAATTGGCGATTACTAGTTCTAATAAAAGCCTTACTATAGTTATCATAGAAGTTGGAACAGAGGCCTCGAAATGAAGTGTATTACTTAAGAGAGTGACGATTAACTCTTGAACTGCCAAGCTAGTAACAAGTTTCAATTTAAAATGGGCACGTCACACACCGAGGTGATAAATATCACTGTCACTAGTCATTCCACTTATATCGGGAGACTTAATTGATGAGTAGAGTAGGATCCAAGTTCAAAAGAAGACGAAGATAAATTTTCCAACTCCGAATAAGGTCTCGCCTGAGGAATGTTCACATCTTCCAAAATATCATAAATTTTGTCCTAATTACCCGATTTTGCTTGCTGGTCATCTCATCTAGGAAAGGCGCTAGACTTTCCAAAAATAGCACATTCGGGTCAGAGTTATTAAGCTTGGATTTTTTTTTTCTTTCGTCTATTGTTCCAAAATTTATTTGAGCTCTGCTTTTGGCAATAATTTTCTTTATCTTTTTCGGCGGAATTTTGAATTCAGTTATTGGAAGAGTCTTGTTGGTCAATATCCTCAGTTTCTGCAACATTTAAAACTTGTTCTTCGGTGTTTTCTTCAACCATTGTTAAATTTCCGGATGGAGAGCAGCGTCTGAGATACGGGATTGAAAATTCTAGTTTTTCCACCAGGTAATAGGTTGTTTTCGACCTAACACCAGAACCATTTTCTGAAGGCTTCAGCATTGAAAAAGCTTGGTGAATTGACTTTCAACGGCCTTGACAATTTGAAACTAGAAATATTAAGGATTTTGTTTGTATTTTAGGTATCTGGCAACAGGATGTAGTTTTCGAAGTTTATCTTTCTAATTCTATAGAGGAGATAATTAATCGTTAGAGAAACTTATAAGGCAATATGGGAAAGCCTTCAACCATTTTACATGCCCAGACCCACAGAAGAATTATGGAAGGAAAATGCTCGACGATATCATGAGCTATGGAATCTACCGAACTGCGTTTCTTTTATTGATGGCAAACATATTCGAGTGAAAAAATTTCCTAACACAGGATCTGGCAATTTCAATTTTAAATGCTTTATCTTAGTTGTGCTTATGGCTTGCGCTGATGGACTCTTTACTATAATTGAGGTTAGTACTTTAGGACGAAACAGTGATGGGGCGGTATTCAAGAATTCTCAAGTCGGTAAATTATTGAACATAAAAGAATTAGGACTACCAGGAACTTCAACCATACCTTCAGATAAAAAGTATACTCTTTTTCCATATTATTTCGCTGGGGACGAAGCTTTCCCATTATCATTATATTTGATGCATCCATACTCTAAGTAGGTTTTGAATGGAAAAAGAAGAATATTTAATTATCATCTTTCACGTGCGCGGAAATCAGTAGAATGTATATTCACATCGCCAAATAAATTCCCGTACCGGAGTGAAGTCCCTGATTTAAATGACGCTAGTGATGGATATCAACCGAAAAACCAGGCTATGAGGCTGAGGGATTATTTAGTGGACTATTTTATAACTCCAGAAAGCTCAATAGCAATTCAATGGAAGTACGGTTAATTATGAAATATCAAATTAATTTTTCGGCAATGATTTTTTTCCATAAATTAAAACTTAAAATAAAAAATAAAAGTTTTGACATTACATGTATCAGACATCTCTTTTGCTACTTCACTCCAAGCTTTTTTAGTCTTTTCTCTTTTGCTGTATTCTGATAGTGTGTCTTTCAATTGCTTCTATAAACCTTATATTAAAAGCGGGGTCGGTGTTTTGCATTTTTGCAGTATTTCGAAATTATAGATAGATACACTCCTGCAGAGGAAAGTTGAATATATACTGAACAACGTAAAAAGTCTTCTAGTGAATTACGCCAAGAGACACACTGTAAGTGTCGCTTGAAGATATTCTCTTTATGATATTTGTCTCTGATTCTATTGTATGCGAGTATAGGAGATATTTCAATGAATTTTATATAATATAATTCGAATCCAGTCTCTTTGTGATAAAAGTCTCTTTGTGACATAAGTCTCCTTGTGATTTTTATCACCTCGGTGTGCGACCGGCCTTAGTGGTATACGAAATCCATACCATATAGATTATTTTTCCCTGACGATTATAATTTTGCATTCTAATAGGGCCTGCATAGTCTACGGAAATGTTTTCAGAGGGTTTTACTAATTCCAACCGGACTCAAACTCATTCGTAGTATAGTCAATATTTGTAGGATTATATCTATGAGAGAAAAAGGGCACCTTACACTTATCAACATTTAAAAATAAAGAGCTCTTTGTATGCACTTAACATCCAGGAATTTTATACAATCGTAATGAGGATTAATAGATCTATACAGTTATTATAAATCGTCCATGTAGATTAGCAAATCAGAATTATTTATTACAAGGAACATGATGAAGAGAAGAGGCCTTAAGTGGCTTCCTTGTGGAATACCGGAGTAAGCCTTTATTTATTTAATTAGAGTGAAGAGAGACTGTACACTTCTTTTTAGATCCCTAAGATAACCAATTCAACAATCCAATTGGAAGACCTTAAGTGTTAAATAAAAAACGTGAATGAGGAAGCTTATTGAAAGCTTTACTTAAGTTTATATAAAAACAGTGAGTTTTGCAATGACGATCAATAGATTCAATACAAATAAATGTAAAATAGGGTAGAGTTGCTATTGTCGACCTTTCCCTAATTAGAGGTATGTTGATGGGGATTAAGAGTTCTACTGCAATGAAAACACAAGAATTCATATAAGTTTGGGTATACAAGACATTAAACAATAGCTTGATATTTGGTAACCTTTTACCGCACAATTGGCGCAATAAATCCTTTCTTCTATAACTTTGCAATGTTTTGATTCATTCATCAGTGGTTCTATAAAGTGAACACTATAGTGTACACTAGTCTAGATTTTTATAAATTCTTTGTTCTACTTTTATTTTGTGTTTTGTACTTATTTATATATTTATCAACTTATCTATTTGTTCAGTGAACGTTTTTCCTGTATTTTTAATGTGCGCTTGAGTAATATGTTTTAACACTTCTAAACGAGTCTTATATCAGAAATAAAGTTCCTAAAGAAGGGTACTAATCAAGGCCCGAAACGTCGAGCACATAAACAATAATGAAATCAAGACTGGAGTTTTCCTTAAAAAATCAACCAAAAGATTGCTGTAAGCTTCGAATCAAACTTTGGGACTTTACCACATTAAAGGTCTAGAAACTGCAACGGGTGTTATGGCTAATATAATTTTCTTCAAAAGAGGTTATCAGGTAACCATTAACAAGAAAAACCAAATATTAGTTAGAATTGGGAATTGGAGCCCCCGCAACGATGCAATATCTTGTATTCTGACGGATCCATGAAGGATAATAAAACAGTGGAACTTTCAATTTGTTTTGGTACTTAATCTTCCATTTTTTAAGAGGAAGTCTATGGTATAGAGGTTGGAGGTCAGGAAGGTCTAAATAGAGCCTGCAAGATCTGCAACGTTTATATTTGCTCAGACCGCTAAGCTACGCTCTTGGCTCTGTCCTCTTAAAACTTTGAATCACAACTAATCTGATGCTGCACATGAATTTCCAGTTGCTGTCTAAGGATAACAAAGTAACTTTTGCTTTGGATTCCTGGACATGAAAAGTGGACAGAAATCAAAATACGGATGATCTGGCCTGGACTGGAGCCGAAAGTCCTTATACTCATTCCTACACTACAAATATGGACTACTAAAAAGCCAGCTTAGAGGGGAACTACAATAATAGGCGGGCAGGGTACTAGATCTTCGCTCGGGTAGAACGCCCGTTCTGAGACAAATGAAGGATTTCTTTATCCCTCTCCCTTCCGTAATTACTAGCAGAAGATAGCCATATCCAACAGCGAGCTTTATCGATGAAACTTCAAAGCCAGGAACTGAATCAGTTATGACTTTTTACGAAAAGACCTTACCTTACTTGTTATTCCTGACCGATAATAGTTTTGAAGTTAGGAAAGCAAGCGCAAGAGCTTGATACCCTTTTTTGATAAAAATTTAAAGCCAGATCGGCTTTTTAATTTTTCTAGTGGAAAATAGCAGGTTCCAAGGTTGACTATGAGAAGTCAATTTGGCTTTTTACTTTATTAAGTGGTTAGTAACTGGTTGAAAGAACTGATCTAAATTTTTTGACCAATTGAGGAGTATTGTAAAAAACTGTTTGAAAAATAATTTTGTTTTACTTTTTTTTGATAAAGAATTTAGCCAAACAAATAATGTACTTCGCAAATTTTCTTCCGACAAATCGCAACAGAAGTCATTCAAAAATATTTTTACGGTTGAAAAAGCCCTCTCAACGCTGACTTGTGTTGGAGGGACGGCGTGGATAAAATAGCCAAATTTCGTAGAACAGGAAATGAATACTTCTAGGATTCCCAGTACTTAAGAAGATTGGCATTGATGATATGACTCGTCTTATGCCGTTGCCGCGTCGTAGTACCGACAAGATATTTGAAAAGCGAGTAGAGTTTCCATATTCGAACTATTTTTAATGGAAAAGAGATTTGTTTTTTCTAGCCAAAAATGCAACTCGGCTTAAAAAAATAAGAAGCCAGCTTGGCTTTTTGTACTTGCTTGAAAAAATAATCAGCTTCCACCTCCCACATCAAAGAAATAAAAAAGCTTAACTTTTTGGTAGAAAAAATAATAAGCATGTCAACTTAGTTTTTTTTGTTAAATTTAAATTATTTTATGATAGAAATAACAGGTTTAGAAAACTTTTTCTTAAAAAAAAAAAATTAAGTTTCCAAAAGCTTTACAGGAATCGAAACGGGTCCCACGAGAAATACGTATCCCAGCTTTTGTCTGTGTAAAATTTTCAAAATACCAGTTATTTTCGGTTCCTGCTCGAAGCATATTGTGAGTATCCCATACTTGCAGCTTTAAAGTTGCACTGGAAAAGCATTTATCACTCCAAATTAGGTATACAAGCTAACCCCAATGGCAATATTTAGCAACCACTCTATATGAGGACACGGCAGTTCAGATCTGATTTTGGTAATTTACTGAAGCCATAGTGATAGACTAAACGAAAATGTTAATGGATAGGTAGGAGTTCAATTGCAGTGCTTTAGGATAACAGGAGATATCCTCTTATGGACATAGGTTCTAGCCTAGATATATGTAGAATCTTCAAAAGATTTTTGGTCAATAGTTAAACAAGGAATGTTAAGGAGTGTCATTAAGTAATCAAAATAATTGAAATATATTCAAGTATCGTAAGTTAACAATTGTTCATAAAAAAGTCAGAAAAGAAATTAGAAATCACTGAAGGATCAGGATTACAAACGTCATTAAATATGTATATACCTACTAAAACTGATTTTTTTCTGATATTTAAAACGCCAAAATTGCTTAGGATACGATCTGATTGGAGTTTTCATCTTATACGGATATACATATCATTGGCATGCAAAGAGCATTACGAATATAAATAATTCCCTAATTAAATTTGTTAAATTTTCATTAATAAAAAATTTTCGTTCAACTTGGCTCCCTCCAAAATTAAATTCTAACTGCGCTACTGTGCCAAGGGAGCATAAGAGTTTGAACATAGAAATCTTAGAATAATTCACTCCCGATAACCGATTGAGTTTTTCCATAGAAATGGAATGTTTTGATAATTTGATTGTTTACTATGTTGTTTACATGTTTGTTTCTCTCAGAGGTATCAGTTTTATATAGTGTGCGCATTGACGTATACTTGAACATTGTAAAATTATAGCAAATACTTTTTTTCATACCAACTCATGATAAAAAAAATAATAAAACTAAAATAACTGCCTCTTAGAAGTTGTAATAGTTGATTCGAAAAAAAACCTAAAAACAAAAAAAAAGCGAATAAAACAAGACCTTCACCACAGGGCACACGTTCTAACCTTAAATGCTTTTGTGATCGATTTATACATGCAATCTGAAGGGTCACTTAGGAAATTTTTGGAAGAAATAAGAACAGGCTTCGTACAAGAGAGATCTTACTTGGCAATATATATGCACAAGGAATGGATACATTTCCTTGACTCTCGCAGTTTGATTCACAAACAACACAAATGAGCTGTAAATCTTCCTCACTTAAAGCATACCGTCTGTCTTTTTGTGAAAGGAAACATTGTCTTGTCTCAGTTTTTAGAATTTTTTGTCTTTATTGAATATATGAAGTTCATCTGCAATCGCAACCAGTTCAAACCTCAGCAGGATATCAGCTTGCTGCCTTAAATAATCCCTTTATGGTTGCAGCTAAAACCTCATAATGTGGTATTTAAGGACTACTATTTGGGTATCACCTTTTTACGGGAGAAAAAAAAACACCAACTTTCGGGAATATACATATTTTGCAGGACACTCGTATTAACTTCTTGGAAGTATTTGTCCTCATTGTAAATATATTTCAGACTTACAGATAAATACTTAAATAGTTAGCTAATGTGATCTAAACAGCATGGACATGTACCTTGTATCTTGTACTCAAAAGGCGTTAGGATTATACTCTTTGAGTTTTGAATTTCAGAGTTGTGTTACCAATTTGTTGTTTGCGTATCACCTTTCGAAGACAGTGTTAATTTTGACACTTATCTGTAAACACTTTTAAAGGATTCTTGTTTTTTTTTTTTTGGTTAGCCTCTATAGGAAGTAACTGGATATACATAAAAATGTTGACTGGACGCTGAGTTCCTTAATAAAATATCAAAAGTGAGATCTTGTCAAGTGGATATTTCCTTAGATTTTTATGTCTTGTTCAATTTTCATCGATGCTGTGCAAAAAGTTTATGGCCAAAAATTGTGGGTAGACAAATTCGAAGAATTATAGAAAAATTTAACATCCTGTGATGAATAAAGATCTTTCATTGGAATTTAATAATCATTTAACCACACTACTACTTATAAGTAGGAAAAAAAATTAAAATATTTATAAAGCTGTGATTGGAGGCAGCTGAGAAAATTCTGTGATACTTCAAAGCAAGCTTGCTCGAAATTTGCTTTCTTGGGTGGGTATCGTCAACCTCAGTCAAATTATTATGATGTTTAACCAGCTATCGTATCTTGTTGGGTTGGTTAAGCACCCTTTCGTATATAGAACTTTGAGGACTTTCTGTAAATATTTATTTTTTTCAAACTTTAATGCTATGACGTAAGTTATACACATTTTCGCTGGTCTTTATTGCCATCTGCCACTACTTTCGCGACAGCTAAATTGTGTACCATTTCTACCATTGAACATGAAATATCATTCTCTGTTGCCACACCAAAAAGCAACCTTTTTGATGTCACGTTTTTCAGCTGTTTATTTTAAGCTTTTATGGCCGTTCCATAGCTCCCTGCATTACTGGAAGCTAGGAAAACTTCTGAATAACACAGCAAACAATTTGGCGAAAGTTCGCAACAGCGAAACATAAGCGACAATAGAGCTCCCCACAATACGGAACATGACAGTAAATGCGACAGAGCTACAAGCGAAGCGATATAAAAGCGAAACGAACGCGAATATAAATTCTTTTGTCTTTCATTTATCTTACATAAACACGTGAAAGTTCGCTGTTTTGTGCCCGAACTACTGAGATTTTTACAGTTTCACAAGGATTTCGGTTCTATTTTGCCATCCTGAGTTTTCATTTCAGCGTGAACAGATCAGAAATTTGTCGTGTTTGTGTTTCTATCAGTGAATTGTAAAAGGTGAGTAATTAAAATTACATTTAATTAGGGTAAAATGAGAGACTAAATTTATAGCAGACTGGATTAGATAGGTAGGAACCTACAAACATAGATTAATAATATCATTTGCGAATCGCTAAAGTTATCGTTAATACAGTACATTTATGTATATTCATTTTGTACATACTTAAATTTATCACATTTTGTAGAAAAATAAAGGCAAAGTGAATCCGAAGTGATATCACCACCAATGTGATACAATGTTCTGTCAACATTTGCTCCCGTTCGAGGTTTCGCTTTCATATCTCATTTGAATTCACTAGCGAAATTTATGTTGCACTTTGTGATATTTTTGCGATTCGCATTGGCCTCGCAATGTTTGCTGGGAAGTTATCAACAATATTAAGAGAGTATGATAATATGGAAAATTTTGTTTACGAAATGATGTAAGTCTTGTGGTCGGCAGCTCTCCGTATATTAGCTATATATAGCTGACATAAATAGCTTAAAAGATATTTTGCATTTACATTTTGGTAATAATTTTTCTCCTCATGCGATTCCTTCTAATTCAAATTATACGATCGTTGGTAATACATATTTACCGATGACGTTTATCCACTTTATAAAAGCAACAGACCCAATACTTTTGGGATAGCAGATCATAGTCAAATTTTTCTATTTCTATGAGAAATCGAGATTTTCGGGATGTCGACTGAAACTTTGATCAATAAAAAATTCTCATGATGAGCCATCCAGTCTATCAAGTACGGAGTTCCAGGAATCACTTCTTCGGGGAATCACCTCGTGGAATCACCTCTGAGATTGATCGCCCCAAATTTATTGTAAAGATAATTCACCTGAGTACCACCACAATATTAGTCACATTGTGTTTCATTGTAAAAAAGGGATAGGTAATATTCGCCTCCATCTGAGCCCTAATGACTTCAAGTCTTTTTAAAGAGAAGTGTTTGCATTACTTTAATAACAAACTTTCGAAATTAAGTTTGTGTCCAATCATAAAAATTCAATGAGTGGCCCTGGGCCACACAGCTAACACGTATAAATATATATAATGGAGCATCAACTTTAATAAAGAAAAGAAATTTGAATACAATGACTACACCCGACATCTCAACAATAAATCAAGATAATGCCATCTTACGGTAAGACCAAGAACTACTTGAAATACAGACGTTTTAAGATGAAGCTGAATATTTCTATGATCGAATATGGAAGCCAAATGGAATATGGCTTGCATAATAAATCTTACATGTGTTCTCAAATAAATTTTAGCTTTTGGGGGGAAAAAACGTAAAATCAAATCCTTTCTCATATGTTCTCACTAGAACTACATAATAACCAACAATTACAACATTGCAATGAAATATTTCTTCTATAGCTAAAAATTCCATTCCCCCTGTAAATCCCTTTTTAATGTCAATCTTTCTTCATAATCCACAACCGGATATATATACCTTTGAGCTATTTAGCACGAGCTCAATATTACGTTATTATCCAAGTTCTTGTATGCACCTAGGACATATAAAAATTGAGCCAGAGATTAACGAGCTGCATCAGCAAACGATTGAGGATTAAGATTATCGGTGCAAGCAATCACAATTAAGCTGTTTCCTTCAGGGAATTATGGGATATCGTCAATTTTTTCCGATACTCTAGCCATGACAATTGCTTGCTGGTATTCTAACGCTATGTTTCTTCTGTTCCGTTGTTATTTTTTTTGTTTTTTTTATATAGATGCATTCATCTAACTGACTGGCTATGAATTTTTTATCTAGAGCTGTGCAACATATCAATGTCCTCGCAAAAGTGGGTAAAATCGGAAAGGAAGACGGTGACAGCACAATGTTGCTATGTTACCTTGTAGAAAGAGGATATACAAAAAAAAAACTAGTAAAAAAAACAGATCGCACTATATGGATGCTGTACTGCTGCAGCAAACACCGCATCTATATTGAATAAGGGAAAATAACAAGGCACAACACAGGGAACAACAACGAAAAAGGCTTTCCCTTATCACTTCCTGTTTATTGAGGCAAAAAAAAAAAAAACAGAAAAAAGTGAATCGACCAACTTTTCTGCAATCCAGCTCACGCTTTTGAGCCCTATCCATACCCATTAACACCGCCGTATTGTAGAAGGATTCTAGGATTCTGGAATGGGAGTTTTGATGTGCTGCAAGCAAAACACTAGTAGTGTGTGCGCTGATAGCATTCACTCTATGAGCCAAGCGCGGGCAGGGTAGTTATATAGAATTGAAAGTGCATAGAACACCAGCAACCATCAATGTGGCCGAGAGTAAGCCCAAAAAAACTCAGTTGTCCGTTGTTTGTTGATTTTTATTCAGATTTGCTTCGGGGCTTGTTATATATACACACACACATAGTTTTGCATCAAGGATCAGTAGTAGATATACAAAAGTTATACATTCTTTCTATACCACCTATGTACGACCATCTGTTTTGGTTCGTGGCTGTGTTTGCAGCATCCGAAACGGATACTGACTGTTTGAATTGCAGCTCTATCCTCTATCTAATTCTAGGATTGCTCTGTATGTGAGATATCCCTATCCCAGTTCTGTATATGATATCAATCCTAAATTGAACGTCACTATATGGAGTCAGAAGTTTTCCAAACAGTTCTTTCGTGATCCTTTTAATTTTTCATTGCAACTAGAGTGGTATTTTGGAATTTTTAATTCTCCAACTCCCAATGATTCCTTGAACTTTGATGATGGAAAGGTAAATTTTTGAGTGTGCTTTTCTTTGTTGTTGGATTTTACAAATGTTTTTTTTTACCCCAATGGAAGGGCGTATATATGTGCATATACATATTTTGAATTTGACATTTTACAAAAATTAATGGTTTGTATAGTTAGCAGAAAGTGAATGCTTCTTATCTCAGTATCTCAATTGTCATAAATTATTTTGTATTCGATGGAACTTCAGGGAAATTTAAGAAGCCGATTATAAATTGTTTTAAACTAATCTTAAAAAAAATAGTAGGGCTAACTTCTTCTAAAACTCAAATATCCTGTAACTGCTCATTCGTTAAGCCTCCTAAAAAATAGCAAGTCAATCGAGTGAATTGAGTTTATCGCGTTTAATTGCTCATGCGTGAAAAGTTGGCTGTACCATACGTATCACTCCACCCACGAAGCTCATCAGCGGTGTTCTTGCGGTATAAAGTTTTGAGTAGGTATGTAGATGTATACAAAAACTGGTTAACTCCCTCTGGTAATATTTTTTATTCTAGTATTATATATGCTGATAAGTTAAATTAGGCTAGATTAATATTTGTTTTGAGTGTAGAAAACTTACTCTTTTGTCATTCAAATCTGTCGATAGAAAAAGAGCGTTGGAGTTTTCTGTCGTATTGTCAAAGTGCTTTGTAAAGCGCTGTATGACAATATGCCTGGCGGATAGGAGCTAAGAAGCACTCTGTTAGCTAAGCGGCTATTCCAATTAGGAGCTATGGAGCCGGATTACCAGAGCTATAAGGAGCTCAATTGGTAAAAGTAAGGTAGAGCTGAAGAGCTCAATTACCTTGAGGCACCTTGAGGCGCAGCCATTTCGGAGTTAAGGGAGCTCACAGTTAAGTTCAATAACCTTTAGAGTTAAAAATCAACTCTGATTTATTTAATCTAATTACTCTGAATTTATACACTTTTAAAATTACTGGCATTATTTATTTCAATTATTCTGATCAATCACACACCTTCGGCTATTGCTTTATTCATTATTGATCATAATTGCTGTGCATGCAAATAAAGCACAGCGGGCATTACCCAAAATTTCAGGCAGGTAGAAGTAAACAAAGAAAGCTACAATGTAATGCCTTTCGTTGATCGTTTACTCTAAGTACAATGTGCTGTTGGGTTTGTTTTTCTTATTGCAAAGCATAAACATAACGTAAAGCTTTGTCGTTGGGTATTCATTGATACATGACACTTATATGTGCATAATGCACTTCGTTTGTCCATAAGCAGGTGGACATTACTTTTAATTTCTTTTGATGTTTTGTAGCATTCTGCATGTACAAAAAATGAAGTGAATCACCTTCTGGGTGTTTTGTATGATCAATATATTTTTTTTGTACATGTTAATTAGAAATGGTGTATGTGTAGAGATGCGCTCTTCATGAGCTCAAGTTTTCTAGTGTCAGAGTACAGTGCAGGTATAAATAGCTGACAGAATTCATGAAGGAGCAGCCAAATTGTTCTAATGCAGAAATTTCTATATGCTACCTTATCACTTTGGTTTAAATAGTTTTTTGTTTTTTTTTGTGCTTGCTTCTCATTTGCTCTGCATTTTCCATCTTTGGTTATCACATACTCCTTTGAGATATTATAAAGGATTTTCGGTTTCACTCGTGTACACGAATTTTACACAATACCCACATTCCTATATTTGTTATGTTCCTTCGGATCGGATAGTGGTGATCAAAAGATAAGACTAAATTTGGCCGCTTTGGTGAGTATTATACCCTCGTGACAAGGTCTCTGTGTGATCAGATCATGCTAACTGATTTGGCTGAGTCACATAACCATGATATTATATTGATTCATGTTTCTAAGGACTTTATCCACAAGTGTCCTTTAATTATATGTTCAGAATCGATTAGTTGTACGAAAAGGAAGCAGGGGTCATCAACGTTAAATCAGTCTTTCGGGGCTGTAGTTACCGGATCGTCTTCTTTTGATAAGGAAAGGACGGTAGCACTTAGTTTAACCTTCTCTATGAGGACCCGAACGACTGATAATTATTTCCATACAGCACCGTATATATGTCTGTCAAAAGAGGCGGGGCGGGGTTTTCAAAGTTTTGAAAATCATTCGAAAGAAACCTTATAAATAATATACATCTATCTATTACAATTACTCCAAATAAATACATTATTAGATTTGAAATATTTTTGGTGTGGGAAACAAGTCTTTTCGAGCCCATTTCTTCTTAAAGTTTTGTATTTGCTCGTATGGGCGATTAGTCATTATGATTTTGCAAAGTTTTGTAATTTTGTAGGCTTATCCACTTTTTAAAAAAAGTAAGAAATATGTAATGGGAATTGGGGTTGTTTTTAACATAATTTTCGGTGAGACTCAAATTTCAGTTGCTTACCCCCTGGGGCCTCAATCCTATTTCAATCCATCCATGTTACAGTGCCCTTTTGACTATGTAACCAGGATTTACAATACCATTTCTGGTAGATATTCCTCTTGTAGATGAGTGAAGAAAATGACGGGGCCTATTAGTGGGATGACTAGTATGAACGTCACCTGACTTTACATAAAAGTTATCAGAAGAATAAAAAAATTCGGGAGTGGAATAATAGAAATAGATTTTAAACTTGTTTGTTTAGCTCGTTCCATTGTCTATCTCTTGGAAAAATTCTAATACTAATTCATTGGCATCGCACTTGCGAATGGAATCGTTTCTCGAAACCCCGACTCGACCTTCATTTCTTCCGAAATCTGGAAAATAATGCCGGAAGCAATAAATTGATCTGATAAAATTCTTATGAGCCATAACGAAAAATCTACTTTTAGCTCAATAATAAGTACGAACTTAGTTTTCTTCCTGTATTTTATTGCATCTCGTTTAAAAGCGTTCTCTACAGTTTATCAGATCGTAATCCTGTACTCAAGTTGGCCGCTAATCAGTCGTGTATCTCGAGCTCTATTTTAAATCCTTCAGAATGCGATTCTTATGATTTGGCCGTATCTTAACAGCTTGACCCACTAACCTACATATATAAGACTCACTTCTTTTTGCTCACTTCGAGTTCCCATCAAGTGTTCAATAAGTGAAGATGAAATCTTTGAACAATATCAACTAGCACTAGAGATTCAAGCTTAGAGCTCTCCTCATAGTTTTTCCGTTAATTTCCATTGGGAAATGGAAGCGCTCAAAGACGAATTCAACAGTGGTTCTTTGGAAGCTTGCAGCGCTTCCGCCCCGTATCCTTGTTCATATCGTTTTAACGTAAGCATGTCCGCAGTGGGAAGCGCTCAGTTCTAGATTTTTGGGAAGCGCTCGTGGAGCGCTTGTAAGGTGGCAATCTTGGAGCGCTTGCAGGGTAGCATTCTTGGGCCGCTTGTAGGGTCGCTGTAGCAGTCTTGGAGCGCTTTTGAGAAATACAGAGAGAATCAATATAAGGGCTTTATTAATAATTTCAGTTTTATACTGAATGAGCTCCGTTTTATTTTAAATTAAATTAAATTTCAATTTACGGCACAATTCAACTAACTACATACTACAGAATGAAACTTCTGGTGCGTGCTTTCAGATGCATATGAGTAATCTTTTCACAACAAAAAAGGGCTAGGTTATGAATAAGCCTAAACTTAGCAAAAGGTTCTTTTCGCTATGGTAATAGAGCTCTTCGAAAAAGATTGAAACTTCTGCTACGCTTTCAGATGAATATAAACCATCTTTTCACAACAAAAAAAAACGAATAAGTTAAAACTCAGAGAAGAGACCTAATTTCGCAAAGATTCCTTTGGCTATGGTAAAAGAGCGCTTCGGAAGAGATATTTTCTGGCTATGGTTTGGAAGCGCTTCCCTTTAGAAGCGCTTGATTTATTTCCCACTGGGTTAGGCATTTGTCAAGTATGACACAGGAAGCAGATTGTTGTAATCGCTCTATTTGATTCGCATATATCCCTGTTCAGTCCATGCTCAAATTTCGGTCTGTAAATCATCAGACAATTTTTCGATGTTGAATTCAGTTTCAGTAAGGGACAATTTCCTCTTGTTATCACAGTCATTCAAAGCTGTAACGCATTACCTACGGCTATTGTGTATATCAGTGCTGGGCATTATTCGAATAAATTTTCAATAAAATAACGATTTTTTTAAAAAATCAAATAAAAAGTTATTCGGATAAATTTTTATTTGAGTATCAATTTATTTTAAGTTATTCACAAATAATCATTTGTTATTTGGTACAAATTATTTGAGTTTCAAATAATTATTTTTTATTCGATCGTGCGTTATTTGATAATCAAATAATTATTCATTATTTGATGAATCATTCCCAAATAATAATTTCTAATGGTCATTATTTGAATTTCAAACAATTATTTGTCATTCGATTATGAATATATGTTTTCTGGTATCCATTAGTTCCAATTTCAAATAATTAAGTCTTGGTATGCGCATTTATTTTCGCATAGTGTTTCGTTACTTAATTTAATTTAAAGTTTAAGAGGAATTTAATAATTTTGTTCAATTAAGTATTTGTGAAGCTTTAAAAGTAAATTAATTGGGTTTGATTACTCAGAATAATCTTAGAGTCAATTATGAAGTGAAAACTTTACTTTAAGCCAGAGTAAGAAAGTATGCCTACTAATTATTTAATACTTGAGTTGTGACGTCACGACATCACAACGCATATGAAGAATTCAGAAAAATTATTTGGTAACAGTGTTGGCAAATTACAATAGATAATATTATAGTAAAAAATATCAATATTTTTGAAAATTTATGATGATCTGGCAGCTAAATGCTATTTTTGCAAGCCATATTAAGCGGGTCTAAATGTGGCTCTTTAACTGATGGGCATTTTGAAGAGCGTATTTTATTAAAAGAAAACGCATATTATTAGTGCATATCAAAATTTAGTTAAAATGTATTACAATAAAAAATAAAAAAAAGACTTATCATCGTCTAAAGAGGTTTGTTTTTCAAAATTTCTAAATATGAAATCTATGTCTAATGTACATGTATGATGATATCTGAGATATTTAGACAGGACTGTACGATATTCAATATGATGTTTCACAAAATAGCCTGGAAATCAGGAAAAGCGAATATTCTCGAAGGAGGTGACTTGATTGTGTATTAGGTTCGACGTACTCTAAATCGCGATCATTGAACAGTCGATTTGGCGAAGACGAAAGTAGATCATCTTGATAATCTTGATATTACCTTGTGGCTAAAAATTCACATAATGGTATATGAATTCATTCATGGATTACAATTTTCCATAGAGAATTACATAGTCATATATCATGTACAGGTTCACACTTCAATTATATTTAGCAATAAATTTTATACGTTTTTCTATGGATATATTTCCGTCCATATTTTCAGTATTAGGGCCATTATACAGTTTTAGTTTTGTTGTTAAATGATTCTGATAAATCCTACTCCATCAATTTTTATCTACAGCACATAAAGCATACTAAAGAGGCGGTTCATTAAGTTTATGTCCCTGACTAATGTCCGCTAAAACTCTATGTCGCCGTCTGTAGTAACATCGTTCACAGAACATAAATGATTCATTCGAGGACGAGAAATTAATTTGATTCTTTTATAACCGTAAAGTACAGCAGTAACCAGAAAGTTCTGTACTTGATCGCGGCAAAAGACGTCCATAAAACTTTTAACCTCGGACACTCTTTCCAGACGATAACGAGACTATGGAAAAAATATATAATAATCCTCCTCAGCAACACAATTCATGTGACGTATTAATTCAAAAATCTCCCAATCGACAGTAGGAGGGCATATCGCCTTATTTGCATTAATGTTCCGACACTCATCCACAACCAGATTACCCACTTGAAAAGCCCATGGAATCCGTCTCTGGTATCTCTAATCTCATCCCTGTGTATCGTTTTAGCTCTAGCACAGATCATAAAGTCGTTACACAACATTTGGTCCATACTATGCTTGTTGCTGGTGTATTGTTATTTGTGCGTTGAAGTTTCGTTTAAATTTAGGCTGCTTACCATTACCACTTCCACCACCACCAGTACTACCATCATCGAATGGGGGACTCCGTATTGCTCCAGCAAAGCGCCACCTTCCATAGTAGAGGAAAATGTTTCGTTTCATCCACATCCCATCGTATGTACGTACTACAATTATTCCTCCTCCTTCCTTCTGTGGATTTTTCTGCCACATCTCCAGTTTATCTCGGCAGAATTTATTTCACGGCTAGATGTACAGCACCAGTGTCAGTACCAGTCTCATGCTCATCCACCTTCGCTGTCTACCAGGCTCACTTAATCCGAACGTTTATTTTTATTTCAGTCTATAAAGTTCCGGGATTTGTTCCTAAAGTTTATTCGACTTTCTGTTTGAAATCGCTTTGGTGCTTAGGAAAACTTTTCAGATGGAGAAAAACTAACTGTGTAAGATAAACTAAGCTCAGTTTTCTTTTTTCTCGGAATTTTCCGTGCAGCAGCTCTACGAGTTATGGGCGATAATAAACACGGGAGTTTGAATAATCAAGCGTTAATTACGCAGATTGAGATTATTGTGGATTGTAGAGAAAGAGTGGAGTCCGTTTGTAAAATTCTGGCCCTTTCTATGGAGTTATGTAGAAGGGAATTCGGTTTTCTTTACATACTGGTCCGAGCGAGATATGTAAAGAAAAAATCCTTTTGTCTGTGATAAAACTTGAAATTTTGTGCCTTTTGTTAACTTTTGATAGCAAATGTGGTTGGCACTGTGTGAAGATTAAACCTCGTCTGAATCGTATCTGTGGCTTGATAGTGAGCATGGTAGCTAAGTTTTTATAATAGAAGGCAGGAAGCTTAAAAAATTGATCCAACTGGAAATTGATGACAATATAGTGAAACTTATTAGACCTTCGGCTCTTTAAAGAGGCGGTCTTAAGAAGCGATCCTGTGCTTGAGGTCTCAGGTAATGCAATTGATCTACATAGATTTCGGATGCACAGAATTTGATTTCCCTAATACGAAGTAAAATCTAAAAGGCATCGTTTTTAGATACTGGGCAGAATTCCAAGTTACGTTTCTTAGGAGTCTGTAACCTTAACCAAACTAATAGTCAATAGTATGTGAGCTTTGGACACATTTAGCTAAAATGAACAATAATAATAAAATTAAGAAAAAACATAGTTTCAACAACGAAAAATGAGACAGTGAATAGACACTTGCCTCTGTTGAATTCCCAATAGTACAGAAACTATAGCTGAGCTTCTGTTCAACCAAGCTATGTTTTCCGGTAAAATGATGACTGAAAACGTGATAACAAGAGTCCTAAAAACCTAACCCTTTCTTAGAGGTAAGAACAGTTTAAGAGGATTCAAAATATTGAAAAGGAGGTACTTGAAACGACTCCGGAAAATATTATTAAATTGAAGCTTTTGGTTTGCTCAATGAGAAAGTCTTGAAAGTCTCTTATAGATAGCTTGCCAAATAGTTGAAAACTCTTAACTAATTTCCCAGCGCTCTTTAAACCAAAGTAGGTACTAGATAGTATTATTTAAGGCTAGCTACACATGAGAAGAAAAAGCGAAGTAATAAAATTAGTTCAATACATGCTTGCAATTATGGCAGCCTTCCAGAGCGAAAGTGTGAAGAAAAACAATTAAAATATTATTCAGGGATTCTACATTAAATTTTTCATGAATCTTTAATGAAATGCCTCAGATATCACATCTTGAACAGTTACAATTTTTCAATTCGCTACTTATTTTAATTTATAAACAAAGTGTTTCAGGTTCAAAGGTCCATATGGTCGCTATGTGATAGTATTCACCTTGACAAACAAAAAATTGTACGGCATGGAATTTCAGGGAGATCTTAAATTTTTACAAAATACTCTGTAATTTCTTTGTTATACAACTATGAAGGTGATTTTAGCTTACATAATATTAAACCGTCTAAGCCAGGCAGTTATACAGGGGAATACCACGGGGGTCACTACTTTCCGTGACTGCACCCCCCCCCCCCCCCCCGAAGTTGCAAAAGTTTAATATTAACAGGACGATTTTCGTATGGTACGGATACAATGTGTAGCTGACACCGGCGTTTAATGCTGGTGCTGTAGCGCACTTTTCCAAATTTTTAAGGTGATTCTTTGTAGAAACGCCACTGGTATGACGAAGAAAGTGATATCCCTATTTGTAGCAGAGACTGGTCTGGCAGTAAACGGACTTTGTGAGACACGTTTCGGGGATAAACATGATAGCCATCTCCAATTTTGTAAATCCCTCCCAAAAATTAGCAAAGCTCTTGAAATAATTTCCAAATGGAAGGACAAGACCGCCTCTGAGGCTTTCTATTTATTATAAGCCATTCGCTCTTCAGAGATTCATTTATCCACATTATATCTCTGCGATGTCCTAGGTATGTATACTTAATATTTAATTATTTTTATTGAAAAATGGTCGTTCATTACTGATGACAACCTAATTTCATAGCAGACACTAACTCTGTCCTCGAGAAAAAGCGTGAAGACCCTAACTCAGTTCTTCATTAAATTTTCTCTGAGTTAGAAATCCGTGGCGATGGCGACTTAGAAGCACCGACCGAATCAGCCGTTTGAATCTAATTATCCTGATGAGAACCTTTACAGGGTAATTTGTATACCACTTTTGGACAATATTGTGACAGATCTGAAAGAGCGGTTTGCTGAAAATTTCCTTAAAGTATTTAATCTAAGAGTACTTTTGCCAAAAAAAACCTATGCAGATGATAACGAAGAGGAGATCAAAGATATTGTAAGCTCTATCCCACCCAGATATGAGTAGCTGTTTAGTTTTCATGAGGAGAAAGTTAAGAACGAGTACTTTCTGTGGGTTACCAAGTGAAAACGTGAAATAAATAAGGGTACCATACTACTAAATCAGTAGTAGAAGAACTGGAATTTTACATGTATCCTACTACACTCTTCGTCATGTCTTAGCCACATTACCAGTAAGCGTGGTCACGGCAGAACGAAGCTTTTCAACCCTTTGCCACCTGAAAACATAGCTCAGGAGTCGTATGGGTGAAAAACAGTTATCGAGACTCGTTATTCTTAATGTGCACCCTGAGATCGACATTCATGTGGATAATATTATCAATAGGTTTTCTAAATCAAACCGAAAATTGGATTTTCTGATATAACTTTAATATGATTAAAAAAAAGTTTTAAAAGCGACTTCTTCCGACATCCCTCGAACACTTTAGTTGTGCCCCCCCCCCCTCCCAACTTCCCAAGGCTACAGGCCTAGATACGCGCCTGGTTTAAGCTTTCTAACAGATTTTCGTACCAAAATGCCTCATAACTGTTACATTGTCTTGTAAGATTTGGAAATCTCAGTTATGTAATTGTCTGTAGCTCCGAAACGATTGACATGGCCCTCTTTCCATACAATTATTTGTTTGTCTAGGTGAATACTATTACCTCTTTCCGTATTGACCTCTAAGCCTCAAAAACTTTCTGTTTTCTGTGATTATTATTTTGTACAAGAAAGGTAACAAATCCGACATTTCTGACTACATATACCTTTCGCAGACGGAAGTTGATTTTCTAAGATACTTGAATCCTTCGTTTGTGATGCTCTGTACTTCCATTCTAAATTTTTCCTGTGTTACCGTCAGCATAACTTTATGAAAGGTAAACTTACTACGACCAATATGTTGAAACTTACAAATTTTTTAAAACACTTCAATTGCACATTTACAGATTTGAGTAAATCTTGAAATCATTTTTTTTTTTCAATTAAAACTCATAAGCAAACTGTTTTTAGTTTTTCTGCTACACATTTACTAATTGGTATTGTTTTTATTCATCTAGCTGTAAGCGGCGAATTATATTTCTCGCATAACAGTTCTAGTGTTCCTCAGGGCAGCCATTTAGAGCTACTGCTTTTTATAACTTATTCCAATGATGAATCTGTGATCCTTACTAAGTTGAGAATCCTTTGTTATGGTGACGGTGAGAAAATTTTCAGTATTATTTGTAATTAAAGCGATTGTGAAATTTTAAATTCGAACTTAACATCTTTTGTATATATTAACCGCCTTTCTGTTCTGTAATACTTCTTTTTCCGGTAAAAGATAGCTTTTACGATTTAGACATATGAATATGCATGGGTGCCGGCAGAACTATTTTCAGGAGGGTGCATCTAGGTATATATTTATTACTGAATAAAAAATAAACTAAGAAAATTCTTAATAATATTTTTTGTGTGTATTCTTTTTTCAAAGCCAGGGCGGTACAAGTGAATCCCTTTGCACCACCCTCCCAGGACCTATGGACGGACGATTTTTTACTAAACTTGATAAAACTAATGATTTGGGTATATATTCCTTAATACATCGTTGCTAAGGATAACGATACTCGCTTAAAATCTTTTTATTGCATTTTCTCGAAAATAGGCCACCAACAGAGTTTATTTTTTCTTTAGACTGTATACAAGGGGCGATAAATTACCCGAAGCTCTTAAATATATTTCATATAAGTATTTGTTACTGTATGATCCTTAAGGAACCCTGAATTCTTCCTTCTTCATGACAAAACCCCAATACCATCGGCGAGAGTATCAACCCTACTGTCCGGATAGGATTAAGAAAATAAAAATACAATTAAGGCAGGAGTGCCCAAATTACAAATTAATTCTTTAAAGACGGGTGTAAAAGGAGTCTGTGCAACTCTGATCCGGAGAACAGTATATAAGGGAAAGGATACATACACGGTCATTATGCTTAAAACCCTACTGAAGGATCTGCTGGGAGTAACCATAGCCTTATCGGAGTAGAGTATGACATACGCAGATATCATTATGATTTCAGGTCCTATGCTAATCTGGGCGTAAAGTTGCTCTTAATCAACCTGATAGCGGCACCCAAAGAAGGGTCAGAGATTTATATACTACTACTACTACCAGTAAGAACGTCAGGCATGCACTGAACTCACTAATACTCAATGAGGCAGTAATGTCTCTTCAGAGCGCTGATTGTCACTTATAAAATTAAATCCACGTATGAAGATCGCTGTGGAATTGAGCTATACTTGTCAGGTGCCCACGTTAATGTAAAACAAGGATTTCTACTTTTTCAAATATGATATAAAGATTTTGATATGATAATAAGTGACAGCTGTCAGAATGAATCTTGAACTTAACCTTTTGATTGGTTATTGCTGCAAGTGTAAAGCATCTTTTATATAAAAAAAAACTTATTCCATGGAAATTACAAATTTTCTATGGAGAACTATTAAAAGGATAGTTAATAAAAATATTCTCCCAAAAATTTCAAATGGACTTTTCGTTTGTAGTGACATATTTATATGTATGTATGTACATAAATACTTGAATAAAGAATAGAAATTCCCTTACCAATTGCGTTGATAAATGTCTCCATTAGGAAGCCAAACAATTTAGTTTCAGTGGCCACCATCTGTAGATATGGGCAATTGTTCAAAAATACCAAAAAAGTAAATATGATCTTGGCAGGACAAAAGTTGGCGGATAAGGATGAATTATTGCGGTCTTAGTTTTTGTATATAGTTATCACAATTCTTTTTGGTAGACAATTGCAGAAAATCTTAAGATGTCTTCAATAGTAGCGAAAAAGATTTATATTGCGGAAGTTCTTGGCAATTGTTCCCAAAAAAAATTCTATAGTGTACGTTCGTCCAGAATTTCAAATAACGTCTTCAAGTAAGCAAACGATTGTTTCTTTTGTCTGTGTTTAAAAACGAACTGCTAGAGAATCTTCCGCCCAGGAGTTGTTGTATGGTTATATATGAATTTTATATTTTTGATTTAATGCCGAATAATGAAGATTTCACTCTAATTAAAAAACATTTTCCGAACATTATACTCGAAATTCGAAAAGTCGTGAAACCTATTTATAGATTTGATTGTTGGAGTCGAGATATGAAAAAAATTATGATGAAGAGATGGATAAGATACATTGTTTCAGAAGTAGGGGGTTTTGTGATTTTGGGCAGAAAATCTACCTAACATCCTCTTATTATACACCCAATTGTTCTAGTAATGAGTTACATAATACTTCTGTGTTCCTAGCTAATCATATTTCTATAAGAAACACTTTGAGATGAGACTGAACACTTTTTCAATTATTGTTAAATAAGATGATGACTTAGTTGTAGTTAAGTAATAGTAATAATTTATTCTTGAATGTATGTATTAAAGATTACAAAATCTTATTATATATGTACTAAAAATCATTGGATTAATAAGACTACTTAACTCTTAATTTAATACAAAAAAATATAAAAATAAAATAGAAGTAAAAGTAAAAATAATTACAGTTAACTAGAAAACCTGTTAAGTATATAAACAATAATAATAATAAAAATAAGATGAAGAAATGAATAGATAAACTAATAAAATAAACCAGTCGAGCGTCCATCATATCCGAAGATCTTGATAATAATTTTCCGAAAGCTATGCTGGATCCTATTATCTGAATATTAAATAGAAGGTTGTTCCATATACGAACAGCCTGAACCTGAATAATGATCTGACCTATGGTAGTACCGAGGCGAAATGATACGTATGCAGATATCTGATTACTCCGCCGAGAAGTTGTGAATGTAACGTAGGTATAACGTCATTATATGAAACTAAAAATTTTTTGGTACGCACGGAATCTAGCTTAGAAAATATGAGGTTACAGTGTGAAATATGAGGTACTAACAATGTTCGAGCTGATCTGAGGCAGATATTTGTTGACAAGCAACTTGTCGCAATTTGTCTAAGTTTATTTAATATTTTTGCGATATGGATATAGAAACTTAGCTGGGTGTTTCTTTGGATTCCTCAGCTTTTCACAGAAGTTAAATAGAGTCAAGGGCGTAGTTATTTAATACGACATGCGGAAGGTAGGATTATTCTATGAAACTTCTATGAATTGCTACGCACTTAGACCTAGAGGGCGCTTAGTGTCAGCTCATTATTGAGTTGACTGACTATGCATATATGCCGGTGGTCCTTATTTATTTTATTTACACAATCCTTTATTAACCCAATTAATAAATCGGTTATTAATAGGCTGAATAATAGTGGTCCAAGAATAGACCCTTGTGAGACATCTGAGTTCAATAAAAGTAAATTAGAGAGGGCGGCTTTTACTTTCAAAACTTGGATACGATTGGGCAAGGGTTCACAACGGAAGACGAGAAATTAAATCATCATATCTAAATGATTTACAGAATCAAAGGCTTTACTGAAATCAGGAAGAAACAAAATAGTTAAATAGTCCTTATTAAGGGTCTCATAAAACTCTATCATCACTTCTAATCGTGCTGTCTTACAGCTGTACTCTGTACGAAAACTGCATTGTCAAACCGATAGTAAGTCATTTTCAGCTACATGCGACTTTTCACTTTATTTTTTCAGGGAATCAAAAAAATAAAAAAATAAATCTTAATTTAATTTCAGGAACTTTATTTAACTTCGACTAATTCGATTAAAACACGATTAAGAACTAACTAACTTAAAAAATATCTTTTCTTTTCTTTTAATTTAGAAATTTTTATTTACGCTAATTCAGCTAATCGTGCCGACGTTGAGTTTGTAACTCGCGATATTTGTTTTTCACGCTTTCGCGAATGAAATCGTGGGAAGCTTATTTTTAATGAAAAGGGAAATAATTACATAATGCATATTATGTGAATGTGTTTAGAAAAATGCTGAGTTCGCCGGGAATATAACTTGCGCCATTAATTAGCTTGAAATGAAAGTAAAGCCTACCAGCTTTCCAAGAAAACTCCCAAACAGTCCCCTTTTTCTACTTTGTTTTGTGGTTTTCTCAAGAAGAAACAGAATTGGGATACCAATGTGAAAAAAATTGTGGCTTTATTCATCAAATCATGCAAAAAATAAAATCTCATATGGAAGTTGTTGTAAGCTGCCAAATGAAATAGCTTCTTGTCGGCCTTTTTTTTATGGATATTGACTGCGGAATGTTATTATGCTATTCTACTTCAGTTACTTTTAAGAATAATCAGTCATCTGATAGATAGCTTTTAAAATAGTTAATAACATGAGAAGCACAATTTATTTATTTATTTAGAGCTTCATCAAAGTTCTGATTACTAAGTTTAAAAAAGTAAAGAAAAAAAGTATCGTAACAATAGTAATAAAAATAAAAGTTACTTTAACTAAGCTTATTTAACTTTTTGAAAGATGAAAGCCAATGCAATCAAACTGGTTGTTAAAGAGACGAGACATTGAAGAAATCGCAAACCATAGTTCTTACTATCCTGAGAAACGACGAAGAAGTCGTGGTTCCTCAAGGAGCGATCAGAAATAGATATATTGTAAGAATTTAAGAGCTCAGGGGAATTTATCGCTCCTTGTATACACTGAAACGTAAAAACAACTCTGAAAGATTTTTGCCTATTTTCATGAACATCCAATGGATAGAGTTTAACCTATCATCATATGGAGGTAGAATAATAGGGTTATCCCAATGAAATCCACCCAAGACAAAACGAACGAGTCTTCAATACGATTTATGTATAGAGCATTAAAAAGAATCCAGACCGGATTCTCATACTCCAAAATAGATCTAATGAATGTGCATTAAAGGACCTTCGTTATGAATGGATCATTAAACTCTTTTAACCATCTCTTCCCAAACCCCAGAGTAGCATTAGCCCTGGCAACGATTGTATTAATATGATCTTCGAAGGAAAGACGAGCATTAAGGAAGACAACCAAGTCTTCTTTTACATAGCAGTACATTTATTGATGTTCAAAGGAAGACAGTTAATAACATACCATTTATGAAAGGTTTCTAAGTCCAAATTTAGAATTCCACATTCGTTTTCTTTAGAAACATTGCGGAAGATTTTGCCATCGTCAGCATAGCAAAGAATTTTTGAATTAGTCAAAATCAGAGATACATTGCTGATGTAAATTATAAAAAGGAGTGGTCCAAGATGGCTACATTGAGGTACGCCGGAGGTATTATCTATTTCATCAGAAAGAGCTGCGCGGAATATAACTCGCTGCGTACGATCAGATAAATAAGAACGAAGCCAATTGACATAGACAATAGGAAAACCAAGAACAGTCAACTTGTGAATTAAAATTTTATGCTTAATTTAGTCAAAACCTTTACTGAAATCCATGCTTACCGTTTTCAATAGCAGAAATGCAGAAATTAGTAGACTCCAACAAATTAGTCGTAGCAGATTTTCCCTTCATAAAACCATGCTGAAAAGAGCACAGGAAGGGCTTGTAGTGGAAGCATAAAACATCGCAGGGCTTCAAATATCTTACCAATACAACTTAAATTAGCGACAGGTCTTTAGTTAGAAATGTCGCACTTATTGTCCTTCTTGTTAAAAGTTAAAGATAAATTAAATGAATAACACAAAATAGCAAAGATGGACGCAGCACAATGTTTTATGAGGGAACGCCATCTTGACCAATAGAAAAAAAAACTATCAGCTATGCTTGAAATGTACTTGAAGACAGACGCTTCATCGTACAACAGGTCTTTAGGTTGAAGAGAAGTCGTCTGAAGCTTCGTCAAATGGGTAATATCACAGTGGTTTTCATAGAAGACAGTTTTAAAGAAGTCACCAAAAAGATTGACAGTCTCCAATGGATCAACACTATCTACGTTTCCAAGACGCAACGATGAAGGGAATCCATCACAGTTGCGATTAGAGTTCACAAACTTCCAAAATTGCAAGCCGACCTCATTCTATGTACATAATCATCAGTACGAAATGGACTGAGTGCGCAAATTTAGAATAAGTTACGTAATCAGCATCGCTCCTTGAGCAACAGAACCTCCTCCAAACTTTATTCCTCACATTTTTAAGATGCTTCAAGGAGCCATTGATCCACAGTTGACCATACGAAGTACGATTCGAACTAATAAGTGGTACACAGTGAGTAAAACAAAGAAATAGAATGTCATAAAACGAGCTCACAGCTATATTAATGTCACGTTTCCCCAGAATACTGGTGCTGTCGCAAGTGGATAGCCGTTCATTCATTTTATTAAAATCAGCTTTTTTAAAGTTATAGCAATAATTACTAGAAGCATTAGATGATGATGTTACATGATCAAAAACAAAACTATATGTAGTGCAGATGATAACTTGTTTCAGGAACCATAGGAGTTATTAAGTATTGTAAGAAAATAGAAGTACTAGAATGGATCCTTGCGACAACCCAAAGTTTACGATCAACTAGTTGATCGATAGGAAGAAGGAAATACTAAATTTAAGGAGGAGTATGCCGAAAACGATCCTGTGAAAGGTTAAAAAATCAGCAAAAGCTATTGGGTGGCATTATATGCATCTATCTTTAGATGAGTATTATTTGTAATTATCAAAATCGCAGAAATGTTGCTATTATTACGTCTAAAGCCAGACTACAGTGACACAGAAGATACTTGATATAAAAAAATGCCATGATCTATGCATCAAAAACCTTTTGAAGGGATGATAAAATTTAGATAGGCCTATATTCCGTTGGATTACACTAATACTGTTTTATTCCAGGAAATATTTTGCCCGCTCTCTAGGAGGGAAATATAGACATACTACCCACATCAGAATTAAAAAAAAACAGAGCTTTATTAAAGTTGTTAAAATTAGTTATACAAAATTTGGGTAAATAAGATCAAGTTTAATAGCTATAGACTAGATCGCAGAGATAGTTGCAAAGAGATCAATTACGATGGTTGATGATAGTAAAAGTCCTTCATCACAGCTAAAATGAAAGTTCTAATCAAATATGCCTGAGTATGGATTACCAGATTATAAGATATCTCAGGAAATATAATGTTCAATTTAAAGGAATTAGTTTCATCATTGGTGTAGTTCGCATGACCAATACCCATATATTTCAAGTTCTGCCATAATTTTCTAGTAAACTAACTAATTCTTTATTGGAAACTAGGAAATGGTTAAGAATGGTGGAAGATGTAGACGTAGAGATGAAAAGCGTTTGTTGGTCTTAATTCTTGTTACTGGTTTTAATATATCAACATTTGTATAATGCATTGGTCATATCTTCCCCTATACATGTATTAATAAATTATTAATTTAAGTGTATAATAAACTATTTTTAACACATAGTATTTGGTAATCACATTAGAATTAATTACGATCAATTTTAACATAAAATTTTAAGAATTTACAATAGATTTGGAGTAAAGAATCTTGAGAGCAATCTAGAAAACAGCTACCACATTATCCATCTTCTTAATAAGTATCTAAATCAGTATTTTCTGCACGATTCAATAATTCACAACCCTAACATTAGTTAAGTAAACAGTGAAAAACTAAATCTATAAAAAAATTTGGTATTTTGTGTGTCCCATTACCCTCCTGAACGCAAAGAATGAAAGTTACCATTTCTTCGAAATACTTGTTGGCAACCGTTTAACCAAAAATATCCCCATGGGTCCAATACCTTATCGAAAATAAATCATAAAATGAAAATTGCTTGAATATAACCCTTTACCCCCAATAAAAGTCGGAAATCACAGCTGAACTCTTAATTTTACCCTTTTTTTGGAATTGATAAAACCAGCAGCAACCACCACCATCACCACCATAACCGCTCCACTTGTACACCCCCCGCCATGTCCTTAATACTTTGAAAGAAGCCAGCAACAAACAATTCCAAATAACTTTATTTTCAGTATAAAACTGTCCTAACTTCCCCCTTCCTCCCTAATTGAAGCTCCATTGAGTAAACTAAATCGCTGTGGAATCGAATTAAAATTGGCTCATTCCCAAATCACCCCAATTGCAATCTTGAGCTATTCGCAAACACATGGCCATAAAACTCAACGATATCCATTTATTCCCCCCCAGACGTGTGGAAGTCGTCCAGGACCAACAATAACAACTCATGACCAAGAAGGACATAAAATTTTCTGATTTCCAACTAAATGTCCACTTTGAGAAAAACGGTGAGGACTATATGGTGCCAAAATGAAGAAATTAGGGGAGACTAGGGGATGTTTTATGTGAAAGGAAGAAATGGGGGCGATACAGGCACAGGCTTAAAAGTTGGACACAGTTGGACAATACAAAAAAGGGACATGTAGGAAAAGGTAAAACCAAAAACCGTAGAGATTTAAATAAAAAGGCAAAGAAAGTTAGCAAGCAAAGAGCAAAGAACAGTTGAAATGTGTCCTTACCTCTGCTGTGAGCTGAACAATTGTGGAAGCTATAAAATTGACGTTAGTGGCGTTAGTGCCCAAACTGACGTAAAGTTTAAATAAAAATGATTTTCTTCCCTTTGTGGCCATTTCCACCCTAACTGAGGGATTGATGGAACTAATAATATTACCGTTTTATATTGATTGGTGGCACTATTTTAGGGGAAATAACTAATGAAAAATTACTGGTATTTGTACTATTATTAAACTTTTCTGTTTATTTTTCCCACAATTGTTAGAATCGGTCAAAGATAGAGAATAGAAGAATTTTAAGAAATTTTATTTTTAACGATTCTAAATTAAATCATAAACACAAGAGGAAAAATCACCGCCTCGTCCGGGTTTTGAAACCGGGACCTTCCGTTTGCCGGGCGACTGCTCTTACCAGCTAACGAGACAGATGATTTTCTCTCTTGCATTTCTCAATTTGTAATTATCGTACTAAGCTACGTTTTGCTTTCAGGTGGCATTAACCAGTAACGATGAAAGCGCACAAATAAATTTATGATTTAATTTAGAATCGTTAAAAATAAAAGTTCTTAAAATTCTTCTATTCTCTATTATTAAACATTTCAGGTGTTAGCTAGTTCAGCCAAAATAATAACTGGATCTTATATTAAATTTTAAGATGATCATATGTAATAGTTCAAATTATTATCACTAGGTTTTTCATATCCAAATCCATTGGACTGCAAAAAATTCCTTGGACACTCTAGTTCAGAGGGAAAATATTATGAAAGACACTTAACCTTTTCTGGTTCCCATTTTCAAAAATGACAAATTTCTGGTTTTATTAAAATTTTGCCAATGATCTTACTGGAAATTTGATATTACTTGATGCCTGACAGTCTACTTTTAAGTTTACCAATAAGCATGTGCTTGTATCTCTGACTTAAACACTATACTGTACTCTAAATAAGGGAAATTTAAGTTACTTCAGTTCTAGCAGAAATTATTTTTGCGAGACACATTTTCAAGCAATTTGTAAAAAAATATAACTCTAGAACTGTTTTAGGATGCCATTGAAACCACTATGAAAAACGTCATTAAGTATTTTCGAAAACTTGACGGTTAGTTAATCTATAAATCATCTTCTTTTCGGTAAATTCTTTCTGGTTAAAAAAAAAAGTGTCCAAATATATTGCCCACGGCTAGAATAAATTCGTGATAATTAAACGATCCACACACCACATTTTTGCGTGAATCTCTATTCGATACGATGTTTTTATATGCCTGTATCACAATAATTCTGACGTAATCTCAAGATATATAAATTCATAGTATGATTTCTCCGAATTTTTTCATTAACGTGTCTATCCAGTGACGGTGCTACCAAAGATTAACACAATAAAATTTTGAAGAATAAAGACGAATTGCCCACATTCTAAGGATATCGTGTATAGTATGCTCCCTTCCATATTTGTAAAACATCTGTCTTATATTATTTTATTTGTCAAAACTAGATGGCGCTGAATACGTTTGGACTAAATATTTGGTCTTCATAAATGCCTTTCCTTTACTATAACTCAACGCATGCATCGGCATAGCTTCGTTCCCATGATGTTGTTTATATTTTCAACTAAATTCCCACCTTAAGACAATATGTAATTACAGAAATTCCATTAATTTTTAATTTTAATAAAAGGTAAAAGCTTTGAAAAATATTTTTCATTAGATGAAGGATGGCCTTCTTCAGTCCAAACACTGATTGTACACTTGGCTTTGCCGTTGTATATATAAATCAGCAGGTGTTATACACAAATGTTGGGGGTAAGATTTTTCACGCCGACAAGATACAAATTTAGATGCGTTTTCAATATTGTGCATATCGGATGATTTTTTACTTACTTCACTAATAGATGCCGCCTAGAACCAGAACTTAGGCAGAAATATATTCAAGCAAGCCCTAGGTCTGGCCCCTCTCAGGCTTCCTCGCAGCTCGTCTTAAGGCTGCATTTGAATTAGTTTTTATGCTATAAAGTAAAACTCAGTACGAATACAGGTATCAAAATGTTCAACATTCAAATTGTCTTCAAATACACAGTTTATACTGAATACATTCGACTTACATACGTATTCATATCCAAATACCGGACGATGACTAGTTTATGAAAGTTCTTATGCCACAAGCTAGCATCCTGGTAATTGAAATCATTTCACATAGGTACGTTGTGTCTATGCGTACTGAATTTTACTTTATAGCATGAAAACTAATTTAAATGCAGTGAAAAAGAAACAAAAACACAAAATGATTAATTATGTATTAATTAAATATTTTACTACTAAAAAATCATTAATATGTTAATACATTTATGGCATAAAAAAACTAATTTGTTACATTTTCACTTGAACTTGAAAGTAAATATTTTTACCTTATTGAATTTAAGCTTTATAAAAAAACATTTAAAATATTCAAAACTTTCAATCTATATACAATTTCAGTAATTTGTTGCCAAATTTATTAAGATATCAACGATTTTCTTAATTTCCTATATATTTTTCTATATGTAGAATACATTTTTAACACAGATAGACGTCACCACAATTTTCTCTCTAGACAAAATGGTGGAACGTGGTTCATACCGAGAATACCTTGTCTTCTATATACCTTGCGGGCTCAGTGCTTTCATTGTAATTTTGATATTATTTGCGACCATTCCTTTACATTCTGGACAGAAATAATTTATTATCGGTTTTCAAAAATGTTAATTATAAATTTCAAGTAATTCTTATTTGTCAATTATCTCGTTTGACAGAAAAAAAAAGGAAATCTGATGACAGAAGTAGGACTGAGACAGAAGAATTTCCAATATGGAGTAAAGTGCGTCTTACATCTTGACGCTAGGCTTGGTTTTGTGTTGTCTCATGTTAAAACTCGTGGTGGAAGTTTTGACACGCTTCGAGTCCTGAATGTGTTTCTGTCTTTCGTTTTCTCTTTATTGTGTGTATGCCTTCTATGTAATTATCCTATCGAGAACACTCAGCGTAAAGGTTACTGGAGCTACTTCCCTCGCTGGGTATTTCAAGTATTATTATTAACAAGAGAAAAAGTTATTGTTGGTCTAATACGAATAATGTTATATCATAGATAAAAATAAAAATGAAATAAGGTAAAAAACAAGTTTGTATGGCAATACAGGAAGAGGTTGTCCGATTTAGTCCAGTTTTAGAGTTCCGTGCAACAAAAGCAAAAAAAAAAAAAAAACGAAATCCTTATATTATCACTCATGCATTCGTCTATCTGTCTGCCACAGATGTTTTTCTCGTGGTTTTAGTGTTTCTAGTGTCTCTAGTGTTTAAAACATATGAAATATAGAGCTACCTAAAGGGGATATACAATAGTCGATAAGTTGTTTACCAATGTTCTAACACAATGTGGCCCAATTCATTAATTTTTCAGTTATCACGGATGCAAATTTTGGTACCCCTCTCCAATAGCCATTTGTAATACGTCGTTAGATATCTCTTTTTAAGCTGAAGAGAAGTTAGTATTGCACCTAGCTCCAAGACCCCGTACTTTTAGAGTTACACTACACTATGCATGTCAGTTTTAGCAATATCCAAATAACGTATATTTTGATTATTTCATAATCCACTCCCTCTTCTCCCTCCGCTATCGTCCAGAGGCAGGACCGAATACTCCCAGGCATTTTCCTAATCTGACCCGTCGTAAAATACTAGAAGTTATAAAGATATGCACATTTTGTGAATATAAGCTGTACATTCCGAAGTTGCTAGAGTGTATTGAGAACACCTAAAGAGTAATAACTGGACCGAACTACCTCAATTTTGTAATGTCACTCATGACTTCAATACAGCCCGGCTCAGTGATATTAGTGACATGATGAGGAATGCTAGATTTTAACACGAGAGGTGCTGTGACTAATGAACAGATGCATTTTTGAATCCAAGGACCGCTTTTTCTCGCAAAACTGCGAACTGTTGATTCCAACGAGAGACTTGTGACATTATCTAATATGTCAAGGCAAAACCTTGAGTGGTTGTTTGCTATATCCGTATCAATCACTACATTGTCCTTCATATAGGACTGGATCCTGTAAACAGAACTGATATTATAAATCGAAACCTGACTATACCAAAAGTTATGTATGGAGACGAAGAAAACATGAAAGCAATTGTAATTTGCGACGGGACTTCCATCTATATACATAAAAGTGCTATTACTCCTGTCGGACAAGGAATCAAAACAAGCGCCATCGGAATTCTTGTTCAAAATGTTAATACCTTTCCGATGATTAATCACTTTTCTCTATTGGAACGGGTACCAGGGTCCATACATTTACTGGTATCATCCTTTGGATTAGATCGACTATTCATTTATAAAGTTATGGTATGGAGCCCTGATTGTGCGAGCCCGACTCTCTCTTGACCAAATTATTATTGAAATTGTATTTACTGTCTTTTACAAATATGCTGTGTAGAAAATCTCTATAAGTTGGCATATTTTCAGGTAGTATCCAAATAAATAAAGAAAAACGAAATTTTTGTATGGCAACCCTACGACAGAGACAATTTTTTAAAAAGAGCGTGTGTAAAATTTCAGCTCTCTAAGTAAAAGCACTGTCGAGTTATCGTGAGGACGGACAGACAGACAGATTTCATCAAGTATAAATATAAATCAAACGTCTAAAAATAGATGGAAAAAGGGTAACTTTTCGAGATCAATATTTTAGTTTTCAAATAATTTTATTATCTTATAACGGAACATTTCGTCAATTTTGATTTATTATTTATATTAATGAATCATAAAAATTTACTTTGGATTTTTCATTTCCATTAGCTGTTTGTCTGCTTTTTCATTATAATAACGAAATCAACTATAATAGTTGATTATAAACATAATTTAACCTATATTAAATAAACCTCATACGATTGTTATTATTATTATTTTATAAATATCAATTTTTGCAAACTGAATCACGAAAAGTTGACGGACTCCTACCACCAGAACCCTTCGCCAGCTCCGCATGAAATTGATTCGTGGGTCTGGTATTCCTGCTTCATGGCACAGATATTTGAAACAAATTCAAGATACTTTGGCTCTTGCCTGGGATCATAAAAATAATATAGGAAAAGCCATGGACCATCCATGGATTTCATTCTATCCCTACTCTTTCTTCTACTTTGTATCCTTTGATCCTGTGATTCGTGCGAATTCCAGTCGAGCTTGCTTTTTAGTTTTTTTTTTAAATGATATGTTTCATACAAGGAGTTCCATTTATTATTTATCAAATATATACCTATAAATATTAGGATTTGTAGATGATCCCAATTCATCCCTTTCCGTTGCTTGTAGCTTTTTTACATTCTTCACTTTTGGTTCCTTTTATAGGTTTCATGATCTTTTCTTAACAAATTTTTTGGAAAATTGCCAAAAATGGTAACAATGCGGAAATCCCTTTTTTGTTGAGTATTCTTCCTGTTTCAAAATATCGATTTTTCGAATTTCTTCCCAATTCACTATTTTTCACATTCCGTACTTGATGTTTTCTATATTAAAAAAAAAAATGTAGCACTATCACTCAACAAAACCCAAAAGAAATAATTTTACATTTACATTTTAAGCGTTTTCGAAAAAAAAAAGTTAGCTTAGATGAAGAGCTCCCACTATTAAAAGAGCAAGCTGTCAGCAAATGGCGTTAGCATCATTAAATTAATAGATTAATTAAAAGATTGATAACACATTTATCTCTATACCACAATTAATATCGCAAAATTTGCTTACAAAGTATACTATTCAGTCTCTGATCCAACTGCGTTAAAAAAAATCCCTGATAAAATTAAAACCCTCACGGCTTCTATTAACATTGTTCGATGCACTTAAAAACAACCCTTTCAACATGGGAAATCTAAACAAACGGTTGGCAATCAAAAATCAACGGAAAATTTCGCCGTTTTTTTGTATAAAAAAAAAAAAGGAAAAATGTAAATTGAAGCTGAGGACTGGCAAATATTTACGGATGACAAACATAAATTACGCGAGGCACATAAAATCATATTCAAGCCACCAACGCCTTACCCGGTCCTACTGCTCTGAGAAATTGTTTTGTTGTTCTTCCTGAGCAGCACGAAAGGATCGGCAAAGAGAAGAGTTTTTATTGCCTGCAAATATACTTTCCTGCAGGAAGAAGTAGCTAAATCGATAGTTATGCAGCCTCTGACTTTTAGTGAAAATTTTCACCTTCTCGACAAAACTGATAAAAATACGAAAAAAGGGATTTTCGGGTTTTATGTGGGATGTTTAACCATTTAAATCTGGAATGCTGCAGTAAAATCATAAAAGCCCACCAGAATCGGGATAATTTTTAGTACCATAAAAATGCGGCTAACTTTATGTCCTTTTTGAAAGAGAAAGATCTTTCCTGAATTACAAAACCGGGCAGTCATTTGGAGGCATGTCTGTTGCGAAAGAGCACAAAAAAAAAACTCCTTTGAATTTATGACGCGGTATTTTTGCAAATTCGCATGCTTTCTTAACGGAAGGAAAATTGCATGAAAGTGGATAAATAGGGGTAGCTTCTGCGTAATTTATATTGTAACGGGGTTGTTAGGTAACTGTTTATTGAACTATTGGAAAGTGTTTACCGGTCCTTAAACTGTTTCTTAAAAGGGTATAGGTTGGTTCAAGGTAAACGTGCAGAAAATAAATTTTCTTATTGTTTTGTATGCCGTAGAGTTTTAGTGGTTTTATAATGATGGAAAGTATCAAGAAAGTAGGTGCTTATAAAATATGTGATTTCATCAGAGACCTTAGTACTTAAATTTGCCGTATTTAGCCTTGTCTTTTGCAGTTTGTTGTTAATTTTTAGTAAAAAAAAAGCATTTTAGTAGTTTTTACGACATATGGAAAGTAATTATTCAAAAAGTGCAGTTCGCAGATTTTAAATATGCAAATGGGTATCAGGATTGGGACCGTCAGGGGTAGTAGTAGTATTGATTGGATGTACATACATACACACAAAAATATATCCGCACGGAAGTATTCCAGTGTCGAAATTATTGTTAAATTCATAAAGTATGTCCATAATGGTCCGCGGTAGACTGTGTGTGGTTGAGCTAAATGTTGAATATCTCCCCGTTATACTATTTATAAGGAGGTCGAGGATGCGTTATTATAAAAAAAATGGGTTTTTGAAAAATTAATTACGAGGAAATTGAATTAAGCTCTTAAGTTCATTCTTCTCATGGATGGAAAAATGCACCGTTCCTAAGTAACGCTATAATTGCTGCTTAGATTTCAGGTAGCCTCCGAATCATCAACTGAAATAGGTATTACTCGTACATTAGTGAGTATTCCCATAAAAAATGGTATACTGAAAAATCAATTACTATTTGAAATGGGTTGGGTCTCATATATAAGACTATTTGGAGGTTAGATGCAGATAATCAATGTACGGATGTACATGATTGATGAAGATGTAATCGTGCAACGCAATTATTGAAAAAAACTAGACAAAAATACGCAGAATACCTAAGTTTTTAGTATTGCATCTAATTTCTACAGAACTTATATCACCTTGATAGGTTGTATGAATGCTCAAATTTACGCCGATGGTAATGCACTTCAAAACATTATCTGAAAACATGAAGAAGAGCATATGGTATCATAAGGGACTTGATACGATTTTATCACGCTAAAGATTCCACAATGTTAGTCAAGTCAAAAGAATTTAATTTTCCCCTTTTTGAGCTTCAAGTTATCTATCATGAAAACACAGATCTTTATGTACTGACGCCTAGATTTTTCTATTATAGCTTTCCCTCGTAATACGATCTCAATTATATCCACCTGCATCTTAAGACTTATCTCGACCGCTTTAACCAGAGCAAATGAATTTCGTTTTGCAAATTAATCTATATGGATCACTCACGAACCGAATATCTGCTGAACAGCAATATCTACTGAATGGACAAAACGGTCTATATTTTGCAGATATTCTCCAAGAAAATACCGCTTTTTAAGTACTTTTCATCGGGAGAACCTTAGATGTACTATAGAAACTGCTTTTGAGGGGTGTTGCTTTGCTGCTGAGATGCTTGATTAGCTGGATTTTCTTCAGAGCTCCTATTCAGCTCTATAGCAGGTTTTCTTAGGCCTCGTTCATTTTTCTGCCAGAGCTATAAGGCATTTGGACAATCAGTATAAACTGGGCTGCTCCTCGAAGGATTAGTCGAAAACTCGATAGGAAGGCCAAGGAAAGAAAAGTAGTTTCACTTATTCTAATCCTCTTACTTTCTCCCTTCTGTACTATTGCCATATTTTGCTGACTTATCTTCATTAAGTGGATTTACCGTTATTTTTTTGCTCCTCCCTGAACTATCATACTTCTGATGGGTGATTAATAGAGGAAGGTACATCTGAGCTATTCTTCCTTTCTCTAGTCTTGAGACCTCCTGGACTTTTGATCTGAACTTCATCCAGAATTCTTATCCTTTTCCACTTCGGATGGAATGGAGGTTTTTTTTTTGGATAGAGTAGGTATGCCAAAATTTGAGTTTAAACTATTTTTGAGGACGACGCGACGTATTAACTGGCAAGAGTTTTCTAGTTGATTTTATATAGAGTTTTTCTTATACCTTTTTAAAATACAATACAGAAAGTTCTTGTCGTTTTACGTTTATGCCAGTGCATGCTTGACATGGGATTTACTGGTCAAATTATACATAGGACATACTCTTCTGTTCGAATGTCCGCCTAAGTCATGCAGATTCAGACAGCATTTTTCCGTCCGCATATGGGCTACCACATCCACCACGATGCTCCCATAATGGGGCCTAATCCGTGTTGAGGCGAATAATTATACTACAATAACTACCTATTAAAGTAGAGCCAGCCCGACCTCCTCAGCCCTTTGGTACCAAGTTAGCAATGTCGGATACCCAATTGGTACGACTTTGTAGTCCACGACCATTTTCATGGGTACTTCCAGTGGTATCTTTACATGTAGATATGTCTTTATAAACGGGACTGGTTACGCCATTCAGGCTTAAGATCTTATTTGCAACGTCGAAAAAATATTGTATATATCCTATACAGGCAAATACAACCTTTAATAGGCGCTGTCAGCGGGGATCACGAGAAGGTTAACATATGCCCGGATTCAAGTCTGGAGAGGCTGGAGATTATGGCGGCCACGCCAGTATACATATGTATGCATACACGGCATATTAGAACGACCATCATACATGCATTAATTCCTTCAATTTGCCAATTCACTACATCCTGCGCCCCCTGCCCTAGAGGCTACGTTTGGAACCTATTACAATTGACATACGGATTGCGCACATTTAAGACCGTGCCCAAGATGTTAGCGAAGTCTCATATATTATTTAACAATTGGAATCGCCCAAGTTGGTGGATCCAATGCCATTTTTAATACTTTAATTCTCCTATTCTTCAGTTCTACATAATTTTTGTCGTATAGTATGCATGATTCATTCTCATCTGCCTTTTACCTTGGAAGCCCTTCGTGTAAAAGTTACCTGTTCCTCCGCCCCTTTACACTACATATACGAAAGGTGGCTATGTATGTAGGCCGGGTGAAGTCAAAATCCTTAGTTAAGCTGGTGTGCTGCAATGTTGATTACAGTGGGGGGAACCACCGAAATTTTCTCATGATGTTTGAGTTTGTCCATCTTTTCGTTTACTCTCGCATCCATAGAACGAGAAGATTATTACAGTGTGAAAGGAAATTGAGTATATTTTTACACTCTAATACCAGCTTGGATATTCCGAAAAGTTTGATCAAGGCTTTAACTACAACTTGGTTCTCCAAATAAAAGGTTCTCTATCGAGAAATAGAGGAGATGTCTTCCTGCTTGTTGGATGTCCTTGACTTCTGCTTGAAGATCGTGCCACAATTTTTACGATGTATATCTATTTTCCCACCAAAGTCAATGCAGACAACGGGCATTCTCGTATTTCCCTCAAATTTGGAACAATCTAAGGAAAGAAGTTCATGATTTCGATAATTTTGACAGAATTCCTTTGATCCAGTTTTTATCGCTCTCAATGTTTACACTTGATTACCTATACTTAACTAGTTTTCTTCTTCAGAGGTCTATGTGGATTAATTTAGTATTGTAACTCAATTCGACTTGTTTTATGGTGGCTTTAATAGCTAATTACTGAGCTATTTTCATTCCTAGTTAAAGCGCAGTTCAAGACAGAGATTTAGGTTTTAGACAGCTTCAGCTGTTATCAATATACATACTGGGCTCGACAAGCATAAAAAAAAACTCATGTCTGTATTGAGTTTTGTTCAAAATAAAAAAAAATATCGACTCAGTTTCTCTGTAAACATGTTTTCACAATTTAGTCTGGACTTTTCTGGCGATCTCATTGTAATCACTCCAATTGAAAGCAATTTGGTTGAATTTTTCTAGTACCTAATATTGGTGTACTTACTCGTACTTAATTAGATAATTTTTTATAAAATCATGTTAAACTATGATTCCAAATATGAAGCTGATGATCACCTACGAGCGCGTATGTGTTTCTGAAAATATTCACTATGAAGAATTTAGTTTAGTCCTTTTCTATTCCACCTTGACCTTTTTTAAATGAAGTTTAACTTCCTCATTTTTTCTATATCCAAATATCACAAAGAATATTACGTTTTCTTTCAACACAGGAAATCAATTTAAAAGAAAAACTCTAAACATCCCAGTTATAAGGACGCATACCTCAACAAGAAAGTCTATGCGGAAAATAGAACGCAATTCTGGAATTCATTGGCAGAGTGACTCTGCAGAAATTTTCACACGATTTATAAAAGAAAGTCAAACAAAAGTGTTTGTGTGTGCGTATGTGGATGCTGCTATGGACCTAAAGTTGATATGATATATCACCTGTAAACATCAACGATTTCCATTGATTGAACGATTGAATGAACCAAGTCAGATCGAGTACAATACAAACTGGTGAACCTTTATTTATAAAATATAAACAGACCCTTTAGGTCCAGAAAGGTTAGAAATCGGACGATTGAGTTGTCCGACAGTGTCAACTGTTGTGGCAGATCCACCCACCAAACTTTGGCTTTCTATTGTTGGATTACTCAAACAAAGGTGTTGAGATATCAAAAGTGAATTTTTTCTTTACCTAGATTCGTATTTACGAGAGTATACTCGTACCGGAGCCTTTATATTACCATCGAACCTATTGACTATCCTGGTAGAAGTTTTATTGCCTTTGGTGGAATTCACGCCTGTAGAAATCCTGATCAACAGAAGTTGATCTTACCATCGAACATTAATCATTTTTCAGGATATGAAAATATGTTGTTGGGATATGATTTTATGTTGTCGGGGGGTATAAATTTTCATTGATACCGAGTAATTATGAATGGACCAGGAGCAATAGAGTAGAAAATTTCTGTGGATAGGAGGAAATTGATGAATTGATTTTTGAGGAATTTTGGAGGAATTTGCGATAGACTGCGACAGTTGCGAGGGAGTTGCGGTAACAATACTTGTAATCCAATGAATTAACACAAAAAGTATAGGAATAGAAACGATGAATGTGTAGAAGTTACTTAATTATGTTTTTTTGTGGGAATTTTTTTTATGGCCTCTAGAGAGATTGTTACCTCTGTGTGATTGGATGAATTATTTGTTCTGATTATTACATATATGGCGGGTGATGCGATTTCATATAAGGAAAGAATAGTCTATAATATTATACTTAGTGGCCTATTATGCTTCCCCTTACTGTCTTCTTAATGAAGCGCATCAGGTCTTGGTTAGGAAGGTTTTTCAGCTCATCTACACAGAAAGTGTTCGGTTGTCTCAAGTTTTCCTTCCAGGCAGAATAGACACTCAGGACTGTTAACAACTCCCATTTTTGTTACATGAGCGTGAAGCGAGCTGTGCCGGTCATAATGTCAATTCTACATTGTTTCCTTCCAAGCCCCAATAGAAAATCAGAGAAATTCGTATTGGGCGCATCCAGAAAAGTTTTGTGCATCTGCAAGAATTCAGGCTCTCCCATCTGCTAATGATGCTTTCTACGAACATCCACTTTGATGACAGATTCGATACTCGAGGTGGCAACACCTACGGCGGGTTCCGGTCCCAGGAATGGAGAATCAGAGCCACACCTAACTAAAAGGTTAGTCCTTTCATTTCTCCACACATGATTTCCATGTGACCAGGAACTCACTGAACGGACGCCTTAATACCGTAAAGAAAATTTACAAAAAGGAACTAGGATTAAGCGGGAGACTAACAAGTCAATAATAAAAAAGAAAAGGCATAAAGCGTATGACTGTCTTTTCTGTTCGTTGATTTTTGGTGATATCTTCCTGTTTAAGTTTTTCTTATTCTTTCAATAGCTTCTGTTCAAGTCAAAATTTTTTATATTCACACAGTGAATTTTAATTTTGATAGATTGAAGTCAGAGGTACTGGATTATGATGAGCCAGCCAAATACATTAAGTAATTCTTGTGGAGATTCTCTATGTCACTTTAGTCGTACTCCTAGCTAGAAATATATAATATAATATATAAATAGAAATCAGATAAAAAAAGATTTGATAGTTAATTAATATTAATAAAAATTTAGAATCTAATTAAATTGAGGATATGGACATACGTACGAAAGCATTTGATGCCAAGATGAAAGATGTAATAACAAAGCTATTGGAAAAGAAGTGTATAAGTAGGATAAATAGGTGGTATAATAGAGAATTAGCAATACTAAGGGAACATAAGATTAATGCTTATCAAAGAGCTACATTAACTAATGATGAGAGGGAATGGACAAGTTACAAAATGATACGGAATAAATATAAAAAACAATTTGGGTGTGCTAAAAGGAACTATATAATAAGAAGGATCGATGGAGTCAAAGATCAAAAGGAGATGTTGAGTGTCATAAAAGAAACGGTATTAAAATCAAAAGCAGATATATCTGAAGTCTATTTTGAAGATGGTAAAAGTACGAGCAATAAGAGCATAGCGGAAGAATTCAATAAGTATTTCATAGAAAGTGTAGAGAAAATTAATAGTGATATACCAACAGTGCAGTATACAGATCTTTTAAATCAGACGGATAAACAATTTCGTTTTAAAATATTAAATGGTGAAGAAATAAAAATATTTGTAGTATAATAAACCAAAAGAGAGACTATAGTTAATAATTTAAGTGCTAAAATGGTAATAGAGCATTGGTCGGAACACGGTGCAACCTTAATTCGTATCTTTAATCAGTCATTATAAACTGGAGAATTTCGCGACGCTTGGTAGGAATCAGTAGTAATACCAATTCATAAGGTAAAAAATACGAAGACATGTGAAGAATTCAGACCAGTTAATATGCTACCACTATGTGAGAAGATTTTGGAAAAAGGAGTAGAAATCCAACTAGTAAAATACCTAGAGGAAAATGGCTTTATAGCTAAGGAACAATCAGGGTTTAGAAAGCAACAGAATTGCGAGACAGCATTAAATTGAGTAGTGACGGAATGGAAAGAAGAAATGGAGGAAGGTAACGCTATTCTAGCAGTATTCTTAGATTTTAAGAGAGCGTTCGAGACTATAGACAGACAAATTCTTTTATCAAAGATTCAAAAATATGGTATACAGGGCAAGGAGTACAGTTGATTTAGGAACTATTTAGAGGGAAGGAGACAGAGAACAAGAGTTAATGCCATGCTTTCCGAAGCAATTGAAATAAAATTGGGAGTACCACAAGGATCAGTGCTGAGTACATTATTGTTCTTGGTATATATAAACGACATTAAGAGTGCGTTGAGGTATTCAAAAATTAGACTTTTTGCTGATGATGCGTTGGTGTTTGTAACTGGTAAAGATGTAGAAAGAATCAGTAACGATTTAAGAATGGATTTAAAGGAATTAAGTGAATGGCTAAGAAAGAATAAACTGAAATTAAATGTTAAAAAAACTAAATTTATGGCCATAAATAGTACGTATAATGATGACTTAGAAATTGATGGTGAAAAAATTGAGTGCGTGCGTGAAATTAAGTATCTGGGGATTATTATTGATAACAAATTAAGTTTTAATGGACACATTGATTATATTTGTAAAAAAAATTGGAAAAAAAGTCGCCCATTTTAGAAGAATTCGAAGCAATTTATCGACATTGAGTGCAATTAAGATATATAATGTTTTAATAAAACCTCATTTTGAGTATTACTCTTCAATACTATTTCTGTGCACAAAGACAAAGTTAGAGCGAATTCAAAAGCTTCAAAATGCGCATAATACTAAGCTGTAATAGATTCACGCCAATAAGAATGATGCTAGAAACCTTAAAATGGATCAGTTGCAGCCAAAGAATACATCTTAATGTACTTCTTTTCATTTTTAAAATTAGAAAGGGATGTCTACCAATATATCTACAGGAGAGAATTAGGATGGTATCAGATGTTCAGCCATATAACTTGAGAGGAGCAGATGTAAATATTCAATTAGGCTTATTTAATAGAAATAGGACTCAAAATTCACTAATATATAAAAGATTTAAAAAATTTAACGATTTACCATTAGAAATAAAAAGAGAAAGTAATTTTAAGATTTTTAAGAGAAAATGTGTGCAATTTGTAAAGAATAGAGCTGTTTAAGGAATTGGTATGTAACTTAGGAACTATATTTATAAAAGTATTATTTGTACTAATAAATAATTATCTTATCTTAAGGATATAATATAGGAAAAGAAAAAAGAAAAAAGTAACATGTCCATCGATGCCTTATAATATTAAAAATGCTTAGGAAAAAAAATTGTTTGTTTGTTATTAATTTTTATATAATTTATTATATTTTATGTTACTTCACACATATAATTTTTTTTAATGCTCTGTGTTACTGGCGAAGTACAATTTTCACAAATTAGTTTTATAGGAAAATTGTAAATAATCTAAAATTGCAGTTTTTCCATTTTTCGTGGAGGCTCTGTATCTGAACTTGTAGGACTGGATCAAGCTTTGAATTAAACGCGACCATTAAAAGAAATGAGCGGCTCATTAATAGTAAAATTTTCGTCCGGCGTTTTTTTTAGATTTTTATTGAAAACATTCCATGCATCTTATATCGGAGTTAATTTATTCCTCGTTCTAAGCTCTTCGGTCAAGATATTAATTTTTACTATGTTTGTTGGTACTGGCTGTCAATAATAGCCCGAAATGTGCTAGTATTTCAGAAGAATCAATATTTTTGCACTCCATTCTGAGAATTCATTACTCTTCAAAGTTAGGATTTTTGACCGTCAAGTTTAAAACCTTATTGTCATTGCAGTATACTACTGGTTCATCAAACAATTTACTTGGAGGAAGTAAGTATTATAAGAAAACAAATTTCTAATCGTTAACCCAATTTGTTTCTACATACATCTATACATCGTTATACCAATGAATTTATTAATTGAATCGCAAATATCAGATAAAAAGATATTTTCCAGTACTTCAGTTATCAAATTTAAGTACCATACTTCTGCCAGAACTTGTTACGATACTCACAACCAATTTCCTCTTGAAGTCAGATCTAGTAAGTTTCACATCTTACAATGCAGTTTCTTCCCGCATGTGTTTCCAACTCTGAGTTTACCTTTGTAGCTAAATTTAGCTACTTCCCAGCTCCTTGGTAGCTAAACTCATATTTTTTTCGTAGCTAAATGGTAACTAAAGTTTTACTTATGCCGATTTCGATGGGACTTCAGTACAACACCAATATTGTACTTTTTCCCGCAGTGCAACACTGAAAATGTTCGATGGGACAATTTTTATAGCAGAAGTGCAACACGAGGTTTGCACTGACTTCCCCTACTTTGCACTGAATATTTTGTCGGTGTTACGAATACATATTCAAGTTGAATTGTGATCTGCTCTGTCAAAATGTACTGCCGCGATTATTTGTGAAATTTTGGAGTTAAATGAATTAAAACATTTTATTTGGGTAATTAGCATAAAGTCAAGAAGAACTTTGTTTCTATATATCAATGAAGAACATTTATTACGTTTGACAGCTCCGTGTGCCCACAAATACAAGGAATATGACAGAAATATGTTCATGGTCTTCAGTGCTCCCAGATCTCCGCTGTCAGAAAAAAGTGGTCCCATCGAAATCGACATAAAATTAATTTTTCGAATTGATTTAAAAAATGAACCAAAAACGACAGTGTATGCACATCTATATGTATGTCAACACGTTCAGGGGGAAGAGTAGGAAAATTAATAAACGCACCAACGTGTTATCAATTAATAATCATTCAATTAAAAAAATAATATTATATTAACCAAAATATTTATTTCTTGTAAAGTCCGATATTTATGACAATCAAATTAAAAGAGTTTAAAATAACAGACAGGGGTTAAATCCAAAGAAGTCAAAACCTAATAAGTAATTCATTAGATAAGATCTTTCAATAGTTCTGTAACATATACATATGTACTCACTACTTAAGTCTCTAAAGTGCCAATTTTTTTAACAACAAGAGCAGGAATTTCATACTCACCACAGCTTTTACCATACTTTTGTAACCCAAATCAGATCGAAAGGATTGAACCTAAAGTTTTTAATTTCTTTTCATTTCGAATTTGTCTTTAACAATATTCATGAAGCTAAATATTTTCCTATATCAGCATTGGAATGAGGTAAAGGAAACGATTTTATAACAAACTGACACAATTCTTTAAATAAACTGTTTCCAGTATCCACTGTATCTATAAATTTTACAGCTTTACAGTTTCTGGCCTGCATTTCTGTAGTAATGCAACAAGAAAAAAAAGTAAATACAATTACAATTTACAGCAGTGCCAATACAATTAGTGCCAGAAGTAAACTTTTTAGCAGCTTAGATTTCGGGTACAGGTAGCATACAATTTTCTTTCACAATTTGGTAAAAAATGTATGGTCAAAATAAATGAAAATTTTCGTTCGGTAGCTAAAGGAGCCCACGGTAGCTAAATTGCTACTGGTAGCAAAATGAAAATCTTCGTAGCTAAATTACCTTCTTGGTAGCTAGATTTAGCCACGAAGTAGCTAAATTGGAAACACTGGCATAGTACCTATAAAGTTGAACAATTTAACAAGGTATGGCCTTCCTAAAAGTAGTGTTAAGTTGCAAAAGCAGAATCCGCTTAAAAACAATTACTTCGTCCGCATTCGAATAAGTGTAAAAATTCTTAGTGAAAAAGCAAACAAATTTTGAACTAATCTAACTAGAATATGCTTTTTGCAGTTTGATGAGAATGATTAGAACAGGTGAAACTTGCACTATTGTATGGGTCCACCCAAAATTGACAGTTTGCAAAGTTCATGTTACCTTCCTAATATTTTTAAAGCATTTTTTGCTTCTATCTTGGTTATTTTCTTTTTAGGCTGCGGATGCAGAGCAGTATTAATGCTTCCGCCTAAGAATACTAACTATATATCGGATTCTAATTGTATAACTCGTTAGCTCGGCTCAATTAGGTCGAACATTTTCCATAAGGAATTTAGCTTAAATTTGCATCTTTCGAGACTGACAGAAAGATCTGTAGGATATCTCTATCGTGTCGTCGCTTTATTGGTAGAACATGGGATCTGAAGCAAAGAATGATATATTGGCTATATACAATATGGTTGTTAGACCCATGGTCTTCTATGGGGCCCTCGTATGGTGGCCAAAAACTAATCAAATGAAAACCAAGGCTCTTCTTAAAAAAAGCCATCGGCTTGCTTGTCTTAGAACATCTGGTGGCATGAGTACCTGTACTACAACAGCCATGGAAGTCTTATTAAACCTTACACCTAAGCATTTGCAGGAGAAAAATTGAAGCGGTTTCCAGTGATATCAGATTGGGAAAGGAGAAAAATTTCAAGCCAGGTGATCTGGTTGGTCAATTAAGTATTTTAGAACAGATGAGCTTCAAGCAATTGATGACAATATCTGATATAATCACACCCAAGTTGGGATATTGTTATAGGTACTATTCGCATTCCACTAAACCGTCCTTCCAGCAATGAAATTGAACAGTATGCTTATAGGAGTGCTTTAGTCAAAGGAGAAGTTCTTTAGGAAAGTGTTTGGTATAGTGTCGGGTCTAGCTTTCTTACTTAAATCAAGACCTTAAATGACAGTTTGTACATCCTCAGGAGAAATCAGAAACGTATTTATTGAAGATGAGATATAAGAATAGACAGATTTAAAGCAGGGCGTAAATATTATACTTTCTTGCATTTATGTCTCTTCGAAATGGTCATTGTTGCAAGAAAAAATGATTTCCGATTTATGATCATTGAAATGATGTCTTATTACTCCGTTTATCGTAGAGTTAAGCTCCAAGAAAACAATACCCGAAGAATAAAAACGAATGAATTATGATTTGAACTGAAAGTGTAGGTATCCACTGCAGTGGTGACCAACCTTTCAGCTTCCCTGGGTCACTTTGGAAGAAAACGAGTTATATTGGGCCACACATAAAATATACTAAGCCTAAAGATAGCCAATGAATAAAAAACGAAGAATATACATAGTTTCACTGTAAAATGGAACAAATTGTTGCCACAAACTTTAGGGAAAAAATCCCTAGAAATGTGGGGAATATTGCCTAAAATGTAGGGAATATTCCTTAAAAAGTAGGCAATATGCACTACATTTTTGGTAATATTCTCTACATTTTTAGGGAATATTCCCTACATTTATAGCGATTTTTCCCATAAACTTTGTGGCAACAATTTGTGCCTTTTAATTCAGGAATTTGTTATTATAAAATTAAAGAAATAGCAACATGAAATTAATGCGATACTTGACATTGTATTTGAGACAATAATGCTTCGACATTTCGTTCGATCGAAGTAGTTACAATTCTCAGTGAGTTCTCAAGGTGATATTTTGCTCCTATTTTTATTCTTCATGTGCTTCATTCTTGAAAATAGCTGCTAACAAAAGTGGGTGCTTCCAACGAGATGCCCCTCTTTTCTGGGAAGAATTATCAGTAAAAGAAATTATGAAATTTTTATTTAAGTTGAATGTCAGATTGCAGCTCTAATTTGCAGGTAGTAATTGGTTTATGTCGACTGAAAATGGAGTAAATGGAGTAGCAAATAAGTAAAAAATTGATGAATTTTTCGGAAATCTTGAAATCTTTTCTCAAATTCCTGTAATAAATCGAAAACCAAGTTTGTATTTTTTCCAGAATTGTTTGCCTGAATTTGTGACTGCCATAGCTACAGTACCATTTCGAAAACTGTTATAGTTTGAAACATAGAATTTGTGCGTTATTTTTCGTTTTGATGATGCATATTGAGCTCATTTAAATGAGCTGTCAAGTTTAATAAAAATGCCAAATTTGTGAGCCAGTTTTCATCACCAAGTTCTGGCACAGATTTTGTTTTTGATTTCATTTCGTAAATCAAAAAATATTTTCAACATTTATACCTCGAACGGAGACAACTTACATTTAGATGTGCAAGACCTAAAAAAAACGCGGTCCATCTAAAACGAGCTAATGGCTCTCTATTAGAAAGCTCTACACATTGTCTCTCTCTCTTGCTGTAGTATGCCACATAAATTTTTTGCAATGATAGCTTTCTTTAGTTGAAAAAAAGTTAAAAGTGATCCGGGTTTATATGGAGATTTTTTTAAAGTTGTCTCAGCCGCGACTAAACTATCTTACTTCTGAAACTTCTGAAAAATAAATAATGTCCCCAATGCCTTCAGTCAATTTGAGTAATTAAAATTGGACATTGAAAACTTCTTTTGACCACATTGCCCAATTCTAGATTTATTATGTCAAGAAATAACTACTCCCATGGCAATGTTGTATAGATTAAGAGAATGTTTTAAAAAATTACGTAATTGAGAAAGTTTTTAAGTATAGTATGAGTTTTGTTGGGCCACATTCAAAGCCGTCGTCCTGGGCCGCAGGTTGGTCCTGCCTGAACTAAAGAGAGTCAGGTGGGAAGCATTATGTTAAGAACTGTATAAATGAACAAATACTGAAATTTATTCATGTAACTTCTTAAGATAAATTATTACCTTCCAGTGAATGGTTTTGTTTTTAGACCATATTAGGTACAAACAAAACAGTTTTTTTTTTTATTTACAAAAATTATGGTTCCGCAAAAAATTAAATAGAAAAAAAAAAATTGCAAAAAAAAAATCTCTCTTTAAGTTTCCAAGCGCAAAACTCAATTAGTCATACAGAACACCCAAACCGGTGTCCAGAGAGTGGTCATAGACTGGAAGGAAGAGACTGTATAATTATGATGTTCATTCCCTCGAAATATGGCCACATTAGCACCCTCGTCTTTCTGGCCAGAAATTGGCTTGTTAGTTATTTGTCGTTGGCTGTAGCTGCCTACCTATACCCATCTACCTATTCTGTATATACCTACCTATATCTACCTATTTCGTGCACTTTGCTTTGGGAATGACCATCACCACCACCATCATTCCAATTTGAAAATATTCAGCTTCCAGAGCATAATGTATATATGGGGACCGGGGTTCAAAATGTATCGCAGTGCTCTAAATCTACCCTCACGTATTCACCATATGTGGGCCAATAAATATGCATGCCTGATTCTGGATAGCTTTGTACATATATATGTTGTCCAATGTGTTATCAACAGCACCTATACTCCCCCTTCAATATATATATATATATATATATGTATATTCAGGACACTGTAAGGCTGCTTCTATTTATGGGTGCCCAGGAAAGTGAGTTTAAAAGCTGTAATTGGTGACTCGTCCAGGGAAATTGCAGTTCCAAGTCCAACTTCCGTAACTTAATGAATTACCGAATGTACTTCAGTAACTTTTACTCGGGATGCCCTCTGGTTACGGATGTAAAAAGTCCTTTTTAGGTACGTACACACATACATATGCTGCTTTAAATTAGCAAATGGAAGGTAGGATAAGTCCACTGATCAGATAATATGGTCTTCACTACTAGATGACCAAAAACTGTACAAGAAGCTCAACTTTTCAACTGTAATTTTCTGTACAATTTGCGAACTTTATAAATGTGAGAGTGGGTCGAATTTGCATTGGACTCGACCACAGGTTGCAGTACAAACTTCAAACTCCAGGGGAATTTCTGCACTGATTTTAACTAATTGAACTGGATTTATTACTAATGTTAGATTTGATGTGGAAGTTACAGAAAATGGAGGAAATTGCAGGGATTTAATTGAATGTGTGAGGTCCAAATGAATCTTTGAAGAGAATATTTTGACAAAAGATTGTACATTGGCAAGACATGAAGTTTTAAAACTTTTAGCAATTATCATTTGTTAATGAAACGAATGGCTTTTAGCAAATACATTTGCGCTTGAATACGGAGTCAAAAAAATGAACAACTCATTATCTTTATAGATATAGGCTTTGATAACGGTTAAGATTTGTCTCAATTAACCTGTCCGTAAGTAGCATACCCCCTAAAGGTGGGAGTCTTAGAATATAGAGAGTACAGAAAGTGTTATAAGCCAAAATCTGGTTGTGTTAGGATATGTTGCCGCTGTAGTGAAAGTTCAGTACAGACGTGTAGTAGAATCAATATAGATAGCGGGGCAACAAAATATATGGTTGAAAATACTGCAGTTGCTCCCACCGAAAATGCTCTTAGTCGTGCTCTTAGTCGCTTCCACTGCGCCAAGATACCCAGGGAGTTTCTCAGCTGTCACAAACGTAAACAAATCTTCGATATTTCATTCTTTTTGTTATTAATTTCAATTTAATTTAATATAAAAATTTGTGCAAAGTACACAAAATAATAAAAAATGATTTCCCACGTGCGTCGTTATTTTCACAAGATTCAAATTCTTTCAAATTGGGCAAACTTCGTTTAACTGCTGAAATTTTTTTTGTCTCTTTCTTTAGTATAAATCTGACCTACTTCATGATACTCTGAAAAAAGCCACGCAATTGCAAACGAATTTTACAGGTATCAAGACTTCCTGTTGTCTCTATATTCTAAGGTGGGAGTACACAATGCAACTTTTCTTATACAGAAAGCTACGCTACTCAATGGTTGCAATGCGTAAATATATCTACATATATACAAATCTAAAATGGAGCTTGATTACACGCAGCTTCTATGTATGTGCTGCTTCAGTTTCGAAAGTTGCAATATCTAATCATCTATAGAAAGGCGCGCAGACGTAGTATGAAAATTTTAGTTCGGGTTAGGTTAGGTTAGTGGGACTACTACTACTGTGGGATCCATTAAGCCCCATAGATTCATGGGAATCTGTCCCTCTAAGTTTTCAGTTTGGTTGACATTTTTGCTGCCGTTACAAGTACAGTTTTTTACAGAGGATTTTTAAATGTGCAAGCATCGAGCCAGTACTCTCTTGTTCAAATAGGGGAGAAAAAATTCATACCCAAAATATCGCTCAGAAATACGGACTATAGATATCATATGGGTTTTTGGAATCACAGATATGATACAAGTATGTCAGCAATCTTAATGAGGGCGGGCTTTTCGCAGAAAAAGGGTTTTCCTCGTAAATTCCCTAGTTTTTAAACTAACCCACACAATAGCCAATGTTGGTTAGTTCATGTTTAATATGCCTGATGGAACAGTTAGTCTATTTGACATACATATATCTGAAACCACTGAGTTTTTCGCAGAAATATTTTACAGCTATATTTCTCATATTATGCAACCAGTATTTGAAGGTCGACTAGTGAAAACAAAAGCTGTGCGTATAGTAGCATTGGAGCAAAAGTCTTGTTTTAAAGGGGAGTTTTTCGGTTCTTGTTTTTGATAAGCAAATCCCTGAACTCAATTCTGGCTTAAGGGACTTGCACATCAAAAACAAAACCGAAAAATGTACTCTATTTATTCCCATTTAAAGTAAGATTTTTGTTCCAATTATTAATAAAATCAAGGGAAATAGGACAAATTAAGAATTTTACTAAGAAAATTGTTGACTTTTTTCAGAGATTTTTAAGAAAAACACAACATTTATGTTTTATCCGCCGAAAAGCGAAATTTCTGTTGCATTTGTAAATTTCTTTTCGCTTTTCATACTGTGGAACTTTTCGGAGCAAAAAATTTTTTTAATTCTTACTTAACCTCAATTTTTGACAAAAACATTCTTAAATTTTCCGGGAAAAGGTTTGCTTTTATAATAATATGGATGGGGATTACCACTTATAGGATAACATTAAAATGCGCTTTTTCGTATGAGTCCTCGTCTTACAAATTTTATGAAATTTAAATGTCACTGCAATATGTAAGTAAATGCGAATTTCCGATGTAGAGCCCTGGTCACACCGGGTGCGGTGCGGTACGGGAGGGCGCGGTGGCACGCGTCCAAATATAGTGTTCACACCGGGAGCGGCAGATTTTATACAAATGTACTCTAGTTTCATTGAAGAAGCTCTGTTATTAGTAGCTCTGGTTGAAGAAAATTGAGAAAAGTGATGAAGTTCGATTACAAATACTTAAGAATGCAAATTGCGAATTATGCGGAGTTATTTCGAATGAAAAAGAAATTTTGCCGCCAGCGGCAGCGGCAAAATAGTGTTTTTGAGTAATCTCCAAAATTGCCGCGCGGCAAGTATTTTGCCATGCCGCACCGTGCCGCTCCCGATGTGACTTAAAGATTTAATTTTGCAAGAACAACTGCGCAGCGGCAACTGAAAAATGCCGCACCGCTCCCGGTGTGACACCCACTGAACTTTTCGGTTTTCGGTGTTCGATATGCAAATGCCTTTATTGCAACATAGTAAAGGTCAAAACGCAATCAACGCAGTAAGCATCATGCTGATTACCCCATGATTACACGAGTAAGTAGAACTGACTGTCAGTACTCACTTCGTCTGTCAATTTCACTGACTAAAAACGCTTTGCATTCGATTAACTGATTAGTCAGTTCATTATAAAAATGCTGTCAAGCAGTCTACTGTATCCATTTCTTGTACGAAAATCTTGCAGCTTCTAAGCTGCGCGTACCAAAAACTATAAGCTGCGTGCAACTTTTTTTCACTACCTTAATACTACTAAATACCAAGCGCAAACTCTACAGCTACAACCTAAAATCTGCACATAAATAAGTTGCAATATGTAACTGTACCTACCTTATGTTAACCAAATATTTTTCTCACTTAGGGTTGGTTTGCTACATAGATTTTTCTGTAAAAATTCGAAGAAATTATGAAACATTTTATTATTTGCTATAAATAATTACGAAATAGGCGCGAATGCTATTAGATAGCGACTAGCCCGGTATTATCACAGTCAGCTTTGGAGACTTCTTGTCAAGCTCTCAGCTGGGTCCGTGGTTGCAGTAATGTTCAAGCGAATTAGGCAGCTATGAATACATGCCTAATAGAATCAGTCAAGAGGACCCTAGATTTACATGTGGCTTACAGATTGGCAGACGTAACCACTTGAATGATTTCAAGACACCTATATACCTACTAAACTAAACTCTACTAAAGAGGAACCTGAATGGCGCGCGGAATATTACTCCAGTTAAGACGGGACATTGTCATTTTGAGATATAAGCCGAACGCATTTAATGACTTCTGTAGAAGCTTTTTCGACGAGGAGGAGGTTGAGACCATTCAACATCTGCCGTGTGAATGCTTTAATCTTGGCAAATACAGAAGGAATCAGTGCATCGGGGGAAATAGCAGAAAAATAGTTGGCGCCCATAGTAAAGTTCATTAATTCTTATTGTATTTTAATGCATCCCTCTCCTTTTAAATTGAGTAAGATAGGGTTTCGACGAGTGGTACCATAACAGACCACCGATTTATTTAAATTTTACTTCTTATCCAGATTTTACTCATGGGAATCAAATCGAACACATACATACATCTCAATCAGCTCTACCAGGTCTACCCAGGGCGGATGTTGGTATTTCCTTCTTATTTATTATTTTTTTTAATTATTTAACTGAAATTATGTACGGTTTTGGATGTATACACCACTATACACCACAGTTCTCTTCTACGGTCATTTGGACACCTATAAATTATATCAAATGGATAAAGCTGATCCCATTCCCAGTTATGTCTATGATATAATTAGTAACGGTGAAATAACAGCTAATTCTGGTGTGCCACAGGGAAATCACTTGGGACCCCTTCTGTTCATATATGATTTCTCTAATTGTGAACCCTGAAATATTGAATCATACAGATGACCTACAGATGCATAAGATGATAAAGACTGAATTGGATTTTGTGAAATTGCAGGAGTATCTAAACAGATTTGTTAAATAGTCTGCGAAGACCTCATTGTTACCAAGCATTCACAAATGTAGGATCGCCTTTTTCGCCCGAGTGCAATATCAATGGTGTAATTTATTCCAATACCACTCAAATTCTTGATTTGGCTGTATTGGTTGACTCCAAATATACCTTTAATGAGCATATTGACCTTATTATGTTAATAGAGCAAACTCGATTCTGGGTTTAATAAAATTCTGGTCCAACGAGTTGGATGTGGCCTATGCAAAGAAAGCTTTATTTGCTAAGGTCGACGAACACTTACCGGCACAGAACGAACCGCCATATACAGGCAAAATATTGTTCTATGAAAACAATTTAGCTAATTCAAATAAACCGACACCGGAAGATACCATATCGGCGTTTATCGGTTGCTTGTCTAGATGCGAAGCTGACATGGATCACTTTTCTATAGTTTTGTCACGATACCTGTAATTTGTAATTTGTAATTTCCTTTCATTTTTTTTTTTCGTAATACTATATGTGCACGAAAATTGCCGGTGCCGGTCGATGCCTGTCTGTGTCGGTTCATGTTGTGCCGGTAAGCGGGCATCGACCTTAACTCTCGCTGGACCCATCTTCTCTTCGAATATGCTAGTCCTGTTTAGTCTCTATTTTACAAGCGTCCACTGAAGGAGATTCCTGCTTTTTGCCTTAATAGGCCTCAAATGTCAAGATGATGTTTTCCATCTTCTACCGTATATTGAGAGATTAAATTTGATACACTTGCCTACCCTTCATATGCAAAGGAAAATTTTTGATATTGTTCTTGTTTTCAGCTTTTGAAAGGTGATACCGACATTCCGTTGCTTCTAGAGTCTATGTATAATTATGCAATCTTGACCAAGACACTTCAGATCTACTGATTTTATTCCTGTTAACTCCGTACTAATTATAGACAGTCCGAGCCAATTATGCTAGAACGAATACTAATTTTGATTTAAATTACAACTTGATCATTTTAGTAAACAGCAATTAAGGAATGTTCTTGGTAGCTCTAGACAGTTGTGAAACAGCTGTGCTTTATCTGTTTTATTATTAATTTTAGTCATTTGTAGACATTATATAGATATATCTAGAATTGTAGCTGGTATTTAGCGAAATAAATAAACTTGCAATATGAATTTGAAAGAAAAGTCACCTTGAGAATGAGAGGATCCTAAATTGGTGCGTTCTCTTCTTGGAATTTTTTTAAATCACTCATATATTTCGCGCTAAGGGTACTCCATGTTACTAAAATACATATATACTAAGAAGTATTTGTTTTTTTAATAGTTCAAATTGTTGGTTGAAATTTTTGTTTACAATCAATCCTCAAGTTGAAGTCACAGAAATTTACCTTGAATATAGAAAATATTAACCTTCTAGAGGAGTACCCAAACAAAAATATCGTTTGAAGTAGTTTTACTGCAAAAATACGAGATAAGAAATTCTGGTATCCCTCCAACAAAAGGATTCAAATTTAATAAAAGACTTTGCATGTTCCCAAGTTGGCATATAGGGTTGCAAAGGGAATAAAAAATTTCGCATGGACCCAATTGATATGAAAGGGGTATTAACTGCCGTCGTCGTCCGTAGCGTATGAGAGACATATCATCTGCACAAACGGTATAGAGAGTTGGGAATGGTTTATATTTATTTCTGGAACGTTGAACTACCCCACAGAAGTGATATTCCTCTATAAATCTAAATAAATAATTAAGGAACACACACACACACATGTACCTACATTACTTGGGATGATTTCATGTACTTAACGAGGGGAGTCAGAAATGCTATTAAAAATGCAATCGAAAATAAATTTATATGCCGCGCCGGTCGATATAGTATATGTAGCTCCTGAGAGTGCCTTCCCCATTTAGACACGGGACTTAGATATTTTATATGGAAAAAAAAAACATACCGACAGGGCTGAAGCCCAGAAACACTTTTATGTGTCAGCTTAAGGTGGTAACACACGCAAATTGAGTAGCACTTTGACAGAAATCATCGTGAAATTTCATTAAGAAAAGCCAAAAATTCTCTTTGCAACTTGTCTTTTCATCGCTTCAAAAGTGACAAGGATATCGGGTATTAGTCGCTTTGTTGCATATATCCATCCATGAAATAATTCTCTACGGGGATATACACTGCCACAAGATATAGCACAAAATTATTTCGTAAAAAAAAAAGCGCATTCGTATTTTTCATGACGACCGACGACAACAACAATAACAACAAGGACGACAGTTTTCTATTATGAATTTCAAAGGAATCCTCATCACTAGGAGCGTCTCTCATTACAAATAATTCTTACAATTGAATGTCAGCGGGATATGTTTACTGCAGAGATTATGTTGTCACCTCAGAAATTTAGAGTGACACAGTTCACTTTTGACTTCTACTGCATGCAGGTAAAAATTGCACACAGAGCACAAAAATGTTTGCAGAACTTTTTACTTAAGAGTCCGGAAATATTTCGATATTCCTTTGGAAAACTTCGCGCATGACTACACGATTACACACGTCATCTGGGTAGATATTGTTCATAGATCCGGAGGGTAATATACAGATATACATAAGCATGCATAAAGGGAACCAAATAAATTCCTTAAATTTGGGATAATTCAATTTAGTGAGTCCTGTCAATGCTCGCGTAATATTTCAGTGACAATAGAGTAAAAAAAAAGCGCACGATGATGGAAGGAATTCTTTTGCTGCAAAAGAAAGTGAGTTCTGAATGCGACAAATATAAGTAGGTCTTCCAGGAAGTAGAAAATGAAAGTGATTGCCACGTTGGCAATTGACAGGCTTAGAAGGGGGAAATAATTTGGATTTGCTTTTGATGCGGTTGTTCGTAACAGAAATTATGGGTCCAGCGTTTCTAAGGAAGTATTATTTCGTGCGGTCATTGTGTTGTCAGCTTTAAAGATATTTCCTTAATGGAAATTGCAAATTGCTATAGAGGTGTTAAGAATTTCTACTTTGATTCATTTGTATGGGAGATAGATGTTTTCTGTCTGATCTTTAACTGAAATTCAATTTTTTGACGTTGATGTAAATTACAGTAGTTCCTTATGTTCTGTTGCCGCGTTTCAACACAACGCTGCTCTCTAAAATTTCCAAATCCTGTTTAATTACATCCTAAGGCATGCTAATTAAAAAAAATGTTTTATTCAGAATCTTCTTACTATCTATAAAGTCAGATGGTTTCATACTTAGAAAGTAATAAGATTCTATCATCACGTTGACGGTCAATTTTTATCCTTCATTCGCCTAATTTTTATTCGATTTTTGAAAGTCTTTAATTTGTGTCGACCATCATATACTTATTATATACTTCGTAAGATATATTATTTTTCGGCTTTATTTAATTTATTTTTACACTTATCAAGAAATTTTTATCAAAACATCATCAACAAGTTTATGTGGACGATGTTATATTTTTGTTACTGTTTTTCTCATCTGGTGTACCTCAGAGATCAGTTTTAGGGCCGTTGCTATTTAGCAAATCAGATATTGCTTGCCTGAAGGTTGTTTCATAACAGTATTGATGACTAAGTGCAACGCGAATAAACAGTAGTTATGAATGTCAATGTTAATGCCGTAGGAACTTGTAATTAAGGTCACTGTTTCGGCTTTAATTGGCATGGGATTTTAGATTGGATGAAGGCATCGGATGACGTAAGCGGGAAATGATGTTCAAAAAGAAAAGTGTGATAAATTTTAGAAACTTTGAGGGGGAACTCCAATTACATAATTTCTGGGGTTTCAGGATCGTTACTGAGGTTATATGGAGGAGACTAGCTGGGTTGAGAGTGTTTAGGAATTTCAATGGATAATTTGTTATATTTTTTCCATACAAATACTAGTCCACCTTTCACCTCCTTAAGGGTTGAATTAAAAAAAATTCATTCTTAGGGAGTCTATAATTTACAAAAGAAAACTGCATTCCAAATTTCATATTTGCAGCTTTAGTAGTTTCGACTCGGCAATGATGCTTAATCAGGACCAACTCTTCTCTATATGTAGAAGATTTGAGTAGAATAAGCGCTTTAATAAGGGATACCCATTATACCAAAACTTAACTACTTCAAAGACTTTGGCTGTTTACTATTTTTCTGTCCAAGCAAATCAACTCACAGTTGATAATTGATGTTGGCATTAGTTAAGTTTGATCCTTTTGAGATTATCTAGAATACTGACAAATAAGAAGTCGCCTTTAATTCGTTACATATTTGTGTGAATGTGGAACAGTCTACCATCTTCTACTTTTACCCCGGTATACAACCTGCGAAAATTTATCAGTGACATACATCAGAGCCTCCTCACTCCCTAATCGTTTCACTACTCCTTCCATGTCATGCTGTGATTTGCTTAATAATATAAAAAAATGTTTTGTCTTTTCGTAATCAGCTGATCTCCATCTACACACATACCTGAAGAGTGCATACACTTTTACAGTTTATTAAATAATGGAAAACCCTATTATCTCAGAGAATGTTTTTTTTTTCTAACTGATAATGCAATAGGTAAGTAATAGTCCTTCTAATGCCTAGTATTTTGCCCAAATTGCATGTTTGTGACATATTGTTACTTCTCGGATCCATACCCAGAATCCCCGTGTCTGTTAATACGTTCAAAAGACTTTTCAATGGCAAGCTTATTTCCCGACAGGAATCAAAACTATTTTTCGAAATAATTTCTGAGCTGATATTGGTCTGCTTAAAGCACTCACTTTTATATTTCCTGTCAATGAACTTCATACTCAAGATAAGGATCAGCAGGGATATGTAGTTGCCACAGACTTCAAAAGTAAGTTCAATTTTTAGGTCACAATTTGCTAGTTGAATCTGACAGAGTTGGATTCACGAAATGTAAGCAATCTGAAAATCAGATGTAAAAGAACTTCATAGGTAGGAGTCCTTCCACTTCGGCACTAGTTATAATATGCGGTTAATCGCTCTTTTTTACTCATTTAGTCAAAGAAGTGCTTGTAATCGATTAACCAGATGTAACCAGAACTATGAGTTCAACATTTCAAAATGCGATCTTCCATCTTTCTATGAAGCGAAGTTTCTGGATTTTTAACTCCATGGTTTTTATACCTGCAGAAAAATGTTTGATGGAAAATTTAGCATTCTCATGAATTAAGTAGCTACCAAAAAGCTTAAGCTAATACTACGCATATAGCTAGGTGATAGTATTTCCTTATTTTTTGACGGGTTCTGATTCCATATATATATAACGCTTTGGTGTAGATTTTGGTATCAAAACACATTTCGTGGTTGTTTTTAATTTTGTATTTATGAAAACCAGAAAAATTGCAGCTGGTCAAGAATTTTAGAGACTAAGATGAAGTTGTCGTCTGCATTGACCTTACAACAGGATGAAAGAACAGCTCCACATCTCAACTACAGGCTTTCTTGTTGTCTGAATTATGGAAAGTAAAATCAGAAGTCTACATTTCACCCAACGATTTTTAGGGAAAGTTGTCTTAACTTAGTGCTTAGTACATGGTTCATTCTTTTGCTCTCTGTGAAGGCTTATTGCTTTCTGATATTCGCTAATGATTTATCAGAGATAGCTTCAAGGGCCTGGTTTTGGTATTCTATAAATTACTCATGAGAGATTGGCCAGATATTCTGCAAAATTATAGAATAAACTTCTGAATACTCGCTAAAATTTGCCAAGACTGCCGATCCATTATGGGGGCGGCTTCCTTCCAATATTCGTAGAGATAGTAATCTAAAAACAAAACTGCATTATCATCGCAACACTGGTGATTATGCACAAAATCGAACTAGTTGTACTAATATTTGTCCTGAAGGAGCTTGGGGACAAAAATTGTTCAGAATCATCTGTTTTTAGACAATGTCGCACAGTTGGATAATGATCACAGTAAAAAATTTGCACAAGTTGTTGCCACATAGCTTAGCTATTTTTCGATAAGATTAGGGAATTGTAGGGAATATTCTCTAAAATATAGAGAATATTTCCTACATTTTAGAGAATATTCCCTAGAATACAGGTTTTTTCCCTAAATTAAGGGAGAATTCCCTACATTTTAGGGAACAGTCCTAATATTTTTTAGAGTGTTGTCGACAGAATTGTGCGCTTAGACAAGTTTTATTTCCTTTAGATTTTACATTGAGTACGTATTTTTACTACTAACTACCAAGGAAATTATTCTGTCAATAAGTTTTTGCCTTCATTTCAATTAGCTTTTTACCCTGATTCATGAGGGTCAGCTATCCAACTAAACCACAACAGTCGCTCATTCGTGGTTAATATTTCCACTTTCCAGGTGTGTACTTAAAATACATCCAACTACAATTCATAGCTGGTTAATCTTTATCCGAGACAAGAAGGAGTTTTGAAGTAGATCGTACTTATTTGAAAGTATTTTTAGCTATTGCAGTGCCAATGTCACGTAGGTGTAGTTTACCAGTATTATATCGACTATTTTCGGAGCAACCAGGTATATTCTTGGGTTCTGTGTTCTTTCTCCAGTTTTTCCACTGTACGCGTTAGCCACAGCCAGAATATTTGTTTTTCGACTGTCGCCTAGACGGACTTTTGAAAAGTTGAGGTGCCTAGCTTCTTTCTTTATCAATTGTGATATTCTTGCAGTTTTCCTAGACTATCTGGAGTTTAATGCAACGGCTAATTATTTTTCGTCTTCCTTCTACGAAAACGTAGGTACCATCATCATCTTTTGATAGGTTAAGCTGAGCTCTTCTATTATAAACTTTTGGCAGGTTTTACCTAGAGAGTTCCTCTGCAAGTACGCCACCACGTCGATTATGATTTCTTCTTGAGACTTTGGAGTCACCAGTATAAACTTTGGAAGAATAATTGGAAGGCTCGATGGAATACATCACTCCATCACTCCCTAACCCTTCTTCTTCCCCTTCTTTTTTTCTTAGGCACCAAAAAATGCCTAAAGTATGTAGACGTATAGAAGTTGCACTTCCGATATTAAAAGTTGCTTGACTGCTGAAACGACGATAGTTTTGGGTTAGCTAAAGTCCTTCGTGGTTCTCATTAACTGTAATAATGATAATGATATCATGGTAAAGACAAAATATGTCACAACAAATAATTTACATGCAAATCAATTGGATACACCAACCCTGCTAGATTTTATGAAAAGTATCTCCTAATTCTTATTTTCACTTTTATATTATGTTCACAGCACTGCAACGCTTGCGATATAAAAATGGGGGAAGACCCATATAAAAACAAAAAGCAAACACTTAAGTTCTTAAGTGGATTAGAGTTGTCTTGTGTCGGTTCTTAAGTGGATCGCACAATTTATAAGGCCCATCGGCATTTTAGTTAGAGTTAGCTCCTCGACAAAATTATCACCTAACACTTAAAAGCAAGTTATTTCTAGATTTGAGATGTCTACATCGAATTACTAGCAGAGTTCGCTGAGGTTTTGTATATATAGCACAATCCACAATCGTTTATGGGGTTTTATCCCTTAATTTTACATTCTTATACGTTAGAAAGTAATTTTTAGAGAATTATTCCCCTTACTTGAAGTCCTGCAAAGATTAATTTTTTTTGCCACTTAATTTTTTCATTGATATGCCATTGCGCATTTACATCTTGATGAAGCTCTATGTAGCTTTGCGGTAAGTAATGCTAGAATACCTGAAGATTCTGTATCAATATCAATTGACTCAGTGGGCAACACTAAGATAAAACGAGTAAACAATGTAGCGGTGGAGAGTTCACTAAAATTGTTTATAGCTTATCTTTCAGAGGTTTAGGCGGATCATCTAGGTAGTTTAAGGATCATTATTTTGATTGCCCACCACAACCTCAACTTTTATAACATACAAGCGACAAGAATAGATTAAAATCAATTATCTTTTTAAACGGACTACTTGATACTGAAAAGGAGTCTCTACTTGGAAGTTAGAATCTGAGATCCGATATGGCAAATTCTTTGTAGAATTTTTTTATGTTCGGCTTTAGGCCAGAAATTGACAGTACCTAGGTACGTGTCTTTTAATTTTCTCTACTCATATGCAGTAGGTTGAGAATTGCCTGTAGACTTGTATATTGTACGATAGAGTAAAAAACTCATTACCGCTTTCTATTTATTAGTTAGAAATGGGATGCCCAAATATCATTTTTATTTTATTTTCCTTAAAATGATTCACTTATAGATTTTTCACTAAATCCATATATACAAGTCATCATATTTTGATAATGTGAACCAGAGGGACTCACCGCTACCGCTGCTTCCAACTAGATACGCTTCAGATTCCGAGGTTTCTTATTTTTGCAACAAAATGTGACGGTTATCAGGCATTTATTTGGGTACACTGTAAAAGAAGTAGGACAATACCCCAAAAGTAAAACATGTTTTTTCCTAAAAATAAATGTCATTTTCTCTGATAGAAAGGGAAAATCAATTTAATTTCCCAAATCAAAATTCAATGAATTTAGGTATTTGGCAGCAGAAAACTTGTATAGTATGTAAAATTCCCGAAATGTTAAGCTCTCTCGGATATAAGAAAGAGAACTTTTAATAAATTAGGTATACTACGGCAGATAAGAAATACCTGTCGACGGTAGTACTAAGAAAGTGATGTGTTTACCTCCGCCACCAACCCACCCATTGCCCTTCACACCAACTCATCACGGAAGACGCAGATAGAATTTGTTTGGACCGTCGAATTCTGAAGAAATATGGTAGCTTTCAATTCTTAGAAATAAATCAATTCTTTTCTACATTGAAAACAATTTATAAAGGCATGAGACAAAAAGCCGCGCTGATGTACCTACCTAGATCCACGTTCATAAAAATTTTTATCTAACAAGCCCAAGTAACCAAATCAATCCAACTTCCACGAAGCCGAGACTGCTCAGACGCAATTCACAAGTTATTCGAAACGTCTTCAGCAGCCACCAATAATGCATACGAATTCTGAAGAAATATGGTCGATTTAGATTCTAAGAAAGAAATGAACTTTTGCATATCCAAAAAAATTGAAAAAGTTTTTAGTTCGTATGCATCAGAGCTGGGCAAGTACCGAAGAAAAAGTACTTAAGTACAAGTACAAGTACCGAAGGCCTGAGTACTTCAGCGTAAGTATAAGTACCGCATGTATGAAAAGTACTTGTAACTAAGTACTAAGTCTATAAAAAGTACTGAGTACTTTTTGAAGTAATTGTTTAGAATCTTTGTACATTGGCTGTAATATAATGAAGTTTTTTGAGTTCAGTTAATAGATATTAATAAATAAATACCTTTTGAAAACTATAAAATGTATAGAAACCAGTGGCTACTATTTATTTTCGGCGCTGCACGTAGAGTAAAACTCTCGCCTCTCATTGCTACACTCATAAAAACTATTAGAGGTCCGCCCAAGCACCCATTATCACCTCCAATAATGCATAACGATTCTTAGGAAAAAATTTCCAGTAAATTTCTAAGAAAAACTCAGGCCTTCCCTAGGTCGAGGGTCGTTGATTTTATATTGGAGCGAGGCATTGCTTGTTTACCCTTGGTTATATCCACTGACGTGTATAATATGGACTGCTTATACTTTTCTATTTCACGTGGGCACAATTGTTTATGTCAAAAAAAGTTCTTACGCTCGTGCCAACATTGAAAAAAGTCATTGGCGGGAAATTGAAAAAAATTAGTGTGTAGCTCTAAAATCGATTATAATAAAACGTTTCGAATTTTTGCTCCACATCTTATGCATATATTACCTTTGGTAAAAAATTTTTATTATTAATACCTAACCCTAAATAATTAATTAAAAAATATTTATTTCGACGGATCCACTTATTTACTTGTTTTTTTTTTCAGTTCTCTCTCAGTTGGTACTTGGCCCTTATACCGAAAAAGTCAGCAATATAGAAGTGAACCCACTTTCTACAGTGTAGGTATATCTATGAATGTAGTCCGTCCACTGGCATGTATGGTTATGACATCAAATCGAGGCATCGTCTTTTTTATATTTGAGCGAGACGTTACTGGTTTTTGTTCTACTTGCCCAGTCTTGTTTTTATGTTATTATTTAGTCTAAAGCCGGTCCAATACAATGTGTGCATTTGTCAAATATTTGGAAATGCGTCTCGTTTACACACACCTGTGTGGGACCGGCTAGGCTTTGCCTTGACGCGTGAGTGCGGCACAAGCTTTGATAGTTCTTTGTGCTTTAAAATGAAACAACAAAAAAGCAGTTGGGCTAGAGATTGTGTTTACTTTTTTACGAAGAGTTAGATATTTGTAGGTACTTAATAGACTCAGAAATATTTAAGTAAAAATCTTGGTACTTATGTACAAAACTAAGTGTTAAGTACAAGTAAATAGAAGCAAGTACGTATGTTCAAGTAATAAGTAGGGGCATTTCAAAAGTATTGAGTAATAAGTCTTAAGTAACGAAAATGTACTTTAAGTTGTACTTAAGTCTTTTTTTACTTAAGTATTTGCCAACTCTGGTATGCATGATATATTTAGCGGAGATCAGTGAGCTATTGAGGTTTGCTATGAGCTCTTGCATACATCATTTTCTAGGCACTACCGTCGATATCTGTATATTTCTTGTCTATGGTATTATTCTACATTTTTTATGGAATACTTGCAAATATATTTTCGTTAATATAAATCACACATTGTTTTTGAAAATAAGTCATATATTGTTTTTCACTACTTTGTTTCAGCGTGCAGGGCGCTGGGCCCTACTAATGAAAAACACATAAATGGTAGTATGGCACTAAGAAATGAGCTATTCAGCTAATTCCTATGTTTTTATAAGGTATAGGTATAAACTATTATCCATTCCCTATATTTTAGGGAATATTCCCTACTACTAATTTTACATATTAGGCAATATTTCATAAATTTTAGGGGAGAAAGACAAAAAGGAATTGCAAATTCTGCATTTTAGGGAATATTTCATGCATTTTAGGGAATATTTCATGCATTTTAGGGAATACTCTATATTTTGCGGGGGGGAAATAAAACTAAATTGAAAATTCCCTACATTTTAGGGAAATTTCCTACATTTTAGGGAAATTTCCTACATTTTAGGGGGAAAGAAAAAAAATTTAAATTCCTTACTTTTTAGCGGGAAAAGAAAAAAAATTGCCTATATTTTAGGAAATATTCCCTATATTTTAGAGAGGAAAGACAAAAAAAATGAAAATTTAATAGGGAATATTCCTTAGTTTTTAGGGGGAAACAGAAAAAATAGATAATTTCCTACATTTTAGGAAATATTCCCTACATTTTGGGGTGAAAAGACGAAAAAATTTAAGGTTTTAGGGAATAATCCCTACATTTTAGGAAATAATCCCTACATTTTAGGAAATGGTCGCTATATTTTAGGGGCGTTGTAGGAAATATTCCTTATATTTTAGGGGGAAAGTACCAAAAAATTGAAAATTCCTTACATTGTCGGTAATATTCCCAACATTTTAGGGAGAAGATACAAAAAAAATTATAATTGCCTACATTTTAGGGAATATTCCCTTTATTTTAGGGGGGAAAACAAAAACAAAATATTGAAGGCTCCCTACATTTTAGAGAATATTCCCTACAATTTAGGAAATCAGCCCAAGATTTTAGGGAATATTCCCTACAAAAAAAAAAAAACAAAAAAAAATGATTATTCCCTACATTTTGCGAAATATTCTCTGCATTTTAGGGGAAAATCAAGTAAAGTGAAAGTTCCCTATATTTTAGGGAATATTCCCTACAATTTGGGGAATAATCCCTACATTTTAGGGAATATTCCTACATTTTAGGGGGGAAATAATACAAAAATTGAAAATTTCCTACATTTTAGGTGGAAAAAAATTTAAAATTCCCTACATTTGTGCGAAAAAGCAGAAACAATTGAAAATTTCCTACATTTGAGGGAATATTTCCTACATTTTAGAGAAAAACAAAAAAAATTGAAAATTCCCCACATTTTAGGGGGAAATAAAAGAAAATTTAAAATTCCCTAGAGTTTTGGAATTATCCCTAGATTTTTGGGAATATTACCTAGATTTTAGGGGCGAGGAACTGATCATTCCCTAAATTTTAGAGGAAAAAAAAAGAAAATTGAAAATTCTCTACATTGTAGGGAATATTCCCTATTTCCTGGAATAATCCCCAGATATTAGGGAATATTCCTTACATTTTAGGAATTTTCCGTAATCTTATCGAAACGTTATTTAAGCTTTGTGGCAGAAATTATTGTCACTCACTTCAGGGAAAAAGTTTTTACTGTGCAGGAAAAATTAAAATTCCCTCCAAATTTTTGACTAGGATGTCACATAACTAGCAACATGATGGTTCGGAATTTGTTGGAAAGCTTATTAGATGGTTTACTAACCTGTGAGCTAAAAGCCACCTTCATAGGTTGTATAACAAGGAAGTTACGGCCGGAGTATTTTGTGAAAAACTAGCATATTTTCTTAATTAACCCCGAAAGGGTTGAGAAGCCGCCCTCCTTGTGTTTGACTAGGTGAGTACTATAACCTCCTTCCCTATAGACCTCTGAGCCGGAAACAACCTCAATCAAAACCCCAGAGAGCTTTCGTTAGTGGGTGGGAAATAATGATATTGACTATATTAGCTCCCAATGCCAATCATGAAGCATCGGGGGAGAAGGATATATTCTAAGTTTGTGCTCAATAAGTGCTTCTAAAAACGATTCATTTTCAGATGCCTATAGGATATTGAAGCCGTCAAGATATGTCTTTCAATTCCTAACATTCATATTTAATTTGGCATATAACTAAAAAGACAACACCTTTCATTTGTATGTTCATATTACAACTATTCACGTTTTTCTATATTTTTAACACACCAATCGGGCCATGGGTATCATTCAGTCGACGTTATTCTCGCTCGAAATCAGAATACCCATATCAAACTTAGCACAAAAAGCTGAACGAATCCAACGACCCAAAGGGTGAGGCTAGAAATTTGATAAACTAGTGGCAAACAATCTCCAATCGATTCTCTTCAACACATTTACCGAAATTTCGTTTAAATTTACAACATACAAAAACGAACTGGAACTAGCCAGAGCTATTCCAGACCATGCTGGCAAATGGAGAGGGGAGGTAGTCCCACTCCTCTATCAAATGTTCGGATCGTCGTAGTAGCTATCATGATGGAACCTAAAATATTTCGTTTTTCGACTGATTCTATACTGAAAATGAAAAACGAAACAGGCCGGCCAAGTAAAAAGGGTAAAAAGCGGAAGGCAACCGTCTGAAGTGTGGAGAGTACTTTATTTGCACACATCCCGAACATGCATCCTCCAACACCATGCATCCACTAACAACATATTCCAACTTTTGAGCGCGAGCATAGTCTCTGGTCATGATGGGTCAGGCCAGGCGGTGGCAGCAACAGCACAGCAACAGCAGTAGCATAAGTATGTACAAGTTGTGGATCAAAAGTTCACGGGATAAAGTCGGAGGACATGCACATTGCATCAAGGACTATGGAGTACATCTCAATAAAACATACACCAGCAGACACAAAAAAGGACACGCGAAAAGCCTCAACGAACCCCGCGAGTGGCAAATTTGTTCTGGTCCTTTTTTGCCAACTTGAACTCTTGTTGGCTCGACGTGTGGTAGATGTGCTGGTTGATGTGCACGTTGCAACTGCAAACACTAGATATACTCGTCGGTGGTAGCCAGGACACAGGATTCGTAAAGGGAGGTTGTTGTGGAGAACTGCAAGTAGTATGCCATCAACCACCAGCAATGACTACATGGCTACCACCATCGTTAGATATGAGGATGTACGTAGGTAGGTAGTAGATAGGTAGGTGTATAGTTGCGAATGTTTTTCAGTAATAGAAATAGCGCAAGCGATACCGCGATGGGCCATCATAGAGTTAACCTCCCCCTCTCCCTCTCTTTAGACGTTTTTCATATATTGATCTATCCTTGGATGCCAAACAGTTCACTATTCGCTTTGCTGAAGCGGATATCGATTATAACGGTCAAAGCGCGAATCGTAAAAATTCGCTTCTATTAGGAAATATTAGAGAAAATTTGATGGGCTTCTGACCGAAACCGTTCTGGGAATTTAATTAGTTTTATTACACAAAATCAGAACTGAAAAATAAATGGAAATGGTGAATAGATACATGGTGAATGGTGAATTGTACAGTAAAAAAGTATTGAGTAACTGTGGATTTTATGCTTGAATCTATACTTCCTAATATAGGAAGACATAGATTAAATCTTATTTTGCTCTATTTTTTCGCTTTTACTCCTTCATCAGAAATAGTAGCTAGTTTTTATTACACTTTGTGGTTGAAATCAAAGTCAATTACTAGATATGGGGCCTTCCTTAATTGTCAGTGTCAGCTGGCAGTAATGTCATGGGTGAATATTTTTTTCGTTTAATTTTAATCGTTTTTATCGAAGTAAGAAAGAAAATTTTACTGGGAAATTTCTTAGGTTGCCCGAAATGATTTAACAAGATTCTCTCTCTTCGATACTTTCGACAAAGTTCCTTATATTCACATAAATGCAGACGGATTATGGAGAAGTCCCCAATTCAAAGAAATTTTTGTATTATCGAGGAAAGAAATTGAAAGAAAAACCGCTGGGGTCGTGAAATTTAGGAAGACTGGCCCCCAACCCTCCCATCCCGTTTTTTGTAGTTTATTTGGGAGGTGTGAGAGATAGGAGAGGAATGTGTATTGTATCGCATACTGGAGAGAGCTGGACAGTGATCAGGCGTTGATAAATAACTCGATCTTTGAAGGAGGAAGGGGGTGGGGGGGGGGGGTTCTCAGGTGCCGAACAACAAATAACAATTATAAGAAAAACCAAGAAATACCTGCGGAAAAAAGTTAAATATAGTTCACAGCTTTTACCGATAACATACATAGATATATAGATAAATTTATTTATTTATTATTTATAAAGATAAGAAAACACTTCTTGCTTTTTCCACAACATACATATATATTTTTATTTTACATATAATGTGACTGCCAACGCGTTTCGTCTTATCATAATCAGAGCTCTTGCTCTACTGAGGGAATGATTAATTTAGCTGCTAACTAAACATTCATGGGTAGCTAATGCATGCGTAGTTTACTAAAATTAGCATTCAATAGTGTACTTTTGTTTTTAAAATTTATTTGATCGTTTACTATCAAATAGACAACGTCTTTAGCTACATAACTGACATGTATATAAATGGACTGACTGAACTCCTGTTTCATATAGCACCAGTTTTGATTTGCTTTCACTGGATGGCGCTGTATTTAAATGATTTGGGAATTTATTTATATATACATGTCAGTGGCATTTACCGAATTTACCACAGAAGTATTTAGGACTATTTGTACGAAGGAGCTGTTTTTTACAAGGCTGTTTTGTTTGCAAATATCGCTGAATCGTTACAGTTCAGTGGGAAAGTATGCAGGAACATGAAAGTGGGGTCATTTGCTTTTATGCATTTTTGATTCAACGAGCAGTCCATTTATATTCATGTCAGTGAGCTACATGCAATTCTTTCTTTCAAAATCTGGATTGATTTATTTTTTAATTTTTTCAAATATCGCCTACTCTGATGGGTAATCTCTTTCCATGGAACAGCTGTTCAAGTGAATTCTCTTTAAGTATACGTTCGCCGATCTGCATTAGGCTTATGTCCAGTTAAGCTTAGCTGTTTAGCGAAACTGGAATCAGGATTTCCTATCTTTGCGCTATTAATATTCTCCTTAAATCGTGTTCTTATAGATGTTTCGGGTTGCCCAATATAAATGGCATCACAATCCGCAAAATTTAGCTTATAGACCCCACATTTTTCAAATTTTATTAATTTTAGGTTTCAATTTATTGTTGACTAGAATGTCTTTTAAAGTTCTATTGCTAAAGAAGTCTGGTTTTATGTTTTTTCCCTAAATAATTTATTTAATTTTTTTAAACTTCTTAATATCTCGCTAAAGTAGAGGATCCTTTCCATATTATTCGATCGTGATCCAAACTTAGTCGCTTGGAAGGAAAAGTAATTTCAACAGCTTTTTTATAGTGTTTCTGCGTCAATAATTTATTGATAGCTCTATTACTATACTCATTGTTTTCTAAATATTATTTATTTAAATGTTTAAATAGTCATATACAAAAGCCTACAGGTTAAAAAAGAATTAAAGTATTTTATTAATTAAATAACATTACCTATATGAAAAAATTTCATCTATTTTGTTTTATTTTTGCAAATAACTAGGTAACAATGTCATCTATATCGATTACGGCATACCGATGCGTATTTAGCAAAGCAAGATCGGTGAGGTTCTTTTCTCCCTCACTTGCACGAAACCATGTCTTAATGCACCTGAGAGCAACAAAAAAACCGCTCCACTATTGTTTTGTTTCAGTGTAGGAAGATCGTGGGATTTCTCCCATATTGTGGGAATTTTCGGCCTGAAATAATTTAAAAAGTGAGAAAAGAATAAGAATAATAAGAATAATTTCGTCTCCCCATACAAAATTATGAAAAAAATCATACTTCCAAAGTTCAGGAAATATTTCCTTAAAATTGAATTTTTCTGCTCAAGTATTTTAAACTCAAATATTGAGCATTTTTCAAATAGAAAAGATTTGAGAACTTGAATGATAATAAGAAAATAACACAATTGCACACTAATTTGCTTATGTATATGTCGTAGACATTTGAGGTATATTAGCATTTCATGAAAAGTCTAGGCACTACATGCAGTGTAGGCAGATAGTGTAACTGTTTGCACTTAAAGATTTTTACACTAAGTGTCTGAAATTTTTAGTCAAACCGATATAACCGGATATTAGGAGAGGGAGATGAGCGGTGAAGGGGAGGTTGCGAACACACTCACACACACACACATACACACACACATACACACACAGTGACTCGTGCCATATTTATTCGATTGGTATTACACTATCAGCGTAAAGGCTAGTACCACTTCATGAAATGACTAACAATTGTATCGAATTTTTTTCAACACGTTCTACACCGGTGCAGTGTAACTCCACGCGGTTTTGTTGTTGGATTGTAAAAAAAAAACACGCAAAGCTGCACTACACCGGTGTAGAGCTCGTTGAAAAGAACTCGACATTAGTGTAAAAATGGTTAGGCGTAAACCTGCCTACACTTCATGAAGTGCCCAGATTTTTTAAGAAGTGCTAAAGATACGTCAAATGTCTACGACATATACATAGTCTGAATGACTAAGACTGTGATTAGGGTTGATAGTTTGTACTTAATAGCTGAGAATTGATCAATTTACTTTTAATTTACGTATGTACTTTAATAGAGGTCTTCCCCATCAATAAAAACTAATTGGCTTTTAACCTGTGGGAATCTTGGCCGGACCAACCTCCCAATACTGCACCGCCGCCCGCTTACAGAAAGTGTAGCGAGTATTTGGAAAAGGGAAAGATCTATAAGTACACATGAAGGGAAATAACATTTCAGTTACCAACACTGAAAGTGAATATGAGCCAATTACATTTTGTTTTATTTGCATTCGGTAATTATGAAAAAATAATAATTAGATTTTGACAGAAGTTAACAAATTGTTAAAAATATTGTTTGACACATTAGAAATGTTTTGAATTTGCTAAAGTATTTATATATTGGAAAAAAAATTTGCATTAAAATTTGCTAATATAATGATTTGACTTTTTGTATTACCACATGTGAGATCTGTACTCAAGCGAAGGGGGTGCCGGTAGATAAAGGAAAACTCAACTTATCAAATTCAAATATAAAAAAAATTTATTCAAAATACATACCTATGCATATCGCTTAAATTAACCCAAATAATTCAGTGAAACTTAAATCTACTAACACTATTTAACAAGAAATTCAAAGTAAAACAAACAAATTAAAATTCAGTGTATAAAAATTCAATCAGCAACTCCACTGTGTCTCTGCTCCCTTTATTTCTGTAAAAAAGAGAATCCAAAATTAAATACATGAATTAATTCAACAGAATCTTATTTTTAAAGTATACTGCTACATGTGGGCCTCTGTAGAAAAATTGAAAATGGTGCAGCGTGTAGCTGCAATTTGTATGCTGCAGTGTGTAAGACTGCAGTGTGAGAACAGAATTAAGTTTATAATTATGTTTGCTTGGAAAGAGAATAAAAGTCTACTTTGCCGTGTAGGCACAACAAATATAAGTTTCTTTCTGCCCGTGTTAGCAGTAGCAGAACTAGATTTCTGAAAATATGTGGATAGAAATTAAGCAGAAATAGATTTATGCAGCAGGAGTAAATTTCTGCTCAGGTAGAGGATGGAAGTGAAGCAGAAGTAAATTTCTGCAACAGGAGTAAATTCCTGCTCACGTGAAGGACGGAAATAAAGCAGGTTTTTTTTAGTGCAATCTCGATTGGGAGGGGTGCCTCCGAAACTGCCCCAAATTTCACAACTAATGCCACCTGTATAAGCTAATGGGGCTTTTTGCTCAAGTTTCATCATATGAATAGACGAAAAATAATTTAAAAACCGCCTAAATTAATTTATACCAGTAATGCTAAGATAATTGTGTTTTTCCCCACGATAGCTTGAGAACGAGCTTAAATTAAACTGAATACAAATTTGATATCGCATGCGATAACTAAAGAAGCACATATGCGCTTACATGTCATGTGTGCTTAGGTCATATGCAAAGTGCAAGTAATATTCAAGGCAATCGTGTGTTTTCGTTCACGTTTCAGTCATTCACGACTTGGGATGTTGTAATGTTCCTTAACAATAGCAGATTCATATACATAATTCCAGAGATGCGTCCCATTTTGATTGATATTTAGAACATAATATTATTAAAGAAAACTTCTTTTAATACATATAAAGTTAAACTTGATCAGTTTCACGGCAGTTAAAATAAGCTTCAAAATTAAGGATTAGTATCAAAATTTTGGTATTGGTGACAGAATAATTACACATTTCCACTGTGTAGGAAAATGTTACCTTTTCCGATTAACAAATGGAGATAGTGAAATGTAAAGCTAATCTATTTAATCATTTCGGATGAAATAGAGAACTGTTATGTATTTCACGCCTGAATGAGATTCTGTATTATACCAGAGGACGATCACTGTTAATTTTCCAGGCAGGGGGACAAAAGATCCCAAACATGGAAGCAAAGTCGGCCTATTTTGCAAATCTGTTAAAAAGAATAGAAAATACCTCTCACAAAAACCTTGCTGAGTTCTTAATAAAGCGTATCAGGTCCAGGTGAAGTACGCCTTTAAGCTCATCTGCCGATAGCAGGGCAGACCCAAATGTATCCAGCTTGATCCGGGCAAAAGCCGATAAAGGTACGTACAGAAAGTGTTCGTTTACCTCAGGTGCTCCTTTTAGGCAGAACAGAGACTCAGGACTCTCAATAATTTCCATCTTTATTAGATGAGCGTATGCGAGCTGTAGCCAGTAATGCACAGTGTAGCATTGTTTATTGAGAACGCCAACAGAAAGTCGGTGAATAGGAAAAATCTATCAAGGAAAAATTTTGTACACCTACAAGTGCTTAGGTTCGCCCATCGCAGCTAATGCTTTATGCGAACATCGCTTTGATGAGAGACCTGATCACTAAGCTGGCAACGAGAGCAGCAGCTGAAGGGAGAAGAAAAGGAGAACTAGAACTTGACTTAACTAGCCCTCTCATTCCCCATCATTTCTGTGTGCCCAGGTATTCACTGTAGAAACACTGTGTTATTTATATCTACACAGCTTAGCCAAAGACATCCTGCAGTCCCACAGTAACTTAGATGTTATCCAAGGCCCACACAGAGCCATCAAGGCTACCTGTCTGTCTGAAGAAATAGCAATATCCTTTTCATTGATTTTCATGTCAAGGTCTAACTTCTCTGATATTGCAATGGCGAAGACCTCAGCTTGGAAGATAATAGTGAACTAAGTTAGTATTAATTTCCAACAGGGAGCTGTCGGCTAAAATATTTAGAGCGGAGCGAAGAACTTTCGATACGGTCCCCTCAATCCAGGACTGTCTCTCTCAGGAAAACACACAGAGATTCAACGACCAAAATGAAGTTTCGATACAATTGCAGCAAATTGTATGCGGGCCGGGGAGTCTTACCATTACAGCCAACACGCCAATGAGAAGATCTTCAGCCGTCCTTCCATCGTCTACATGAGCGCAAACTATTTGCACTCGTTTTGCATTTGCCTGAATGATAGGATCTACTGGTGGCAGGTTTAGTAAGTCCTTAAGGGCAGCTATTGACGTGGACCAAATGCCACGGTAATTATGCCAGCCTTTGCAGGTGCGCCGGCATCACTCGCATCCTCGGTCAATGCACAAGAGGAATACGTGAGCAACGGGTCTTACCACGGAGGTATACATCTAGTGCCAACACTCCGTTAAATGATCCATGTACATCCAAAGGATATCCTGCATTGAGAAATGACCCTCATAGATTCGTTTACCTTTGCCTCTATATGCATCCCACATGCAATTTTCGAGTCTAGGTAGACACTGAGGTGCTAAACGTGGGGGAGCAACTGTGGAGTGTGTCCAAAAAGTAGTAGCAGTAGTAGAAATACAATGTAACCAAACTCGTCTTCGTAGCCATCTCTGTTGGTCCATAGCTTGTGGTGTACTATTTTATTGTTTGATTTTTGATTTTTTCTACAGAAGAATTTAACCACTATGAATAGCCATTATAGCCCCTTTCCATGACACATTCACATGCCGGCTATACTCACTGATTAATCACAAAGATTGGATTTCTAATTTTAGTGACATATGCAGCCCCGTATCTTTAGATCGCAACCCATCAAAAGAAATATGGGGTGCATTGTGAAAGCATCGCGAAATAACAACAAACTGGGGGTGGTGCTCTCCGCATTGTTCCGGAGTGCAATTAAAGTTTCGCATTAGAAAATAAGTTCGAAGCCCTCTGCTGCGAACAATGCCCGTAAGTAGCATCGTTTGACTCAGTGATTTCCTCCCCTTGTAATAAGAAGGACAATACGACCCATATGCATCCTTTGTGAATGTACTAAACAAGTCTAGGACTTTATAAGGATCTGATGAGGATCACAGAAACCGAATTTAGCTCTGGAAACGTATGTACATGTTGTGGAAACCATACAAAAAAATGGAAATGCAGCGGACGACATTCAAGTGATTTTAATTTGTGCTCTTGCGGCATTCCCTAAAGGTGGTAGTGGTAGTGGTTGGTGGTGGTGGTTGTTACTACCACTGGAATAAGCCAACGTTTGCCGCCGCATTTTTAAAATTAGTTTCGGGTCGGTTTTTATCGAAATGTTGGGATGCGGATGGTACAACTGAAAACCTTTAATTGAAATGCTTACAAGGGTTTCAGTTCGAAAATTATAGGGCTGATTGGTGAGGGTGCAAAACACTAACAATTCTCAATGTGGGCCGCCACAGTCTTTTTATTGTTTCTGGTCGGATCAAATGGAAATTTGTACGTGCGGTGTAGTAGTAGGAATTGTACTACAAAGGACTCGTATTATTCTCCTTCTGGTAGCGATGTGTTGTGAATATCATGGATTAAGAACAAAATCCTGGTATCGATTTGCCCTGATTGAAAAAGGACTTTAGGTCCTTGTTGGTAAAGCAACGGGTCAACGTTATATCTTTTCTATGGATATCACAAGTGAAACGAACGAATTTTATTATTTGGCCCTCTGTTCTCATGCTATTCTAGAATCGTTTTTTTTTTATTATTTGTTGTTGTTGTTATTTTATTTTCATCTTCAACGCGATAGGATTTAAAAGGAATTTAATTAAATTATTTATTAGGGTGGAAAAGGACGAAGGGAATTATTTCATTATTTTATGTGCATAGAGAGTGAAAACCTCTGCATGTCTAATTAATAAGAACGCAAGTAGAGCAGAGTAGGAGAAGGAGGAGATGGAGGAGGTGGAGGAGGTGGAAGAGGAGGAGGTGGCGGAGGATGGGTTGGGATTTTCTGGTCTCTTGTAAAGATAAAATTATATAACAACCACCAACGTTGAAGGTATTTTTATTGAGGTTCTCTTAATATTCGTAAGAGGAAGAATTAATATTGCTTCCCAAAGTGGAAGTACACGTAAATTGGACCGCTCTCAGGATAATCAAAAAGTTTCAACTATTTAAGGAAATTGCTTGATTAAGAGTCCTCCTATTTGCGCTTCCTTAAACCTCTTATGTTGTAAGTTTGATAGTTTCAATTGGAAGTACATATTGTTTGAGTATACCTTTCATAAATTTTTATTAACTTCGATAAAATTTATTTGTTATTGTTTAATTTTGGAGAGTGGTTAGTTAAATATGTTTAGCCTGTAAATTAAGTTAACTTTAGTTAGCAATCCACCTAAGATTTTAATCGCTTGCACCGCATCATCTCTACTAACCCTTATCATGCAACATTGGAATGTTATTTTCAACACCACCATCCAAAAATTTCATTCAGAGCAAATATACTCATCCTCATAATTTTGAGTGAGTGTGCTGTTATCAGCTCAGAGTCAGAATATCATCTCCATTTGTGGATGCCAGTTGCTATCGAACCGAGAGTTCATAGTGTAGTATCATGAGCGAAAATGTTATTCACTATTTCATCGATGCGTTCGATTTTTCACTCTATAACTATTCCTTTGGAGTTGTTGTAGTCTCTAATCGTAGAACTCTTCTCAAAGTTTCCAAGTATCTAGTGAGCCCCGATGCTATTCTATAATTTAAACCTTCTCTTCTATCAGTAAACATCAACTCAATAATATGATAAAATAAGCAAATAGGGTTAGAATCTAACCTCCTATGGCTCGAATCTACAGGTTATGGTAATTAAGGACCACCAATTGCTATCTTATTCCAACTTTACAGATCTTGTGAGATCTAGTCTCGAACGTAGGAAGGAGGATGCCGGTATAAAGGACAACTTAATAATTTCAAATATAAACTTTTATTAATACTTCAAGTATTATAATTCAATATGCCTAACGTTATATCACAAAATTCACTTAAAACTTAAGACTACTACTATAAAATTCAATATAAAAATTCAAATAATTCAGTTAACAATGAAAATTAAAAACAAATTAAAAATTAAAATTAAAATTCAGTTAAATCCTGCTCCTCAGGTTACTACCTTTGGTTTACTCGTTCTGAAGGAGAGGAGAAGACCACAATTAATTATCTGGTAGAAATGTTTATGCTTTTTGTTCGTGCGCGAGAGCACAAGGGTAGTAAAATGCCCTTTGCCAGTGCGTGAAAGCATAAGGGTAGCAAAGTGCCTTTTGCTTGTGCGTGAGGGCACAAGGGTAGCACAATACCCTTTGTTCGTGGGTGAGGGCACAAGGGTAGCAAAATGCTTTTTGCCAGTGTAAGAGGGCACATGGTTAGCAGAATGATGTAGATGATAAAAATGTTACAGATTAATATCTGCGCAGAATTATTCTTCTGTGTTGGAGGTTTGAAATATTATTTTTGAATTTAGATTATTCTCTAAATCAGATGAGCTCTGGACCAAGAATGCTTTTCTGCTGTGGTTCGTCGGCTTTATATAGCCGCTGTATCCAGTTATGAGTTCTCGCCTTTTAATATTGCCCTACCAACGTTTGATGCGATGTCTGAATGTACCACAGACAGCTGGCTGACGTAATGTCATTTGATGACATTGCAAATATGTGAACATGCAGAAGTAAACATATAAAGAAAACCAGTTTGACATTTCTGTCTTTTAGATAAAACAGTCCTTTGTACGAAATAGAAGTCTATCTACAGAGTTTGGACTTCATTTTTGCATTGCGTTCGGCTTTTTCTTCAGCAGAAAACCAATCAATTGCGACTGTCAGGCGTAGGCTTGGAGGGATATAGTTAGTTTTATTATTCTAAACTTAATGCTTTTTGGTTTCGTTTACATTATGTTTCACGAAATATTTCGTCGTAGGAACGTAACTTCGTCGGGGGACTGAACAGGTCTCCTTTATGCTTTAGCAACTTTACTACAGATCGAACCTATTAAATGTTTGATATTGATTTCACTTTCTTTAAAAATATGATTTGATGATTAGAAATTCTCAGGTATATTTGAATACCGTTACCATGCAAATCCTAAAAATCAAAATGCGTCATAATCAAGTTTCTCTGCATAACGTTATTGCGTTGAATGCTTAGAATTTTTCTTTTTCTTGAAAAATCAATTTTGAGATATAATGGTAGGCGTAGGAACAAAGATACTGGTTTGGAATTTTCTTTTATAGGGTTCAGTTAACAAAATGCTAGTTAATAGTAATAATTTATTCATTAATGTACTAAAGATTAGAAAATCTTATATAAATACCAAAAATCATTGGTTTAAATAAATGAGGCAACTTAAATCTCAATGTGTAATATAAAATAAAATTTAAAATATATTTAAAATATATATATAATTGCAGTTAACTATAATAAAGAAAAACTGTTAAATATGTTAACAAATAATAATAATAAAAACAAGATGAAAGAATGAATAGATAAACTAATAAAATAAACTATTCATTTGTCTACCACATCCGAATATCTTGCAAACTCATTAATAATATTCGGAAAGCTCTGCAGGAAGTGTGTTTTCTGAATATCAGAAGGAAAGGTATTCCATTCACAGGTATCCTAAATCTACCGCTCAAAATGTCTAGTTGATCGCATAAATAAGACTATTTTGTATAATAATAATAATAAGTTTATTAATAATTTCATCTTTACCCAATTCAGTCACTTAATCAACCGTTTATATTAATATTATAAACATCAACAATGGTCCCGAGGTTGTGTTTCTTGTTCTTCTGAATTTATATGAGTAAGATTAAAACGAAAAGAAAGGAAACTTAATGCAAAAAAAATAATACAATTAAAAAAAGAAAAGAAAAGAAGACAAAGATACTTAAGGTATATATACACAGAAGAAGAACTAGTTTGAGACCTAATTCAAATCAGTCTATACTTCCAGGCTAATTTCGTGTATTGTACAAGAGCATCAAAATTGTTACCGTTCAGGATCGCGGTAGCTTCACTTTCGGTGAGATAGGTTTTACAAAGGCTATTTATTTCGAGACTGGGTATATCGCCAGGTATTTCATAAATTCGTCATTCCAAGTTATAAATGGAATACATTGACCTTCCTTCTGTGCGCCATGGACTTGTGTTTATCTGTAACATACCAGTCCTGTACATTAAAATTAGCTTTATTATCATAATAGCATTATTGTCCTTAAAATAACTAAATTCTCCTTAACTGTATAATTAAGCTTATCGTATAATCCATGACGCTCGCCCGTTCTTCTTTTTCTAGAATAGTATGTAGAATTGACGGAAGGTTTTCTATATTTTGCCATGTGTATAGTATAAATTTGTACATCGGACCCTTTTTTGCTAGATTTAATCATTCCTTAAGCCAGTAGATCATTTGCCTTTAAAGCCAATACTCGTGGTAAGTATATATAAATTACGTAGTCCTGCGTACAGAGTGAGATCGTTCGTTACAGGACGTTTGTCTAGGCAACCAAAAGAGTTTTGTTTTTATTAAGAAACGCTGCAGTTTTTTAATTTCTTCATAATACGTAATACCCCATACTTGATCACCATAATATAATACTGCTCTTTAGGTAGCAATTTAAATCCTATACTTAGATGAATGACTTATTTTTTCCGTTTCTTATAAAGTTATTCCTGTTGAGGGCACCTTTGGCTGCCCTTAAACGATCACTTATGTGGTACCTAAATGAGAGCTGTGGTGTTAACTTAATCCCAAGATACTTCTCTTGACTTCTTCGATATTTCTTCCTTGAAATTATCATCTCTCTCTAATCGCTCTTCTTCCACCCCTTTTTGGAAGATCATTATTTTGGACTTATCTAAATTAACCATCAGGTTCCAGCATCGACAGTATTCGTCTAGCTTGGATATCATTTCTTGCAACTTTTTCAGATCTTCAAACAATAAAACCAAGTCATATCTATATAAGAGTGCTTTAGTGACAAGTCCATCAATATTGACCCCACTTCCCATATCATCTTCTATGTCATTAATGAATAGTTAAAACAGTAAAGGCCATAATGAGCATCCCTTTCTGAGCCCCGAGCTTGTATAAAAATATTTAGAGGTTTCTCACCATTCCAAACTTCGACACTGGTGTACTACATACTCCCTGAAGGCACCTAATAAATTTTGTTGCTACTCCAACTTTATAAAGTTTATAAGAAAGAGCAGATCTGTCAATCGTGTCGAATACGGAACTAAAATCTTCAAAGAATGCATAGACTTTTCCCCTTTTTTTATGTAGATTAATTTTATTTATATTAAGTAAATTAAAAATGTTTTCGATTGTGGAATAATCCTACCGAAGCCCAACGTGATACTCATTTAAAACGCTCCTATATTCCTCCTATAAAGTTAAGCTAGCTATCGTACGCACAGACGGATGGACAAACGGACGGACGGACGGACATGCAAGAATCAAAATAACTTTTAATCTTATGCGTGGGTGTCCAATCCATTTTGCTCTAGCATCAATATTTCGAAGTATTACAAACGGAATGACAAACTTAGTATACCCTATAGATTTCATCTAAGGTATAAAAAGACCATATTAACTTGCATCTAACTTAGTACCAAAGTAAACATTCTTTAAATGTATGTATTAATCATTTATGCTACCTTATTACGCACGCACTTATAGTTATAAAATGTTTCTATGCCTCGAGTTCTGTTGTATCTATTAAGTAATGACCCTGGTAGCCCAATCATCATGAGCGCACTGATGAGCTCATGATGATTGGTTAGACGAATGTAATTCTGAATTTTGTTCTAGCACCGGTACTAAAGTCATTTACATATATACTTCGTATTCATATGATGAGCAATTCAATGATTGCCCTTGTGAATAAATCTAATCCCCCATCGCTGAGCATAATAATGATTCTCATTGGTGACTAAATCAAATATCTTCTGGCTGAGTGTAATCATGATAGCTGATTTGGGATTATCACAGATGTCATATGCCTGCACGAAAATGCAACTATACTGTTGTACTTTCGTGCAGGGATATGACGAGCAATCACAAACATAAAGAAATATTATTATTGCGATGCAGCTAATATATAGGCCCATTACAAATATCATCAACAAAAAGGTTCTATTTAATTTTTGTTCTAAATAGAAATATACTATCCATAAAAATATAAAATTATTAGTTACCAATGATTAAAAAATACTTAAACTTAACTGGAACTGGATGAATTTCAATTACACTTCACTTTAAATTATATTTCATCTTCGCTTCTCACAAAGGAATGAAGAAAAAAGATAAAATTCAGTACTCACTTTGAAGGCGCATAGCAAAAGAAAAAGGAAATATTTAGCGCAACACCATTTGTCTCCATTTCACTCATACATTAGATGCATTAGACCTACATATCAGTATCCATACCAATTTATTGATCAGCTGAATTTTGTAAACTGATGAGCGTTGGCTACCAATGTAGTTTTCTAGGCATTGGTGTCTGAATCCTACCTAAATAATCAATCTACTATATAAGTCCTTAAGACCCGGTCACTAGTAGTGCATTGAAATTTTAAAGAAAAATTTTCAAATAAACTCATAAAAAATCCTAAGGGCGATTAGGCCACTCGAGTTTTACGCATACGTTACAATTCTTCATTTGACCTTTAACACATCACACACAATAAATCAACCCTTGTCACGGTATGCGTAAGATCCTATAAGCGTTTAAATGAGCGTACATAAGAATCATGTTTTTCTTTGGAATTCAAGCACATGAAATTATTTTTCAGAGTTTAATGCACGGATTGGGCATTGACACTGTAACGTTCAAAATGAGCTGCATTGAATCGAGTAAATTTTTTATGTGTGTATTTTGAGAATATTCATATTTTCTTATGAATTTTTTCGCAAATTTTCTTCAGAATCTGTTTGCCAAGAAGTATTATAATATATTTTATAAATTGTCTCGCCAGGGGTTAAATTTTATTTTGGAACCTTGTCTAAATTTATCACGTGGTGTAAATCTATAATTTTTGGGTTCGATAAAGCGATTTGTGTAGATCTCAACTTTAGGAAAGATTGTTTTCTACAAGAAAAAAAAATGCTATTTACGAATTAAGAACTCCTCCTCGACTTTCTCTCTTTCCTTCTCTCTCACTTTTAAGAACAATTTCACAACAATTAATTTAATTAATCATCCAATAAATGCACACTATTGTAAGGACAGAAGGACACCCGATTTTCATAAATCTAACTTTTACGGTAGCCAGTTAGAAATCATTTTTCATAAAACCTCAAAAAGTCCAACTAATACCACCGTACAATGGGTCGTTCTTCCTTTTTTTGGGTAAGCATTTTCCACCGCCACATTGGACATAAATCAAAATGTAAAAAGTATAAAAGGAGATGTGAAAAAATGCATATCCGAGTGCAAAAAGCTCTTCTGCTCTCCTGGCATAAGTACATACATACATATATGTATGTATGTATGTACTTTTACGACCAATATATGAGTTGAAAACAAAACAAAAAAGAAAAAAGTTCACGAGCTAAAAGGTCGTTAAGTGCACCTGACGCCGTTGTAAATAGGTTTTCATTGCACACGGTTGAAACACATGGCTCATTCTCTCATTAGGTCCTTGACACACGTCCACCGCCCACCTTATCACCCTTTGCGAGAAGCCATTGCGTTGATTCACATTTCAACCAACCATAAATATTTGTTACATCACAGCATCATCATCTTGGAATCGGAATTGGATTCAAGAGAAACTTTGATCCGGTAGAAGGGGGTAGAACGTTTAAATTATACCGATTTCAGAGATTTAGAAATATAAAAGCTTTCAGCAAGGACCCTTTTATTATATCCATGAATGTCCTTCAATCACTCATTTCTAGGGAAATACTGTTTTGATATCGGTTATCCGAGAAAGGAGATAGATACGTATACAATAAAAAAGGACGCGGTAAATTGGTCAATGCCATCAGATTTTATAAATGGAGCCCCACTGGGCAATTCAGTCGATTTATATAAAAGTGAAATATGATGGCTTTATTGGCCATAAACTGGGCCAAAGAAAGCGACCAACAGCCATTTTAGCCATTCTTCTATCTACCAGAACGGGCTCTTTCATTTCCTGATGCCAAAAACAACCAGCGAGGGGACATTTGTATGAATTACAGTCAATAAAAGACCACGGGGTTGTTTATGGTACACCGAAAAATACACAGAGGAACGAAGGACATCACATTACGTCCTACCATTCATTCCAATAATATTCCGAGGCACCCATAGTCTATTTTCTCGTGAAATAGACATTTTACTGTGTTGGTATGTGTGTGTTTAGGGCGATTCGGCTACCATTTATAATCGTGCAATATAAGTCCTTCTGGATGTTGTTGTTATTTCTGCTCCTGCTGCTGTTGTTATTGTTGGATAGCCTTTTCTCTATGTCATAATAAAACTCATATATCCACTCTAAATAGTGCAACGTGCTGGATCTCAACATCCAGGAGAGAGAGGATTTACTACCACAGCAACAGTACATTAGTTGGAAGACACAAAAATAAAAACAACAACTAAAAGTCGACTTGAATATGTTTTATGGTGGGCAATTTAACGGATTTTTACTGCACGCGACTGCTGATGATGGCCACACAGTAAAACATAGTCGTCCACCCACATTCTGTGAAAGGATAATAAAATCCCCAGGAGTCAAGAGAATGGAGAAAACATGAAATTTTTCGGTTTTTGTCTTTGCTTACTTTCTTATTTATGCTTTCGTAGAAGATGATTTTCCGGGCGTAGAGTAGTCTCGTATAGTCCGAAATCGTTTATGATGGTCATGAATTGAGTCGTGAGACTCACCCAGCAGGAAACTCGTGTGTCATTTTTATCTAATCTTTTGACACACGCGCAAGGACATTGAATCTATTTGAAAAACAAAAAAAAAAGTGTGTATGGCTTAAGGATAACCAAGAGATACCGTGACTGAATTCTTCATTTACATAAGTGCGCATGCTTAGTGTAATTTTAATTTTGAATAGATGGAGGATGCGAAACTAACTCAATTATGGAAAAACTATTTTCATTACAGTTCGATGTTGGAAGTCTAAACAGATTTAGAATAACCTTGGAAGGAAATCTATGAGAAAATTTTTGTGCAATTTTGAGAACAAATAAAACAGAAGTTCCTGTAACGAATGCGTTTTTTGTTTTCAAAAATAAAATAAAAAGAAGCAGCACAAAGAAATTGTTTTATTCTTGTTCGACATGGTAATAATGAAATTTTCTTTATGTTTTCGGATGGGGTACTTTTGAAAAATGTTATTTGCACGATTTTTTGCAACTAATGTAAAGGCGGATTCAGACATTTGTTCTAGGAAAGAAATCGGGTAAACATAAAAACAAATCAAATCTTATCAAAGATCCTAGTATTAGCCATTCCGCATGAAAACTACCAAAAAGTACTTGTTTTGGACCCGACCGTCTCTGATTTGGATGAAACTTTCACAATTTGTAGGGAATACCAAAATAGCTCACAAATATTTTTATTTTATATTTTAAAATGAAGTGGAAGTGTAGTACTAGCGAACCAAAAGAGTAGTGATACATTTCTGATTGTAAAAATTCTGAATACGGTGTTGGAGGTAGGTCAAAAAGTGTGTTGTTATTGTTACCTAAAAGTAACAAAAAAACAATCTATGATGTCATACAGCCAGCCAATTCTTTAGGAAGTTGTAGGGCCAGCCAACTGGTAAGATGAGGCTTTGAGCTCACCCATCTTGACGTTGATCTTATCAAATGCAGGCTCTAAAAGCCCGTTCACCTGAAATTTCGAGAGATTCATTCAGCTTGACTTAGAATCGCTTAACAAAACCTTAGTTTCAGTGGGAAGCTCTCCAGTGGCTAGAAAGAGACTTAAGAAAGGAAGCTACGCTGCATCAAAGTGTACTGATGTATGCAATAAAATAAAGGAAAACAGTAAATTTCTCATGGAAGAAGTCAAAATCCTTGTGACCGAATTTTATGAAGATTATGAAATAAGTTGTGTTTGCCCGGAAAAGCAATATTATGAAATAGTTTCTACTGAAGGTTGTAAGGTAAAAGAAAAGCAAATTAGATTAGTGCTGGTCAATCTCAGGGAGGCTTGTCAACTTTTTAAGGAATAATATCCCGACAGAATGATTGGATTGCCAGCCTTCGTCCTCTGCAGTGTGTCTTAGCAAAATAAAACTAGATTTAGAATTTGATGATTTATTTTGTGAAAAATTTTATAAGTTTCTGCCGCATTCTTATATAGCGGATCAACAAACAAAATATATTTCAAGGGTAGGGAAAAACAAAAAAATATGAGTGAACTATTTTGGTATTTCCTAGAAACTGTGAAATTTTCATCCAAATCGGAGATGATAGAGTTCCAAGGTGATCGGCTTCGTATGGAATGGCTGATATATTATATTATTAATGCACTTTTACATCAAAAACAAGAACTGAAAATTGTAAACCGAAAAACTAAATTTATTCCATTTTAAAACAAGATTTTTGCTCCAATGATTAACAAAATCATAGAAAAAAGGGTAAACTAATAATTTTACTAATAAAATAGTACATTTATCTCAGACTCTTAAGAAAAACACAACTGTTTACGTCAGCCCAGATATTTAGAATGAAATAATAGAACTGATATCGAACCTCACTCTGATTGTTGAAGAAACTAAAGCATGTGGCTTTTTTTCTTTGAGTTTGGATGAGACCAGCTGCTTTAAAGAGGAATAATTGTCAGTAACCATAAGATATGCGAACGGTTTCGACATAGTCGAATAATTTCTAGGTTTTATAAATTGTTCCACCTACAGGGATGCCCAAGGACTGGCAAATTAATTTTGGATACACTGAATACACACCATTTGAGTGATGTTCCAATTCTTGCACAGTCTTATGATGGCACTAGCGTTATGTCTGGTAAAAATTTAGGCCTGCAAGCCTCTACTATAGTGAATGTACTGAGAAAATTTTTCCAGACCCAAAATGCTACTCTTGGTCAGGATAGTGATCTCATAGCAAGTACTATAGGTACTTCCGAAGCATGCAGGAATCAGTTCAAAATTTTGACAGACATCGAACAGTTTCTGAAACGCACTAGATTTCTCTAAAACCTGTTAGAGTCTCAGAAACAAGAGTCACCAAAAGGACTTTTGTACAGAGTCGACAGTGGGCGAATGCATTACATTACATTTACCAGCCGATACACAACCAGAAAAATACTAGAAGATCAACATTTACTACCAAGTAATAGATAATATCATAGTAAATCTAGAACGACTATTTGAAAACCTACCGTTAGCTGGCGTGGTGGATACATTTCTTAAGCTACCATCTACTGATGTTTATATATACATACAGGACTGTTTATTATCTTTTTTTATTTTATACACGATTTTTCTAACGTTGCCCTGCCTGAAAGGACCACGGAGGAAAGATATAAATAAAACTGGATTGAAGAATATTATTCTTCAAGTTTGTGTCAGTCTGACCCCTACAGGCCCACCTCATAATAAAACCCTAGCTACGCCAATGGTATATATGCATATGTTTACGTGCATACGTTCATATCTGTTAGAGAGTGTACATCTCTACGTATAGATGTGCTCCCAGGTAGTGCCCAAATATATAGTAAAAAACGAAATTTTCGTATGGTAACCCTGCGAAGTTGCCCGATTGATCCCATTTTCGAGCTTAAATTTCCCTTTTTTAAAAAAGGCCCGTATACAAAATTTTAACTCTCTATGTTGACGCATGAGGCAATGTGCAAATATATAGTGAAAAACTAAAGTTTTGTATGGCAACATTATGAAAGGGTTGCTCGATTAGGTACACTTTTGGACCTGTATTTGCAATTTTTATGAGAACGTCGTCTAAAAAAATATGAGCTCTCCACGTCGACGCCTTCTCAGGCACCTTCCAAGTACATAGTGAAAAATCAAGGTTTTGTATGGCAACACCCAGAAGGAGTTGGCTGGTTCGAATTTTCTTTCCCTGAAAACCTTAGTCGCATATTTGAAAGAAAAATTAGCCAAATCGGTTAAGCCGTTTTTAAGTGATGCGTTTACCAACGAACATCATTTCATTTTTATTTACATATTTAGATAATAAAATGTCGCTGAACTCCCGGAACTCTAAAATGTTTACTTTTAGAAATATCAAAACAAGTCGAATTAAGTTCAATCCAACTGTCAGTGAGTAGCTTATTCACGAATACTCTATTCGCTCGATATTCCGCTTCCTTGTTAGTTATTTATTCAATAATTTGTATGAAAATTTGTTGCCATGTATTATAGAATTTCAAATAAATCCCATCGTCGACTTTCAGTAGCCAAAGTCTAACAGCTAAACTAACTTGTAATAGGTTGAAACATTGGTCATGAGTTCATCTACTATCGCAGAGGCTAGAAGGCCCCATGAAACGCGCGGCACTGGGCCCAGGACAGGCGGCCCCATGCGTAAAGATGGCACCACTGCAAATATATTATTAATATTATAAAAAAATTGTATATAACCTCAAAATTTAATTAAATGCATATAAATGTAAACTCTAGAGCACTTTTGTGATGTGTAGGTACTCATTAAGTGAAGGGAAAATTATTTTCTATTTTCTAGTGGGCATTTTAAAGCAGTATTTGTTAAAAAAATTAATTAGAGTATACTTTTTGATTTCATTTGAGCTCTAAGGGTGCGATTACCTCGATCGCTCCCCCTGTATACGCTTTTTCCCTGCTCCACCTCCCTGTATCCCGATCCCCTGTATCCGGCCCCTTGTATGTAAATATAGCATTCAAGAAAACCTTAGTAGGTCTTATTGATAAAGATGTAAGCATAGATTAATCGTTTTTTCTTGCTTTCCAAATCTGTCTCTCCGCCGCTGAAAGAGTTAACGTTTTTCAGAAAATGGTTTGCTACTGACATCTGTAGTAGAATTATAACATCTATCATATTGAGTAGAATTGATATTGTGTTACGTCCCCAAAATTATTTTGTGTGAGCCCTTTAGATTGTGCGTGTCATTTACAAGAACTCTGATGCTTCTGTCAATTCTTAATTCCAGGACCACTAATTATGCAATTTCAACCATATAGACTATACAACTTTAGTGGTCCAACATCGATCATTTCTGCACATGTTACGCAAATTCGTTTTTTGTTCATGTACTATATATAAGCGAAGTACACACGCTCTCGTTGATTGGTTGATTAAAGACATAAAATAACAGTACGTGACCATTATGGGTATTTAAGAGAATCGACGGTCTTCCAATAGTCACAGTCGTATTCTAAATCGTAAACAATATATGTGGAGTTCGAGAGGAAGAATCAATTGTGTCAATAATAAGATCACAAACTTCCGAGAGGAAATTTCTTATCTCAGTCCATCTATTGCTTGCATTTCGAGGTGACAGTAGAAAGCCAACCTCCCTTCTAAAGCTTTTTTATTCCTTTCGTAAGAAGTGGAAAGAACTATGGCTTCATAACCCTCTGTACAGGGGCGCACCGGGATCGCCCCACACAGATTAAAACTTAAGTTACAAATTATGTATATAACGTAATTTGTCTATTATTAAAATGTGCGATAAAATACAATAAAACCTTTAAATATATAATAGCAAGTTTTAAGTGCTAAGATTGGCGTAGGATGCGACTTTAGAGCCCTATTTTTCCTACTCCTTTTGGACTTGGGACACCTATGCCCCCCCCCCCCCCCCCCCAACGAAATCCTGGGTGCGTTACTGCCTCTGCGTCTTTCACAACTGGAACATGAATTGGTCCACCAGAAGTCTCTTTAGAGCAAATGCAGCAGATATTTGAAGTTGTTGTTGGCTCTCATCTTCTTTTCCCATTATTTCTTTATTTTCTGTTATCTTCTCTAGTCCTTCTGGACATCTTGTGGTAGTGTTATGGAGGAAGATCATCTTGCGGCTGCAGCTGAAAGTTGAAATTATGGTAAAAATTATCATATCAATGTCAACTCACATTGGTCTTATACAATGTAGAGTACGTAAAATATGAATCGGAAAACTTAATTTTAAGCGGGCGATGCCACTAATATGTAAATTAAATGTACTGACCGACTGCCTAGTAGGGTGATAAAGCCCAACCCAGGAAAGGATCTACGATAATATTTTAGGAGATGCATAATTGGAATTGAACTTGAAATATTCTCTGAAGCAGATAGTTATACTTCAGCAAACAATTCTTTAATTTTAATCTTTCTAGATGCAGGCCTCATTTACACTAAACTAGAACAGTTCGATGTCTGTGGAGTTGAAAAATAGAACGTCCTTCCTAACGTAAACGTATACTTACGTATGATATCAAATTCTTTTTTATTCCATTAATTAATTAGAATCCATCACTTCTAGAATTAATTTCAATTAAACCCAAAGCTCATATTATATAAACTTGAAAAAAAACTCCGCCCCGAAGCCAATTAGTTTGTTAAGAACTTAAAAGTGTGTGTTGTATGTACGTTTACGAGTATCGCCGCCACTTGATCCCTTAAATCTGTGCCACAAAACAGTCAACCTATGAGGTACTACCTACAACCATAAGAAAAATAGAAGCTTTAACGAAAATCACACTTGATGTCTCCGCATATAGAAGGGCAGCTCAAGCAAGGAAAATCAGATAATCCATCCAACGTAAACACCACTAATCCCTTTTTGCAAAGAGGTCAATAATATCCTCGACTCGAAAACTTTATAAAGTTTTATGGGTACACGAGTTAAGCACCCACACCTACCTACTCCCGGGAATAAGAACGATAGGAAAATAAACTATACATACATAGAAGCTGTGGACACTTTATATGGCTAAGCTAATTTATGGAAAACGACTTTACTACGTTTACGACACAGGTATTATCCTGGATAAAAAGTGTACTACACTTAGGAGATTATGCTTTGTGTTAAGTGGATTCGAGCATACTTTCCTTAGGGCTGTGATTTTGTTAACATGATGCGACAAGGAATTAAGACTAGTTAGGAAGGATTGTTATTGGATATGGGTAGATGTATTTACACACATATTTTTTTTTTTATGTATACATATTGTGTTTATTTCAATGCAGAAAAATAAGATATTCAGATGAGAGTGTGTCCTTTGCTAAAAATTAAAAGAGAAATTATTTGTCAATGAAAAAACAAATGGCGATTGTCATGTAGTAGTTTAAATTCTCCCTAGGTGGCGGTATAAATATAAATTTAAAATCTTAGGAAACTATATAGAAGCTGATCTATCACTAATATTATTTGTTTTTCATTATTTTTGATTTCAGGTGTGGATTTATCAAAAGGGTTCAAGTTCCAAAATCTCTTGTATATACATAGAACAATTTCTAACTTATTCCTTACAATATGTTGATAATTGTATTGAGGATATTCGAAACAGTCATACTTAGAAGGTTTAAGTACACTCGTTACGTATTAGAATGGAATCCAAAGGGAAAAAGAAATGTTGAAAGATTAAGAGCTAAATATAGAGGGGCGGTTAATAACGAAATAATAGATTGCACAAAAATCTTAACATAAGTCATAATAGGATGGCTGTCAGGGCCGGATTATTTGGGGGGGGGGGGCTCGAGGGGTATTTATCCCGAGCGCTAATTTTAAGGGGGCGGCATTACGGTGGACTTGTGAGCTCATAACTAAACGAGAAAAAGTCTAATTACAAGAATTGGAAAGTTTTTTCAGACCATACTTCAGTCTTCTTTCCGAAATCATACATACAGCCACTCGATTTACTAATTAACTTTCTATTAAGTCTGTAAGCTTTTGCAAGCTAATTATGTTAACAATTCGGCTAAATCATCGCATTGTACCTTTGTATCATAGATGAAACGAATTGAAAGATTCTACAAATGCACAAAGGTGGCTGGCAACCCCATGTTCCCCACCATCCATCAATCCTATCGTGACTGTTTAGCCATACCTGCAATGGAAAAAAAATGTATTAAAATCAGTATGTATCAAGGTGAACGATAAACATCCAACTGTACCTGGGAAAAGCGTCAGGTCACACGATCCCACGATGAAATCTGTAAAAAAGAAAGCAGGATATTAATAAATACACATTAATTTAACTACACAAACAATTGATCAACAATTTTTTTAGCAACACAATTTTTTTTTAACATAATATGTACATGTAATGATGTTTCCGTGAGCAGCTCAGGTAGCAATCTTGAATTAAAAACACCGCCGTGGAAAAAATGATCACCTGTAGAATAAGCGCACAAAAGCAGTTTACCACTTTGCCACTCACTCGAAGCTTACTGAAAGTATCATTGGATTTATTAAAGTACTAATAGTAGCAAAATATTGGCAAATTAATCCAAAACAAGGAAGAGATGTATTCCTGTGACACATAACCAACAATTTTCAATTTATGATAAATTGAGCAAGTTGTGACAATAAAGACACAGGAAACACAATAACACAACACTAAAACTACTACAGAACAATACTCACCTGAAATTACACCTGAATCCCCACGAATTCGCGACGTAAACAAACCCGCGAAACGAACTATAAGAAAACCCCGAACTGATATCCTTCAATTTCCGTCAACATATGACAGATGAAATTAGGGTGTTTTTTCTCGAGGAACACAGTGGTGGTAATAAAAATGGACGGAAATATCCCTATCAAAGGATATTTGATAAAATATATTTTTATCATATATCAAATGAATGGGAAAGAGAAAAAGGGAAGGAAAGAGACAATGAGGAAAGATCATAACTACTACCAGAGTCAGTTTGCTCAACAGTTTTCATAATATTAGAATTAAAGAAAAAATTAATTTAAAGCTACAAATTAAACAGTCATTCTAGATTTACGAAGTTCAATCTGCAAGGTGTTGAATTTGACGAAATCCCACAAAAAAGCACCCGTGAAATGTACACACAAGATGGCGGAGCGGGTTATAAAAGAGTGCTGCTCTGAAGGATCTCCCTCTTTGAGTTTTCGATCATGGTGCAACAAGTGTGTGAAAGTGAAATCAGTCATTTTTATTTTGCAAATCATCAAACAGCTCACATTGAATCACTGCATATCTCAAAGGGGGCTTTGCGATTTTATATGTGACTGCAGCATAGATTTAACAAATTACAATTATTTTTGATGCATTAAAGCAAGTCGTCGAACAGTCTGTATTGAATTGCTACATACCTTCCAGGGGGAATTGGGATTCTACATACGAATGCCTCATAAATTCACCGAGATTTTCAACAGCAGCCGTTTTCTCTTTTCAATTCTTAATATAAGGTACAAGTGGAAATAAAAGTAATTCCCTTTAATTAATTAATTTGCAGTTGTAGTGAAATTTTGCAAATAGTTTTGTGGTAGCCGTAGATAGTTGTTTGGCACTATACTTTTGAATTCAAGTGACAAAACAAAAATGCAATAATAGTTTGTAATAAATTACTTTTTGTAGTGCAAGTAGGTAGATTGAAATTATTTCTTTTTGACGCAATAAAACAAAGGTGAAGTAACCGCTCGCATTTTTTTGTTGTTGACCTTAATACCGCTGCACACCTACACCATTGGAATTTCTAAGCACATCCAATTAATTTCTGTGGTTGACCAAATAATTTTGGTGTGCTTAGACATGCTAGAAAAATAAATTTATGCCAGCTAAATTTAGCCACTTTAGCCGGATTAAGGTCTTTGAATCCGGGTAAAAAATCGGCTAAATCCTTTCAACCTGAATGGCAGTACCCCAGAGTTTTCTTTGAAACCGGCTCAAATTTTAGTCGTTCTAGTCGGGAAGATTCATATTGAAAAGCGGCTAAAATTAACAAGAGAAAAAGTTATAATTGGTCTAAGATCAATAATATTATACTCTAGCTAGATGCAAATAAAAGTTAAATAAAGTGAAAACGAAATTTCTGTATGGCAACACCAAGAAAGCGTTTCGAGTTTGATTCCATTTTTGAACCTGTATTTCCAATTTTTATGAAAATACGATTGAATTTATTTGTGAAATTTTATTTACTATTTTTATGAAAACGCTCTCTACGTCGACGTGTTCTCAGATAGTATCCAAGTATATAGTGAAAAACCAAAGTTCTGCATGGCAATACCAAGAAAGCGTTTCGAGTTTGATTCCATTTTTGAACCTGTATTTCCAATTTTTATGAAAATACTATCTACATAAACTCATTTTCGGGCAATGCCCAAATATATAGTGAAAATCAAAATATTTATATGGCAATTCTATGAGGGAGTAGCCCGATTTGTCCCAGTTTTGAATTTAATTTTATAAACAGACGGACAGACAGACAGACAGAGATGCAAAAATCAAAACAACTTTTAATATTTTGCATGAGTGTCCAATTCTGTTCTACCATCATTATTTCGAGGTGTTACAAATGGAATGACAAATTTAGTATACATGTAGGGTGTAAAAAGCAGTTAGCAATTCTTTACAAATTTTTGATGGCTAAATAGCAGCTAAAATGGCAACTCTGCATAAGACGACATTCGACGTGAAGATGGGACGTAGAACGCGCGTTACAGCTACGTTCTGCAAGCTTCGGTTCGTCACATAATTTCAAACATAATAAAATTGTTAACTTGTATTCTTTGTGTTAATAAAATAAACTGTATTTGTAATGATACAATTTTTAACTTTCCTCTTATTTTAAAACACTTTGAGATTCAAACGACAATTGGGGATCTTAATTTCGAATTCTTTTTAATTACTAATCAGTATCGTTTCAAAATCAAATTGCTTTTCTGGTTTTAGTTTCATTTTAATTATATAATAAGTTATCTGTCATATATGCTTCATAGTAATAAAACTTGCCCCAAATAAAGATTGTTGTTAGAGGGGGCGGCAATTAACGTATTTGCCCCCTCTCAAAAATTTCCTAGATCCGGCACTGGGCTCAGTATAGAGTCAGGTTGACCGGCTATGTGGAAGCCAAATACTCCTAAGAAGAATGAAGAAGAATAAAAAACATATAAGGTCCTACACCAAAATGCATGAAGAAATGAAATTTCTTTATATAACTGTGAGAATTTCTTTTCTTTTATTTCCTCTGGGGTTGTAATTCTAGAAACTTTCGTTGATCTATTGATTTTAGTCAGTAGGCAGGATTTCAGTCCATCCTAACCTCATCAATCCTCCCTTCCAATCTTCCCCTTCCTAATACTCATAAAACCTATAATTATTTATTATTATTATTACACCCAACTCTTTTTTTACACGATTTTGAAATAACACGGTCCCAAAAAAAGAAAAAAATATTCTTTTTACATGAATTATTTGTTCTAACACGTCCACAAAATTTTTTTTGTATGTATACGCAGTGCGTATACAATATTTTTTTTGGATTGTTAGAAGATGTTAGAAAAAAATTCGTTACACATTTACAAAAATAAAATATAATTGGGGAAAATTCCCGAAAGTTGTACGCAGTCACAAAAATGAAATGTAATTGGGGAAATTCTCAGAATTTTTATAGCAGCATTTTCTATTTTTCTATTTAAAATTGCGTTAAGACTTCATTAAGCAATTGTATTGAAAAGTGTTAATATTGTGGTGGGTCGAAGAAAAAAATATTTATTTTTAAAAGTTTTAGTGCCAATATAATTTCTGTTTAGATTTTCTTACAACGAAAAGGTACTATAATTGCAAAAATCTAGTTTAGAAAATTGAAGTGATTTTTATTTAAATTTTATTATAGCCTAATATGATGTCTGAAAAGTCAAAAATTAACTGGAAGAGACAAGCGATTTTTTAGAAACAAAAATTAAAATCTTAGACTCTCTTGAGAGAGGTGAAGGTTCAACATCTTTTGGCAAAAATTTTGGTTTAAATGAAGCGACAGTTAGAACAATAAAAAAAACCTGAAGATTCCATTCGATAATCAGTAATTTCTGGATCGAATGTCAGTTTCAAAACAGCATCATAGTCGAAATACTATCTTAGAGAAAATGGAAAAACTTTTAGTGTTTTGGATAGAGGATCTCCTGCAGAAAAAAATACCTATAGATGGAAAACTTATAAAAGAGATGGGACTTAGAATATACTAACGACTTCAGGAATCGGAGCCATCAACAAGTCTCCAAACAACCAGGAAATTGATATTTAATGCAAATGAGGGATGGCTGTCAGGATTCCTAAAAACACACGCATTTCACAAGGTAAAAATAAAAGGTGAAGTAGCGCCAAAAAACTTTCCCGGGAAGCTATTAAAAATAATTCAAAACGGGGGTTATACGCCAGATCAAGTATTTAATGCCGACGAAATGGGATTATTTTGGAAAAAAATGCCTACCAGAACCTACATATCAAAATCAGAAAAATCTGCAGCAATGCATCTGGTGATAAGATTTTAAAGCCTTTGTTAATCAACCGATCACTCATGCCGCGAGCTTTGAAAAAAAAAACATTAAACAACTTCCAGTTCATTGGATGGCGAATAATAAGGCATGGATGACGTCAGCTTTATTTAAAAAATGGTTCCACGAGTGCTTCGTTCCTAAAGTAAAAAAATATATAGAACAAAAGTGGCTTGAATACGAAGTACTTTTGCTCGTTGATAATGCGCCCAGCCATCCTGTGATAAATCATCCGAATATTTAGTTGGTGTTTTTGCTGCCTAATATCACTTCACTGATTCAGCCATTGGATCAGGGTAAAATAGCAACATTTAAAATTTATTACATAAAACAAGCATTTAAATATATTTTGGATTCAGTCGAACAAAGGGATTTGATGGTTGTACAAGCATGGGAAAAATATACAATTGTGAATTGTATTACACATGCTTCTCTTGCCATAAAACAATTGCGGACATCTACTCGAAACGCTTGTTGAAGAAAAATTTGGCCAAAATGCGTCAAAAGTGGCAATTCTGTAACAGAAGCATCAATTGTGTGTTCTGAAATTATTAATCTATCACACGCAATTGGTGGTGAAGTCTTTGAAAACCTTGAATTTGCGTACATCGATAAATTGATGATTGATAAAGCTTTGTATGTGGAGGATCTTACTGAAGCTACAACGGTTGATGCTATTAATGAGGATCATGATGATGAATACCAAGTTGAAATTCATCAATTAACATCAATTAATTAATTCGCGAGGGCTTGAAACTTGCTGCAAGTATGGAACATCATTTTCTCACTTATGATCCCGATATGGAATGTGCATTAAAATTTCAACGTAACCTGCAGATCTGTACGGCTGGGTATCACGAATTGTATAAGCAACTTACCAAACTAAAAACAGAGGAGGTGATAACAGATTTCCTAATTAAAAAAAAGCCAGCATCAGAAAACGTTAATAATGAACCAGATTCTACACTGGATCCAGACTCATCAGATGTGTTAGACATCTCTAGCGATGAAAGCGATTTTTGTCCAGTCGTTAATAAACGCTCGCACTTATAATCAAGGAGCGATGAATAGTCTAAATTGTAAAAATTTTATTTCTATTCTAATTTGGATTTTTTATAATTATAATTATATATATATATTATTATATTATTTATTATATTTATTATTATATTATATTATATATATATATATTATATAATTTTGATATTACATACTTTTTTTGCACGGTTTTTAGGACAACATATAGCCCTTTTTTTCGTTTTACACGGTTTTTTAAGGTTTTGGAACACATCTTGTGCAGCATATCTTTTTTACACGTTTTTTTTTGCACGGTTTTTAGTGGAACGTATCTACCGTGTTAAAAAAGAGTTAGGTGTATATGTAGGGATAATTGTAAAAACAGTATGAACAAAAATAGCTTAATCTAACTTAGGTATATTCTATAACTAACAGTGTAATATAAAAACAATTAGTAAGTACAGAAGATGAATAGAAAATATGATAGAAGGGGGCATCCAAGTATAGTCCCAGGTTTGAAATATAGTCAAAACACCTTAAGTTATAACTATACAAAAAGGAAAATATATATAGGGAAACAGAATTAGTTTTGGACCAAATTTAGCTGACATAGTTAAAAAGCGGTACTATTAGTAACTTAGACAGCATCATCCTAGTGGAAAGTGGAGCGCACTAGCGGAGACAGAGAGCTGAGATCCATACACCTTAGAATATTAGAAATCTGATTTGGCCAAGAAAGTGTATTGTTGATAATGATTCCTAGATTCACACGATATAGTAAGATAACACTATTGAGTACAATATGACGTAGTGACGACGTATCCAGTCTGTACCTATAGATTAAAATTGCATTTGATAGGATTCAAATGAAGCTTATTTGGAATACACCACTTATGTATGTACTGAGCAAAGGTCATTATTAAGGCGATCGGTAGCATCTTCAATTAAGCCAACTGCCCTTGATACGTAAATTTGTCATCAACCATCAGCATATAGGTGATATTGAGCATTGATAATAACATTCGGCAGATCAATTATAAATAGGGCAAATAATAAATAATAGAGTACCTAGTATTGAGCCTTGAAGTACGCCACTAATGTTTGATAAAAAGGTAGAGAAATTTCCATTATATGCGACTTGCTGATGCCGATAAAAAAGAACGGACTGAATGATTATTTCCCAATCACAGGCGTAGACATCACTAAATAGGACATCAATGTTAATAGCTTAAAAATCTCGGAAACTGATGGTAGAGACTCGAGGATCGCAATATGGTTTGTAGTTATATGTTAGAAATATTAGATCATGTTTGAAAAATGTCGGAATTTGATTATTTGATTATTAAAGAGAACCATTTCATTGTTTGCTGTCAAAAACATCTCTATTAAAGCCGCAGAATACATACCTGTAAAATGAGTAAGTAAAAGCATATTTACAACAGATAAGCCGAATGTATCAATTAAACTGAGGAATTGGCTAGGTGGATTATTACGCGCAAGCAAATTTTAATTGAAATCACCATATGCTGACAGGACTGACTAACGTCAGGTTGGTCAGGTTCAAATGAATTAAAATTTGATATATTGGGCGGCTTGTATACAAGAATAATAAGATAATTTTCAGAGCTATTGCAGATTTCCACAAAAATAAATTCAGACTCAGCATTATTTCCCGATTGCGAAACGAAACGTGCATGTATAGAACTGTGAATATACAACTCTACACATGGGCGGATCCAGCTAAGGAGCGCGGGGGGGCCTACTTCAGACCACTGAAAAAAATTGTAGTAGATCTTCGTTCAATATGATACATTTAGGAACGCAGACCTTAGCTAGCACCTTGGCCTTTGGTTATGGTTGTCGAGGCCTATAGAGAAAACAGGAAGCGCGGATACTTGTACATGAGCGTCGCTTTGCTCGGGGTGTTTGAAACAAGACAGACCCTATTCATGTTAACGCGATGGAAGGTTTGTGTTAATTGAATACAGCTGCCAAAGGGTCCTTGATAAGAAGAAGAAGAAATAATTATAATTCGTAATTGGAGAAATTCAGCGAAACTAAACACAAAGCCGAAGAAGTCATTGTGCATTGTTGTAGTGAGTGTTATTACATTTAAAGCAAGAGAATAACTTTTAAATAATTGTTCTTTATTATTTCGTAAAATCTCATAGTTTTTATAGAAAACTTAGCCCAAACGTTAAATAAAAACAAAATAAATCTGCAGATTGGGAAAGTCTAAATGAGTATCCCAGAGAATTTGATTGGTCGTTCTGTTTTGCTTTAAGGGATGTCTGATGAATACACATTTGAATTTGTACAATTCTAAGTCTTGGGCATGCGTGATTACATTTGGTATTTACACAGCAGATCTTAACAACAGCAAAATCGATTTTGGTTTAACGATAATACAACCAAGCAATAAAAGCGAAATAGCCTGCTTTTCACGCCCATCAATTGCATCAAATTCCAGAACTGAAACACTATCCAAAGAGAAAATTTTCTTTTTGAACAGAACATTAGAATATTGGTAAGACGCAAAGGCAGCAAAGGTTTCTCGTCCCAGGTCAAAACTATCAGGATCAATTTCAGCAGTTCCTACTTTACAATGAAGTGATTGTTGACACCCTGAATAAAACTATTATTTAGACTGTTAGATTGTCTTCAAATTCTCCTTTTCCACCCAGTTTACATCTCCCTAATAGATATGTACAAGAGCCAATACGTATCCATACGAGAGACATGCTCAAGATCCTTATGGAGATCAACGTCTCCATTAGCTGCAGGTCCTGATAATTTCAAGCCCCCATTAAATAAAACCTGTGCCTCATTCTTGGCTAAAGCTCTGCGAATACTTTTCTACTTGTCTTATTCGACAGGAAAATTTCCAATTGTTTGGAAACTACCTCACTTTCAGCCAATTCCCAAGAAAGGAAAAGGTAGTGATCCCTCAAATTATCGACCAATTACAATTACTTCGATTCTTTAAAAGGTTTTTGAATCTATTATTAACTCGAAATTAATGAAGTATCTAGAAACTAATCAAACCCACAACTATCGCCAATATGGCTTTTCTTATGGAACGTTGAAGCCCTGGTCTTTTCAATTTTGGTGAGTCCAAAATCTTTGCCCTAGATATTTCAAAGGCCTATCATAGTGTCTGGAGTTCAGACCTTTTAGTCAAACTTAAAGCATATATCCTCTCTCGTCCTCTTCGATTATGAATGTAAAGCGTTTTATCTGGTCGCTAAATACGGATTATATTAGATGGTGTTACATCTCAATCTCAGCCAATGAATGCCGGAGTGCCTCAGGGCTCTGCTATCTCTCCATCTCTCTTCTCAATTTTCATTAATTATCTGCTTTCCCTTATTTTTGATCCCATCCATTGTTTTGACGATGATAGTACCGTTGGGTTCGGTTACTATCTTGCCATCCTTAGGGCTACAGAGGAAATGTCAGATCTGTCAAACTAGATTGATGATTATATTCTTGAATAATCACCTTGATAATGTTCCCGCTTGAAGTAAACAGAATCGGATCGAAATCAATACAGCGAAGTTTCATAGCTGGCCCATCCCTTTAAAACAAGATCATAATTTTTCCACTCCCGTTTCTTTTGAGGGAGCCCTTCTTGACGATACACCGTCTTTATGCATTTTTGATTTTAATATTTGCAGTATGAATAGATCACAACTTCTCTGTAGCCAAATAAGCAACGAAATATCTTGGATTTCTAAGGTGTAAGCAATATTTCAGCCCATCGTCTGTAGCGCTCCTCTGCAAGTCCTACATCAGACCTAGAATGGAATACAATTTCCATATGTAGGTTGAAGATGGTCGCAGAGCCGTAGCTTTGTTGGATATTGTCAAAAAGAGTGCCTTTAGCTAATTGGCGATGTGGCAAAAACTTGTCATATGGACTTACACGAGCACCGCCGCAATGCTGGTTGCCTTTCGCTCCTATATTGCTACATGTATGATTAATGTTCTGAGGAAATGTCTAGTCTGATACCAGATTCCTTCATATAATACTTGCACTGCAAGCCGCTCACATCCTTTTACTTTCGGTCGTGTACGAACGTGGAATAGTTTCAAACTTTCTGTCTTTTCTCCGGCATGCAATCTGCGAAAATTTAAGGGTGATATAAAGACTGTCCCAGATGAAAAGTGGACGCAGAAAAAATTTAATAACTCTTGACTATTAAAATATTTTAGAAATTTTATTTCACTAATACGAATATGACAATATAGTCTAACTGTAAATCATTATTATCATTATTATTTGCTCAATTTTTAGTAACGGTAAAATTGACGCACTTTTTTTTTAGGCCTGCCATCAAATTTGTTACATAAGTTGAATTCAGCTGTTGCATAACACGGATGTACAGTTCTCTGAAATCCTCGATATTTCTTTTCTGTTTATTTGTTCTCTTCAATTTCTGCTTCATATGTGCCCAGTATATTTCAATAGGACGTAGCTCCGGGCAATTAGACGGGTTAGCGTATTTTGGAACCATATTGATTGAATTTGCCTCATAAAGTTCCAAGGTCCTTTTGCTGTATTGGCACGTTGGCAAATCAGGCCAAAATAAAACAGGAGCTCCATATGACCTTATGAAAGGTGGAAGTCTTTTTTTCAAGCATTCCTCGATGTAGACATCGCTGTTAATACTCCCTTTTGTAATGAAAGGCTTTGATTTCAAACCGCATGTGCAAATAGCCTGCCAAATTAGAAATTTTGAAGGAAACTTGGACATTCTTCGAACTTTAAACTGCTTAGGGACTCCCCTCGATGAGTGGAAACGTAAAAAGTTTGTCCAGGAAGTTGTTTGAAGTCTCCTTTGCAGTATGTTCCGTCGTCGAGAATACAGCAAGAATACTTTGTCAAAAAATCGGAGTAAAGTTTTCATGCACGCGTTTTACAGATTTTTTCTTTTTCTTCACTTCTGTCGGACGCACATAAAACTTTAAATGATATTCCCATTTTATGGCCACATCTCTGATGGAAAGTTTGGGGTTCCTCTTGTAGATGTTCTTTACCTCTTTCTCTTTTCTTATGTCATTCGAGCCTTTTTTCGCACCAGTTCAATGTTTCCTCTGACTAGTCATCCTTTCAGCATAATTTTTTAAAACCTTGTAAATGGTACTTTTAGCAATTTTAAGCCTTTTAGATAACTTCCCAATGGACAATTCGGGATTTGCACTTCGTGTGGAAATAATTAATTTTCTTTGAATTTCTTGATTAGACGCCATTTTTCACGTTAGGGTGATATCAACAAGACTGATATGTATATCAAAAGAATGAACTGTGATGAGCCAGTCGTGACATATTCGATCATGATCAGTTAGATAATAGTGAAATAACAAAGAAAGAGTGCGTTCACTTTTCATCTGGGACAGTCTTTACATCAGCACCTTCCTTTTTTATCACCTTCTTGCCAAATTTTGTGCATTTGACATTTCAGCATATACATACCATTATTAAAACCATAGTTGCCCCCTCCCCCCTCACTCGAATCCTGGATCCGCTACTGACTCTACACCCCTGAGGACAGGAAGCATGATCATTTCTCTATACAGTATAATCAGGAAGACATATTATTTGGCCGCCGATGCTTGATTTTAACCATGTTTCCGATAAACATATCATATCTAAATATTTATAGTCCGCAGAAGATTTTTGCCGGAACTAATCGATCTTGTGCAAGATACTCTGGGAATTAAAATGACAGGCCCCCTTTATATTACAGAAAATATTAAGCCTAGCTCTGGAATTTCCAAACTGTCAGATATACCGGAATTAGTCGGTTGCATTATTCAGAGACAAAACAAAATAAACCAAAGCAATACTCTGACAGGCGGCAAGGCATAAGATCTAAGACTGCAGTCATGACTAACATCAATATCGATAGAATGTACCGCAAAATAAAAAGAAGTTCACATTACTAGAAGCATATACTTTAAAAAACAGAATACCTAAGAGCTAACATGGCAATATAATATGAAATGCAGCAAAACAACATCTAATTTCTATATTTTTGTAGTGTTTTTTTGTTTACATTATCAATTCTGAGCATTTGATAGATTAAAATTAGAGAAAAAACTTCCCGGATATAAATTCATAGATCAGAGAGTCCTGAGTATAAAGAACGACGCTAAACTGAAAAGTAATGGGAAAAATAAATAAAATAATTCAATTGCAATTCTGCAATTTTTCCACCATTTAGGGAATATAATGCTGGCTCCCATTTAACGCAGTTATATCGGCAATATACATTAAGTTGACTATTTAGTGAAATTAAGGTCCTATGAGTTATGGGTTGAAAATCAATTTTGACGAGGTCTTGCGCTTATCCTCCTACCTAGTTCCCTGAGGCTTTAGTAGTTATATTGCTTACTACACCACTTTTTAAAAATTCCATCAATATTTTTTCTAACAACACCACAATATGTATTGTATCGAAAGTGGAAAAACATTTGCGGGGTCTTAAAATCATTTGTAAGACTTTCGTGCTAAACTCCTTCACTTCTCTGTTCAAAAGAACAACTATGAAAAAACCGAAAAAATATTCTGAATATGGTGGTTAACCAACAGATGGCAGCCCTGTCATTGAATAAGTACTGCAGGCTATCACCTAGCAGTGAAAATCACAACGATTTTAAGGAACGGTAGCAGAGCATGGGATACAGATTGATAGCAAAGTCAAGTGGATAGGCTATTCTTACCAAAAATTGGTGGAATAAAATAATAAGAGGAAAAAAAATTCTAAATGATTATAAAATGTTCTCCTACAAGCATTGAAGAGAGTTAATTAATCCAGAATCAGACTAATTTATATATATAAAAACAAAATCTTTTTTAAAAATTAAATTCTTCCTAATCCTTTTACCCTTCTCAAGTTAGTTTTTCTACAGCGTAGCTGACCACAAATCTTCAAAGTGCTAAGATCTCCTTTGTTATAATTACAAAGCCACCGCTAAAAGTTTTTGCTTTAAGGCAAAAGCCTTAGGCTATGAAATTGTTCTTTACTTTTGGTTTCCCTCAAAAACCGCAGACTGCTTACAGTTGCGACAGATTGAGAAATCCAATTAACCACAAAGTCCAAGCCACCCACCCCCACCCCTTAATAGTGAATTGCTTGATTTGAAGAAATTGGAGAAATTGTCGTAATATTTTCATTTTCAGGGACTAATCAATTTGATTTCCTTTTTTTTTTTCAATGTAGACTGAAAATATCAAAATATACTTCACATCAAGCACAAAGCATTCTTGCATGTTTAGTACCTAGATAGGAAAAGTTAACGAAGATGAAAGCACTGCAAATATGTAGAGGACAAAAAGCTCTACCAATTAACACGAATAACCAAATTAGGTAGGTATAGTCGAAGTTAGCTATTGAGGTCCAGGAGCAGTCCTGTTCATTGACAATCATCATCATCATCATCAGTCACCTTCGGAATCCTCAAAATGTTGATCCTTCGAATTAAAATGCTTAAACATCGTCCATCTAATGAACTCTCTGATTACTAATTGCCTAGTCAAATAGAATGACGGCCAGTTAGTCATTTTTCCACGGATCCATATGGTGGGTATATATGAAAACAGTTCCAATGGTATATTCGCCACCATCCACCGCTAGTATCCAACCGGTCTGTCCAGTCCAGTCGACAGAAGTTATACACCAGATCTCACCTTTGTCCAGGCTTAATGAACTGTCTCGTTCAAAAATCAATCGACATAGAACTAAACTGCTTTATCGTATGGACCTGGTTGGTTGGCTGGTTGGTTGGCTGGTTGGTGGTAATGGTGAATATACTGAACAGGTTACATGAAAAGATATGTAATAGTGGTCCGGTATAGCTGCATTGTCCTTCTTCGCCTCGGCCATTGATACAAGATTTGCAACCAACCTTTGGAAAAAGTAGTCACAGTCGCTTGTTATAAAGGTGAAATTTACAACAATTCGATTCTCTCAGACACACTCTTATTGAGTGCTCCATTGTATCTGTCCCCAATCATTCAGGATTGCTGCTACCACACCGCACCGGAATACCATGGTCATGATGAGGGGAATGGGGAAATGGGGGTTTAGCTGACAAGGGGAAGGATTTCTCTTCTAGATAAAAGAGTGTCACTACAAATTAATTGGACATCAATCAAGCAATTTTATGGCCAGAAGGACTTTTTATTGTCCTCCATGACTCGTTTTTGTTTCGAAACGAGTGCCCTGATTCCCTGCAGTTAGCACCAAAATTGCTCCGATCTCGAACGATTTTACTTCAACAGAGATTGTGGCTCCATCGTCAATTTGTAACAGTGACAGTACTGTTGTCACTGCTTTTAGATACATATGAAAATGATGTTATTATCCAACAATGTTTGTGTGTGTGTGTATGTGTGTATAGTTCAAAAGGATTGTAAAACTAAAAGAAAGAAAAGTTTTATACCTATTTGGATAATTTTTTATTCCTTTATGGTGAATAGGTTAGAGTTAGAGCACAGAAAACATTTACTAAAGTTTCCCTAAGCAGTATGTAACCTCCGTAAAGAAAAAAAAGGATGACAATGATAATTTCAAGTCGATAAAAAGGCAACAGTAAAAAACGCAACCCTTTTTCCAATCACTTCCAGACAGCTACTGTATTTTATATGGGCAATTAGTTAAAATTCGGTTTATTGTCAACCTCAACCGACTGACTATATTAACGGAATCCATAAAAAGTCATAAAGTCCGTTCGTGAGGTCCGCCACTATTTACTGCTGCGTAGGAAACTATTCTTATTGCACGCGACATAAAAAGTACCTTCATCAGCATTCTAGGTAAAGTAGAGACCGATATCCCATTTTCCCAATTGTTTGTGGATTACAATTTTTGAAGGCCATCCAGGCTATTTTGCCATTGTTTTCTGGACGAAGATTGTAACTGGGCTTTTCTTTTACAACAGTGAAACTAAATATCATGGAATTTGGTCGATTTTTTTTCCTTTTTTTTTTTACTTTTTAGTGTTTACTTTGGCTTCCAAGTAACAATTTCGAAGAAAGTAGGTGCTAAATTCCTTTTACTTTATGATCATGGACGGCAGAGAATCCAATTCGTTGGTAGTAAAAATTGTTGTATCATTTAACAAAAACAGGAAGATGTGGGAATAAGTGAAATTTAGTTCAGCGGTATTCCCACTTAAGGCAATTTGGTTCTATTCATTGAGTAACTTATCAGATCAAAATTGCGAGGTTAAGGGGAGGGGAATTTTTTTAAGTATTCTTATTATTATTGTAGATTATGCAGGATATTCTGAATTAGGATGACAATAAGGAGGCGATAGATCTCGATGAACAATGAAAAAATCATCTATATGAGGAGGAGAGTAGCAAAAGGCTACATTAAGAAGGGGGGGGGGGCTTGTACCTTTTCCCTTAACACCCTGTAATACTCTTATTATACATCCTATAAAGATATTATCTTTTAATGTCAGATGATAGCTAACTGTCCAAGCTCTCCATTTCCACTTTTTGACAAGTCAGAAAATGTCAACGTCAAAAAATTGGATAAAAAAATCCGATAAGTTTTAACAATTTTTACGCTAAAATTTAGAAGCATCAGAATGTTACCATTGATTTGATTATGCATATATGTACTCACCTAAAATCTGTTTGTATGATTTCATTAATTTTTGTCCTTGTTCAAGAAGGTTATTTTTTTTGGATTCTTTAGATACTCCGGCACAACAGCAAAAACGAAAATTTGTTATTGCATCACACAACTCATTTAATTTTTAATTTTGGGTGGCAAGCTTCAAGTCTGACTCATCCGCAGAAATAGCGAACTTGTGCGACTAAAAAAAAAAACAAATGAAAAATAGAATAATGGAAAGAAATGAAAAAATGGAAAAATTGAGAAATATATAAAAAAAAACATAATTTAAAAAAAAATAAAACAAATTAATTCGAAACGAATCAAACCTGTGCTGTGTAAGGCCACATTAAGCTGAAAAGGAAAAGAAGTAGAAAAAAATGTGCGTTTCGTTACGGCATAGATCTTATACTCGTCAGTGCCTGCCGTATATGTATACTTGAAAAAGATCAAACTGATCCCATCCCATATAAATTCAGAGTAAATTCTGAGTGTGAATTATATGAGGCAACTCTCCCATATATCTCACCAAGGAGGAATTAGCAAGATTACAAGATTCGCTATATGGGATAAACCACGGCTTGAAGCTTTCCGCCCAAAATTAAATGACTTTTGTGATGAAATTACAAACAACATTTTTTTTGCTGTTTTGCCGGAGAATCCAAAGAATCCAAGAAAAATAACCTCCTTGAACAAGAATAAAATTATATTCGGTACTAAGTCATAGTAATCTTATTAATTGTTGTGTTGATAAGCAAAAAATGCGATTTTCTTCAAAATTGATTGCACATGGTACGTGCAAAATTGATAAAACTAGATTGAATAAGTTTATCGCAAAAATGGCACCATGTATAGGTAGGTGCATTTGAAAGCTAGCATTTTGAGTTTCTAAATTTTGTAAGAAACCGCTATAGTTTTCAGCCGTTTTAACGGAAAATCATTCAAAATATCTTTATAGGGTAAAAGGCACCAAAAAGTCAAACCCTCCCTACCACGCAAAAGACTCATTTTGCACTCTTACTACCATACATATATTTTCATTTCTCATCGAGATCTATCACTCGCTTCTATTGACCATTTTAATTCGGAACACCCTGAATAATTTTCCATGTAAGAAGCTGTCTTAGATTAGAAATAGGTACTAAATTGGTTGGGAACAGTTGATTATGGAAGAAATTCGTAGCGTAGCTTTTTTAACTGACTGTATGTGATCTAGAGTCTTCGTAAAGAAGTAAATATTTTTGTATTGAGAATGCCTTCTTGGTGCTTTTTCAATAAATTGTGCATTTTGGTCAATTCTGAAGGATGATGCAAATTTTGGTATCCCCCTCCAATAGCCATGTATAACACATCACTGGATAGATCTTTTTGAGCTGAATAGAAATTAGTATTGCACCTAGTTCCAAAACACAGTCCTCTGAACGGACACCGTATTATACATGTCAGTTTTAGCAATAGCCAAATAATGTATTTTTAAGTTATTTCATAATCCACCCCGTTTTGTGCATAACCATAACCACAAAACGGTCTTGAGTTCCCTCCTTCCTCTCCCTCCGCTATCGGACTTAGCACTCCCAGGCATTGTATATTTAGCACGTGCCCTAATCAGACCCCACAGAATACCAGAAGTCATAAAGACATTAAACATAATTTATGGATACAAATTGTACATGCCGAAGGTGCTAGAGTGTGTTGAGAACACCTAGAGAGTAATAACTGGGCCGAACTACCTCAATTTTGTAATGTCACTCATGACTTCAATGCAGCCCAGCTCAGTGATATTAGTGACATGATGAGGAATGCTTTAAAAGGCCGTTCTAAGCTAAATTTTAACACGAAAGGTGCTGTGACTAATGAACAGATGCATTTTTGGACCGGACGCAATTGCGATGAATTCGATTCCATGTTGGAGGAAACTCCCTCACTAAGCCAGAGATCCAAGAACCGCTTTAGGTATATTTCTCACAAAACTGCGAACTGTCGATTCCAACGAGAGACTTGCGACATTGTTTAATATGTCAAGGCAAAACCTTGAGTGGTTATTTGCTATAGCCTGTGAATTCCTTATCAATCATTACGTTGTCCTTAATGTAGGACTGGACCCTGTAAACACAAAAAATTAAATACAAAATTCAGTGAGATTAAATTGTCTGCAGGTAAACACTGTTGTAGATTTCAGATGCAAAAAAACAAAAACTCTTTACTGAACGGAAAGAAGGGAATGAAACGGTACATTTTGCATGAAGTGTAGAATTGATTTTAAGCAATGGTAAATATTTTGTTTTTGCTCAAGAATTTGAAACTAAATATGAAGCTCATTTTTTGAGTATTCTTAAATTGCCTGTAGTAAGAAAAATTATCAGTTTAAGGAATTTTGACGGTCCGCTTATTTCTACTTAGATTGAAGAAATATTATAATTAAGAGCTATATGCACTCTAATTAAATAATGTAAATGTTGGAAAATAAGGAATAATAAAAAGGAGTAAGTGAAAGTAATTTTTTTTTAATTTGGAACTTTATATTAAGACCCCGCAAAATTTTGTATGATTAGTATCTACATTTTCCAGTACAGAAAATCCCCATTACTTTTGAAATAAAAGTTTGTGAACTCTGAAAACTTTAAAAATTTCCATATTAATTGTATTAACATTTCTATTGAAAATAACACCATTTAGAATTAAAGTCGTTGAAAATTTGGTTCGAAGTTCTGAAAGTGCTATTCGTTTTTACACATTAAATTAAAATTTAAAAAAAAATAAAAATAAACTTCAGTTCACTTTGTTTCAAAAACGAAATTCTTTACATTGAAAGAGGGTTCCTTTTGAATTGAAATGTAATTCATTATTGACTCGGCTATTAAAATATGAAATCAAAATGGAAAAGTTTTTAATTTAATGTTTCATCTTTCCCAAAAAAAAAAAAACGAGTATTTTCCTTAATTTAAAATAAAATCACTGAACTTTTGACTAACATTTAAGTGTTAAAATGTTTGTTTATATATTGAAAACTTTTGACTTTACACTTATTTTTTTCTCAGTGTAGACTGTTATGTGTCGAAATCATAATAAAAAGGGTGTGGTGACCTGAGAAAAAAGAAATATTAAAGATATTGAAATAGTGGATTCGAGTGTCATGTACCTTGATGTGTTGTCCCGTGATGTCTAATAGTATTCAATTTGATTGATTCTGCAAGGAATTTTAATTTTATTTACAGATTGTAATGGGAAACAAGTCAAAGTACCTTTATACACTTATATGCACTTTCTGAAAGATGAGATGCTTCAATCCAGCTCTTAAAAATGATATCGTAATGATACTGCGATACTCATTGGCCTGGGAACGAATAAGGATACAAAGCACAGTCATGTGATATACATTCAGCGACATCTACCATACCTGCAGGATGGATAGAGATCTATCCTTTCTCGAAACAAATTGAGGAAGCTTCCCGCAATCTTAGAGGGTTGGGTTGATTTAAATCCCTCCACGTTGTTTTGTCATATATATTTTAAATCGCCGTTGGATTCTGCACACCTGTAATTAGGATTAAGTAGTACTAAGTTGAATTTAAAATTTTGAAATTAGTAAATTAAAATTTACTTACCACTGTCAAGATGATGTAAGGCAGGTAGGGTACGGTGCGAAGTCCAGGCCAAGAACACTGAAAAGGAAAAGTTGGTATTTATCTTCTATATGTGTAAAATCGGTATTAAAATAGCCTGACATACCTCGTTCAGTCTTCCCTCAGCATCACTATCAACATTACGTAAACATAAATTATCACTAAATATGAAAGCGACAATTTTCCTTACTCAACTTCAAACTTATTGGACCGACCGTAGCCCAAAGCATAATACTTATAAAGCACGTTCGACCCGAAAATAAATATTTGAAAATTTCAAATTCAAAAAGCAATCAAAACGATTCCTCGAAGTGAGCCAATTATTTAGGCCACTTGCGAGAACAACCTTGATGTAATAAAATGCAAGAAGCTGCTAGAAATAGGGGTCGGAAGTAGAAAATAGGGGGCTATGAAAAAAAAGCTTTGGTAGGTGAAGCGGTCGGCCATTAACGAGTCAGTCAGTGAATAAAGAAGTATCAGTGTCGAAGAAAATAAGAGTTAATGAAGATAATAGTTAAAAATTTGCAAGTTAGAAATAAAAAGAAAAATAAGGATTAAAAGATTGAAGATAGCAAAAGAGAATCAGAGGAAAAGCTTGAGTAAGGAAAAGGCAGCTGCAGGTAAATGGAAGAACGTGCTCAGGGAAGATTAAGCTGGAATCAATTCGCATAGATCATCGTCTGCATATACATAAAAAAAAAGCAGTTCTTTTAATAGCGAAGATAAGTACCTGCCCCATTTAATTCATTGTTTCAATTTAATATATACTATACATGAAATACATATATCAATTCTGTGATCAATAATCAATCGATGTTTTGCGCTACCTTGCCTTGCCGGCGAAAGCTTTTGTTGGATATATATTTTTTTCTTTCTAATCTTTGTGAAGAAATTTAATTAGCATTAAGGCTCGATTACGAATTAAGATTTGGTTCTCTATGCGATTACGAATTATAACGTTTTTAGTGCAAACGATTTTTTTTTTTTTTATTTTTTATATTCTATTCTCGAGTTCGTGGACTCAAATAACCACGTGGCGCGCAAAGGTGTTTAAGTCCCACCCTTTCTCCATCACTAGCCGGGGTAGCGATTGCGCGCAGCAAGAGTGCGTAACAAGACTTCAGCAGATTCTTGTCCACCTTCCACACTTCCATCGTTTTCTTAAGTCATTATTAAATTGAGTCCTTAAATTATGCAACTTTCAACTGATTTCTTCTGCATTCATATTTAATTGTTGAGGGATTTCTTTAATGGCAGACGTACGTTTCGTATGATTTTGGAAATCCTCTTCCTTCGAGGAATACCTGTCAAAAATCGGTATATATTTTATTATCGAACTCTTTCCTTTGTTTATTCAAACTTTGATATTTTTAATTGCCGACACTCACTTATTGGAATTGCAGCTAGACTAAATAGACTGCAACGTTTTCTAGATATAGGTAATAGTTTAGGACGGTGACTTTACACTCACGTTTAGTGTAAACATTCAATCTAGTTCTAGACACATAATTGTGCCCTTAATTATGAAATTGGTTTAAGTAACTATTAGCGAAAACGTACTTATAGCCATTTTCAAAAACATATAATATAGACCAAGTACAAATTTGTATAGATATCATTCCTTCCAAATAGTAAGTATTAAAAGAATTGATTAAATGTAATTTTTGTATTCGCAAATAGCTTTTCACTTAGCTTCGCTAAAAGTGTTATAGACCACTCTCACAATTAAGGACACAATTATCGTGGTGTATATGCTGTGCACCTTAAGTAAAAAAGTATTTTTTAAAATTCGAACATGATTTCGGGTTGGGACATTTATAATTGAATTGAACCATAAAATACAGCCGACCAGAGTTGGTTAGGCAATGTCTGCAGTATCGATAGTTAAAATAATGACAGTTGACAAAGATGGAACAGATTACACAGACCAGAGGATACTTTCCTCGGAAACCATAACATACTCCTTAATTTACAGTCTATCAATGTACCAATCCTGGCTGGTGGACCGTAAATCAAAGTAATTAAAATTTTTATAAATGGATAACAAATTCAATCAATACTTAAAACACTAGTTAAAAGTTCAAAAAGCATAATAATTTCTTGCCAAATTTCAATTCAGTCTGATCTAAAAATTTTGATATTTTACGGAAAAAAAAAGTGGTCCACTATTGACCATGTTATCCTACACGAATACCCAGGTAAATGTCAAAGAAAATGTACCTTGCACCTATATAGACTAAAATAAATTTCAAGAATTTCAAAATAAATTCACTCAAAGGAATCTCATCTTAACATACTTACATGTATGTAGTAAATCTCAAGAATTTACTCATGCAAGCAACTCCACTTCCTTGAAAAAAGAAAAGGAAAAGATTGCTCCTTCTCAATTTTGTGTGGCGCTCATGGCACCATATGACGACCCCTCAAAACGGAAGGAAAAATCTGAGGCAACTTGAATCTCGTCATGCGAAATGAATTGGATTAAGTGGAAGGACACCTCAAGCAGATCCTAACACTCTTGACATAAAAGGTAAACTGTTCTCCAACTCCTCCACAAATTGCTATTTACACATACACACACACACACATATATATTAATACACATAAATCCATCCTCCAAAATATATACATATTTACGCACTTGAGTCTCATGTTTCTATGGTTGTGACTTTATGTTCCGTCCACTTCTCAACTTATATCTATCCAGACCTTTCTATCCATTCTGGAATTCTTCCTGTTGGATGGACTATGATGACTGTCTATATTATTGAGAGCCAAGGATAGCGAAGCTTCTGTTATGTTATTATTTGCTCCATGTGGGTGAAATCCTTGAACCTTGCTGGATATCACATTGTCCAAGCGGCCACTCGGTATAACCTCATCGGTTCCTCAGGTTTGGTTGGATTTTCTTCAGTAGTTGTCTGAATTTTCTGTTTCTTTATTGGCTTCTGTCATGGTAGGGTGTCGGGTATTTTTTATTTTTATTTTTTTCCTTAGGGTAAGAGGTTGAGTGGGTTATTTTGAAGGGAGCAACTTCACTTGACCTTTGCTGGTTTCTATGGAAAAATATAGCACAGAATGTTTGGTATTTGTGAAAGCTATATAGAAAATAAATTAATATCAGAAAGGACATACAATACCGTTGACGCCAGGTTTCCAGTGTGTATGGACTCTCTGTCTGATGAAGTAAAAGTTTTGAATAGGTTTATCATTGATTATTACACAGCAGGGGTGAAAGGAGATGTTTTCTTTTTTCACAGCAATCTCAAAGAATCTAAGGATATGAAATATTTCTAGCAATCTAGTTTTATCCTGCAAATCTATTCAAATTCGAGCTGATAATATTTTATTTTAAACCTCCTGAAATATGATAAACAAAGGTAAACAAATTCACTTTCAAAAGTTTTAAAGGTGAACCCTTTTCATGGGTGGTGCAAATTCATATTGGTACCTTGATGAATATTAAGGTAAGGTAATAATTCAGTTTCCATAATCCTTTTATCCTTGGATCAGTTTTCTTCCCAATTCAACTAATTGAATTGTCAAATATTTACTCTCGAATTCAATAGAAAATTTTCAAATCCATCCTAGGGCTAGATCTGACCTACCACAGCAGATAAATGCATACAATTGGGCATAAGCTAATTTCATATCCATAGAAAGGGTTAAATCTCTTTTGAGACAATAGTACCGAACCTCATGGTCAACCTCTAATATAGGTATCGGGGATATTTTACCAAAAAATTGCAGTTGATTTTCTCTGGAACGCATGAAGGTTGTTTTGCTGGAATATCATTATAAATACCCAGGATTAGGAATGTTCCTCGTATTGACTTGAGCCAATTTTTTCCGTTACAATTGGTTAATCCTTTTAACCCTATCGTTGTATAGGGCCTGGTGATAAACCCATTAAACAGTTGGAAAACAAATAAACAAACAAGTCCCGACACAGTCAACCTTTCACCCAGGCAAACCATTGTCATTCAAATTTACAGTCACAGAGTCCCGCTTATCCTGTTTTGCTTATTTTGCACGATTTTTTTTTTGTTTGGCTTGGTAAAGAGTTTTCTTCTTTCATTTTTGGGATTGTTTTTGTTTTCACCCCGTTTCAGGGGCAATTACAGAAACTTTTACAATTTACAACTGTAATTCAGTAACATAGAAGTACAACAAAAATGGAAGGAAAGGCGTAAAGGATAATTAAAGTCAGGTCAATAAAATAAAAAGAGCTAACTGATTTGCATGCTGTGCTAGCTGGTAGCATAGAGTTAATCTTAAGAGACGATGTCCTTTTACCATGACGCATATCAATTGAAAAGCGTTAGAAGGTGTGCACTGCACACGTCTGTCGTCTTCCTTTGAATTTCTGTGAATCTTTGTAGCGTGGGAAATGAGATTCTTTTATATAAATTGCTAAGATATTTTAGATTGATATCGTTTTTATTTATTTTTATTTTATTTATTCTCTAATTAATTATAAAAGGATTGTGCTCTAGTATGCATATATCACTGCAATTTATAATTCATCGTCACACAGATAAAAAAATAAAACAAGTACAGTCAAACTTGGATATAATCACATCAAGTGGACTTCGGAAATCTGTAACTACCTATATAGTAAGTAAATTGTCTCCATACCAAGCTAACAAGACCCTTCGTTTCCTCTGCTGACACTTGTTTCGGAGGGAGTTGTTAGTTTGACAGATATTTAGAATACTGGTATTTTCATTACGAATCACATTCCGCCATTAGTGACGAAATATCGTGAAAATGTATAGGAAAGCACGGTACAACACTCTCTTTGCTCTCTCTGTCTTTCCTACAGGAATGTATATACATTAGTCACGAAATTACGTCACAGAACATTTGACAAAATTTTAATGGGAATAATTTGTATTCTATATACCTTGCTTGCGGCTTTGTGGAAGAATTTTCGACACAAAGCTCTTCAATCCGGAGTTTCAAATTTTTCGAAGAGACTGTCACGCACTTTCTTGGATGCACCTGTTGGCGATGGTGTTTTTTGTGTAGTTTGAGATGACCTTGCATGCTCGACCATCGACTTCGCTGAGTTCGTAAATCTTGAGTTCATTCGCCTGGCTCATCTTCAACGCTCTACGAGAGATTTATTTAATTAATTGATAAGTTATCAAACATTATGCTACCTTCTAACGACCTTATCATTCTCGACGATTTTAACCGACTTTCTGTTTAATAAGAGTATAATGGTTATGTTGACGCCTTTCTACCTTCTTGCTCTCCTATGCCATGAAGACGAGATGTTGTCTAAAAAAACGAAATTCCTCTTTAAAAGATTTTTCAATTGCAAAGAGTTTTAGACATTCAATTCTCGAGCTGCGGATTTGACAGCAAGCTCGGTTAATATTCATATTGACTAAATTCGCTATGAAATTTATTTCATAGAAAAATTCTATATGAAATACTAGTTCCGTATAGGGCTAATATTGCTAGGAATTCAAGTAAATGTATAGTATTTCGCTTCAAATATAATTCACACTTAAAAATTATTTTAAGTGCATATATGGGGTCAGGAGCTTGGCTGCTACTTTGGCTTATCTATACGGCAGGCAGGAACCAAGCCGTACTGATGAGTATACAGTTCTAGCTATTACGAAACGCCCTCTTTTGCAAAAGAAATTTCTTTTCCCAATATTTTTCGTTTGCAAAGAGTTTTTTAAATTAGAAACACGATTATTCGGCTTTGGGGTTTTTTTTTTTTTTTGGAGAACATCTCTTCTTCTGGTCTTACGCAGACAAACGACATGAAGAACGAATCTAATTGACTTTTGGACTTGGTGTGGTTCCTTTAGTCTCCGAAAAGATTATCTCCCTGCGCTTGATCCTGTTATATTAACGACGTTTATTTTAACTTTAAAAAATCTTTGCATTCTGAATGAGTGGCTCTTGAACTATGAGCGCTTTGAATGAACGAGATATTTACAGGGCTCTTCAGGTTTTCTATGATACCTTATATGAGTGCTTCGCGTGCTGTGTTTCAATTTCGAGGTCTAGAATAATGTACTCTTGTCAGTCTAATATATGGAGCATTTAAAGAATAGAAAAAATAAATCTTGGAAGAGGTTATGTGCTTCGAGCAGTGATGAGGATTGTTTAATGTATTCCAATCTTCGTTATGAGTTTGTGTAGAGCTCTGAGCGTGCTTGATTATGTTGACAAACTTAAACTTTCCCTGTATTTTGAGCCAAAGCTATTCTGAAATTTTGAGAATTCCAAGCGTAAGGTCGATGGTTGAAAAGTACCGATCTTCGATCTACGATTGTCAAATCTTTTCGGTGACATTTTTATAACTGTCTTTTCTAAGACTGGCTTAGAAATTAGCTTTAGTAATCATCTACTTCTTTTGTACTTAACGAGGAAGCACTTCTGAAGCGCATTTCGGGCTTGTCGGAGTGCTTTTCTAATGGTATTTCTGTTCCTTATACTGGCTTATTTATTTAATATATCTATTGGTAGTGGTGTTTTTCCTAGTTTATGTCAACTTTCTGTTATTATTCCCTTACACAAGAAAGGAAGCAGGAACGATTTTTCTAATTATCTACCAGGCACCAATTTACCTTGCCTTACCTAGCTATTTGAAGCCCCAGTTTCTGACGTCCTAAAATTTCATCGTAAGCCTTTAAGAAGTTCTTTTAGCATGGCTACCCTACTACCAACCTAGAAGAATTCTCATTCTACATTCCTGCTATTGAGGTTGGAAAGCAGGTTGGTTGTGTCTACACCGATTTCAGTAAGGCATTTGACAAAATTAATCTTCGTATTTTGTATATCAAGCTCCTCCTCCTCTTGGCTTTCCTCCTCTATTCATGACATGGTTATGGTCATCCTTTTTTTACCGTACGCAGCGCGCTCTCTTTCCGGGAGTTTTTCAACTGTATTTATAAATACGTCGGCGTTCCACAAGATAGGAATCTCTGTTATCAAAAGTTTTCGTATAATTTCGGATGAAAATGACTGTGCTTTTCTAAATTGCGGTTTACCCATTTTGGTGTTCTGTAAGGAAATTAACTATTGCACAATTCACGGCTTCGCGAAAATAAACACACGAAGTATATTTAAATTGCAAGTTTTGCATGCTTAGTGTCATTTACATTTATTGGTAGTTAATTGACTGGCAATAACCTAAGCATCGCGAAGTGTGAACCATACAAATATAAGAGGAGTCAGTACTCAGCAAAAATTTCAACTTAGATATCAGCGAGCCTATAGGCAATAAAACTTACTATACGTAGGTTTGTGTCCTGAAAGTATGAGAATTCATATAAAATTAGCGTAGACCTAGACCACAAGTCAGATTAGACACATCTAGCGTAAAAGGCAGAAAACCAACATGCGACAATTTAAGACGAAAATAAAAATTTGCAGTTCAAAGAAATTGAAAATTTTTAACGAGAATGAACTCTCCTAAATTTTATTTTGCACATAATTGTGAAATACACTATTTTGCTTTGTATTTCAACAACTTTAAACGAAATATTCCAATTTCTCGACTGTGAAATATAGAGAGAGAAAAAAACAAGTACTATTAGAGTTAAACAATTAAAAAAACCGCCACTAAAAATGAAAACCCTCGACGTTATTTGCTAGATTTAGGCTTTATCTTTCTAAATTAGTCACAATCTAAAGAACTGAGCATACCTACTAACAGGAATTTGATTTGAAAAAAAAAACAATTTTTACCATTTTATACAATTTTCCGAGCTAATATCTCCATTCCAATACATTTTTTTTTTATTTTTCTCGACGTTGTTTACTAGACCTCTTCGTTACCTTTAATATAAAATATAAGTCATTATTCTGGTACAAATAGTTTACCAGAAATTCGCATTGAAAAATGAATGAAACTTGCAAATCTTGGTACTGACTCCTCTTAATTGCAATTTTTTCATATTCTGAGATTTCCCAATATCGCCCAAATCGAATATTGATAACAATTGATGATTGCACAAAACCGAAAAAGTGACCCGCGGTACGAGGTATGTAAGGGAGTAGATAGAGAGTACGGTTTGAAGTAGTAGCGAAGCGAGTAGTGAAAAAGCAAGGGAACTGACGGACCGTGAATTTGTGCGATTAATGAAAAGTTATCGAAATGTCTGTTTAGACTAACTCTATATAAAATCTAATGTATATACAGGGTGATTCAGATCAAGACAGACACCTTCCGGTATACCACGCGATTCCTTGAGGTAAGCTGATCAAAAAATTGTTCCACACCCCCCCCCCCCCCCCCCCCAGAAACCTTCCTTCAGGAGCTGGGGCCAGTTGAAGATTTCGCCAATATTCGTGAGAATAAATGAGTATAACTTTTGAACCACCCTATAGATTTTGGTTATTGTTAGCTTATTAAATAGCCAAGAATAGTAGCTGTCGAAGAGTATATTGCCCTGTATGTTTTAATTAAGTATCTTTAAATTATTCGTAAATATTTCCAAAACATTAATTTTTTTTACACACAAATTTCATAAATACCGTTATTTATTTCAAAAACTTTTGTGTGTAAAAAAATCAAAATTTTGGAAATATTTGAGAATAATTTAAAGAAGCCTAATTAGAAAATACAGAGTAATACACTTTTCGACAGCTATCATGCTTGGCTATTTAATAAGCCAACAATAACCAAAAGTTATACTCAATTAGTCCAATCAGGGTTCACGAATATTGGCGAAATCTTCAACTGGCCACAACTTCTAAACAAAGGTTTCGAGGGGGGGGGGGGGAAGGGGGAGGGTATGTGGAACAATTTTTTGATCAGCTTACCTCAAGGAATCGCGTGGTATACCGGAAGGTATCTTGATCTGAATCACCCTGTATATAGATACACAACAAATAGGTGAAAGGCAAAAAAGAGCAAAGATTATAATGTTTTAGTAGTGTTAAATATTTGGAAAACTCTTCAATATAATAATAAAAAGATACCTCTTGTGCATTGTAATAACCCCTAAAATTTTGGCGCAGCCGGTATATACATGCAAGAAGAGGTCCCAGCATTACAAAACCCCGGAAAGAAGAAGATTTGCTGCAAGACTCAGTGCACTGTTCTTTGAAGACTGTACCGATTTAGGCGACGACGATGTTTTTCTACGCGAGGTAAAAAGACACCTTTTTCGCACCAGCAGCACTGGAGACTACATCTCCGTTCAAGAAACAAATATCCATGGAAGGTAGAAACACCACGATCCAGCAGTACTGGGAGACTTCATCTATCCTCTGGTATAAAATCTATAAGGAAAACGCAAGCAGCACGATCAAGTAGTTCAGAGAGACTTCAAGCTCTTAAGATACTGCAAATTCTGCTGGTAAGTCATTGTTTTGCTGAAAAACTAACACTACTTCGAAAAAATAAACAAGTACTAACTAACAATAGAAATACTAGTATTAAGGAAAAATCTGAGGAAATGCCGCTAGATTACAATAACGTTAATTAGTTAATAAATTTAGATATACCCATGTTCACAGGGAAAATATGTACCGACACATATAATGAGATAGAAATTCTTATTAAGTGTTGTGAAAAAGTGTATTAATGTTTAATGGGTGATCTAGAAACTGAACTCTTTTTAAAACTCATCTCTATAAAACTAAGGGCTAGAGCATTTTCGGTTCTATGTGGGGAAACATTTAGGACGTTTGACGACCTTAAAAATCTCCTATTTGAAAAATTCACAGAAAATTAACCATATCGACTTCTCGTAGATGAACTAAGATTAATAATAATAATAATAATTTATTCAAGGATTTGTACAAAGACTACATCTTTTTCTAGTACAGTACAAAATGGAAAATTTAAATATATGGCAAGAAAAAAAAAAACAAACAAATTAAATTTAAGATCAAATAAACCTATATTAATTGCAACTAAGAGATAGATCAAACTACCACACAGAGCAAAACCAAAAAAGTAGATGGAGAAAAACAAAATTTTTGCACTTAAAATGCATTTTGTAAATTTATTGGAATTATTTTCAATAAATTTCAGTCTGTTAGACGAGAAATCTCCTTCACGTAATTTCTACTTGGTTTATCCACATGCCGCCAGGCAAAAAAGGGGGAACAATCACCCAATTTCAAAGCGCAATGAGTTATCTTGCCACCATATAATTCACACATACTTTTTATAAAAAGTATTTATGTGGGCAATTGGTGTGACCTCCAACATTGAACTTCTATGGTAGGCGATCAGAGATAACCATACCGATGAGACCTCTCTGATCGCTGGGTCGAAAAGTTCAATAATTTTTTTGCACTTAAAATGCATTTTGTAAATTTATTGAAATTATTTTCAATAAATTTCAGTCTGTTAGACGAGAAATCTCCTTCACGTAATTTCTACTTGGTTTATCCACATGCCGCCAGGCAAAAAAGGGGGAACAATCACCCAATTTCAAAGCGCAATGAGTTATCTTGCCACCATATAATTCACACATACTTTTTATAAAAAGTATTTATGTGGGCAATTGGTGTGACCTCCAACATTGAACTTCTATGGTAGGCGATCAGAGATAACCATACCGATGAGACCTCTCTGATCGCTGGGTCGAAAAGTTCAATAATTTTTTTGCACTTAAAATGCATTTTGTAAATTTATTGAAATTATTTTCAATAAATTTCAGTCTGTTAGACGAGAAATCTCCTTCATGAAAAACAAAATCTACAAAATAATAAAATAAAGAATTGAAAAGATCAGAATTTAATCTTAATCTAAGCTACGTAGAAAAATTGTGTCATTGACACATTTTAGTTTAGGAAGAATCCAGAATACGCTTCAGCTCATTCTTAAAATCCAACGTCCGAGTTTGCCCTCTAACAGTAACCGGAAGTGACTTCCATACACGAGAAATAACGGAAAAATAAAAACGTTGCCCAACAACATAACGTGCACGAGGAATCCGAAGACTTACATGACTGTACCAAAGCTATCAAAGGTGTAAAAAAAATGGTGAAAAGGGTCGCAAAAACTGTAAAGCGCTTTTGTGTGATCTTTAGGAAGTCGAGTTAACATATTCTTAGGAGTTCTTTTGGACCCGAACGTACTTTTATACTTTTTACTTGAAAACGATCTCTCACTCAAAGAAATTTTGGATGAAACCGGAAAAATTGAGGCAAGGAAAAAACAACTTTGTATACAAAAATATCATCCCATTTTGTCAAATTTGAGCCAGCTATATAGCCTTGTCACACCAAAATTGAATGATAACATGCCTTCAAATATTTTATAGGAAAATTTTTCTAACTTCTAGCCAAATATCAACAGCACTTTATCACTAAATCTTTTAATTAAGTTACTACTCCATCGGAAATAAAAATTGAGCCCACTAACAACAACTTTAATACATTTCCTTCCAGACATAACAGCTCTAATGTAGTTTCATTCAAAAATTACAAAAATGAGCGGAATAATGAAATAAAATGTAACTTTTGCAATAGACTAGGCCATTCCTTCTCTCAGTGTCGTATAAGTGAGAATTCAGCTTTTTGCATTAATTGCCGAGCTTACGGTTACACTGCACATAATTGCACACCCATAGCCAATCTTTCACAAAGTCGGTCAACTTCGAATCAGATTCATGCATTTAACAAAAGTAACATGCAATTCAAACCATGGAAAATGTGCGATTTTTGTAAACTTTCTACACAAAATTTACAAGAATGTCGTGGTAAATAGGAATGGGAATTCGAAAACTCAAAACGTAACATTAAATCGGAAAACTAAGCGGTGCCCCCGAATACACTACGAGCAAAGCCCAGACAGGCGAAATTCAACGGTATCGCTGTCCAGATAGTCGAAAATATTTTATAAAGGTTCCCATTCATATAGCGAATAAACCCGAAGTTGAACTGCTTGTCGACACGGGTGAAGATCTAAGTCTAATCAAAGAGTCAGTAATTAAACCAACCACTAAAATTTTGTACACATATCTCGAAATAAATTGTAATTTTGGAAAAGTTAAAACCTTGGGTAAATGCGAGAGCATAATAAAAACGCCACTGACTAAGCTCTATGAGCAGAGCTGTAAAATACTCATAATTTAATGGATTTAATACCTCTTAATTATCAGTACCGAGTATCGTGGAATTGGTAATTCCCAGTACTAAGCCTCCTCTACTGGAATTAAAATTGTACTGTGCCATTCCCGGAAGGTAAGTAATACTTTAAAATACCAGTAAGTAATTGAATTTACGATTCCATTTCAAAAATACCTAGATATTCCTAAAAGTATTTAAAAAGTATTTTAATTACTTTAACAACTTCAGTATTAAACATGAATTACGAAATGAACTAGATCAATTGTCATTTTAATTTTATTGCAAAAAAAAACTTTTCCATGTTTTCGATGTTCTCAAGGTGCAATAAATTTAAATAGTTTGGAGAAGTACGTTTGCTTTAAAAAAATTGTAGGCCAAGAGGTTAAAAATTACAAAGTCACAGTCTTGGAAAATATTTACTGTGTGCTATTTTGTCTTATTTAAATTTGCAATTATATAAAAAACTATAATTAAACTTAGTTAAATGCACTTTATTTTAGCAGAAATGGCGTATCAAATAGTTGATGGTTGATTATAAGCCCTCTAAGGAAAATAACCGCCTTACTGCGCCTGATGAATGCAATGGTGTATTGTAAGTCCAGCTTATTTAAGTCACGGATACTTGTTCCAAATACCCACTTCATGTCAGGATACATAGGGGTAATTTTGTCGCATAATGTGTTACTTCAATCAGAACTGAGAAATCGGTACCCATGTCGACGTGCCCATCCAAAATCATAGATAATTAATTTAATTAATTAATCAATCAAATCTTAATCATGGAATTTGAAAAATACAAAGCTACAAAAACAATTTCACTTAATGTCTTATTTTTCCAATTCCTTCACATTTCATTTATTATTTCTTTTTTCTTCATATTTTTACAGTTTCCAGTTCATTTTCTTTTGTATCCATCTCTGCTCTTTTATAATTTTCATCGTTTTGTTTTGCAATATTGGCAACGCGGTATGGCGAAAGTGCAATTGGGCGAAATCATCAGAGACAATTACGCAAATTTTGGATTTATCTTTGATTATTCCAATACTAACCAGATGGAACTCTATCGCATAAGGAAAAGCTGTGCGATCTGTGCGAGAGACTAGGGATTTCCAAATTATGTCCCACAGATACACAGTATTTAGAAGAATATTGTGTATTGATGGGTCCAATTGCCGCGGCACTTGATTTTCTTCAAGGCGAAGAAAATTTGCTTTTTGGATGTCTCATCCTCTCTTTAGTGAAACTGAATGTGATAATTGCAGAGGTCAGCATCTACAACAAATTAAAATATTTATAGATAGTGACAATTACAATAAGAGATAAGTTCGCCCAAAGATTCTCCCCTTATTTCACGTTGTCTTCAAAATCAGACGATACTATTGGCATCCATCATGTGCACGAAAATCAAAATGAGGTGGTTCAATGCTTTGAGGACCAACGTCAACCGCTCTGCGGAAGATATTCAGAATTTAGTGATTCAGCAGAAGATGTATCGACTACCGGAAAGCAGAAGTTAATTATACAGGAGCAAGTTGAGGAAAGGATAGAAAATGACATCATCGAACCGAGTAAAAGTGGTGGATATAGTAAAAGCAACTAAGGTGATCAACACCTCTTTTCAATCGTTATTACTTTTACCTTTGAAAATTCTATATACCTGCCTAAAATACTTATCTGCGTAAGTCTGAATGCGCAAACGCGGAAGCAAACATATTATCGATTGAACGTAATTGCCATCTTTGGGCATGATCGACTTCCTTTATTGAAATCTTTTATTTCAATTTTCCAAACATATTAAGTGTAATCCAAGCCAATTTCACATAACTTCCTAAGTACATCTAACAACTTCAATTAAACTTCAATTGCAAATGTGAAATTCTCCCATTTAGCATACCATAAAAGGGCAACACTGTTTCAATCGAAATCCCAGCCGCGCAAGTAGATCTCATCGTAATTAGCAAGATGTGACAGTAAATTGCTATTTAGTTCTAGCTCTTATAACGAACCTCGAATAGCATCATTCAGGACACGTTGAATGTCTCTCCTTAATTGTCTGTCTACAAGGAATATTACGGCACTTAGGTGCTTTTTGTTTTAGCGCGCGTATTGAATGGGTACACCTCATGTTGGGGTAACAAGGCACAAGATGAAAACGACTTCAATTGCAATTTACTCGAGTACCTGTGTACTACTTGAATGTTACAAATAGGTAAGGATGGCAAGGATAATGCTCAGAGCATCCTTTTTCAAGTTGTGATGTAAAACGACCTCTTGTTGTGTGTAATATATGTACAGGAGGAAAGTTAAATGCGTATGGTGTACTGTATCTAGTATTTATGTACGGATACGTACCTACCATGTGTAAAAGCAAACCCGTGGGGAGACTCGTTTCTTTTTTGTTTTTTTGGCGTCACATTTCATCGAATTTCGCGCACCGATGCCCCTTTTGTTCGGGATCATGAGATTCCACGGCTAGAAGCTTGGAAAGGAATATATTTGTATGTATGTATATAGCGGCGACTCGGTTCTCGATCCTGACTACCCTTAAGGCTTTTCTTTTTATGCACATACTGTAAATTCACATATGTGACGTGTGTGTATAAATAGGTAGCCCAAGGCTCTTTGACCATATCCAAGCATGTTACACAAAAAAAAAAAAAGTGATACAGTCTCAAGAGGGGACGACGCATCCATCGAGAAGGGTCGATTGTCGGAACTCTGTGTAAGAAGTGCGTACATTTATTGAGAGAACCAAGGAAACAACAACGGGGTGAAGTCGGTTATCCTCACCCGAACCACCACACTATCCACGCATAGCTATCAAACACGGTTACTGTTACTTAGATGATGCTATGCACTAGATATGACTGATGACGACGACGGGGGTTTCCTACCCGTGATTTGTCATAGGGGTGAGCCTGAGCCTTCAAATTATATGGACCGAATGGCTTGAGTAAGAGATAAAGTGATTTCCACCCTAATGATGTACTGCACGACTACTGCCTGTCTATATTGGGAAACTATGCCCACCCGGTTGAATCTCCTTTTATTAAATGAGTTTTATGTGCAACCATAGTTAACGCGAATATGGGAAATTTATAACGGCTGCAAACTGCTACATCCGATCGGGTTTGCCAGCGTTTTCCTATACCTACTACTTGTGTGTTGTTTGTAGCCATGGAGATGGGTCCTGGAAATTTATGACTTCATATTAATGGTGTGTTCCTTCCTGATCCTGCTAGAAGAAAGCAGACATCTGCATATGTAAATATTGACATATTTTTTTTATACGCACTCCGCAAGGAATTTGTACGACATGACTGAGTCTGGTTAACCCTATATCACGAGGGCAATCTGGTTAAACGGAATGCTGAGAATCTTAAAAAAATTTCGAAGTGGGTTACCTGCATTCTCGTTGTTTTTTCAATGTATTTTACAGAAACTTGCATTACGTTGACATTTTTAATTTTTTTTTGCGAAAATTGTTTTTAAGAAATTTTGACATTTTGTGTGACATGTTTATTGGGAACGAGTTTTGATTTTTTTAGGTAATAGTTTTGATAGAGTTGAAATTTCAGGAAATTTTTATTAAATAAAATAATTGATTTATACAAAGGAAAAAAAACATCCTCTGATTAATGCGTTGAGATTGACCTGAAGATATTATGGTATCAACTCATAACCCTAGGGTGAAAGGTTCTCTGATTTTCAACAGAGTTTTATTTACTGGTTGTTGTTGCACAGTTTGACTTGTTTGTAACAATTTTTTTGCTGTTTGTGAGATAATATTCCAGGAAAATGATAGGAACTTTTTAAAGTGGAACGGTTACCCATTATGTACTAGAAGGTGAAGGTGAGGTAATGAAAAGTTTGCTTCCTATCTCGCCTTCTAGTTGGTAGGAATCTAACCAGAACAAAATTTTACTTAACAACGAGTGAATTAAAACCCTTTAAAAAAGAAATGTTTTTCAAAATAGATGGAGTTTCAGCAGGAATTATATGTTCTTCTTCTTGGTTCCTCTCTGCTCTAGACGCGAAAGGGAAACCAAGCTGACATATATGGAGTTGGAAAAAATCTTCATGTGTGAATCATAATATCAGGCGAAATACTAACTAAATACCTAGCAAGATTAGCCCTATGTGGGACCAGCATAAATGCATAGAGAATTTATTCAATATGAAATTAACAGAGATTACTGAAAAGTCTGCAGTTCAAGAAGAAATTTTGAAGAAATTTCTTTTTAAAGAGTTTTCATCACTCGATTCTCGAACTACAGACCTTGCAATAAACTTAGTGCATTTCATATCGACTAAAATCTCTATGTATTAGTTTACATCGCCATTTAAATGTATTTCCTTGATCTGAGATTTGCACAGAAGAGTTTCAAATGGTAAAGTTGAGCCGTTCTGATAGCGATGAAGGTATTCTCTTAGCTTAGGTAAATGAGAGATCATAATAGAATTCGTCAGGGACCAAAAAAGTTAAAGAAATATTTTAAATGTCTGGTTTTAACACTTTGTTATTGATATTTTATATTTCTCTTTGAAATAGTTAAAAAGAAAATTTTATTTTCCTCTGAGTAAATAACAAAATAATTCTTGCCTGTCATACAGCCAGGAAAAAAACGCAAACGCGGTCCTGAAGGGACCCTTACACTACTTACAATAACCTTCGTGAAGGCGCAGAAAATAGACCTTCAGCTGCATTGCCCCATATCCACCCAATGACACAAAGGCAGCCGTTATTTTGTTCAGAGTCCCTACGATAATCTGTAAGTTAGAATTGGAGGAGTGGACCTATTAAACCATTATCACAAGAGCGCTCCAGGAGGAGAGGGAGATAGAAAGACCTTTAGAACTTCATTACTTTACAAAACTTTAATGATCCTCAACGGTAATATTAGCCACTACGACAAATTCATCTACTTAAACCTGGGTTACAGCACCTACACCATCATTTGCTGCTCTGGTATACAAACAATCCTTAATTTAGCAGTCCAATGAGAAGCATACGTTGGGCTATATCTCCTCGTTTACTTACATTGTTTTATATTTGTTCTAGGCAGCTGGAGACAAGATTCCAGTTATTAATATTCTATCCCGCAGTTCAAGATCCATCTTTGAAATACTTATTTTGTTCAGACAGTAATTACTATTTTTATATTAATTGTTCATTAGAAAATCAAAGTTATTTGCAATAGCCCAGTATCAATACGAATTGATGTTCGAATTAGTCACTTTCGCGGTCGTATTAGCGTGAAAATATGGGCAAATAATAAAATATACCTGGTGATAAAAATCTAAGTACTTAATTCAATAATTAGAGCAAATTCTAATTCATTATACAAAAAAAAAAATCTTCAGTTATGATCCTCCACACGAGAAATATTTAATTGCATTTGAGTTAACTAGGTGAGGCATAGAAATGAACTAAAATCAAAACAAAACTTATTCATTGGAACTAGTGAAGGGTCGCATCGTTTATTAATTTGCATCTTTGGCATGTCTGATTGCATTAGAAATATGATGCGGTAATGGTTTTAAACAATGTCGAAGAAATAATTAATAATTTGCTGAAGCAAGGTGGAAAGATTTTCTTTAAAACAATATAATTGATTGAAGGTAATATACTGAGAGTTTACTTATATGTTGATCCCTCGAAGGAGCTCCCTGGAGGTGGTTATGTCTTATGTGACAGTAAAATGCTGAAAAATTAAGGTTAGGATATCTCACCCATTATTAATAATAATCTTGCCGTAGCTGGCCAATTGTTAATCGTTACTTGGACGAGTCATTTGAACCATACGTTAAAAAGCGATATTGTTCTGATGGTATCGCCCTGCCTGAGGGACTAGTATATTTCCTCAAATACGCGGACTGATAGCTTTTTTCTGACGAGTACATTTAATATGTCGCTACGTTTAGTTCAGATGATCTACTCAATGTGGCTCTAATCAACTATCAACTATCACTTTAATTCCTAATTTCTGTTCTTTATTTGAAACTAATTTAAACTTCTATTCTCTAATCCTGATCATATCCAATGAACAGAAAAACTTACTAGCTAAATGCAGATCACCTACGTGTCTTTTTCATTTAAACCTATAATCCTAGCTTAGTGGTCAAGAAAGAGTCTCGACGAAGAAAATCTGTACAAACTAGCAATTTCCTTATTCTACACTTGTTTCTCATATCATCGTAGCATTCTCGATTATATTTCTCTTCCTTTTATTTTCTTCGCTCTTCATTAGGGCTCCGCTGATCTACAGTGAAACCATCTAGCCTGTATTCAGACTAATCTTGTTCCGTCAAAACCCAACATATCCTCGAACTTCTCAACGGCCCTGCCCTATGTTTACTTTGCAGTCCCGTGATAAATTTTTCGCTTTATCTTTAGTCGCAATATGTTGTGCAAATTAAAATACGGGCATAAAAACCTTTGACTTTCCTACTCGTGTCCATCAGTCACCGCAAAGCCTTGCCGAACAATCTGTACTAATTTCCAGAAAAATCTTTATTTTATTCCCTACGATGCACCGTCGCAATTCTAAATCCGTTTTCTTCTTATAATTGTTAATTCCCTTGCTTGTTTCTTGTGCTCAACCAAAATTTTTTCTTTACTACACACCTTCCTTTGACACATACAAAATATGGCCGGCTGTCATTCATCCGGCCTCTCGGATGCTTCCTTTTCCTTTCCGCCCGAAAACATTTGCCCGTAAAGTCCCTGTCGCACAGCCATTCAGAAAAATGGCAGCACGATCGCAGTGTGGGTATGCATAGCATACTGCTGCTAGCATCTGTGTAGCATACTGCTGCATGCAGTTTGCTACAACCATAACAATCTTAAGTTTTTTTATATCTCTCTCGGTTTAACATTTAAAAATGAGTTTTATTTTTTCCTCAAGAAATAAACCTGTCCGAATAAGGTTCTTAGGGAAAGGAAAATTGGAATCGGCAACCCCTTCCTGGTGTTGCTATACATAGCTTTGATTTTTCATTGTAAACGGCGTTTTTAAAAAAAATGTAAATTTAAGTTCAAAAATAGGACCAGGCAACTTAATTAACAAATTTTACAAGATAAAATGACAACAAAAATAGAAAACGTCCATTGATAATTTTTATTTGCTGAGGAAAATAAAAAACTCGAATAACGATAATAACTTACTTGTTCACTTACGGAATCACAACACCATCCACAGTGACAGCTAGTAATTCCAAAGATTTCATGGAACCAGTTGAAAAGGCAATGCACTGAGACTTATTAGGATTTATTTTAAGATCGTGTGCATATATCCACTAACTAATTTCGAGTAAATCGCTGTTGATCCCATCCACACAGTCTTCGGTCACACCTATGGAGCAACTGAGATAAATTTGAAAGTTATCGGCATAAATATGAATATAAAAGTCACAAGTTACAAGCGGCAAGTCGTTGATATATAGGATAAAGAATAGAGGTTAAAGAATGGATCTCTGTGGAACTCCACTGGTAAAAAGAAGAAAGTGGAAATAATTGTCCTCACCAAGGCACACACGCTGTAATCTGTCGGATAGAATGTTCTTAATTAAAAGAGTCGCCCCATATGAAAAATAAAAATTCTCTTGAAGTTTGCTCAATAATTTCTTCTGAGAAATGCTGTCAAATGCCTATGAAAAATCAAGTAGAGTCAAAATGGTGATTTCTTCGTTATCGAGCGATGACCGAATGTCGGGTGTCACGTATAAAGTGACATTTTCACAACTACGCTTCGGAGAAAAACAGGACTACCATTCATTTATAAGATTATTCATTAATATGAAATATTGAACTTGCCAACACAGCAACTATAAGCCTCTAATCCACAGAATGGAGAAATGTCCCTTTTTTTTTAAATTGAAACTACATTAAAACTCTTCCAGGATATAGGAAAGACTGACTCACAGATACAGGTTTTAAATACATGCAAAAGTGGACCAATAATGGTTGGAGTGATAATCTTAAAAATTTGGGGGAACATACTATCCATACCGATAGCATTTGATTTATTTAATGGCATAAACGGGACCAAGTAGCTCAGTCCTATACACATCATGAATACTGAAATCTGTCATTCTGTCTTCAGATATGTCCAATATTGCCGTATATTGATCGGAATCTGCCAATTGCTGATTTCGAACAATGTACCTATTCACCTCATTGGGACAGAGAGTGGATTTTATAGTCTCACTACCGCATACATAATGAAGAAAGATAAGGTGTAGAGATCATCGTTGGGGTATCGTTTGCACTCGAAAAACAATCATTTAGATGATAAGGCACCAACAGAATAATACGAGATTTTTTCAACTTTCTATAGACACCAGCCTTGTGCAAATTTTTCCAGTTTAGGATATCATAAAATAAAAGATTTTTTTTTATTGAAAATTAAGTGAGAGAAAAATCTAAACAAACAAGAGAAAAAGCTATAATTGCTCTAAGGCGAATACATCCAGATGAAAATAAAAGCGAAAAAAGTCAAAAACTGAAATTTTGAATAACAGTACCAGTCACCAAAACGGGGTTGTCCGATTTAGTAATCCATTTTTGAAATTGAATTTACTATTAGTTTTTGAAGACGTCGTGTACAAAATTTCAGTTCTCATGCCGTATCCAGTGAAGAACGAAATCTTTGTGCGGCAACCTTACGAAAGAGTTACCCGATTTATCTTATTTTCAAATTGAAATCTAATTTTTTTTTAAAAGACCATGTGTAAAATTTCAACTCTCTAAGTAAATGCGTTCTCGGGCTATCGAGTGAGGACCGACGTGCCAGAAGGTTCTATTATAATCCCACTATTATTTAGTTTGAACAATATTTCATGTTTATTACTTATACTTTAAGTATTAATACTTTTAAATGGCTTTCCATTGCTAATTTAAAGGAAAGTGTCCAATCTGTTTTTTTTTTTATATTATTAAGCTAAGCTCAGAGGATACCCTATGATGCAAAGCATAGCATGACAGGAAGGATATAGGGAAAGTATTAGTGTACATGAGGAAAGTGGTGGAGGTGCTAATGTATGTAGCTCATGAACCTTCGCAGATTGTAGACCCGAGGAAACTATTCCAAATTCGCACAGTTCAGAATAAGAAAGCATCACGGAATTTTACTGTACAGCCGAAAGTATTTTGAAGGGTGAAAGGATGTACGCGGAGTATTGCATGTAGGAATTATTCTACAAGGGACCATACTAGATATTTTATCGGAACATTGGCCATATATGTAGCGATAAAGTAGCGAAAGGTATGGCGGTGCTCGAGTCGATATGACAATTAATTATCAAATCGCCAATGAGCTTGCAGCTCTTTTGGACAATATCCAATGAAAGTAATGCTGTGCACCAAGTGACGGCTCAGATATGGGAATTATATTGCATTCTAGATCTGGTGGTAATAGTTATGTTATGAAGATTTAGTAAATTAGGCAATACCTGCGCAAGGAGTCTGGAGGTTGATTTCAATTAATGCCTGCGATTTATTTACAGATTATGAAGGTTCGAACATGTCTCACCTTACAGGCACAACCTTATTGGATGCAACTTGTATATGCATACCAGCAATAAATAATTTTGTATAAGACCTTCACTTTATTCATTTAAATTCGTACGTGATTGATGTATTTTTGCAAAAATCAGGGTAGTTTTTTGCTTTCTTTTTAACTTTTATTTATTTGACCTCAATGGATTTGTCAGGTTTTGTAAGTATTGATTTATTCAGTGACAGCACTGAATAGTTCAATTAAGTCTGTGACGCGCTATTTAACTAATGTTTATTAAAAAAAAAAAAAAAATAAACAAATTGGCATTTCTTTCAACAAGCCACAGATATTTATGTACACAAACACATAGATAATCTAAAATAGCCATAAAATTCCACACAAAATCAAATCAGAAATTTCCGCTCAGTATAGTGTGATAAATCTGTGAACAATAGAATAATTCTTTGTAAATTTTACTAGATCCTTGATTGGTCAGCCAAACAATTTTATTTCTTTTTTTTTCCTTTTTTTTCCTTTTTTTTTATGGCAAGCATTAAATACGCTAATTTCCTCCACAGAAAGGTATTATATGGGCTCACGTTTTTTTGCCATACCAATTTTTAATCCCCCCCTCCCCATCATTTGTGCATTTTTGTGCATCTCCCAGCAGGGTAAGTCCATCCATCGCAACCATTTCAGCATGGCCAAATGTGAATTTGCTGAATTAAAAATGTTTGCGATGCGAATTTGTCTGGTTTAGCACTCAATTGATTTTTTCCATTCCCGAATCTCCCGGCTCAGAAGAGCTGGAGCGGTAACAAAACAAAAAAATGAAAATAAAAAAATTTCCTTTTTTTTTATGGTGCTTAAGTGGAATAAGCTAAACCAACGTTCACATCATAGTTATATATAGGCTTCTGTGTGCGTAAAGTTTCCCACTACTGCTACTATTTGTGATCCTTCTGAAATATACGGTCAATTTTCTCATAGCATAAAAACCAGTTGGAGGCGAGCTATGTATAATGGGAGATATGAGATTTTATGATGGTGTAGGGGGAGGTGTTTTTTTTTGTTTTTCAATTTTTTAACGATAAAGAATTTTTCAGATTCGCTGATTTTTTAACGAGAGTCCGCGTTCATATATACAGGGAGTTTTTACCGAGGGAGGCTTTTTGTTATTATACTCAAAACTTACACCCGATGCCCACTGACTGACTTTTCCATTCGGGTAGCTTTTAAGAAGCCTCCCTCTATCTATACGGTCATGCAGAGGAGTACCTACTATGTGTGATACCAGGAGAAATCCACTGAAAGTTGCATAAATTAATAGTTCATTCATAGGCCAGGCAACTCTTCTCTTGTATTAAAACATGCACCAAAAGCGAGTTGCATGGATTTGTTGTGTGAAAGGATATATGTGCACCCCATCATCCCCTATCAGGGAACGAGCTCTTTTAAAAATTGTTTTTGGCCTTCGTTTTGGTTTTTTGTTTTTTTTTTTTTTCGTATTTTTATTTTTGGGAATACACAAGAGCGCGAGTGGATTTATGCCATCAATAGGGCGGACATCGGACGTTTTTAGAGGGTTCAAACCAGCGAACATTGAGGGTAAATATTGGGCCATTATTTTATACATGAGTTGCTGCAATCAATAGCGTTCCGCTGGTATCGAATCGACATGATATTGGGGTTCATTTCAAGTTTCTAGCTACATATATGTATATAGCATAGTTATAGTGAGCGCCATCGTTGCAGTTTATAGTGCAGCAATGTACAGAAACGCGGAGTGTGTCTGAGAGCGGAAAATACGCGTGGTCCATGCAATAAACTAAAGTTGAATGAATTCTGGCGTAGATAAAAGCTAAAATGTATATCTGTGGCCTTCTCAATGTCAATTACTATGCTGTTCGTCCGTCTGTCCGGTGTTCAATATATATTTCTATAGATTTTGATAAAATACAATTTGACATGATTCTGAAATTAGAAATATTTTTCTAATCATGGGTGTAAATAGAATTCAGGCAAATAAGAGTGGAATTGCGATTTATGGTAATTTCTTAAAATTATTTCATTATGGCTCTTTCCTACATTTTAATGGAAGGGAGAATACCTACTTTTCATATAACTTTAGGCCCTATATCAACAGACAGGAGAGAGGTCTTAAACGATGCATTATAATACTCTGAACATATTTTATTAACAATGTTTATTTCAATTAAGCGAAGGAAACGTAGAAAAGTGGACTTTCCTACTTATCGTGTTGCATGGAATTGGAAAGTCGTGAAAAATGACTTCCTTTAAAAAAATGTTCACAACACACTAATGGCCAAGGAAGAAAATTCATCAATATATACGAAATATAGTAACTGGGGTGTATGTGACCCAAATGCATGAAAATGGAGTTTCCGGCAGAAAATACGTACTGAGAAAGTTATCTGAATCATAAAAAACATACACCACCCGATAGTACTCGGCGAAACCTTTAATTTGATATGTAACATCCCGCATTGGAATCACCGCTCCTCCGCCGGGGGTTACTACCCTCACCGTAAAAGCATGCAGGAAAAATGTTTCTTCTACGAATTGTAGGTGGTAATAAGCTAAGGCGAACAGTGAAACTCGTTTTCCGATCAGACTTAAACCTCCTAGTTAGAGCTGATCTGAGGTAAGAAAAATCTAGTACTTCAATTCGAATAATGAAGAGGGAAATACTAAAAAACTGAGTGTGGGATGGCTAGGAGTGTGGGTTCACAAACTTCTTCTCATGACGTATGAAAGTCGATTCTCTACTAGATTTTCCAAAATGTACTAGATCAAAGTTTTGATCCTTACAAGCCGTCCCCCGCTTAATTGAATTAAACATTGTTAATAAAATATCTTTAGAGTATCGTAATACATCGTTTAAAATATCTCTCATGTCTGTTGATGTCGGGCCGAATGTAAGCATTCCTTTTTTGTATAGGCAAAAAATTATGTAGATATTTGAAATAAAAAATTATCTGTTTTTTAGTAGTTATATCAAGCTGGCGTTTAAAAAAGCTTTGGTTGTAGGTGAAGCTCTATGACATTTTTCTAGATCTATAATCACCTGTCAAAACCAAACTAATGACTGCAAGACGCATGTAATACACATAACTATACTTTTAGAAACAGGACCTTCGTTTCCAACTGTAATTCAGAAACAACACAATATTTATTAATGGTTTATTTTTATTTTATTATCTTTAAGAATCGTTGTCAGCCGCCATTACTATTGTTTTTATGAAAAACTTGGTACACACGTTAGGTTAGATTAGGCTAAGAATAGGGGCGACTAGGCCACTAGGACCATGTACAGGGTTTTCCAATAAGAGGTGTTATTTTGATATTCAAAGAAAAATGCCATTTTTTGAGATAAATGATCTGATCTTCATTATAAAGAGGATGCCGTTAATAATGGAAAACAACATCAACCAAATGACCACCACGACCACGCTTACAGGACCATATCCTTTTCATGAAATTTTCCATAACCAAATCGCAAAGTGGCTGCCCTATGTCCTCGATAGCCTCACGAATTCCATCTTTGAGGTCTTGAATCGACGCTGGGCTGTTGGCGTAGCCCTTCTCATTCACGTTGCCCAAAAGGAAGAAGTCGCAAAGTGTTAAGTCACAGATCTCCGTGGCCAATTGTGATCACCTCTTCGAGAGATAACACGGTCCGGAAACTTTTCCCGTAAAAGACCAATGGCTTCGTTGCTTGTATGGCACGTAGCGCCGTCTTGTTGAAAGTAAACGTTGTCCAGATCAATACCATCCAATTCCGGTCATAAAAAATCATTAATCATCTGTCGATAGCGCAATCCATTCACCGTAACTGTTGCTCCAGCCTCATCTTCGAAAAAGTAAGGTCCAATGACCCCGCGGGACCGTAAACCGCACCAAACAGTCACACGTTGAGGATAGAGAGGCTTTTCAACAATAACTCTTGGATTTTCCGAGCCCCAGATGCAACAATTTTGCTTGTTGACGAGGCCATCGAGGTGGAAATGGGCCTCATCACTAAAGATTAGTTTTCGATGGAATTCCGGATCATTTTCATGCATTTCAAGGACCCAATCAGCAAAGACTCGACATTGTTGATGATCGGCCGGCTTGAGTTCTTGTGTTAACTGAACTTTATAAGCCTTAAGACTCAAATCTTTATGCAAATTACGGTGTAATGACGTTTGTGGAATGCCTAATTCCAAAGAATGACGAGGAAGGGACAAACCTGTGTTTTCTTCAACACTTTCGGCTACAGCAGCAATATTCTCTGCTGTTCTTGAGCGACGTGCACGGGTTTTATTCTTCACATCACTAACTTGTCCCGACAGTTCGAATTTTTCTACCAACTTCTGTATTGCGGTCCGACAAGGTGCTTCACGACGACCCAAAAATGTTCGAGTTTTACGAACCGTCTCTGCCACATTTGCACCATTTTTATAGTGAATTTTAATAATTTCAATGTGTTGTTGAATCGTGTATCGTTCCATTTTTATTAATGGCGTAGTTTCTACTTGTCAAATGTCAAAAAATGACAGCTCCAAAAGTGACATCTACCGAAATATCGGGCTAATTAAAATAACACCTCTTATTGGAAAACCCTTTATAAAGTCAATGTATGGCACTTTTCCATAAGTATCAATATAGAAAATTTAAGAGAACGGCGACTCCCAACGCACACATACGGATTTATGTTTCATGGCTTGGAAAGTATCAAAACCCTCGAGAATACTTCACAAGCCATGAAACAGACTCCCTCCCTACCACATGCGAGGCCCAACGGAGTCCTTTACATTTTAAAATATTTGCAGTGTTCTTATGTAAAACTGACAAAAGTTTGATTTTTAATAGCTCCTCCGTCATAAACCACAATTTATACGGAAAAATGGTGTTCTGATAATCTTAAGCTTGCTTTGTTACCTTCCGAGCCGTAATAAAATTTTCATACCTTTCCTAACAAAATTATTTAATAAAATTTATCTTAACCAAATGACTACGATTCCTCAAACAAAAATTCTCAGCTGAAAAATCATTGTGATGTCGCTGTGCCGTCATGGGAAACCGTGGGCTGATGATATCGAATGTAGCTGCCTGCAGATTCGGACTCCGGCTGCACATAGAAACACGCAACTATCACTCAGTTTGTTAAGTAAGGTACATAGTAAGTGTAGCCTTTGGGAAGGTAAGGAACCAAGCTGTAATTTACTAGAAGACTATTTTTCTGTATGGATATTTGTTGAGGCTCTATAGCATATATAAAGTCAATGTTTGACACTTTTCCATAAGCATCAATATAGAACATTTCAGAGAACGGGCTCCGAACGCACACATATAGGTTTCTGTTTCATGGCTTGGGAAGTATTCTCGAGGGTTTTGGAAGTATTCTCGATACATGGCCTTGCAAGAGATGAGAAAGGAAAACAATTCCAGAGCTGCCAAAGCTGAGAAAAAGTGTTCAGTGGCGCTGGTATTTTTTTAAATAGGGTAATTTGGGTTCTACTAATAAAACCCGAACACAACTTTCTTCGTCCAACTTTAGCAATTATACGAATTGTCATTGTGGGTCTCTGTCAGTCAGCGACAACACCTTCGCCTTCATGGTCATTTGGATCCAGTACCGGCGAACATCTACTAACAAGATCAATCTCTTGAACAGCTGTTCAGTGCACCCTTTTTCGCCAGTGAACCACTACACAGCAACAGCACCTCCGCCTTCATAGTCATTTGGATTATGTACCGGTGACACTCTACTAACAAGAGGAATCTCTTGAACAGTTGCCTTATTCGCCAGTGAGTGAAAAACAACATGCTTGGTTAGTCCCGTGACACACGATGATACACACTCGAGACTAGACACGACGTAAAACCGGTTTTTGTATCGAATGTGTATCAGCCCATGGTACACGTAGTTTATGCCTAATCTACAATGCATGGTAAAACCACGTCGTCAAAACGACATGGATTTTTTTTTGTTTGCTTCCGACTCTTGCATTTGAAAATTCATGCGTGCAAAAATGTTTCTTCTCTTTCATTCATTTGACGACATGAGCACGAGCTTATGAGTAGTAGTTAATCAGCAAAAACGATGTAGTAATACCTCAGGTGTATGCAGCATAATTTAGAACCATGTAGGAAAATTTAGAACAAAACAGCTGTAAACTGGAACTTGTACTTTCAGTCTTGAATGCAGTATTTTATATTATTCGACTTGTCCCAAACGATTTCTTAGTTTACTATACCTACTATAGTATAAATCACTCAAACCAAATACTTCCATTGATGTAAGTCTGCAATGAAATCGAGAAAGCAATTACATTTATGATAATTGACAGGTAAACAGCTGTTTAATTTAGCACCTTACCGCTACTTAGATATTTCGTGTACTTATATGCATACTTCAGCAAACGATATTGTTTGACGACGTGATTTTACCATGCATTTAGGCATAACCCTCTGTCCTAAATTGAGGTATAAACGAAAATATTCTAAAATAGTGCTAAGAAAACTAATTTTTAGTACGGTGTATCGCGTGTGTATCATCGTGTGTCACCGGACTTATTGAAAAATGTAAATAGTTCTCCTTAAAAAAAAAAAAAAACAAGTATATTTTTCTTTATCACACACTTTGATGAGTAATGTCTTTCTTTTGAACAGCTGTTCAAGAAATTTCTCTTGTTAGTATACGCTCGCCGTCCTGTACAGAAGCAAGGCATATGTATGTGGAAAAAAAAACAACGAATACTATAAATTTCCTCTTTTGTATTTGTGAACTATACTCGCAAATAGAAAATACAACTGTGTTATAATTTAAAAATAAAAATGTAATAATAGTATAATACAGAGTACATAACAATTCGAATATCTCTATGACCTACATACACTATTTACATACGTACGTTCTATGTGCACTTACAGGGGGACTTAATCTAGGTATTTACAAAAGATATTTACAGTTAAATTGACGTACTTTGAACTTAGCCTAGAGTAGATAGAGATAGAGAGTGAGACAGAGAGACCAGCAAAACAATGGCGATTGACGAAAGAGTTATTTGATTGAGACTCTGTGCCGGGATCCTTTGGAGTACCATTTCTAAATATCACAATTATGTCAAAGGATGTATTTCAATCACATTTCAGTCTCAGCCCGCCCGTCCGTTCGTGCGTATTTCTCTACAATTTCAAGTATGTATATATTTGCACTCTTCGAAAGGGCGCATGGTGCAAACCTGATCATAACCAATCCAAATTTCATTCTATGCTACTCCATGCTACACACAATAGAAATCCTTCTTCATACAGCCACTAGCCCAAATTTAAGAGACCTCCTCTAAGTGACCTCAGTATGGTCGCCACACTGTTTTCTGGACTGATATTGATGAATTTATTTTAGTGTCCGGCGATCGTTTCTGTGCTGACTCATGAAGGACAGGTTTCATTGTAGACGGGGCTTTCAACTCGCATCTTTGTTTCGGAGGTGGTGAAGCATTTCTTTTTGGTGATTCTTTCGGCTGACATTTCTGTTGTTCATCGTTCATGGTTGAAATATTTTCTGTACTTTCAGAATTCGGTCGTAAGACTGGAACAAAGGCGGATTTTTCCACATCAATTTGTTCATCGTCTGAATCATCCGATGATTGATCTAAAGTGGAACTAGTTTCTAATGATGCATTTATTTTTCCTGTTATACTATGTGTAGAGGGCGGACTTGAGGATGAAGGACGTGATGAAGCTGGTGAAATTACAGCTGGATTTATTAATTCATTGCTATTTGTCCTTGTTGGAGTATTTACAGGTGGATATAAAGCGCTACGCATTCGAAGGCCTGGAAAATTATAATGTAGGAATGGATTTCGTGGTAGAATTTCTGGATGTGTTGCTGCAAATGGAAATTGTGGCATACAATTAGGTGGCGATACAAGTCCAGGAGTATTTGGTGGCTGCGTTAAGACCATTTGTTGGCCATTTGCTGTTGTTATTGGAAGATATTCAGCTGGTGGTAATGGTGGTAAAGCGCTTGTTGGAATACCGGATTGCATTGTTGGTGAACCTGGAATATAAGAAGAAGAAAAGGTTTATTTTAGTGTATGTGGTTTAATTTCTAATAATTTTTTTGGTATTTATATTCTAAAATTAAGCTCCATTCATAATGCATGAGTAAAGCAAGGCAGTGTGCGGGTAGAAAATCAGAGGATGATAACTCATTTTACATCAGCACCGTTCAGAATAAGTAAGCGCATCCTTGAATTTCGATATTTAACAAAAATTCGAAAGGTAAAATCTTCACAAAATCAATAACCCGAAATCAATCCCGAATTTACCTCTAAGGGAGAAAAGTGTAAAATTACAAAGGGGTCGAAAAAACGATTTTGAACATTCCTAATTGAAAAAGTCCCAATTTATCTTTCTTCCTACCCTCAACAGTTTGTACAAAAAAAAAAAAAAAATCCAGACCAAACTAAGATACAAATTGATAGGTCAATCGCAATATTGTCCTTGTTGAAATGACTGAGGGTATTAAAGAAAGCGTCACTGAGAAAATACCCACACTGTTTTTGGAAAGATTTCTGGATGGTCTTTGACATTTTTCAAAACAATCTGCAAATTACAGTTTCATTAGGTATTGGTCACCTAAATATGATTGATATTAGCACGGAATTTAGCAATCTGCCTACTGGAAAAGGGACAACCTTAGGGTTCTATCCTGTATACCTACTTCGTTTTTTATACCGGCCGAGATGAAATCCATAGGCTTGTCATTCCGTTTGTAACGCACAGAAATAACGATGGTAGAGCAAAACGGATTGGACGCCCACGCATAATATTAAAAGTTATTTTAATTTTTGCATGTCCGTCCGTCCGCCTGTCCATCCGTCTGTGCGCGCGATAACTAGAGAACGCGTTCACTTAGAAAGCTGAAATTTTGTACACAGACTTTTTAAAAAAAAGTAAAGTTATGTTCGAAAATGAGACAATTCGGGCAACTCCTTCGTGGGGTTGCCATACAAAAATTTTGTTTTTCACTATATATTTGGACACTACCTGAGGACGGGTTGACATAAAGAGCTGAAATTTGTCACATGGTATTTTTATAGTAATAACAAATAAAATTCAAAAAATGGACTAAATCGGGCAACCCCTTCTTCATGCTGCCATATAAAAATTTAGGTTTTTGACATATACTGTGAAAACGATCAATTCTAGACATTTTTATTGTACCAAAAACTTCTTCAGAATACAAAATCCTATAAAATTTGTTATAATTATTTTTTCTGTCCGATGCACCGTTCTAGAAATATATGCGAAAAACCACTTCAAAACTTGCATAGATCAGTGATCATACGAAATTTAATGTGGGCATGTATCTAGGGTATCATAAGAATTGGTCGTAGAACAATTCTAGCTTTTTTACTTGCTTTAATTTGTATTTATACACGATTTCTCGTTAAATATGCTATTTAGAAGCATAAGTATGTTTCAGTTTGACGTAAAGGAGTCTCAGTTAACTTTAAATTAGCAGGAGTCTTCTGCTCTACTCTACTCTATCAAAATGAAGAAAAATATAATCGAAATAGAAATACGATAAAATCCTAACAATACAACAACGGCTTAAGATTGACTGATGTGCGGCCATAAAAAGGGAAAACGCTGGCTTTCGAGCACATTAACTGTATCAATTAGCGGAAATCAGAAAGACCTAAGCAACGAGGAACACCTGAAATTTTGTTATTCAGCAGGCTAAGTTCCAAAATATTTTAGTAAATTTTCAAGGTTTTCGTGACGTTATGTAAACGGAATCATTGGACAAGATCAATTCGTTTTCATCATCCTCTCCGCCGAATCATGTTTATACCCTAGATGAAATCATAGGGGTATACTAAGTTTGTCATTCCGTTTGTAACACCTCGAAATAATGATGGTAGAGCAAAATGGATTGGACACCCATTCATAATATTAAAAGTTATTTCGAATTTTGCATGTCCGTCCGTCCGTGCGCACGATAACTCGAGAACGCGTATACCTAGAGAGCTGAAATTTTGTACGCAGACTTTAAAAAAAAAAAAGTAAAATTAGGTTCGAAAATGAGACAAATCGGGCAACTCCTTCGTGGGGTTGCCATATAAAAATTTCGTTTTCCGCTATATATTTGGACACTGCCTGAGAACGCGTCGACGTAGAGAGCTAAAATTTCGTACATGATGTTTTTACTATATTAGCAAATAAAATGTCAAAAATGGACTAAATCGGCCAACTCCTTCTTGGTGTTGCCATATAAAAATTTCGGTTTTTTACGTATACTTTGAAAACGATCAGTTCAAGACATTTTTATTGTACTAAAAACTTCTGCAGAATACGAAATCCTATAAAATTGGTTATTACCATTTTTTCTGTAAGACAAACTGTTCTAAAAATATATGCGAAAAACAACTTCAAAATCAATACTTGAATAGATCGGTGACCATACGAAATTTAATACGGGCATTCATCTAGGGTATCCTAAGAATTGGTCTTAGACCAATTCTAGCTTTTTTACTTGTTTTTATACCTATACGTGCAAACAAGACTCTTTACATCTCCTCTCTAGGAAAGTCTTCAAAATACTCACGTATCTTAATACGTCTAATTCTGCTGAGCTTATGATGGCAATTTCTCTTGCCTGTGCTTTTTAAATAAACCCTTGAGCGCCAGCTACATTTCATTACCCACACTAGAAGGATATTTTTCCATAAGCATGGCAATGGTCATTCAATACCCAAAAGTAGATGCCAGTGATTCCTTAAATTACAGACTAACTGATTTCATTTTGAATTTTTTTATGTGAATTAGTTTTAGAGATTGCTGTTAGTGCGACTTCCATGTTGGGCACTCAACCGTAGACTTAAAAGCATCCCTTATCGAACTAATGTCTCCATAATTCTTGTCGGTCTAAAATGGTTGCATTAGTTATTTGGAAGGCATTCGACAGTCTGACATTCAAAATTCTTCGAGTCACACTTCACAGATTAAGTCTGATCCTCACCTCCTAAAATGCATCGAAATTTTTCTTTTTCAATTCAAGTAAAATTGACAGCAGATACTTCTGACTGATATATACTTAATGCTGGTGTACCTCAAGGTTCAGTTCTTTTTATACTCTCTTTATTTACTTTTCTCAATGGTTTTATAGCTTTGACTTTCAGTCTTTTCTTATACGGAAAAATCAACAATACCAAATTGGCTACAATTGTCATCACAGCTATGAAACTGCCTTTCTTGCTGGATATTTATAGAAACACCCATATGGATTCAGTCATCGCTCTAGTTTTGTCAGACTTCATAAAGCTTTAGATAATGTAAATCAAAATATATGTGTGTGCTACAGTAGAAACTAGCATGCCGATTTATTTTTTCTTCGTCAGCTTAACTAGACAGTCAAGGTTAATGAAGTTATCTCTGATGCACTTAGCTGTGGAGTTCCTCAGGGGTTAATCCTAGTGCTCCTGTTTTTTAGTATGTTTGTAAGATAGTCAATTTAGAGAAAGCAACACATCTGAAAAGTCTTACTAAAATACAGAGAGCTGCTTACCTAGGTATTACAGGCGGCAATAGAGATTATACTCCTGCTCTTTTCCCTTGACATCAATGGGAAATGTATAGCAGGAAAAAGTGCACTAAGGCTTAGAGAGTCAGGTTTCTGGATAACAGCCGAACCTGATCACAGGAGAATACCGAAGATCTGTAATTAGGACTGTGTATGGGAAGTTATGGTTTACATTGCCCCTGGACTATGCTTTAAGAAAGCATTCTCAATTAGTATTCCTAGTAGAGAGGAGAGGGATGATAATCATGTGGCAAATGACTCTGATATATGTATGTCTTTACGGTTCGAGAATGGATGTGGGAGTGGAAGCCGATGTATACTCAGCATTCCGTATCTTGCAGGAAACGTACTGCTGTAGTGCGTTCCAAGCGGAGGTTCTGACTATTAGCAAAGCAGCAAGGCTGCTGGAAACAACTTGTTATGTACCTAGCGATCCGGTCAAGTTATCAGGATTTGTATTGTTACCGAACCACCTATCGAAGATCTGGACTCGAGCACAATTACATCGCGCCTAGTGCAACGGTGTCGTTGTGAGCTTGGAAAACTAGGTGCTAACCTCAGAGTTATTCTCTGCGGGGGGCTAGCCACAGTGACATACCTGGAGGCAGCTGTCCAGAAAGGGTTTCGCTATGAATATATAATATATGTCCATCGGAGGCATCTATAGGTCGGCCGCTAGAAACAGTCAAGAGGATTCTAGATGTATAGGCCTGTAAGCTGGCAAATCGCGGATTGGGAGAACTGACTATTGCGCGATTTGAAGGTAGCTGAATCTGAATCTGCGTTAAAGAAGAACCAGAATGATGTGCACAATCTTATTGTAGTTATCACGGGACACTACATCTTTAGCAAACATATAAAGTGACTCCTTCAAAAGGGAGCGTTTTTTTTTTGTTTTTTTTTTTTTATTAAAGGCTCAATCGAAATATAAACGTTAGTTTGGATGATGGATAGCTTGATGTAGGTAGTACTCAATAAGTTAAGTTAATTTTTATCACAAATAGGTTGATATACAGATAAATAACGCATATCAGAAAAATGAAAACCTTATAAACATTTCTGGTAACCAAGGTAGTTAGAATTGTAGCTAAGAAATATTGTTATTACCAGAAAATGTTCCTAATGTTCAGGCACACACCCAAGTTTCCATTTTCTACCAGAGCAATGCAATCAAAATCTATGATGCCTCAACTTGATGCAGGGAAGCCCTCAATTTTTTCTTATAATTTATACGCAATTTTGGAGTCCGATAACAATTTTTATGAGCGTCGTAGACGTGTAAATATGCGATTAGAATTTTTTCTCTTTGGTGGCCGATTGCAGTTATTTTCAGAAATAATACAATACCTTCATTTGTGCTTTTGTCGGCCTCCAATTGCCAATAAGCATTCATTTCTTCAGCCGCTGTCAGCCTCTAATAAAGTGGTCCATACACGGTAAGCATGTTGTCCAACTTGGTGTGCCACACATGAAAGCTTTTTCTTCAAACACTGTCAAACATGCTGTCCAACATTAGGACAGGAACACATGCCAGGAGCTACTAGAATTATTAAGTGGGTGTCACACTGGGAGCGGTGCGGCGCGGCGTATTTAAGTTGCCGCTACGCAATTGTTCTTGCAAAATTAAATCGATAAGTCACGCGGTGCGACAAAATAGTTGCCGTGCGGTGATTTTGAAGATTACTCAAAAACACAATTTCGCCTCTGGCGGCAAAATATCTTTTTCATTCGAAATTAGTCCGCACAATTCGTTAACTGAGGCTTTTGGCATTCTAAAGTATTCGTATCACTTTTCTCTTCAACCAGCGCTACTAGAACAGAACTTCTTCATGGGAACTAGAGTACATTTGGATAAAATCCGCCGCTCCTGGTGTGATGAACACACTATTTTGCCACGTTTATTCTCTTCAATAGAGTTCACTCAGGAATGACGAATGCATGACAAACATCGCCCTACACGGTTCAATATCTTGTTAAATACCTAGCCCCGCCACGAAAACTCAAACTGATTTGATTTCCGTCCAACTGCTTGACATACTGCATACTCACACTGCAAGCAAGCAGGCCCACACATGGTTTAATCTGCGTGACAACATCGTTGTCCTACTCGAGTTGACCAACATGCGTGGCCGTGTATGGGCGGGCTGCTTAATGCATAAAACTTCTAAGGAACAAATTTTTTAGTAAGTTTTTAAGAAAAAATCTCCAGTAAATTTCCTACATCAGGCCAAAGCATCGTCGGTTTTATATTGGAGCGAGACGTTGCAATTTTTTTTTAATTGACTCGCAACATATTTCTGACTTCTGGTTTTCAAATTTCCTTGTCGATTCGTTAGCTGTGTATTTACTTATTTGTGTTTTTATGGTCCAATATTTAATAGAAAAGTAGATATAATCTCATCGTCCCTGAGATCAGATATATTGAGATGTTGTATTCAAATCTTTTGCGCCATACTAAATTTTAGAGTAAATTAAAGTTAAACCATCAGGTCACAGCATCTCGTGAGGCCTTTCAAGGTTTGATACCAGTTTTTGGAGTGGTTCCGAGTTTTTAGTTTCGTAAATATTCCTGAAAAGTTGATAGTCTATCTATTATGTAGATATTTTGAAAATTTATTGTATAGCAGTACTACTTCAGTAAGCTTTACGTTCATGGGTTAAATGGACGTATTCTGTTTTATTTATACTCAAAATTAGTCTCTCAAGCTTTTATAGTATACCAACACAAATTATCTATGTTACAATTGAATATGTTTTCAACGATATGCATGTCACATTTATTTATGACAATAAATGTACAGATTAAACCATGAAGGTGCCAAGACTGACCCCTACGGGAGCTCATTTTTTTATTATTGTCCAATACTGCTTTTGGCATCACCAACAAAAGCTTTCGAATAGTATTTCCTTATAGATTGCATTTTTTTTTTATAGCATGTCTATTACTGTCAAAAGCTTGTAAGTTCATAAGTTTTCCAAACGGTATTATAGACAGAGGCGAACTTAACAAACACTGTGGCTATTTTCAATCTATTTTCATATCATTTTCAATGTAAATTGTTAGAAAAATAGCAGAACAGTGCAGCTAAGTCAGCCTGTTTAATCGTGATAATTTCGTTCAACGGATCTCAATAGGTTGGTCGTACGTTGTAAATTTCAGTATTTAAGTGATCTTAGTACTCTTAAACTCGCAGTCGATGCAGAAAATATAGCTTAAAAAAACAAAAAGTCGAGGCCTCCTCTGGAAGTTTGTAAAAAGTTCTTCATAAATTCCATCAAAAATTTCTACTTAAGCAAATTTAGGTATCGAGATGACTTTCTCTTCAAAATAGTGAAATTTCTTGGTTAATATAATGAAAATTCAGTAGTAGATGCTTTTAGGTCTTTTTAGTCATCTTTGCATGTTTTCGATATTTTCCCTGTCAGATTTAGCCCTGAAGGTAAATAAAATGAAGTTTGCTCCACAAGCTCTGGATCAATCGTAGAGTAATCGAAAAATTGCAAAGTACTAAAACTTCAAGTGGGGCGTTGGATTTAGTTTATCAGCGTAAAATAGAGTCTCTCCAAGATGATTAAGCAGTATTGGCGATAAAACACTTAAAATTCACTGAGGCATTATCAAAATTAAAATCTTTCCGTCAGAGCCATCAGCGGAAAAGTTCCTTTCTAAGTGTGATGGATGGTGCATAGATTACAGGGTGTTGGTAAATAGGAAGGAATTCAATAAGATGATGGTAGATGACACATTTTAGTGTCATCTACCATCATCTTACATTTGCCAGCTCTCTGACATACGAGGTGTGTTCAAAAAGTAAGGTGACTTTTCAAATTTTACTGGCTACATACATTCGATTTTCGATTTTTTTTTTTTTCGTCCCGAACATAGGTTCACAGTTTTAACTAAATAGCGTTCTTTGTTTGTTTGTAAGAGACATAAAAGTTAGAAGTGTTTGGTGTGCTCGGCGATTTTCTGCTGTCAAAAAAAAAAAAATGGACCAAAGAATTTGCATCAAATTTTGTGTAAAAAATGAAATTAAGTACTTCAAAATACCCGAAATGTTGACAGTGGCATACGGTGAATCTACTTTGAGAAAAAAGAAATATTTATAAGTGGTACAAGCTCTTCCCGGAAGGCCGAGAAGATGCCAATGACGAACGTCGTTCTGGACGCCCCAACACGTCAACAACTGATGAAAACGTTGACGAAGTGAAGAAAATGGTGTTGGGAAATTATCGAATCACCAGTAGAGAGGTTGCTGATGTCGGAATCTCGGGTGGCTCGTGCCATCAAATTTTGTCGGATGTGGTTGGGGATGAGACGTGTGTTTGTTCTGAAATTGCTTACTGTTGACCAGAAGAACCGTCACATGAGCATCGCTCAGGAGTTATTGAATCACGTCAATGATGATTGTGATTTGCTCAAAAGGGTCATAACTGGTAACGAAGCAACCTGCGACTTTTTCTTCTTCCAAAAACTGAAGAGATCCATGAAATGACGTAAATTTGCAACGATTGAGGAGATAAAAGTTGCATCGCTGTAAGAGCTCAAGACTATACCAAAAAGTGCTTATCAGAACTCCTTCGAGGATCGGAAAAAACGTTGGCAGGCACAAGTGTATTATATCTGAGGGGGATTATTTTGAAGGGGACAATATTAATATTGATGAATAAATAGAAAGTTTGTGGTAAAAATATAAAGTCACTTTACTTTTTGAACACAGGGGGGGGGGGGGGATAGATAGATAATTGCTCTTCTGATACTTTTTCTACTTTTATTTAGCAGATAAGGATAGAGAATTTTCTGTCTTTCTTCTGTCATATGTATACGCAGCTAATAGCTAGTAGCCCCATGCTACTCGAAATTTATGGAAGATTTGGCACTCAAATACGATTTTCAGATGTTGTACGTAGTTTAATTTTTTTTGTTTTTTTTTTCAGTCAAATTTTTATTCATTTTTCCCATGCGGCAATCGAACTTGCAATTGCTAGAATCGGTCATAGATGGAGAACAGAAGAATTTTAATAAGTTTTTTTCTAAATTAAATCATAAATACTCAAGAGGAAAAAACAGCCGTTTCGTCTGGGGTTTGAAACCGGGACCTTCCGCTTTCCGGGCGACTACTTTTGCCCCTGAGCTCAGGTGATTTTCCGTCTTGTACTTCTTGATTTTTTGCGGCTTAATGGGCTAGATAAAATCAAGAAAGGAAAAGCATTTGTGTCGTTAGCTCAGAAGTAAGAACAGTCACTCGGAAAGTGGATGATCCCGGTTTCAAATCATCGACGAGGCGGTTGTTTTTCCCTCTTGTATTTAGGATTTAATATAGAATCGTTAAAAAGAAAAAAAAGTTCTTAAAAATCCTTTACTCTCCATCTTTTAGTCAATCTTAATCTTTGATAATTTTTTCTACTTTTAAGTTTGTATACACATTTTTACCTTCACTAATCCGAGAATGAAATTCGGTTGTGGTTCCTAAGTAGGTGATAAATAAAAATAACCTTGAATTATGTAATGTGTAATCTTGTAGTAGATGGTGAAGAAATATTGATGATCACAGTGCTTGAAAACCTGAATGTACCCCTCCTCCAACCAACCGACCCAATTAAGTAAAAACAACGTGATTTAATCCTCTCCACCTTGAATTGGCAGTGTACATATACCTACTGTTTGTGTGATATAACACTGTTAGAGACACGTAACTACTTAATATGATTGTCACATTCGATGGTTTTCAAAGGGCAAAAGTTCAAATGGAATTACCATTAACCGGCTTAACCATATTTGCTCCCCCCCCTCCCCCCTTCCCCTGGATATGAGCAAATTATTACACCAAAGAAATGTATGTAGTAGATCTAAGTAAATAAACCCTTTATACTCCCCTTATTCGCTTTATTCCTTCTTTTCATAATACAAATAATTTGAAAGCTGAAGGACTTAATTTATCTTCGGATTAGGATGTGCATGAAATATGTAAAGTGGAGTTGGGTATTAAGATACCACCATTTTACGATAGGGATATTTTCGGGTAGAAAAAAAACCCTAAAAGCTCGTTTCAAAGTGCATTAGCTGTATAAGAACCAAAAAAAAAAGGATTTAGTTTAGGTATATCTCTCCCCCCAAAAAAGCGTAGACAATATTGACCACGACTCGGATGTACATACATATGTAGTATATGCACTGGAAACAAGGACAAGATAAATTGCACCCTGTGCAAAGGTAATTTCTCTCTTTTTTACCACTATAGCAAGAGTTTTTTTTTTCGTTTTTCTTCTTTTGTGTCCCTACCATTCTCTGCACCAAAAACCCCTATCCGCTTTCATTGCATTTCAGCCAGAAGCTAACCTGGAGCAAAGTGGTGGGAGCCTTTACATGAACGACGAACCGTTTTTCAGATCATTTTACGTATATACGACGTAGCTTTTCCTAAAATCCTTTGAAATTAATCGTGGTTAGATTTTCAACACTGAAATTTTTGGCACAGTGATTTTTCATTTACCACCAACAAATCCGGCTGCTGCTGCTGCTGTACCAAATATACGATGAAATCTATAGTTGTCCACCGACGCCGCTATTTATGTAGTTATATAGGTGCGCGTCCATTGTGTGAAGAGTGTATAGCTGCGCTGCTGTGTAAGTTGTAAATGCGAGTTTACTTCCCTATACCTATTCTTTTGGAGTTCCCGATGGAACAGCTGAACACCCTTTAGGAGTTTTGTTTAAAACCGATCGCATTTTAATCTGCATACCACTCACTGAGTGCGGTGCGGTATGTATGCACATACGTAGGTACATACAATTGTGCATAAAATATCTGTATATGTCACCCTATACGAAATCATACCGGGTTACGTATAAACTCTTTATAGGGCTATATAGGGCGACTTGTGCGGTATTATAATGGCGCGAGTGTGTACAGTGCGTTGTCATTCAGATTTTATTATAACCTGCACGGATGTGTGAATAGGACACAAGTGGGTGAACTATTGATATCGAAAACTTCCCATAAGGGATTATTCCCGTTTTTGTTCTTTTTTTTTTTTTTACTCCCTTGGTGCCAGTAAGTATTTATAGGGATTGCCGGATATTCTGTGTTGGTGTGTATGCGTGTTTCACGCTTTTGTTGAGCTATTGTCATTTAAAGGAAGAAGCAAAAAAACTAAAAACGTGTGTATATGGTTGCCGCCACTATGATGTCCTTTTGTTGGAAATTGCAATTTAAATGTAAAAAAATTTTACGCGATTGAAAAAAAAATAGTTGTAAATTTTCTATTAATTAATATTTGTCGAAACTTATCTAGTGCATTTTGTTTTTGTAGTTAGTTGAGTTTCCTGTAAACATGAATTAAATTTTAATCTCATTAAGCCTCATCGTTCCTTAAAAGTGTTACCGTCGTTTACGGTGTAATTGCAAAAATTCAATCTGGTTAAGCCATTTCAACTATACAGTATCATCTTTCCTATATAGTACGGTTGAGTTATACAGGGTGTGCAGACTATTTTGTGATCTCATTTGCCAATAGATATGTCTTCTTGATACAATAACAATAAAATCGGGAGGAGAGGAGAAAAAATTACAATCGGCTTAGGAGGTGTGGAGAAGAGTTAAAGAAATTTTTTTCATATTTTATGAATTACCCTATAACTTCTGATTGATTTATGTATGTTTGATAATTATTTGAAAATTATTAGATATACTGGTTGTCCCGTATGTAGTGTTACACCCTAGAAGATTATTAATTAGTCATGCTTAAACAAGTAAAAAATTGCATGGCTGGGGGGAGTGGAATCTTAACGGTTTCCGAGATAGAGGGTCTTAAAAATATTTAGGTATGGTTCTATAGGTCACTCTGTAACTTCTGAACGTTACTCCCTATGATGAGATGATGACCTAATTTTTTTTTTGAATAGATAATTGTTGGACCTTTCTAATGGTCGTCCGATCGTTTTCCTCTTCCTTTTCTCTAATTTTAAGTTATGGCGACATGGTCAAGAAAAATAGCAAAAAACGCAGGAAGGGTTACATTTTGGGTACTGAGTTAAAATTCCGAAATTTTAATTTTGTTTGGCCATAACTTCAGAATGAAGAAGAGTAGAGGAAAATTTATAAACCATTGGAAAGGAGGTCCAATGAATGTGTGTGTGTAACGCTCAGAAGTTACAGGATGATTTATAAAAACATACCCAAATATTTTTAAGTCTCTTTATCTCCTCCGAAACAGTTAGGACACCCCCCCCCCCTCCCACCACTACCAATATTTTTTTTTACTTTTTTAAGCATGACCTATTAATAGCCTTCGAGTGTAACACCACATATGGGACACCCTGAATAATCCTTTATTCCCCTGTTCTTATCCGCTTTGAAGCTAGGGTTAGTCAGGAATTCCAGCTTATTTTTTTTTATTTAACTAATTTTTTTAGTGGTTATTAGAAGCCCAAAGTTCAATGCTCATCAATTCAATTCACAAGATTTGTAATGTTATATTTAAGTACAATCTATTACAGTTATAACAAAATAAAAAGAATAAGAAAGTAAAGAGTAAAGATTAAATACAAAGAAAAGGAAAGTAAAAAGTAAAATAGTAAAAGTTAGACATGAAAAGCAATACAAATAGTTTCAATAGAAAAATCTAACACAGCCGGATGAGGTACATTAGGATATGGTTATCAAACCAGGAAATTGCAAATGAGCATTTTAAATTCGTTGCTACGCGACGTAAATTAGTAGGAAGTGAATTCCAAAGGCGAACAATCTGGACAAAGTAAGATCCGTCAAAAATGGATATATAGAAACGTGGAATTAGGATGCTACACTCTATCGGGGAATGCGGAAACTAAATATTACTCAGGCGTATCCGTGTGAATGAGATTATGCAGAAAAAAGAGGGCCTTTCTCTTCAGGTATGTGTCCAGGGAATAGACAAGAAACGATGATCGGTAAGGCGTGATATGGTGAGACCTACGTAGACCGAAGACGAGTTGTATGCAATCGTTGAAGGCAACTACAAGTTTCCGTTTGCAAACCGAGTCGAGTTTATGGAAGACTAGGTTGATGATTATGAGTATCACGGTCCGAAGGCTATATATTGCGATTTACTGGCATTGAGGAGGAGTTGATTATCCCTAGACTATTTGGAGATTTTAGCCAAGTTTTCATTTATTCTACTAACACAGTCTTCAATGAGTCCAGCAGGTCTGCTCAGGTACAGTTGAACATCGTTTGCATAGAGATGTAAATTAACGTCGTGGACTATATCACTAAAATCATTAATAAGGAGGATAAACGGGAGAGGTCCTAAGATTGAGCCTTGGGGAACACCACTACCCATCAACAATCACCTGTTGCGACCTGCTTGAGAGGAAATGAGATAAAAACTTTACGGCAGAAGGGGAAAAGTAAAAATGCTAAAATAACTTACAGAGCAGTTTAGAATGCACAACACTGTCAAATGCTTTAGAGAAATCCAAAAGGACCAATATACCAACATCACCCCTATCAAGAGCCGACCGCACTGACGAAACCTTGAGTAGAGCAGTTTGGCAGCTGTGTTTTTCACGAAAACCAGACTGAATACTCGTTAGAAGATTATTGTCCGCTATATATTTCATAATCTTAGTTTTCATAATTTTTTCGAAGATAGTCAGCCAAATGAATCGGAGAGGCTTTTTTTGGGTATTGGTAGAGCTTTAGCCACTTTCCAAATGTTTGGAAAATGAGAATACATTAAACAGGTATTCATAATATGCAGAATGTAAGAAGAAATGTAAAAAGAATATTATCTTAATAAAACGAGGATTAAGTTCATCAAAACCAATCGCCATTGACTTGATAGAGTATACAGCCTGATATAGTTCAGCAAGGTCAATACAGCAGAATGAGAAGCAATTTATACTTTGGTCTCGCAGCGAAAGCAATGATGTAGTCGGTTGCTCACTGGTAAAAGGTGTTGAGCAAGACCCCTCAGTAAAGAACTACTTTAGCTTCTCTGAGTGGACGGGACATTTAGAGCCTTCATCCTTATAGGCAAATGCCCTCCTTAAGTTGCCCATAGGATTTTGGACGGTAAGCTAAAATCAAATTTAGAGGAATAAGACTCGCGCTTACCTTTCTTAATTGCAATACTGACCTTATTACAGCCTTGTCTGCATAGGTTTTGAGTGTATGCAGTTTTAAGTCATTTCCATTGTCGGTAGAAAAACTCTCTTTGCTCAGCCTACCCTTTACCACTCTATTCAAAATGCAACCTTTGCATATTTCGCACCTTAAGCATATCCAATGAAAATTTTATTGAAACCTTTTCTTTTTTTTTTTTGATTTTAGTAAAAAGAAGTGCAAAATATTCAGAAAAGGTTGTTGGATTTTGAATAGAGAGGAGGTAGGTAGGGCTTCTTAAATTCGATATGAAATTTGGTGTTGATGACGTAATTTAAAAAAATAGTTAAAATTCCGAACTTGGAATGGAGTCGAGGAGCATAGAAGTGATTCTGAGAAGTGTAAATAATTATTATTTCGAAGATATAGGGTGACTCATAAAATATGAAGAACTAACGATCCACATGGGAGGACAATGCGGGTCGTAAAGTACTCCATCCCTTTTCATTCTATTAAATTTTTGAATTCTCTCAACATAAGTTATCAGTGCGAGTACCGTGAATGAAATAACAGCATGGTTGCCTTCTTGTATGTCAGATGCCTTAGAAATTTCTATACGAAAAGTATGCAGGTCTAAGTCAACTTCAGTATAAAAGCAAGCAATAACTTGGGATTAAACTCCTGCCGCCCTACAAAAAAATTCGTGTTTTTTTTTTTTATTAAACGAAAACAAGTGTCTACTATGAAAAAATAATGGTTGAAGTTCTGTTATAAAAAAACAAAAATATTCAAACCATATAAAAGTGACTGTGCTACTAGACAGATGACTCCAACCATTGCTGGTCCATGTAAATGAATCGTGACTCTTGAGACTTATGGGGATCAATTTTTATATGAAACTATCAACTGTTGAAATGTCAAATGACTCTAAACTCAATAAATGAACACATCAAAAAGCTGTATTTGCAGCCTCCAAAAATATGTTTGGTGAGAAATGCGGTTTTAGCTTTTGTATCATACATTTGAGGTACACTTCTATTTTAGACTTTCACGATTGGTAACTTCATATTCTAGCTGAAAAAGGTGTCCAAAGACTATTTCAAGGGGATATTACGCGATAGAAATACCAAACTATTGTTTTGATGCCTCAAGATGATCAAACGTAGATGAAATTTAGTAGGAAGTTACTTCTTCCATATATGAAGAGGTATATCCGACAAAAAGTCATAAAGATTAGCAAAGTTCATCAACTTTTGTGGATGGTTCGAGTTTCCCCGTATAGTTCCAAAAAATCTATTAGATTTCAACTTAGTTCTATAATGGAAGCTCACCAAATTGGGATGAAATGGGTTGATGGAAGAATAAAATACTCAGAAGATTGTTTTTTATTTTTTTCCAAAGATATACTCAACATACTTTTCGGCTTGCCTTAAGATTGTTATTCTATACAATTCCAGAAAGAGTAGCCTAAAGGAGGACTGATGAACCTACTGTGATAAAATAATAAAAGACAGAAAATTGAAAAAGTTCGTTTTTGTGGAGACTTTTTTGAATGTTTCAACATTGAGAATGGAGGATTATGGCTTTGGCTTGTAAGTTTCTGATGTCGATTCGCTTCTGAAAATGCCACCTGGCTATACATATATGCTTTCTGCTAAGTTAGTTAACATCTTAATAGTGAAATTTGTTGAGATCAACAGTCCCATTTTTTAATGTTTCCAATGGAATATTTTTGATCTTAAATTTCTGACCAGACTTCTCCATGGAGATATGAAGAGAGTACCTTTAAAATTTTTGTATTGGTGACACCGGAGAGGTAATCGACAAAGACACTATTCACTAGTTATACTTAGAACTATACCCAAACTGTGGGTCGTTCCTGTAATGGATATATGTATATAACCCTCGTATTAAACCACAAATTTTTTAGGGGAGTGTACGACAATATTGAAAATCGAATGTAAAGGCATAGGCAGTATCTCTTTGAAAAAGCCCTGGACACCACGGATTAGAGCGAATGATAGAGGTAGTGACCTTCCATCCAAGTCCTACAGATAAGTATGATCTTGGATTAAAGCCAGTCGTACAACTATTGCCCTCTCTGTTTTTATTGAACGCAATATTTACAGCAAAATTTTGCTAGACGACAAACTTTATTGTAGATATAAAATAAATCCTTTATCCTTGGTAAGTAAAATATTCAAAGATATAGTAGAACTGTATTTTGGAGCTCGTTCGGCAGTATAACTGTACTTTAGTGGAATGTCGTTAGGGTGGGCCTGTCATATCTAAGTCGACCAATTGCATTTTTTTTAGTTTTGACCACTAGCGCCACCAAAATTCGAGCGCGGCAAGACTTCTCTTAGTGACAATGAATTTTTCGTGACATTACAGATTTGGAGCGTGAACGCAAAGCACGTCTTGTGCACACAGTGGCTTAAAAATTATGAAAAAAAAAATATTTTAGTGAATATGATCAGAAGTGAAGCGAAAACATGCAATCTTCAAAGTAAGCATTTGTGAATGTGTTCAAGCTTGAAACAAACCAAGAGGAAAACTCAATCCTCTCTGTAACATATTTGGTTGTGGTGTGACACAACTGGCAATGGCGCTTGTGATCAAGGTTGGCGCAAAAAACGTCCAGCACCAATCCCAACGAAGTCCGCCAATAAAACACCAGCTAAAGGAAGATGGTCGCCCCAAAAAAGCACAGAAAAAGGCCTCTTCGGACAAGTGAGTCAATGTAACGACATTTGCCGGTAATGCAATTCTCACTATCCTTTTTCCTTCCACTGTATCTTTATTAAGTTTTGTCTTTTTATTTCCTCGCACTTTGAATAATTTCGCCCCTTTATTTGAGTCCTTTCTCATTATTTAACACCTTCACTAAGCTTGTGTTTGAACTTAATAATAATGTGCCATTCAAATTTTACTAAAAAACTGAAAAACGCAACAAATTCTCCTTTTTATTTCATTCAATTAATTTTTCCAGGTCATTTTCAATTATTTAGACAGCACTGGCTCTCATTTTCCACCCAATCAATTTGCGATGTTCATCAAAAGTATTCCTTTTTCCCAGACCCTTCCAAGGATGTGCTTCGATTGACCAAAGTCTTCCTGAAACGGAAGTTATGGGCAAAAGTCAAAAGGGTGACCTACCCTGACGACGTTCATCTACAGGTGATTTTTTGCGCCCATATTTTCATACATTTATTGGAATGAGTATCCTGAGGTTGTAGTGAATAATTTCTGCTAATTTTTTGCAAGTAATTTCAGCGAAAGTTTAGATATTTTATGATTTTTCACTGAATTTGCAGCTAATTGCACTTTCGTTGTTACGCATCAAAAAAAAAAAATAAAATAGTCACCCCCTCATATAGCAGATTTTACCTTGTGGATTGACCAATGACAATACCCAAAACGACAAGACCCGAAATTAATGGAACTAAAAATGGACCCGGGTTATAGAGCCACAGTCATCATATCGTGATTGCATTTCCGTTAAAATTTTGAAGATAAGATAATTTTGAAAACTCCAGCTATTGCGGCGTAAATTGGTCGGTTCGGTATAAGCTTATTTGAAAGTTGAAAAATTTGGATTTATGGATAGGCATAAGATTAATGATATTTTTGGCAATTCTTATATGAAATAATTGAATATTCATCAAAAAGAAAACCACACAGGTCAAGACACCTACATATTTCAAACAAATCTACTAGTATTATAATCGTTTCTCTTACATCAAAATTGCTTCAGTTCAACTGTCCAAAAAGTAAAACAAAATTTGTTTCAAACATAACCTTTAAAAAACAACACTTACCTCTTGTTAAAGACGGATGATGAACTTGTTGTCGAATAAAATCTGTATATCCATATGTCATGTAAGCGGCATCAAACCATGCAGGACTTAAGACAAATGGATTAAATGGTCCTCCGGGATATCCATAATCTGAAAAAAAAAGAAGGTACAGTGTAAAAAAATATTGTAAAATTGTAGTCTGAAGAGGTATCAATTTAATTTCAATGCTGTTTATAAATTCGGGTCAAGGGTAGTTGCGAATTCGCAAAAATACACTCAGATATGAATTTTTAAAATTATCAAGTAATTTTACAACCGAAATATTTATTAACACGATTAAGATTGTAAATTTACTTCGAATTGCATAATTGCATTTTGCGGTTTAAACTTTATTGAGTCAAAGATATCAGTGTTGCTTGCATCAGCCACTCATGGGATATGGACTTTCGCCTGCCAGATAAGACATTAGTAATACTAAGATTGATTAAAAAAAAACATGTTTTATATTTGGTGATCTTTGAATCAAAATTTACGTTTTTGCAATTAAAAACAAAAAAAAACAAAGAGGAGCTGCAACTTAACTAGGCATGTAGTCAGAAGAAATCTTAAATTAAGTGATTGAAAATTTGTGTTACGTGGTGTATACCACCTTCAATTTTCATTCCACCAACTATTTGATATTTTATCAATACAGTACCGCGGCACATAGACTAATAAGACCTTGGTTCAATGAGGTTTCCTTTCACGAAAGTTGAGATAAAAGTATATTCAGAGGAGTTTTGAGATCTGCTGTTACATATGAATGTATAGCTCAAAAGATCACCTTAGAAAGGAAAGTGGTATTAAATAAATAAATTAAATATCACAAAAGAAATTTAAAATAAAAATTAATAGAAGAAAATAGGCTTATTCAAGGCCCCAAAAGGGAAGGTCGAGTATTACAAGGAGGAAAGTACGCTACATGGCAGCGTGGCGACGACCCATCGAGAGGAGTCTCAAGTCGGGCTGCGCAAACACCAACCTTGAGACCAATATATGTATATATAGCAGATATTGTATGGTTGAGCGGCGAGGGCTCAAGCCAGGCACAAAAGTGAGGGAGGGGTGACGTTACTGTTCAAGCTTGTTGAACATATCTCGAGCTGTCAATGGCGAAGTGAGGAAAAGAAATTGAACGGATAGACTACGTATATCAACCCAACTACGTCACGATTTGACCTGGGATATGTGTAGTGAGGTCTAGCAACAGGCAAGATGGTACCAGTGTAAGACACTGAAGAGCGGAGGGAATGGTGGTTTCAAAGCCAAAATGACGGCGTATCAAATCAGGTTGTGACACCCTAGGCAGACTCCATCTTAAGTGAGGACATTTTAATCAAAATGGAGAGATAAAATCTATCAATCCAGCGTGGACGGAGAAATTCGTTCGGAATGGGAGAAGCGGATTTAGTTTTATTCAAAATCGCGTACATCAACAGAGACACCGGAGATTAGATAATGAATTGTGTGAAGAAAAAAAAAAATCTCAAAGCTCAGAAAGTAATGAATCTAGGGTTAACCATGGCATGCCAAAACAAAATTAATTGACACTGATAGGGCATGCGACATTATAGAAAAAAAAGCTATCTGGAGGCAAGCAAGCCGTGAATATATGCATTGAGGAAAATAAATGGGAGCTGGTTCTAGTAAGGTACAAGGATATTCCGGTAGATTGTGCGGTAGCCATTTTGAGAGGTTATGGGTGCTGCCGTTAAACTTGGATTTATCTACCACCGACTCTGGTACATGATGCAGCTCAATCATCTAGGTATCACTGAGCCTCGCCATGAATAGCACCTCAGTATAGCTCCAGTGAGAAAAACCAGTCAAATAATTTTAGCAGTAGTCTCCAACCAACCAACTCTACTATATGATGCTGCTCAGTCAGGTTTCACTGGACCTCGCCCTGAGTAACTCAATACAGCTCCAGTCGCCTTTTATGCCAAACTCTACAGTGAGTTTATGTGGGGATAAAACCTGTTTCTTACGAGCCAAAACTCAATACGATAAATTACGTCAGGAAAGGTAGTCGAAAAGTGACAGAAAAGTAAAAAGTTCCGTAAATACTCAAAGGGGTTAAAGTTAACAAATATCCGAAAGTTAATTTGAACTCATTGAGTTTAGAGGTAGTGAATACTAAAAAGAAAATCATAGGCGAGAAAAGTTATGGGTGCTGTCGTTGATTCTAATATTGGATTCATTCGCTATCAATCCTACTACATGATTCTGCTCCATCATGTACATAGGTTTTGCTCGACCTCGCTATGAATAACTCGTATAGCTCCAATGAAAAAAAAAAGAAGAAATTACCATCATTTTATTAAAATTGTGTGCTACCTGATTAGGAATTTTGAATTGGGTAATTGAAATTGATAAGGCATAGTTTGCATCAAAATTTAATACGGAGATCTATATATCGCGATCATGAGAAACTTCCCTTTAGGTACTTACATATGTATGTGAGTGTAAAATTGCTCACTTAATTTATCTGTTCTTTTACACATTTCTAAAGCGTATTTCTTCTCTACATTTGCTTGAAGTTCCTCTGTTTTTAATGTAAAATTACTCGTATTATTATTGCGATTCCCCTGTATTTTTACAACTTTCTCAAGTACCTTTGCAACATGTTTCATTTTTTTTTGTATGCTATAATTTTTACACTTTCTTAATATTGGGTTAAGTAATGTAACAAATAGAGTAAAATTACAACAAAAACCGAGTAATATTACATTCCAAACACATGTATTTTTACAATTTTATAATATTATTTTTTTGTTTTGTTTAATTTTTTTGTACTTGGAGTGTAAAATTACTCGCATTTTATTGCAATTTTCCTCTATTTGGTTTGGTGACATTATATTAGGAATTCTATTTATTCGTACTATAATAGCAAAATTATTTTATTATTTTTAAAGTGTAAAAAAAAACTATAAATAAATCTGTCCAATATTAGGAAGTGAAAATTTTTCAATATCTGAAAAACACATTGTTACAATCCAGCTCTGAACACACATAAAAAGCGGTACAGAAACATGAGCGTAAACAATTTTTTTTCTTTTTGTTTTTTGCAATATACCCTGATCAAAGTACGCAGATTTTAAGAGTCAAAAATAAAGAACCAAGCAAATAAACTGACATAGAACAGGCGGTCCATTTCAAAGGATTCACTAGAGTGTTAGATAGAGTTTTAAAAGATCAAAGCGAAATAATTATCGAGGCGCCTCCTATGTATGTCCACGGACGACGAAATTCAATTTCTAATATATAAAAATTGAAGAATTCGAGGAACATGTGATAATTAGATTCTCCAGTTTCCCTACGCATACATACATACATACATACATGAAACATTTATTAATGACCAATTCAAGCTGGTGTAACTCGGTTTCTCAAATGCTGGTCGCATCTGGGATTAATTTTGTAATCAAACGAACCAAGAAACGTAAACAAAACAAAAATTTTATTCCATGTGCAATAAAAACGTGTTAAAAACAGTCATGCGGTTTTATGGTGTGAAACAGAATGGTTTTAAGTTTTTGTTTTTGTTTGTTTTTTGTTTTGCTTTTAAATAAGGGAGAAAAAAAAATTGATGGTTTTCCAGGCGCCACAATATGCAATGCAATGTAGGGATTTAGATATTGTATTTACGTGTATAACAATTAAACATATACGTGTGTGGTTTTGTTAGGTTTGGAACAGTTCATGGCAATTAAATTTGGTGTGTTTGCATTAAAATTGAAAATTGAAATTGATATTGAAACATTGGGGGATGGTTTATAAAATTGGAAAGTTCGATGTACTAAATTTTAAGTGGTATTGACTGTTTTGAATGAAGATAAACATTTTCTTATAAAATTCGTTTTTACTTTCATTCTAGGCTCCTTTTCCGGCAAATACTTTGATTCAGTTCCTATTCAGACAAAGAGCTTATAAAGGATTCATTGACTAATTCTCCGGCAATAAATTGGTCAAAAGCAGGGATGTAAAAGACTCAAATTTTGACTCAACTTATCGTTCAACTCAAGCAGTGAGTATGTTTTTTTTTTTAGACAGGGGAACAGGAGACCCCATCCCAAGTACGGAGGCCATGGCAGCCTATTGTGCTGTCCTGCTAGAAGCCCACTCACCAAAACCTTCCTGTCCTCTTAAAGAAACGCATCATATCTTGGTGAGGAAGGTTTTTCAGCTCAGCCACAGATAGAAGGGCAGACCCTAGAGTACGCAGTCTGCTCCGGGCGAAGTCCGGACACGTACACAAAAAGGGTTCGGTTGTCTCAGGCTCTCCCTCCAGGCAACAACTCCCATCCTTGTTAGATGAGCGTGAAGTGAGCTACCCTTTACCTGTGATGTTGACTCAACAAACAAACCAAAAAATCAAAATTTATCCAGAGCAAGGGAAAAAAGGAAAAAAAAAAGATCATATCCAAGCCACAATTTCTCGATAGATTTTTTAAAATTAAAATTAAAAATAAAAACCTTTTATTTTATTCCGAAACGTCCTCTCCTTAAAGTAGGAATCTTAATTTGAAGTCCAGGAACTTTAGGATTTCACTTCGAAAAAACTCCTACCAAGCTGAAAATTGGTATACACTTACCTTTCAGTTATCCAAATAACGTGTGTGTGAAAAGTCCCCTGAACTCGGTTGTCCGCATAACTTGTGACAGGCCAAAAACGGGGAAATTTTTTACCTTTTTTTGTTCCTCTCGGTCTTACGGCTACAAGGTTTACTTGTGGAAACGAAAGAGCGGAAAACTCTCTACAAAAATTTTGGAATAAAGTTTATTGATAACGCAAAAAGTTTTCCGTAATCTGGCATAATTAAAAAAATTAAGGTTGGTTTCTTCCTCTTCTTTCTCAAATTGTTCTTGATTTTCCCACGGGACTAGTTGGAAATTCCAAAACTGCTCGGAATCAATAAAATCGGTTTTTGGGTTGTCGATATCGTTTCTTTTTCTATCGAACCTTCGTTTGGGGCAGGATTCATGCACTATGTCGCACGACAATTGCAGCAAACTGCTGAACATTGGAGGCCCAACTTTTGACAGCCACACAAAAAGTCCTCCCACAGCCTTTCGATAAATCACAAAAAATTATGTTCAAAAGACGCTCCTGGGCAGGAGGTTGAGATGTTCTTTTCATGGGTCCAATATGCCGTTTTCGAGTACCCATTGATTGCCTAACCAATAGATTCACTAGCTCGGAGAGTTGTGGAAATGAGAGTTCTTTTGACAATTAACTCTCCACTCGGAATTTTGTAACTCGGGGAATTTGTATTGGGAATTACCAAACTCTCTATTTCACTAGACAAAACTATCGGCTATTTTAGTTGTGGAGAAGTAAGAAGAATATTTCTCAAGTGGCAGTATTGTCTGCTTTATTTTGCGTTTTGTGAAAGTGCCTAGGTACCCAGGAATTTTTAACTTAAATTATGGATTCACCGCATATCTTGGCTATATTTACAAAAACAAGTTATGGAAAACCTTCCAATACTTACAGAGAAATAAGGATTTTTGTGTCTTAAGGTACCCGCTAAAAATTTTAAGTCACGCGAAAGTGGTCAATTTTGTCGTCTTCCAGTATAGACGCGATGCTATAAAAGTTTTAAATATGCACATGAAAGCTTGTATGTATAGGATTAAATCGCATTTACATTTTGTTCCATAATAAGATATGTAATTAGTTTTTGAGTTCGATAAATAGTTTTGGAGATAACTGCAGAAGAAGTGAATCAGTCCTTCTTAAGATGAAAAAATAGCCGTTTTTTTTTATACAAAAAGGATACAATTTCAACTCATCATTATAAAGAACTGGTAAGTCGTGGAAATTCACTTTCCTTGAGAAAAATGTTCACTACGAAGTACTAATGGATGTGAAAATGTGGAACTGGGGTGTATATTACCATAGATGGCACAAGAACTAGATGTCGCATGGCTAATATGTCAGTAGAGTATACAGATTGTGGAATGGGTAGTGCATTCTGGAATGGACCATAGCATGTTCTAGAGCATGCCAAAAGCAAATATATTATAATAGCAGTTTTGTCTACATTTTATCTTATCTCTAAATCCCTCAATGCTCTGCGACCCTCCCACACAGAGTTAGACGTCCTTCAATATTGCGATACTTCACACGTTTTCCCTAGCTCCCCAAGTATTTTAGAGAATCGCGAATGGAGAGTTATGGAGTTTTAAGCGGGGAAAACGAAAATTCTCATCTCCCAAACTCTCCGAGTTGCAGAATCCGGCCCCTGGTAGTAAGCATGATACAGGTGCTCTTTATCTGCGTCAGTTGTTGGGGGTAATATACTCCAATTTAACGACTTGTTTCTGCCTAAAGCTTTAATAAAGTTAAAAAAAAAAAAACGTTTCGACTCCACTCAACACAAGTCATTTATGTAGAGCCACATGAAATAGGAAATCGCTCAGTCCATTCATAATATAAGTTAAAGTTAGTCAGTTGCTCTTAGTGATTTTCATTCTAAAAGTTTACTTTAATTACTCACTATCCTCGAAGATACAGCCAAGTGCAGTATTCTTAGAATGGGTTCCATTTTTGGTGATAGTTATCAGTAAAATAGCACTATTCAAAGTAATATCAGATAAGTGCAAAGAATTAAATGGTAATGTGAATTTATTACAATCCAATTCTTTGCATGAATTTACTAGTTGCTATCAGTAGGTCAAAAAGAGATTGTTATGAAAAATCTACATAGAGGATTAACATAAGGCTCAATTTTAGGACCTTCGCTATTTTGTCTGTTCATCAACGATCTTCCGAACATACTCCAAGATATTACCTACACTAATGATGATCAGCTGCGTAAAGTATTTAGGAGCATAAGAAACTATTGACACTAAATTCTTTAACCTCTGACTATTTTTGATCCTGCTGCAATATCGAATACTTTTTCCCTATTATACAAGAGAAGCAAAATATTTTGGAGTATTTAGTAGTAATTTTTGTAAGAGTTTCTATGATCATAGATACAAAACAATATCTTGTAAAGATTTCTTAATGGGCTTAGGCTAATTTGTAAAATTCCTCTTGATGCCAGACTTCATGTATTCGTATATGCTGTTTTGAATGGAGTGTGTTGTCGCAAGCTTAATATAATTCTGGTACATTTTTGCACCACATTTCTTTGGAAAAAATTTCTAAGTAGTTGGATAAATGATATCATCTAATTGCTTCGCAAGTATATGTTTTAGATTGGACATTTTGAAATGCCACAATAGATGATTTTGGTCGTGGAACGACACACATTATGCATTTTTCTACGAGATTTCCTTTTAAAAATTCAGTAAAAATAGTAAAAATTGAAAAACTAAAATTGCAATACCGAACAGATATTGAAATTAATATAGTTTACATGAAAAATAGTTGTTCCGATATTTTGCATTTTTCAGCTCGAAGCTTCTTGATGCATTTTTGCGTCACTAATCGGTTCTACATGAAATGCAAAAGAAAATTGAAGCATTGATGTTTGAAAGCGAGGACAAGTAACGTGAGGACAATGTTAAAATTGTAAACGATGCATCTGTTTACATGTCAAATAAAATCATCGGTGAAATTGTATTGGTATGTGTGTTGAAGAAATTCAAAATGAATCCGATGACGATAGCTCAACAATAATGAAGCAAGGACGTAAAAGAAAAGAAGCTGCATTAAGAAAAGTCATTGTACGCGTGATAAAGTGGAAATCTCTTGAAAACTAACGTTGAAAACGAACTCTACAATCAATTAGGTTTGTGTTTTTCTATGTTGTTAATTAAATTCGGCAATTAAATACTGAATTGAATTGCATGATTTATTCGACTCGACAATCATGCAAAATATTTTTGAAAATTAAACCAATTCGATTTGGTTTCAAGTAGTGGAATTTCTGTTCGATATATCAATATTTCTATTTGTTCGAATACGGATTAAGCGAACGTGTCGTTAAGAAGTACCTAATTGTCGAAGAGTGACAGAAAAAATTCGCACGAGACGAAATTGATTATATGTTCAAGATAAAAAACTCATCACATTTGAATTCGTGGTAAAATATTGTATTGGAATTTATTGACTATTGTATTCGATCTGCAGTAATTGTAAATGTCAAAGACTTGACTATAGCAGTCGCAAGCAATATATTACTATACAAAATGCAATTCGTATCGGCTACGTTTATCATGGCATCCATCTGTATTTTTTGATTTAAATGCAAGAAGTGTATCTACTATCTACAAATGTGCCATTGTACCTGAAATGTTAGTTGTTTTTGAATTTATTTTGGATAAGTCCTGAGAAAATATTTTTTTTTATGACTTGGTAAATTTGTATATCGTTTATGGCAAGTTGTGCCAAAATGTACCAACTTCAGCAGATCATACATAGACAGAAAAGAAATTTCTTCAAATCGGTTCATCTAGGGACACTGATTAGGCAACTCAGTAAATATGAAAAGAAAAGAGTTAATATGGCTTTTATTGATTTGTGCTATGACATGAAACGGCTTGATCATATTACCAAATTTAAATAGGTTGACCTCTTATCTGGAGGATATAAGGGTATTTGGTGTTGGGGTTAACCCAAGATCATATTTGGTAGAACACTCAGAAGTTTAATATTGAAATAGACATATAACCCTTCTTATACATGGAACCTTCTTTGCGTACCGTTCCTTGTTTGTTGCTAACACTTGATTGTTATTGAATACCCTTCCTGAATCATATATCAGAAGATTTGACACAGGTCACATAAATTTCCAACAGCAGGCACTAAGAAGTCAAATTGATGTTTTGTAATTTAATTTGATGGTGTGCACAATTTTCATCAAGAACTTATTTATATTTTCTTCCCTAATACTTTCATGAAATTTTGTTGGACACAGTTCCAGTTTGTTTGTAGTTTTTCTTTCTTTTTAGGATTTCTCTCATTTCTTCGATTTCTATGTTATAAAAGATAATAATTTCCTTTATACAGACCAAAACTAATTATTATTATTATGTACACTAAATTGATTTATATATGATTTTTTATTTCAATTGTTCGACGTTTCGGGTCAACTCACGACTCTTCACTAGAATCTTTACATAAAATTCACACACATAGGTTCAAGTTTTACAAGCCTTAGTAACAAATACTTCAGATACGTTTTTTGTCTACTATGTTTTCAAAAACAGTAATAAATAATAAATAAACAAAATGGAAAACAAGTTATAATGAAAGAAAAATATATTATTAATAAATTAAAGTAGAGACTTCGATTAAAAGACAATAAAGTTGTTACGAGGACAGAATTTTGATAGTTCGGGAATTTTACAATTTTGTTTATATTTCCTGTTCGCTTTTTTCTTTTTTTTTTATAGTTGTTTGCGAATTTTTGAAAAATTTGTTAGAATTTAATGAAAATATGCTCATTCCACAGAAAATGGACAAATATTTTGTAAATTTATGCATCGACCATCTCCAATCTTGATAAATTTCTCGTGTAGGTTGGTTTTATTGTTAGTAGTACCTTTTTCGGCTTTGTCCATTTTTGACGGAAATACGGTATTTGAAATTTAAAAAAAAATGGACAAATTTTGCTTGGTGGGTGTAACATCCAAAGCTTATATCTTAAAATATACACATCGGAAGCCCATGAAACAAACGGTATTTATTTAAGGAAGCTTTGAAGTTCTTGAAAAAAAATTCTTGAGATAGTTTTTCTGAAAATTTCTTTCAAGGAAAATGGGTATGTCCGTTAACCTTGGAATATCTCATAAAGCACAGTCTCGATTTATTTTACATTCTGTTGTTTTAGTCCTTAATTGGTTTTAAAGAAAGGAAAAATGGAGGTCCTGGAAGTTTGAATGGAGTTATTTTTTAAATATATGTAGTCCATAAACTTGAACATAAATTGATGAAGTGTGCTGATTATATGGAGTGTGTTCGATAAATAAGAAGAATGCAGTATGCCAATGGATTCTTTGAATGTCCTTATCATACTTTTTTTCAGGCACCCCATCCTAAAATCACTCCTTCCTCCTCTAATTTAGGTATCGAAGGTAGTCTGGTCACTTAAATGCTCATGAGTCCTTTCAAGGATATCGCAGGATTAAACTTGTGCATTGATTACAAAGAGAGGCTTTCCTCCTTTGTAACAATATTCAACATATCTAACATGTTACGAGTTATGGGAAAATGCCTCTAAATAAAATGAAACTAAGAAGAAAATAGAAAAAAGTCCTTGACGAAAATGGTGCACACCAACAAATTAAAATACAAAACAGCAATTTGACTTCTTAGTGCCTGCTGTTGGAAATTTAATTTATGTGACTTGTGTCAAATCTTCTGATATATGCATGGCCGTCTTTAGCTAAGGGAGGGGCCCTGGGCACCTTAGGATTTCGAGGACACTTATCAAAAATTATTTTCTAAAATGCTTTGGGTCATCAACAAGAACAATAATGCAAAGTATGTTAAAACCCATTGCGCACTGGAGATTTTTTGTCAGATAAAGGTGAAGCTACTCGGCGAGAGACTATGGCCTCCAGAGACCAATTTTTTGATCTTTGGAGACCCAGAAACCCGTGTATACACTTTGGATATGCATAAAAGCTCTAAAAACTTTTTTGATCTCCGGTCTCCCGTTGTTTCCAGGTCTCTCGAGACTATTTGTGTGTTCTGGTTAGTTAAGTGTAGGTCTACTCGGAAAGCAAAAGGAATAAAGTGGAGTGAGTTTGACAAATTGTTAGAAAGAAATTAATAAAAAATTAATAATTAATATAATGGATTCAGGACAGAAAATTTGTTTTGTCAATAGTTCTGGCAATTTTTGAAATAACCTTTATCGCGGAAATTTTGGAGACCAAGGATATATTTTTTAAGCTTTTTCACTTTTCGCATATCATAAAAATATTAATAATTTTTAAGATAATTCTGTCTAACACTCTCTTGCTTGACAATAACCAAAGATTTCTGGAGATCTCTAGAGACCAAACTTCAAATTTCGTGTATACGTAGGAGAGTATCTAGAGACTTTTTTGTTATGATCTCCAGAGACAAAAAGTCACCGGGTATCTTTATCTTAACTATTTTATCACCATTGTCAATTCCACAGGCTCTCATGCAAATGCGCGCCTGAAGTGACGTGACAGCAAGCGCAAGGTGACTTTGGTTCCTCCGGCTAGCAATTTTTGGGTGCGAAACTATCACCGCGCCTTCACATTTATATGAACAGGCACTGGTATTGGTAACATTTTTGTCGCCACTGTCAAGTGCTATGTTTTGGGAGAGCTTGGAGGTAACTTAGGCATCTTTTTGTTTTTGTTTTTTTTTTTGTTTTGGAAAATGGTTGCTACAACGATAGCGTGAGAGGAAGATATAAATAATGAAGCATTTACTCCCTATATAATAATGTTGGGAGAAATATCCAGGAGTGTTTATAGACCTTAGACTCTCTTCGGGTTTAATGGTATATTGGTAGATATTCAGTAGTACAACAAATATTTCATACGGAAACACCAAAGGAATTTTTCAGGATAGGATCGTAGTTGATCATTTATTAGGTGAAATTTTCCTTTAAGCAGCCTTTCGCTCTAATTAGGAAGGACCTAATAGCATTTCCTTCGTTGATATTTTTTATGTCATTATGACATATACACATATCACAGCTGCCTCTTCGAAGTTTATGTTGATGAATGGTGATTAAAACATGAATTTTTGGGGTGACAGTTATCCGCTGTCCCACGGGGACACTGACCAAGAAGTTGAGTGACAAAAAGTTTCCAGTGCGCGTTAGAGCTTAACATGAACAAACAGTATAACATTTTTAATTGATTACCAAATATATAGAGTTTGACTACTGAAAATATACCAAGGAAAAATTTCGGAAATTTAAAAAATACTGGGGCTGCAAACACGGTCACCATATATACGTTACTTTGCACAAAAATTTGTGGCCATATACAGAAGCTCGAATAAATCCCACGGTCTACTCTAACAGCTGAACTAACTTATAATAGGTTGTCTTACTGGTTGAAGAATTAGTAATCGTTTGGTCTACTATCCCAGGGTCTAGGGGCCCCATGTATCTCGGGGCCCTGCGTAAAGATGGCAGTGGATATATGATTCATGAAGGGTATTCAATTACAATCGAGCGTTAGCAGCAAACAAAGAACGGTACGCAAATAAGGTTCCATGTATAAAAAGGGTTTTATGTCTATTTCAATATAGAGGCTCTAAGAGTCCTACCAAATATGATTGAAATGTCGATCGCAGCATCACAATTTCAATCGTCTATCACGATCTGCGAGAACAAAATTGATAGCACAAATTCAAGTGGGTGTTGAAAACTTTAATAATATCGGAATATCCAATTTTGTGTGATCTGAATTAAAAACATAATAAAAATATTAGAAAAAAAGACAAAGTGGAGATGATATTGCCAAGAAGTTGAATGCAAATTAGGTTAGGTTAAGAGACCACTTCTACCCTGTAGATACTGCGACCAGAGTTGATTTATTTTGTCGTCATTGACTTCAAAATTTATCAAATCCCTCATTTTTTATTCAAATGTGTGTAAATGTTGGGTGTGATAACTATCGTGTCCTCATTTGTGGTTTGTAGACAAATATGAAGAACGTATGGGGCCTGAATATTTATAATAGTTGTTTTAGGTTGTGTTACAAAAGGATTTGAAAAAAATTCTCCATTTTGCGTCAAAATTCGGAACGCATTTTCAACTATATACTTGTCAGGCTGTGTACATTTAAATATTGTACTGATTTTTCTTAGCGTTTTGTCGAACACACCTTGCTGCGAAAGGACACATCAAATAATATTTTAAAGTGAATCCTTCTTCTTGATCGGCAATTGAGGTATTTGTTTTTTATTTTGATCACGTAAACATTTGTTAGCTGATATACTTCGAACAAACCCCGTTCGAATTTCATTTCTATAGCCGAAGCACTTAAAACTCCTGCGGCACTACTTTTTATAAAAACTTTTATTCGAGATCAACGATGGCCAGTAAGATAATTACAAACTTTAGGAAATTGGAAAAATAAGTCGGGCCAGTCTGTTATTGAATGGATATTTAATGGTAAAATGTTTACCATCAATGCTACCCAATATAATTGAGAAACTGTAATTTGTCCCTATATCCGTGCTCAGCTTTTTCCCAAATTTCTTTTTCAGGGGTCTATATATGTTCATATAGCAATTGATGTTATCATCTATCGTGTTGATGAGAAATGAGTTGAATCGCTAGTCTATTGCCATAATTATCGCTATCTCGGCGAACTCAATCAGGCTTGTTGCACTTTATATGAATGGCGCAAATTTTTTCAATAGCACAGTATTTATTGGACGCAGCAGCATGAAGCAGTATGAAGTGGAAGTCAACAGAACGATCATGGTGTGTTTCCATTGATCATAGATCTTGATGTCATAAAACATAAGTTGCATACTCGTGTATAGGAAAGTTGTCCCACAAGATTTGATAGCAGTATCCTGTCAATACAACTACCGTTGGACTTAATTTTGGTAATTATACTACGCATATTGCCTACACTGACTCCGAAAAAAGAACTGTACTATGAAAACAGAAACGATTGGTTAGAGATTGCAAGCCAGTTATGATTATTATAATGTCACGAAATTCCTTTTGAAATTGCTGAAATTTTTAAATATTTGCTGACCACCAGGTTTTAAACTCCACTCCAGCGATTATTACGTTCGGTGAACACACAATAAGTTAAGTTTTAAATAATTGAAATTAGTAAATATTAATATTTCTACATTAAATTTAGCTTCAAATATATTATGAAATTTGTTTTTATTGATTTTGACTTGCAAATTTCACTAGGTATAGCCTGAACAAGGATAAATAAATGTTGCACAACATTTAGCCGCCTTCTTTTATACTTATACACTGATTTGGATTACAGGAGATTCAAAAACGGTTATAAACAATATTAAGGTATGCGTTCTCAAAATAAAAATAAAATAAAAAAAAATGTCATACCTACAGTAGTCACCGCATAAAAACCACCCGTTTATTACCAAAACACTTTTATTATCATTAATTTCGAAGCCTGCAACATTTTCTTAGTAATTCCGAACACTTTTACTCTGTTATTAGCAACTCCCCGCCTATTAACAATAACTTTTTTATAGCCATTAATAAAGCATCTTAAATTTTCTATTTTCAATGTAAATTTCCTACATTAAGGTGCCCTAAAAATGTATAGTTTTGCAAAAGTGTTAAAATGTCTGAATGCCTCCGAATCTGTTAGCTAATGAAATGATAAATTTCTATGCGAAATTTCAGTGAAATTCGTTAATGTGTAGAGGTCGATCAAATCGAAAATAATATTTTTTTTTAGCTGGTTTGAACTTCCAGGAAAACTGTTTCAACATTTTCTTTTATAACTTTTTTAATTTGACAATATTTTTTCTTGATTCTTTTGTACAATTTACGGAAACTTAATTCTAAACTTATAGTGAAAAGCGTGTTTTTTCATAAATTTTTTAAAATAAATGAAAATTCGGACCTTGAACTCTAATTTTTTGATTTCACGACAATTTTTTTGTAAAGAAAAGTGGTGCGTGGGTATACTTTTTCCACTAAAACATAATCTGCGAATCATTACATTTCTAGCGATTATAACTTAAGGGTGATGTAGTGCTCTCGAAATGTGATTTTTGAAAGTTTTAGAATTTCCTATAGAAGATAAGGAGTATAACGAGTAGCTAAAATGGGACAACTTGGAATGTTTAAGAAAATTAACAGACCAGGAGATAGTTGACGATATCCTTGAAGCAGATTGTCTAGTCAATGTCGAACAAATCCTGGACGTTCTTGAAAGTAATGCTTCTACCAATTATGTATCAAGCCGGAAGGATGCGTTTCTTGCGTTGGACGTTATTCACAAATACTTACGTGCAAATGATCTTGAATTAAACAAGAAAAAATGCTAGAATTGGTCTAAAACCAACTCTTATGATACCCTAGATCAGTGTTTTTCAATCGGGGTACCGCGGCACCTTGGGGTGCCATGGCGCTACGTTTCGGATGCCACAAAGGTTAGTCATTTCATTGGAAATTTAAGTGTAGTGTAAGATAACTCATTGTCAGTTCTATTTAACTGTGAGATATCTAGTAACCAAACAAGCGATGACTAATAAAAATAAATTTTGTTAGCTGCTTGCTAGTCGTGATTAGTGCAACAAATTAGCATACTTTGTAGACATATTTGAAATATTAAATACAGTAAATACAGGTATGCAAAACAACTGGCAACATAAAGAGTTTCCGGATAAATTAAATTTATGGTTAAGAGAAGTAAAAGAATTGAATGTAATCATGTTTAAACATTTGTCTACTATAACAAATGTTAAAATTGTACCTCTTATTTCGGAACATATACAAATTTTACTCTATTTGCTATGTTCTTTTGTGTCCGCAGAATAGAGCAGAACAAAAATACACAAAAGAACGCCTCATACATTTTCATAGAAAGATTTAAATAAAGCGAACATACAAATAGTTCACTTCAATGAACAGAACAATTTGTTCTTTCTAGTATAGAAGAGTTCTAGAACAAGGCACACAAAAGATTACAGCTAATAAAAGTCACTACTTTGCTTCTTTACGTGTTGAGGATTACGATTGGATAAGAAATCCTTTCATTTTGAAAATTAGTTAGTAAATAAGTAAAGAGTTGAAGAGCAAGAAACACTAATTGATTAAAGACTGATGGAAATTTAAATATTAATGAATTTTGGATATACATGCTCAATTAGCTAAAAGAGCTCTCACAATATTATTGCAATTCTCAACTTCATATTTGTGTGAATTTGGATTTTCGGCTTTTACGTCCATTAAAAATAATAAAAAAGAATATTTATAAAGGAGAAGAAGTATTAAAAAAAATTTATGTATCACGTCAGGCTCAGATCTCGGATTAATAAAAATTATTATTATTTACGTATTTAAGCATCTTTATGTAATTTGATATATTTGATAATAAAACTAGATTTAAAAAATAATAGCGAGACTATTATTTTACATGTAGGTATTTCGAGAAAATTCAATGGACTTAAACTTTGATTTTGGCATACAAAAACGGTCTTTTTTTGTACTTCAAACTGTAAATTTTTAAAAAAAATTCTTCCGCCGAGGAGGTACTTCCTCCTCGGACCCCATCCCAGCGTTACGCGTGATATTCGTTTTCGCAAAAAATCAACTGGTCCATTAGCGCCCCCCCCCTTTTCAGATTCTAGATCCACCACTGATCAAGGGTGCCACAATTTTTTATTTTTCAATCAGGGGTGCCACTCAATGAAAATACTGCCCTAGATCATAGGTCGGCAAAGTGCGGCTATTTGGCCCATTAAGTTTGGCTCTGGCACAAATATCCAGGAACAAGACACGTCGGAGGGATATCGGTTGGTCGATGACCGCGGGATACGCGAAACGATGGAGACCCGCGCGTTTCAATCAGGAGGCCAAATAAAATAGGAAATTTTTCGTGTTTTCTAGAAAGAAATAAGTAATGTAATGTTTATGTCTTTTGCATGAATGGGGAAAAACAACTTGACTATGCATTATTTCAGTGTGATTAAGACAAGACATTCATCAAGAAGCGCTTTGTGCGCAGACATTTCCAGAAGAAATTTTGTAAAGTTATGGAATCGGTGATTACGATTATCAACTCCATTTTAGCTAAAGCTCTTGATTATCACCAATTCAAAGAAATTTTAGTTGAAATGGAGAGAGTGAGTATGCTGATCTTCTGCTACATAACAAGGTACGTTATCAAGAGGGAACATTTTAAAACCTTTCGCATCCCTATTACCAAAAATCAAAGCATTTCTTCTTGAGAAGTTTGGACAGTTCCAGAACTAATAGACGATCAGAGGATCCAATACCTTTATTTCATGGTAGACGTTACGTCTCATCTAAATCATACACTACAAGGGAAAGGAAACACAATTTCTTTAATATTAGAAGAATTTATTACATTTGAAAACAAATTATCAATTTTTGCTCAAGATTTTGAAAGAGAAATATTCTTTCATTTTTTTCTGAGTCTGCTGAAGCATCGCCAAGAAAATAATTCCTTTATTAAGTATTTCAAAACAACCATTTTAAATATGAGGGAAGCATTTCTCAGCAGGTTTTAGAAAATTAAGAATAGCAGACCGATTTTAGCATTCGTCAAAAACCCTCTTATCGTAGCATATCTGCGTTTGGCATTGACATTGGTAACTTTGAAATACAATTACTGGATTTAAAAAAACAAGGAAATATGGAGATCTAAATTTGAATGGCGTTGTGGTTATTTGGAAATATTGGAGAAGAACAAGGCAAGTGGTTTGCTTTGAAAGATCTGGAGAAGGAAGACATGATCATATTCAACTCCTGATTTAGTATTCCTGATTCTGTTGATTAGCTGAATAAATTCGCGTTTGCTGTTCTTTCCCTTTTTGTTTCTACATATTTATGCGAAAAATCTTTTTCAAGAGAAATTAATCATGCCTAAAATTAAGAATAAACAACATACAAACCTGACTTACTCAAACTTTCCAAGGAGGTGCAAGGACATTGTTCGCATTTGTCAGTCATTGTCGGGGACTACTGTATTCCCACGATTTTATAATATAAAAACGTCAGTGTTCTAGTTTTATTTCAACATTATGAGAAAATTAAAATCGTAATTCAATAAATTGTCCAATATTCGAAATTATGGCTAGTAACTTATAGGAGGAGGTGCAGCCCATAACTTTGCATTTCCATTATCGAAAAAAGTTGGATCGTGTCATAACAACGTATTTACATAGATTTTGTAAATGTTTACCAAAGTTGGACTATATCGGAACAAATGCTTGTACCTAGCTAGGTATATCCCTGGATAAAGTTTCACTTAAAAACATATGAAAATCACAAATACATTTAAACTTTTCCTAAACATTTTTCCGTGATGGAAATAATAGTTCGGGCTGAACCTTCTCGGTCTTCTAAAACCGAATTAATTTGAAAATTCAAATTCCAATAAAACAGGCCAGAAATAAAAAAAAAAAAAAAATCATAGGCACTACCATTTTCTGCTACACTACATGACAATTATACATTTTTACTGCTAAATTCTTGCTGTCAAAATATCACTTAAACCGTTACAATTAAAATTTCAAAAATATCGGCGATTTTAAGAGCGATTTAGAAATAAATAAAAAATATTTAAACAAATAATCTATCCTATAAGAGTTAAAATCTAAAAACTTACTTTGTTTCGATCGTGGTTCCCTTGGTCCATCAACAGTTACCTTAATCGCTTTCGTATATGATGCAACTTGTGATGGAAAACTTGCAATCGATATTGTTATCGAAAATGATTTACCCCTGCCACTTCTACCAACAAATCGCAAATCATTAAATTTTGCTACTTGATTTTTCATAACGGCCGTACAATTTCTCAATTCACCGCAATAATTTTCATCATTTCCGGCCTTAATTGTTACCAATGTGCCATCTTGTATCTCATCCAGGGCAATCACCTTAAACGCACCCGGCAGACTTTTATTACTGCGCCAATGATTTGGCAAAGCTGAACACAGAATTGTTGGAGATCCTGTCTGCACAAGTTCACCATGGCACTCCTGGAGCATATCATGGATGCCAGCATACATTTCAGCCATGCTCGGTGGCATTGTTGAATTCTGCTGTTGGCACTGATGATGCTGATGATGATGATTGTTGTTGATTGATGTTGTTGTTGTTGAAATTGATGTTGGTGCGGGTAGATGCATTTATATAAAGTTTTTTTTTTATATTGTGGTTATAAAGGTACTACTAGAAATGAAATTTAAAAAAGAAATAGGCAGTTGAAGGCAAGGTTGGTTAAAGGGTTATTAAGATACACTTTGATTTGTTTTATAATTATGATTTTTGTTTTCTTAATGAAACACTTCACAGTTAGACAAGTTAGGTTATATTCTATTTTCTTCACTAAATTATGAACACATTTTCCACAGTTTTTTTTCTTTTTATTTTTATTTCATTTAAATCTATTTTAAGTCGGTAATTTTATTTGATCTTTTAACACTTCACTTTGACAGCAGGATGATGATAATTAGCGCGCGCACACATATACACAAAAACACATTTCCGATTCTTTTTTTTTTTACTAAAATTCAAGTCAAAAATATCCAAAAATATCTTTATACACTTGTGGTCATGCACTTTTGTGCATTAATTAAAAATAATCCAAAAAACGAAAAATGATCGCGCAACGAACAAATTGAACAAAACAAAACACAATCCTATAAAACAGCTGCTGCTCTTGTCGAAAACAAAATTTCAAACCGCGATTTTGAATTGAAAAAGTGATCTTTCCGTGATGTTGTCCGTGTCGTAAATGTACTATCAAACCGCACGTGGCTTTTTCTTACCTCATACACGTTCTTTACCCGCAAAGTCTCAGAACGAACTGAAACCAGAGTCGTCCCCGTTACGTTTACAACACGTCGTCTTCTTGTTGCCGTCGTCGTATTATTGTCAGTCGGTCGGGCTCTGGCCTGGCCTGACATAAGTTTTTCTCTACGCGGTATTTGGTCAACTCGACAGAACACCACCGAATCGATGTGGAAAATGGGAAAAAAATCAAACAATCAACAAACAAAAAAAAATGGGAAAAGGAAAAAAGAAATACCATAAACATACACACACCACCGTCGTGACGCTTAACATCGGTCCGTCGGTCGGTCGTGCAGACTATACTGCCGCCGTGTAATAGAGTAGTATAAAAATATCCTATCCAACCAAACCAGTGTACACTAACTAGCTAGGCTCCAGCAGAGCGGCATTCGTGCACACATGTGTTCGTCACTTTTCCTCGAGCAAATTTTATAATAAAATACACAGGCACACGCCGCTGTCCTCAGAAAAATTCCCTTTTTTCCACCCCAATACTAGTGGTTGAATGGATTTGTTATTGGATTTCTGTAAGTATGTGCGTGTATATGTATATCCTACAGTATAAATAAAACCAGTCCTTTTACATCCAGATACTTATACCACTGATACCTGCTCTGCTTCTGGCTACGGCGACGACGACGACGACGACGACAACGGTAGGAATTTCATTTAACCCCCACTTAATATTGAAGTGAAAATATTATCAACCCCCGCCGGCTATCGAGGAGGACGAATTAGCATCCAAAGAAGAGAGGAAAAGAAATGAAAAATAAAAAAAAAATAGAAAAAAAATAAAAAATGGAAAACCACCCCAGTTTTCTTTATTTTCCCCCGGCTACTACTGTATGTGTGTGTGCCTACTCGGCTGGGAAAAATTTTTCAACCCCTTTCTGAATGGACGGATCGCACAGAACATGGATGGAAATGGAAACGACGACGTAGCGCTAGTTGTATCCAGAGGCAGACGATGATTTGACGACGCCAGTTCTCTAAACCGTTGTACATCGGTTTCACCGCAAGTCTGATATGGTATGGCCACCACGACACGACACCGAACCACACACCACCGCCGCCGCCGCGAACCCTACCGCTTCCAGCATTCACTTCAGGTTTCAGGAACGCCGCCGCATACGGGTTGGCGAATGGCGGGAGCAAAACAAAACCCTTAGCAGCTCAGGCAGGCCGCTCTCTCACCAGAAAAGTGGTTGCATAAAGAAAAGGGTGTAAGTAAAGAATGAATTTTTCTTTATGTTTTTTGGGGGATGATAGGATACCCCGCCCCACGTAGCACACATACAAAGGATTTCGATGATTTTTTTGTTTTGCTTTGTTTTGTTTTTTTTTTAAAGGGTTGAAGGAGTTTCTGGTGGCTGCTATGCTACTCGAGGCGTGTTGGTATAGGGCTAGGCTAGGCAGTCAGGGAGGCATACAGTGCACAGTGCAAAATACGAAAAATTTGCACAATTGATGAATTGCTCTAGATACGAAGGAATGAAAGGATTAAAAAAGTGCTGATAATTTTTACGAGGGATTTTTTGATCTTTTGTATTTAGTAACGCGCAGGGGAAAAATACACGAATTTCCTTTCTTTTAGTTTTGGGGCTGCCAGATTTTTTGGAAAAATGCTTTTCTGGTGGAGTGTAAGGTTGGTGCTGATTTGTAAGGAATAGCTAGTATACCTACATGGGTAACAGGTAATCAATTTTATAATTTCTCTGCTAATATTTAAGGTTGGTTGGGGAGAAAGATACTTTTATTTAATTTCAGATGTTTTGTTTTGAAAGATGGCATAGGTAACTAACCTAGCTACCTATGTACTTTACATACACCAATACCAATCTACTTGTCTCTGCTCGCTCTACACCTGTAATAATCTATGGTTGCAAAATATTTGGCATACTAAACTACGATAATACAAATGAATTTACAGCTGATAAGGTTTCGAGCTGATTTTATGTTTTTGATCGGCTACTTAGATGACAGGGTTTGTATAGAATAAGATGAAATGCGAATTAAAAGAATTATGTCATCACATATTTATTAACAAAAACGAAGACAGGATACGTAAATAAAGAATACAAATAGGTGTATGTACTGAATAAATTAAAACCGTAGTAGGTAGGTATTACTCATTTATGTAAACACTCTCTAGTCAATAATCACTCATTTATATACTGTCGTCGTAGCAAATTAATTGTCTTTTCCTCTAAGTCTCTACTTTAATTTATTAATAATATATTTTTCTTTTATTATAACCTGTTTTCCATTTTATTTATTCATTATTATTTTTGAAAATATTTGTATGCGTATTAGACAAAAAAGTTTGAAGTATTTTTATTAAGATTTTTAGAACGAAAACTTATGTGGAATTTTATATAGAGCTCCTGAAAAAGGACCGCGCTTGGACCCGAATCGTTGAGCAAATGAAATAAAAAGATCATAAAAAGATCACTGAAAATTATATTAAAGATTCGTCGTACAATAATACAAGAAAACTGAACAGTTTATTCAATTATATAATCAGGTATGATCTATGCAGATACGACGATTGTGTATAACAATATAGATGTTTCAATCTTCTCTTTTCTCTTCTTCTTTTTGCGGTGTAGGTTAAAATGAATTGTTTGGTTCAATTTATGCTATTAAATCGCATGCTACTGTACTTGAATTTCTATCGCCACGTTTTATTAAGATTCTACATCCGATGGTCGACACATACATTGTTTATATTCTGAACTCTTGTTTAATGTCCACTTATTTTCTTAGAAAGCCAATCCCCAAAAACCTTCTCCGGAATCTCCTTGTGATTTTAGGCTAATCAGTATCCTAAGTCTCTTAGTTTAAGTTTTGGAAAGCTAATTAGCTATCAGATTTTTGGTCATTTGGAAAGTAATAAGCTTTAATCATGTTGGCTGTTTAGTGTCCAGCGTTCTAACAGCTGCGAGACTGCCATGCTAAAAGTGACTAGTGATATAAGAGCAACCTTAGACCAGGATAACGCTACCATTCCAGTTCTCAAATAGATTTCTCAAAGGCATTCGATAGTGTTAATCATAGCTTGTTACTGCATAAGCTACCTAATTTTCTTGGCTTTAATGCTTCCGCTTCTGATCTAATTGGGAGTTTTTTGTTAGAACGCCATCAACGGGTAACGGTGGATGATAAGTTGTTGGATTCACTTCCTCTCCCGACTGGTGTACCTCAGGGTTCAATCTTTGGGCCGTTGCTATTTAGTTTATTTATTAATGACCTTCCTCTGGTTGGACGTAATGTCAGGATTCACTTATACGCAGATGATGATGTGCATCTATCTGAAAAGACGTATTGGCCTGTTTGAAGATAGCATCGCACGTATTAATGACGTTTTGAGTAGAATCAATAGAATCAATGCATGGTCTAAGATTAATGCATTGAGATTGAATCCCTCAAAATATTATTTTTCACAACAGTCCACTAGATATCCCACCCAGAATTCTGGACGGTAAAGCATTATCTCTTGCTAGTAAAGTGAAAAATTCGGGTATCGTGTTGAACCAATATATGAACTGCTGTGACAATACAAAATCTAAAATTAGTAAAATTTACTCCGGACTCTGTGAGCTCTAGCTCTCAGCCATTATTTTGCCATAAGCAACTCGCTTAAATCTGGCCAAGACACTAATCCTGCCGCACTTCACTTACAGAAGTTTAATTTTCCCTCGACGTATGTACCAGTTAAATGAAGGTTGGGTAACGTTCAGCGATTGCTTAGGGCTCATTTTCGGACTTCGTAGATATGACCAGATCTCGCTTTAACGTGATCAGTTGGTGAGGTGCACGCTTACCACATATCTGATGAAAAGAGACTTAGAGAAATGTTTAATTTCACTAACTCACATCGTAGGCTAGTCATAGAAGACTCTTATCTTGTCCAGATGCGCGCTTTTGGAATGCTCTCCTATCTAGTATCCAGTATGCATGTACTGTTAATTCCTTTAAGAGCCTCGTTGATGCCCATTTCTTAATTAGATGGCCGTTATTTACTTGATTGTCTTATCAGGGACACTTCTCACAGCGGAGTACTATCGCGAATTATTGTAACTCTCTTTTCTCTTTATCTTTTTTTTATTGCATTAGTAACTTGTTTTAGTATCAATTCTGTTTTGTAGTTCTTTATAACTTGTTTTTGTTAGCCTTAAATGTTTAATTTTAATTGCAATTTAAAGCGCCATATTTATTTATTATTATAAGTACTTCTCACTTGTTATTGCAGATACTCTTTTAAGGACTTCCTCCACGTTTTTAGAGCAATGATTTTGGGCATAATAAAAGGTTGTAATCTTGTATACTATCGCCCCTAATAAATGTTATGTTATGTCATTTTGCCTATTACACTGTCCAAGGCATTTTTATGAACGAACACCGCTTTACAATCAAACAGCTGTTTAGTAATGGAACAATACAGTTTTAGTAGATACTTTTGCCAATTCTTACATAAAACTAATACTTCTCCCTGCTATTGTGCAATTAATTACTGTTCGCCTGTGTACTTTCGTATCGTACTTAATAGTTCCCTTTTATGGAAGAAATTTTGAGTCTTTTTTTTTTATTTAATTAAAATTCTAAAATTCACTTTTAAGTTGTTTGTTCTAAGCTGTTGTACTGTATGTATACTGTACTCCTTTGGCAAGAATTATTAAATATCATAAGCCTATAGATATGCCTTTGGAATCCTTAATATATCTAGATCAAATAGAACATTGCATTTAAATTTACTTGGGTCTGACTTTTTAATAACAAACGCCTGTTTTCATTAAATCATGGGACCAATTGGCCTCACTCATTAGAAGCTCTGTACACAGTCTGGCAAACTATCCTCTATAAATCGACGCATATTAGATTTTCTTACTATAAGTAGTAGTAATAAGCTTTAACCCTTGTTCATGAGCGTGATGCGATATTTTTGTGACGGCCTTCTCTTCCTATAGATCTATCTCTATTTGCGACTGGTTTTTAACGCGCTATATAGTCGCTGTCAGCTGAAACTTAATTTGTTGTTTTAGGTATGTAGTGGTAAGAAGGTATTATTGTGAAATTTACATATATTTATATTCTTATACATGGTGTCCCAGGCTAACATGACTATATTTTGCCAAATGATTCCTCTCGTCCAGACAAGTAAAAAATTGTAGGGCAAGGGGGGCGGGCTCGAAAATGTCACCCTACCGAGTTACAAGGTGGTTAGTAAAATATTCTCTTTTTTTCATTCAATACTCTATATCCTCAAAATTACAGGATGTACGGTCTATTTTAAGACGGCATTGTATGCACAACCTTCGGGTATTCCTTACGAATGTTCAACCACCCCGGATCGCTCCCATTGCAGAGTTATGACGTTTAAAATTCAAAATTTCGTTCTTTGTTTATTTTAATTTTTCGATTTTTTTTAAATGACGATTTATGACGACTTTTCGTAGAAAATGTTAACAATTTAAAAAAAAAAAATAATTTTTAACATAAAAGATTCTGTATGAATTTGTCTTGCTTAGGGTTAAACTGTTAAGTACAAAGTAAATAATTAGTATTTCGCCTAATATAATTTATACTCAGAACTTTAACTGAGTGGTACTGGGTCAAAGCATTCTGAAGTTATCGCGGTGTTCAAGAAAAAGAGCACCAGCTAAGTCGATCCAATTAATTTGGTAGGACAATGTATAAAGTAGTATGTTTTCAGATCGACTTGCTTCTATTTTTAATTTTTAAAAGTTGCAGTAAATTCTTGTGGCTGCCGCGCGTCCACCACAACTCTACCTTTGGCTTCTTTCGCTTCTTCTTGCGCGACCATACTATCTATTCATCCTTTTATCCATTCATTCTCCTCAACAATCGACTCCATCCAGCCAGTTCAGCCTTTTCGTAATCCCAATATTCATCTAGTCATTCCTTTCATTCATTCATACCAGCGAACGATCTGAACATAACATGTATCCATTCCATCAATGTACCCTATCCATTGTTCCTTCCCCTCGAATAATTTTATGGATCCATCCATATCCGTATATTCCGTTTAATCCATCCCATCTAATCTACCTAGTAATCTTATCTGCTCATTCATCCCAGATATCGATCCTATCCAGGCTTCGCAGGTATCCTATCAATCTAAACAGATTATCTATCCAGTCAGTATCAAACCATTAATTCGTGTAGCCGGTAATCCTATAAGGCCAGTTGACACATATGCTGATCATTTAGCGTTAGTAGCATCAACATGAAAAGTGTAATGTAAACACGTAGCTGATCGACCAGCTCACAAGCACGTGCTGGTAGAAAAAGTTGGAAGATTTCCAACTTGTGCGCTAGTAGATCATGCTGATGCGAAGTTAAAAATGGCTGCGACTGGTAAGTCGAGAGAGAAAACGACAAAATTTACTAGCTTGCTATTACAGAATGTCAACTAAAGCACTAGCCAGAATGTGAACTAAACAACTACTTATGAATCAGCGTTAATTGGTAAGCATATAAGTGTCAAATGGTCTATATCAAAAACATATCATATATTATTTAAAGTATAAATCCGCACCTATATCCAAGGGACCTCAGTATATAGAAATCGTTGAACGTACGCACACAAATATATATTCAGCCGTTATGTTTCCAATAAATTAAAAGATTTTTAAGACTTAGTTCCATATAAGCTTGAGATTATGCTGGGTACCAAATTCGGCCATCTATGGTCAGCCAGCCGTTAAGTTCACTTCCCTCTTAAATTAATCCTTTGACCTTTGATTTGTTGGTTTGAGACACAAACACACTTGATTCAACTCTTGCAAATTCATCGGCTACCTTCTTTTCAGGTATAACGTTTTGACGAAGACCTCTGTGAGATCTACCTTATACATGTCATCTATGTTCCGAAAACGTTTTCAACACCTTTGAGCTAGTTTTGATATAGTTGTGTATAAATTCAACACATTTATAACTGCCCGGTTAATATTATTATTTTGTTGTACTCTGGTTTTTTAAATTGGAGAGCAAAATGTTATTAGTACTGCCCTCAGCTTGAAAAACAATGAAATATTGGGTTGTTCGATGTTTTTTTTTTGTTTTTTTTTTTTTTGAGAAAATGTAAATATGATTTCCTTATAGTATTTAAAGCGTGCTGGCTTTTCCAACCTGGCCGGCCTCACCAACCTTGACAGTTCTGTAGAATATATGTGATCAGGTTATCAAGCTCCCAATGGGAAATTTGGTGAGGCCGGCCAGGTTGAGGTTGAACTCGAATGGGTCTACTTACTACTCTGCTGGAATTTTGTCAGCTTTGACAGTATTTTTTACGAGACAAAGTGTACGTGAAATTTATTGAAAAAAAGTTTGGGAAACATATTTAACGTGAAAATTTATTCCTGCTGTAGTAAATTATTACAAAAAAATTTTAATTTTTAAGCCAACAGCCAAATTAACTGCTATCATACAGAAGTTGTCAAAGCTCGCATTGTGAGTTGTAAAAGTTTGCAAGGCTCATCAGATTGAAGTTCTTAAAGTTATACTGAGGTCGAGGTTGAAAAAGCTAGCACTGTGTTTCTCGCTTAAATATTTTATTGAATATATTCTCCATTTTAGTCCAATAATTTTGCCATCTGACAGTAGCATGATTCTATGCTCATAAAACTTCCGATCTCTCCACGCAAAACTGATCCAAGTCAGATCCAAGATTTTGCGTATATTAAATTTTGTAGAGACCGGAACAAATAATAATTTCAGAAGGTGCTAGATAATATCTTTTCTATTGATCAATTCTCGCATTTTCTATTTGACAGAACACTTCAGAACAATTCCTTTGCTTTGAGTCCGGTTCATTGTTTTTACTCTATGACCTCTTGCATTTTACATTGTTGTATTATTTCGAATACAGTGATGATTCGCTTCAAAAATCAATAATTTTCTTGACGTTTGAGATGCAAATCACAGACGTCAATACGACGGAGTAATATCGATAAATTTGATCTTTCAGCGATCTTACGAGCTATTATTCTGCGGTTTGCATCAATCAATGCCTTTATTTGGTCTCCATCAACTGGCCTTATAGTACGTGGTAAGTTTTCAACATCAAAATTGCCAGAAAGAAAACCAGTTTTGGCTCTGACGTTCTGTCAATACATCTCCTCCATACATATCGAATAATTTTTTTCAAAAAAAAAAATTCACAAAGAAGACTTACTATATCAGCTGTCAAAATATATAATGACAATGCGGCTTATGTGTGAAGTTGGCTGTGAAAAAATACAATAAAGTCCTCTATTGGGAAAAAAACAAAACTATTTTCTGAGCAGCTCAAAACTTTGAAATCAGAACTGCTCGAAAACTCATTTGCACATATACATAGCGAAAAATTCAAAGAAACTAAATTCGAGAGTGCAACATAAATTCGGAAGATCATGGGTAGGAGTTTCTTCAAAATATGAGAATAGCTTGCGACCAAGTATAGAGAGACCTCGTAAAAATGATCACAATTTAAACAAAATGCTTCCACACAAAAAGCCAGTTCACTCTTAAATCAACTGCATTTTTCTCTGTAGCGAAAACTCTCGTTAAAGGAAAGTTTGCGGTAGTCCCAATTATTCCCGGTTCATGGCAATGTCAACTCGCATAAAAAATTCTTAGTGCGTCTATATACCTATGGACGGCTACCTACCTACCACCAAAGCAATTTTTTTTCCAGCTTTTCCCCAACTTGGGAAAAAAAAAGAGATATCGATAGGGCAGTGAAAACTTCATCTTCAGTATGTGGGGAAAATACAGAAAAAATTGCTTTTCCACATTGCTATGCCTGTGCACAAAGAAAAACGAAAAGGATGGAAATATTTTGCATTTCACAAATATTGGCCGATTTCCAACATATCAAAACTCACAAGCATCACCACATCACAGAGAAGATTCAGAGCTCCCGGCCGGATGTTTTGGATGCTGCAGGTTGTCTTAATCTAACTAGAGGAAAAGAGGCACGCCGAACGACAGAGACTACCATCTTTTCACTTCATTTTTTCTCAAGTGTGAACAACCACTAGGAAAACCAAACCAAAGTGGCTGTCTCCGGAGAAGGCGGGAAAATCATTGTTCATGGTTCTGTTGTATATCGTGGTTCATGGTTGAGTGGCTTTTCCCCGCCCCTGAAAACATTTCTTTTTATAAAATCTCATGTTCTTTGGGAATTTTTGTTTTCTTCTTTCTTTCTTTCTTTCTTTGCATCAGGAATTCCTGGATCACGAGATCAAGAGTCAAAAGAAACATTCCGGCCGGCCGGACGCCCAGTGCAATTCCGTATTCTTAATTCGGTCCATCCCATCTCGCTAGTTTCTGCTACAGTGCGGTTTTGATAGTTGTAATTATCGAAATAGCAACGCCAATCAAGTTAGTCACTAACTGGACAGTAGCGAGGCGAGTAATGTTGGGGGAGTTATTTGGATACCAAACCCAAAACCCATAAAGATTAGTGCTGTGAGTGGTCTGGTGACACCACCCCAGTCCGCGAACGAGCCACAACTCAACAGCTGCGGAGTCCCACAAGTAGTGGAAACCTGGATGGAAACCATGCTTTTAATGGACGTGTGCCACTTGGAGATGTTTCCTCTGCTGGCAGATGGAAATTTCAATTTTATCCTGTGGCGGGTCGTCGTGGGAGTTGTGAGTGCGCGCAGCATTTATATTCAATTTTAAGGGAAAAAATATTCCTTTCGTCGAGGTTCTGTGAAGAGGGTAGGGTGATGATTTCGCATACAGACAAGATCACAGGGGAAATATTTTAGTCCTACAGAGCTATGTGTAAAAATTTAACCATAAGAGGAGAAGGTATATTGATGCGATGGAATTCCCTCCGCCGCTTGAATTTAATTTCTTTATTTATACTTGGAGAATTTACCGGATAGTGACTCCCGCGATCCTGAATCCCGTCCCAAGTCGATGGTTTGTTCTTTTTTTAGTGTATTTGTTACGTTACGTTCGGTGGTTTGAGTTTTTCCATTGGGGGAATAGTTTTCACTTATTCTCTCCCAACAGGCAGCAACCCCTCAAGTTAGTGGTTGTGTGGTAACATTTTCGTGGCCTCCGTGTGTATATTTTTGTGTGAGGAAATTTTATTTGGGCAAACGTGGTTGGTTGTCATAAATAAACTTTTGGTCTACGTCGCATTCTCGTCTCGGACTCGAGTATTTCTTGGCTCCCACACAACCCAATGATGAGAAATTTCTTTTTCCGGTTAGCCACGCGCACTCGATGCAGAAATTGAGAATTTCGTTTTGAAATTTTGTGGTTTTCTGGTTGGCAGTTTATCCGTCGTCATCCGTTGTCGGAAGAAAGTTTTTCATATTACCACATCCGGGGACACAGACTACTCCAGTTGATTTAAAATCTCAGAGGAGTTTGGAGTGTGAATGAGAATTGGGGATTTTATGAGAATTTAATAAAATAATAAAAATAATAATTTATGAAGTGTGGACTTTTGTTTGTTTAGGTTGGAAATGAAGTTAGGAGTAATGTCCGAATTTGGGTAACCCACAAAGCTTACATGCTGTCTAAATGTATATCTACAAAGTGAATTGGTAAAGTTACCGGGAAACAAGGTACAAAAGGGAAGAAAACAACACGAAAAAAAAGTTATAAAATAAAAAACAAAATTAAAAGACAAGTACCGAGGTACTGCACTGTCAGTTTCTGGCCTAAAGCCGAAGATCAAAAAATTCCATAAAGAAATGTGTTTCGATTAACAGTATCAAGGCGATCTCATCAGGACAGCAATGAAAATTTGAAAATGATTCACAACTACTTATTGGCATCTGAGTTCACTTTAGTGTAGAGTAGACAGCAGGCAGTTTCACGGTTTCATTGCTGTCCTGAATTGCCTTATTACTGCCCAGTGGGAAATGGAAGCGCTCAAGGACGAACGCAGGAGTGCTCCTTTGGAAGCTACTAGCGCTTCACCGCCGTATTCTTATTCATTTTGTTTTAACGTTGCAGATTCTTGGGAAGCGTGCTTGAAGCGCTTATAGGGTAGTACTCTAGGGGCGCTTAGGTAGGAAGTCTTTGAGCGCTTGTAGGAAATACAGAGAGAATCAAGATATAGCCTTTATTAGAAATTTCAGTTTTATTCTGAATGCGCTCCATTTTATTTTAAGTTAAATAAATTCAATTTCAATTAACCTCACAGCTCAGTTGAACTACTAAAGAATGAAAATTCTGCTGCGCTTTCAGAAGCATATGAGTCATCATTTCATTGTAGTAAGAGAGCACTTCGAAAATGATATTTTATGGCTATTGTGTGGAAGCGCTTCCATTTACAAGCGCTTGACATATTTTCCACTGGGTGCTGATCAAAATACATTACACACAGTACTCATACTCTCAAAACAAGTGTTTTTTTTTAAATGTTTTCATCTTCGGCTTAAGGCCAGTAACTGACAGTACCTCGGTACTTGTCTTCTAATTTTCTCTGCTCAAATGCAGTAGGCTGAGAATTGCCTGTAGATTCGTATATTTTACAAGTCTCGAAAGAGTAAAAACTCATTATCGCTTTCTATTTAAAAAAGAAAAGCAATACCTAGATAAATAAATAATACATCAAAATAACTCATATATTGTAGTAGGACGTTTCTTAGAAATGACATATTATACTAACTAAAGAAGTCTTCTGAAGGTTGGTACTACCAACCGTAGTGTGCTGAACATCCTATGGAAGAAGATTCCATTTATGGATGGTTTGATAAAGTAGAAACGCTATCCATATTGGGATTTGTAATAAGGAACCAAACGAGTTTTATGTATAATCGATTGCAGGAATTTCAGTTTTACTTAGGTTGTTAGGTTGACATCAGGTTATGAAGAACAATTAAAAACAAAAATAAAAACAGAATGAAAGCATTTGAAGAGGATATATTCCAGATATGACCCCAAATGGTCACCCATCACCACACATTAATTCTTCGCCGGGTTTTATAATCCCATTAAAAATTTATACTTAAGGCCAGGATCATTAACGCAGAAGCAGAAAAACCAATTTTACGGCTTTATCAACTACATAGAAATCAGAAGCAGAAAACAGTAACTTGCCAATTACACATGTCAGGTGTTTTAATTTTAAGAAGTTGATGTTAATTGTTAATTAATTTTATATTTCTAACAAAATTATTTAGTTTTCCCTCCATAGATATTTTGATCTTCTCACATCACATCTCTTTTTGACACTCCTAAAAGAAAGGACACCAGCAAGGAAATAAAAATTGTAATTCTCTTTATATTGGCAATAACTGAGTAGAAACAGACTTTGTGAGATTTGATCAACTTTCAAGCTCTGTTTCTAATGCTGTCTCTGTTTCTACTTTCAGTTTGTTAGTGCTCGAACAGTTTCATGTGTTCAGAAAAAATTCTGCTTTTGTCGCTGCTTTCTGCATTTAATGTGTCACGGCCTTTAGTTCTCAAAGGAGCAGAGATGCAGAATAAGGTTATATGTAACTATATGTGTACGTATATTTGGGTAGCTTGCCAATGGGAAATATGTCAAGCGCTTGTCAGGAGAAGCGCTTCCATAGCATAGCCAGAAAACGTCTTTTCCAAAACGCTCTTATCTTTGCAGCACATTTGTCATTTTTTAGTAGTTCAACTGAGGTGTGAGGTTAATTGAAATTTAATTCAATTTAAAAATAAATGGAGCGCATTCAGAATAAAACTGAAATTTTTAATAAAGCCCTTGATTCCCTCTGTATTCACCTGTTATCACTCCAAGAGGGCTACCGTAAAACCGTTCCAAGAGTAGTACCCTAAAAGTGCTCTAAGAGTACAAGCGCTCCAATAGTGCTATCTATAAGCGCTCCCAGAGTGCTTCCCAAAAATCTGCAAATGAGCGCTTCCCTCTGTGGATATGTTCACGTTAAAGCGATATGAACAAGGAAATGGTGTGGAAGGGCTGCGAGCTTCCAAAGATGCGCTCTTGCATTCCTTTTTTAGCGCTTCCATTTCTCGCTGAGTTGTAACGGTATAATGGATTTCGCTGTTACAAGTTAACCAATATAAATATTCCTCTGAAGGCTATAGCGGCAGCAAGGAGTATCTCATCGAAGATATTTAATTAATTCTGTCTACGTCATTACGAGTATAAATTTCATAATGAGTTAGTTGACGGTCCACATATGCAGGGAGAACTCAGATTGGAGATTGATGAAAATTCCTGAGAATCCTTATGCCAATATATAGACACATAAACACCGTATGTAAAAATGAAAGGGTAATATTAATATTGGTAAAAATGAGTAATAATCAAGGATACAAACCAAATGCTTTCTTGGTATGATTGCCATGATAATATTAGTGCGTATAACCATAGATGGGACAAGAACTAGATATCACATGGCATACTAGAGCAGAGTATACAGATCGTGAAATGGGAAGTGCATTCTAGTATTGACCACATCATATTTTAGAGCTTGCCGAGAGCATATATTTCTTTAAGAGCAGTTTTGTATACATTTAATCGGCCTCCTCAACATGGCAGAGGTGAGAAAATATGAATCACTCGACGTATACATCATTTCAAATGTTATGTCCATTCCGAAATGGAACACCCAGCCATATAAAATTTGTATACTTTTCCTACATGCGATATCTAGTTATTGTGCCATCTATGGTATAACTGAAAAGGGCAAATTGAGGACCTTCCGTCATGGTGGCACGAAGTTGAAAGCACTAGCAGGTAGGCGGTGATAGTATTATTAATTAGAAAGAATTTGTGAAAATGAAAAAGTGATTAGTAGTCTCAAGAATCAAGAAGAACTAAGCTAGTGCACAAAGGAATAAAAGCTGAGGGCTCGAGTTCTACTGGATCAAGCGAATTACCAATTTGTTACGACCCCAAAGTCCTGAAAATAGATTTTTTTTGTATATAGTATTTTTAATGAAAGGAAACCAATAAACTTAACTTTTGTACTGTCCGTTATGTGTTCTGAGTTCAACTCGAGATGCTGTATTTATCTTTTAATTACAGACTGTTGATCGGCAGCGGTTGCATATAGTTACCGTACTACCCTTAGGCCAATATTCTCGTTGCTGGAAAGTTCAATTCTCTACCTTGGGTTGGTGTTCACGTTTGCTACCTTGTATCATGCAGGCTCAGTAGCTGAAGCAATAATTTCAATCGTCCCAGGATACACGAGGATGCGACGGACAGTAGCTGGAATCTATAACAATAATCAATGGAAATAAGTTAGTTATCGCATTCTCCTATATGCAAAGTAATATGAAAGGAAACTTACCCAAAAGTATTTTACGGAAGTGGGTCCAACACATTAGGCTAAGTTATTTTATTTTGCACAAAAAAAAATTGTCACCAAACATGTAAACGAAGGGGGGTACGCTCAAGAACTTTTGTTTGTTTGAAAAATGAGTTGTTATTAACGAAACCAAACTTAGGCGCTCTATAATTGAATTCCAGTATGCTCAATAGTAAGTATCTTATCCAAGACTCTTTTCGAGTCAGAACGGGCTCGGAAGAGGGAGCGAAAGTTAATCTAACCTAGGTTTCTAAACACCCCAATTTACAAAATAAACTTTATGTTTTGATGATTCGTGCTATAGCGAGTGAAACACCTGTAACCCAAAGTCAAGGTTGAATATATAATGTATGCAACAAAGCCCCGGAAAAGAAATTCAAACCAGTTGATAGTAAACGTCAAAAAAATCTTTCACTGGCAAAAAAAAGCAATATCCAGGCAATTAATAATTTTTCTGGTAAAACCAGAATAAAATATAAATATAAAGGTATATTTGAAAAGAAAAAAAAAATAAATAATTTTTCCGAATTACATTAATTGGAAACCATCATAATGAAAATTTGGAAAACTTTGGATATTTTGGAATCCATTTTCCAATAAGGGGCAAAAGATGATAAATTCAATGACTTGGGTAGGTAGGGGACAGTTTTTGTTTCAGTGGTCAGTGTGGAAAAAGCAAAGGTAGAGCATCAAAGCGAAAAGTTTAAAGAAATCGGTACATATAAAAGAAAAAAAAAACCTAAAAGGTGGAAAAGGGGTTTGGATAAGATCTAGGACAAATCTCAGAGGAAGGAAAAAAAAAGATAAGTTTGGTTTTTGTTAATAACATAATTTTGGTTCTAGTTATTCTTTTTTTTGCTTGGTTTCCTTCTATTTTAAATTATAATTTGTGCTTACCCTCCTCGAAAATCTCGGCGGTAATTAGCTTAACTAATCGCCATTTTGTTTTCGTAGGAAATTAATCGATCTTTTGCAATTAATTTTTTTTGTTATTTGGTGATTCGAATACTTTTCTCTTTTCTTTAGTATTTTCTTTTTTTTTTCTTTTTTTTTTTGTTTGCCGAGCTTGTAAAATTTCTCTTAGTTAATTTCTTTGATAAATATTATAACGTTTACTCTTAAATTTTGTTTTTTTATTTAATTTCGTTGAGAGTTCGTGGACTCTTAAAACCACGTGGCGCCCAACATATTTATTTTCTTTTTTTGTGGTTTCAGCTGAGCTAGTTCTGTTACACCTCAAGTGGTCGTAACAAATTATCAACGGCAGTATAGTGCTATTGAGAAGCCTCCTGGGTATCGCTGAATTTGTTTAAAAGGAAAATAAAAATAAGAGTGAAAAGAAAAAATTAGCCGAAAGATGCCAGTAATCCGGAATACAGCGTACGAGAATATTTGCTCAAGAAACCACTATTCAAGATACATCGGGCAAGAATTTGAGATAGTGGCTTATTGCTACGTGGAAGCATCAACGTGAACAGTTATAGTATTTGTACCGTTAGAAGTTTATTATATTTGGACAAATAGGTTAATGCTCCTAAGGTTGAGCTTTAACCCAAGTCTGGTCCATCACGCGCAAAGAAAAAAATATAGTTAAGGAAAATTGAGAGTTATAAGCCTAAATACAAAACGTAAAACATCATTAAATGCTATCAGAAGCCTTATTGGACTTATTGAGTCGAGAGTCGAACAAATTATACTCAACATAGAAATAGAATGGTGAATAATTAGGGTTTTAACTAATATTTTTCGCATTGAAGGGACATAAGTCTTGAATTAAGCCACAATTGCCGGATGCAGCCATAAATTTTCTCTAGTGTAGCAGTAACATGGCTACGAGTTATAAACTCTTACCAGTTTCAACATAGGGAAAACTTGTTCCATTGAAGAAAAAGTGGTAAACTATTATGATCGATGCCGTTTCTATACATTGCCAGGATTTAATTCAAAGAGGTCTCCTATGGACCGATTATAAACACCCAGTAGACGGCCATTTAGTCTATGTACGCATTCTTTCATTAGGCCTATTGGTCCACAGGATTTAAACTGCACGTCATCAGTATAGAGATGAATGCAAGCATCTGCTATCACATATGTAAGATCATTGATATATACACTAAAAATAATGGTCCGAGGATGGAGCCTTGTGGTACAATATGACGCTATGTCTTAGAAGTTAGTTCTCATAGTCACTGACTGTGACTGATTTCGACTGAAGAAAAAGTTTTTAAATAATGTAACTGCTGAAGATGAAAAAAGGAACACTGAGACAATTTCCTTATAAGTTTTCCATGATCTATAGAATAAAATGTCTTACTAAAGATAAGTAAGATGAGAATAGTTAAAAAATCATTATCCAAAGTTTCATGTTCCTTTAAGTATAACAGTTTCGTAACCACGTATAAAAAGGGCTAAACATCAGAGAATGTGAGAAATTATTAAGGAAATTGTACCTTAATCCAAGGGATAAAATAATTTTAATTTTCATGAACTGCAACAGTTTTAGAAAGTAGAAAAAATAGAGTTACTGGTGTCCATAACCAAATAAAGCAATAAAATTAAAAATTTTGATGTTAAATTTGTTTTATTATATCAGGCTGGTGAAGAATAACGTTCTAGTTGTATTCTGTATATAAACCGTTCCGTGGGCTCTTAAACCTAATCAAGGTGACTGATCTACTTTAAGGAGATGGGAGTCTCAACACAATATGCCCTCTCAGCTGTTTACTACCTAGCATCTCTCTCTTTAATATACCAACAAACCTACCGAGTTTATAAGGACTTTTGGTGGATCCAGGAATGTAATTCATTTCAGAGATGGACAGAACTTAAGAATGTTCCAATATTGTCCCACGAAAGTGCGGAATAAGATATCGTCCTGAATAAAATGTACAGAAATATCAGAAATCTAATAAGATGATTGCTGGAAGACTTTCACGGTATCATTTGAAATTTTTCTGATTATTACCATGCAGGATAAATACTTATGACCCAAATTTCGGTTAGGTAACCCCTTTAATTTGGCCACTTTTGTTATGAATTTCCATAAAGTTATGAATAAGAAATTATGTCAGTGAATCTGGGGCAGTGTATTTATTTATAACAAACAGTCGCCTTCCAATTTTGACACTTTCATTCCGTCTTATCCCTTTTTTGAAACAAACAAACAAAAAAGTAAGGAAATTGTTTTGTGTCGTCTTGTGTTAATTTGTGATGTTCCAAATTTTTGAAAATAAAACTCGTAGTTTAGTATATACTTGCTGTGAATGCACCTTGTCTGTCTCTAACTTCTCCATTATTTGAATGTTGTGTCATAATAGCATGGACGAGAGGACGTAGTCATATCCACGATAGTTTGCGTAATGCTTGATCATTCCCTTAATTACAGAATTATTCCTTGGTTGACATTTAGATCATCTAAAATAACGTTTTTCAAGTGACGCACATAGATGACAGAAATTGGGCTAGTTTTTCTTTGGCCCGGTCCCAAATTCGATCAGGAGATGTAAATATGAAGAAAAGATTACCTTTTTAATATTCCTCAAACATCCCCTTCACGAGAGCATGAGTTTATGAACATACCACTCTCTCATTTCTCTAAAATTGCGTATGTATGTACAGGATATTTTGCAGGATGCTATTAAATGAATAAGCGCAAAGATGGATATGTGCGGTGGTAGAATTATAATGGACTAAGAAAGGAACGAGGTCAGTAAGGAACGATATGGGAGTCCGAGAAGCTAGCAGAGAATTTGGGTCACAAGAAGAACGCTTCAGGATCGCCTGAAGGGGAAAATTGTAGAAGACAAGATTACATACTGTAGGAAGAAAGAAAGATCATTGCATAGGCCCGTTTGTGTATTTGCTCTAAAAAAACTGTAGGAAGAAAGGAAGAGCATTGTATGTGCCCATTTGTGTACTTGCTCTAAAAAATGTCAATTCTCCAAAGCACTGTTTATAAGATTATTCAAAAAGTTATGCGTTGAGCTCTATTTAAGAGTGGGAAGCCGGGAGGATGGAGGGTGGAGTATGTTTTGAAAAAAAAGGCCTAATTTTTTTTTATATATGTCTGTCAAGTTCACTCAGTCGGTTGCCTGGAAAGCGGAAGGTCCCAGCATCAAAAACCGGAAGAGGCAGTTGTATTTTTTTTAACAAAGTGATCCAAACTTTATGAACTAATGAAATCGAACTATTTCCCTCTGCTAAAAAAAAAAACGCTCCTAGAAAAAATAACAAAAAATGCGAAGTATCCTGTTGGTGTTACGAATATCTACAAAACTAAGTGAAATCGAAAATGACTAGTTAAGAAAATTTGAATATTTTTCCTGAAACTCATTTCTTTTCTAGTATCCCTTATCAGGACGTTTCATGAATCATTCTTTACAGGTATAAGTCTGAAGGAAAGAGTTCCGCTTTTTAAATTTTAATGTGCACACACACACAATTTTTAATAATTAGTGATGAAAATGTTTTAGTTCGACTAAAAGACACATTTCATTTCATTTTTGTAACAAATTTATTGAAATAAAATTTACATCTTTAGTGATGATTTCTGTTAGTATAATTTTTTTCTATGGGAATCTATGTAAATCTAACTATGTCAATTTTATATCGTTTTTTCAAAATATCTCAATGGCCGAAATTAAGTGCAGAACTGGCCGAAATAGGTAAAATGTGGGCGGAGTTTAGCAAAAGTGGTAAGTACTTTTAGAAAGTTATAATTTCGGATAGTATTTCTAGGAAAGACTCTCTACTGCAAGATGTAGGTATGTAGTAGGTACCTACTAATCTTACATGAAATGACTTCCAGGGTTAAAATCGTGTCAAAGTTAGTAATGCCATATGGATCATAAATCCGGCGTGGCAGTTAATATGATACAATTTTCTATTTTTTCTTTAAACTCATAGGACTTCAACAGTATGCCCAAACTAAAACTAATATGATTAGATTGTTCCAAAAAACCGTGTATATTCAAAATGGCAACGTAAATATAGGTAGGTACCACTTTGATTATACAGGGTGTTTTGGAATAAATGGGATGTTTTTTGGGTGGTTTTAGTACGGGTCAAGATGTACAAAAATTTGTATTGCGAAATGTGTCTTGGGTGGTGAGAGGGTTAATGAAGAGTAAAGAACTGTCTTTATAATATAAGTATACAGGGTATCTCGTATGTGATGTTACACCCGATGGCTATATATATATAGGTCATGCTTAGTCAAGCAAACAATTGTATGGTGGGGGAATCCCAACGGGGCTTCCGGGAGAATGGTACTTAAAGATATTTGAGTATGTTTTTATAGTAAAAAAATGCAGAAAGTGTTACATTTTGGGTACAGAGTGTGACATTTCTTAAATCAAATGTGAAAAATTGGTGTTGATGACATGTCTTTTGATAAAAATATTAGTTAAATAAAAAACGAGTTAAAATTCCGAAATTTAATTTTGTTGAGCCATAAGTTCAAAACGTAGAAAAGGATATGAAAATTTGTTAGGCCATTGGAAGGGTTCAACGATTATCTATCTAACAAATTATAAGTTATCACCATAGGGTGTAGTAATGTTCAGAGGGTAATCTATAAAAATATACCCAAAAATCGTTAAGTCCCGTTATCCCGGGAACCGTTTGGATCCCCCTTCGATCTCCTACCCATATAATTTGTTGCCTGTCTAAGCATGACCTATCCATAGCCTTCGGATGCCATACCACATATATGTATAATAGTATAATAAGAGTGTTTCCGGGTGTTAAGAGAAAAAGTACATAATCACAGCAACCCTTTTGGTAAAATATATTCCCAGTGTATGTTTAGGATTATTTTAATAGCCACTGATGGGCTTATTTTATTAAATATGAGTTACTTTCGTAGTCCCTCTATTCTCAATTATAATAAAAATTTTGCTTGTTTCATTTCATAAGTGTTTTTTCCATTCTATATGAGCTTAGGCTTCTCTTATAGGAAATCATATATGCTTACATACATGAAGACTTCACAATATACGGATAACAAAGTATATTTAAACGCTATTTTTAACTTTTTCCCCATAAGACATGACTATGTTCAAGATTTTGATCAGGAGCTTATTTAAGCTCTCTGTCATTATTTTCTGCAATTTCAGGGCTATTTTTTGACAGTTTTCAACAGCTATAGTTGGACATTGCAGTTAAAAATTAGCTATATGAAAATGTGTGATTGTGTAACTTGTTAGATTTTTAATCGGGCTTTTATTTGTGAAGTGATAATAAATTTTTAAAAAGATGGAAAACTAGAATGCAGCCATTGCTATATATTGGAATTTATTAATTTAAATAAGTTCCAATGTATACCGTTTCTTCACAATTATTCCAGAAGCTAATTTGGTCCTTCAAGATTTCGTGCAGATTAGCTTATATTGTCTGTAAAAATAGCTTAAATACGCTGCAGATCAGTAATCTTGAACGCGCCCTATGTAAAATTAGTCAGAGTGACGACAGACAAGGTTAAAGTGTTGCAATTATCAATTTGAGTCTATAATATACCTGAAACTTTGTATGCGTGCAATACCTTTGATACATATACATAAATAGGTAAATTTCGGTGTTTTTAACTGTCATTATGTCACCTTGTGACATTAATTTTTATGAAATTTTTTTGCATACACTCGACATTTTTCAAGTCACCTGGATTTTTACGCATGACTAAAGTCAAATATTCAAGTTGTAGTTCTACAACAAATGTAAGGAACCATTTCAAGTGATCAATAGGGAATATCCATATACACAATCTGTGTGCACACCTTTCATGTATGTATCCAGCTATAAAAAGGTGAATCAAACATTTGACCTTAATGGAAAAATACATATCTCCAATGCGATGAATAAGGACGCTGTGTCGAATCTATGAAATTCGATAAAGGGCAAAGGTCCGTATAAATTATCCTCTATAAAGGATATCTAAATCTAAAGAGAAATCTTATAAATCACTTAATCCCCATACATTTCCATCACAAAACTCTATTTACAAAGTGGGTAGAAACTAAAAACCATTTGATTTTGATAATTTTACTGTACATACCCGCAGTAGCAAAGCCTACAGTTATAATTTAACTGTTGATCTTCAAAGATACCGAGATTGTCGGATTCGCTACCTGTGGTCATAAAACCAGAAGTCATAAAAAGGTTTAAGTTTATGGAAACTGGGCCATTAAGGGTATACCAAACAATGCGCTCTGTTTATTATTGAACTATGGACAGTTATAGGAAAAAGATTGAATTTGCGGTGATGACCTTGGAATATCTGCCTGCAAAATTTTCTTTTCAACCAGAGATTTATTGTAGGTAGGTACCGTATCTAGTATAGTACCTCTACCGTCTGTCTATATGGTCATTTAAAAGTAAAACAGTAAAAATGTGAATTGATCCCGGTTACAATTCTTAGAAGAAGTAAATAGATTGCGGCGACATTGGAATTTCGTAATCGCGCTAGTTTATATTTGAAAATTTTGTAGGAAGATTATGAAAAAACCGTTTTTTTTTGTGTGGTAAATGTTATCAAAAATATTATAACGAATTGTGGTGGTCTATTTTGAGAGGAAATATTTCACTACGATTTTTAAAAATGCGCATATCTTATGTTGTTGATAAATATTGAATTTCTGGGTTTCAATCTGAGAAAATGCCTTATTGGAATATTTCCTTGTTTCCCTTGCGCATTAGTTCGATACAAGAAGTACACAATCCGTTCTTAGCTCTGTTGCCTAATTTTTGAGAAAGTTCCCAGAAATTGTTTCATCTGATTGAGAATAAAATTGCCCTAAGTTTATCATTCTGTAAAATTTTCTCGTATCTACTAAAGGTGGATAAAACAGAAATAAATTTGACAGGGCGGAATTATTTATTCTTCATAATAAGATTATTATTTATAATTTAATTTAACTTAACTTTTAATTTATCAAATACTTAAAAACTTTAAAATTTTTGTTTTGTTTTTTGTACTAACAGTCCTACAAGCAAATAGATGCCAATGTGTCTTGGGCTAGGATTCTTACTTTAATTAATCAGATTTTTCGGGCTATATGTGGAAAGACTTATTCACGCTTGTGATTTGTTCAAGAATTTCGCTCAGATGCTCAACAGTTTTTGTTTTATTGCCTTCATTTCATGAGCATATATTAAGGCTGTCAGTGTTTTTCTAACTCGCTGGAGTAAATTCCAGCAAATAAGTTTGGCAAGAACGGCAATTATATAGTGGAAAACGAAACTTGTTTGGCAATTCCATCCATGAAAGAGTTGTCCGATTTGTCTCATTTTCGAACCTAATTTTTCCTTTATTTTTAAAGTCCGCGTACACAATTTCAGCTCTCTAAGTACACGCGTCCTCGAGATCGTGCAGACGGACGGACATGCAAAAATCAAAATAACTTTTAATTTTATGCGTGGATGTCCAATCCATTTTTCCTATGATCATTATTTCTGTGCATTACAAACGGAAAGATAGATTTCATCTAGGGTTTAAAAAAAAATCGCGATGACTTAAATCATGCCATTGCCATTTTTAGAATGGAAGGTAGCAAAGGACCTACTACAGTATTTTGATTTTGTTATAAGATCTGTCCAAGTGGTTACTTAAAATCAAAGTTGGGGTACTACCGACAAGAAATCGAAACCTAATGCGGGATAGAAAAACTGATGATGCAAATGTTTCTGGATGTTATAATTGTTGAGAATGTGGACATCTATATTTTGAGACTGACTCAAACTTTTAACACATTCATGCTATTAAGAAGAAGAATTGCCTATATTTACCTCCATCTATGAGAGCTCTGAGCTTTGGTCTTCAGTGTTGAGTATTCACATACACATAAATATTGTTTTCAATATCTGACCAGTTGTAATCACTTTCATTCTCTCGAAAGTCACCTTGAAGCATCGACAATCATCAATATGCAATATAGTTCCTGGTTTCATCTGGACATTTCTATGTTAGACCCATAGACTCCACAATTTTGGTGACTCCAAATTTGTTCTTCTAAATATGGGAAGAGCCATTGATAGAGTAAGGTTGGCTAGCCCTGTTAGCCAACCTTAAAGCACTTGGTCTCTCTAATCCTTTATTATATATACAATTCGAAAACAAAACTAAATATATAGAATAAAGTAAAATGAGAATAAAATCGCCACACTTTTCTTAATAAAAAAATTATATTAAACATACCCAAGGTAAACTATTTTAGAATGAAAATTAGGTTAGGTACTTCATGCTAAGCAAAATACTCAACAAAAGTAGATAATAGATACCGTTAAAAGAAGAGATCCAAATTAATTATATATACTCACCATATATATATTATATTTAAGTTCCACACAAATTATATCAACACATAGAAATAATTTAATAAACAATGAGGAAAACTCCAAGCATCTTGATACCATGCGCATATCCAGTCCTCCAGCCTGCGGTGGGAGTCACAACTAAAATGTTCGAGGGGGGGGGGGGGGAGTCGGAAGAAGTCGCTTTTAAATTCTTGTAAAATGTATGCTTGCCAATGCTTCTAAATATCATTAGCGACCCACTCCAGAAGTGCCATCTTTTCAACAGGGGCCCACTGCGCCCGGTCTCAGAGCCCCGCGATCCATGGAGCCCCTAGCCCCTGCGATAGTAGACCAATTTGGCTACTGAAAGCAGACCGTGGAATTTATTTGAACTTCTATACATGGCCAAAAATTGCATACAAACTAACGTAAAGTTACCGTGTTTGCAGCTACAGTACATTTTATTTTCCGGCATTTTTTCATGGTATACTTTTAGTGACCAAACTGAATTAATTTAATTTATTTGTATTACTGATTTACTATAGATCTTAAGACCTTCTATAACTTATCAAAATACCATTATGCGATCATCAATTGAACCCGAAGCGTGATATGCTGATAACTAAGGTTTATAAACATTTTCATGGATATTTATTCCCACATTTTTTTCTTCAAATTGCTATCAGAGTATTCTTTAAAAGTTCTCATTTATACTTCTTGTTTAATGCTTCATTATTTATATCTTCCTCTTAGACTATCGTTGCAGCAGACATTTAAAAAAGACATGTATATTTTTTCCTAGCTCTACAACGTCTCCCAAAAAAATGGCCGTCAAACAGCGACGAAAATGTTACCAGTAGATAGCCATTCATATAAACGTGAAGGCGCGGTGACAGTATCCTCACCCAAAAACTGCTAGCCGGAGGAACCATAAAGTCACATCACTTCATGCTCGCATTAAGATTAGAGCCTAAAGAAATTGATGGTGATGACAAAACAGTCTCGTGACAAAAAGTCTCCAGTGCGCGATAGGTCTTAACATACTTTACGCTTATTAGTCCTGTTGATAAACCAAAGTATTTTAAAAACAGTTTTTGTTAGGGGGCCCTCATATCCTAAAGTGGCCACCAATAGCGCATGAAAAATCTAAAGAAAAATTGTCAAATCTTTCTACGAAAACTGAATGCTTGTGCCCTTGTGGCCGAAAAAGTGAATCACCAGAATCAATCCACTAATTCGCTTGGACAGTTGTCGGTTCATCAAAACTCCTTAAAAATAATTCTTGCAAGTAAATTTCTAAGAAAAATTTAATGCTTCCCTACGACCGTGAAATTTTTGAACAACTCAGGCTTTAATCAGTACATATCGCTATGAAAAATCAACCCGAAGACAAAATTTGTTAAGTCAGTTTGTTTGCTACTGTTGCGGGCTCCTCTCCCAATTTCTTGGAAGAATAACACGTTTAAAATTAGAAATTGTCTGCTTTTCATATATACGAGCAAGGAAAATATTAAAGCATCGTAATAACCGACGTGCTAAGGATTACATGCCTTCTTCTAAACAATGAAACACTAAAATAAATATCTATTCCAAAATTACTTACCATCCTGTGTATGTATGATGGACGACTTTTCGATACTATATAAAAACACAAACTCTTTAAGAAAAAAATCATACAAGTTTCAAAGCCCAACGAAGAGCTACGAGCGAATGGCAATTATAAGGCTGAAATACAATGAATGCGACACGAAATTGTCGACGCCATCTGATGTCGTTGTTTGTCGTAGATGTAATAGAATGAATGCGACATTATCGTTTTCATTTCAAGCCAGTTGAGTTCAGTTTTACGTTTTGTGAGGTCGTCGGAAATTTATTTTACATATTTTAAGAACAATTATAGTTCAATATAAAATGTATACACAGTTATGCCAGATTTAAAAGAAAGGTACGGGATTTACCAACAACACGAACTGTGAAATTCAAATGTCTTACTGCGACACGACAATTTTAGAAATTTACTCTACGTTTTGTCGACGAATATATCGCCTCGCATCATTTGCTATGCCCAAATGCCGCAACATTTATTCGAAAATTGCGTGTCGCATTCATTGTATATCAGCCTACACCCACTATTACTACTCATAAGAAGACATACAAGAAAAAAACGCTCAACCCCAGCGCTAGTCCTCTAAGCAGATTTGCTCTGTTGACGCAGCAAAGCTAAAGTTAACAAGTAAAAAAGCTAGAATTGGTCTAAGACCAATTCTTAGGATACCCTAAATGAATGCCCGTATTAAATTTCGTATGGTCACCGATTTATTCAAGTATTGATTTTGAAGTTGTTTTTCGCATATATTTCTAGAACGGTTTGTCGCACAGACAAAATGATTATAACCAATTTTATAGGATTTCGTATTCTGCAGAAGTTTTTAGTACCATAAAAATGTCTTGGACTGATCGTTTTCAAAGTATACGTAAAAAACCGAAATTTTTATATGGCAACACCAAGAGAGAGTTGCCCGATTTAATCCATTTTTAACACTTTATTTGCTAATGTAGTAAAAACATCATGTGCCAAATTTCAGCTCTCTACGTCAACGCGTTCTCAGGCAGTGTCCAAATATATAGCGGAAAACGAAATTTTTATATGGCAACCCCACGAAGGAGTTGCCCGATTTGGCTCATTTTCGAACTTAATTTTACTTTTTTTTTTAAAGTCCGTGTACAAAATTTCAGCTCTCTAAGTGTACGCGTTCTCAAGTTATCGTGCGCACAGACGGACGGACGGACGGACGGACGGACATGCAAAAATCGAAATAACTTTTAATATTATGAATGGGTGTCCAATCCATTTTTCTCTACCATCATTATTTCGAGGTGTTACAAACGGAATGACAAACTTAGTATACCCCTATGATTTCATCTAGGGTATAAAAATTGAGAAAAGTGCACTACAGCACCAGCATAAAATGCTGGCGTCAGATACACATTGTCTCAGTACCATACGAAAATTATCTTGTTAAACTTTTACAACTTGCTCCTCAGTCCAGCGTCACATTATGTTTTCCACTGCAATTTACCGTGATGGTGAGGTGGCACTTGGGGGGGGGGGGGGCGTCATGACCCTCGTTACCCACCCTGTGTATAGGCGCCTGCTTGATACATCTCAAGAGAGAGATTTTGACTACTCATTAAGCATACCATCTAGAATATAAGTTACTACATTTTCCGCGAAATAGGAAATACAAAAATGTGAAAACGGGTCTCACTAACCAAGGACATCCCAAATTAATCCCAAAATAATTATGTAATTAATCAGTTTTTTATATAAAACAAAATTGCATAAAATAAGCACAAGAATGACTCTTAAAACATCTTCCATCTTAAGATAGGAACCCCGATGAGGTGCTCACAGGCTGGAGCGAAACATGGTCCGAAAAAGTCAGTAACTAACAGCCTCAATGGCATTCGGTTAATATTTACATAAGTATGTACCTATTTACATAAGTATGTACCTAATTTACTTCAAACTACTAAAAAAATCGACCATATTATAGAATCGCTATAATATACTCCACTCAAGCATTTACATTTATCTGGAAGTACTTAATGCGAAAAAACCATTTACCAAGAAAGGGTTTTCCAATAAGAGGTGTTATTTTAATTAGCCCGCTATTTTGGTAGATGTCACTTTTGGAGCTGTCATTTTTCGACATTTGACAAGTAGAAACTACGCCATTAATAAAAATGGAACGACACATGATTCAGCAACGCACTGAAATTATTAAAATTCACTATAAAAATGGTGAAAATGTGGCAGAGACGGTTCGTAAAACTCGAACATTTTTGGGTCATCGTAAAGCAACCTGTCGGATCGCAATACAGAAATTGGTAGAAAAATTCGAGCTGTCGGGACAAGTTAGTGATGTGAAGAATAAAACCTGTGCACGTCGCTGAAGAACAGCCGAGAATATTGCTGCTCTAGCCGGAAGTGTTGAAGAAAACCCAGGTTTGTCCATTCCTCGTCGTTCTTTGGAATTAGGCATTCCACAAACGTCATTACACCGTATTTTACATAAAGATTTGGGTCTTAAGGCTTATAAAGTTCAGTTAACACAAGAACTCAAGCCGGCCGTTCATCAACAGCGTTGAGTCTTTGCTGATTGGGTCCTTGAAATGCGTGAAAATGATCCGGAATTCCATCGAAAACTCATCTTGAGTGATGAGGCCCATTTACACCTCGATGGCTTCGTCAACAAGCAAAATTGTCGCATCTGGGGCTCGCAAAACCCAAGAGTTATTGTTGAAGAGCCTCTTTATCCTCAACGTGTGACTGTTTGGTGCGGTTTATGGTCCCGCGGGGTCATTGGACCATACTTTTTCGAAAATGAGGCTGGAGCAACAGTTACGGTGAATGGATTGCGCTATCGACAGATGATTAATGATTTTTTATGGTCGGAATTGGATGGTATTGATCTGGACAACGTTTACTTTCAACAAGACGGCGCTACGTGCCATACAAGCAACGAAACCATTGATCTTTTACGGGAAAAGTTTCCGGACTATATTATCTCTCGAAGAGGTGATCACAGTTGGCCACCGAGATCTTGTGACTTAATACCTTGCGACTTCTTCCTTTGGGGTAACGTGAAAGAGAAGGTCTACGCCAACAGCCCAGCGTCGATTCAAGACCTCAAAGATGGAATTCGTGAGGCTATCGAGGACATAGGGCAGCCACTTTGCGATTTGGTTATGGAAAATTTGATGAAAATGATATGGTCCTGTAGGCGTGGTCGTGGTGGTCATTTGGCTGATGTGATTTTCATGACTTCCTCTTTATAATGAAATAAAGATCCGATCATTTATCTCAAAAAATGGCATTTTTCTTTGAATATCAAAATAACACCTCTTATTGGAAAACCCTTTATAATCTTTCAGGCAACAAGTTCGAAAGCCCCGGATTATCTTTTCAGATAATACTGCTTATTTTACTTACTAATGAAATGGCTTCAAATTTTTATACCATGTCTTTCTTTATTTGTTTAATATAAAATTAGTCAGTTTACAAAAAGGAATAAATCAGTAAATCGAAATGATACCAACGAAATCGCTCTTAGCCTTGTGGGCATGTATTGATTTTGAAATGGTTTTTCTATAAAATTCATTTCAAATTGTAAGCATAGTTAGAATTATATTGATGAATGGAAGAATTTATCACATTAATTTTCAAAAAAATTTCAAAATTTTAAGCTGATTTATAATTGAAAGGACGTGATTTCTTGCAATTGTACCTGGAAAAGCACTTATTTGTGTTGCTTTATCCCATTACATTTTATTCTGTGGGAAATTTATTTTAGCCATGATAATTTCCATGCCATATATGTATGAACCTCTAAAATTTGAAAGTCGGAGAATATCTTATTAAAGTTCTCATTTTCTTATGTTTTTTTTTTGTGATAATTCCAAATTCTTCGTATATTTTCGTATACTTGCGAAAATTGTCTGAAAGAGTACCTAATTTCATTCATAAAAAGTTGGATAATTGGACTCACATAATTTCTATACCATAAATAAAAAATTAATACCAAACCAATAACCCAATTGAAATAAATTGAATGAACAGTAAAATAAAATTTACGTGAAATTTTTTAGTTGGAAACTACAATTCTTTAGTCCTCAAACAAAACTTAAAAAATTATCTAGGAATTTATTGACAATATAATAAGAGCATACCAACTCTAATCTTATCAATCTTATTAATCATTCCAAGCGCAATCAGATTTCAAATGGAAGTCAAAACTGAGTTATTTACTTTGTGAAGGTCTAATGAAAGAAAACGATATGATAGAAATTATGATAACGTGTGTTACCATATGCCACACAAAGAACCTATCCCTGTCGGTAAAAAGAAAACAAAAAAAATGTATGTAAGCAACAAAAGATAGTTCAACAGGTCAAAAGGTCAATCAGCTACGAACAAGAACATGGTTTTAAAATTAGCAAAATTCGATGTCAATTTCAACTGTGACCATAATGAAATTATAAAAGAGAAAGAAGAAATTGGGCTGAGAACATTCACAAAAGAGAAATTTTATACCGTATGAAAGTCAGCGAAAGTTAGCGAAAAACAATTGACTTTTTTTTTTATAGTTACTCAGAAAGGAAATTATGTTTTCGAAATCTTCATCACTTACTCTCTAATTATAGTTAAGAGTTAGTTAGGCCTTAACTTTTCAACAGCAATTTACTTTTAGCAGGCATTGAGACTATTATATCTTCGTTATGTTTCTGCTCTAAAAAATTCAAGTGTAAATTAAAAGCTGTTAGACAGTTCGTTTGACGGCCACACTCCAATGGGATAAAAAATGTGCATATAAGTAACTATCACACAGTCTAGTTAAAACTTTCCCTAACTTCCTTAACCATGATTCAATAAAAAATTCTTATTTACTTTTTGGCACCTTAAGATTATTTTAGTCGCACTTAAATTATTAAAACAAAAAAAAAAAAAATTATCTCTTCCAAAATATTCTTAAGGGTGAATCTATCTTCTCTATATCCTTGGATCTCTTCTACACTTACCACCGACATTGATTCAGTTACTTGCGACACAAATTTATGTTGTGAATATTTTATTAGGTTCTATTAAAACGAATCCTTTGATTTATGGGTCTGAATCCTTAAATATCCCGCCAATAACTCAAGCTCAAATAGAAAAGCGTTCACCATAAAGGCATATACACATATACATAAGGCATGCTATATATATATATATTCACATATGTGAAACTATATGAATAAAGTGCGCTGCCTTAACCCTTTCACTTGAGCAAGGATACCTTGAGTTTTCTTATCTTTGGCCTGTGTTCCAAATTGTTTGGCATTGTGTGTATCCTTGTATGATAAATTTTCTTATCAGGAAACTTGATTGTGTTCATTGTTTATAGTGTCTTATCCCTTTTCGATGGGGAATATCCTTTGAGTGATTCTACATATTCACTGTGTGCAGTGTGATAGAGTAGGTCTTTGCTTAGTTTAAAATGGTCTTAATTTAAGATTGAATTAATTATGACGTGGAGTAGACTACGGACTACGATTTCCTGATTAATGTTCCATTTTACGTGGAAGTGTGGTTTAAATGAAAGGATTTTAGTTTTTTGTTACAATTTTCTGGAAGATAAAGAGACATTTCAGTGTATTATAACTGTATTTTTTTATGCATGGTGGAAAACTACATTGCACTGAACTTAAGAATTTAAATTTAAGCGACACTGTTAAAAATTGGTATGGGTTTTAGAAGTGTTTTAGAGTGTATCGAAATTTTTTAGCAAAATATTTCTTTTTGTTCGGTCTGGTATTTTCGTATCAATAATATGTCAAATTGTTTTTTTTTTGGAAAACCGCACAACTATTAAAAGAGGCACCTTCAAGGTTATTCCTTGAGAGTTAAAAGTCCACTTCCGCTAAATCATCAGATGCACAATATTCAAAAATATTCAAAAAATATGGTAATAGCAGGTTTTGAGAGTAACAGATTTTCCTGCTGGCACTAGAATTCTTATTCACTTTCTGTGAAGTTTAATGAGTTGCGAGATATTTCTATACTACTGGTATTACCTGGATATTTTATGATATTGTTGTGTAACATGTTAAGCAAATCAGAATTTTTTGCTTGCCGCTTATAACCAGTTTTAAGGATTTCATTTTCTGTAGCTCAATTATCCCATAAGAGTTCTGGAAGTATTGATGGGAACACATTTTTTGACAGATTTCTTATTTTTGGATTGTGAGTCTTAAGATGCAATAATTTCGCTCCTGATTCTCTTGGATGAGATATGGTGGGACAATTAATCAAGAATATATAGAGTGCTAAATTCACATAATTTCATTGTGTCCTCATATAATTTATCATTTAAATAAAGTTGCTCATTTAGAGAATCTTCAAACCGTATCAGAATATCCTATTGTTCCTTAATTGGTTATCTTCGGTTGTAAAATTAATTAGTAAATTTTTGAATGGTCATGATCAGAAGCTGGATTCTGTAGCATGGAGAATTTGAGAAGTGAGAATCTTCACTTTTTCCGATTAAAAGTCCATTATTCTCCATTATCCGATTAAAAGTAGATTATTTTCCATACTCAATTCACTAACAAATACAAAAAATACAACAAAAATAGATAACACCCTCAGTTGGGAATTCTTCTTCTTACTTTTCTACTAGCAAAACATCGAAGAATGTTAATAAGTTATAGAATTCCAAGTAGAGAATTAATTATTATCTCCTCTACTACTACTACTACTACTACTACTCTCTATTATAGAAGCCGGCCCCAGGTAGTTAAACTTGAGGAGACCTATTTCTGGCTCTCTACCACTTAGTTCGGGCAATCCTCAAAGATCTTTATTAGGCATAATTTTATTCTTTCCTTTTATAAATAATCGTGTTAAAACTGGATCCATAATTAAATATACCAGCAATCAATTTTTAATTTTTTTTTATTTTATTTTTAGACAAGTAAGGAAATCCTTGGCTTTTTTTTAAGCAGTCGAGGAATGAATTTAGAATTAGTGCAGAACTGGATCTAAAAAAACAACCTATGTGCATTGGATAGGAATATAACTTACCGACGAATCTAGACTTCTCTCGATATATTGGACCTTTTCTTTTACTAATGCCAAGCAAATTACATAATGCAGATTTAAAGTTTGCGTTACACTTTCAAAAGTCAAACGATTTCCAGGAAATTTCCTTCTCCTTTCTTCTGTGTAATAATAGGACTACTTGAAGAATTCAGATTTGAATTTATTATATATGAACATATTTAAAGCTTATTTTTCTACTTATGTGTAGGTACAATTTACAAAATCTGCTACACTATGAGATAGTGTACCTAAAACAAAAACAAGAAAAGAAAGAAAAATTAATAAAAAAGAGTACAAATATAAAAATAATATCTACATAAAAGCAAAAAGGACAAATAAATTAAATGTGTACTAATCAGGGATCGTTATCATTACGATCAAAATAGTAAAAATTATCCAAATTTTAATTTTTCAAATATGGAAAAGGGGGTTCCCCTCATCCGATTTTGCGCATATTCAAACTAGATTCCTAAAGACATATTCTGAGTTATAACAAAAAAAAAAAAACAATTCAATTCTTCACATTACTTCGTTCTCTCGTAATCGTGATGAAGAGCGTTCTTAGATGCATAAATCTTAACAAAAGGCTTATAACATTATTAAAAGAAAGCTGAAAAATAATGAAAATTATCACTGTATTCTACTATCCAAGAAGTAATAATATGCAACGCAATTTGGACCTGGAATACTCCTTTGAGTTTTATTTTTGAGCGAAAAAAATAAAACTCAAGTCTAATGATTATTGATGATTTTAAGACGAAATTTAACTGATAAAACTGATGTTTTTTAGGCACTTATTAGAACTCTTTGGTAATCATTTTTCTTTTTTTAGAATTTTTTTTTGGCTTTTTCTTTTTTTCAAAAAAATATTCAAAATAAAAACACATGTAATACTGTTCTACAACAATTTTATTTTATTTGAGTCGCGACGCGTTTCGCCTTCTTAGGGCATTATCAAGCAACTGAAAAGCATATCCTTAGCTAAACCTGACTATCGTAATATTTTGGAATTGAGTTTTACTGTAATGGTCATTATAAATCCATACATAAGAGGGGGCTATTATTCATGAAATCTAACTGATCGTTTACCAAAAATGAACCTTTACGACTTTCATTATTAATGTAATACATCTTGTATTTATCTTAGACTTTTCCACCATCCACGTTTTTTAAAAGTTGTAATTTATTTAAAGATGTGGTATAAACCAGTATCAACTAAATGCTTGCTTATGCCTGATATTGGTCTATAATAGATTGCCGATGATACGTGTTCTTTGTATCTAATTTTTAATGAGCGTTTTGTTTTACCAATATAGACTTCATTGCAGTCACTACACTCAATACTATAAATTCCGCTCTTATCTATTTTATCAAAGTTCGGTTTTAGTTTGTTGTTAATGAAAAAATTGTTTTAAGTTTTTTTATTATAAAACGCTGACGAAAAGTTATATTGTTTTAACGTTGATTTAATTTTATTCTAAGTTTCCTTCAAATATGGGATTTTTTTCAAAATTTTCATATCTTGCGTCCCTTGTGGGTAAACAAGGTTAACTGTTTTTTTTTTTTGTTTTTTGACCTTAACATTCTATAAATTAAATTTTCTGAATAACCGTTGCAATTTTTACTATTGTGTCGAGTTCCCTTTTTAAATTAATTTTACTCATAGGAATCTTAAGCAATCTGTCTAGCATCGAATGGAAGGATGATTTTTTTATAAATTCAAAATGTTGAGAATCATTAGGAATTACAACATTTGTGGAAGTAAGTTTCCTAAATATATTGAATTCAAATTTGTTATTAATAATTTTAATGTTAAGGTGAAGGAAATTTAAATTATCATTACCATACTATAAAGTAAATTGTAAATTATCGTCACTAGTATTTAAAATTTTGTTTAAAAACATATACAACTGTCGCTCAGAGCCCGTCCATACACAAAAAAACATCATCAACATAACGATACCAGCACAATACATTATTAACTAAATCACAGTCTGAATGAAAAATTTTTTGTTCTATTTTATTCATGTAGAATTCAGCCATTAAAGGTGATAAGGAAGTACTCATGACTAAACCATCCATTTGAATATAGAAATCTCCGTTAAAATAAAAGTAATTTTGGTCCAAACATAAGTCATTGAGCTGTTTAATATTTAATGATTTATCCCTGTCCACGATCTTATCTTCAATTTCAGAATATAAGTAAGTCTTTAGATTTTTTAACGGAATGGAAGGAAACAAATTACAAACATCAATCGACACAAGCTTAGCATTTAATGGCAAATTCAAATTATTAATTTTGTTAACGAGATCAGTACTATTCTTAATGGAGTATTTGTTTTCAAAATTTAACAATTTAGGTAACATTGTGCTTATTTTTTTCCCCAATTTTTGTGAAGGTGCATTGAAAGAAGAGGATACTGGTCTTGTTGGAGTACCTGGTTTATGTAGTTTGATTAGACCATATACTTAGACGAAATACTTAGATGTGAGTTTTATTCTTGAGTGAATGGCGTAAGACTCACTCAGATGTAATGATTATTAGTGATTTAAAAATTAAAACTCAAAAATAATTATTACAAGTTAATTTTTTTTTTATTACTTATATTTTTGAATTCTACCGCATAATGAAAATAGATGTCAGATTATGAGCACATAATTCATCCCCGACCAATTTTTCATATCCCTTGTTAAATGATTTTTTTATAGAAGAAATGAAAACTAATAAATATTTTCGATCCCTGGTACTAATAATAAGTAATAGTAATAGAAACCTAAGCTACTACTCTTCCTGATACCAAAGGCCAGAGTATTCCACATCCTGCTAGCATAAATATAAAATTGAAGTTCAGTTACTAGCTAAGTAAAACTTTACACATTCAACGTCACAGTAATATTTGAACGAGAAGACAATACTTTTTCAAGCTAGGAAAGATGGGCATCATTTTTATGATAAAGTTATGTACAAGCAAAACAAAATTATTCTAAAATCTCAAGATACGCATTTAATGTACATCCAAAGACGGATTTTAGACAAGGAGATGATGCATGGTCATATCGTTGCACACCATACACGTAGCGAATAGGTGAATTGAAAGCGTCAACGAGTTTTCTCTGCGATAAGGAATTCAACTGGTAAGACAATTTCGATTCGCTGATTATCAAAGGAGTAATTAGTTCCTTCAATAACATGAGTCTTGCATTTTTAGGATAAATGGAGGCTACAACGGAATGCTTATGAAGCATTGCGTAAGTTTTACATATAATACAATGCAATGCATGATCAGACCACGCAAATGTAATATTAAAAATGATGCCAACATTCTCTACCGACTTGTTGTATGGAATAAAAAAGCTATCTACATCCTCATGGAAACTTTGTGGTGTCAAATTTTAATGGATTCAGAAGTACTATCCGATCCGTTGTGCCCACAAGGATATTGATCTATGGTCTTCATTAGTTCGACTCACAACCTCATCCATCGATCCACACGATCTTGAAATGATGGTAATTATCAGCATTATCAAATTAAAATGACTGAAGAAATTTGATTTATGAATAACTGCATAACATCAATACAAACAGTTAGAAATTCAGAGAAATACTTACTACAGTACGCCGATTATAAGACAAAGCGTTGAAGAACAAATTAATAAATGGATGCAGTGCAAAAAAATCTATTCCATTTTATATCTAACTTTGATTTTATTTTCAAAATTATTCCAGGATTTCGTTCGTTTTACAATTGGCCGATATACTAGATCGATAGTGGTTCGAAAAATTTTCACAATGGAGTATATATAAAAAAAATTTCTTTTTGGACGTAACTGTCTCCTTTTGCAACTGCGCTGTAGATTTAAATCGAAAAGATACCGTACACCATAGTTTTCCCATGAAAAATGGATATCTGATAACTTTAATACTATATCTACTATAATTTGTACAGAAATATGATCTTAATTTTTTTTTGTGAACTAAACTTCCATTTCTTAGGAGCATAAGCACCAATCAGATTTAAATGTGCATTAAGTAATCAATGATCTTAGAATTGGCAATTATTGACTTGTTTTAATATTCTCAAAAATTCTTCATTGGGATCTCTGCTAGCAGGTCCTTAAACATGTGATAGTATCAAAAATTTTAATTTTTTTAAACCATGTCTTTTAATTAGGCACTCACGATCCTAAACTTATTACAGCAACCGTAAGATTAGTAGGTAAGTACATACAATAGCCCACTTTTGCTTTGTCTCCCCGCTATGAAATAAATAATAATAAAATAAAAAAAAAGGCCAGTTAAAAGTCTAGAAACTAGGTGAAAACCCAATTTAAATATGGTTTGCGAATCTAAGACAGATTTAAATAATGACAGTCGTACCCTTAAATTTATAAGAAAAAAACTCATCAAAATAGACGCAAAAAATGGCAATAAAACTTTGTGTAATTATATGCATTACCTGTAACCAAAGACGTGCACAAAACCGTACCACGTCAACTTCTGTAGTTAATCCATGAATAGAACGCATCCCCACATTGCACAGAAGGACAAAAGCACAATTTCAAAAGTGTACTTGGCTTGTTCCCTTTTTCTTCCCAGTTTTAATCAATCTCAAAAAATTACATACACTCGAAAAGCTCGCCTGAATACACAACATCCTTCCGTCTAATTTTCCGCTTTTCACTTTTCGCATAAAGACGAGCAACTCGTGAATCCTTTTTCTCGCCTACCTTAAAACCTAGGATAGTACCTACATATACCTACCGGTTGCCAGTATTCAACCAGAACTCGTTAAACTCATTTTCAATTGCTGCTGCTATTGCTGTAGTTTTGTTCCTTGATGAAGGAGCAGCAGGAGCAGTAGGAGGATCAGCAGGATGAGGAGGAGGATAACACCGAATGCCTTCCTTTGTCTCTCTATTTGTTTTTATGCGTTGAATCCTTTTCTGGTGTTTGTTCTTCTCGTGTCCTTTCTTGTTGCTGTTTTGTCTGATTCACAACGTGAGTTCCTGCCATGTTATGTCATGTTAGAGACTCTCACCCTTTAATCATACAGCGATAGTCGGAAGGATAAATGGAACTGCTTAACCCTCCAGGTTAAGAGGAAATTTCGTGGCGGTGCCGGTGTGGCATTCTCTGTATGTGCATAGAATCAAAAACTTCGTAAACCTACCAGGAAATGACATGTTTGGGGGACTTACATTTGTTCCATTCTCATCTCAGGGTATTATTTTCGTACGTGTTCGTTATATGCAAATCAATACTAGTATGAAGGGGAAGGGGGCGGTGGTGAAAATTGTTTAAAAATTTTGTCCATATACTCAAATGCATTCCTTTTTGCTGCTTGAACCAGACTTTAATTGAAATTAATGCTTTGAGTTGGTTTAATTCATTCATTTCAACAGATATGTTTCATGCGTTTTGCTTCTTCTAAATGGAAAGATACGCAGGCATCCAATGTTTAGCGTAAGTCAGTTAAATCTGATTATCGAGACGATCAGGAAAAATGAAAGATGGAGGAGTGGGATCCGAAGACACTAAATAAAACTAATGCCAGAGGCATTTTAATCGAATCGAAAGAGTTTATATTTTGTCATGCCGATACGATTGGTCAATCGGACTTCAGAAAGAATTCTTTTATCCTTGTTCACTCCACTCGGGAGCATAAGATCTCAACATAGCCTCCCCTTCTGACTCTATAATCCGAGGCTCTTGAATCGATTTTATTCACTTTGCTAGGTGATAAGCCTGAAATAGCTAACAAATGATGTGGTTGTTAACTGCCGCTAATTTTAGGAAAACATCGGAAACAATTTTGGTTGTCGTCCTAGATTATCCTTTGAATTGACCATTCTGCTTACGGTGAAAGTCTTGCAAATGTTTAAAGTCCCGCAAATGTGTCTCCGCTTTGTTGGAATGAGTATTGTGGTACTATTGGAAAAGAGATAAAGCAGTATGGGATCGGTGAAATTAAAACAAAATGAAAGGAAACTAGGAAGGAGGAGAAGCATAGGAGCGTGTTGTTTGGAATTCGAGCCCACAACCTCTGAGAAAGTAGTCAAGGCGCTTACCAACTGAGCTACCGAAGTCGGGAGGAGTTTTTATGCCTCCAGAATTCTATTCGAATACCTTGCGTCTGTATGTGTTTTGATTATGTGAATTGTGAGGGATACGAGCTAAATCTTGACTAAATTTTTAATGAACTTGATAAAGTATACCCATCCAGGATAAAATTACTTATGGACATTCCTTCAGATCTCATAATTTTCCGGGGATAAAGGAAATGATCAGTATGTACCTACTTAGGATGTTTTTATTTCCTGGAGTTATTAGAAATTTCTCATAACTTATTCCCAGTGATATGCTACAGCTACTCTATATAGGAACATTCTCAATATTTTACAGAGAAGTACATATGGGATAGGCAGGACAATCATGGGAAATTCGATTTTCTCCTTCCAGAATTTATTTCGGATTTTCCTTATATGCGTGGTTCTTTGGTGAAGCGCTAACTTGTCGCTTGGTGTACTTCCTTGTGTCGTTTTCGCAGACCAAAAGCAGAACAACAAAATATGTTGGTATTGAATGAAGCCATGTGAGAACTGCAATGTTTATTTATAATAATAATAAACTAGGAAATCCGTATGATGCCCTAGGTACGCTTGCAGCGGGAATTTTACATTATTGAATGCGTTAATCGTGTGGGAAGGGCATGAGAGCTACCAGAGGCATCCCAACTTCGGACATGCGTTATTTCCAGGGATAGTGGGTAGTGTCTAAGCTGCAAAAATTGATAGTAAGTGATTTTAAACTTAGCGCTATGTGGCAGTATATGCGACATTAGAATGTTATCTTTTGGTACTTTTAGCAATGAAGAGTTGCTAAAGCTGCCCGTTGGAGTGCTCGTTTGTTAACTAGAGCATCTAATAAAATGAAGATTTTCTTCAACCAGGAAAATAATCCTTGACGTATAAATAAGAACATTAAATGGTTTTACAAAGCTTTTTTATCTTCACAGGGATCTCACTTTGACGAAGCAAAAACAACCCTAGAAGTCTCGCCAATAAATAAAGGACGCAATCCAGAAGATGGATCCGCTCCAAGTTCTATAAACGAACTATCTATGAGACATGCCTAATACTCCTGATGCTGCGCAGCACTCATCGTATACTGTCAGTGAAGAAACGAAGGCTTCATAAGTAAATTCAACGCGAATACACATAATGCAGTATGGAGCAATACAGTGATTTCTGGATTTCTCGATTTCATAAAGGAAAAATATGCTAGATGTTAACCGTGCCAGTCTATTTATGTTATCACAAATTCTTGTCTTGTGAGCCTTCTCTATCAGACCATGCCTATTCATGTGTTTGATTTAAAATTGATGCCGAAATAATTCAAAATAACGAGAACAAGGTTGCTAGGGAAATTGTATGATTTTCCTACTGAGATGAGAACTTCTATCTTTAGTTCTTAGAAGGGATATCAGACAATAGGCCGACTTAGCCTCAGTGCTTGGGATCTTTCGTTTCCGTGCCTTAAAAAAAATTCTATGAATCATACTTTTTGATAAAAAATATTTATATCCCACCTTACATTTTTCAAACTACCTATACTACAAAAATATTGGACGGAGTTCCAATATGTATCCAAAAACTTTTATCACAAAGCGATGTCTTTACTATATCCGAAGTTTTATCCGATCTATTTGGCCGTTCCTTGGGAAATCTAGCGAATTTTTATAGAAATATTCTATGAGATAAGAATTGGAAAAGCAGTGGATAATTTCGGACAATATTTAAAACTGTTCTTTGATTTGTTCATTATTTTCCTTAATCTTTTGATGCCCACAGCTACATATATGCAACAACAAATATAGCCGTTCTAGGAATTTTCCGGTTGCTCAGGGTAACTGTGAATATGACGTAAATATATGGCTTAGAGTGCATTTGATCGCTTGCTGTGCAAAAATGCTTTCTCAGTATTATACAGCTCATTTTTAGTTAGTTATTCAAATCAAACTGTCCGCAAGGGCTCTGTTTTTTTGGTTTTCCTTTTGTGAGAACATGTAAGTACAAGTTATTAGTTAAACATCTTTTTTATGCTGAAGTAGTCGAAACAGTTTACTTAGACTGTAGATAAAGTATGTAATATATTTTTGTGAACATTTGACATATGGATTTGTTCCTTGAATTTTTCGAAATTGCTTGTTGCAAATATGCAACAATGGGCGTTTGTGAAATTTTTTATGCATATTATTCTTTAGTGTGTGTTTTTTGCATATATTTATGTACTTTTTTGTTAGCATTGAAAATGCCACGAGGAAAATTGTTAACTACTAGCAAGTAGGAAGAAATTATGGAGAACTGGGATGATTCTGAGGATGAGTTCGTATGTCAGGACGATGAAGAATTTATCGAAGATGCTATGCGACAAGGTAGGATAGAGCGAATGGAATCGGAAGACGTTGATGAAATTCAATTGTATGAAGAAGCTACAAATGAAGATATGGATGGTGACATACTTGTTGAAGGTACGCGTGAAAGCACAAGTGGAGTACACAACGCAGGAGGACATAACTCCAAACAACCAGAAACACAAAGTTTTAAAAAAATTTGATTTAAAAAAATTAAAGTGGAGAAAAAAATCTTTTGATATTCCCGATTGCGAATGGAAAAGCCAACTGCCTTTACCAGAAGATGAAGATGAATATAAAACACCATATGCTTATTTCAAAGAATTCATTGATGATGCAATAATTGTGAAAATATGCCAAGAAACGAACAAATATTGTATGCAAATATCAGGAACTGAACTCAAAGTTACAACCGCTGAAATTCGAAAATATTTTGGTATATTATTATACTTTGGACTTTTGAAAATTCCGCAAATACGTATGGCTTGGTCATCTGAGTTACGAATTCCTATCATTGCGGATGTGATGAGTAGAAACAGGTTCGAAAAAATTAAACAATACTTACATATCAATGACAATAGTAAATTGCCAAGAGATGACCCCAATTATGACAAGCTTCATAAAGTTCGTCCTTTACTGCAAACTCTGAAAACAAATTTTAATAAGATTCCCCCGGAAGAGTTCCATTCTGTTGATGAGCAAATTATCCCTTTCAAAGGTATTCTTCCATTTTAATGTTAACGCATAAGAATGTTTCATTTTTTCTGTACTTCATTCATTGTTAAAACAATATATTCCGAACAAACCACATAAGTGGGGTTTCAAAGTTTTTACACGTGCAGGAGCTTCAGGAATAATTTACGACTTCGAGCTGTACATTGGAAAAGGGACTTGTCCCGACTATGGATTAGGGATCTCATCAGATATTGTACTGCATTTAACGGAAACACTTCCAAAGCATCAACATTTTAAAATTTATTTCGACAATTGGTTTTCTTCAATACACTTAGCCGTAGCTTTGAAACAATGCGGATTGTTTTGCATCGGAACAATTAGACCGAACAGACTTGGCCCTTGTTCGTTAAAAACTGACGAAAATTTAAAATCAGATGGGCGTGGATCTTATGATCATAAAGCAGAGGTCATGCATAACGTCTTAGTAGTAAAGTGGTTTGACAACAAAAGTGTTCAATTTATTTCTACATATGCAGCATTAGAGACAATTGACACTTGCCGACGTTGGAGCAATGAACAGAAAAACTTTATTCAAATCAATCGTCCTTCCGTTGTGGCTCATTACAACAAATTTATGGGTGGTGTTGATTTGGCTGATATGCTCATCGAACTGTACCGGATTAATCACAGATCAAACAAATACTATACTAGGATTATTTATTGGTGCCTAAATGCAGCAGTCACAAACGCATGGCTTCTGCACCGGAGAGACCAAAGCAAAACAAATCCTGGCAAAAAATGTGACCAGCTCATAGTGTTTCAAGCAAAGATTGCTAAGTCTTTACTTTATGCTAACAATCCTATTAGACGTAAGAGGGGACGACCAGGAAATAGCAAAGATGAATCACCTGCATCCACTCAACCGTCAACACCAATATCAAGTCATTATTCTACACCAGAACCTGATCTACCGGTAAAAAAGCGTAGAGTACGTGTCATGCCGAACAATGATATGCGCTATGATGAACTAACACACTGGTTAACATAGGGAGGAAGAAGTAGGTGTGCTTTTTGTAAGTCCGGAATGCCAAAAACTTTGTGTTGTAAATGTAAAGTACACTGATGTTGTAATGCAGAAAGGAATTGCTTTCTATCATTCCATACCTAACTTTAATTTAAATATTTCATTTAAATTTGTTTTGTATGAAATTATCATTATTTCTTTAAAATAAAATACATAGTTTCACAAAAATCAGTAAATTGTAATTTACTAGATATCCTGCCTTAATCGCCCATAGTTGCATATATGCAACTACCCGTTTAGCTTGAACTTCTAACCCCAGCTTTATGATACTTCTTACACATGATTCTTAGCTCTATATACAAATATTCAAATGCGTAAATATTTTTTTATATTGTCAGAATTAATTCGGGTATCAAACGGTTAAGAATTCCGTATATAAGAAAGCTTGGACATACTGCAGAAAAAGTAGAAATAGAAATCTTCCCTTTGTCCAAAGAAATCTCCATACTCTTTCAGCAAACAACTACCCGAAAAAAATTTTGGTAAATTTGTCGTATGTTTTATTTTATCAGCGTTTTCCTTTTTATTTGTTGGAAAAAGTGTGGATAACAGCGGAACTGAAAAATCTGGACATGCCGTGAATGTTCTTCAGAATGAATCTGTATTATATCCCGGCGTTATGCAAGTATTTATCGTTTCTTGGAAAAAGTGTTTAGGGTTTTGCTATGGCAGACTTGAAGTGAAATCAGATTCATTTAGGATTTTGTTCTAGTCTTTTCAAGTGACTTAGAAATTGTGAATACATTTTTCAAATAAAGATAAAATCATAGGTAAGAAAATTTCTGTAGGTATGCTTTTTTTTATTTAATAAGAGATAAAATTTAATTAAAAGTTGAAGTTTTCCTATTAGATACATTTAGAAAGTGAAATGTCGTGTTATTTGCAACTTACCGTGTGTTTATATGATGAAAACTTAGACAACTATTTTATAGAACGTATAAAGAGTCAAAGCAACTTTCTTTTTCCATATATAATTTAAATGTGGTATAATTAAAATATTTACTTTGTACAAAGAAATGTCCATACTCTTTCCTTTTTTAGAACAATAGCGGACAATTATTGGACAAAGCTATGTTGGAAGCTAATTTTGTAATTCTTGATTAGTTAAATACTCGTAATTATAATTTTGTGCACAAATGAACTAGAAGAAAAGGAAGTCAAGAACTTTTGATTAAATTAGTCTTAATTTCAATGGTGCAATGTTAACCCAAGTATAGGGTAAGTAATGTATGCAGGAAAACAAGGTAGCTATGAGTGCGTCGGCCGGCTGCATACTTTGTGATGCAACATTTCCCTGATAAAACAGCTTCAGCAGAGAGATATTCTTTTTCTCTCTAAATAACTACAGTAATGTAACATTTTCTATTTACTTTCAGAAATTTGTGTGGAGAAATTTGGAGTGCAACAAGGAATAGATGCCCAAGCTAGCTACATTTAAAAAAATTATTCTGTAGGTTAAAACACTCTCCGTAAGGAAAGAAATGCAGAAGACGAATAAAGTCAGATATAAATTTAGTTATTTTATTAGTTTTAAAACTAATAACGATTTCTTTCACAGAAAAACTGGAGGAAAAACACCCAGTTGCGACTAATTTTTTTTTTTTTTTTTTTTTTTTTAAATAGAATTGTTTTGCTGTTTTTAATGAATTGCTTAAAAATAAATTTTGTTTCAGTCAACAAATTAAATTAAATTAAATTTAATGAAAATGCTAAATTACAAAACTTCCAAAGACATTATTTTATAATTTCCGAAGAAAATTAATAAATAATTTTGCAGAATATCCGAACAAACTTCCGTAGATTATCCGTGGATCATATCCTCTAAATTTCCAAAGACATTGTTCTTATGATTTCTGAAGAAATTCTGTGGAATAAATCTGCAAAATATCCGATCAAACTCTCCATAGATAGAGTATCCGCGAAAATATCAGTTAAATTTCCAAAGACATTGTTCTAATGATTTCTGAAGAAATTCTTAGTAATAATAACCACATATTTTCCTCGGACAGCGCAACTTTTCCCCCCTGTTATTCCAATAAAATTCTTTTGACATTCTTGGGAATATTCCAAGGAATTTATTCCTAGGACAGGAAAATTTCCTAAGAATATCTTGTGAAAGTCCGTTGGCTTGGTTACTAGGGGTGGGCAATTGGATGATCTCTATCGTCCTTCTGAAGGGTTATTCAGTCTACAACATCTTATAGATATGATGAAAAGGAAAAGGTGACAAATCAAATTTAAACTTGTCTTTTCACATTTTCACAGAAGGTTGAGTTGCGTTCCATATACAAAATGAATTTATTTTTGCGGTACTAATAATTTCGTTATATTTCACGTCAATAACTAAGAAAATATTTGCGTGAATACTTTATAAAAGCCTTATGCAGATTAAAATTTTTCATAAACAGGAATACAAAATAAAGTTCTTGCCAAGACTGTTTATAATAAAACAAAAAAAAAAAAAAGAAAAAAGATCTATGGAATTTTCGAGCTTGCATTTTACGGCTGGAATCAATTAGTTTCATTCTCAGAGGTCTGTTCATGGTTAGGATTAAACCATAAAAAATTTTTGTTTACCCTATTACACTGGCCAAAAAGGTCGTTCTTTGTTAATGTCTGCTATCAAATTTTCGAAATGAATGCTGTTGTTGTATATGGATATGAAAAAATTTTAAAACATGATATAGTGCAGGAGTATAACAGACGCTTCATCAAAATGTGTTAATTACCCAATGAATAAAAACAAAAAAAAAAATCATAAAATTTTTAAAAATAGCACAAAAGTTGTTGTCTGGGGTGCAGCAACATAGTTTTAGTAGTCTAATAATGTACAGAAAGAAAAGAGCATTTTTACAGCAGCAGCAGCAACAGTTTCGTTCCGTAAGTTACGGGGACATTATAAATATATTCAGAAATTTCAACTAAACGTCTACCTTCCCTTCCATGCAACCCCTGTCAGATTCGAATTAATTAAAATGTCACCAAAATGTGTTATCCAACTGCACACACGACCACCGTCCGCTATTGCGTCCTGAACAATCGCTAGTTTTTTTTTGGTGACAAAGCCATCCTTCGCCCTCTACAACAATTTTTCCTTGTTTTAATCCGGCCGTTCATAGTTTATATGTGAAATATGAAATAGCATAAAATATGAGGGTTGTCATATACCATCGATGCCTTCGCCTCGTGCCACACAGCATCACTGGTACATAGTCTTCTATATCAGTCAGAGCGGGTGTGAACAAGCTGAGGTGTCTCTGAAACCTCTTAATCTGCTGATCGCCCTGGTGGACTATTCTTTGTGTACAATATACACCCCCTGTTACCGAATTCCACCCAGCATTGATTGCACCCCATATCCTGCGGGTCCTTTCTTTACCGTTCTCTATATTAGATATGGGTTCGGGACAGTACACTGCTGGTTAGTGTCGTCGATTGATACAAGAATTGAAACTCTGTCTTCTAATACAATGTGTGTGGTGGGGTGTCCCTGTTCAGGCTGTTGTTTGAACGCCAAGCCAAGCCAGCCAGACTCCTTACTGTGAGAGACACATTTCTAGAAGCGGATTAGTTGCCACACGTGGCGATAATGACGTCTAGTTTTGTTATCGGAACAGGGCGTGATGTCATTACTCTCTGTGAATTATGACACGTGAAATATATTGTAAGTGCAGTAAAAGTCGCTGCTTTATGAGAGATTTTTTGGATTACGGAATGAAATAGAGAGTTTTAGAATTTAATAAATTTATTATGATTTGGAATCTTGAGGGACATTTTTGTGTACAAATCATAGCCTCAAACAGCCTGCCGTTCGATATTTGATCCTTAATACCCTAGACAGACTATGTCCATAATGACTTAATTTGAAATTCAGTCATTTCAAGGAAATGACAGACTATGGACGAAAGTTATTTCATTTGGAATGTAATTGACAGTTCCTCACATGTGAATAAAACTCATGACAGAATTTAATAATTCAATTAAATGCTATTAAGAAAAGTTCCGGACATTTTCTATAGTATATAGCAAAAGACAATTTATTTTGTTGAAAGAGCCCAAAAAGAGAAGAAAATCTGGAAATAAATTTCATTCATGATCAGCTGACGGCTGTCACTGCTGAGTTTATTGGGAAAAATTCCAATTTACAATGAATTCAGATCATTTTAATGAACATAGGTGGCACTTTTACTGCAATTTTACTAATGTTGTTTTCGTTTGAACATCAGTTTCGCTCTGGAGGTAACCTAAGTGCTGTCAAAGCGTTCGTTTGAAGCAAAAGTGACGTCATGGGTTGCCTCTGGTGGCAACCCAAAAAGCATCAGTTTCACTCTGAAAATTTACTCGGGTACACTATGGGTTCACTCACACAAACAAAGTCTAGTTGTGACTTGATATAATTTAATTAATTTTAAAATCAACAATTATTATTAAGACCTCTACTAATATTATATTATCCTCAAAATTTTTCTGCAAACAAATTACCAACGAGTTTTCGCAAAAAGTTCATAGCTACTTTGACGTTAGTATACATACACAAGCGAACTTTTTCAGGTGCACTCTGAAACCGTTCGATTGAACGGGGTTGCCTCCAGAGCGAACCTGGATGTTCAAACGAAAACGACATAAGTGAAGTAAAATTTTTTCCATTTGAAAATGAAGCGAAATGTTGAAAATGGGTCCTTAAAGAACTTAAAATGCGTGACACACTGCACATTTGACTCCATTTAATTAAAAATTAAATCATTAAGGAGACAGTCTGTCTAGGGTATTAGTATCCTTGTCCTTGGTTTGGCTCTCCTTTCTCCTCCCCTGCATTCCAACGAAAATATTTCTACTATTTGTTTTTTGCTGCTTTTATTTGCGGAGTTCTTTTCGCGGGAATTTCTTTTGTATAGTCTGTTTTTTAGGGTTATTCTCGCGAGCATTTTTCTCGCGAAAATAACGGGCACTGAACACGAAATTTAAATATCATGACAAAAGATAAATCTGCATAGAGGGCGCTTTTAGTTTCTTTTTGGGTAACTGGGCTTCATGTTTGAAACAAAACAAGTATTCGTTAAGAAAATCTGAATTAATAGTTAAATCCAGTTGTAATAACTTTTTAAGTAATCAGTTGTGTTGTCATCTTTAAATCAATAATCTATTTCTTAGTTAGTTTCGTCAATATTAATTCTGTTTAAATTGTTCTGTCTTAACGCAAACTATGGATTTCCAAAGTTATTAATGGCTTCCGTACAGCACTTTAAGGCCTCTTTGCTGGGTTGCCAATTCTTAACGGGAGAGGTGTCCACAAATGTTTAGGTTTGTTGTTACCTTTATGATAATAAAGTCATCTTATGCAGGAGCGACCATAACAACCCTATTGCCGGGAAACTCCAGAGATGTAAGCCGGTGTTATAATGCGGTTGTTGAACTGTATTCGGCTCTAATATATGGAATCAGTTTTAAGCAATGGCGACCTCTTGTTCTATCTTTTTCGACCGTTCCAAAGGGAAAGTCACTTCATTTGGTGTGACATCTTCTGACACTTAGGTGGTTTAATCTGTAAAAATGGTAACTATGCTGATGCACTCTGGGACCAAGTATTCCGAAGAATACAGAGGTCAGGTTGTCCCAATGACAACCTGCTTAACTACTTGACTTACGGTAATGGCGACGAATACCAAGCTTGATACATCGACTGGAATGGCTGATGACAATCGGTTTTGGTTTTTTTGAAGTTAGTTAGAGTTCAGGATGCTCCCATGACCACCTATGTAACCAATTCGAAATACGGCAATAGCAACGGAAACCAAGCTTGATTCAACGGCTGGAACTCAGGCTATCCTGTGACAATTGGTCTTGCTCTCTTGAAGTAGGCTACGGGTTGGTACGGATAAACTGCCTAACCAGTTCGTTCTAGGGCAATAACGATGGAGCGATTACGTCACGTCCAATCTTCAAGGAGAAGCTTGCCGGCCATCGCTAATGTCCAACAAACTGATGCACAAACTAGGTATCTGCTAAACAAATATGAAAACAAGCTTTTATGTTGTTAGGAATGCAATAAAAAAGAATACTTATTTGGCTTTGTTGTGCAGTATATATTTTTATGAGTTTCCTTTATGGTCTTTTTTACTTTTTGTTTTTATTATTGCTCTTCGTAAGTTGACAAAGGAATAAATACAGTTTAATTTCCCTTTTGTCATCAGCAAGGTATTTGTTTCAAAGTATTGTTTTTATGTTTTTGAGAACTACAGTTTGGAACGAAGGCGTCGCCATACCTCTATGGCATCCTTCTACATATAGTGTTATCAATACGTAGTAGATTCATTTCCATACATCTACAGTTCGGTCTGATTTTGTCATATTACCCTTTCATGATATATTTCAAACGAAATATGTACGAATTTGCAAGCCAGCAAATGAATGGCTATCTGGTGTCACATAAGTTAATTCGTGTTTGACAATCTGGTTTTCGAAGTGAACATAGTTGCGAGATCGTTCTTCATAATGTACTAGCAAAATATGCAGTGATATGGATAATATTTAGTTTGTGCTGTTGCTCGTTTTATGCTATTTGTTTGACTAATGATATTCTGAGCAGACATCAGAGAGTCATAGTTAATCATCAATTCAATGCAACAACATTAAACTTTACGTGCGGTGTTCCACAGGGGTTAATATTTTTTAACTAGTCAGCCTGTTCATATATGATTTACCAGTACTACTACAGGATATATGCCTGTGTTCATTATCTTTATGAGGATGATGTGTAAATATGTTTGATTCGTCCTGGCGATCTAATAGGAAACTGTATAAAATGCATCAACTGATCTTATAAGAATAATTTTAATCTTTTATATTTTGTTATTATTGAATGCGTGGAAATCGCATTTCATTATAATATAAATTATTTTAATTCAGTCACATTTTAGGCAATTCAACGCTGCAGTGTAGTGATAAGGTGTGTCATTTTGGAGTGATTATCATTTTAAGGATCAAGTACATGATAACATCAGTCAAAATCTATCATTAAAGTATTATGCACTTTTTAGTTTATGAACTTCAACAGCAATTTTGTCTACTGAATTTCGAAATAGTCAACTAATACTGTTAAAATTTAGAATGAAAATTCTTCAGAGATAACAAGCTCTTCACAACAATTACCAGCTTTTTCAACGGGTACTTAAACTAGTGTTGGAAGCCTTTTCAAAAGCAACGCTAAGTTATTTATCCTCGCTGTGTAACTGACTTAATCAAGACAAAATTATGAATCTTTCTTCATATCTAAACATTGATTAAAATGGGAAAAGCAATCACATTTTTCAGTATGCGGAAATGAAAATGTAACAGAATTTATAATTACTTCGTCGAAGTCAGTCATTGTCGATACCGGGTTAAGATTTTTGCTTAAGCGTCTGAAAGAAATCCTAAGGTATTTCTGCTTCGTTTTGTTTGTTAGAAATACAAGAAGTACCAAATGGCAATACATATAGCTTCCAATAATGCCTAAAACAGTCAAAATCTGAACGAACAAAGGTGGACAGTTTTCAAAAGTAGCATCTCAGATGACTACGAAATTAAAAATAAAAAATATCAGGATGCTTCTCACCTTTTGTACTCCTTCGTATAAAACAAAATTTCAAAATGATCGCTATTTACTACAAAAAAGATGGTTGATTTAGAATTTAGATGTTTGGATGGTTGATTTTCACTTAGTTACTACTTAGCCAACTTCGTCATATTCTTCCCAGACTTCAAATTATCTTCCTTAAAAATTATTTGTTAAACTTTGATATTTTCCTTTTCATGGAGAACTGACACAATCACTATGCATTCTTGGCAGTAATATTTTCAGTAAGTTTAGCTGGACAGATCACATCATTTCTGTTGCCAAAGATGCATCGAAATGTCTTGGATATCTGAAACGGTGGAAGATATTTTTCAACTCATCGAATCTAGCGCTCCTCTACAATTCCTACATCATACATAGAAGGGAAAAAAATTCCCACATCTGAGCTGGGGCTGGTCTCACAGCTTTGCTTCATTGAATATTGCCCAAAGAAGAGAGCCTTTAAGCTCATTGGCAGTTTGGCACAATCTTGTCGTGGCGAGTTCTGATGAAATATCTAGTCTGATCCCGTGTAGAATAATTCTTTCCCGCATACATCCTTCTATCCTTCATATTACTAACGGCCGTACAGTAATATTCCGTGATGCTATTTTTATCCCTAATTCATTTTTCTATCTCCTTCCCGCCATTATCATAGGGTATTCCCTGAGTTTGTTATAATAATATAAAAAAAAAATAAATAAGATAAATAAAAAAAAGTAAAATTAGTTGAAAATTGAATTTTCGTTGAATTTCCATATTTACCATAAAATGTCTGGTAGCATTTGGTAGATTTTGTCATTCCTATCCTGCTTCCGTATTTTATCACTTTATTGCGGATGATCGTTACCGGAAGTAGTTAAAAATGCAAAATATGTATTTGTCCGTAGTTTAATTGACAAATGAACCTTTTCGTTAAATTTGCCGCTTAAAAATCTATAGAAAAGTGGTTCGAGTCGTTGGAGTAATCGAACGTCAGTATAAAGTCGGGCATAAATTCGACTGTTTGACAGTGAGCTGCCTTTCACTAGCAATTTTTATAATATCATGTGTTTTTTGTGTGGACATTGTGGGAAGAGGACATTTTATGTCCCAGGCACTGACATAAATAATATGGACCGCTTAACTTTCTATTTTACGTGGGTACAATTTTGTCTGTCAAAAAGAGTTCTTACATCGGTGCCAACATTGAAAAAACATTGGCGGGAAGTTGAAAAAGTGAACGCGCAGTTAGAAAAGTAATTTTAATAAAAAAATTTGTATATTTGCTGCTGCGATAATACTGGCTTTGGTAAAACACCTTTTATCACAAATTAACCCAAATAATAATTTTAAAATCATTTATTTCGACGAACCCACTTTTTTGCTTATAGTTCTCCCTCAATTGGTACTTAGTGCTTAGACCGAAAGAGTCAGCAATATAGAAGTGAGCCACTTTTTGCAGTATATTTCTGTGAATGTAGTCAGCTCGTATTATACATGTCCGTGGTCCCAGGTAAGTACCTATTTTTTTAAAATGATTTTCCAAATAATAAAACTGGTAATCTTCTATGAAGTGTTCTGAGCTCTAATCTGAAAAACAAAGTCGAATATAATATAAAAAGGTTGGGATCTGTAAGAAAATCTTTTACAAAATTAAATAATTACAATGTAATGATTTGCAAAATTTGCTTAAAAATGGCACAGTTGCTCATCAAAAAGTATGTAGACCTCAAACTCAGTTATAATTTAGAACACCCTGAAGTAAGAGTGACTTCATAAAAGAATTATACTATTCAAAAACCCACATTTGGGTGCTGCACAAGAGGTTAGTAAACGAAAAATATTCAAAGTCATTAAATCGTCAAAAGTGTTGACAATTGGTGCTATTACCGCTGCGCTGACTCTTCTTGTTATGATCACAATAGAAGTCTCTTGGCAATTCATAAATTGCTCGTGTTGGCATATTTTGAACGATCATGTGGTGATCTATTAATATTTCGATCTGAATGCCTTTTTCTGGTGTGGATACAATAAGGATACTCATAAAGTCAAGTTTTTGAGGAAAAATGCAGGTCGTCGAAAGTCATTTTCTCCAAGGGATCTGTTTGTATTCATCTATAACCAGGCTAGGGATTGAGTACAATACAATCGATGTGGATCATGCAGGGATAGTTTATTCAACATTCACTTTTGCCACCTATTGTTCAGCATTTTTCACTTCGTTTGCTTCCTGAGATTTCTGTCTCATGCTGTGTTTTTAGAGAATCGGTTTTCCGGTTACATTCAAGGCAAACATTTTAGGGGTTCCAGTCTGTGTGTGGAAAACATAAGTGAATAGTGAATTTTGGTGATTCTAGTGTGCAAAAAAATAAAAGTATTGAATCATTTTGCATTCAATATATTTTTAATTATAATATTCACAAGGCAATATATGTCTATTATGATCTATTATGCTATAAATTTGTCTAGATTTGCCTATTTTCATTATAAAACTATTTTATGTTAGATTTGAAGCTGGGCCGCAGCTAGCAATGTTATGCTTGCTATAGATCCAGCGAAAATTGTTATTTTCAACCTGTTCCATTTATCGTTTATTTTTTCCTGTTCTCAATATATCTCCTTCTTTCATGCCATCTTTTATTTTTTAGTTTTCCTCTTGATATTTATTATTAAGTAGTAGTTTTAAATGTTTTTTTTTACTTTAAACTTTTTTATTTTTTTGAATTTGAATTGAAGTTATTTTTGTTTTGTGCTTAATTTTCGATTTCCTTGTAGTTTTTTATTTATTATACAGATCATTTTTTTTTAATTTTGAATTTATTTCATTACTTGTAGGAAAATTTTTTATTACTGAGTTTTCTAACGTTTATTTTTACTTCTTTTATTTTTTCTAATTTTGTCTAATTTTTATTTCTTTTTATTAGTTACATTGCCTTAGCTTTAGTTGAAGTTTTGTATTTCTGTTTTACTCTTTGTTTTAATTTAAGTTTAGTCGCTTTTTCTAGCAATTAGATATAGATCCTTTTTTTTCTCTCTTAATTTAAGTGGGTAGTAAGTAATTGGTGTAAGCTGTTTACTATCGAATGAACTTCTTAATAAAATAAAATAAATAAATAAAATAAATCAGAAAGCAAATTAGAATGAAAGTGAATTACATTTTTATAAAAGAGAATTTATCCAGATTGTAGAAGAACCTCTTTATGAGATTTTCCTTTATATTCGAATGCTATATCAAAAACATTTTTAGGAATTAGGACTTATCTTTTAACTTTTGGAATAACTCATCACCTATTTTTGTGTTTCCGTTTTTCTACCGCTAATTAAAGACTTTGCTTCTTTAATTTACGGGAAGTGTCCGAGTATTCATTTTTATTATTTTTTGGATTGTTTAGAGGTGGCACAAGTCCAGGCAATTTCAATAACATTTCCCAACATATTATAGAGCATATTTTTGAGATTATTTGGTCAATTTCGTGATGAATGGTGCTTTTGTTTTTTTTTTGCTGTCTGCCAATTAGCGAATAATCTTCTTTCCTTCAAGTTTAACCCTAAATTTTTTTTTACATATTTAAATCAGTCGAAGGAGGTGGCTAATCAACATCACCTGATTTGGACATCATTGGACTAGCAAATGTCTCGTTTAGAATTTTGCAGGAGCTGTATGTCATGTGAGGTCACCCTGTTGGAATTGAATGTTCAGTTGTCAAGTCAAGTCGTGTTTACGCATTCGATTTCTTCTCTGTCTTCCTTCTTTAAGATTTCCTGGATGATTTTCACATCCTATATTTCAGACTTATTTAGCGACGTTGGGTCTTATCTTTGGCCCTCAGTTCGATTTGATGTCTTCTTTTCTTGTTTTATTTTTAGATGAACGATTTTTGGGGTTGTCCATTTGGAGTGATGTTGTTCGGTTTTCTTCCTATGCTACTGGCAACTTTCGGCAAAAAAAGTTAAGGTATTCTTTCTAATACCTTCGGAAAATAAGAAGGTCCAATGACACCACTAGACCCCACCATACTATCACCGAGGGTGACCTCATGGATTAATCTCGGATTTTTCGATGGCCAAATCATCATCATGGAACTGTAGCATTTTTGCACTCCAGTTATGACAAGGTCCATGATTGATGTTGCTGTTTTATAGGAAAACAAATGAAAATCTCTCTGAATAATGTTCCATAAAGATGTAGGGGAAACATCAACTTCCTTTGATTCAATGCCAGATATTCTGCTTTCAAGTCATATTGTGTACCCCAAAATAATTTCCTTGTCATGCTGCCACTTGACGATCGGTTTGTATAAAATACTTTTATCACTAAAACTATTGTTGCATTTGTTGAACTTACTATGTTCGTACTATGCCCTACCGGCTATGCCAATTATCATATCCCTGAACATTACAATTTCACTCCAAACTAGTTTATATTATTACCTAAAGCTTCACATCTAAATTTACTTAAATTAGGTACTTTAATGTAACTCAGTAACCATATCCGCAATTGGGCATCAACTGACTACACCAGCCAAGTTATGTGTCTTATCACATTATATTCGGAAGTAAACATAATATTAATTGAAAGACTTGAAGTGTTCTGCTAATTACGACGAAATGTTGCACCGGCAGCTATGTACCTCTAATAATTAGCTGTAGAATTTGGTGTTTTGCAGCTATCAACTACTACTACTTTGGGAAATGGGTCATGGTAAATTTCCGGCATCGATCGATACACAACTGACAGCAAATATAATTGCTGTAAAATAATGTGGTGCCCTTGTAGACTTGTGAGATGCCAATAGTATCTTTAGTCTACTTGCGTTGGTCTGTAGGTAGCTACTTGTAGCCCACCAGTTCCAGTAAATTGCGAGCTAGCTATGAGAGGACAGTCAGGGAGGACTGGCCATTTGTCGAACAGTTCCGGACCTTCAGGAGCTATCTTCCTCAAAAGGCAGTTCGTGACGGCTGTGTTTTAAATAGGCTCTCCTGGGTAGCCTCTTACCTTAGAAAAGTAGTATGTATCGGCTGGCATCGGTCATCCAGCCCTTGAAGCTTTAGAAACTGTCTTCGGCAAAAGACATTCCAGAACGTTTGGTTTATAAACGGGTTGTTCTGGGGAATATAAAACCTGTATTAGAAAAGACAGTATGTGCTGGCTAGCATCGGATTTTTTGTCTTTGGGGAACCCAGAAATGGCCTGCGAAAGGATGATCTTTGAGGATGAGCATCTGCAGAGACAGTCTTTGTGGATCCAGAAACTGCTGGATGAAGGGCAACTCTTGACGATGAATGTCTTCAAAGACAGTCCTCTGAGAAGGACGATCCTTGAGGATGAGCGTGTTGACAGACAGTTTTTGATGACTGGATTCGGCTTCCAGGTCGATTCCTAAAGCTCAAGAAGGAAGCAAGATTGAAGACAGTCGGAGCGTACGTTCAGGTGACTTTTGAAATTTCCTGTAGAATACATGAGAAGAAGTTGAACAAGGTATAATGGTGAAGCCGGCTGCGTCCACTACGCTCAGTAAACGCTAAGGTAGTTCTAGTTTCTACTGCATCGCAACCTTTGACATTTGGTAGCATGACTTCGGTGTTTACAGCCAGCCTCCTGTTTTTAGTAAATTCGGAAGTGTCTTCTCAAGAAAAGTTGATTAGGTTGGCGCGAGATGTGGAGTTAATTTATAACTTAAAATGCCGAGATAATAGAAGCTAGAAAAAATGTAAAAGTCAGGGAATAAAAATTGTCAACTTTCAGATTGAGTTAAACTAAAGTTCACTACGTCGAAGTTATCAAACGTGGGCTGAGTCGAAGTCGTGTCGTATTCTGTTTCGGTTTTAAAGCAGCCTTTCTGGAATAAAAAGCCGACCATGGAGCTCTTTAATATATGTATCCTTTTTTGAGATTGGTTGCTTTTAGTGAGGTTTGTGGAAATTTACATTCGGGAACGCCTTTTGAAGGTTCGTCTAGGAGATGGTCTGCTCGACATGGCAATCCAGACTAGACTGATTTAGAAACTAACAATATTTTACTTTAGAATTTAATATGCCTATTCTCTAATTCTAATCAAAATACTCTTATGCTGCACAAAGTAGTTTTTAGGGCTCCGTACCCAAAGGGTAAAACTGGAACCCTATTACTAAGCCTCCGATGCCCGTCCGTCGGTCTGTCTGTTACCGGGCTGTATCCCATGAACCGTAACAGGTAGATGGTTGAAATTTTCACAGATCGTGTATTTCTATTGCCGCTATAACAACATGAGATCATCTACTGTATGCTTTCTTGGAGTACGGTGTATTTTAATCAATTTATACAACTGAGGCTTGAACATATTTTCCTCAAATAGTATATTATTTTTACTTCGCCATTGTTGCATTTCAGCTTTAGTATTGGCAGATATAACGTAATCTTGTTCAAACTTGTTGTGATATGATGCATTATCAAGCACTATCACTGAATGTCCTTCCAAATTAACAAGAACTTGTTCTAACCACTTTGAAAAGTTTTCAAAATTCCTATCTTCATGATAATCACCTGATTTAGTCCCAGATTTGAAAATGAGGAGAGCATTTCCAACAAACCCTTTTTACTGTCTGCATGGGTAATAATTAATCTATTGCCTCTAGGTATGTTAGATTGAAGTCCCTCATTCCCAACAAACAATATGACTGGTCAATAGTACATACAATAGACATTCCTTTGTACTGAAATTAAAAAGTGGTCAAAATCAATATTTGGTTAAAACGAACACGTCTTTAGACGAAAATAACGTCGTCACATTTGCCACCAAAATAACCTCCAAAACTAAACTGAATGAGTACGTTTGGGTTGCCCAGAAGACGTTATTATAATATCTGAAACACGTCATCAAACGGAAATAAAGTCGTCATATTAGCCACCAATTATTAATACAAAATGGCGTCCAGTTTTAGGCCATTGGCACATCGAAAGAAGAAAACGCTTAATGAAAAGAAAAAACTCACTTTTCCATCCTGAAACGACGAATATTTCGAATAGAACTTAAACTAAAAGGTAGGAAAATTCTTATTTTTTTATTATTCGGAAGAAATTCTTAATTTTTCAGGTTGTTTATCGAGAAAAGCATTTTTCAATGTTTTCGTTGAATTTTCGTTCACTAAAACATTGAAATGAACTTCTCTCAAGAAACATGTAAGAAATCAATAGTTTTCGCGAAAAATTACCATCCGTTATTTAAAATTCACCCAGTTGTCGATTGGTTAAACATAAGATTTGATTCAGTTCCAAAACAACCACGACTGTGCGTAGACACAGATGTGCGCTAGGAAAATGAGATCTAAATTTAGACAATACATGCGAAATGAACCACATAAGTGGGGATTGAAGTTGTTTGTTCTGTGTGATTCAAGTGGATTTTCGTATAAGTTCGAAGTGTGCTGGAAATAACAAGATTCTTCCAAATAATTCAGATATGGGTGCTACATCGAACGTGTTCGATTATTTCAAACGATCCCAGATTTAAAGAATCATATTCTATACTTCGACAACTTTTACGCTACCACTGTTCGTATAATTTACGCAGCCGAGGGATATATTAATTGGGAACGGTTCGTTACAATCGTATAAACAACTGTAAACTGGCCAATGATACAGATAAGCAGCCGGTGTACTCCCATTTCGCACAACGAATCCAAAATCTCAACCCATAATAGCTGTGAGGTATGAAAGGAAAAAGAAAGATTTCCTTAAGATCGATTTCCCGAATATTATCAAAGAGTATAATTACTACATGGGCGGTGTTGATCTGATGGATGGTTTGCTAGGGCGTTATCACATTCGTTTGAAAACGAAAAGATCTTCATTGCGCCTGTTTTACAATTTTATCGATATGACGATCGTTGATGCTTATTTACTGCATCGACGTATACATCAAAAGACAACCTGTAACCTGTAAGCTACCTGACTTTCGCGAAGAAGTTGCAGAAGCCTGTTGTTATTTTTAGCAATCGGTCGAAAGGAAATCCGTGGGAAGACCACAGTTAAGTGCATATATCGCAAAAGCGGGTACTTCAGGTGGAAAAAAGACATATTATCCCCCCCCCCCCCCCCGATGTACGATATGATGGCGTTGCACATACGGCCGACTTCTTGGAGAGAAGCGGCAAGCGCGAGTGCAAGTTACCTGGATGAAAGTCTGAAACGCAAGTTATTTGCATGAAATGTGTTTATCAGCCATTAGGAAATGTTTTCGTACATTCCATACGAAATGAGCATTCATATTATATTTTCATACCCTAGATGAAATCATAGGGGTATACTAAGTTTGTCATTCCGTTTGTAACACCTCGAAATAATGATGGTAGAGCAAAATGGATTGGACACCCATTCATAATATTAAAAGTTATTTCGATTTTTGCATGTCCGTCCGTCCGTGCGCACGATAACTCGAGAACACGTATACTTAGAGTGCTGAAATTTTGTACACGGACTTTAAAAAAAAAAAGTAAAATTAAGTTCGAAAATGAGACAAATCGGGCAACTCCTTCGTGGGGTTGCCATATAAAAATTTTGTTTTCCGCTATATATTTGGACACTGCCTGAGAACGCGTCGACCTAGAGAGCTGAAATTTCGTACATGATGTTTTTACTACATTTGCAAATAAAATGTCAAAAATGGACTACATCGGGCAACTCCTTCTTGGTGTTGACATATAAAAATTTCGGTTTTTTACGTATACTTTGAAAACGATCAGTCCAAGACATTTTTATTGTACTAAAAACTTCTGCAGAATACGAAATTCTATAAACTGGTCATGATCATTTTTTCTGGGCGACAAACCGTTCTAGAAATATATGCGAAAAACAACTTCAAAATCAATACTTGAATAGATCGGTGAACATACGAAATTTAATACGGGCATTCATCTAGGGTATCCTAACAATTGGTCTTAGACTAATTCTAGCTTTTTTACTTGTTTAAATCTTCATTTAATATTTTTTTGAAATAAATTACAACGTCAATTAGTAAAACATATCTTTAATTTTTTATCCATATCCAGGCAATCCCGCCTCTAGGCAGTTTACGTTTTTTCTCACCTGGAAACCAAACTATTAGCTAAACTGAAATTTTGACTATAGTTTTAAATTCCACACTCCAGACTTATACCCTAGGCAGACGGGCAAAATCAATGATCATTCGTGCGTAATTGAATTTTTCAAAAATATTTACCATTGAATTTTAATTTTAATTATTAAAAATATGCTGTCAATTAAGTATAAAAATTTACATAACTTTCGTTTTAATCCACAAAAACTTGGGTAACTGGAGTTTTGAAAAAAAAAAAAACAATTACGAATGAATGATCATTGATTTTATCCGTCAGCCTAGGGTATTACCTCCATCTAATTTTTTCAAATAAAAAAAAAAAATTGTCCTACTAGAGGGTTAATTTCAGTTTCGCTTTAAAATTCATATTTCAGATTCAACAAATTTCAAATACTTACATTCAAAATTATTACTTTGGTTAAAAGCTTATATCCTATAACATAAAATCAAGTTTGAGGAGTACAACTTGATTTTTAAGGAAATTAAATTAGGCAATTTCTGTCTGCCCATCCATATCTTCATAAGAAAGCAGGAAGAGTTCTTTCCTTTACCTCTCACTGAAAATAGAAAGAATTACTTTCCTGTAAATTTATAATTATATAAGAAAGGAAAGCAAGCCCAAACATTTATCATATTTACCTGTTACCTGCAGTACTCTAGTATGTACATAAATGTCGGAAGAAATATTTCACATGCATGAGATTGAAAAAAAAAATAAGTAAACGAAAAAGTCCTACAATTTTACAGTGTACTCATTTCATTCTCTCTTTGCTTGTACGGAAATTTTAAAGTGGGAGACGACTGGTACCTACTGCGCATTGAGGGTAATTATCAACTGTGTTGAAACGTACTCTATTTTCAAATTTACTTTTCACTTCGTCAGACATTATAAGTAAATCGAATTCATCAACAATAATAACTGCCAAACTTTAATTTGTTATGTAATTTACTGAAATCGGCTGATTGCCTTTTGTCATATTTTGACAGGTGCTTATTCTTCTTTACTCTTCCACTAAAAATTTGAAGCAAACTTAAGCTAACGAACTGCAAACAAACTGAACGAAAGTTTATATATACACGTTATGGTCACACCTACTTAAGCCACCCCTTTAACCAATTAATATGTCTCCAGTAAAATTGTAGTGCAAGGGAAAGATATTGAAAATTCAGGAATTCATGAATCGTTTTACGTCTTTGTGGAACATTTATTGTGCCTCGTTTGACCTTGCGAGAAATAATTGCACTCTAACTCAGTCGTCTCTCATCTGTACAAAAGACACGAGGATCAGATAAAGATAGCTGCTCCAAAATTTTCCATGCATCTGTATCTCCGATGGTTCTAAAACATCTAAAATGTAAGAAAAACCGCTACCCATAACTAATGACGTATAGGTTAAGTTTTAAAGGCAATAATTAATTCAATATCTTCCAATAAGAGATAACTGCTTCTTATCATTACCTTTCTCCTCTAATCCCTCGTGAAATATATGGAGCGAACGGGTGATAAAGGATACCCTGTCTTAGCAAAAAAAAAGCAAAAAGTAAATATTATTCACGCCTTATGTTGCGTTCAGGGTCGAGCCGTTAAGTTTGTCAATCTTCAGTAAACATCAATTTAGCGCCACGAATTGTGAATATATTTGCAAACATTCTTGAACTCCAGAATAAACAGGACTCAGGAAAAAAAAGGACAACAAAATCCAGTGAAAATCCGCAATTCAAATAGAAATTAATTGATTCTCATTTCTATTTGCCTATTTTCCGATGAGGGGATACATACCCGTATATATATGTATATACATATGCACATGCATCCATCCCAGCTACATTACAAACATACATACATATATATCTGTGGAGAATCCCTTGATATAGCCGGGAAAAGAACCCTTCATGATCTCATTCACAATGCATATATCTACTCATTTCAAAATTAAATCACACACCCGTGCACGCACATGTTAATTCCTGCGTGTGTTAAACGAAGGATGTCGAGGGTCCTTTTCCCTTAGGATGTCAACAGTCGAGAACATTTTAAGCTTTATATTTTGCTCAATAAGGAAGAGATCCCTAGAACATATTGGGGATAGAGTCGTATCGTAGTCGTAGCAGCAGCAAGCACATCGTACAAAAGTAACTTACCGGGCTTCAGGCCTGGATGAACATTTTAGAATCGAGCTCATTCCCATCTGCCCTCTTGAAAGAGAATTTTCTGGTGGTGTGTACGTGTGTGCTTGTGAGGTGTACTTTGTGGAAAGGACTCTGAGTATATATATATATATAGGGTGACATAAGTACGACTTTTTCTACTGCTGCCAATTTAGGGGTGAACCAATACACGACCCTCAAGCCCACAAGGCTGGCAAGCGTTTGACCCAAATGTGTACGCAAAACTTTTCAGTTGGGAGCACTTTCTTCCCCTCACTCGGTATAGGTTGGTTTGGTATAGTTGTGATAGTGGATTCAATTCTTATAAACTTTTGTCCTCTTTTTAGTCTTTTATAAGAGGATAGGAATAGGATATGCGATAGTCCAGCTTGGCGTTATGTGTTAATTCACCATCCTTGTAGTGGTATAAGTGATGGAATAGTAGTGGTCGGGTGGTTTAACACATTCGGTTACACACTGCGTATACCCTCTATAGAATGAGATTAACGGTCGGTATAGCATGGAGCTGCCTTTTAGATTGAACGAGGTCTATGTCGGCCTAATCAAGGGGTTGATTTGTTTGATTGAATTACCAGCAGAGGGCATCAAAGGAATTATAGGATCTATGCCATATGGTACGGAGGAGGAAAGCCTATGAGGCGTTATTTGGTGTGCTGACAGTTAGCTGATGCTGTCCTATAATCTGATTTTGCAACTGGTTCTCATTGGGATAATTCGCTTTAATTGTACATACATAAATATATGTTCTAAGTGAGAACATGTTTAGCGTTTAAGTAAGTTATATTAGTTATGACTTTTTGTTTAAGAGATGCATTGAAGAATTAAGGTGTCAAAGTAACAATAATCTGAAAAATAATTCGACGGTTTTGTAGAAAACTTAAATCTTGGTTGGGTGATTTGAACCCAAGATAACTTTCTTCTAGGTTCAGAGTTTATCTGGATTTCTAAACTAGAAACTAGATTCTCAGCGCAGAAACTCAGTTAAGGGAAAAATTTCAGCCGAACAAAAAACTTTCAATATTATAATTATCCTTGCCATTTTTAAATAAAGGATGAAACCCGTCTTCATATGTCACCCGATGCTTTCGAAAGGAGCTAATCCTCTTATCCACGTACTCAAATATTCTATGACAGTACGACAACTAATTGTAGTTGTACCAAAAGTTTTGGACCCCCCTAGTATTGTTGGCAAAAAAATGTTGATATTGATTACGACTTAAGCAATTTTTGGCAGTGGGTGGGCCGAAGCTCTAGCCACAGGCAGATATTGGCAGACCCGTTGGTCATATACCTACTAAAATGACGTTGTAGGTTATAGGTGAAAATGCCGACCTTTGTTAGCCATCGCTAGCATTAATCTATAGAACAAAGGTATTCCATTTGGCTTACCATAATATGTACAACAAAACTATTTCTCTTATTTTGCTACCTTCATGAATTGATTTCCACAAATGGAACTAATGCATTTGTGGAAGGATTGTATAAAGGTGTATTTCAGGCAGGGCTAGAGCTAACCAATTTTTTGTTCGCGCCTTATTTGGTTTAGTAATGAAGTTTGACGATAATACTCAACTCTCGTCATGCCTACTTGGAGCCAAATATTTTAGTGTAGGTACCACCGCCAAGTACTGATCAAATAAATCCACCCCTGCATTTCGTTAAAAACAGCTGTTTTTGCAGCTTACAATGCCTTTTAGGTAGTGACATGTATTCTAAACATGCACTTGAATGTGTTCCTGAATAACGAATGAGCACTTATGATTACTTTGCACATTATACTAGATTGAATTTGATTTCCTAAGGATAATTTTATCATCACGTGATTATCTTTCCACTCCTATATAGTGGGAAGGCTATATTTAAAGAGGAAAAGGAGGATTTTCCTAAGATTAGCACTAAAGATAAGAGTCAGAAGTAGAAGGATTTTAGCATTCTTCGGAAATGGATGGATGGATTGAAATGAAGTTGAGGCCCCTGGGGATTTTTACAATGTAGACCACAACAAGATTCATTGTTCGGCCTCCAGACTTATGAGCAATTGCTCCTAAGTCCCAGCGGGTGCTCCGATAAAGTTCAATGTTGGTCCCCAATACTTCATACCCTGTTCTTGCAGTTGTTCCAAGTGGTGTGAACCAAGAAATCTGTAAAGCTTTGCGGTGAGAGTCAGACAGTAATAAGGAAAGTCAGTCACCGCTTCGGATTTCTGTCGGATTTCGTCAACAAGTACCATCCTATGTAGATATCCCGATTATGGATGGGGCTGCAGCAAGATGAGTAAGATCGTCTGCCTTTTCGTTTCTGCTGATATTGCTGCGACCTAGTATCCATAGAACGAGTACCGCGTTACACCTAGACAGAGATTCAGGGAGTGTAAAACAATGCCAGTTTGGAGGTTATTAGTGGCTTTCACAAAGCAATCTCCTTGCTTTCCGTGTCCGAGTTAAGGAAATATTGTTCCGCTTCAAAAATGGCGTTGACTTCTGCCTGGAAAACAGCTACGTGGTTTTCAAACTGTATGGAAATTTATGGCCGTTGAAACACAGAGTGTGATTCCCATTCTGCACTAGATGGAATTATCGTTTTGAAGTTGCCTTTTAGCATAGTCTCGAGGAGATGGTCGTTATTCCTGTAGATGTCAGGTGTGATTAACTGCACAAATATAAGGATGGGTTCGTTGGAACTCTTTTTCGAGGGTTAATCTAGCTGTGATTGATATGCAGCCTCAGTGCTGCGATTAACGCCTCCGTCTAGATGTTTTTTTTTTGCACGGGGTGTATGTTGCAGATAACCTTGAGAGCACGACTGCTGCTTAACTTGTGAGTGCCACTTACACTTAGGAGACCAGGTCTTTGAATCTTTTCCAATATATTACGATGATTGGCGAAATCCATTGCTTTCCACCATACGACAGAGTCCTAGGATAACATGGGTCAGATAATGCTAGTGAATAGCCGTAGGATCATCCACGGTTTAAGTCACCACTTATTTCCTATATTTCTGCGACATAATGCGAAGGTTCGAAGATATTTATTTGCTCTGACCTCTAGGTTTGGTTTCCAGCTAAGCTTTCTATTTAGTATGATGGCTAGGTATTTTACCGTGATCAAACGTGTGCAGCCAATAGATGGCATCTAGAAATGTTCCTTTTCTTAGTAAAAAGGTTTTCAGTGGATTAATGCACAATTCGAAATCAGGAGTCCAATCTATGATTAGTCACGCCGCGTTTTGCACCAGTCCGCAGAGTTCAGAATCACCAGGTCATCTGCGTAGCATACCGCTTTGTACCTCATCTGGGTGTGAGTTTTAGCAAGAGATCATCCATATTGAATTTATATTAAAAAGGTGATAAGTTACCACCGCTTTGAGGGATGCTTCTATGGGCTATTTTCATTCTGTTGTTCGATATGTGTGCAATCCAGTACTTAAGAGATTGGTTTAAGTTTTTGAGTATTAATTGAAATTATGTTATTGCTGTTTCATAGTGAAGAAGACATATTTCACTAAAACGACGTAGACTAGACAGAGTGAGCTCCAATAATGCAAATATTAGATAAGATCGTACTACGTGGACATGATTTGGGGAAAAGTGGCTACAATTCCTAATACTAATACTTCTTAGGCAATACGTTTGAACGGTACATGGACTCTTAGTGGGAACTTGGTATTATCCTATAGTTCGAAGTCGACTATCCTAAAAGTTCCTTAATATTGCATATGTACTAAAGAAGTACTGGGGTACATTCGTACTATATATACAAGATAATATCCATCATATACACCAACCTACTTATATATTATATACTACATAAAGACACAAAACACGCTGTTATCTCCAGAAAGGGAACAATCAGAAGAGACCGTTTTTCGGTAGACACAGATAGACATTAGTAATGTATCAGGAAAATCAATGCTTTTGGGAAATTTATTCTGCTTTTCCACACAATTGACTTTGATAGTGATATCATCTCGTGCTCCTTCTTGGCTTCTTTATCTCCTTGTCAGAGCACAGTGTACTTTTTTCCTTCTTTTGTTTGGTTCCTGTTAGGGGACTATGTATGTAGTAAAGAAAGCGCAAGATTGTCATGTTCTGTGTGTTATCCGCGCGAAATAAGGCAATTCCCCAAACCAAAGCAATTCAGAATGAAACCAGAAAAAATAATGGCGTTGAGAGGCACTTTATCGAGAATGTTTTGATTTTTTTTTCTTTCTTCTTTAGTAAAATTTAAATTAGACATTTTGTTGAAGTTAAATATTAAATATTCGTTAAATGAGGAGTTTGCAGTTGATTTGATAAATTGAATAAATTGAAGATTTTAACTACTGCTGTGTTTGTCTTAAGTGTCTTATGTTAATTTTAATTCTTTAGTTAGAAAACAGAATTTTATCTGTCAGTAATTGAAAGGTAATTTAATTTTTAGGTGGTAATATATAAATGGCAGAAGCTGTACAAAGCTGAAAAAAGGAATACTTTCTTATATTGTTAGGATGATGGAAGTGAGCAGACATGTTGAGTCTCTTGAATTCCTTCACTTATCTTAGGTAAGAGTATTTAATGCGTGCAGTTTCCGTGATGGGGAAAACAGCCACCATAGTTAAGGCTTGGAATAAACACCTCTTAGAGGGTTGATGAAGTATCTTTAATGTTCATAATTGGGGGGAGCGGTTTCGATTGCGAAAGCAGCTATAGCCGCTGAATATCTTCAGTGGAGGTAGATCCTTATTGGACATTAGGGTGACGGTTTGAATGCTATCAATCAACGACGTCTTGTTGATGCGAAGTCTTAAAAGATATTGATTGACAACGTCTTGTTGATGCGAAGTCTTGAGCGGTATCTACGGACGGCGGCTTGATATTAGTTAAGCCCTGAGAGCTGATGCTGTTGTTTCGAGAGGTCGTTTAAGATCAACGTCTCTGCGAGAGTCGTAACATCCCGTGTAACAAATCTGAATTGCAGCAGGAGTCTATCGGAATTCATTTTGCCTCCCAATACTGAAACAAACAGAATTCAAGCGGATGGTTTTTGATACTCGCAAGTTCTTCATAAGACACATATTTCTGCAGTAATAAGATATCGCTGGCATAACTGATTTTAGTACTGTTCAGTATCGTTTATTGTAGTTGCTAGATACTGACATTAACGACTGAATGGTAGAGAAGCAGTACTGAATATGAATAAAATTCTAGTACTAGGGTACATCGAAAATATAAATTTGCACATTTCTTACTATTATATGTATTTTTTTGCATATATTGTCATTTTTACAGTATTCTATTTATGAAATATCTATAGAAGCTGAAAACGATTAACAAATCTTTTTGCATCTGGGTTCTCACAATTACAATTCCGACATCTTACCCATCTGCTTACATGAGTGCTCAGTATGAAGCATTGTCTTTATATATTACGAGCTTAGAGTCCCTAATTTCAGTACTTATCGAATATTGATCAAAATGTCCTCCTGTCAAAAGTTTTAGTGTTGAAGTTTATGCTCTGTAAAGGATTTTAATTAAAATAAAATTGAATACAAAGTTTTCAAAGGTAAGTATAAATATTTCATCAAACAAAAGAACGAATATCGAAATCTTGTAAGATAGCAATTATTGCAATGATGGAGTTATAAACTTAAAAAGAAAGCTGATAAATATGAAGGTACAAGTAGGTATGTATATAATAAAAGTATTGGTTTTTATTGAATATCTTTATTTATAGCTATTAATTTAAATTAAGAAGAATTCCTGGAAGTGATTCAAGATCAATGTCTAAAAGTGATTGAGGAATTAGCGCCATATGAAGACAATTCAATAACACTTCCGAAGACTTGCAACAAACAAGTATTTCAACATTAATATGTGTAAAAACTTATTATTGCATAAAATTTAAACGTATGAGATATTTTATGTAATATAATTCACACATTTGACAAAGTTTCTGAAAATATTGAAGGAAGAAGGTTATTGAAGTTATAGTCAGACGCTGGAAAAGTATTGGGTACACCCACTTCGTACTGCCGATTCTGCAATGATAAAGTAGAATCTATGGAGAAAGTACCTACTCTGTGAATGAGCAAAATTTGCTGAGTAAAGACTCCAATGTCTGGGAGAGGGCCTTCTAATGTCGTCAGACGTTCGAAAAGTATTCTTATAAGGTAGTAACCTTCCTGGAAAGGTAAATTGGACCTAACACGGCAGGGAATATCACGAGAGAACCTAAAGGTCGTTCCTTCGGCCCCAGCCTCTATTTATAATAATAATAATTTTTGAAATTTTAAATTTACTTATTTCGCTAAATGATCTTCGTACACTATACCTAGATGATAGCTATAGGACAGAACAATTATTAAAGATTTCTATTAATACTAATTAATTAAAAATATTAATATGAAAGTCAATCGAATGGTAATTCTAATTAAAAGTACAGCACATTCTAGATATGCTCAAAGTGCCCATAGTTGGTGCGATGGAAACACAAATAAATAAAATCATTAGATCGCGTTTGTGAATTGAAATGTAGTTTCTTAACATAGCTTATGTCACATATTTTCTTAAGGGTTTAAAGAGTAGGAAGTTGTAATAAATTTAATCTTTCGTTATAAGGAGACAGATGAAGTCTATTCCAAATAGTAACAATCTCCTTTGCACGCTCTTAAGATGATGGGAGTAATTATTGTAAGATGGAGACCAGACTGGACTGGAATATCCAAAATGGATCTGACAAGAGTGGTACAAAGAGCTTTAGTAATGTAGATATCATCTAGTACTTTTACCCAGCACTTTACAAAACTTAAAATTAAGTTCGCTCTATTAACGATGTAATCTATGTGAAAGTTAAAGGTGATTTTGGAGTGAAAAAATAGCCCTAAGTCACACCTTTTATCAACTTTCAAAAGTAAAATAGATAATAATCGAAAGGACTCTAAGAGAACTTTTTGTACACCCTTCAATAAGTTTGTTCAGCACATCCTGAAATTTGAGACCATCGCAATGCGAGTCGATAGATCTATACAATTTTATATCATCTGCGTATATTAGCAATCAGATTTGATAACTACATGGGAAACATCATTTATGAATAATATGAAGAGAAGGGGTCCTAAGTGACTATCCTGTGGATCACCGGAGTAAGCCGTTGTTTCTTCAGACAGAGTGGAAAGGAACTATATCCTAAGTTTGCGGTCATTAACCAATTCAACAAGGAAATTGGAAAACCTAAAGATCTCAATTTAATTAACAAAAGAGTATAAGCTTGTCAAAAGTGCTGCTGAAGTCTGCACAAATACGGTGAGTTTCCACTGCAGTTCTTTAGGACAATAGGGGTATACTCTTCAAGCCCAGCAGAATAACCAGGATCTAGCTTGGACATGGAGTCCTCCACAGATTTCTAATCAATTGTGAGGCATGGGATATTAACTTAAGGAAGTGTCGCTAAGTATTTAAAATAAGCAAAACATATTTGAGCATCATCAGTTAAAAATGATTGTCTGTAGTAATCAGCAAAGAAATTAGAAATCACAGACGGATCAAGACTAGAATTACCATTAAATACTAATCACTATGAAAATTATTGGATTCCTTTTTTGGTATTTACAAATTGCCAAAATTGCTTAGGATTCGTTCTGACTACAACCTTAAACACGTACATGTCATAGGCATGCAAAAGAGCACTTCGAAGAGCGTTGAGAGTTGAGTTAAGTTAAGAAGTGAAACTTTCGCCATGCCTTAATAATGTGTGTTCACGTTATCTTGTGCTCAAGGTGCTCATACTAAATTCATAATTTCACCTGAAATTTTCTTGCATAGAAATCATTTCAAAGTTAAAATAAAATATTCAATGAAATTGAGAAATGTATCGAAATTTAAAATTTGTGTAAAGTAATTAGGTATTAGAAATATTCACTGTTGCACCGTATAAATTTAGAATTGTAATATTCGCACATAGAAATTTTCAGGTGGAATTGAGTAGGTATTTAGTATGTGTATTTTGAAAAACGATGACGTTTATACCAATAAATATCTTCAAGATCAGGAAATATTATTTTCTCTGAAACTTCGAAATCTTCTTTCGTTTTCTGCTAAACAATTTGTTCTTTTTTTGTTGTTTATTATTAACTTCCAAACTTCATGCAATTCATAAAAGTTAAGTGTTAAGTCAATGAACAGTTTTTAGGCTATAATAAAAAGTGTTTTTTTACAGCACCATCTTGTGATGGTGTTCCCAAAGATTTATCATAATAATTACATGAAGACACGTAGTAAAGACGAATTTCTTACAAGCAAAGGACAACTCCATCAATGCAGTTTCCTCTTCTGTATTTACTCCGTCTTAGGTTAGTTCTTGTTTTGCAAATCTAGATGGCACTGAATTAATTTAATTTTAATTAAGAATTTGTCTTAAAGTGCTTAAGTCTTAAGTTTTTAATACAAAACTGCAAAACTTAAGAGATACATACGGACAAAAAAAAAAACAGTAATAGGAATCCATTCGAATTTTAATATAAGTTCGACTTGTGAAAACCTCCATCATCATTTGCAAAGAATGGTGGTAAAATATCATCATGCATAGAACCAAAAAGAAAAATCACTTAAAGTATCTTTTCTAGAAAAAAAAAAAATAAAAAAAATAAAATAAATAATAAAATACTCAACTGAAGAAAATCTACAAACCTTTGCATATTCGATAGATTTTACTTACTTCACTAATAGATGTCGCTAAAGCATAATTTTTTAAATTATTTTATTAATTCGTCCGTCGAAGAATTTTATTTATTTTTTCATAGTTTTTTATACGTTATTGAGATCACCTTTAATTTTTATATACATATATATTCTAAGAGCCGCAACCAAGTTATTCTAAGAAACACTGCTCGAATAATACCGACGAAGATCTAGAATGGAAAAATACTCTTTCAATCGAAAAATCTTTTAAAAAAGAAATTTCTATGCAAAAGCGGGCGTTTCGTAATAGCAGGAACCATATTACTCATCAGTACGGCTCGGTTGCTGTCTGCCATATACGCCACAGTACACAGCCAAGCTGACCTCATATATGCACTTTAAATAATTTTCAAGTGTGAATTATATACGAAGCGAAATACTACGTATTTACCTGAATACTTAGCAAGATTAGCCTTATGCGGGACTAGCATTCATAGACAGTTTTTCCAAGAAATAAATTCATAGCGAATATGAAATTGACTGAGTTTGCTGCCAACTCCGCAGCTCAAGAATTGAGTGGAAAAAAACTCTTGCAATCGAAAAATCTTAAAAAAAAAAGAACAGCGAAACTGACCTCATATATGCACTTAAAATAATTTTTAAGTGTGAATTGTATACGAAGAGAAATATGTACTACGTATTTAATTGAATTACGGGAATAGCATTTCATTAAGAGTTTTCCCATAAAATAAATCCATATGAAATGCTAGTCCCGCATTCAAGTAAATATGAAGTATTTCGCTTCGTATATAACTCACACTTAAAAATTATTTTAGGTGCATATATGAGGTCGGCTCGGCTTGAACTGTAGCTTATACGGCAGGCAGGAGCCAAGCCATACTGATGAGTAATACGGTTCCTGTTATTACGAAACACCCGCTTTTGCATAGAAATTTAATTTTTTTAAAGATTTTTCGACTGAAACAGTTTTTTTTTTCACTAAATTCGCGATCTGCGGAATTGGTAGCAAACTCAGTCAATTTCATATTGACTAAATTCTCTATCAATTTATTTCATGGCAAAACTGTCTAAAGATCTAGAAGTTTAAAAAATAAATTCTTCGAAAAAAGACTACCAATGAAATCAAAGGAATAGTCGAAAAGCTATGTTTCTTTTAATTATATTTTATTTTATTATTAAAATTATACATGTATTGAATTGCATACATATTTGTCTATTGAAAAATCTTGGGTAATTTTTGTTAGTAAATTTATCTTTTATTTTTTTAATCATATTATAATTAATAAGGCTTTCAAAGTATTCTTTTAACGCATTGCACTAGATCTTTTACTAATTCTTTTTCACACAAAACCATAAAATATTTTTCTTTTACAGCAGCCACTATCGTAAAATGGGTTAAGCTGCAAATCACACAGAATCATCAGCAGCCTATTTATAAACTCATCACAGGTAGTAATTCATTCTCTCAATATAAACCTTGATAATACTGATAGGATTATTCAAGTCCGATAATTAAAGGAAAAGTTAAATATCAGAGCCCCAAGACTCGAACCTTGTGGTAGCCCATTTCTTTACGTCTGGCAATAATCTCAATGCCTCATATCCAGCGTTTTATTTTTATCATAAATGTAAACTTTTATTCAATCATTGGCATTCCAAAAAGTATTTAGTCCTTACATTCGTAAGCTTATTAGAAATCTAAGAGAACTAGACTTTTAAGAATATATTTCTATACAGGATATACTTATAGAAACTTGATATAAAATGTAAAATTTTTATTTGTCAAAATATTAAGAGATGCCAAAAAAGACTTTTTGGGAATTGGTGGATCTCATGCTATTCATCAGGTATTAGGACAAGTAGCTGATAGAATAGGAATTTGTTCAAAAATGTTTTTATATCACATTTATTTTACTATTGCATCAGAAAGGTAATTTTCCAACCAAGTCTTCAAAAAAATTTTGATAAAATTCCTTTTATCATAGAAAAATTAAAATGCAATTTTTCTTAATCCCCAAGATATTAGATAAAATTATACCCTTGAAGATGTTATTACCGAAATTGAAGTAAAAAAAAAGAACACACAAACATATCAAAACACAATTTTTAAAAAACTTATGACATCCGGGTCTAAATATACACAGCTATAATATCCTCTAATCTTACCAATTTCTTCCTTTTATTTATTAAGTTAAATAACAGTTATTGGCTTAACAGGATAATACCTTCCGCTCCACCAGATCCCTATTTTATCAACTGCGCCAAACAAAAACCACACAAAACATACAAAAACTATTTCGGAAAAAATTATCGTGTATCAAAGAAACCAAAGCGTAACCAATTTTGTATAATTTCAGGATAACCCCAGAAGAACACAAACTCAATTCGAAGCCCATATTACATTTATAACCTGTCAAAAAGGATTTTTTATGCTTCCTCAAATATAATCCTCCTGCTTTCAACAGGAGAGCTGAGCTACAGCAGCAGGTCTTCTACCAATATATTTTCACCTCTCCGGTTTTGGGCTCTTTAATTGAGCCCTGCGGCACACTTCTTTCTAGTTAGATGTCGTGTACATAATGACGTAATGATGGGCTTCCATCACGAGATCACCTCTAATCAGTATGCTTCGCATAGAAACTTTAATCCCTCAGGATATTATTGTAATAGCAGTTTTTCTAATACATAGCTATATCCTTTTTGTGCGGGCGAACTCAAGAACTAATTTATTTTCTTTGCTTGCTTCTTTTAATGATAGGCTAGCTGTCATTGCCGTGATTTCAATTTTAGATCCGAGGTCTGATGATGAAAGTACACTTCATTTAAGTCATTTTTTTTCGCGTAGGTGTTAGTCCTATGCGCTACCATTCAGCGGAATGAGTAGAGTACTTTTTTTTGTTGGCAGGATAAAATGGCACTTAAGGGACTATGTCATATCGGGGTGCAAAGGGGAAGTTTAAGTAGCTCCATTTCTTTTATGTAATCTCATTATATGATGCAACAGGGGGAAGAGCAAAAAAAAATTTAAGTTGAAGCGCACCGGGACTACTGTGTCATGTATGTAGGTAGGTAGGTAGCATAGTCGAATGATTCCTCAAAGAAGATTTACTGCTAATTCTGGTGTAGTAGGAATGCTAATGAAGTGTTACGAATGACTACATTACACATTCTCTAGATTTGTCTAATCAGTTTTGTCCCATTAAACACTGAACATATTTACATACAGCAACTAAACAGGCCTATCAATTCGAAACGGGAGGAAACCCTATACGTCTCCAAATGCAGATGTCCTTCTTAAACTCCACAATAATAATAATTTACCTGAGTGGTTGAAGTGTTTTTCCGCATGGGCAACCGAAATCTTGGTTTACCTGATACAAACCATCCTCTCTGTTCAATTAGTTCATATATGTGTTCGTGTCCGGGTTACACATTATATGACCCAACAAGGGTTTCTGAAGCCATATCAACTTAACAAGAATGAGATAATCACAGATTTACGAAAATTAAGGCTAAAAAGGTACCATCAAGGTACCAATCCATTTCAAAGAAATTCTTCTCCGGTTTCGGTTGTGCGTTTTATTCGTTGCCACACGTACGTACTACACGGAAAATGTATGGAAAAGAGGATGAGATAGCACAGTGGTCCCACGGGTACAGCTACGGATGATGTGATCCCTTTTACCTGATGCAATTTTTTTTCCTCCTTTGACGAGATGTCACTTTATATGTTTCCGTATGCTACCGTATTTGGTTCGCTTTTATCCCCAGGATATTCGCTGTAACTGTATCCTTATATCAGTGCGTTTTGTGTTTTCATCTTGATTTCTTCATTCTCTTTGGAGGGTTTGTTATTATTATCCTTGTTATGGGTCATTTGCGATTCTTTGTCGGTTATTTGGGTCCTTTCAGTTCTGTTGGTTTCGATGACAGTAAGGGGACGACATAGAGTAAGCACTCAAAATGTAATTTATGCAAAGATTTTCATGTAACAAATTCCCTAGTTGATTCCCATGAATGTTCGTCGAGGTACTTTTTAATAGTTGGGGTCTGGGCCTTTGGTGTATGCATATTAAATAACTTTCGTTTTATATTTATGATGACTGTTAAGACTTAGGCTATTTGTCGGCCATATTGATATAGCGGTGTTATGCAGATAATGTATAGGATGAGTTTAAAATAATTATGTCATACATACATATGAGGCGATTTGAGAATATTATTGTTGACAGTTCATTTTTTGCCAGTTTTTATTGTTTTTGTATTGGGAATCGAATTATCAAGTCTTGCGCATCCGTCACACATTAGATACGGAAGTGGCTGGCGTTAATAATATTAATTTTCGATGAGTAATAGTAGTAAAGGCATGTAATTATCAGTAGATGGAGTAGAAAGCGTTGAATTAACTCGAAAATTGTCATTTATATGGTTAATACCAAATTGATTTTTCTAATTAGGCCTAATATGGAGTTCGGATATTGATAAAATTTAATGCGGTGTCCAACAAATATCACAAATAGCATTTCAATGCTGGTAAAAAGTTTTGTGTGAAGAAAAAGAAGTGACAGCTGATAAAATCTTAACTAATTGGAAGTGTTTATAAAAAGATGGCGGTGCGGTGAATGTAAGCACGCACCGACGCGGTGGCAAGGTTGACGAAACATACACAGAATGAAGTTAGTTTAGAAAAGATTTTTTTTTCTAATATCCCGGTATTCTAGGCGTGACAAGTCATACAGAATTTTGCTTCATTATACTACTGAAATCAGTCCTTCACTCACTGCGATGACTGCACCCCCCCCCCTGGATTTTCCTCTGAGGTTGACCTATAAGTAAATGCATGGAAAACACAAATAAAAAAAAATTAATGGAAGAGCAGCTTTAAAAGACCACTCAGATATGTTCATTTATACCTAGGCTCGACTTTAAATTTAATCAACTAACCCCCGGTCATTCCAACTAAATTTGAAGTAAAAAATATTTAATTAATTGAGGTTTTTGAAAAAATATATTTATTATTTTATATTTGTTATATTTATAAAGGGTTTTCCAATAGGGATGTGTCAATGTTGACAGGCTGTGGCGGCCATATTGTTTTGACCGAGTCAGTCAAATCAGCTGTTTATTATTCAGTCATTGAACCTAAATCATCATATCAAGGTACAAGATTGAGCAGCACGTCCAAATGAAAAACACTTTATTATCAAAATGAATGTTTTTTAGTGCAAACGTTGCACGTGTTGCACCCATTTTACGGCAAACGCGGTGGCCGTTCAAAGTCGACTCTCATACGTTTGGTTACCAAGTTCATGGCGACCCGTTCGGTAGATAATCAGCAAACATCCGTACGTTAAAGGAATGCCAGATGTGCAGAGAATATCGCCGCTTTCCTCGAAAGTGTGCAGGATAATTCGAGGCAGTCAATTGCTCGCCATGCACACGAACTTGACCTTTCGCAGACTTCAATTTGGTGAATTTTTCACCAGGACTTGGGACTCCACCCGTACAAGATCCAACTAACCGCGGAACTCAAAACTAATGATCATAGACTAAGCCGTTTGCTCGTAAACTGAGCTTCGACGCCAGACTACACCAGGTTTACCAGGTCGCAATGCATCCACAAAAAGTTACTATTTGGCGCGGATTTTAGGCCGTCGACGTCATTGGTCTGTACTTTTTCGAAAAAGACGTTGGTGAGGCCATCACCATCAACGGCAAACGCTACAGATAGATGATAATCAATTTCTTTTAGGCCCAATTGAACGATATGGCCGTGGACGATTTGTGTTTCCAGCAGAACGTTGCTACGTGCCACACTGCAAGCACCACGATGGAGCTTCTGCATGAACGATTTGAGGACATGGTTAGCTCTCGCAGAGGTGATATGAATTGGCTACCAAAACCGTACGATTTAACATCGCTAGACTTTTTCTTGTGGTTTTTGCTGAAGGTGCAGGTCACAATCAACCGATGGCTTCAAAGTTAACATAATCCAAGCCATCGCTAAACTTTAGCCGGATTTATGCGGCAGAGTCATTCAAAATTGGACCTTGCGGATCTATGCCACCGTGAGAAGCTGCAGCAGATATTTGAATATTGTCACATTCCATACATTATGGCATACATATATGGGCCTTTCGAATATACAAATAATTTCGTTAATACCTCATAGACAGCTTATTTTATTCCATTTCAACATTGACCCGCCCTTATTGGAAAACCCTATATAATTCAACTTAAAAAAAAATGTTTCATTCTAAAACTTAAAAAATCAAAATTTATTTCAATGAATATTATTGTATGCATGTTATGTATGTGTATGTGTAGGTGTTTCTTAGAATTTGAGTTTGGGACCCCAAAAATACTTCCCAAGCCACGAAAGAAGCTCCCTCACATCAGAGGCCTAACTTAATCCTACCTCCTAACATTCTAAAATATTTGCAGCGTTCTTATGTAAAACCACTGACATGTATAATATGAACTGACTACGACCATAGAAATATACTGCAGAAAGTGGGCTCTTCTATATAGCGTTCTGTCTAAGCACCAAGTACCAATTGAGAGAGAACTGTAAACAACAAATAAATAAGTGGGTTTGTCGAAATAAATATTTTTAAATTAATTATTTGGGTTAATTAGTGATGAAAAGTGTTTTACCAAAGGCAATTTATTCACTGATACTCAACAGAAATTCGAAAGGTTTTATTAAAATCACTTTTAAATTTCTCGCTAATATTTTTTCATTATTGGCATGGACGTAAGAACTATTTTTGACACACAAATTTATACCAGTTTGGTTTAAATGACTCTTGCAGTTAGCACCCTAAACTACTACTCTTATTATTCTATTAAAAAATGACATTTTGTAAAAAAATATACTAAAAAATGACACATCCGCTTAATGCGGAAACCTCCAACATTCCTTTACCTCAGTACAAAATTGCAGTGGCTAAACGAAGCGACTTACTGCGCTGGATGTCTCTGTTTTGCTCAATAATTTAATTTGTAAGATGACACCGCCCCCACCCCCCACCGTAATTTCAATATTAGATCCCGCCAATGATCAACCTCACTTGCATATGCTTCTAGAATATTTTGCAACTGGGCTAATACGGACGATGTTACCTGCGTGCGTAGTCTACGGCCTCTAATGCGGTTTGTTAGTGTCCGTCAAGTTTGTCATTGGGTTAGCTCTTTTCATTACTTCATCTAAGTCATGTGGAGATGAATAGTAGGGGAGACAGACTACATCCTTATGGTACTCCAGATTTTGGAAAATTGTAATAATTATTCTTTTATCAGAAGTACCAGTGTGAAATATTGGTTACTTCGTAGATAAAGAATCTCATTTATGAGCGGATAATTGTTTTTCTTAACAAATCACGTTATCTTAATTCCTTATAACCTTTCCTTTTAACTTTCTGTCCGAATATGAATCAAATTTTTTTCCATGTTTCCTGTATACTTCAGAATTCACTGAATGTTGTAATTCTATCCATGATGAGAAACTACACTTATCTGACGAAAATATCAAACTTATCTGAAAATAATGACGAAATGAGTGATGAATTTAAATGCAGTTTACAAATCTGCAGTCTTGTTATTTGATGATGAACTGCATGTGTGTGGTGTATTTATCTACAGATCTACACATACACTCTGCATTTCATGTGGTTGATGATCAAATCATACAAATTTTCAACATAATCTGCGTTGGTCCTGCAGATCAAATCGTACGTTTTGAACCGTTAATCGGTAGCGAATTCGGATCTGTAGATAATCTGTAAGTGAATGGGGGCCTTAGACTCATATTTACATAAATGTATACAGAAATTGTCAATAAATACATAATTTACCAAAACAGTTCCTTTTGTTTTTAATAATGTTTGCCACAGTTATGTACAATTTTCACTTAACACCAAGTACTTATAATGGTATCCGGGTATAATGGGTGTGCCTTTTAGATAGAAAATGATGACAGAAGAAAGTTAAAATAGTTACTCGAGTACCTGGCTGTGCCCACAATATTAAGGTATTATTAGGTACCTAAAACCTGCAGTAGATAAAAGTTTAGTTAAAACTTCGAAAAATGATCGTCAGTTTTTCAAATGATTACCCTAGACAGACTATGTCCATAATGACTTAATTTGAAATTAAGTCATTTCAAAGAAATGTAGCGATGACAGACTATGGACGAAAATTATTTCATTTGGAATGTCATTGACAGTTTCTCAATGTGAGTAAAGATCATGGAAGAGTTCAATAATTTAATTAAAGGCTATCAAGAAAATTTACGACTATTTAGTGTAGTTGCAAGGCATATGGTATGTAGAGGACAATTGTTGTTGTTGAAAGAAACCAAAAATGGTGGTAAAGAAATTTCTTTCATGATTAGCAGAAGGCTGTCACTGCTAATTTTATTGGTTGGAAAAACTTTCCACAATTATTTCAGCTCATTTTAATGACGGTAGGTGGCACTTTAACTGCAGTTTAACTAAATCGAGTAAAATTTCATCCATTTGAAAAAGATGCGAAATGTTGCAAATGGGTCTTTGAATGGGTCTTTGATAGACTTCATTTGTGTGACACACTGTACATTTCATTCCATTTAATTACAAATTAAGTCATTATGGGGACAGTCTGTCTAGAGTATAACGCTAATTCAAGAATATTTTATATATGATCAATCCCGTACGTGGTTCATAATAAAGTAGACAAAAAGAAGGCTGTGAGATCGACTTTACTTAGTTATAAGGTAAAATTCTTATAATTTTTTTTTTTTTACAAAAAAACTCTTCATTTTGAAAATCTTGTGGCTATATCTAGTACGAAGTTGCATGTTGAATGAAGCGATCTTTCTAAAAACGAAGCATTTTCCTGATTTTCGCACTTTGAGATAATTTTGACATAATTTCATCAAAAATCCTACTTCAAAATGTATGAGTCAGCTTTAGTCGCACCTGCATCATTCTAATTCAGCCTTAAATGTTGAGTAATACTCATTGGGCTAAATTATGTTTTAATTATAGTAAGAAGAAGATGCTGAGTTTAGCTAAAATTGCATATACAAGGTGGGGCAAAAGTAATGTCATGATGTGAATTAGTCGCTATTTTGTTAAACATGGAAAAAATTTGACTCTGTTTTCACAGAAAGCTTACTTAAGCTGTAAAATTTATAATATTACGTTGAAAAATGTTATCGATCAAATGTCCACCTCCGGATTTAATGCACATTTATGCTCGTTTTACAGCATTTTAAATTATTGCTTGCAAAACATCTGGCTCTAAATTGATGATTTTTTCTTCAATGTTGGCTTGCGTGACTTGCAGGATTTGTGGTTTATTGTGGTAAATGGGAGATTTCAGACAGCTCCAAAGGAAGAAGTTTAATTCCGTCAGATCTGGCCAGGCAGTTCAAATCGCCAAAACGGGAGATCACACTGCCCAGAATTTGGTATTTCAAAATCCCTATCGTTGCCTGAGCTGAACGAACAATGACCGAGACCCAATTCAGCAACTTACGGAAAAAAAACTCTCTCAGCCAAGATCTTATTTGTTCGCGCACATGGTGCAAAATGACGAGGAGATAGATCAAATAAGCAGTAACAATAATTCCGAGCTCTTCAACACTACATTGCTTATTGTTAACTAATTCTCTATATGTCTGCAACATAAATCTCAAAGCACAATGACATTTGACGCCATTTGCAAAAATTATGGCACATTCACATTATGACATTACTTTTGCCCCACCTTATATAAGGAAAGACAAAATTTGACATGCATTAGTAAATTAATGTCAAAAACGCTTTTGAATACATGAAATCCGACTGATTTACTTACTAATAATTGACATCAGACAGAAACAAGTCGTTTTCCTATGATTTATAACTAGTGCGCATGTGTAGTAGAGTAATTTATTGGTGAGAGATTTATGAACTCTCATGGTATGTTATCACCTATCTTCGTGACTTTCCACACGAAGCTCAGTTCTTCAATCCAGACGCACAGCAACAACAGCCAAAGAAAGTTTTTATAGCAATCATCTCAATCATTAATCGAAGCCATAAAAGTCTATTTGGAAACTTGGGGGGGGGGGGGGGGGGAGAGTAATATTGAGTGGCGTCAGACGGCCAGTAATAAAAGTGTTCAAAAACCATAGGAAAACTAACTTTAAAAACTTCTCAAAAAGAAACGCATTTGAGTCGTTCAGTTATGATGGCACAACTACGCCTGCGCCGTTTGTTTATTTCGCTCTGGGAGTCATTTTATAGCCCCAAATGCTTGGCAAAGATCTTTCGCCTCCTTTCTGATCACACACAATTTCTTGCACTTAAGTCGCTATAGAATAACGGCGGCCGATGTGGCACAGCGGCATCATTTGAGGCTAATTTGAAAGCGTCAGGGGGACTTTAACGCAAGCAAACAGATGGATGAGAAAATATTCATAGGACTGCGTTTAATTTTTTTTTTCTATTTTTAAATTTCTCTTAATCCCGGACGTATTCCTTAATGGGATACGTAAAGAATTTAAAAAAAAGGGTTGAAGACGTACATACACAGTTCCCTCCGTAATTGTGTGCACTTTTAATTCGGATTCCATTATCTTCGGCAAATTTGTGTGTGCGTGTGTATGTTTGTGTATGATGAAGGAAGGGCTCATAGATCTCACTGATAAAAATTCTGATTTGAATGCTCTGCACAAATCGCGTGAATAACTCTGCAGCACCCACATCAACTTGAGTAATAGATTTATACCCTTCCTACCAGAGATCTTAAAATGTTCTGTGCCATAAAACCAAAATTGACTTCTATTCGATCTCTTTACGTTTTACGAGGCAACCCATCTCTTAGCTTGAATCCAAACTCATGAGGTCTTATGGCGGCAGCGGCGGCGGCGGCGGCGTATAGTGGCAGTCATCGGATGGGGTACTTAGAGGAGCCAAAAGACAATTTACTGGTTCCCCATTTATTGAGATATCCAGAACCACGCAGTCAGGAAGATTTCCGTAAAGGACTCCTTTTATGGGTTTGATGAAACAACAAAAATCTCATATATGGCACAAAGGATTCGCTGGATAAGGGTGGATTTAGTGATTTTTCCGATTTTTTTTTCTTCTTTGCAACTTATGCTTCCAGCACTCGGTAAAAAAAACAAAAACGAACATAGATAAATGAAAACGGGGGATGGGTATACGACCCTGTTTTACATTCCTGATCCTTTTTATTCACTTCTTGATACTAAACCCGATATATGGGCCCAATATCAACCGAAATGATACCAGAAGAGAAACCAGTACTCGTTGCGGCAAGAATGACGGTGGCATGGTGGTAACCATCGTGGTTGGGAGACTGTTCACAGATAGCCTGCTGTAACATGCGGGCGGACGGAGGACGGTACGAAGCGGTATCGCGACTATAAAACTTTGACTTCTGATACATCTGTGCTTTTCTGTTTGTCTGTATGTCCCACCGCGATGCCAAATGATAGCTTCTAGTCTTACTGTAAGGCAAGTGTGCTTTTGTTGATTCTATTATGGGTTACAAGAGCAGAGCTCATAGTATACAAAGGGAGAGAATGTACGGTTTATGGTATAGGACAGCTGTGGGAGGACGAAATCATTTTACATGTTCTAAGATGATATGACTTTGAATACAATTTCAGGTGAGCTTTTGAATAATGGCTTGCACGATGGGAGTAGAGTGATTTCATGGAAAGTGTTAGTGCTTAAAATGAAATGTGACTTAATAGAGACTTCTGGGATGAGATAGTTTGTGGTATATGGGTAAATAAAAAAAAATCAGTCTTCTCTAATTTACATTCTAACTTACTCAACTTTCCGTTATTTCCTCGAAGAACGATGATTTGGGCTTTTAGCAAAATTCCATGATTGTCAGTGTCCAAATTGTTCATTTCCCAAATAGCTTTGGATCAGCCTTTTTGATGAGTTCATAGCAGATAGATAATTTCATAGCATTGCACTATTAGTGTTATGACGTCGAATAATATACCAGAGGACAACAAAATAAACAGTTTATTAAGCTGACGGTTATAAATGTGTTTAATTTATACACAGCTATATCAAAACTAGGTCAAAGATGTCGAAAAAGTTTTCGGAAAAATTATGCCATGATGTATAAGGTAGAGCTCACAGAGGTATTCATCACAACATGATACCCAAAAATAAGGAAACCGATTCACTTGCTAGAGTTGAATCAAATATGGTTGGTTCTCGAACAAACGGATTAATAAGAAGGTCAATGGATTCATTTAAGAGGAAAATTAACTTGACGTCTGGCCAACCATAGATGGTCGAATTTCACAACCAAACCAGCATAATCTCAAGCTTATATGGAACTAGGCCTTAAAAAAGCTTTTGGTTTGTTGGAAAGACATCGGCTGAATGAATTTGTTTGTCATACACGTCAATTTCTATATACTTAGGTCGCTTGGATATATGGGAAATAGATGACAGCATTCATTTTCTATTATGTGAATACCCTGAGGTTGCAACAACGAATTAAGCAAACCTTTCGCTAGAGAAACTAGAGAAATTGAGAGTAAAGAGGTAATGAACATGTTAGTTAGGTAATCATCAACATCTTAGCTAGCTTAAGTTTCCCTAAGTCGCAGGACCAGAAATTTTATCTATGCAAAGCTGACTGGTTGTTTCCCCTGTGGAAAACATAGCACTCTAAGCTAACCTCAAATACAGTTAAGTTAACAAAATTAATATCCATTGGCAATCATAAGCTCAATTCAACTTCGAATTGCATACAATTACGATAGTTCGATACAATCTTACACAATCCCAAGCATATAAGGTGTGAATTCTCGCAAGACTCGCGAAATCACGTCACACAGAGCACAGAGCAGTAACCATAGGAGTCAATCCACAAAATTGTTAAACTAGGTGAGAAAGTTTACTCAATAAATGACAAAGTCCGACGCCGGCTTGTTTCAGCTCAATTATATTTTGACCGCTTTCATAGCGACCACTTTACGACCAATCGAATCACTTTATATTACAAAGGTTAAAAATTCTGGAGTATTTTTTAAACTTTTCAGAGGAATATAGCAAAATGTAATACTTTTAGGATAATTTATAAACTGTGGAATTCATTAGGTAAATTTCTAACTCTAACAATTCTTGGATTAAGACATATTAATATTTATGTTAAAAACCATAAATTATCGCACATTATACTCTAAATAATACAATTTAATCGAGAAGATTATTCTCTAACAAAGTGTTATTACATTGGAATAGAGTTCGAGTTTAAAATATAATACTTAACTGCGAGACATTGTAACTCTAAAAGTATTAATTTGTTTTTCTAATATAAACTAGATTAAAAGATATTACTAATATATAAAAATAGCTGATTGGTAATACCAGTAATACTTAGAATTTAAGCCGAGGAGTAATAGCCGGGCGACATGAGTCGTCAAGTTCATTCTGATGCAATACTCTTTGTGCTGCGCTAAAGAGGTAAAGAGGAATATTTGTAATTAGGTTTTAGTCCGCGGAAGGTTACAATCGTATTACCATGGATGTTACAGAAAGCATACAGGGTGTTTCCCACTAGGAGGTCAGTAGAGCGGGAGGTGATAGTACTCACCTAGACGAACCAAAAATTGTATGGCAGGGGGGAGGGGGCATATCAACCGTTTATGAGTTACAGGGTGATAAGAAAAAAAGCTAGTTTTTCACAAAACACCCTATATCTTAAAAACTACAGGTGTTACGGTCACATTGAAGAGCTCATTGTATGCAGAAACTTCATCGCCTTTCCAACGACTGGTTAATCTGCCCTATACCCCTCTCTCATCAAGAATTATGGTTGTCTAAACTAAAAATTTCGGATTTTCTTACCTTTTTTTTTTAATTTAACCTTATTTTTGCAACAAGGTTGTTAACATAACTTTTTTTTATAAAAACTGTAAACTGTAGACTATTGATTGAATTTATTAAATCTTCACCTATAACTTCTAGGTTTTTCAAGATGTTACAATAAAGCTTAATAAGTAGAAGAGCAGTTGTAAGTACCTTAACTGTGCATTATATTTAGTGGAAGGCTTCTGTGATTGAACTGAAGTTAGCCGCAGTCAACACCAACTTTGAACTTCGCGCAAAGTTAGTTTCAGTCGCAGTCGCAGCCGAAGGCGAAGTTGCAATTGTATCTTGCCACATGCATTTAGCATTTAGGAAAAGTCGTAGTCGACTGATCAGTCGTATTTGTAATTCACTCCTAAGAGGTGTTTTCTATTTTGCTTCGAACACAGCACAATATATTAGAATCAGAGCCATCGACTCCCATATGGCTCCTAATTCCAAGGTTTTGGGTATTCAGTGGAGCAATAAACATAAAACTTCACTAATCATAAAATGACAATACTGTTTTATTAATTACCGTATAAATTCGAAGTTAATAGCTTACTTCACATGCAAAATTAAGATGAAAAGTAATACTAAATTAGTTTTACAATTAATTTCAGATTATTACTGAACGCTCATCTGGAGATTTGCTGACTTTTCTTATGGAATACCGTAACATATTTGGTGAATCCAAAATAATTGCAGGGGATATTTCAAAGGCCTTTGATAGAGTCTGGAATCCTGACCTGCCCTTTTAAAACCAAACTTAAAGCACTTGGTCTCTCCCCTCTTCTTCTATTATGAATTTGTAGTTTTCTATTTAAGATGGCGTTACATCTGAACATTACCCTATAAATGCCGGTATATCCCAGGGTTCTGTTATCTCCCCGTCTTTCTTTTTAATTTTTCGTTAATGATCTGCTTTCCCTTATTTTCAATCCTATCCATAGTTTCGCTGATGACAGTACCCTTGATTTCTTGACACTCTTCGGAATTCAATGAGAAAGTTGCAACTGTAAAATGAGATTGCAGGATTAGATCATTGAATAACGATCTTGACAATATCCTCGATTGCGCAAAAGTGAATCGCTTAGGATTCAATGCATTTAAGACCCAAAGCTGTTTCATCTTTTTAAACAAAATCATTTCATTCGGCGTCATTAAGAATTCTTGGCAGTAACATTTCAAGTAAATTAAGCTGGTCAGATCACGTCTTCTCTATTGCTAAGGAAACATCGAATTGTTTTGGGATTTATGATTCAGCCCATTGAATCTAGCACTCCTGCGCAAGCCCTACATTGGACCTAGAATAGAATGCAATTTCGATATCTGGGCTAGAACTGGTCGCTCAGCCTTAGCTTCATTGAATATTGTCCAAAAGATAGCGAGAGCCTTCAAGTTTATTGGAGATGGGGAAATTTTATTATATCGACTCGCTGAAACACCGCCACAATATCGTATACCTAGTCTGTTCCCTTGTAGATTAATTCCTGTACGCAATATTTGCACTGCAAGCCGCATACATCCTTTCATCCTTCAAAATACTTTTGACCGTAAAGTTCCGTGATGCTTTCCTATCCGGTGCTGTGCGACTGTGGAACAGTCTACCATCTTCTGTTTTTCCTCAGGCTTACAATCTGTGAAGTTTTAAGAGTGACATACATATATGAGCAACTCTGCCACTTTCCTCTTGTCCCATAATCCTTTTCCTATCTCCTTCCTGCCATGCTGTGGTTTGTATATCCCCTAAGCTTAGGTTAATAATATAAAAAAAAAGCAAAATTCCTTCATCGAAGCAAAGAGATGTTCTTTTTTTCATTTAAGTTTTAGGACACATGCAAAGTGGAGGAAAGTGAGCTTTGGGTCCAGATTTCAGAAAGAAACTGTTCACAATATCGAGCAAAGTGAAATTTGAACTTTGAAATTAATATAACACAATGCCATAGCAATGCCAAATCAACAAAAAAGCAAACAACTGTCCGTCGTCAAAATAATAAATTCGAAAAGATGCATCATCAGATTGCTTCGAAATGCTAAAAATTAACATACTTTTTTTAGTTTTTAAATTATGAAAATACCGCTTGTTTTTTATTAGGGTTCATAAAAAAATATTAAATCAGAAAATAACATTAAAACATGTCAGTTATAATAAAGAGAAGTATGCCCTCTACATGCTAGTAGTTCGAAATTCAGTTTGTAAGCTTCGATTGCACTTGACAAACAAATTCAACGAAAAATTTTCGGGAAAATTAACGCTTAAATAAATACGTTGTGCATATTGGGCAGATGTTCTGGCGTTCTCATAAAATTACCTTTGTATCACGAAAATTTCCGAACCCTTGAAATTGAGGATCTCTTAATTCACATAGGCGAGGAGTGAATATAGAGTTTATCTCAAGTGGAGCCTGCCATTATAAACTCATGCTTTTAACTTGAAATAAATGATGACGAAAATCACTTGTTTGTTGTTGAAATTGTTTAAAAACATAAAATCAATCAAGTCACCTCAACACGGTGAGAAATATACTCTGAAATATTTAAAGCATTGGACACAGCAAAACTCCCTGAAGACATACTCTAGCTCATGAAATAAAAACTCCGTAAGAAAGCAATGGCATGATAGAAGACCGGTTGACTTAAGATAGGAAATTAACAAGGAACGTTCGCAACCAAATTGCTATTTTGCGAATCCTATCTTCTAAAACACAGCAAATAAAAGAAAATATTTTTATCTTCCACCAGTAAGCCATAGAAAAAACTCATGTCCCAAATATTCACAAAGCAAATACGCCGTCATATCATTTTGCGACTTCCCATACAACTATTTCCCAACTCTGTGCTCAGAGCCTTATCGAATTAGTATAGGCTGATCAAGGAGCTTCCCGCACAAACTCCCAAATAAGGCTTTATATTCATTTATTTACTCCCTAACAAGTGAAAAACCCAAAAAATTATTCCTGTTTTAAACCTTTTTAATATATTCAGGAAGCAAGTAGGTGCAGATCCATCAGTCTTTTATATGTAATTATAAAAATCTTTGAAAAGCTGATCCATGATGTAATAACAACATTCTTAGACTCCAACGACATCCTTTCCCAAGTACGATTTGGTTTCAGGAAGCATTGCTATCATCAACCAACAAAAATAATAAAACACATTAAAATCTATAGAACTAGTCGTTCTCGATGTTGAAAAGCATTCGATACTGGGTGGCATCAAGGATTATTATATAAAATGAAATTTCTAAAAACCATGAAAGCAAAATTACGAAAAGCTTCCTTTGTGATAGATTAAGATTTAAGCTTTAAGTTTATTGCGGGGAGAATAGCTTTCCTATAAAATTCATCTAATAACCTCAATTTTCCTAGGAAGAGCAATATGTTTTTGGATAGATAGATATGTTTATGTATCAACGGCAAGTACTAAAACCACAATAATAGTAATACAAGCAGGTGTACCCCAAGGCTCAGTACTCAGTCCAATGTAATATTATATAACCTCTGACATATATGAAGTCGTCAACTGTGATTTTGGTTTATTTACTGATGATTCGGTATTGTATTGCTCAAGCACACAGACGTCGTCACTCACAAGCTAGAAGACAATTTAACACAGCTTTCATCGTACTTCCATAAATGGAAATTAAAGCAAATCCAACTAAACCGGTCTGCATGCTCCTTACTAGAAATAGAGGTTCTCGATTCTTACCACCATGACCCCTAATTTTTCACAATTGTAATATTAAGTGGGCTACAGAAGTAAAATTGCTGGGTATGCATTTATAGACAAAACTTTCGGAATTCATATTAATAAGACCCTAAAAAATTTGATGATTGTAGGCCCTATAATAAAAACATTTCTCAACAAAATTACTTCACGAATTAAAATACTTCAAATTGATAAAATTCGCCAATTCGCCTAAACTAAGTTTGACGAACAACGTGCTTGTTCCACAATTCCCCTTATACTCGTGTATGAACTTAAAATACTTAATCAGAAAAGACATACTATATAAGTTTAGATTTAAGGGTAGCTAAGACTAGGATTTTTAATTATAATTTATTTTAGAAATAAGTTCTTTAAGAAAACCAAAGAGCCATATTGGCCCCTGACCTCATTATTTGAGTTACTCCGGTCATAATTATAATACCGTAGAGATTTTCATAGAGATTCATCTTTCTTTATCCACCCCTATATCGCGATGAGTACATATAAATCAACACTTATCCTGAAGGAAGCTTTATAAGACATCTATGGAAGTAACATATCAAGAACAATAAAATTTTATGCTAATGAGCAGCCCATGTCAATTCACTAATTACCGCTTTTTATTACAAAGAATCAAAAAATCTTCCGCTATTAAAGTGGGAAAAAAAAACACAATTCCAATCAAGATATTTCCATTCTCTCCCTAGAAATTACCAAGTACTTAAACACTTTCATTCCTTCCTTTAGCGGTACCTTGTTATCACGATTGCTCCCTTCTTCTTAGCGTAAAGTAATTTAAGTTGGCGCGAATAACCCTTTTCTGGAGTATTTCCGCGATATGAGCACTCAGATGCAATCAACTTAGCGGCTCTGGGGAGAAGATTTTGGGGCGTCTTAGGGGTCATTAATTAAAGAAGCCCATCATATAATTTGCGCAGCTCTTTAGTGAGGCCGTTATCACGGCATCCGTTAATTGCTTAATTATGCTAAAGAGGCCTATGAGGCTAAAGAAGCTGAAATTGTTCTTGTCTCCCTTTATTTTCGCGCCCTTGTTGAGCTTTGTTTTCTTGTACTTTTGCGATATGTACAAAGGCGATGTACATAAGTTCAAAAGATCTGTCTGTCTGTTTGTCTATGCGAGAAGAAAATTCCTCTCTAAAGTGGTAGAAGTAAAAGTTTGACCCTGGGGAGAAATTCCTTAACAATAAAAGTTGACATTTGAGTGGAGTGCACAAATGCTCATAATTTTCCCCTTTGTTTGCTGTGTACTTAAGCTCATCCAGCTTCTATACCTACATCACCAGAAATAGATCAAACGTGAATACCCGGAAAAGTTGTAGTTTTTCGTTTTTTCGGGGTAAATTATTGTGGCACGCCTGAAATGTTGTTTTGATTTCACGACAAAGTCACGTTTTTACATTCCGAACGGATTACTCGAATGCCATCATTCTTTACGAGCACTATGTCATGGCTCTGACTTAAAGGAGACCTTCTTGTCTATTTAAATCGTCGTTTACGCGTGTGTTCTTTGATTTTCGGTGACTAGCGGTTCCCGGTGGAAAATTCAGAAAATTTTGTTTGGTATTTTCCTTTTATTTTAAATTTTTTATTCTTATTGTTTTGCCGGAGATGTACCGGTGATTCGTTATTGGATTGGTGGAAGAAGATCCACTTGAATTGTTGCAGGTTATAAAAGTCTTAAACATCATAAATCATGGTCAAGAGTTGATTTGATTATTTTTAAGAAGGTGATATTTCCCATATTTACATATAATGTGTTTAGTAGCTTCGCTTTGGTGGAGTACATTTATAGTATTTTCTATTTGAATTTAAAACGTTTCAGTGAAAGGATACTTTGGATCCCGACGAACATTAATTTCGTTATAGAAAAGATTGAGTCCGTCGGTGCCTTTAATTTCATATACCAGCAGATATAACATCATTTTCCTCATATGGTTTATACGTTCCTGGGAATTAGTATTAACTTCTAGGACCACTTCGGGAATATTCTCATCAACTATACATATCATAAATTTTGTTCTTGTTCCATTTCTAGTTGAAGTCGTCATGTCGTCATTATTTCGATGTTTTCAACCCATACCGTGAGCTATGTGTAGCAAGTGTGCAGCAAGTCTGCCATATTTACATCAGTTGAATTTCTACCTGCGGTAGAACGTATGCAAACACCGACATGAATTCTTTGTATATGGTGTATTACAAAGAAAACGTTTCAACCCATCGAACAAAAAAGTTCTCATCAGCATGGTTATCCACACATTGTCTCTTTGTCGTAGATCTTTCAACGTTGATTTAAAAAAAGTTTAACTCTATTTCGTGGTACTCCAATTATTGTTATCGGCAGCCAACTATGAAAACTTGTGACACTTTATAAGTGGTAGAGTTTTACTTTATACTCTTTGTATTTCTCCATGCAAGAAGTAGTGATCAAGATGCAGGAAGCAGTGATGAAAATGCAGGAAGTAGTGATGAAGATACAGGAAGCAGTAGCTGTGATGAAGATGCAGAAAGTAGTGATGAAGATGCAGGTAGCAGTGATGAAGATGCAAGAAGTAGTGATGAAGATGCAGGAAGTAGTGATGAAGATGCAGAAATCGGTGATCAGGTTGAACATGACAGGGCTGAATTTCAAGAGAGCAGTGATGAAGATGGAAAATACAATGAATCGGAAGAAAAAAAAAGAAAAGAAAAAAATTCAAATTCGACATGGATGGCTGTAGGTAGAGAGCAAGAATCTTTTGAGTATTTATCTAATCCGGGGAAGCACTTTAATATTTCATCATGTAACAAAATCGACCCTTTATTTTATATGGAAAAATTCTTATGTAAATTCCTAAAGAAAATAATAGTTGATAAAACTAATCCATATGCCTAAAGAGATAAAGGCCTCTGTTTCTCCAAATATATACCACCAGAAATGGGATGGAAAGCACATGATTTGGTCTAAGTTCTTGAAAAGTCGTCCGCAATGGAAAAAGATTTCAAGATTATTAAAAATAGTTCCCAACG